>OX387630.1:11267500-12535000 GCA_947568825.1 Sphinx pinastri
TAAAAAGGCAAATATATTTCGTTAATTTTTTGTATAGTTTGTGTCCTCGATAAAATACTGTGTACAACGTAATTATTCAAGTGTTTTGAAAGTTTTTGTACAACTATCCCAACAGCCAATTTGAACTAATGTTTATGTGATAAATTTTATTTTTTGTGTGCTCATTATAATTCTTGACTATATCTGTACATCGGAGATACTTCTTTATATAGTTGTTAACCATCCCTTCATAAGCGTGTTTATGTTCATGCGAGTGGAAGTCCGTGAAAATAAACACAGGCCAATAAAAACTTATCCTTCGGTGGCTTTAAATAATTCGCAGCGCTAAGAGCTGGCGCGGCGCGGGTAGCTAAACGATCAACCACCGGCTATTTATGTTTCAAAGGTGTTCCATGTGACTTACACGTGGAGAAACTGATTTTATATAGTTCGATATTCAATATCGTAGTGTTTTTAATAACAATTATTTTTTTACAAACACGGGAAAATGTTCCCACTGTACCTGATGGTAGGTGCAGTGAGATCCAGATAGAGTGTCGTCGACAGATGATTACCCTGGTCAGTCGACATTATAGGATATTTTACTGAATATGAGAAAAAATCTAAAAATATATTATTGATATACCTTAGGCAGTCCAAAAAACAGTCGGAAAATGTTAGTTTTAGTTCATACGATAATAAAATATTTTTTATAATTTATTTCAAAGTTTCCAGTTTTTTTTATCTGTTCTTTAACACCATGAAATACGCCAATATACGCCATGTTATTACGTCAAACGGCTTTGTAAACTAAAGTGTCAACTGTCAAATTATCAGCGAATTTGTTTTTGTTTACAAAGCTAGCTGACGTCAGTACTACAGAGCAATATGGCGTCCACTGACTGCATCCAGCATTTTTGACACATTACGCGCGAAATGTGAAAATGTAAGATTTAAATGCATTTTTATGGCACTTATCGATTGAATTAAATTTTTGTGTTTTTTAGTGGTTTAATAGCACCATAGAATCTAATAAACACTTTTCAAAAATGGGTGTAATACCCTATGCCGGCCTGTTTGAACCATATACACAGGCTGATCTTGGAATGGGATTCCCTTACGTGTGCCATTGTAGCGGATTTAACGCCTAGTGTATGGTGGTCGCTATTCGGGCGGATACAAATATCCGACCACAAGCAAATTTGTATACTATTTGTACTTATATAAAGGTTAAAACTTAATGACTTACAACTCACTCAGTGACTCATCAACGCCAAACCCTTGGACCCAGAGAAATTATTATGATGTATGAAAGGAATAAGGATGACTATTTCAAAATTCCATGACTAATTTATTGAATGAGCGTTGAAAGTTTTTTATTTATTTTCACAGGCGGCACTGCAAGAAAACATCAGTATTCAATGAAACACAGGATCGTACACGATATTATGATAAAATACCTCAAATATTAAAAACTAACATATGGTAACAGTTCTAATATTTCTTTTCTTCTATAAACCTTCGTTTATAATCGCGGTACCATGCGGCATGCCGTTTTGTAATTCAATCATAGTTCGTAGTCAGGAATTTACGATTCGCCTATTTATTATGCGATGTAGTATGTTATCACTAATTAGAGCTCATCTTCTTTTAAATATCCTATAAAGCACTAATTAGGGCTCATCTTCTTTTAAGTTCTATTATAAATACAAAGTTCATTGGACGACATATTTATACGTGCTATGAGGTTAGAAATGGTAAAAAAAAACACAGAACATTATTTTCAAAAAGCCACTTAGCCGTGCCATCGATAAAAACGCTCTCTATATTATACGTTTTAATCTTTCATTACAACGCCTTTGAGCAAGTTTCCAAACTTCTACTCATTTCTTGTTTAACTCTACTAAATTTACATCCACACAAACTATTCCATTCCAAGCCAGCATAATTGTGTCGAATGGCGAAGGATTATCTTTCGCCAATCGATACTCTATCTGAAAACCACTAGACTTATCATCAGGGGTCACTTTGATATGCCCGTATAAGAAAAGTAAAATCGTATTTAATAAAATAATAATCATGCAAGCTTATACGTAGAGCCGTATAACCGAACGTGAACACTTTTCTTTTATGAGCATTCTCCCAGTGGGGTATACTTATTGAATATAAATCGTATGATTAAAAAAATAATGTGCTTACTGCTTACCACACACGAGTTAACAACGGCTTCCTTTTACTTAATATGGTAGCGTACATGTATTTTGTTATGCGTAATATTAGCGAGAAGCAATAACCTATAGAGATTAGAATAGATTGTTGAACATCGGATTTTTTAACGAAATAATGCGATAAGTTTCTCAAAGTGTGTTTTCATTGTTTTAAGTCTATCAGCACGTATTATGCTAGTCTAATCGATGACACAAAATACACACACATACACAAAATAAGACATAACATAATTAAAAGAAGAGGTATTAAATTAAAATATTGTCTAACATTAAATTGCCACACAATCAGTTTATTCTACACAGAGCCGTAATATGAAAAAA
Source organism: Sphinx pinastri (assembly GCA_947568825.1). Taxonomy (NCBI): domain Eukaryota; kingdom Metazoa; phylum Arthropoda; class Insecta; order Lepidoptera; family Sphingidae; genus Sphinx; species Sphinx pinastri. The sequence continues at coordinate 11,270,029 of OX387630.1, forward strand.
ATAGGAAAGATATTTGTTCAACAGGCCTAGTTACACTGTTTATAACAGTAATAAAATAGAATCACATACACGACGCTTCAGCCGCTTACAATCAATCCCACGTAGAATGGGAATCTCAAGAACTTATCATAACATTGAAGAATAATGTTATTATTTCGAATGGCAAAGTAAGCCGACGTGAAAATTGTGTGGCGCGAGAATTTTCCAGGTTTTGTATTGTTGGAAGAATGTTTTATACATGCTTTCCATTCATGGTATTTTATTATAGCGCTGTGATATAGAATTGCGATGTTTGTAGGTTTCTTGGTAATATTAAAAGCAAATGAATATCAAGTAATGATTTTTCTGCGATTTTAACTACGATATTTTTGAAGTAATTTATTTGTTGAAATCAAAACTTCTTTCTTAATTACGTATACCAATAAAAATTACTGAGTATACGGTCGAATAGTAAGCCGATATATATACCTTACCAGCCCACATATTTGCCCACTGCTGAGCACGGGCCTCTACAACTGAGAGGGTTAAGGCCTTAGTCCACCACGCTGGCCTAGTGCAGGTTGGCAGACTTCACATACCTTCGAAATTCAGAGAACTTCTTAAGTATGCAGGTTTCCTCACGATATTTTCCTTCACCGTTAAAGCGAGCGATAATTCACAAAGAATACACACATATTTTTTTTTTAAAGTCAGAGGTGTGTGCCCTTGAGTTTTGAACTTGCGGACAGTCGTCTCAGCAGTCCGTTCCACTCCCAACTAGGCTATCGCCGCTTTTTTCGTATAAGCCGATATACATTGGCTTATTAATTAGTATTAGTGGCAAACAAAAGTTAGTTATAAGATAATTTTCATTCTATTTATACTGAATTAAACCTCTCACCACTCAGACCGTATCAATACAAGGTACCAAAAATATACTAACCTACGTTGTAACCCTAGGCAACTAGACAAACCAAATATCCGTACAAAATCCGGTAGGGACCGACATAAAAACGCTGTAACAAAAACGTAGCGAAATATGAGACAATAGTATACTATTTTGATGTTACTATGACATAAGCCGCTATATTCTCGTGAATGAACGGACGTACGTTTGTATATCGGAGATTCGATCATCCAGAGCCGGACGTCATTGTCTTTTATTGCTTCTGTGTTGCTTTTGTCCGCCGGCGACTTGATAAAAACAATATAAATTGTCTCATTTCGAGGATTAAAATTGATACTTTTTCATTAATGGAGGTATAGTTGTCACAAAACGGTCTGCTGTTAAATACTTACGAAATACAAACTTCGTTCATAATATGTTTAATTCAATCGTTTTAACTTTCCTTGTGTGATTCGCCTTTAAAGTAGAATAGTTAGAGATACCCTAGATTAGAGGCTTGCACTAGCACTATAGTATTTTTAATAACAGCCAATTTGAGAAGTAACTTTTATACTTGGAAAAACTAAAACAGTCCTACCTCCTCTAAATCAGTCAAGACATAAGGCAGGCTGGCGCAAATGGAACGATCGCCACGTATTTGTTATTACGTATATCGTCATCAGTTACATCTCTACGTTGATAATATGTTACGTAGGCTGCACTACATAGTGCCTGTTTCATAAAGTCCGGAATGCTATACAAGTACACATTATGGCCAGGTTAGGTAAATAAGGTAAGGTAATTTAAGTGGACGATAACATACCTAGTTGGGAATGGAACGGACTGCCGAGACAATATCCGGAGGTTCAAAACCCAAGCCACACTCTGACTTTTCGAAGTTACGTGGGTATTGTTTATCAATTATCGTACGCTTTAACGGTGAAGGAAAGCACCGTAAGGAAACCTACATACCTGAGAATTCTCCATAAGATGTGAATTCTGCCAACCCGCACTAGGCCAACGCGGTGGACTAGGCCTAACCCTTCTTAGTAGTAGAGGAGGCCCGTGCTTAGCAATGGGCAGTATATAATACTGGGCTTATTGCATTGCATCGCATAGGTAAATAAAAATCACACTGTCAAATATGCTTCTTATAATCATATGAGTAGGTACTATGTATTTACATTACTTCTTCTTCTTCTTTTAATTTATGGCTTCCACCAATTATTTGTCGGTGATTTCGCCAATTACATTACTTATACTCCGGTTACATTACGAAGAGCTTTGACAGGTGACAATTCAAATATTAATAGACATGGGAAATTATAATCGATCGCAAATTAAAACGATTTCTATGCAGAATCGATAGAAAATATTATTACTATAATTAAATCGATTTGATGTTTTAAAAGTGGGTGATATACGCTCAAGACATTGGTTTGACCATGTTACATTTATCCATAATTTATTTTATATATATCAAATAACATAATTTAAAATGAACACACTATATTAATATGGTATCTTCATAATAAAATCGTAAGTATTTGCATAATAATGATCCAGCTCTAAGACATTTACGTTCCGTTCTCATGTCACCCATAGTTTTTCAATATATTTAAGAATATTATTTCATTACTCCAAACCAAAATGGACTTTTTAATTCTAAGTGTATATTATTGTAATTCAAAGACGATTACTACTGTTTTTTTATTTGGTTGCTTCATAGAATATAATTTATTGCGTATTGATGAATAAAACAGTTTTTGCGAAGAATGGATTGTTTCGCAGCTGTCAGAGCTCTTCGTATAATAACCGAAGTGTAGCTGTGTAATACGGTGATGGGCGGATACAAGACACTTACAATAATAATTAAGTAGAAGCCATGGAAAATCTTCACTGAATAAGTATTCCATTAACACCTAAGTGCCGTAAATCAATCAATGCAATTTCTACTTTATTAAGGGACGGTATTTAATATGTAAAGTGGTTGTTGCATTCTAATAAAGTTTTACGATCGACAGATAGGATTAATGTTTATGTTAAACCAATGCAGACAATTGCAGACGTTTACTGTTTGTACTTATTTTGAATACTGATTTGTTGAATAGTCAGTGATATTTGTTGATTTACGGAAGACTAGATGGCGCTACTAGTATCCATTAATTTAATTATTGAATGGTGAAGTGTTCAACAATAAAGACTGCTAAATAGCCGATAATATTATAATGTACGAAAGTTCCTCGTTCTTAAGTTAGAAAAGGTATGTGTTAATAAGCAAAATTCAGTCGTATAAAGTTTTTTTGAAATAGGGAATAATTTTGCAATTAGAAACATTGAATTTGGTAAGTAGGCTTAGTAGGCTACTCTTTATAAATAAATGTCAGTAGTAGCAGCGTTTTTAAACAAAACACAACTAAAAGCTCAATTACTTGTCAAATGATCCGGGCTACAATAAAGAAATGTGGATTAAAATTTTGTTTTGAGTAACAGTAATATCAAATAGGCAAAAAAGACGCTGGCAAATATTTTAATTGCGGTATTCGAAATTGAAACGATAATAACAAAGAATAGTTTATGAAATATCTGCGCATATCCTAATAATATTTGTAAACTTTCCACAAGTAGTATCATTGCTGTGATTTTGTTTTGCACACACACACACGCCTTTTATCCCCGAAGGTAGGCAGAGGTGCAACCACTGCACCCAATTTTCGCCGTGCGTATTCCGTCCTATGATGTGATAGAGGGCGAGCCTATCTCGGCATTCCAGTCGTACAGTAATACAACTACGCTACCGAGGCAGCCAGAGGTGAAATTTTGTTTTATATTTGTAAAATTCGATTGTTCTTGTATAATACATTTCTTATTATATTAAGTTTCTTTTTTTATATGTGAATAGTAAATATGAACCGACTAAGCGGCTGTACGTCACCTGGGCCTCTCATCGAAAATCAGCGTTGCAGTACTACTCAGATCGTACTGTAGCATCCAGCTGAATGAGAGGTTCCTTTGCTGGTCTTAATTGTAGTTTTAGTCTAAGGTAATATATATAGTTTTTTTGTGTTTTTAAAATTGTTCCAGCAATAAATTCTTTCTTTCTTTTCTTTAAACATAAAACTAAACTGTTCATATTGCCGTATATTAATGTCTCATGTTTACGCAAAGCCATCGTATATTAAAATGGTTATTGTATGAACTATAAACCTAACAATAAGCAGTGCTCTCCCACTTTTATGGGTTTTGCAAGAATTTAATAAAGTTATATAAATATGTAACTCATCATAGTTTTGTTAATTCCTATACGATATACTCGTGTAAGTTTCAAAGCTGGTTTTATTGATGATGAACTTCATTGTGTTTTGATTTTTAAAATAGAGTTTTACTGGTGGTAGGTCTCTCATATGTAAGAGTCCATCTGGGTAGGTACCACCGCAATGTCTATTTCTACCGCCAAGCAGCAGTGTGCATGCACTGTTGTGTTTGGGTTTGAAGGACATTGTAGCCCGTGTTACTACTGGACATAATGAGACTTAACACCTTATGTCTAAGGATGACGAGCGCAGTGGAATGCCACACATACTTTATGACTCAAGGTGCTGGATGGTGTTGCTACTGCTTATAGGTGGTCGTATCGCTTACCATCAGGCAAACGGCATGCTGGTTTCGTCATTCAAAGCAATATAAAAAAAAATTAAAGGTAATTTTTTATGGGTCTATAATTTATTCAGGATTTGTTTACAATTCATTATTTTAAATTGAACACACAAAAATACATCGTAATTCAGACGAAATGATTGGATTCGAGCTTATCGCCATATCGGGCACAAGTTCGAACTTTACTAAACTATGTAACCCAGTAATAAAACCTGTAGCTTTTCGTTACTAAAAAATCATAGAGATTTTCTTTGCCTGGCTTGGGAATCCAACCCATTCAAGGTTCTCAGCCCTGAGACGCTGCCACAAGACCAAAGGGTGTTTTTCAAATAAAATAAAAATAATTATAAGGAAATGAAAATTATTAAAGAAACGTAATGCTACATTTTCAGAAATAATCTGTCTTGTTACTGAGTCAGGAAGAAAGAAAAATATTATGAGAAGCAGATCGATAACTTGAAAATAAGCGGACGGACAATAAAATCACAATGTAGGCGACATAATCGTAAAATTATTATAGGTTATTAAATGGCGGTGTCAGCTGAGATCTCTCCTCGGTCTACTCAATGTAGGTTTATGTACTACGTGATTATATAAGGTATAGAAATGAGCAAGGAAGTAAAATTCTATTGTATTGAATTTCGTATTTTCGGCTTTGCATGTCGGGAGAAAATACAAAATTAAAAAACCGCAATAAAATCCGCAAAATAGTTTCATTTCAATGTCTAACATTTGCGTAAATATAATAAATGATTAAGTAAAATTGTAGTCCAGCTATTTATCAAAGATATCGGTTTATAGTAAAAACATGTTTACGAAAAATAAAATATTTAATGGGTAAAGTAAAACAAAAGTAACGCTTAAGACATCTTTTTTTGTCTGATGCTGCTCCTCGGCAGGAGAAATAGACATTGCGGTAAATCTTCCCCGTCGTACGCTCGCATAGGACGGACCTACCACCAGTAATCTGGAAATATCTATTTTTATTTTAATCCAGGACATGTTCTATCCGTGTACCAAATTTAGACGTTTCTGTAGGTATTACTAACAAGCATGTTAATATTTTCATTAAATTTAACTTAAGTGCCATATAAATCATGCAATTAATTTAATTATCACGATAGTCATAGAAATACTCATAGATACTCATAGAAAGTCTGGTGGTAGGTTTCTCATATGTAAGAGTCCGTCTGGGTGGGTACCACCGCAATGTCTATTTCTACCGCCAAGCAGCAGTGTGCATGCACTGTTGCGTTTCGGTTTGAAGGACATTGTAGCCAGCGTAACTACAGGACATAGTGAGACTTAACATCTTATGTTTCAGGATGGACGAGCGCAGTGGAATGCCGCACAGTACTTTGTAACTTAAGGTGCTGGATGGTGTTGCTACTGTTTATGGTATATGGGTGGTCGTATCGCTTACCACCAGGCGAACGGCATGCTCGTCTCGATATTCAATACCATATTTTTTTATTAAAGCTTTAAAGCTATGACGTAATTCGAAATTCCCAACTATTAGTCGTATTTTCCTTAAATTTTGATACATACGATACATACATCTATGGGAAATTTTGACGTTATAGTTCCGACAAACTAAGCTGGCCGGTATGACAATTCAATTTTCTTCCCGACGCGATAACTCTGTTAGAGCGTCTACCCAAAAAATTCAAAACCGTGTCATGTCATACCGGCCAGATTAGTTTGTCCCTACTATAGTTTGAATAAATTGTCTTGGCTCTTAGTCAAGTGTACCTATTAAGAGAAAGTCAATAATTTTTTTGGACGTGACCGTTTTTGATTTGATCTAATCATGGTTACGCAATATACATAGGTAGGCAGGGACATGGCTTTGCCTCTGGCATATAGAGAGCCCATAGACAGAGGGATCCGCTTAACATCAGAAGGACCGCTTGCTCGTTTGCTTATTAAGGCAATAAATAATTAATCTAATAACCTTTACTAATATTTTAAAGATGTAGGCTTTGTGAGTTTTTATCGAGAGGGTAATCTCTGAAACTACGGACTTTTTATAAGAATTGTTTCACGTATAGAAAGCTACCATGCTCCTGAGTGAAACAGCCATGTTCTACATACATTAGCACACCGAACCACGATTGAAATACATGCTACCATATTTATATCTCATTGGGGTACGCAGAGTCTATTTTTTGCTTTATCGTTTTACGCATCGCCATTTAAGGGCATGTTTGGACCCTAATGTATCTAGATGTACCTTTTTCTGGTCTATCGACTTTGTTTGTATAATTTTGGCTTAAATATGTCTAAACATGAAACACTTTGATGTTTAAAACTTTTTGGTTATTGTTATTCCTATTTCGAACTACATCAATGGAACATTTTATTGTGATCGCTCAAACTCACTCACAGTTTGATGAACTTGAAAATTAACTGAAGTGATATCAGATTCCTATTTCCGGCGAAACGAAGTGTATCCCTTTTACGTGTCAAACATAATGTTGTATACATAAAAGTGGGTACTTTGTGAATTAACTCTTACTCTCTTAGCATACGCATACTCACGCCTTTTTATCCCCGAAGGGGTAGGCAGAGGCGCAACTAATGCACCCACTTTTCGCCATTTTTAGTCCGTCCCATGATGTGATAGGGGGCGAGCTCTCTTAGCACTAAGCATTATAATTCACATCATCAGCCCGTTGCAGTCCACTGCTGGACATAGGCCTCTCCCAAGGTGCGCCATAGAGCCCGGTCTGCTGCTTTATGCATCCAATCGCTGCCGGCCCTCTTGCAAGGCAAGTCGTCCCGCCATCTCGCCAGAGGGCGTCCCACGCTACGTTTGCCAAGACGCGGTCTCCACTCCAGAACACGCTTACTCCAGCGGTTATCTGTTCTGCGACATATTTGGCCAACCCATTGCCACTTCACCCTGCTAACTTTCAGAGCTATATCGGTCACCTTGGTTCTCTGATGGATGCTTCGCTTCGAATTTTGACCTTCAGAGAGACTCCAAGCATAGCTGTTTCCATAGAACGTTGAGCGACTTTCAGCTTATGGATTAGCCCCTATAGTCAGTGTCCATGTCTCGGCTCCGTACGTCATTATAATTGATTAATATTAAATTACATCGAATAATTTTATAGGCCAAGGCTCAAGAGACAAAATTAAAATTAGCCTCGTCATTCATTTATTGGCAGAAGTTTGTGTGAAGTAAACATAAAAAACACTGAACGCTTTTGCGTCAAATTTGGCTTCCATTTAGAGACTATGTCCTTGATTAACTTAGTATAAACTACGTTTTAATCACAGTTGGATTTTTATTCCCGTGAAAGTTCGTCGCAAGGGGAGCTGCGAGAAGAATGTAGATATATATTAACAAAGTAACGAGATTCAACTATAAAAGTCCTTAACATTAATTACTCGCAGAAGTCTCGTCTTTATTCTCGAATAATACGAATTAAATCAATGAAACTCAGTTGTACTCTAATTAGACACTGATCCGAGTGCTTTAAGATATTAGATTGTACATTCGATTTGTAGTAGCGATATTGAAATTAAGAGCATGTGCATAGTTTCAAGATATTTATTTCTTAACCGCAATACCTTTTTTTTATGCCGTTGAATGACGAGACGAGCATGCCTGATGGTAAGCGATACGACCACCCATAAACAGTAGCAACACCATCCAGCACCTTGAGTTACAAAGTACTGTGTGGCATTCCACTGCGCTCGTCATCCTGAGACATAAGATGTTAAGTCTCATTATGTCCTGTAGTTACACTGGCTACAATGTCCTTCAAACCGAAACACAACAGTGCATGCACACTGCTGCTTGGCGGTAGAAATAGACATTGCGGTGGTACCCACCCAGACGGACTCTTACATATGACAGACCTACCACCCGTATACCTACCTTGGTTTAAGGCACTTTCCGCGACCTGAGAGAAATCTAATAGAAGGTTAATTCTAGGTTTACCTTTAAGTAATGATTTATGCTCTTCATTTTTGACCGTATTGGACACAAATTATCAAAGCCAAAGGAAATGAAATTTCTTCCAAATTTTTTTTTAAATTCTTTTACGGTTGCGATGGAGTTTTAATTACCTTCTATATGTGTGCATATATAATATCACGCCTTTTCCCTTCTCAGAGGTATGTGTGTACTCCCAAGTCCCAAACATCCTTTATACATCATTGAATTCTAAACAAAGTAGTTCGAAAGACTTTACGTCACGAGTCACAGGAAATATTGTGTACTATGATGATAGATGCGGGTTAAACTATATCCAGCAAGTTTTAAACTTTCTCAAAGCTGACTCGATCCATCACGTTTGAGTCGCGGATGTCAAACTGCGGTGAGAACCCGGGGTCAATTTCGCCAACATTGTTTATGTTAGACTAGGTTTTGCCCGTGGCTCCGCCCGCGTGAATGAGTTTTTCCGGGATAAAAGTCCCGTCTTATATTTTACCGGGATAAAAAGTAGCCTATACGTTAATCTAGGATATGATCTACCCGTGTGCCAAAGTTCATCGAAATATGTTTAGTAGTTTTTTCGTGAAAGTGTAACAAACATTCATACTTACAAACTTTCGCGTTTATAATATTAGTAGAATGAAATTTAAACACACAAACACTCACTCACGCCTTTTATCCCCGAAGGGGTAGGCAGTGGCGCAACTAGTCCACCAACTTTTCGCTGTGCGCATTCCGTCCCACGATGTGATCGGGGGCGAGCCTATCGCCATGTCAGGCACAACTTCCAAACTTCGGGCTGATACTGAATAGAAAACCCAATATCACCTTGCCCGACCCGGGGATCGAACCCGAGACTTCAGCATTGCAGTCGCTCCGCAATACAACTACGCCACCGAGACAGTCGAGATCACAGAAATTGTTCTGTGGTCGAGATGTAATTTAATCGACATTTATGGTATTAAAGTTTTACTGTTTGTAATCTGTGGATTTTAGGTTGGGTTTTTATTGGTGAGTATCGGTCCTATGTCTCAAATTTTGACAAATTTGCTCAATAGACTCGTAATTAAATGGGTTACACACCAGCTACGTTAAAGTGGGAGAAGGTTTGATACTGATAATTAATATGATCTTTAAAATTGTATTTAAGTACGATTTCTATTCTTCGTAAGTATATATTTAAATAGTAAAACATACTCTAAAATGAAATAATAAATAAATTCCCTTCCTACCACGGGCGTAGTATAGCTTTCACATGGGGGTTCTAGGATATAAAAACTTTAGTGGCGTGGGTTCTTGCCTTATGCCTTAATATATAAGACTGTGGACATGTTTCGTAGCCCGATTATTTTAGAAGCTAAGGGGTGGTCCGGGTCCCCTGAACCCCCCCCCCCTATTTACGCCCATGCTTCCTATATAAAACATCTCTAAAATTCAACATAGGTATCAAATCTCCAATAAACAAATATAAAGATATGTTGCTATCAGCCCGATGTTCGTTAACATCATTAAATTTCATCGTATTAATAACCAAAGCACTCAAAACTATAGTTCTATTCCTGTAGGTTATTTGTAGAGTCATAACTTAGCCTTATGATATATCGTTCTACGTATCGTAGTTATTTTTATCTGTTCTTTCGAACGTATGCGGTTCTATGTATAGTCATAACAAATGAACACTTTAACCTTTTGAAAATAATGTTTATTTTAAATTGCCGCTTTTACCGTAGGTTATAATAATAAACTTTACTCGATTGTATCCATTATTATATTATAATAGATACAGAAGCTAGAATTTAATACAGGTTAAAAACAGACTGCCTCGGTGGTGTGGTTGTATTATGGTATGACTGCAATACTGATGTCTTGGGTTCGAGTCCCGGGTCGGGCAAATTGATATTGGGTTTTAAATTCAGTATCAGCCCGGAGCCTGGAATTTGTGCCCGATATGGCGATAGGCCCGCCCCCTATCACATCATGGGATTGAATACGCACGGTGAAAAGTGCAGACTGCGCCTCTGCCTACCCCTTTGGGCATAAAAGGCGTGAATATGTGTGTGTGTAAAAACAGAGTGGAGGTTATGTGTGGTTAAGAATAATCATTATGAGGTTTTCCTGAATGTTTCTCATAATAAGTATAATGCATTACCTCCGCTATGGTTGCGAAGTCAAATCAATGTTAGGCTTCACAAGATTTATTTTTTACAAGCTTTTATTTATATAACTATGTTTGTTCGGGTGGAATCTTGCAAGTCAATTTTGAAGCAGTTACACTCAACCTTGTTAGCTAAGTGACGTCTTTCTGGATCCAATATGGCTGACGACCCAAGAGAGCGGACTAGTTATTACTTTTTACATATATTCCAGAAACAAATACATAACGTTTACACAAGTATTTCATATCTTTCACCAAGTAGCGGTGCAAGCTTTGTCAGTGTGGCTTAAGAATATTGCAAACACACCCATTTCAGGGCATTTGAAGGCTGAGCATCTAATATCTCGAGTCACGAGTGCACCTCAGCGCCATTCAGGTCTTTGCAATCCGAAGTTCTGAGTAGTTTTGCTGACTTGTTTATGGGAACTTAGTCTTGTCAAGCGAGCAACTTGCTTGTCTCATTATTCAGTTGCGATAAAAACTTTAATCACACCGAAATAGTCAACTTATTTAATAGCTAAAGAAATGAAGATGTCAGCGTATTTTGAGATTTATTTTTGATTGTCCAAAAATCAAAACCAAGATGTTTTTTTTATATGAATCAACTCTACATAACACCAATAATGGCAAATTATTTTACAGAGAAAACACAAAACGACACATTGATTGATATCCATGTATACTTAGGGGAGGCCTTTGTTCAGCAGTGAACTTTATGTGGCTGATGATGATGATGTATACTTAATCCATAGTAATTGAAATCGACCTTCACAATTACTATTACGAATTTGAAGTATGCAAAAGCAATATGATAGAAATATCATTAATTGCATTGCATTGCATTAATAACATTAGGAACTGCCAGTTTTATGGTGTAGAGTTATTGGGCAATAGTTTACAGCGTCTGCGTAAACCGTAAAGCCTCATTTAGGTAGAACAATTATTGGTAGCAATAACTGCACGCAAGTGTTGCTAGCAACAATTGTTTCTTGAATATCTGTAAGTGCCCGCTACAGACATATATTTCCCACACGCAACACACGTTCCGTTTTACACATTCTACATTATCCAATGGTAGAAATACCGCACGAACAATGCGGTAGACTGAAGGAGCGTAACGAAATTTCATTAGGGAATTTCTCTTATTTTCACTGTAACGATTATTGATTTGGATGTCGGATATTTACAAGCATTTTCAGATATAAGGTCTTCACTTATTTTATTTGACTTTGTTTTATGGAACCGAATAGGTGGCTGTAGGTGACCTTTCCACGCTAGTCAGCATGGAGCCTTTAGATAGGTCCGATATATTATAATAAAACACCTTTTCAACGAAATAGATAACAATTCTTGTACATAATTCTTGTTGATCTTGTGAAAAGTATATTATATATGTATAGCAACTATATATTAATTTTATTACGATTGTCTGAGTATTACCTACATTTCAACATAAAACCGTAATTAGAGATAAACAACGACAATGTGTTCATTTCTATTGGCTCGCACAGCTCAGTTCGCTAACAATTTGTATAATTGAGTAGTGTAGGAACAAAAGGGGCATCCTCCAGAAAGCAGCTCATTACATGGGCGCCGTGACCGTGATTGTTCTTGTAAGAAACGGGACTACAAGGAAACTAGGACGCGTTTTGAAGCAGTAGAATACTAGTTCTCTCTAGATTATTTATGCAATGCAATCAGCCCTGTACTATATACCGCCCACTGCTCACCACGGGCCTCCTCTACTACTGAGAGGGGATAGGCCTTAGTCCACCATGCTGGCCTAGTGCGGGTTGGTAGATTTCACATACCTTCAAAATTATTATGGAAAATTCTCAGGTATGTATGTTTCCTCACGATGTTTTTCTTCACCGTTAAAGCGAACGATAATTGATAAACAATACACACGTAACTACGAAAAGTCAGAGGAGTGTGCCTTGGGTTTTAAACCTCCGGACATTGTCTCGGCAGACCGTACCATTCCCAACTAAGCTATCGTCCACTTAGATTATTTATGCGGGTAAGGAATTTGGGTTAACATTTGAGACTAATATTTTGGATGTGGGTACGCTAGCGTTGTATAGGCAAATATTTTTGAATCTAAATTTCTCAAAAAAAGGAAAGTTAGTTTTTTTGTTTCAATGAACTCATTGAAACAAAAAAACTTATTTCTTATTTCATGAGAAATAAACTTATTTCTCTCACTACTGAACCGTTCTAAAAAATATCTCACTATTAAAAAGTTATAATATATTTTTCTTATAGGTAATATTCCCGAAACAAATTTAAATGCGAGCGAAGTCACGAGAAAAGCCAATAACAGACAATGACAGACATTTTAATAAAATACTGCAAGTAACTATAATTAATTTGGAAGTTCAATATGATCGTATTAGTTATGCATGACGTAACGCGTTGCATATGATACGAAGTTAAGACTGCATATCGAGATAACATGAGCCGGTTCAAATTAGATATCAATTTTCATTTCAATGACGCAATTGAGAAGACATTTATATATTTCGCAAGTATTGAAAGTATGAGAAAAATAAAACCAAAATTGTCTAAATTGGACATTTTTGCATGAACATAATTTTTGTGTTTAATTAATTTCAATCGTTGCAGTGACAGTTCTGCATTGAATAGTAAGAGTTGTGCATCACCTTAGTATGACTGGTGATAGATTGACCATCTAATACCTGGATAAATTGATTAAAATTATATTAAAACCGTGATCCAAGATCACTGGTTAACTGATACTATATAAAGGTCGTAGGAAAACGCTGGATGCAGGCCGCTTTTGACACGTCCGTCTGGAAATCTTTAGGGGAGGCATTTGTTCAGCAGTGAACGGCATGTGGCTGATGATGATGATGAAGCCATATGTCAAGCGAAAGGCTTTGCTTCTCTCGGTAGACACGCATGCCTTATCACACTGCACACACACAACTTCAATGATTAAGGAAATACGTACAAATATTAACTCAACCTACCTATAAAGCTGGTAAAAAAATATTTCCATCGTCCGGCGTCCACCAGGCCGGACCAATGACCTACTTAAACTCAATTACGTTGCAGACAACTTTTCCCAAACTCGTAATTATGTTATCAGATAGATATTACGAGAAAATGTTACGGAGAAATCCACGCCAACTCCATTATTTATACCTTAACCGAATATCAATTATCTGATCTACTTTCACGTGTTTCGTTTGTTTCTTTCTCATGTTCTTCCCTAAACTATAGTTTCAGTCTGTTTGTGATTACAATTTGATGGTATTGTACGTGATTTATTATAAGATCGTCTTTCGCGTTTGCTCGTGTTAATGTCCGTTTCCCGGATCAAAATTAGTCAATAGTAGGTACTGAAGGAAAATGTAGTTTCCTATAATATATGTTTATTGGGGACGTATGCAGTCGCACAGATGGTTAATCAGTTCACCTCATTGGTACTATTTCACCCTTTAGTTTCCTATAACAGGCTAGATGACTATATTTTTTTAAACATTTATCAAAAATGTATGCCATTCAAAATCTAACGAAAACTAATTTTCAAAATTGGCGCAATAATAAGTAAGTTATAAGCTTTGAAATTTGGTAGAAGGGGTAATTGTCAAATAACAGTAATATCAGACTGTGACGTCACCGGGTGTCACCGGCCATAACGCTGCTTGCGTGCGAAAGAGATAGCGCGATATCCCCACCACGCCCCCACTTTTACCCACGGCAATATTTCAAATGTGAATAACTGCTTTATTTTTCAACCAAATTTGATGCTGCTTTCACAAAAAAATTATTTTTACGTATTATTTTCAGTTACATATAAAATAATGTACAAAATAGAACATAGAAAAGTACCCCATTATAAGCAAGTTTATTTAACTTGCAACTTATGTATGTTCGGGTCAAATCTTGCAACTGAATTTTAAAGCCAGTATCCTCAACCGATTGAGATGAATTTTTCCATACCCGTTTAAATTGGATGACCATATATGGTTAAAATTACATCATTCTAAATCTAATATGGCGTACGGCCTAAGATTGCGGATTAGTAATTTTTTACGAACTCCTATAATATGGGTATCGAATTAAAGGATTTGCTGAGAAAAATATGAATAAATTGACGCCTGCGTTCCACCCTTCGAGGAGATGGCGTACTACTGCCCGGCTAAACGGTGAGACGTAGCAGGGTCGTTTCACTAAAATCAACCTCTACCCTTGGCAAATTCTAGCGGTGGTGAAAAAAAAACCAAATGGTGGAAAACAAGAAGGCCGCCATGCCAATTTTAAAGAGCCACAAGGGTCAACGAGATGGCCGATCCAAAATGGTGCCCGAAAGCTTAGTTGGTTCAATCGGTCTGAAATTTTGCTACTCTGGGTTTTTAGAGTCACGGATTTTGATTTTGGGGCTGAATAGTTCGGGTTAAATTTAGTAGTCAAAAAAAATATAGTAGTCAAAAAAGTTAAGCAGCAAGATTAAGATAAGAATATTGCGTCCAAACAAATAAAGCAAATTTCTTCGGCCGCGAGTTACCTCTAATTCATTATTGGATATAATATTTTAGAAACGCACAAGCGACTAAATTTATGCAAATAAATTTATGGGTTTGTGATTTCAGAACTTACCTTTATAGTTTAGACTACATTTCATCGCGCAAAATTATTTAAGTGATAAAATCCGCGAATAAAAGCAAGTTCTTAATATAAATGTCGGAATAAAACAAAGTTATTAAAAGGTTGTAAACCACTGAAGTATTCCAAAGTTATAAACTGAAAATATGTCGCAAGTCTTTAAATAGATGACCAATAAAAGTTTGTAAACTTACTTGTTTTGAGATCATTTTAGAACTCTGCTAAGTCCGTAGATTTATTGTTATCTGATTTCGTTTTGGACGGTCAGTTTTAGTTAAATGCAATTTCGTATATATTCGTATCCATTTGTATAAACAGCTTTTTGAGTTGCAAATAAATCTCATAAATATCCGAATGCATGGCTATATAATAAAGACCGTTTTTCATTTGAAACGGGTTCAATCCCAGGAATCCTTGTTGAGCTTTAATTAGTCCATCACGACTGGGGAATACGAAGTCATCAAATCTACCTGTCGGGTGAATGACCTAAAACTGTTGTCAGACAACAGTATTGATAAATACGAATTAGTTATTGGAGATACTTGAACATTTACTGTATGGGTTACTTTGGCTTACAGAGTTATCAATTGATCGCGACGATACAATTACAGGGTTCGGTGTACTTATATCACGAAATGTAAAAGAGGCGTTGGTGGCGTAGTTTTATTAAGGTATGAGTGTGGTGCTAAGGTTTCGTGTTCGATTTCCGGGTCGCATAAATTCTTTAGTTTTCTGCTCAGTATCAGATCGGTGTCTGGAATTGTGCCCGATAAAAGACCTTAGGCTCGCCCCCTATTAGATGATCATAATAAAATAAACAAAACCAAAAACACTCTAATTATTTAAATAATTTAATTACTCAGATATTATGTCGGCCTTTATACAGTCTATAAAAAGTATATAGAAATAATTAATTTACATATTCACCATATAATACAAGTAAAGATTTTGAACATATACAAAACAGAATTCAACAGCGAATCATTATATAAATAATCGCACTTTGGCCATTTTTGACAAAAAGTATTAACAATGCGACACGCGGCTTAAACCAGTTAAACCACTGAACATAATTTATGAACTTAAAGCGAAAAGGCGTTCGGATTACAGAATGAGAAGAAGTTAGAAAGTTAAAAGCAATATGTTCTCGTTTGTTCGTTCAATGTTGTGAAAATTATGTTGCTTTAGCTTTAAACATGAAATTATTAGGTAAACTGATGCTTACTTGCAATGCAATGCAATACAATCAGCCCTGTAGCACGGGCCTCCTCACTACTGAGAGGGGCTAGGCCTTAGTCCACCACCCCTGCGTAGTGCGGGTGGGCAGACTTCACATACCCTCGAAATTCTTACACGTAACTTCTAAAAGTCCGAGGTGTGTGCCTTGGGTTTTGAACTTCCGGACATTGGCTGATGCTTACTTAGTTATTTTGAATTATAGGAGATTTATGCCCCTTTTTTTCAACTTTAGTTATCTTTTTGTCAGGGTCTTATTAATATAGGGACAAAGGAATTTGACAGTACGAAAATCTTTAGGGGAGGCCCATGTTCAGCAGTGGACTTTATGTGGCAGATGATGACGATATTCATGATAAATTTTGGATTCATGATTTACCAAACAGGTAGGTCTGAAAAACTATAGGGGAGGCCTATGTTCAGTAGTGGACTTCCAAAAGCAGAAGAAGAAGATTTACGTGTTTATTTTTAGTTCCATCCTCTATATTTTTAGTTTCATATCAACTTAATATGTTTGACAGTTACTAATTTAAAATACAATTCGCATAAAACAAATACTATTTCAGAAACTGCAAAAGTTTTGTGCGTGGGTACTTTCATACGTTGCAGACTTTTTAATTAGATTTCGAAGAGTTCTATTAATAGTTCGGGTTTGTTTTCAGTTTAATAGTGATTATTTGCACATTTTGGAAAGACAATAATTTCTCATTCTACTTTTCTTTTTAAATCCCAATAAAACTTTATCCTCCATTTTTGATTTCGTTTTCATTAGAAATGAGAGTTTATTGTGTAGAGGATTAAGTGACAGAATTTATAGTAATGACTTCGCCGACTTCGTTATAAAAACTTCAAACCCTTTGATGACAGCCACAAAGTTAATTATGAAACTGTAAAATATGTTGGGTAACTTCATCTGTTTCACTTCTTAATACAGATGTATACATAACCGGTGCTTGTTCGGGCCATTGCCCTTTTAACTAGTAGAGCTTCTTACGTTGTGTATTATTGTTTACCAAATAGCTTGGATCTAAAATGTTCTGTTTACATAATTATTTTCAGCTTACTTTTACGAGACTTTCTCATGAAGAGCGTCGTAGTTATATAAGGAAATATTAATTATGTAAGTATAACGTTAGTGTAATTATTATTCATAAAAATTTAGAATACGTAATGTATGATACGACGTAATATTGGTATGTATGCAAAAATAATTAAATGCTCTAAAAAAAATATTTTAAATTGAATCAAATTTTGTTTATTACTATGTAGAGATAAAAGCTTGTCGCGAGATTTACTTTTGTCAAGATCAAGTTACATAATAATTGTATTATTTACACAGCTTGTTTTTAAAGATTTTTTTTTACTTTTAAGTTTTTGTTTCTTGTTAGTTATTTTTCGAGTTATTCTCAGCAAGCCCTTTCATTTGATATCCATATTATGGACGCGCACAAAAAATAACTAGTCCATCATCTTGAGCCGTCGGCCATATTGGATTCAGAATGACGTCACTTAGCTAACAATGTATTGTCACCCAAAATAAACGTGTAAGCAAAATTTCAAAACAATCGGTTGTGGGTAACTGCTTCAAAATTGACTTGCAAGATTCCACCTGAACAAACATAGTTACATACATACATTGCAAGTTAAATAAAAGCTTGTAAAAAGGATTAGTAAGATAAATAGAAAAGCTGCATTATTATACTGGACAAATAAAGCACTATCTAAACTGTAAATAGTTATGACGAGCAATTAAGAAACAATTTGATAACTAACTTAAAGACTTACCCAAATCTTATAAGGCATATACATCATTTTTTAAAAGTAAAATCAGTGTTTTGACCTTATCTTTATTCGAGATGTTTACATTTAAACTAAGTAGTATAGAATACCAGATACATCATACTACTAAAGAACAAGTTACGTTAGCGTAACTCGGACGTAGACAATGCTTTGATGCTTCGTGTATTGTGTTACGAAAGGCTGGTTCTGACAAGTACCAAGAAACAGGAAGACTAAATTGCCCGAGAAATTCTAGAACAGTAAAACAAGCATGAAGCCAGTTGCAAATTTACTATTTTGTAGCAGAAAACTGTCAGAGTGCCTCTGTTATGTGTGTATCCAGGTTTTGAAACTGATAATCAAGAAATTCTCATCGATAGTACCGTATAATTAAATATAAATAAATATATCAGTATTTAGGTACACATAATCTAGCTTATCTATACAAAAACAAAATGTGAAATTTTTACAGTAACTATGCTTGGGTTAAGAAAGTTTTAAAAGGAATGTATCTTGATTCAGAAATGTTCTTTTGATTATAAGGTTACGAATTTCGGTGAGCTGTTTTTCACTTCTATACTAGCGACAGAAACATAATAATATGAAATTAATTAAAGTGGTTTTTTTTTCACAATATCCTACTAATATTATAAACGCGAAAGTTTGTAAGTATGGATGTGTGGATGTATGGATGTCTGGATGTCTGGATGTCTGGATGTATGGATGTTTGTTACTCTTTCACGCCAAAACTACTGAACGGATTTCGATGAAATTTGGCGCACGGGTAGATTATGTCCTGGATTAACACTTAGGCTACTTTTTATCCCGGGAAAATATACAGCGGGACTTTTATCCCGGGAAAACACATTCACGCGGGCGGAGCCGCGGGCAACAGCTCGTATATTCATAATCGCTTAAGGGTATTTAAGGCGTTAATAGAAATTTTGCGTTAACGAAGCTACACCCATTATGTCTGTAAGAAAATGCCCATTTTTTTTGCTAAAAATCTTTTTGCGTCGAAAATTCTTTACTTATGCAAAACTAAAAGGAATTTTAAATAAAAAAAAAATACTTTCACAATTAAGGAACAAATTTCATAGAATTTTTATTTTCATTCAATAGTGTTCTTTTTTAATTTTCTAGTAAATGTAGACGGAAGTTAGCTATCCTCATTTATTTGCAACAGTTTGTAAAGTTGAATGTCTAGCGGCTTTGCATTGTATAATATAATTGTGGTTAAACTAACCGTAAATTAACGCACAAAGGGATTCTCTAATCTCTGCTCGGTGTTTAAAATGAATTTTATTTACCCGAGGTGACGTTTTGAACGAAAATTTAAATCTCACTCAGTTGCTCTGAGAGAAAATATTTTCGACGAATCGCTATAATATTTAGAGTTTCATAACCAAATCAATAAAATTAAACAACAGAACAGCTCAACAGGATATGAACATCATTTCTATATGTTATGAAATTTCTACAGGTAACAATATCCGGGAAAACTTGGAGACTGCGTAAACAGATTTGTTATCTCTAAGAACTAGAACTAAGAACTAGTAACCTTACTAACAGTAAATAAATGTTCGCGGAATAAAATCAAATGTTTTTCTACTCTTGGTGGAATATAGCGCGGATTCCTTATACTATCTATCATGCTATATATGATATCTGCAATCACATGTCTGATATCTCCAATGATTCCACATCATAAAGCAACAGATGGTGAAATTGTAAAGATGTCGGGTGCAAGAGACTTGATATTATTAAAGGTCATATAGACTACGTCATTTGAATCGCGGAGTCTGTAATTTTATTCTCTCCAATAAAAATACTTTTTTGTACCTGGGACATTTCAATTTTCTAGCATTGTCAATTGGTAGTGATTTTTTGTAGTAGTCTATAGATTATCTACATAACTATGTACTATCCTTAAGGATTTATTGCATTGTTACGAAGATAGTAGCTATCTCGTATGCGAGGATATGTCTGGGTCTACCTTGCAATGGTCATGCAATACTACATTCCAGTTTAGTGTTAGTTTTGGGGAGCTTCTTAACCCTTAAAATGGATCCTAAGACGCTAATTATGTCTTATAACATGCTGAACAATTCTTAGCACTCAGCTCACAAAATTTTAGCATCTTTCAGGACTCATAGCTACGATGTTAACTATATTATAAGTAAGTAACCACGACGTTACTGAGTGAACGAACTTCGTAAATCACAGCATAAAGATTATAAAAGCCGATAATTAATTTGTCAATCCAAACGTCAAGGCAAAGTTATGACGAAATTAAATGTTATAGCTGAACGTATTTTAGTGGTCGTTGGAAACTTTTTATATTCCTAATAAATATATTTGGAAATTAGTAAAGTTCTGACAATAAATCAGATCAACGTACGGAACATTTGGCGCTACGACGAAGTCTGGAACGCTGTCAATAAATATTCAACCATAGGTCTGGAGACAGCTAACAGAGTAAGATAGAGTCTGTAGACAGCAGATAGTAACAAACAATATGTTTTATTCGGATCAAATCTTCGTGTTTGGTTTCTGTCTTGATTATCTACACTAATATCAAATAAGTTTGTAAGTTATTAGTAGAATTTTAAAGGTACACAACTGACACAGCCATTATTTTACAAATAATGCTAAACTAACACATAATATTACAACATTTACACCCGTTCTCATCCTCTTTTTGAGATGCCTCGCAAACTCGGTTGACCGGATGAATGTATTCAAGCTAATACAAAGAGACAAATATCGAATGAAATAAAAGAGCCGCTGCTCGACCTATTTAAAGTATATTAAATTCGAGATTTGAGAAATTGAAACTGTCCCACTTCATAATGGAATCGAGACAAAGAAATTACGAAATCGTGGCCTTGAACTAGCCGGATTGTAATCATTATGTGTAACAGTGACATAAAATATTATAATATTATTTTGTCCTGTTTCTTCAGCATTGCTGTAATTTTGTGTTACTTTTTAGTTTATTATGGGATTTTGTTGCATTTGTTAATTCTTCTGCCACCTAATATTCCACTCAAATGTGAAGTAGCTGCAACACATTTTTGCCATCATCCTAAGACCTCTCAGTCAATTATACAGCTACTTAGCTACAAGACTAAATGGACTATTGCCCGGAAATAATAATTCACTGCATTTTCCGATCAAACAATACCAATATCTAGGATTTATTTTCACAGTAAATAAGTTAGAAAATATTTTATACTAAAGCTTCTACGCGAACAAATATTTTTCCGACGATTAAAACACTTTATAGATGGTAAAAATAATATTGCTCTTTTAGTTCTTAGGTTTCCCGTTTCGAGTCCAATACCAAATAACATTAGAAGTATGCGGAGATCTTTAAATTATAAAGATTTTCTTCGGAACGCTGACAAAATATTCGCATTTCTTTTTAAATAAAGAATCTAGGACATTTCAAACTTTTTATTTATTACAATTTGCGTTATTTGACCATAAAGGTCGAATAAAAATAATATTTATATGGTTAGTAAAGGTAGTTATTGTTATCTAGGGTATGAAATAGTAATAGGTAATAGAGGTATACTAATTAACAGTCAATTACTACATACCATAAAATAGCTGTAAATAAATCAGATATCTTTAAAATGCTAGAAGATCAAGTAAACTAAAGATATATCGCGGCATAACATCATTTCTGCCGATCCCTTCAGGGCTATATATGAGAAAAGTTAGTGTTTAAGCAAACTCTATCAGTTTTAGTAACATGAACGTGATGTGGTAAAGTTGCCAAAAGAATACAGTAAACAGCTCAAAACTGCTATTGAGCTCGTTTGTTGATAAAACTTTCGAGACAAAATACTATAATATTTAAAAACACAAGAATTTGTTATTTAACACTACGTAAGAATGCTTCAAAGCCTTAAGTGCTTAAAAGTTACAGTCTGGTAAACTTAACTCTGACCTTTCGTAGTTTGTTGAAAGGGCATACATGATTACTTAACTTAAGGCTTCCTAACATTAAGCCCGCTGGCTCGGTCAACATTCGATTGAATTCCAAAATCCGCCCTTGACTTCAGTATAACCGCCCAATTATACTTGTTTAAGGTTCGCTGTTACGTAAACGATGGGTAATTTAAATTTTCTTGGTAAAAGGGATATGAGTATTAACACAAGATTATTTTGTTGTTTAACAATTTCTAAATAAAATGACTTTTTAAAATTAGGATTAAAATACACACACACTCACGCCTTTTATCCCCGAAGGGGTAGGCAGAGGCGCCACTAGTGCACCCACTTTTCGCCGTGCGTATTCCGTCCCATGATGTGATAGGGGGCGAGCCTATCGCCATATCGGGCACAAATTTCAGACTCTGGGCTGATACTGAGTAGAAAAACCCATGATCACTTTGCTCGACCCGGGGATCGAACCCGAGACCTCAGCATTGCAGTCGTACCGTAATACAACTACGCCACCGAGCAGTACGATTAAAATCGTTTTATAATAATATGTTTTTTATAGGCCGTTTACAAAAAGTAAGTTAGAAGATCAGATAATCTACACTATCTATACTACTATTATAAAGCTGAAGAGTTTGTTTGTTTGTTTGGTTGAACGCGCTAATGTCAGGAACTACAGCCCCGATTTAGATTTTTTTCACTAATAGGAAGCAACATTACACCTGAGTTCTATAGGCTACTTTTTATCCCGGGAAAATATTTTTAAACCGGAAAATCTTTTTCACGCGGGCGGAGCCGCGAGCAATACTAGTTATAGATAAGTGCCATCGGTCATGAACATCTACAATGTATATTTTAAGCATCGTATGTTATTAGAATACTTGACCCTTATTACCCGACTGCGAAAGAAAGAGGGTTATTGCAATGTATTTTTAGTGCCTAAGTATATACAAATTCAATCACGTAAAGATGAAAATAATGTTATACTGACATAATACACTTTGTAAAATATCTCTATTTATAAAAAAATGCTAGAAAGATCTAGAAAAACCCTACGAGTTACAATCAAGATCACCTCATATTGAGGCCCGTTCATATAAATCGATATAGTATATAATTCCCATATGAATTTACTACAGACGTAACATACGTCCACTGAATAAACTCACAAGACGTGTATTTACGTAAATAATTTTAACGACATGCCCACACATTACGCAGACTATAATTACCTAACTTCAGTGTTGACAGAGTAAATATTATAAATTGAACGTATCGATAGAATAAACAAATATTGCACTCAAACACGCATAAAATATTTAATATCGTAAAATTATACATAATAATATTACCTATATAACTCTTATTAACAATATTTTAATTAGAAGTGTACTTAAGCACAATATTATACACATATACATATTATACACCATAACTTGTTTTTAACGTCATATAAATTAACTGACTTGTAAATGTAAACCCACTACGCATGTCGTGTTCACATCTAGTAGGGTTCAATCTTATCACTGCTCACCTCGTCACTCATGTACCTAATACTTAAGCTATTTGTAAGATGTACCCAGTTTTGTGAACCATAAAAAAAAAAAAAATATTTAAGTAAAATATGAATTACTAGACTTCTAAAAAGTTTTTGCGGTATAAAAATATTTTCCCGGGATAAAAAGTAGTCTGTGTGTTAATCCAGGACATGATCTACCCGTGTGCCAAATTTCATCGAAATCCGTTTAGTAGTTTTGAGTTTATTCGTTACAAACATACTTACATACAAATCTTTCCTCTTTATAATATTAGTATAGATTAAGGCATGCAAAGGAAATGTCCGCTTTTTGTATGGGATGTTTGCTGGGCCACAAAATCTAACCAGGTTCAAACTTTAGGGTTATTAAAGGGGCAAAATATGGAAATTACTTTATAAATTAAAAACTTAAATCCATTAAAAAAATATTTTTAGACCCCTCCATTTATAACTAACTTTTTTAAAAACGTTCATGTTAATTAAGTGTAGTTTTCAATCCAAAAGAAATTACATAAATCTCAAAATCGGAGGTCTTTAAAATTTAACGATTTATTCCAAAAGGCTAGTTTTTCAGGAGTTCTGTCCAAATATATGTAAATTGTCTTGTTTAGAATTTCAGGCCCGTTTTTGAACATATCCTTTCCAAGAAGTTTATTTGGGCTTCCTTGGTCTAAGTAAATAAAAATGAACATTTTGGGCGGGAATTCTCGGCATTCAACCCGCTAGTTTTCATTGCTCCGTACACTAGTTTAGAGTTGTCTAAAATTAAAAATAGTTCATGCAAAAGTTAGTGGTTTTTTACTAACCACTGTAATTACTGAGTATTAGCAGACAATTATGTCTTGTGTAGCAAACGCCGTTCAACTATGCTGCATACAATATTCCAAGTTTTTTTTTAATTAAAAATTGTAGGATGTGTTCGTACTATTTATAGGCATGCATTTGGCAACACACCTGCTCGACTCAACAATCAGTTGTATTAAAACTTTATTTGAATTTATTTTATCTTAATCAAATATTAATATAAAATGTGTAGTTTTGTGACAGTATACAGTGTTGCATAATATTTAATGTTGCTTGGGTTTCAAACGGCTATAGGTATATTTTGAATTGTAAATTATTGATAGACTTGGATTGGATTTTGATCTTATTATTATGTATTCAATATTACTGTGTACAAACGTTAAAGGATTTCCTATTTTATTGGAATTCATTAAAGTTTATCGAAACTTTGGACTTCGTAATATGTTTTTACAATAGGCAGAAAACATCCTGAGGAAACATACGCGTTATTGGAATCACTAATAATGTTATGGTTAATCATATCCGTGAACAAGGCGGACTGCCGAAAACGATTCCTAAACGATGTTTTATCGTCTTTCTTTATATTATTAGTAGACATATTGTGAATTGAATATCTGCTAAGTATTGCGAGTACGAAACCTTGACACGAATGTCATCTCTTTCCATCACGATATTTACTCAATTTAATATTAATTAAGTACCTATTGAAATGATCATCACTGATGATTCATGTTTTTCTCTAACTACCCACATTTTCATACAAAGTAATTTACTTCATTTCTTACCTACACATATCGTACGAAAATTATAGACTTTAATAGCATAAAACAATACTTGTACGGAAACACTCGTTAATTTCCAATCAGAATTCTTTTTGCGGACTCTACAGGATGTCAACAATATGTGATGATTTTACGTATATATAAATATAGTTTTATTTTAATCGACGGCGATGACAAACGAGGTGTTCCCGTATTTGAACACATTAATATTGCACGCACGTTTGTCGTGTATCGTAATGCCTCGAGAATCGTGCATGACGTGCGCTTCTTGCTCTACTGGTAGTTTTATTATCTGTATAGATAGCTTTTGCGCGTGGTTTTGCCTCCATAAGTCATTTCAATGTAAAAATTTCAAACAGGCCGGTATAAATGTGTCGATTGGCAAGGGATTGGAACTCTATCTGGACTCATTTCACTTAGCATTAGGTGCAGTGAGGTCACTTTTCTTGTATTAAAAAAATGTGGCCTAGATTACCTAAATTGTCGGCCTAGTGTGTAGTGTGCCTGCCTGCCTAAAATTTATCTACCTGCCAATGAAAATTTCAGACATAAGGGTAACTAATATAAATATTAAAAAAACTAGGTTTTGCCCGCGGCTTCGGCCGCACGAATGAGATTTTCCTAGATAAAAATCTTTCCAGGGTCTCGAATTGTCTCCATACCAAATTTCATCGAAATCCATTTCGTAGTTTTTGAGTTTATCGCGTACAAACTTTGTCACCCCCTTTTTACCTTCATAGGGGTTGAATTTCGCAAAATTCCGTCTTAATGAGCACCTAAGTTCTAAGAACCCCCTTGAAAAATTTGAAACTCCTAGCACTCGTCGTTTCTGACATTTCGTGACGAGTGAGTGAGTGAGATTCCCTTTTATATATCGCACCTTCAGAACGAAAACGACACAATTCAAGGAAATCGAAAATTGAGTTTTCGCCATAATATGACTGAAAATTGGTCCCTTTTTTATAAAAATATAATAAAAAAGGGACCGATATAATAGTTTAGTCCTGTTCCCACTTGAATATGGCTGTGTTTTAACTATTGTTGTATTGAGAACTTCGTTTTAAGTAATTTTATGACGATAACTCAGATTTCCATTTTTTTAATTGTGTCGTTTTCGTTCTAAAGGTGCGATATATACTAGCGACCCCGACAGACGTTGTCCTGCCCTAAAAAGGAAATAAAATCCTAGAACCCGAGTACAGCGCCACCTACAGGATCCAGTTATTAATCTTAACCATTCTCGAATCCACCTGAAGACACATAAAAAAAATCATTAAAATCGGTCCAGCCGCTTAGGAGGAGCTCAGTGACATACACACGCACAGAAGAATCTATACTAATATATAAAGCTGAAGAGCTTGTTTGTTTGTTTGAACGCGCTAATCTCAGGAACTACTGGATCGATTTTAAAAATTCTTTTACTAATAAGAAGCTACATTACTGCTGAGTGCTATAGGCTACTTTTTATCCCGGAAAACTTTTCCACGCGGGCGGAGCCGCGCGCAAATGCTAGTTATATATAAAAATATTCAATTGCGAATGCTGGTAATATAATGTGGGTAACTATAAGTCCCTAAAAATAAGCTTATGTTTTGAAATAACATATAGACACTTAAAGAACTTGCCCAAAAACGGGCCTAAAATTCTAACGAAGATAGTGTACATATATTTCGATAGAGCTCCTAAAAACTAGCCTTTTACAATAAATCGTTAAATTTTAAAGACCTCCGATTTTGAGATTTATGTAATTATATTTTCCTTAAAAACTACACTTATTATGAACGTTTTAAATGGAGGGGTCTAAAATTATTTTTTTAATAGATCCAAGATCTATATTTTGCACCTTTAATATCCCTAAAGTTTGAGCCTGGTTAGATTTTGAGGCCCAGCACCCATACTAAAAGCGGACATCTCCTCTAGTTTAAATTTATATTTAATATGACTTTGCCGTCGTCGAACATTTATGCAATAAAACCTACATTAAGTTATTTAATATTTTATTTATTTATTTATTTATTTGCACTTTATATACATAAGTATATCGGCGGACTTAATGCCAAAGGCATTCTCTCCCAGTCAACCTTAGGGTGGTGCAGAAATACATAAGGTAGGTGCATCAGGTACTTAAACTTGATATTAGAGATACGAATAAACGTACATAAAAGTAAACAAAGCAATCAATCATAAATATGTAAACTAAATACAAAACATAATATAAGTAAC
Source organism: Sphinx pinastri (assembly GCA_947568825.1). Lineage (NCBI taxonomy): Eukaryota > Metazoa > Arthropoda > Insecta > Lepidoptera > Sphingidae > Sphinx > Sphinx pinastri. The sequence goes on from OX387630.1 coordinate 11,297,602, forward strand.
ATTATAAATATAATAAATACATAAAATACAAATTATAATTACATAAATATATATGTAAATAATATCATATTATAAGTTAGTGTGGTGATTCTTCTGCATCGTTCAACAACAACTGCCGCACTCTCCTTTTGAAGGCAAACCGAGAGGTAGCCGATCTGATTTCGAGGGGGAGTGAATTCCAAAGAAGAACAGATTGGATAGCGAAAGAAGAGTGAGTGAAGTCACAGCTATGAGGGGGACATTTGAGGAGAAGATTGCTAGAAGAGCGGAGCTTCCTATCGTGGCTACTGCAGAGATATTGAAATTTAGAAGAAAAGTAAGTAGGAGGGGTAGGGGAGGTAAGGAAAGAGAATAAAGTGGTAAGTGCCCGCAAAGAACGGCGCTGACGTATGGGTAGCCATTTTAGTTGAAGACGATAAAAAGAAATGTGATCATACTTGCGAAGATTATACACGAATCGAATGCAGTTATTTAGAAGTCGGTCAAGTTTGTTGAGCTGATCTGCATTCAGATCAAAATAGCACACATCACCATAGTCGATTAAAGGAAGGATTAAGGCTTGTACAAGCATAGTCTTAGTTTTAGGCGGGAGGAAGTTCTTCAGGCGGTATAGAGCGCGAAGGGTACCGGTGACTCTCTGACAGACAGAGGTTACCTGGTTCATGTAAATTGAATAAAAAAGGGGTTCTCCCTGACAATGTATCACAGAGTATCTTTCGAATAAATTAATTTGTGAGAGTTGGAAAAGCTTACGCGTGCTCATTTTGAAACAAGCACGCTGTTGATTAATGTCATATGCATATTATTTTGCGTTTATTGCACGTTGTTGAACTATAAATATATAAGATTTGTGATTTTTTTATGTTCGGATAATTTATCTATAATAATATTGTAAAAAGTAAAGATTTGTATGTGTGTAACGAATAAACTCAAAAACTACTGGACCGATTTTAAAAATTATATCACCAATATAAATTATAAATACATTATCAGCGAGCAACATAGGCTACTTTTTATAGTTTATGAAGGCCATGTATAAAATTCATTATCTACTATAGTTTTGATGCGGTTAGGACAAGTTGAATATTGTAAGTCGACAGAAAATATTTTAGTATGAAAATTACAATCTTAGAACGCAGTTTTATTGAAATTCTGGATTAATTTCGTAGATCGTAGAATCATTTACTACGTTATCATTGGATAAACAGTAATAATAACATTTACATTAACACCAATGTAATGATTACAAGCCTCTACGTAAGTAAAAACGAGATCATTGTTTTATTTACGCAAACCGACGTCCGAGGCTTTTAAAATATTGACACAACGATGAATGAAAACATCGTGAGGAAACTCGCGTGTTGTGATGATTTCCAACGTGTAATTTATAGTTAACGTGATGGTAAACTGTTACTTTTCGGTATTACACGATATTTATTGACATACTAATAAAGCATTTTACAAATAAGAAAATGAAGTCACAAGTAAACGGTGAACATACATAAAAATATAAACGAAATGAATTGAGAACCTTCCCATTTTTAAGGCATTTAAAAAATACTGTCCATTTAAATTAACATGTGATTTGATATTTTTAACCGACTTCCAAAAGGAGGAGGTTATCAATTCGTGTGTTTGTATTTTTTTTTAGTTAATCGGTTCCACTGGTTAATGCAATAGCTACTCAAACTAACTTTTTAATTATGATAAAAATCACTCTGTCACTGACTCTATTTTTTTTATGTTTTATACTAAATGGGCTCACGTTTGTCCGCTATCCGCCTAACGTTAAGCGATGATGCGGCCTAAGGTGAACCACGCTTGCCCAGAAGAAACCGATTCACTCGCGACTTGAAGAGACCTAAATTGTATCTATGCGGAAATAGACACAACGGTAGCGAATTCCACGATTTGGCTGTCCGCAGAATAAAGCTGGAAGCAAAGCCCTTAGTGCGAGACCTTGCAACTTCGACCATGTAACAATGACGCTTCGCCGTATCTCTGCTGGTGGAAATGTGTCCGGTAAATCTAAAGTTCATATTTTTAAACATTAACATGCAAGACTATAAAAAAACTGTATGTACTTTTCTATAATTAAAACAATATTCTTTTAAGTAAAAAATAATCAACACTGGATACAATTAACAAAACATACGGACAATCGAACTTCGGTTACGATTTTTTTTTCAATGAGACAGTACGTGTAATTGTAACAAACGTGTAGTAAAATAAACTTAAGTTACCGTTTGGGGATTCTATTTCTTGCTTTCGACTCGCCGGTGCCGTTTCCGCTCAGTCCACAGGAAACCGCCAGTCAAAGCATTCACAGCTATGCATCGAATTGTTACCAAACAGTTTAATCATTAATGTCCACACTTGTCAAATATGCATTCGATAGTTTTTAAGTTATGTATCACTAATTTTCAGTTATATTTAGATTTAGTAGAAGTTTTTTTTAAATACTTTGTTCGTAAATGTAAAACACACTATACACTAATTTATAGTAAGGTATATTCAAAAAAGTTTAGTTGAGAAATGAATTTTCGAAGTTCGTCTCGATGTTATTTACGCGAAAGTCGAGAGCCGCACGAACACGCGTGATTCTCACGCGACGTCCCGACGCCAACTGACTTTCCTTCAGTCGTACTGAAAATACAAGCACATGTTAGGGCAGCCTTCGGTTATAAACGCAGCCTCCGCGCGGGGTCAATCAACTTCAAGAGATGGAAAGCTCTTCTACGAAAGGGATCGCAAATTACGGGATACGTTTTAATTGAATCTAACACTTAACTATTGGAGATTGAGTTATGGATGGAATGAAATGACGATTGCAGCGAAATTAATGGATTTAATAAATTCTTCATTGTTGATAAATTACTTAGCTTTGTGATACGTTTTCAGTGATTTTATCCGAATAAAAAGAATTGTTTTCAATTAAAATATCTGCATACAGTTTTTTCTGTGTTACTTTTAGTAGACACGCAGTTTTTTTCTTGTTACTCTTCTACTTAGGCTTTTCTGTTCTCGTACCGAACTTTTAGTATTCTAGAGTAGTTTTTTACGATCAAGTTTGTTTATGAATTTTGCGATATGTAAGTATTTTTGCCCCCAGTCTACAAAATAAATATACCTTATATTTTTGAAAAACGGTATATATTTTTATTTGAAAATAGCTTATAAATTAATATAATTCGATCCTTACAGCATATACGGGTTCATACACTAATGAAACATTAAAACTTTTGATTAATTGTGTTAAAATATTGGGGTTAAGTCTATTAATTAATATGAAAGATAAAGAAAATGAAGGCTGAACAGATTTACGATGCGACGAAAAGGGAATGGGGAAAAAATATTTATATCTACCGTTATATCCTGGCTTTGCACACGTATTATACGATTACAAACACTACACACATTATCGCGCTGAGATTTTGGGTTCGAATCCCGGGTCGGACAAAATGATATTAGGTTTTTCTACTCAGTCAGCCCGGCGTCTGGAAATGTGTCCGGTAAATGGCAATGGCCCCGCCCCCTATTACATGAGACCTAACATAGCTGACGAAATGTAGGTGTTTTACACGTCTGCCTACCCCTTAAAGGAGAAAAAGGTGTGAAGCTATGTATGTATGTAATTTATTTAAATATTATAATATGAAAATATACAAAATTCCCAGAAGGTGGCAAAATAAAAGTTTATATGTTATAACTATTGGTTACCAAGTTACGTAAAATTTTTTGCTTAACGCTATGTATGGTGTGTAATGTGTATAATATCGTTTAGTGGTAAAGTGTTAAGTATGTTCACTTATTTCTATCATACTTCGAAATCTCTCTAACTGTTGGCATTGAAGGATTTAAGGCTGAGTTTTCCATTTTCAGATAAAAGTCACCACCTGGCTGAATCAATCAATGCAAGGACTATTTTATTCATACTACTGTAATACTTAATTAGTTCATGTAATATTTTATAGAATAACTTAATCCGTTAACTGAGAAATCAAATATCCCTTCCTAGCCGATTTTGGCCAATCTCGATGGAGATCAGCCAGGTACGCAGGCGATATTATAGTGCACAAGTGTGTGCGCAATACACAGGGTGCACTCGCTATTCCTTCACTCTCATAGTCCGGTGAGACGGCAATCCGACATGACCGGAGAGAGATCAGGCGCAGGACCAACGGCTTTACGTGCTTTCCGAGGCACGGGGGTATCACACCGCCAACTTCCTGACTTCGAGCTGTGACTGAGTAATTTTTAAGATAGAAAACCCAGTCACAATGTTTTGGCCCGACCCGGGATTCGAACCTAGGACTGCAGCGCGCAAATCGTATTCGTAACGCGTACACAATACAACTACGCCACCGAGGCAGTCAATCAAAAATCTGTTGAAAAATCAGCCCTCAACATAAGGTTGTATACGACACTGGTAAAACATTTACTCGCAGATGTTTCGCTAGATGTCGCTGTACAATTTATTAATTTGACTGCATCGCGATGTTAAGGTTCTCATCATTTGTTTGCATAGAGCATCTCTAGTCGTGAAACCCACGACTTTGATGTTATTATTGATGACCATGAACTGCATAATTTTTGAGAGTCTAACGACTTTTATTACTCCATTTATTTATTTACCTCTCTAGAAGACAGTACTGATTAGTGACTACTGAGTACTCACTATTCAATATCCTACTAATATTATAAACGCGAAAATTTGTAAGAATATATGGATGTATGTTTGTTAATCTTTCGCGCAAAAAGTACTGAACGGATTTCGATGAAATTTGGCACACGAGTATATCATCGGAACGAACATCGAACGGTGAAGGAAAACATCGTGAGGAAACCTGCATATCTGAGAAGTTCTCTATAGAAATTTCGAAGGTATGTGAAGTCTGCCAACCCGCACTAGGCCAGCGTGGTGGACTAAGGCCTAAACCCTCTCAGTTGTAGAGGAAGCCCGTGCTCAGCAGTGGGCAGTATATAATACAGGGCTGGTATGGTATGGTAGTATATCATGTCTTGGATTAACATAGGCTACTTTTTATCTCGGGAAAATATAGTAATATATATTAGGGCTGAATTTCTCGCTTCTGAACTGATTTAAGTCTGAATTTTCTCGCGTTAAATTTATTACAAGCAAAACCTAGCATTGAAAGATATTATTTCTACATAAACTGTGTGATTTATCCAGATAGAATGTAGCCTATATTGAAAGTTAAAGCACGAAATAGTCCATACTCTGTGTCACAAATTTCCTCTAATCCCTTCATAGGATTTTGCGTTTACTTCTAACAAACAGCCAAACTTTCAATCCGCATTTTTGTTGCATTCGGTTTCACCCGTAATAATCTTTCTGGGGACTCAATTACTACTGTGTACCTTTTTGAGACAAAAAGCCTATGTCTTTTCATATGATTTATGTTTACACCGTACCATATTATATCAGAATCGATTTAGTGGTTTAACCGTGAAAGCGTAACAGACACCCAGACAGAGTAACTTTCTCATTTCTAAGTAAATCTACTAAAGAATTAGGTATAGGGAACGTGCACGTCGTAAGCACTACCATCTAGTGGCGCAATCTGACGCATTTTCAGCACATACATACTTGGCGTTGACGTAGGTACAATATTCATTAAAAGGATGAAAAATAACATTTAATTTGTTGATAATGTATCGCTGTGTATCTGGATGCTCCAAAACATAAAAATAAACAAATCAAATGGTGTGAAATTATATAAAGTTCCCAAGAATAGTACCTTAGTACCTACATTCCATGGTTATGTGAAAATCGACAAAAATAATAAAAGCTGTATAAAACATACATATTTATGAGTTCCAAAAGCATTTAGAAATGTTTCGTTACGTAATTTATAAAAATAAATATGTTTTGAAGATAATATTCAATATAAAAAAAACTGTAATTAAGGGAACATAACCTCCTAATTTTGCTTAAATAACTAGTTCCCATCTAAAAAAAAGCATATTCTGGACACGCTGGGTATAAATAACATTCGGCCGGAACACATATTTTATCATATTAAAAGAATATATAAACAAATTATTGTGCTAGTTTTAGTTTCGTTTTTATCCACCTGTGGCTCTTGTGTCGATTTTGTGCTGCCCCCTATAGTTCCTGCACGCTCCCTATAGGTAAATAATTCTGCTTATCACAGCCCGTTATGTAATTTTACATAAAATTTTCGTGCAAGTCACTCGTCTTTAAAGTTATACACAGCGACATTTGATGACTTACTTAGATTACACTTTAACGTAGTACATATTTTATTTATTTATATTAAGTGATATTCCACTGCTGGATGCAGGTCGCTTTTGACAGGTCCGTTTGGAAATCTTTAGGGGAGGCCTTAGTTCAACAGTGGACTGTACAGCAATCAATAGCTTGTACAGCATGTTACACTTTTGGGGTCAGTGAAGAATACGTCCATTTGATGGTAAGGAGCACCCATAGTTAGAGGCCATACCAGTAGAACTTGAATTACAAAGCACTGCTCTCGTCATCGTGAGACAAGTCTGTAAGAGAGTTTAAAATTTAACTGATACTCAAACATTTTTAATTGAATTTAACAGCAATGCACTGTAAAAATAATGTGTTAATAATTGAATTGAATAAATTGTTTTCAAGAATAAATCTGATAACTTAAATAAATATGATAGGTTGATAATTTAAATGATCGGATATAATTAATATACTCCAGACAAATAAGGACAATCGATACTTAATGGCGCCTTAACACATTTCCAATTCTAGACAGGGAGAGTCGCGGGGTCCGCCTAGTTTCCTGTGGAATCAATTAAGTAGCACGTGGGTGTTATTATAATTATTTGTAACTAGATTTTATCTGCGGCTCTACCCGCGTTATAATTCTTTCCCGGATTAAAAGCCCAATCTGCACTTTTCCGCTGTTCATTTAATATGAAAATACTCAATTTTCGGCGCAGAAATGTCTTAATTTTCTCATCAAAATCGTATTGCTAATTTTGAGTAACAAGCCTGTGTGTACAATATTAAAAGAAATCCCTCCTAGCCGAATTTCGGCCACGGTGACCAATCTTAACGGAAGTCAGGTACGCAGGAGATATTATAGTGCACAAGTGTGTGCGCAATAAACAGGTGCATTCCTTTACTCTCATAGTCCAGTGAGACGGCAATCCGACATGACCGGTGAGAGATCAAGCGCAGGACCGACGTAAAAACGTGCTTTCCGAGGCACTGGAGTATCACACCGACAACTTCCTGACTCCAAGCTGTGACTGCGTAATTTTTAAAATGGAAAAGCCCAGTCACATTATTGTTGGCCCGACCCAGGATTCGAACCCGGGACCTCAGCGTAATAGTAGTACTCGTACCGCGTACGCAATACAATTACGCCACCGAGGCAGTCAATACAATATATGATACACATTTTTGTGAGATTTTCGTCACAAGTTGATATTATATTCATCCGAATATAATTCCCTCAAGGCACCTTTAAATTCCACTAAAAATATTTCATGTAAAGTAAGTTGCTAAAACTCGTTTGTACGTAGTTCAAAGTCTCTCCAAGAGGGAATGAAGTAGAATGGCATTCGTCACATCCAGCAATTTAACAAAATATGTACAAATAGAAGTCACTCTTTAGATATTATATCGTAAATGAGGAAACGGAAAAAGAAAAATAGTCACAAAATATCACAGAGTGTTATGTCTATTAAGAATGATTTTGCCCTTTGAATGACACCTGTCGGGCGGGTGGCGTTTTGGTTTTATTGTGTTAGTATTGGACAAAAGCAAATTCGACGTTAGGAAGACAAGTGGATAAGATTAAGGTTTTTTTTGTAAATCAAAGCTGGTTGTTAGCGGCAGACCCAAAATCTATCTGCTCATTTTGGATGTCAACTGTCGCGTATTTTTTCTGGGATAAAACCGTAGACAGAAAATAAAAAAAAAACACGTTCTATGTAACCTTTCTCGGTAGTACGTGAGTTCCCAATTTTTATAAAAGAAATGAGGTTCGCGACAGTAATTAGATTTCCGATAACTATAATCTTACGAAAGCCATCAGAAACATTGTTACTTTATCTCATTTTCTGTGTAACGGTATGTCCAACTCAGTGAAGCCAGCCCGTTCATGATTTTGAAACTGACTCTATCACATGCACCAAGCGAAAACCACTTAGCTCAATTTTATCTACAAGTAAATTAGTTTACTATAATTGAAGCGAGTGTCTTTATACATGTGTTCATTGAGCATTTAAAAAAAATACCCTTTCTTGCTATTTACTACCTAAAGTTGTTAGGGAAAGTAAATCGTGCATTAAAATACAATATCAGTATTTATTTCCCTTTCATCGAAAATCTTATAATTATTTACTACTTCTAAACGTGGTGATAATTTAATCTAAATTGTAAATCAAGTTATATTTACATACATACATACACACTAGCGCCCTCATCCCATAGGTGTCGGCAGAGATTATTGAGCGCCACATGCTAAGATCTTGACACACCTCTTTCACCTTTTCCACATTCATAGTTCTTTTCATACATATTCGTCGGTTAAGGGTACTCCTGACCTGCCCTTTTCGGAGAAAATCATTTATTTGGTCAGAGAACGTTCTCCTCGGGCGTCCCCTTCCAGCAGTAGCATCCACATTCACTCGATAAATACCTTTTGTGATCTGTCTTTCATCCATCCTCCCCACGCGCCCAAACCATCTCAGCATACTTCTTTCAATCTTAGTCACCACATCATCCTTCAACTTACATCGATCTCTAATCATACTATTCCTCATGCGATCAGCAATGGTGACTCCACATATACTCCATAAGGAGCGCATTTCCACCGCATTTCTTCGAAGTTATATTTCTTCAAAGTAAACCTTAGAATTTAAACGTACATTCGATTTAGAAAATTTCAAGGTTTCGCAGACGTGGGCGGTAGTGGAATTATTAAAAATAAGTACAAAGATGTTTTGGAACTCTTAAGAAAATTGACCTACATATTATGTATGGCTTGCAACATGACTTCTTATATTTACGCGAATGTTAGACATTGAAATAAAACTATTCCAACGACAGTTTTTTATGAAAGAGTTCACAAACATGGTTTGTACCCGACTAGACATCGATTACCTATAATGTATGATATCAGTTTATTCTAGGACATATCTCATCGTTGGCTGAAACGCAGTGGCGAAGCGTGGGTTTTTGATGCCCAGGGCGGACCCAAAATATGCCGCCCCAAGGAACCAAATTGTAATAATTTGTAGGTTTTATTTTTGCCGCTGCCGTCCGGGGTACCCCGCTCCCCTACCATGCTACGGTACTGCTAGCTAAGAGCTAGTATTATATTACCCCGTTGTTGCAGAAGTAGCTTTAAATTTCTAACTAGTTAAACTCGCATTGACGACAACAATCTCCATTGTAATCACCAAAACATTAGTCTGACGAAGGAAGACCAGGCAATAGATATAATTATACATTAACTAAGTAAGTAAGGTCTAGACCCGAAACAATTAATAACGAATCAGGTAAAAGTATGAGGGCAACAAGATGTTATTTACCTGTTGCCACCACGGTGCCACTATGTAGTGGATAAATTGTCACTTCACATATTTTTTAATCTGTAGTCTCGGTTATTTTGATCTAGCTGTGCCCAAACTTCGTCTGCGTGGCCTTAGGTCTATCTCAGCCTGTTAACCCCTCCCGATATACCAACTCGTAAAACGAAACAAAAAAAACAATAAAAATTAAATCGCGTTCAAAACATAAGACCCGAAAAATAATCTACATAATGAATAGCAATTTGGGAATCGGTTACTAATTAAAATAAAATATTGTTTTCGTACATTTGTTCAATTAATCTGGCAATTTTGATGAGCCATGGACTCCAAAACTGGTCATCGATGAGAAAAGTAGATGGACTTTATCCACTCACTCTAGTCCATACAACATTAGCTGTTAAGGCTAAATTATTTGCATTAATTGTCTTGGTGTAGAAACTAAATCCCATACCTAATGTCGTATAGCTTGCCTGTTGTGCCACGAAGGCTGAATTATGTAACTTTTAGCCCAAATCGTCCACATTAGCATTTTTTAAAACGACCCAAATACGACTAATGTTTAAAATAGCATGTTTAGTGGCACAAATTGCTTTTATCTATGTATTAAAAAAGTAAATTTTTAATTTAATAATCTTGTATTTTTTTGTTACTTTATACACGCAAGTTTAAATACTGAAGGCGAAAATTTTAATAATTTCACGTATATTTTATATAGAGGAAGAAAAATTACACGTGGCTACGGGGTACGTTGATGACAATTATAAGACTTTCTGGATTTATCGATTACCGTTTAGCAGACGTAAAATCCCAACTGAAGATATTATACTAACCACTTGCTATTCGCGACGACTATTCCAAGCTGTAGTCACATTTCCCATGACTTTAAATTACCAATCGTTGCGTTTATATGACACGAAAATAAAACAAAAATATTTATAAGCACTTATGACAAGTCACCACAGTTTTCAAGCGTACTTATTTAATTAAATAATTAAGGTCAATAATAAATAATGTACTGCCTCGGTGGCGTAATTGTATTACGGTACGACTGCAACACTGAGGTCTCGGGTTCGATCCCGGCTCGGGCAAATTGATATAGAGTTTTTCTATTCAGTGTCAGCCCGGAGTCTGGAATTTGTGCCCGATATGGCGATAGGCTCGCCCCCTATCACATCATGGACGGAATAACGGCGAAAAGTGGGTGTAGTATTTGCACCTCTGCCTACCCCTTCGGGGATTTTATTTGTGGAAACTTTCCTGGTCAAGGTATTAGTTTTACTATATTAATGTCATATGTATAATTGTACTGTTTGTTACCCTAATAAAATAAAATTAAAATTAAATTAAATAAAAGTCGTGAGTGTCTGTGTGTCAAAAATAAATATGAACGACCAGCACGAACTGACAGATAGAACACTGAACTGTCAACCCATATTAGGCTAGCCTTTGATTAATTATATACCTAGATAGACACTGAACGTTTCAAACGCGTCGAAAAAAATAGAGGCCAACTGTTCTCCGCTAAATAAGTTCGAGTGAATTCATTTTTGTTGTTTTTCATGGATATAATTTTCTCCCCATTTTAATAGATACCATGTTATAACTGGTATTATTATGCGCGCACACAAGGATACGCAGAATGATGCAGCAATAGCGTATTACACAGCTGTCACGCATACTAGCTTCAGTAAAGTTGGCCTGTTTGTTTTAGTTTCATTGTAGCGCGTCACTCTATCTATGGTATATAATTAATCAAAGAGGCTAGCGTACGTGGGCGAACTTTTCATTCACACAAGTCCGTGCCCAACAGTTGGATAAATATGCACATTGTACAGACCTTGTAGTCTCTTTGTGTAATAGCGATATCAGTTTTCATAAAAACGCGAAACACGGTTTCATCATTTATGAAACCGCACCGGCAAAGTAAACATCCCGTATCGTTATACACGTTCCAGCGTGTAGTTTACACTCATTGTTTTCTAACTAACGGATTAATTTTATCAATTGACGTACGAAATATCTATAAATAATTCGCAATACGTAATCAAACACATGGCTAACTGTATACGACATTTCCTTTGCGAATAGCCAAAGGAATAAGTTCCGTTTGCATGCTTTGAATTTTAATTACGCCCGCGTAGGGGTACAGTGACGCAATGTATCTGTCAAATTAAGGGGCAAGGCTATGCGCAGTAGCGCATTTCCTGTTTATTTGGAAGATTTTTTAAGGAATTGTCTGCAAAATTAATTGCCTCTAAGCTAAGTATTTTCAACGTGACGTTTTATTTAATTTGGTTTTCTAACGGAAAATATTTTATGCTGTTAGATTGATTATTTCTTTTGTATAACAGTAGGTACTTACTGTAGGTTGTTTTTCATTTATTGAAAGCTTTTGTAAATGTGCTGAAAAAATCTTCTGAGAAGCTTCATTATCCGTGCTTTATTTAGAGACAATGTATATAATATATATTTTTATATTGGTCTATGGTATGGAAGTTGAATCTAAAAGAATTTGTTATTTCTTTTCTAAACTACCGTTGCGTTGAAATCCCAACTTACTTATTGAGTAAATAATTTGAAATATACACTTTACTCTATTAATGGCATTCCTTTGTCTTCAGCAAGAAGGTCCTCCCGAGAGGATTTATATAGGTAAAAAATACGACTTTTTTCGTATATCAAACTAACTCCAGCTCTTTCCATATTCGCCCTTGGGACCTTGTCAAACAAGACCTTTAAACTGGATATATGTAATAGAACGCAGTGAGTCCTTAAGAATGCTGTTTTATTCAGAAGTTAGTTTAACATACCTATATTTTAATACAAAATCATTTTATGGTGTGAACCCCAATTAATGATCAAAGAGATGGGTATAGTAGATTTGAGGTATAAACTATATTAAATTATTAATACCTTGATTCTAAATGTTTTTGTAAAAACATTTTTCTACACGCCATGCTTTTGTATTTTTTTTCGGCGATCAAGGCAAAGTACACGTCACATGACATACTCACATGGTCCTTTAAGGCAGCTTTTACACCTTGTGTTTGGTGGTCGCTTTCCGGGCGGGTACAAATTGCACCTTTAGAACGAAAACTACACAATTCAAAACAATCTAAAATTGAGTTATCGTGATAAAATGACTTAAAACTGGCCAGTTTTTTATAACAATATAATAAAAAAGGCCCGATATAATAGTTTGGTCCTTTTCCCGCTTGAATATGGCTGTGTTTGAACTATTGTTGTATTGAGAACTTCGTTTTAAGTCATTTTATGAAGATAACTCAATTTTCGATTTTTGTGAATAGTGTCGTTTTCGTTCTAAAGGTGCGAAATATACAATCACCAGCAGTTTTACGCTGTTGTATCTAAATCTGACAAAAACCAATAACGCCACTCAAACGTTCGCGTTCCAACGTTCGTAACAAACTCAGTATTTTTTAATAATATTCCGATTGATCGAGCGCAGTTTTTTAATTATTACTTTATTACTCAAATAATGTAGTGATTCTTTGTCTTTTTTACGCATGCTCACGCCTTTTATCCCCGAAGGGGTAGGCAGAGGCGCAACTAGTGCACCCACTTTTCGCCAAGCGTATTCCGTCCCATGATGTGATAGGGGGCGAGCCAATCGCCATACCGGGCACAAATTCCAGACTCCGGGCTGATACTGAATAGAAAAATCCAAGATCACTTTGCCCGACCCGGGGATCGAACCCGAGATCTCAGCCTTGCAGTCGTACCGTAATACAACTACGCCACCGAGGCAGTCTCTTTTACGTTAACATTATTTTTAAAAGTATCTTCCTAGCTTATTACCTCTTTTTATATCTGGTAGTACGGACGACCCCACTAATTATAGACCGATCTCTGTCCTACCTTCTATAAGTAAAATTTTTGAAAAACTTATACTTAAACAAATTCAATTTTTTTTTGCTAAACATAATCTACTTCATGGTAAACAATTTGGATTCACTAGGGGTCGCTCCACCACAGATGCTGGTGTTGAGCTTATACATAATATATTTGCTGCTTAGGAGGATTCACAGGATGCTTTAGGAGTGTTCTGTGATCTATCGAAAGCTTTTGATTGTGTTCACCATGATATTCTTATCAGGAAATTGAGCCACTATGGGGTTAATGGCATTGCCCTTGATTTATTTAAATCATACTTAAGCAATAGGGTACAAAGTGTTGATGTCAATGGAAAACGATCTCCTGGCTCTATTGTTACCTTGGGAGTACCACAAGGCTCAATTCTTGGACCTTTTCTTTTTCTAATTTATATAAATGACTTACCTTATTTCATAAGGGACAATTTTGAAGTAGTGTTGTTTGCAGATGATACTTCCTTATTATTTAAAATAAGTCGACATCAAACAATTCTTGACGATGTAAGCAATACTCTCTCAAAAATAGTGCATTGGTTCAGCGTTAACAATCTATTATTAAATAGTGAAAAAACTAAATGTATAAAATTCGTCACACCTAATGTCAAAAAAATTAACGCTAACATTTTCATAAATAGTGACGAGTTGAGCCTTGTGGATACAACCAAATTCTTGGGTATCACATTGGACTCTAAACTTCAGTGGGGTCCTCATATATCTGTACTAGCTAAAAAGCTGAGCGCCGCAGTTTTTGCAGTGAGCAGGATACGCCAATTAACTGACATTGAAACAGCAAAATTGGTCTATTTTGCTTACTTTCATAGTTTGATGAGTTATGGAATTTTGCTGTGGGGTGGTGCTGCTGACATTAATACTATATTTGTTCTTCAAAAACGAGCTATAAGATCTATCTACTCCCTAAGCTCTAGATGTTCTCTAAGAGAAAAATTCAAAGAAACAAATATAATGACAGTAGCATCACAATTTATATTCGCTACTTTAATGTACGTACATAAGAATATAGAAAACTTTCCAAAAGTTTGCGATATCCATGGCTTAAATACTAGAAGTAAAAATAATCTAGTTAATCATAAAACAAGGCTCCAAAAAATCAGCAAATCTTTTAAGGGTTACTGTATACATTTTTATAACAAAGTTCCCACTGAAATTAAGTGTTTAAACATTGGTAAATTCCAAACAACTATTAAGCGAAAGTTATTTAATAAAGCTTATTACAAGATTTCAGAATACATAGAGGATAAAAAAGCCTGGGATTAAATTTTTTCATATGATTTTCTTTGGAATCATGTTTTTCGTTTCAATAAATTTTCTTTGTTTCCATCTATGAGCGGCTTGGGTATGACATACTCCTTAACTGTCTGTGCCTGCGGCGGCGTCGTGTGCCGGGTCGGCCACTTCCCTGTAATATGGTTGAGGAGGCCGATGGCTGGCACATGCGTCATACTCGTGAACGAGTGCTGCTTGTGTGGACTGGTCTGCCCTTTTCGCTTACTATATCTAAGTATTAGGGGTATATCTTGAACTTAGACTAATAGCGACATCTTGAACATTTCAGATCAAATTATTACATGATTCCTGAGATAGTTATGCACTCGTGTTGGAATTTAAATTTTTATTATCTATTTTGCGAGTATATAAATGAACTGCTCTAAACATAAGTAAACAAATACTGAATTATATTTTTTTTCTCTACATAATGCATTGTATTTTATACCTTGAACTGATTTTGAAAAGAGCAACACTAGAGTTTCTTGCCCGTTCTTCTCTAGTGAGAACTGCTTTCCGAACTGGTGGTAGAGTTAATATTGACGGAATCTAAATAATGTATAACATTTTATGGGTTCGAATAAATTATTTCATTTCATTTCATTTCATTTCATTTCATATTAGAAAATCGATTGACGGGCAACAACCATTCGCCCCATTCATTTGACAGATAAAATCAGTGTCGTGCATTGAACAAATGTTTAATATTCGGGAAGCGGGACGCATGTTAGTGCCCCTTTACGTGGCATCATAGCCAAATAGTCTCAGTCTGTCGATGTATAAGGCGCCTAATCGTTTTTCTATGTATGCTAATGAGTGCATTGGCAGACTGTGCATTATAGATGCTGAGGAAACGATTTAAATATCTATGAATGAACATGCATATCTACTATTGTGTTGCGAGTTGTATTATAATGTAGGGGAAAAATTAACGCCTAACGTCAATTGTAATCCTCCTAGCCAGTTTCGGCCACGGCGGCCAATCTTAACGGAAATCAGCCAGGTACGCAGGAGATATTATAGTGCACAAGTGTGTTCGCAATACACAGGTGCACTCGCTATTCCTTCACTCATAGTCCGGTGAGACGGCAATCCGACAAGACCGAATAGCTTTTAGAGATCAGGCGCAGGACCAACGGCTTTACGTACTTTCCGAGGTACGGGGGTATCACACCGCCAACTTCCTGACTCCGAGCTGCGACTGAGTAATTTTTAAGATGGAAAAACCCAATCACTATGTTTTTGGCTCGACCCGGGAAACGACGAGAACGAACATAATTTATGGCATTAATCCAGAGATTAAGGGTTTGTTCCACAAGTTAATTTGATTAAACAGTTAGCCTATTAAACAGAAATAAGGGAAAAAATACGTTTTTTAAACCCAATGTAACAACTACGTATCAGAATAGCGATAGGATCGCCCCCTATAACATCATGGGACGGAACATACATGGCGAAAAGTGTTGCACCTGTGCCTACCCCTTCGGGCATGAAAGGCGTGATGTGTATTTTTGCTTATCTGATTTAATATCTCAGCTCCTGGATATTCCTAGAATAGAAGGTTTTGAGTAAACATGAACTCGAACGTAGTTTACATTACGCTGTTGCAACGTACTTATCTCGAAAGAGTGCGACGATTAACTGTTGGCACGTGTAAAAGCCCTTTTAACTGTTAACCATAGTTAAGGTAACTGTTTAGATTTATGCGATCGATTCGTAACTTAAGATTATATGGTGTATAAGGGCTTGTTTCATAACAAGTAAATGTTATCCGCCAGTTAATGTATAAGACAGGTAATGCTGAATGTACTCTTTTGTGTCCCATTTATTTGAGATTTAGATTTTTGGATTTTGTCGCCTTATATTTTATTTGGCGATAAGCGTTTACTTAGATAATAAAACAGGCTAGTAGTGTGATTCACCACCCATGGATCTCAAATTATGCTAGACTTATCTAAAAGGAAATGCGAAAGTTTGTGAATGAAAGGATATTTGGATGTTTTGTAAGAAGTAAAGTTAAAAATACTACTTTGATTTGGATGGAATTCTGCAGACATATATACCAAATATTTATTTCCGTAAAATTGAAATTCGTGGCTTTTATTTGGAAAATAAATTTTACTAAGGAGTAAAGCTAATCCCATAGTTTTTTGATACCTATTTATTATTTACAATAATTATGATTATTTAATCGATCGACCTATTTTAACAGAATGTATTTCATACTTGCGTGTAACTAATAAAAATATACGCAAAGAAAAATACTTATAAATGACAGAGGAAACATCGAAAAAACGTAAAAACGGCTTCCAACATGTTGGTACTTTTGTGCTAGCTGCTTGTTTGCCCTATTTTTATCGGTCATTACGTATGAATATGACCTCCTAGGTGCTAAAATTCCCGTAAATGCATTGATGTATTAGGGTTTTTTAATATATCTATGCGTAAATGTCATAGATTTTATATATATTTGGGACGAAAATCGAACCCTAAATACCCTCCTAAAACAGGTATCTCGACTAAGCTTACATATTGTATAACCTGGACATTGAATCAGAGTTATGGAAATATATTACTGTTGAACAAGCTTGAATTATGCGATTAGTAAATATGAAGCGGTGTAACCTTGTTAATTTGCGTTCGATGCGTGAACGGATCATGTTCACCAATGTTTGCTGAGAACTTTAAACCGCCCGAAGTGCTATTGACACGGTTTCTGTATTCATTAAATTAGATAGAATCTATGGAATTACGGTGTATTCGTGTGCGGTAAAATAAATCTAAGTACTTCATTAAATTATACGGTTCAAGAATTTACAAAAATGCAAACATCTTTAGAAATGACGCGCCACTTAATATTTAATTAACTTCATTGGACATATAATAGGTATATAAAAGTTAATAATAATACCAGCCCTGTATTTATTTATTTACAGTAAAATACCAAAATGCGAAAGTTTGTGAAAGAAAATTTGTTTGCATGTTTTGTGAGAAGTACCTAAACTAAAATGTTACTAAGGAGTAAAGTCAAACTTATCGTTTTTACAGTATGATTTTTTAATCGATGGACCTATTTAAACACAATGCATTACATGCTTGCATGTAACTAATAGAAATAGACGCAAAGAAAAATAACGATAAATGACAGAGTAAACCTAAAAAAAACATAAAAGGACTCCCCAACACTAACACAAGAACCCTTGTATTAGCTACTGATTTGCCCTATTTTTTTATCGGTCATTATCAAGTGACTAACAAAGTTACATCTAAATATTTATCGCACTGCTGGGCACGGCACTCCTCTATAATGGCCGGCAAACAACTTTAGCACACTTTTTTTTTATTGCATTGAATGACGAGACGAGCATGCGGTTCGCCTAATGGTAAGCGATACGACCACCCATAAACAGTAGCAACACCAATCAGCACCTTGGGTTACAAAGTACTGTGTGGCATTCCACTGCGCTCGTCATCCTGAGACATAAGATATTAAGTCTCATTATGTCCAGTAGTTACACGGGCTACAATGTCCTTCAAACCGAAACACAACAGTGCATGCTCACTGCTGCTTGGTGGCAGAAATAGACATTGCGGTGGTACCCACCGAGACGGGTGACTTTTTTTTTCACTATATGTAGGTTCGTTTACCAGGGGGTTGTGTGCTCAAGTTGCTTGTCGGTTATTTTACTACTGAGAGGGGTTAGAACTTAGTCCAATATTGTCGTGCATAGGGTGTATATAATGCTAGGTTAGAAACCAACATAATTGTCCAGTCGCCCCTCATGAAGGCTGGGCGACAGTGGTAGATCACATTCTCGGCAAAAAAGAAATGGAGAATTCTTAGGTGTCTATGTTTCCTCACGATGTTTACCTTTACCGTTAAAGCGAACGAGATTAACAAAACAACCACACACAATATCAGAGTATCCAAGATGCAGGTTTAAAAGAAAAGGAACATACCCATTTAAGAGTGTTTGGGTCGCTGAAAATCTTAAACATAATATGAAATGCGTAACCAATCTGTTAATTAACACCATTTTTTTTGTTAGTAATTGGTATTGCCTTGATCGGCTTTTAATCTTTTAAATAAATATTTATACAATTACTTTGCTCAAGTTCTTGAAATGCGTATTAGAAGTTTAATAATAATGCCCAGTATTATATACAGTCCCACTGCTGACCTCCTCAACAACTGAGAGGGTTTAGGCCTTAGTCTACCACGCTGGCTTAGTGCGGGTTGGTAGACTTCACATACCTTCCAAATTTTCATAGACAAACTTCTCAGGTATGCAGGTTTTCTGACGATGTTTTCCTTCACCGTTAAAACAAGCGATAATTCACAAAGAATACACACATAATTTTAGAAAAGTCAGAGGTGCATGCCCTTGGGTCTTGAACCTGCGGATATTCGTTTCGGCAATTCGTACCACTAGAAGTTTAGTAATATTTATTATCACGGAATCATGCGAAAGTATTTTATAAACCTTATTTAACTAGGAAATTAACAAATAATTTCCAAAATTAACTGACGCAATGTTCCATTTGAAGCTAGCTAGAATGATTAGTATAAACATTTTCTGTAAGTAATGTCCCTAAATAAATGTTTTCATCAATTAATTAAAAAGCTACTTTATATAAGTTTAATTAAAACGTATTTATGAACAATATTGTTAGTTCTTTTACAGATCTAATAATATATTCTCTTGGCTGAGTCTCAGTTTTTTTTTAGTTTTCTTTTACATACATATTTGGGTCGCCCAAAAAATGACATAGTAAACATGCATAAAATATATCGGCAATGCAGATATTTCATGTTATTTGAATAAAAAACTGTGAATTTACATAAAGATTCCATAATGTAGAGACCGCATGGTGATTACAACCCCGACTCACTGGAGACATGAGTCTTAAAACCAACCGAAGATGTTTTAGACAAATAAAACGGCATCTATTTAACGAAGTTTATTCAGTGTTCAAAAATGCAAAGTAGATAAAAATATACCAGAGTTTCTATCTCTTAGATTGGATTTGGGTACTATTTACTTCTCGAGTACTATGAGATAAAATCTCGATTCTTTTTTTTTATTAAATATTATGTATATTTTCATATAAAGAGCTGAAAAAAAAGTCGGCCACGGCGGCCAATCTCAACAGAAATCAGCCAGGTACGCAGGAGATATTATAACGCAGAAGTGTGTGCACAATACACATCTGTGTATTGCGCGCGCACCTGCACTCGCTATTCCTTCACTCTCATGTTCCGGTGAGTCGGCAATCCGACATTGCCGGAGAGAGATCAGGCGCAGGACCAACGGCTTTACGTGCTTTTCGAAGCACGGGGGTATCACACCGCCAAGCTCCTGACTCCGAGCTGCGACTGAGTAATTTAAAAACCCAGTCAGAATGTTTTTAGCCCAACCCGGGATTTGAACCTAAGACCTCAGCGCAAAAATCGTACCTACTCGTAACGCGTACGCAATATAATTACGCCACCAAGGCAGTCAAAAATAGCTGAAACTGTACCTACAACTATAAAGTCGTATGTACAGAATTCACTTTCAATGGTGTTACTGATTCCGTAAAAGAATAGTTCTTGCCGCACGTTCACTTTGTCTCCCTCAAACTCTATTACCATACCAGCCCTGTATTATATACAGCCCACTTTTTTTTTTTTTTTTTTTTTTTATCGCGGGGAAAAAACGCGTTATCGCTACCACCACCGGGGGGTGAGTGGAACGGTTATGTTGGTTTCACACGGTCTTACGGCCCAATGTCGATACTCGGGAGTATAGCTTCATCCGAGCGAGCATTGAACCGAGTCCCTAACACTATATACACCCTACACCGGCATACCAACCAAAACCCGCGGTGGCCTTCGTCGGCACTTACGGGACGGCTCCGGGTTATCTTATTGCACGAAGATAGCTGCACGAAACCGCCCCTGCGCGATGCCGCATTGCGGCCCCTCTCTGAATGAGGAGGCTAAGAAGCCCCCGAACTCTAATGCACGCTTTTGGCGTCTACGACTGCAGGAGACCGACCACCCGCATTGCCGTCCACCTCGGGTTCGCTTAAATTGAGGTAGTCAGGCGAGCAGCCCCCCACTGCTCGCCTCGCGAATCTCCCTAACCCCATTTAGTCGCCTCTTACGACAGGCAGGGGATGCCGTGGCGGAATTCTCTAGATGCCCCCCGGACCACAGGGCATGAGGCGCCGGTCAGTCGTCCACCCGGCGCCTCCTTCGTCTCCTCTGGCTGCGGGCGGGATCGTTCTGCTCACGATCCCGCTCGGCGCTTTCCTTCCGCGAGATGACGCACTCGCAGAAGGAGGCCATCGCTCGCCATGACCTCCAGCCGCCGACCATAGCAGACACCACGGCCGGCAGCGAGAGGTCTCCTCCGACGACTGCTCTAAGAGCGCTGCGTTGTAGATCCCAGGCTGGGCACTCCTCGAGAGTATATACAGCCCACTGCTGAGCATGGGCCTCCTCTACAACTGAGAGGGGTTAGGCCTTAATCCACCACGCTGGCCTAGTTCGGGCTGACAGACTTCACGTACCCTCGAAATTCTTATAGAGAACTTCTCAGGTATGCAGGGTTCCTCGCGGTGTTTTCCTTCACTGTTAAAGCGACCGATAATTGATAAACAATACACAGGTAACTTCGAAAAGTCAGAGATGTGTGCCTTGGGTTTTGAACCTCCGGACATTGTCTCGGTAGATCGTTTCGTTCCGAACTAGGCTATCGTTCACTACCAATACTCTATTACCAGTATCTAAATGACAGTTAGATGGTAGGCACATACTCTCTGTAAGTTGGTCACTGTCCACATCAGTGAAAATATCATCAAAGCAAGTGACATTTTCGTGAGTTCTTACGTTAGTATTTAAGGGTCCTTTATTTAAAAATTTATATTACTCTGCCAGACGAGTAAGACGTCAAAACTTATTCCACTTCAAACCTTTTGGTTGAAAAACTATGTCGAGACAAATTTAATTAGTCTTAACTAACTCTATAATAAGTTACGCCATTAATTTAAATACAAATACAAGACTTGCTCTGTAATGAAGAATAAGATTCTTTAATTTGGTTTAGTTTATTGTATGCAAATGAAATGTGTAGACGTATAAAGAAATAAGTATTTGAAGTTTGCGCTGGCAGTTTCTCCCGTTTTCATTTTTCTAAATAAAAGTACAACAATATAGTCTTATGGGATAAAAGTATGGATGTCCATTGATCGTTTTCTACCTATTGTATAAAAACAATCTCATTATTCCAGCAGTACAAAAAAAAATCTTAATATTTTTTATGGATTTTACTAACAGATTTTTAAAGCATTAGATCTTAAAACTAGAGATCTTAGTCTTAGTCTTATCTTAAAGATCTTAATCTTAGACCTACGAACATCACCGAGAAGACTGAAAACGCTGACATCTTTCCATGTATTAAAATTAAGCCAAAGTAATTTCTGAAACATAATTGAAAAAGTGTATCGCGTGGACGCCAAATTAGATTGGGATAAGGTGAGGCAGAAGAAGACACTGATATTTATTTTAAAACCAGGTGTTGCTGGCGGCTTCTCCCGCGTGATAAGTCTTTCCCGCTACAAAAGACCTTAAATCACAGAATGACGCCAGCGCCATCTCCTTAAAGTATCAGATAAAAAATACCCATTATTTCTCATGGGAACAAGTTACCGGGATAAAAATCTATGTGTTATTCTAGGACATGATCTGCCCGTGTACCAAACATCCAAATCCGTGTATATGTTCCTGCGTTTGCTTCTAACATCCAAAAAATTTCACAAGCTTTCGTATTTGTAATATTAAATAGTAAGGAGTAAGATGAATCATCAAACAAAACATTTTACTTTTAAATTGTCTAACCGAATAAATTTATTTACCTAAGTTTCCAAACAGATCTGTGTAGACAGCTGTATCAGTAGTCCCGAGAAGTTTCTAGAAATCATAAATAATCTTGACATCAGTCTGTTTGGAATACAACGGGTTGCCTCATTCTGTCGTAAACTTTTAACTGGATTTGAGAAAGTATGGCGGTGCTATCAATCTGAGTAAAGATAAGTTAGGGAAATAAATAGACATATGCTCGAATTGAATGTAAATTTAGAAAGTGTTAGCGCAAAATGTGACTTCCTTCGTACTGCCTAGGAAGGCTTTAGTAGACACTTCTTGTGGTTGTTACAATACGCAATAAATTATATAATAACAGAATAATTTATTACTTATAAAATGACTTATTTTGGAACGTAATATGAACTTAATAATATAAGTTTTTGAAAAGCGTTTATGTATAAACATACGACCTAAATTAACAAGTTTCAATCACCTACATAACACCTTTAAATATAAAAATACAGTTGACATATTTTTCAAACAAAGAACCCTGTATCCTTTGTAAACAGATTCACCATTTCTAGTTCTGATAAATACATATATGTATGAATGAGTTTCCGGATGGTAAAGGTTCATGTCTCCTAGATTCAGAATACTTATGAACGCGGCTTCCGCCCTCTATCCAATTCCCATTTAAGAATCCATAATGCAATCAGGCCATTAAAAGTTATTGATCCCATCAAAAAAATCCGCAAAGCCGTTTTAATGGACAAAAAATTTGCGCCCTGATTCTGCGAGATTTTTAACCTCTCAAAGAAATAAGTCCGTCCAAAATCTCTTGACACAAAAACATTGATTTTGTTTGTTCCTTATCGAAATAAATGTAGCACTCAAAGAAAAATAGCTACTTGCCATACAAGGTGGATGTTTTCTAATAAATTATGTGTTGATTTCGCAAACGTTCCTTGTTAGGCCGTCATTTATACTATAACGAAGTTAAGTGTTCATAATCCATATTATTATCTATGTGCTATTATTTTCTTTTGTATTTATCGTGGAATATTATAGTCCACGATCAATACAAAATACAATAATTTTAGTGAATCTCGTTTTCTATTATATCATTTAAATTGACGGAATAATCGGCTGGAAATTAATCAATTACGAAGGCCCATTATGTATTTTTAATGGTCTTTTTAAAAAATATATAACACTCTGCTTATTTATAATATTTCAGTATTTTTGTTTTTTCTTTTAGTATACACGACATATTTAATAGGTTTTCTACTCTATTACCTACTAGCTCTTTAGTGTAGCGATTCAGACGTCTATTCATTTTCGCTTATAATTATTTATTTTGCTTCGAGCATATTATATTTCTTGGAATATAGTTGTTCTTTAATAATCACCTTCATTTATTTTCCTTAATATAATAGAAATATAACATAATCTTTACATCCTTTGCGTTGATATTATCTTAATCAATATAAATCGTAGCAATTATGAAATCACTTTTTTTTTTTTAATAATGGCATTTGTGTTCACATTTTGCCAATGTCAAGTTTGGTTTGTCTATTTTATTATCTGTAGTATGTCGAAGTAAAGCAGTGGCTACCTTACCAAGACTTTATCGAGGAGTTTTGGAGGCAACAAAAAAAACACTTGATTAGCACAATTATTTCAATTCACTTCGTTTGAGCTCTTTAATAGAACTATATTGGATAATATACCACCATAATTATGCAATATAACACTAAATATCACCAAAATAATGAATTAAAACAAGAGCACCTCATGACACTTCCAAGTTCCCGCCAAAAACTCCACTTTGATATTAATACGATTTAAAAAAAAAAACAAAGAGTTCTCCTATTTCAAGACATTTTTTTTCGCGTCATGTTATAAACCATCTGCCGAATGTACAGTGTACCTACACAAATATACAATTCTCATTAACTCGAAACCCAGATTTCTGATTCGGTAATTTAACGGGTATGAACATTATGAGAGATTTTGGAAATTTTATTTAAAATATAATTCGGGACACAAAGATACAATATTATGTTTTCTTCTTCTTCTTCGCTTCGCTCTTGACAGAACGGTCGTGGTCACTATCATTTGTGTCCAAACGATGATGTAGCTCGCCGCACGATATCTCTCCATCTGTCTCTGTTAGACGACAATCGGGTAGATTCGTGTACAGGGCCCCCTACTGCTGATTTAATTTGGTCGGTCCACCTCATTGGTGACCTACCACGAGGTCTATTTCCTTCTTTTCTGCCCTGAACGACTATTATGTTTTAGGTCTTGTTATAAGAGACTGCAGTGCTCTAGTGCTCATCAATAAGATTAAAATGTTGACTTGTTTTAATCACGATAACCGCAATCGTACCGCAATTTAACTACGCCACTGAGGCAGTCCTAAATAGAAATTTATTAAAGATACAGCTCTTATAAACCGTTGTACAGTCAGCCAAATAACTATCTGAAAAAAATCAATATTTCAAATCGCCTATACGTGTTAAGTTTAATTGTTTTTTTTCTGTGTGTGGAGTAAAGAAAATACGAGAAAAAAATGTTGGTAAGAACAAAAAACTGTTAAAGCGATCTGAAGTTTTGAATTTGTTCAGCGGCTTATGTAGCTATAATTATTAAATGGGACCCGTCGAGCACTGGCCAGTGGTATACAGGGCTGAAATTATTTTTATCATGATCAGCCTGCCTTGGTGGCGTAGTTGTATTACGGTACGACTGCAATCCTGAGGTCTCGGGTTCGATTCCCGGGTCGGGCAAATTAATATTGGATTTTTCTATCCAGTATCAGCCCGGAGTCGGAATTTGTGCCCGATATGGCGATAGGCTCGCCCCCTACCACATCATGGGACGGATTACGCACGGCGAAAAATTGGTGCATTAGTTGCGCCTCTCTGCCTACCCCTTCGGGGATAAAAGTCGTGAGTGTGTTTGTTTGTATCATTGTTGTGTCTCGGACAGGTGTGAATTAAAAGCCGGTTACTAGCACACTGATTTATTAGTGATATGTCTGAACGCAGCGTGTACGCATGTACCTATAGTCTACGCACGTATACATAAATAACAATCATGATCAGCCAACAGAGTTCAAAATAAACAACACAAGTTCAAAACTTATACCAGCATTTGTCACACAACTTTACCCAGTTTGCATTGTATTACCTCAATACATTTGATGTCAGGAAGTTGCGAACGAATTTCACCAGTAAACAAACCTATCGGGAACACGTTAAGAACTCATTGGCACGAAACAGCGATGTTTGCGCTGTTTTGTTAACTTCTCAGGTTAACTGAGGTATTGAGTATTTTCGGTAGAGTATTAAGCGTTTTCGATAAATTTCGTTCAGCCGATAAAGTGCTGGAGAGTTATGATCACCTTACAGTATTATGGCCACTAAAAAGTTGGTTCGTTAGGATGATAAATTATGATTTTCCTTAATTTTGTTTGTTTGTGGCTTTTGCTTAACAGCAGGTGAAGTGTCTTATGGTTAAGAAATGAAAAAATATTGATAATTGGCATAACACGATGGCTCAACATAACCTCGTGCTAAAAACGATTCCTCAGTTGTTAGCCAATTACCGCAAATAAATTGATTATTATTGGGTTGGGTTGTCTGGAAGAAATCGCCGATAAGACCGCCATTTGTACTTCTTGTTTAAGTGTAGTCTCTATTGTATATGTTTATTTTATGCTTTGATGTACAGTCACCAGCATAAGTAGCTGAACAAATTCAAAATTCAAATCGCCTACATACTTTTTTGTTCTACTAATCTTTTTTTTCTCTTCACAAAAATAAAATAATAGAGATTTACTTTACTTCAAACAAAGAAAAAAGGTTTAGGTTTAACTTAACGCGTATATAGGCGATTTGAAATGTTGATTTTGTACAGATATTTATGCTTCTGACTGTACAATAAAGAGTTTAAATAAATAAAATAAAATAATTTTCGAAATAGAGACTTTGTCTTGCAGCCCGTGTAGTTATTAGTATTCGATGCCTTTTTTGTTTGTCTATTTCTATGTCTGAGCTAAACTTCAAACCGGGTAAATACATTTTTGTAGAATGCTACTTTCCATACTACTCTTAATACCGGCTTTTCAAAGGGTAATTTAGGCGATGTTTTTTTAAGGAAAAGCAATTTTACGCCTGTTTTATATAAATGTTGACATGCAACACTAAAACAAACTAGTGAAGTAATTACCGAGGCGAATGTATAGTGTTTTTTGATTGGAACAAACATAAAAAATCAATGTCCATGCATTGTGTTAAATAATTTTCATCAACGTATCCGTGACGATGCATAACTAGCTATATGACGCGGATAGGCATTTTTATTTTGTTTTCATAATACACACTTAGCCGCCGCACAGACGTTGTCAACGTGTTGGTGGAAAAAACAATACTAGAAACTGCTTCACCAGTTCCAGCAATCGGCAGTTTTATACTTCACATATTTGTATTTATATCTAGATATATGCGCTACGCTACAAGTATTTTAACATGAAAATGTTTGTTATTGTTCAATGTTCTCCAGAATGACATTCACATCACATGTCATTGAGTTCACGACTTGTGCGGACAAAGGAAGTGCATTCACGACTTGCTGTGTACTTGTTTCGTGGTTATGCGTGAGGTTAGCGCATTCTACGTACGTGTTTACGCTTATAGCAAATATTTATAGCTCCTCTATGTCTCAGGCATATTTTTATTGCAATTGAATGATTAGACGAGTATGCCACTCGCCTGATGGTAAGCGATACGACCACAAACAAAGGCAACAACATACAGAACTTTGAATTACAAAATACTGCGTAGTACTCCACTAGTACCTACTCCGCAGGTTCAAAACCCAAGGGCACACACCTCTGAAAATGTTATGTGTGTATTCTTTGAGAATTATTGCTCGCTTTAACGGGGAAGGAAAACATCGTGAGGAAACCTGCATACCTGAGTTCTCTAAATTTCGAAGGTATATGAAGTCCGCCAACCCGCACTAGGCTCACGTGGTGGACTAAGGCCTTAACCCTCTCAGTTGTAGAGGAGGCCCGTGCTCAGCAGTGGGCAGTATATAATACAGGGCTGGTATGGCGTGGTACTCCACTGCGCTTGTCACCCTGAGACATAGCGTGGCTACAAACCAGAACACAACAGTGCATGCACACTGCTGCTTGGCGTTACAAATATATAAATATCACAAGTATGGCATATTATGTTGTGATGTAGGTATGTTTGTTTATATTTAAATTATTGCTAAAGGAAAATAGATCTGTGGGCTTAGAATGTGACAAAAAAACACGTCACGTCTCCGTTTCGTCTTACTGGGATTGGTTGAGAGACTGACGTATTGGTCTTTCGATCAATCACAAACATCAAAATTAAACGACATCGTTTTAAGAGTTGCGTCTTTGTGTCACATTCTAAGCCCACTGGCCAATATAAAGCTTGTCATACAACCACGCGTTTTAAAAGTAAATTGAATTCCTAGAAGAAATAATAAACGAAAATAAAACAAAGTCAATAGCCTGTAAACTCGCTGTTTTAAATAAGGGCCATATCTTAAGGATCCTTATTAATCCTACACCCAAAAATATCTATGACCGTACCTACGTTTCCGCTATTTGTTATTACAAATTGCCTCCTCACTGACATTCGTGGGTAACAACCTTTTAACCCTTAGAGATCCACGTTTTAACCTGGTCTTCTTTGGCTTCCATGACAATACCTTATAAAATTGTTAAAAAGGTTTTCATCCTGAGAGTACAATAGTTGTATTAAGCCACTGGGCCAACGAACGAGACCTTTCCCTTGTTTGTCTACTTAGAAGACTTCTGAAATCGAACGACATAAGGCAAAAATAAACCTCGAGGCTGTGAAAGGGCAGCGTCGACGTCGTCGGCCTACCGCATAACCATGAGATAAGTAATATTCAGAAGGGTTACTTTTATCGTAACAGGCAAATTCAAAAGGAATGAAAAGAGCAGTGGGCTTAGAATGTGTCAAAAAGACGCAACTCGTAAGACGATGTCACAATTAAATTGTGATGTTTGTGATTGATCGAGTCACCAATACGTTAGTCACGTGTGAGTCTCTCAACTAATCCCAATAAAACAAAACGGAGTCGTGTCGTGTTTTTTTGACATATTCTAAGCCCACAGGATAATTTTAGATTCTCCAAGCATAATATTTCCGTTAACTCATTCGGGTTTATTTACGACTTCTATTTTTAAAATGATACTATGTATTTCCTGTTGCGTGGTACAGAAAATAATGACTGAATGAATAGGCTTTGGAAACTGCGAACTTTAAATTTAAACCATCTTCATTAGTATTGTGTTGTGGCTAAAACAAAATAAATATTTTTCAACTCGGAGTCATCTCGTTACAAGGCATCACCCTCATTCTAGAGTGCCGCGATGGAGTGTAACCTCACTTGACCAGAATAGGAAAATTGCTTATCAAGTCTTTTATTTACATATAAAGTGTTTCGCTCTGTTTTCTCACAAATATTTTTAAAACCACTCCTACCGATGTCAAATGTAAATATTTGTTGTGAAATAAAAGGATTTTGTGTGAATACTTTAGGTTGTTAGTTTTTAAAAGCTGTCTAAATTGCATGGATTTTCTGCATATTGAAAGTTGTATACAGTTAGTTTTAAAATCTAGGTGTTATTTTCATCAAAAATTACTTCGACTGTTCTAAAATTTTAAGGTTCTGGACCCAATACAATGAATCTTCGACAATTGAAGTTTTTTTATTTTATTGCTTTGAATGACGAGACGAGCATGTCGTTCGCCTGATGGTAAGCGATACGACCACCCATAAACAGTAGCAACACCATCCAGCACCTTGAGTTACAAAGTACTGTATGGCATTCCACTGCGCTCGTCATCCTGAGACATAAGATGTTAAGTCTCACTATGTCCTGTAGTTACACTGGCTACAATATCCTTCAAATTAAAACACAACAGTGCATGCACACTGTTGCTTGGCGGTAGAAATAGACATTGCGGTGGTACCCATTCAGACGGCCTCTTACATAATGAGAGACCTACCACCAGTAACATTAATTGAAGTGATAACATGAATTTCCTTTCGAATTTAGGGATACTGTCACGTTGGTGTACTTCATAAGTTAAAGTATGGAAAGTTGTTACTATTTGTTTACATTTACATACTATGTAATATATAATGTTTATATATGTAAATACCAAACTCTGCAAATAAAGTAAGTGAGGAAACTCGGTCAAGACCATAATATTTCCTATTGATGGCAGATTGTAAAAAGTAACGATATTTTTAGTAGGTAGGTATATCTCTTTATTAAGGAAGCGAGTCACGAAAATATTACATGTTTTATGTAAAAACACGGCTCTGAAGCAAATCATAAACGAACCAACACCAATGTACTAGTCAAATCTTGGTGAAAGTTTGTGAATTAAGTTTAATTTTAAAACATTTAATAAGTAGGTACTCAGGTAGGCCTTTATATTTTTGTTCTTATTTTATTATGTACTTACTACTGCAAATGAAAAAAAATGCATTCGAGCAAATCGGCCATATTCTTTAAGTAAAAGTCATTACTTTATTTTAATAACGTAATTGCTAAGAGAAACATAATATCTCATCATAAACATAGAATATAAAAAAAAAACCAAGCCTCGCAACGCAGTTTTTTCACTACAAAAAGTTGTGAGATCAAGCCAGTTATTTTAGTTAGTGCCCATGGAAGCTAGATTAGATAATTTATAACAAAGGTGCTTCCACAACTTTGTTATAAATTATCTAATCAATTACCTATCAACGTTTTACATTTATATTGGCCGTATCATTTTTTTTTATTGCATTGAATGACGAGACGAGCATGCCTGATGCCGTTCGCCTGATGGTAAGCGGTACAACCACCCATAAACAGTAGCAACCCCACCCAGCGCCTTGACTTACAAAGTACCTACTGTGTGGCATTCCACTGCGCTTGTCGTCCTGAGACGTAAGATGTTAAGTCTCAGTATGTCCAGTAGTTAGTTTACACTGGCTACAATGTCCTTCAAACTGAATATAGAATACATTTTTAGAATATAGAATACATTTTTACCGTAATAAAAATAAGATTAAGTTCTGAAATCTAAACGCACATTGTGTCGTTATCCAAATTCTAGGTAATGGTTTAGTCACTTTAATCTCTTTGGTATTTAGTTTAGTTTAAATTTCATTTCATTGAGCCAAATTCCAAGGATGGCATTACAATTCCTTGATAAAGGTTGCAGGACTACGCTGGATGCAGACTGCTTTTGACAGGTCCACCTGGAAATCTTTAGGGGAGGTCTATGTTTAGCAGTGGACGTCATGTGGCTGATGATAATGATGATGAAATTCCAAGGAGCACACTTCCAAGCGTCGAACCTGCCAGTAAGTCGGATAAATCATTTTTCATGACAGATTGTTTTTTGAAAGTTAAACAATTTGCATAAAACATTTGTTAAACTATCGATTACATAAAAAAATATCTATTAAGCTGGATACTGAGTAATTTAAAATCTTATTGACTACGGCGTCAACACGTTTTAAATAATCCTTAAAAACTAACTTTTAATTAATAACTTGTATAAATCCAGTTATTATTTCTTTTAATTGGAGCCACCTTTTCAATACTTACCTTTGGCATTTGGAATTGCCACGAGGAAAAAAATACGTGCTAATAAAAAAAAATTCAAAGAAAGTCTATGAAGCACAACCCACGTGCAATCTTTATTACAATTTTACATTTAAGGGCATAAAGCTTTTTATGCAGTTTAATGAAGAAACCAGCATGCCTCTCGCCTGGTAGGTACTGAGCTGCGCTATAAGAGTAGCAATTACGTGCAGAACTTTAAATAACTAATCTCTGAATGCCTTGAATGTATCCATATTGAAGTAAAAAGTAAAACTAAATTAGAATTTTACTACATAAAAATAGACAGGTTTATAATAAGAGAAGCCGGCATAATTCTGGCGACTGGAGGGACATGACGCATTTCATTTGTCATTTGGACTTGTAATTTTAATCAGATTTGTTTAACACTATCATAGCAGGTTAACAAATAATGAGTTATGTCTCAAGAAGTCAAGCCACCAAAATAGATACATTTTACACTAAAGCCCTATGGGCTTAGTCACTCTTGAGATGCTATCATCTCAAGAT
The DNA here is from genome assembly GCA_947568825.1 of Sphinx pinastri. Taxonomy (NCBI): domain Eukaryota; kingdom Metazoa; phylum Arthropoda; class Insecta; order Lepidoptera; family Sphingidae; genus Sphinx; species Sphinx pinastri. Next base: position 11,329,415 of record OX387630.1, read on the forward strand.
TGCATCCAAATTGCTTTTAAAACTCACTTCAGCAGTCTGCTATTTGGGATCCTATTTCATAATCCTGAAAATAACGAGTGGGGCACGTTGGCAGTCGGATTAGTACCTGAAAAGCGACGCGACGTATTGTACTCAAGAGATTTATTTGAACAACGATGTTTTAAAAATATTTATCTTTTCTATTTGAGGTTCGTGAGTGGAATGCAGGGTAAGCGCGGTCGCCCACGAGATATACTGGAATAAGTTAACATCATACTGAAAACAGCAAAGCAAAAAACACTATGACGGATACATGCGATGCGAAGTAGCAAAAAAGAATGCCTAATCACCATAAAGTACCTGGGTGACCAAGCCTTGCTCGGGTAGAAAGTATTCTCATTTTTTTGAAAACGGAAAATATTAGTAGAACCTACTTTAAAGTAATAAATACCATTTATAGTATTAAAGAATTACACGAGTAAGGCTCGGTCACCCAAATGAGTCGATATCTACCACAGATATCTACAGTTACTTTCACTAATTTCAATAAAGTCGGTTCAGCGGTCCAGATTTTACCCATTCACATCGTTTGTTTGGGGATGATTAAAAAATGAATACCTATCACAAATTAGTTTTCAGGTTTCATAATTTTATCATAATAAATTATATCACAAGCAGACAAATGTTTCAGTTCTCATCCCTTGTCTCACTTAGTTACGAAATGATAAAACATGAATATCTTATATTAATAATCATGGTTTAAGATAATTATATCCGCACCAAATTTCGTCTTAATGTGTTCAGCGGGTTAGTTTCTCTCAACTTTTACCCCTCTCATTTTGGGGTTGGAAAAAAATGTCTCATATTTATTTTCAAGGTTCAAGATATCCCCAATTCCGATACCGTTCAATACAATCGGAGCAACAGTATTTTCTCCCATCTTTTAACCTCCTTAGTTACGGGTTAAAAAAAAATATCTCATAGTTATCTTTAATTAATTTCATTTTTTGGGCTCACACTATCTAAATTCAAAATTTCATCGAAATCGGACGAGCCTTTTCCAAGAAACCAATTACATATATATATATTACAAATTTAATATGTACAAGTTTAGCGCATTTAAGTTAGAGAGTTATTATACTACTGTATTTTAACCCAAATGACTGCAATGACTCAACATTTTCTTTTTTTTATTGCTTTGAATGACGAGACGAGCATGTCGTTCGCCTGATGGTATGCGATACGACCACCCATAAACAGTAGCAACACCATCCAGCACCTTGAGTTACAAAATACTGTATGGCATTCCACTGCGCTCGTCATCCTGAGACATAAGATGTTAAGTCTCACTATGTCCTGTAGTTACACTGGCTACAATATCATTCAAACCGAAACACAGCAGTGCATGCACACTGTTGCTTGGCGGTAGAAATAGACATTTTGGTGGTACCCACCCAGACGGACTCTTACATATGCGAGACCTACCACCGTTCTTAGGTGATAAATTATAATAGCATACAAGTATACCTTTTAAATAGCATGTATATTGTCAGGTTTTGTCTCTTTGAAAGCAATATAAACCGATTTGCTGTTTAGGTCTCTGAAGTCTAAGGATACTCTTCTTAAGTTAATGGACGTTCTAAGTGCGTATTTTATTTCCTTTTTATTGTAGATATGGGTACTGCACGTGTCTATCTCTTTGCAGTTTTATTACCCTTTGCTTATGACTTTTTTCTCCTAACGTACTGCATTGTATGTAAAAGTTCTATAGCTGTTTAACTATTATCTCATGTCTAAAAAGAAACTCGAATGAAAAATCTAATTTAATTTCAAAGAAATGGATACTGGGAATAAAGCTAAACTAAGAAAAATTTAGTTATTTCAGAGCAAAAAAGAAGACAAAACAGCCAATAATATCGTAAAGATCAGACTATATGTGAATGTGACTCAAGTAAGTAACACTTCGAACTAGGGTTACGGAAATTCAAACAGTCGTAGGGCCGGGCTATTGACCAGATTCCGAGGTCACCAGATGTCCCGAGGAAATGTTTCGGTAGCCTCCGAACTTGCCAAATGGAAGCTATAAAAACCGAACTCAATCCAAGATTTCCCTATGGCTCGTGAAATAGTTTTGTAATGTGTTATTGATCTTTGAAATAAAACTATTTTGCGAATTTTATCGAAGTTTTTTTAATTATATTTTCTCCCGGCGTTTCGAAGGATTTGCAGCCTTCATGGTCACGGCGCGGACTGAGGTGTTGGTTGTCCGAAAAGTAAAAGCTACAATATCTACCTACATTAATTAACAATTATAAAAGATTTAAAAAAATATTAGTTATTGACGGTCCGATCTACGCACAATGAGCTCACAGGGTCTTGAAGTCTGGTAGATGATCTTTTGGATTCTGATTTAATTAAATGTGTGACACGATCCCAAGCTTGTGCAAGCTTCCAACCATCTTCTCTATTGAAATTTGGATGTTTTTAAAGGTAATGCTTGGAGCCTTGTTCTGAATGTTCAGCATCTGCATAATGCGCAAAATAGTTTTATTTCAATGTCTAACACTTGCGTAAATATAATAAATCATTATTGATCTTTGTCTGGGTGATGTTATTATTTTAAAAGTAAAAAAAAATATGATTTTGTTTGATTGTTGATTGATGTTTATAATAATAACAATACTAGGTTAGATTTTTTTATTGCAGTAAAATGACGTGACGTTTATACCACTCGCGTGATAGTAATAGCAACCGCCCATAAATGGAAGCGATACAATACAGAACTTAGAAATTACAGTACTGCGTGGCACTCCACCGCGCTCGTCACCCTGAGCCAAGATGTTAAGTCTAATAATGCCTAGTAACTACGTTGGCTATAATGTCCTTTAAATCGGAACAAAAAAGTGCATGCACACTGTTCCTTAGCGGTAGAAATAGACATTGAGGTGATACCAACCCAGACGGCCCCTCGCATACGAGAGACCAACCACCAGTTAGGTGTTGATCAAAAACTGTTTCATAATCAATAAATATCAAAATCTCCCATTTTATAAGGGTTTAAAAGGGTCACGGGAAACAATAATGTATTAATTACAACGCCGAATACCTACAAATCCGTGAACAATATAACTCAACGCCGAATCTTATATTAAACTATAAGTACCTAAATATCAAAGCTGCACAATTTTACTCAGTACTTGTCAACCTCTCACATTCGCGGCTCAGTATTCACGGTTAGACCAATTATAAGTCCGAAAACTCTATTTTTTTCGGAGCACGGAGCAATTTAATATTGTAATATTTGGAATGATTAAACATTCCATTTGCTTTGAAATGGTAATCCATGCTATTCCAATGATTGAGCTCCGCTGCGATTCCTTTGATTAACTACTATACGGTGCAGTTTTGTATGAATTTAATTGAATATCTCCCTTCGTATATTTTTTCTATTTCAAAGGGATTTACATTAATTTTGTACGCGTTTGAACGATTAGAGATATTTTTTTTCTAATATCACATGAACCTCATCGTGTATGGATTTAGGAACATTTTTTCTTGTTTTAATTCGAAATTGATTACATTTGTTATTTTTTTTGCGTTACTTGATAGACGGACTAGATAGGTACAGACGGATTTTTTATAACCTTTTTATACTGAGTCTCGCTAGTCGTTCACAATTCATTGGACCTACAGAGATTCAATCTACAAAACACTTAGGGACTAGGAGGACTACCTCGGTGGCGTAGTTGTATTACAGTACGACTGCCGGGGTCTCGGGTTCGATCCCCGGGTCGGGAAGAGTGATATTGGGTTTTTGTACTCAGTATCAGCTCGGCGGCTGGAATTTGTGCCCGATATGACGATGGACTCGCCCCATCACATCATGGGACGGAATACGCACGCCGAAAATTGGGTGCATTCAGCAGGCTAACACATCTTTCATTACCACCTGCTTGTGTACCACGGAAATCCATTAAATTAGATGAATAATAATTTTCGTGTCATGTTAAAATATTTTTAAAAGAGAATATATTCACATGAATGTTAATATTTTTACTGGTTCAAGCTATTATTTGCTACTACTGCATTTACCTTGTGTGAACATTCTCACATAAATTTAATGTTATTTGTAGATCTGGACCTTCACTGGACTCAAAATATAATCACAATATACTCTAATTTATTTTATTTTATTAAACATCATTATAATTAGGAGTGAATTAATAATGTGAAAAAGTAATTCATTCTATACAACTGATTAAACGATTAACAAATCACTCTTATGTATAGTCAGGTGTTGCTCGTGGCTTCGTCCGCCTTTTGAAGCCTTTCCCGCTACAAGTCTCTAAAACACAGCACGACGCCAGCGCCATCTACTTAAAGAATCAGATGAAAATTATCCATTTTTTCCCATGGGACTAAATTACCGGGATGAAAAATCCAGGACAAGACCTACCCGTGTGCCAAATTTCATCCAAATCCGTTATGTAGTTTCTGCATCCCAACATTTTCAAAAACTTTCGCATCTATATTATCTATACTAATATTATAAAGCTGAAGAGTTTGTTTGTTTGTTTGAACGCGCTAATCTCAGGAACTACTGGACCGATTTTGAAAATTCTTTCACTAATAGGAAGCTACATTACTCCTGAGTGCTATAGGCTACTTTTTATCCCGGAAAAACATTTCCACGCGGGCGGAGCCGCGCGCAAAAGCTAGTATATAATATTAGTAAGAAGTAAGATGTTTATTAAGGAACCAACCACAGCCTCAATAAAAAAGATAGCCTGCGATAAAACACGCTAATGCTAGAACTATGCTCCAAAAGGTCGTATTAATGGTCATTATGTCCAGAAAGTCCGTCACAGGAATGCCGTGACCCATATTAGGTCACGCAGCTTCGAGCCCAATATTTCACCACATATTAATGTTGTGAAAGAATTTTGGGCACCTCATTATTATCGGGTATGCGATGACGTTATATTTCTATGCAATGAAAGGGATGTACTTAGATCGACACATAATGACTGTGAAGTTTAAAGGTGCTTGTAACACAATATAATGTATGTAATTTTGAATCAATATATTGTCAAAATTTTTCTCTACTTACTTATCAATCTACGCATACGATATTTTTTTTTATTGTTTTTATTTGCCAGTATAGGCATACGAGCTAGCGGCCCGCCGGATAGTAAGCGGCCACCGCTACTCATGGACTCGGCAATGCCAGGGACACAGACAAGCCGCTGCCTACCGAAAATTAATTTGTATTAATTTATCATAAAATTGATATCACTGATTGGACTGATGCCAATATATTTTAACGGTTACATAGCAGAAAGCCTAACATCACACAAGAAATTATTAACTGAACAATATTTTGAGATTTACGTGTATTGCACGTCTTCTTCTTTTTTATCCTGTGAAAATGAATTCTAACTAAAATGAAATAAAAAAATGAGAGGTGTCAAGAGACACCCGGATGGAACGAAGTTCCTTTGGATTAATTAGTGAAGGAATTGTAATAAAATTTTATTTATATAACAGAGTGTGTATATATATAAATATTTTCCTATTTCCGTTCCAATGCATAAGTTTCTAGAGAAAAAAACAAATAAATACGTGTGGCACTCGGAGACTACCGCGGTAAAGCTATTGCATAGCATTTTTATCACAAATTTTGATTCACTAAACACAAATTCGATCTTACGCTTACCACATAAAGTAGATTTTTAAACGCGAGCAAAGCACGTTTAGTCTTGTTATTGATAAATGTCAGTAGTAGTAAAGTAGAATAAATCAACAAAATTTGAAAAAAGAATGTTACGTTCAATTCTTTTGTACTCGTGCCGTGCCAACGCTGGGGAAATAGCTTCTACGCAATGTGTTTAAGGTTCATATAAGATTAGTAAGAAATGGTTTTAATGACTTTAATAAATAAAATAAATAAAAATATACTCGTTTCAAGAATTATAGCTTCTACGCATTGTATTTAAGGTTCATATTAGTAAGATAATAGAAAAAAGTGTCGTGACAACTTTCCGTCCAGCCCCCTTTCACAACGCGCGATAAGGAACTTCGTTCCAAAACACTAACATTTTTTGTATTTTTATTATATTATACAGTGTTCTTGGATCTCCTATAAAGTTTTTACTTCCGCATTCTTTATACTATTAGGAAGTTAAAGAAAAAAAAATTACTGTGAAGTACTGACTCAATTAAGGGCGTTACGGGAGGCTGTGTGCAATTAAAATTAAAATGAAAACTAAAACAACTAACGCGCGCTGAGAGTTGGTAGCACTGAAAGAAATACAACTAACTTTTAATTTTTATTACAATTGCTTGAATTTTAATATACCATTTCAATTCTCAGTAGTTCATTACATCTACTTTCTTGCATTTCTGTGCTATATTCGGTAGACTAAGCGTGAATAAATTAACGAACTATTATTAACTACGAGCTTTTGCCCGCGGCTCCGCCCGCGTGAATGAGTTTTCCCGGGATAAAGTCCCACTTTATATTTTCCCGGGATAATAAGCCTATGTGTTAATCCAGGACATAATCTACCCGTGTGCCAAATTTCATCGAAACCCGTTCAGTAGTTTTTGCGTGAAAGAGTAACAAACATCCAGACATCTATCTATACATCCATATTCACAAACTTTCGCGTTTTTAATATTAGTAGGATTATTCGCACGTGGGTTTACTCACGTTTGTAATAAATATAAAAAATAGTAATCCTTTCTTGAGGTTCAAGCTAACTCCTATATAAAACCAACGCTATCAGTAGGGCTCACAATGCAATCAGCCCTGTATTATATACTGCCCACTACTGAGAGGGTAACTTGTTACTATGCTACTAGTGCTCACAATAAAAATCCCAAAACCAATTGATTTTGAACAGTCATGCTACAGGGATTAACAATGACAGTGGCGTCGAAATATGCGCATAAATAAAATAAATTGATTTCAAGCCTTGTTTGCTTTATCTGTGTGCCAACTAAATGAACGTGCCCGAGACTCGCGATAGCAACAAATTAGTTTATATTTTATGCTTGCCATTCAAACAAGCGTGTTTAAATTCATGTTTTGTTCACATTCTGACTGGTTTTCAATAAAATGTCATTCGCACTTTATTTATGATGTGAAATAAAACAAAATTTATAAGGTTAGAACGCTGTATGGTTGATGGTTAGAACAAACAGAATTAATGGAAGTACGAAAGGCGAAACAAAGGAAATTGAAGTTATAAATAAAAAAGGAGATATATTGGGTATACACTCAATGGACTGGAGCGTGATAAAATTGAATTCACGCATAAAAATGATTTATTGGTCATGAATGGAAAAAAATCATACATTTACGGATTAATTATAAAGGACATGAATTATTTTGCTACCTTTTTCATGTCTTTATCACGTAGTTGTCAACTTGGTAGACCCCTACCAAGCTGGCAACTATTAAATTAAACATTGTCATTACCCACTCACAATATTCTTTCTTATACCAGCAAATGGGATCCCACTAATTTTAAATTTTCTCCAGCTTACCATCCACGGACCACGACACCAGAAGAAACATAGACGCCCTACCGGCCTACCTAAAAGTATTTAAATACGGATTAAGCCACAATCGGATGGAGCGAGCTTCTTGTTGCATGCTTTTTGATGCGAGTTTCGCCTGTCAACGGCAAGAATTGCCTTGGCATTGTGTTCACAGGGCAATATTTTAGTGTCCTTTCAGGAATCGCAAGTGCGAGGCGAGAAAATAGCTCCGTCTTATTGATGAGGGCTAAGGGTAGGGTCTGTGCCACTCAAAATTCACCTCACATTTAAGTATTTGGTAGAGGTGAGATTCAGTCGTTGAGTGATTATATTTATTACACTAAAGCAACTAAGGTTGGCTTGTTTCATCCGTGGTCAGGTAAAGTTGAAGGTCCTATTACACTGGACGAGCGCGCAACGCCTTCGGCTCGCTGTGAATTCGCTTGCAATTCGCCAGTATGATAAGCGCCTTTATTTTACCTGATCACTGTTGAAACAACAGCGGCTAAGTGTTGGATTATAAAGCAATCACGTAGGCAGGTACAGCAAGATCTCTCCACGATTTGTTTTTTTTTGTGAAAGTAAAAAATTAACTTTATCCTTTTTTCGATTCGTTTCAAATTCGATCACCGGATTTCCATTACATTAAGGCTTGACAGGAATAATAATTCAGGAGGGCAAACCTGGATTTGCTTTTTTAAAGGTATTGAAGCTTTTTGGGACGCAGGTGTGTTAAGTTGAAGTTGTTTTATTTAAATTACTTAAAATGAAGTGATGTACCGACGTAAATAATATAGTAATTCCCCTAACAATTTTCTACAATGATTGTTTTGCATAATTAGGGTGCGTTGGGGTAATAACGGATAACGGGGTAATTCCGTTATTTCAAGATTTCTGCTAAATTGTGATGAGAACTAATACAGTGACAAACAATTATTGTGGTAAATAAAATAATAGCATTACAGGCTTCATTGTACGTAGCATGAAATATTGACGGGTTAAGCTGTTATCTTGAAACGACGGGATTACCCCGTGAACTGGTAGTACCCCAATGCACCCTACAGGCAGCATTGTGTTCTTCTTTGAATGTAGCTGCTGTAATTACTGGACATTTTGGAATCTTATATCATGTATGTGAGCATAATGAGCGCAGTTAAATTACATGCTATGGTTTGTTATTTAAGGATTTGAATTTTGGGTTCTAGTGCAGTTTTTTATAGGTAATATTGTGGCTTGTTATGAGGGGAGAGACTTTCACGTAGCAAATATCGTAAGAAATAAGAACTTATTTTTTGAATAATCACAATTGAACTAGGTGCTGTAACTGTGAACAAAAATCTGCCAGCCCTAATAGACCTCTTAGACGATGTCGCTATAATGGTAAATATACCTTGAATTAAATGTAAGATCATCTACGCAAGAAATATGAAGTGGCGTGTATTGAGGCCAATTAGTAAATAACTACTTTATCTGTACAACACCCATTTAGTACCTATAGCAGTAATAATGTTATATATAATATATGTATAAATAAATAAAATATGATCATAAAATTACGCCATGCCACGTTTTTACCAAGAAATCTCAAATATGCAGATAAAAATATTACAAAGTCAGTAAAAAGGCGAACTTTATCACTTACAAACAGAAACTTTGTTGCAATTTATTGTTAGATAAGTTTCAATTAAGAGAAGCTCGTTAAAAGTATTTCACTTCAGTTGGAGGGTTCACAAAAAATGATTATACAGCTACTTTTTAATGTAGATATAATAGGTATCTGTTAACAGCAGTCGGAGGGCCTGGTGTGCGGTGACCCACTTCTGCGAGGTGGTCTTCTCGCTGAAGGAGAGTGCCGAAAGGGATCGGGAGCGCGATGATCCCTCCAGCCGCCAGAGGAGACGTAGGAGTCGCCGGGTGAGCGACTGACCGGCGTCTCCCGCCCTGTGGATTGGGTGTGTTTGGAGAGTTCCACCACGGTATCCCCTGTCTATTGTAAAAGGCGACTAATAGGGGCCACCGGGGGTCGCGGGCGGGCGATTGAGTGTTGTCCGCCTTTAGTTGTATATAATCTTTTAGTACATTGTTGCGACCTACGTGATGGACGGCGGCGTGGCAGGTAGTCGTCACGCTGCTGTTGACACCGAGAGCGTCCTTGGGTGTGCGGGGGCTTCTGAACCCCCCCTACAACAGGAGACAGGTTGCACTAGGCGGCACAGCGCATGGGAGGTTGCGGACGACAACTTAGACACTTCCGTCAGAGGAAGCATGCAGCCGGCTCTAATGCGCCGAAGATGGCCACCGCGGAGTTTTAGTTGGTATGCCGTGCGTGTATATAGTGTTAGGACCTCGGTCCGGCGGTCGCCTGACGTTTTTCATATCTCCGGGCGGCTCAATGCCGGTTCGTAACGCACGGCGAACCCAACATAACCGCTCAGTCGCCCCCTACAAAGGCTGGGCGGTAGTGGTAAGGCACTTTCTCCGCGAAACAAAACAAAACCTTTTATATGCCTTCTGTTTTTTTGCAATCATTCAATTGACACACTATTTTGGCTAACTTTTACTTTTGCCTTTACATTTTACATCTTTCTTAAGGTCTTATATAGATTTCGATAACATCTTGTAACTCTATATTGTTAACTTTAAAGATTCAGCGTCGCGCCATTTAGTAAACAAAAACACAACTAGCCTGGGGGATGGCTGGAACAAACTTAACTAATACGCAATAAAAAAGTTCTATGCGAAGATCGTAAACTTAAAATGCTGAAGCATCAAGTTAATATCTAGCGCGGTACTTGCCAACACGAAGTATAAGTTATTTAAATAAATAAGCCTGATAGTTGTTAGATAGTCCTGACTGCAAGATAAAACTTCTATGTCTACATCTAAATAGAACTTCTAGGGACCATAGCCTCGTTGGGAATGGAACGGTCTGCCGAGACAATGTCCGGAGGTTCAAAACCAAGGCCTCTGACTTTTCGTAGTTACGTGTGTATTGTATATCAATTATCGTTCGCTTTAACGGTGAAGGAAAACATCGTGAGGAAACGTGCATACCTTAGAAGTTCTCTGAATTTCGAAGGTATATGAAGTCCGCCAACCCGCACTAGGCCAGCGTGGTGGACTAAGGCCTAAAACCATTAGTAGAGGAGGCCCGTGCTCAGCAGTGGGCAGTATATAATACAGGGCTGATTGCGATTGCAAATAGAACTTCAAAATAACTCATTAACTCACAATCTTCTATTACATGTAATAAAATCGTAGATTTTCTGTGTGACATTAAATATTTTTGGAAATGAATACCTTAGCATATGGCGAGCTTTAAATTATAATTGTCGAACTTGGAGTACAAATAACGAAGTCTCTCACCACCATTTATACGTACTTAATTACTTTGAATAATATGTATGTAAAGACTTGTTACAATAAATGAATATGCATGTCAATCTGTGGAAACTGTTGTGGATAATGTGTTGTTTAATTGTTTTTAATTTATAAGAGTTATGTTTTTTCTGTAGTTTTCCAAATAAAGTAAAAATAAAAAATAAAAAATAAAAATGTCTTTGGTTCAAGAAATTACATTTACATAATGACGAGCTCGCTGTAAAATTAGTGGTAGCATGAAGAAATGAAAGTCAAAACATAATTTAGCAGACTTAACGCATAATTAAACAGCTAAGCCTTTCCTTTATTTAAATCAGAACGCAGAATTATGTGGACTGTAAAATGGAAAATACTTATACAGGTTTCGATTTAGAAATTCAGCTATTCATATTTATTCTGATAAATTAAGTAAATCCGTGTTGTGGTAATGTTATGATTAACTACGCGCTTGGGAACAATTTAATTTGCCGTTAAATTAGGCTGAACTTTCACATAAAGACAGTTTATAAGATTTTATTAAATTTAAAAGTTTTTAAATATTTCGGATACGTTTTGCTTTCTTGCTTAAAAATATTATAGAGAATCATTTTTTATTCCTAAATAATCTATTTACACCGCAATACTTAAAATTCTATGAATTATATTATGCTTAGGTATTTTGTTTTATCATAATTGTAAAATCGTGCCTTGTTCGAATAAAAATAAGCATAGTTTTAGTTTAGTTGGGGTCAGCGTAACATAAGCACGTTATAACCCTTTTCTAAATATCTCATTCATCTTTCGTATGATAATTTACAAACAATACTATGAGGACGCACAATTTTCTTTGGCCTTGTTCTATTTTGTTTATCTGACAGTCAACTGAAGCAAAGTTACATAGTGTCACGCCTTTTCCCTTTTCAGGGGTAAGCAGAGGTGTATCGCACCCACATTTCGCCTACTATGTTAGTCCCATGTAGTAGGGGGCGGGCCTATTGCTCCGGGCTGATACTGAGTAGAAAATTCAATAACACTTTGCCCGACCCGGGAATCCAACCCGAGACCCCAGCACTGCAGTCGTACCATAATACTACGACGCCACCGAGGCAGTGTAACAAAGTTGTATCTCAATATTAGCCAAACACAGAGACCCTTTAGCTACGCAAAGTCTTTTTTTTTTTTTTTTTTTATCGCGGGGAAAAAACGCGTTATCGCTACCACCACCGGGGGGTGAGTGGAACGGTTATGTTGGTTTCACACGGTCTTACGGCCCAATGTCGATACTCGGGAGTATAGCTTCATCCGAGCGAGCATTGAACCGAGTCCCTAACACTATATACACCCTACACCGGCATACCAACCAAAACCCGCGGTGGCCTTCGTCGGCACTTACGGGACGGCTCCGGGTTATCTTATTGCACGAAGATAGCTGCACGAAACCGCCCCTGCGCGATGCCGCATTGCGGCCCCTCTCTGAATGAGGAGGCTAAGAAGCCCCCGAACTCTAATGCACGCTTTTGGCGTCTACGACTGCAGGAGACCGACCACCCGCATTGCCGTCCACCTCGGGTTCGCTTAAATTGAGGTAGTCAGGCGAGCAGCCCCCCACTGCTCGCCTCGCGAATCTCCCTAACCCCATTTAGTCGCAGCTACGCAAAGTCTGCCTGCAAAGGTTGTCTTGCCGAAAGCATCGAGAATCAGACTTATTAGGTACCAACCACCAACTACCACAGGACACCATATGATTGCGCCGTGGTTAAATAACGTTTTTTGAATATTTATTTTGTCTCATATGGTAATTTATAACATCCTCCCATTCTTGGTTTCTTTCCACCTAGAAACTGATAACATTTTATATACAGGGTCATTTTTACATTGCGTTACTAAATAAAACTACATATTCGTCTTTACCTCTGCTAACATCGTGCCAAAAATCATCCATGAATAACGAATACTTTCGCAGAAAATCCCGATAGTAGTTTGCCAATTTTTTAATCATTATGTAGTTTAGTGCGAATATGGTGTGTGCGTAAGTGTATTTCTGACTGAAAGTGTAATGTTGCTGCTGCGACGAATTCTCCTAGAGCAGTCTTAATGGCATTAGGGTGAGTAAACTTAAAGTTACTTTTAATTGATATTTATTTTGTTCTAAACTTACACTTATTTATTTTACATCTATGGTTAAAATAACTCAATGGAAAGCGTTATTTTCAACGAGATAAGTATGTGGTTTCATTTATTAACGCAATGTCAAAATGACCCTGTATATCCAAATTTAATAAAAACATTGATTGAAACCGTAACGAGAAATCCTTAATATAATATATCTAGATAACAATTTCGAAGCTACTCATGGTGCCTATTTGAAGATACCATTTTACGAGTAAGCATAATACTGTAGTACAGTATTAAAGAGGAATAAATCTAACAAAAAATTAAAAACAACAAATATTCTATGAATTAACATACTTCAAAGTCCGAACTAAATATTTCTTAAATTAATTGTATGATGAAATATCTAGAAACTCCTCGCCGATAATTTCCTCTGACAAAGGACTTTCCTTTTGCCGTAAACAGGTGAGATGCGATGAAATATGAATCCGATGTCTAACTAATGGCTAGTCTGTTCAGCTGTATATGTTCATTTGTGATTAATTGATCGAAGCTTACATTTATCGTGACTACGTACCATTTGCGTTATTAATGATTACGTATTTTCATGTCGAAAATAATGTTAGGAAATTATAGATATTTTGAACTTAACTATAAACATCGCTGGAAACATATTACAATTATTAACGATAACTTATTTTCATATACACTTATTTTACAATAATGTAATCATTTAAAAAAATTGAGTTGTTTCAAACATGGCCATCTCATGTTAGCATTTGATGCTTTATATAAAGTTTGAAGTATATAAAATAAGTCTACAACTTCAAAAATCTCCATCCACAGTATATCGACCTCTAGGCCGCTAGACCGACCAATTTCTTATTTCGGTACAAACTTGACCATCTCCGCAAACGAATTTGTGCATTTTTGCGCTCTGTCATGGATTTGGCCATGTTTGTTTAACGACCAAATGAGTATCAATAATAGTCATGTCATATTATTGCATTCAAAATAACGTTATCCAAGGCTCTCAAAACTTTTGCGACTGTAGGCTGCGATTAATTTCCCTTATTTACCGGCATCTCTTCGAGGATTGTTAGCGGTTTGGCAGCCGGGATTTATACTGACGGAACGTGATTTCCTTCAAATTTATACGCCTAGTTTTAAGCCACAGACAACGATCCGTAGGTGATTTACCGACAACTACCATAAACTATTCAAATTTAAGGACTGGTAGATTTATGTGATCGTATCGGAGTTTAACACGTAATTCTGTTAAAACGGCAAAATTTATTTCTATATCAGAAACTTGGAGATGAATGGCGTCTGGCCAAAGAGTTATAAGATTATATAGAGCGGACATTGGGACAATTGTCATACAAAAATTTTGAGCCTCTTTGTCAGTATCTCAATATACCATGAAATATAAAAACATCTATGTAAAATGAATTAGAACATACTTTGACATGATCGTAATGCGCAAATTGGCATATTTCCTTCCAAAATATTATTTTCTTTACAACATTTAAGCACCCTAAGAGACGTCTTGTCATACGGACGTGTCAGATAAGACAGCGACTTATTACCAATTGGTAATAACTTATGGATGATTATTTTTCCGAGCCAAATATCGACCAATAGAATTGCACCATTCGACGTCACGTGGTACAACCTACATGGTATTATACTGACAATTTTTTTTGAATATTTTCTCTGGTCGTTACTATATAATAAGAAACAATTTTTTTTGAATATTTTCTCTGGTCGTTACTATATATTATGAAATTCTTATTTGTTGACTGTTCATTTCATCTCATGGTGCAATTCTATTGGCCGACATTTGGGACGGAAAAATAATCCCCCGAATACCACACTAGCTTCAAAATTATCTGGCATTTCCCTCAAGGTTCCCTGCAAACAAATGAAGTCGTCAAGTTTTTCAGGAAAAATCACTCGCGCTTCGCGCTCGTGATTTTTTAACCTGAAAACTCCTTCATTTGTTTGCAACGAACCTATCGGAAAATACCCGATAATTTTGAAGCTCTTGTGGTATTATATGTGAAAATTTGGTCCTGATGTCCGGTCTATAACTAACTATACTGTTTAATGTCTTTGTGTCTGGTGAAATTTGATTTAGGTGGATTAAATTTCTATGAGGTTAACTCTAATTTTCATCTTCTAAAATGTAATTTCAATTATAAATGTATTTATCAGCTTTTGCTCCTGCCTCCTCTCCCGGGACAAAAATTCCGTGGAAGCTTATAACTAGGATTAACAGTAATCTTTAAAAGTTAATCCAGGAGACAAGATCTACTTGGGGGCCATATATACTTCAAATTCATTCAATAGACTTCGTATAATTCACTAACAAATCTTTTCAAATTTTCACATTAAGTAATATAAGTAAGATCTCGCAAATTGACCAAAAGAACCCTTTACACTTAAACCACCCTTATAATATAATGAATTATTAACCGACTTCAAAAAAGGAGGTTCTGTATTCGACCCGTACGCATGTATTTATGTATGTCGGTATTTTTTTATAAACTACTGATCCTATTTGGATGGAGTTTTCGTTATTCAAATGTATAATTTTCAGGGACGGTTTTAGTATATAAATTATTACAATCTTATGGTTGTAGCGATTGAATAAAATGGTTTGCGAATGTGTAGGTAGGTACACTTAATATATACATTTTGTCTGCGATTCTTTGTTCATGTTCGTTGCCTAATTTAAGGGACGGATACAGGGATTGAGGGGGTAATTTTTGGGCCTTTGGTAATATAACTGTTTATCATAAATTTAACTTTAAATATACTTATTCAGCGGCGATAGCCTAGTTGGGAGTGGAACGGACGGCCGAGACGATGTCCGCAGGTTCAAAACCCAAGGGCACGCACCTCTGACTTTTCTAAAAAAAAGTTATGTGTGTATTCTTTAGAATTATCGCTCGCTTTAACGGCGAAGGAAAACATCGTGAGGAAACCTGCATACCTGAGAAGTTCTCTGAATTTCGAAGGTATGGGAAGTCTGCCAACCCACACTAGGCCAGCGTGGTGGACTAAGGCGTAAACCCTCTCAGTAGTAGAGGAGGCCCGTGCTCAGCAGTGGGCAGTATATAATACAGGGCTGGTATGGTGGTATACTTATTCAAATTTTTACTATCATGATCATTTTTATCTAAAACATCTGAGACTAACTCCTAAATCTGTAAGACTAAGCTTTGTAACCTAGCTTATGATGGGTACACATTTGGCGGGGGGTGAGTTACGTATACAAGTAGCACTCCCGCACCCTAACATACTGTACATTGCCATCATACAAAATAATATGAGTAAATATATAATTGATTGTGAACACATTAAAAACACTGCTTATAGAAAACGTAACAATATAAAGCCATTTTACGCAGATATTCTATAAGTCAGTGGAACCCAAGTGAAGCCGGTCTATCTGCAAACAAAACTGACTCAATTTTTTTACCATTTCAGGCAATGGGCTGATACTAAATTTCAAACGGGATCATTTTAATTCGGTGTGACTTCTAAGGGACTTTATTATCTCAGATTGTATTTTATTTTATCATAATACCAGTTCTGTGTATATGATAGTCTTTGTAAAATTAAATGTGCACCGAACTAAGGCTTCGAATATTAATTAGTTTTTAATATCCAAAGAATAGAGTTAATAAATTACCAATCTCTATCATAAATGCTTTATCTGTTTAAAATTAACCTCTATCTATTAACTCATAGATTAAGCTTTGATGTACAAATTAAAATTAATCCTTTCAATTCCGTATTTATTATTTGCATTTGACCGGCATCCAGAGAGCTCTGACGGTCCATAGACGGTCGAATGGTATAATATTCTCCGTTAATTGGCTTAAAGCTGCCAAAATTTACCAATTCAACTGCTATACCCGTATCATTGTGGTAATACATTTTCGACATTTAATTTTTTTAATGTGAAAGCCCATATATCGGATTATTTTAATTTTAGTACACACTCACGCCTTTTGTTCCCGAAGGTGTAGGCAGAGGCACAACTAATGCACCCACTTTTTACCATGATATTCCGTCCAATGATGTGATAGGGGGCGAGCATATCGCCATATCGGGCATAAATTTCAGACTTCGAGCTGATACTGAGTAGGAAAACCCAATATCACTTTGCACGACCCGGGGATCGAACCCGAGACCTCAGCATTGCAGTCGTACCGTAATACAACTACGGTATATGGCGATAGGCTCGCCCCCTATCACGTCATGAGACGGAATACGCACGGCGAAAAGTGGGTGCAGTAGTTGCGCCTCTGCCTACCCCTTCGGGGATAAAAGGCGTGAGTATGTGTGTACTTGAAGAGATTTCTGGTATGAGGGCGCTGAATATAATAATAATAATAATAAATAGCCTTTATTTCACTGACCGTATGACAGAGTTCCTTAATTAATAGTACAGTAGTTAAAAAGAAAAAATATGTTAGTAATTCGAATATATTCTAATTATTATCTAAACTAGTTTCTTTTTTTTTTTTTATCCTCAGTAACCGGTTCATTGGTCAGGTTGTCTTTTGACAAAGGCCTGAATATATTTTGCTTCAAATTTTATAGCGACCACCTACCACCTTCCAGAGATTTCCAAAGACTTTTACAATCCTGGAGATCGTAGAGGAGCAGAATATAAGCACAAGGCCAGTAACCAGTAAGAAAATTAAAATTTAAATAACCCCCGACACAAAAAACCTCTAAAAAGTAAAAAAATAAAAGTGTCTTAGTCGTTTAAGTACCTAGTAATATTATGACCCAAGCGTCGTCACGTCGGGGGACCGCTAAACAAGTATTTTCATCTCCCTGGTTCTGAGTTCGGATTTTAATCAATGGAAGTTGTAAAAGTTGTAAATGAGCTGATAATCTTCAAACGCCTGAACAGATCTTCATATATTATAGCTAAGAACCATCTCGGTCACATCAGCTTTCAAACAAAAAAACCGCGTTAAAATCGGTCCATTCATTTGAGAGCTACGATGCCAAAGACATACATATAGATACACAGATACACAGACACACAGATACGCACCCTAAACTTATAACAACCCTCTTTTTTGTCGGGGGTTAAAGAGGAGGACATTTTTTCATATTTACTTCAACATACAATATGAAGCAAATAAAGTCGAATAAAGAGCTCTTTTACGATAACAGAGTTGCCAGGTACGTCATCATTCACCTTACCCCAATATACCAAATGCCCAGTCAATATCGCGACCCAACGTGAACCTGCTCCGGTAGAGAAATAAAACTTATTGTATTAGAAAAACGTCGATTACTGTTCTTACCTATTCGTTTTATTGTCCTCCATTCAGCGTACTAATAATTAAGTACTAGATCTCTCGTATACTAGAATCACACTTTTGTCACACTTTTGTAATATGTATTCCGTTCCATTATGTGATACGGGACGAGCCTGTCGCATAGTCGGGAACAAAATCGACGCTCCGGGCTGATACTGAGCAGAAAACCTCAAATCACTTTGACCGACCCGGGATTTGAACCCGAGACCTTAGAGCAGTTATAGACGTACCGCACAATACAACTACCCCAGAAACACATCCTGCTCGGTTACATATCTATTCGCCTGGCTCGGCCTTAAATCAAGTATATAAGAGTAAACCCTAGCTTACTAATCCTAATTAGTCGAGATTACATAGTTTATTGCATGGGATACAATCACTGACATACTTTTAAAGGTTATGTCCAAAAACGGGTTTAAAATTCTAACCAAGACAGTTTATGTATACTTGGATAGAACTCCTAAAAACTAGCCTTTTAAATAAAACGTACAATTTTAAAGACCTCCGATTTTGAGATTTATATAATTTTATCTTCACTTAATATGAACGTTTTTAAAAAAGTCAGTTATAAATGGAGGGGTCTAAAAATATTTTTTTACTGGATCCAAGATCCATATTTTGTCCCTCTAATATCCCTAAAGTTTGAGCCTGGTTAGATTTGGAGGCCCAGCACTCATACAAAATGCGGACATTTCCTTTGCAAGTATTTCATCCTGCCGACTTGGGAATTCTTGGTTACACAGATTGGTGATCCAGAGACTCACCGAGCTTCGCTTGGTGGGAATGTTTTCCATTGTTTATCCTGCGTTACACTGGCAGTGCCGGGAGTGAGCGGGGGACAGTCTCGCTTGTCAAGAAATCTTTTGTGTTGTACATAAGCCTGAAATAAAGTATTGTGTATTTACGAATTTTGACTAAACTTAATAAAAGGAAAGTCAAAACAATAATATAAACGTGTTTTGGTAAAATATCAAAATCCAATCGATAATTACAAACTTTAAATAGAGTTAGAATCCATTGCTTCGTTAACTTTTAAATGTATCAGAATATTTTCGCTTCATACAAGAAAAAACCTCATCAGCCTGATCATCACCTGATTAATTACATCTACAACAACTTCAAAGGATATTTTGGCACAGGCTCCAAGGTAGAATATTTTTCGATCACATCCAACTTTAGTTAATCAATCAAGAGTTAATCGCAACTTGTTTAGACATTTTATGAAAGTGATAGATTTAGGTGATTTGGGAAAAACAAGAGTTTTTAACGTTTAGACGGATTTATCCGTCCTATCGATTGCGCCAATTAAACTTGTGATAAATTAGGAAGAGGATGGGAGGGGTTTTCGGATTACTCTGGAAATTACAAAAATTAATCACAGGCGGTTCGAGGGTAAATATTCTTCGTTAAATGAATTCATCAAGACCATCGTCTTGTTTTCATGTAACATTTTCTCGGATAATGACCTGAATTAATTTTATTAATTTATTTAATTACCGAGAATGTTTATGTAGTAGCTCTGGATAAGCTTACTAAATAAGCTCTAGAGTAGTCAATTAATAATTTAGTTTGAGTAAATACACCAAAAAATAATTAAAACTCTCCATGTTTTATCCTACATATTTTATAGATGTATGGATGTCTGGATGTATGGATGTTTGTTATTCTTTCACGCAAAAACTACTAAACGGATTTCGATGAAATTTGGCACACGGGTAGTTTATGTCCTGAATTAACACATAGGCTACTTTTATGCCGGGAAATTATAAAGCGGGACTTTTATCCCGGGAAAACTCATTCACGCGGGCGGAGCCGCGGGCAAAAGCTCGTGTGTAAATAAATATGTTAAAAAAACTCATTCGTGTTAATCAATAGCTTGTATTAAATTCTAGTAAAGACGTTTTTTTGCATTAAAAAATTCTTGCAATTGGCCCTTCCCGGCAAAAAGCACTTAAGGTTAATGTTGCTTCTTGCTAGCAAAGAAATTTTAAGAATCAAAGCAGAGATCGCGCGTTGAACCAACAAAAAACTTCATATTAATATGGATTATACAAATACCAATTTCAAGCATTAGGCGACAAACTCCTTACAGTTTACAATAGCTAATTTATTCTGGAACAAATTTAGGTCGCATTTGTATAATAAAGCAATTAACATCGTTAACGTTTGTTCTATTTTATGAATTATTAACGCACTGACAACCTATGTCGGTGTAAAGTTGGCAGATAATTCCAGATGAACGACGACTAAAGTGATTAAGGAACCTTTTAGGGTATTAAACGTCTTGGGTATTTTATCTGATGTTTTAGAGCTGGGGTGGAGAAGTAATCAGTAAGGTGGTTTGTGAGTTCTAGAGTACTTTAGTAATGCCTATGAATTTGTAAGTACGTATATATTTATTGTAGACAAGTTCATATATTGTATATGTATGTTATATATATTTTGCATTATACTTATCATAATATGAATCAATATTTATGTATGTGTATTTATAAGTTTATATTATTTCGAAATAACTACCTCTGATGCACCTACCTTGTTAATCTCTGCATCAACCTAAGGTTGACTGGGAGAGAATGCCTACGGCATTAAGTCCGCCTTTATACATTTGTATATCGACGGTTAACGGCCAAAACGTCGTAAGCGACATTTTTTACGAAATAGAGTTATATATACAGTTAGAATCGGCTTTTTTTTCTCCGTCGTTTGGTCTAAGTTTCATGACGCTACAAGAATTTTTTTGTCGCTTAAGCGGGCCCAAATTTAGGGCAATACCATTAAATTTGTCGTCGTAAACGACGGACATATTTGTGTTTTTTTTAATTATGGTAGTTGGACGAAAACAGTTCTTCAAAATTGACAGTTATGCTATTTAGGCTTTATGTAAAATATTGTTTCTTTCACGTTAACCTGTTTGGGCTGGAAACATTTTTTACAAATAAATAGATTACTCCAATTTTGCTTACATATTCTTGGTCTAAATTTCTGCTTAGGACATTAGGTCTCATTCTTAGAAAAAAATAATTTTCATTTAATACGTTTAGACCGAATTTTCAAGACTTTATTTGGCGTTTAGTCCTTTTTTTTCGAGTCCCTATGTCAATTATCGATGACGCTTAATATAAATCGCTCAAACAAACCTCACCTAACATATTGTCGCTTATCCTTTTTTCCCCCCCCGATAAATTTTAACAGAATGGTGGTTAGATAAAAAGGTAAAACGAAAATGAATAGTTAACCTAATTCGAATAAATCTAATCGTGAAGAATTTGGCGATTGGCTTGTCCAACAAAAATGAAACTCTTTCACTCGTTTGAATCAAATGGGGTTATAGTTGAACAGCGAACATCCAGTGCTCACACGACTACGGCATAAGCACCACGTGTGCGCGTGAGTCATTTTGGCACGCGGTCTTGTGTCTACGTAAACTGTTAAAAAGGTAAGTTCATAGTTTGTCTTATTGATAATAATTGTATGTAAGTATTGCCATTTATTTATTTAGATATAAATCACACATAATGTCAATATGAGTGGTTAAATGCGTATACGCTATATTAGTTTTTGAATGCTTTATTTGTTAGGTAGCTTTGCTATGCTTTGATTTGGTTGTGATCATCATTATTTTAGCTAGAAAACGAAGTATAAGTGTATGTATACTGTATCTTTAGAACAGGTGGTAACAGGTAGCGCAACTTGATGAAGACAAAGATTACTCCATGTTCAGGGGATCACGACCCTCAGCACTGAGGAAAACGATGCAAGGAGGAGGAGGAGATACAATTTTCCTGTGTTACTGTAACGATTTTATTGAGATAAAAACATTCTGCTAGGACGCTGATTCACTCATTTTGAACGCTTTAGTGTATTGGTGATGTAATGTCATTATTGTATTGCGGTACAACTCTCAAGCTCAGCTCTCTGATTTGATTCCTGGGTCGAGTAAAATAATAATATTTTGATTTTATGCTCAGTATCAGCCTGGTAAATGGCAATTGACTCGCCCCCTATTACATGGGACCTAACATAGCTGGGTGAAAAATTGCTGTGAGAACACCTCTGCCTACCTTCGAATGTAAGTAAGTATGTATACTATTGTATATGTGCCTATATACCTCGCTATTACATAGTATTAGTGACGTCTTGAAAAACACTTGATTAGTAATTGGTAGATTGGTAGGACACCTTATCTTCTAGTCCTGGAGAGCATCCTTGATGTTTTAGCACTTGTTAGATTGTGATATTGTACCTATTATATAATACTATACAATATTATATAGACAAAATAACCCCGACACAAAAATCTCTAAAAAGTAAAATAATAAAAGTGTCTTTGTCGTTAAGTACCTAGTAATATTTGACCCAAGCATTGTCGCGTCGGGGGACTGCTAAAGAAGTATTTTCGTCTCCTTAGTCCTGAATTTGGTCCCCCGACGTAAAGACGCTTGGCTCAAACTATTACTAGGTACTTAAACGACAAAGACACTCTTATTATTTTACTTTTTAGAGATTTTTGTGTCGGGGGTTATTTTAATTTTTATTTCAAACTTTTTAAATTACTTTATTCTCCATCATGGGGCCTTGATAATCAACTACCTAACACCTACTCGATGAGACCATCCTTATGATACCAAACACGCTATATCTGCTATAAGTTGCTAAGGAGTTGGGTATCCCGCAGAATACTTGATGCTGCAGCATCAGCTCATGTTTAAAAATATTGCCGAAGTCACAGTACACCAAATTTAAATTTAATCGGGCTTTTTAAATTGGAAACGAGCAGATAATGTTCAAACGCCTGAACAGATCTTCATAAATTATAACTAAGAACCATCGTGATCATATCAGTTTTCAAACAAAAAAAAACCGCGTCAAGATTGGTCTATTCGTTTGAGAGCTACGATACGCCAGACAGACATACACATACACATCCTAAACTTATAACAACCCGCTATTGTGTCGGGGGTTAAAAATTGAAGTACTTAAATCATAATGTATCGCTTTGGATAGTTATCTGTAGTAGTATTAATATAGGTATATACCTAATTAGTTTAGTTACATACACCCATTTAGTACGTAAACCCATAGAGTATAGGTGTTGCGCGACTTCATCCGCCTGAAAAACATTTCACGGTGTAAAAATCCTACTGTGTACTTTTCACTGTAGCTATCCATAGAGTTATTGGTACGACGCCATCAACATCAATTAATATACTCAGATAAAAAAAAAACAAATATTGCCTACGAGTGCAATTAACCATGATAAAAAGTAGCATAACATACGCTAATCTGATATGGTCTATGTCTGTGCCATATATTATGCAAATCCATTCAGCAGTTTGTGTTTATTTCTCACAAACATCCAAATTCATACAAACTTTCGCATTAATATTAATAATGATTATTATATTATAGTAAGACAAGATTTTTCCGTTTCAGGCAGCCCATTTTGTCTCAAAAACATCGGGCATCGGACATTATCGGCAAAGCATTACATAAATCAAACATATGCCTCCATACTCGAAGAAAACTTTATTTCGATAATCTAGAGAAAATAAAGACTGATTTAAGAAAAACAATATTTTTTTTATATCCCAGGTCTCTGGGTGCAGATCCAATGAAATTATGGTTATTTTATAAGAAAATCACACAAAGTGCTTTCTTGTTTTTTAAGGAGCTGAATGTAAGTTTTATAAATTGTTCATTTATTACAATTTCCCTATCTGTTTGTCACTACCCAAGAGTCGGTTATATGATATTTCGTGCTACTTGATAAACAAAAAACTCTCAGTATGCTCTTTTTCCATCATTTAAACAAAATGAAAAAGGCAGTAACATCATTTAGGCTGGAAGAGGATCAGTGAGTTGTCTCATTTACGACGTTCTTCCTGTTAGTAAAATAAGGTACATTTGAGGGTAAGCGACAGTAAATAGTGTTTCAACGGTGATTTATATTAATTAAACAATGCAGTTTTGAAGAAAACCATTTAAAAGCTATATGGTTAAATTTTGAAACTTTTGGAATCAAAGGAAAAATTTATATGATTTTTTTTCGGTTATTTTCAACTTTAAACCACTCTCCTGTAAAATTTGTAAAGTGGCGGTTATCCCCTTTTGGCCGTTAACCGTCGATATGAAGTGCTTAAATAAATAAATATTATTTGGTCAGATATTGACAAATGTAGGTTCAGATGTAATTATACAAAATGAATTTTCCTATCCTAGTTTCAAAATTAATTTGTTGAGACTGTTGAGTTGATGCAAAGATAATGTTCTTGCAGTGTTTGAAGTTTTATAAATTAAAAGCATATTCGTAACAACTTATTTATTTATTTCGAAATACCATTAGGTAATACACAGCACATACGTTTGTTTAAATTACAGGTATAAATTATATACGATTGTGTTTACCTCTTAAAGGTATTTACAACATAACTTAAAAAAATGCTTAGCTACTTAATTGGATTATACAGGTATATGATAAGAACAATTTAAAGTTCTAAAACATGTTTTTTTACATTACATTGCTAAATTGATAGTTGGCTAACCGAACAACAACAAGAGAAAAAAACAACATGAAAAGGCAAATGAACAAAAGGTTATCGGATTATAGTTTAAATATTAAACAAACAAACACAGGTACAAGTGGCGTTAACCTACTTTTGTATCTATCACACTATTTTGGAAAACTCTTAGTCATATTTTTTTCCTAAATGTATCAGATTTGTAACAGAAGATGTCAACGTCATCACCGTTAGGCAAATAATTATAGGTTTTCATTATCATCAAATCTCATCATAAAATTAAATCTCTAAATTCGCGTTTTACTTCGTCGAAATTTATCAAAAAACTTATTTCAATTTCACTAGTGTAATAACCAGTTCTCTCTTGAGGTATTTCTAATCTTTTCGGTTTAGAGGCCTTAAAGACAACAGTCTTATCATCGTGGCCAAGGGAACCAGTGATTCTTCTGATATCATGGATCTTCATGAGAGGATGATTATTATCATCAAGTGGAACATTTATTCGTTCGCTTTTATCTATAAAAAAATACTTCTGAACCGAAGTATGCCGAAGAATATAAAATAAGTAAAATTTTATGTAATACGAGAAAAGAGATTACAAGTATTTTGTCTGAAGAGGTCCTCAGAATCTGATGCTAAATATATTGGAATTCTATTTATATTGGAGTTCCAAAGTATCAGGTCACCGATTTTTTGATATAGGCGGCCACTTTAAGCGTCGCTTCGTTTATTACTAAAATCCTTTTATAATATATTTTAACCAGGTTTGAGTACGTCACGGCCCGCCTAAAAGTATTTTTCTTGAATGTCCAAAAATGCGTCCAAATGTACTTTTTCAGCATAAATAGTAGTCTATGTTATGGCAATTGGGGACAAACAAATTTCATCGTATTCCATCCGCCGATCTATTTGTGAAAAAATGTAAATGACCTTCTCATATTTATGTTCCTCTAATATTATTTGAAAAGCGATGATAGCCTAGTTGGGAATGAAACAGTCTGCCGAGACAATGTCCGGAAGTTCAAACCCAAGGCACACACCTCTGACTTTTCGTAGTTACGTGTGTATTGTTATCAATTATCGTTCGCTTTAACGGTGAAGGAAAACATCGTGAGGAAACCTGCATACCTGAGAAGTTCTCTGAAATTCGAAGGTATGTGAAGTCCGCCAACCCGCACTACGCCAGCGTGGTGGACTAAGGCCTGACCCCTATTTGTAGTAGAGGAGTCCCGTGCTGAGCAGTGGGCAGTATATAATACAGGGCTGATTGCAATATTATTTAATCTAGCTGTAAGTTTTCCGTAAATAAGCAAATAAAATAAAATAAAACATCTGAACATCTAAACATACGAAATCCGTTACAAACTTTTACATTTATAGGTAATATTTGTAAAATGGTAAGATTATAGTAACCACAGTATTAGCAACCTTGTATCATATTATATACTAGGTGTTGCTTGCGGCTTCGCCTGATCGAAAAGCCTATCCCGCTACAAATGTCCTAAAACAGTACGACGCCAGCGCCATCTCCTTATAGAATCAGATGAAAAATATCCAATATTTGCCATGGGCGAAAATTATCGGGATAAAAAGTAGCATATGGGCTAATCCAAGATATGATCTATCTATGAGCCAAATTTCATTCAAATCCGTTTAGTTCCTGCATTTACCTACTTCTAACAAATACACAAACATCCAAAAAATCCAAACTTTCGCATTTATAATATTAGTAAGATGTAAGATAATATGTAATGTATACAGGGTCATTTTTACATTGCATTACTAAATGAAACCACATATTCGTCTTTACCTCTTCTAACATCCTGCCAAAAATCATATATGAATAACGAATACTATTGCCAAAAATGCCAGTTGTAGTTTTAAATTTTTTTGATCATTTCGTAGTTTAGTGCGAACATGGTGTGTGCGGAAGTGTATTTCTGAATGAAAGTATAATGTCACCGCTGCGACGAATTATCTTAGAGCAGTAGTAGTGGCATTAGGGTGTGTAAACTTAAAGTTCCTTTTTATTGATATTTATTTTGTTCGAAACTTACAATTTTTTATTTTACGTCTATGGTTCAAATAACTTAATGGAAAGCGTTATTTTCAGCGAGATAAGTATGTGATTTGATTTATTAACGCAATGTCAAAATGACCCTGTATATAATAATATAGCTTCCTATTAGTGAAAGAATTTTCAAAACCTGTCCAGTAGTTTTTGAGTTTATCTATTATAAAAAAACAAACAAATAAATCTTTCCTCTTTATAATATTAGTATAGATAATGAATTATTGACTGCCTCGGTGGCGTAGTTGTATTGCGTACGCGTTACGAGTACGATTTGCGCGCTGAGGTCCTGGGTTCGAATCCTGGGTCGAGCTGAAAAAACAATATGTCTGGGTTTTTCCATCTTAAAAATTTACTCAGTCGTAGCTCGGAGTCAGGAAGTTAGCGGTGTGATACCCCCGGGCCTCGGAAAGCACGTAAAGCCGTTGGTCCTGCGCCTGATCTCTCTCCGGTCATGTCGGATTGCCGTCTCACTGGACTATGAGAGTGAAGGAATAGCGAGTGCGCCTGTGTATTGCGCACACACTTGTGCACTATAATATCTCCTGCGTACCTGGCTGATCTCCGTTGAGATTGACCGCCGTGGCCGAAACTGGCTAGGAGGATTACGTTTTTTTTTATGAATTATGTTTTCATATAACATATCATAATTATTATTATCCCACTACTGGTTACGGGCCCCCTTTACTATGTCCTAATGACTAGTTTTATAATGAAATGATATAGGTACCTTATGTAATATTAGATCCTAGTAAATCTATTTTCTATTATGAAAACACTTCAACGTCTCTCCTTTCGCGATTATTTCCCACGATTATTTATCAGACCATGACAGCGTGGTACCATTCAGTATTCTGTGGTGGTACTTTGTAAGTGAATTTTATTTGGTTATTTCATAAAGTATGCGTACACTAGACCTCTGAGGGCAATAATGGGACATCTTATCCGCGGCGTAGAATAAGCCCGAATTCTCGTAGCAATCCACGCGTATCGTTCACAAAATTCAGAGAAAATCTTACTCTACATTTTGTTTGTTTTCCTTTAAATGGATCAGATTAAATCTGTTAGTTAATTCTGGGCTAAATATTAATAAAAACGCGATAATTGACGGAAGATTAAATTGTTCGCAGCCGCCATGACAGTCTGGAGAGTTTGTAGATTTGAAGAGTTTATAGGTCAAGATTATATTATTGTTTGTTGGACTGCATAGCTACTACCGTATACAAGTAGTGAAAATTTCACCATCATAGCTCGTTCGGATAAGGTCATCGAAGAAACACTACAAAGGCATAAGGCCTCGTGCCAAAATCTGCCGCCAAGAGCCTCGCGTTGGCTAAGGCCAACGCTGCATCTAGTAAGTCAGACCTGCCTAGTTCTGGCGACCGTTGAGAGACCCAATGTCAGCCAACATCATGGACTACTCTCTGCCTACCAACAGGTTTAATGTAGTCACTTTGCTGTGTCAGAATTAAAAACAGTATCACAGGCTTCTTTTCTAAGGTCCACAACTTTTAACGAAGGAACTATGATGGAATTCTAAATAATTCCAAACCTCGTCGAATAATTTTTGTAATAATTTTGGGTATCATATATTACTTTTTTTTATTTAAATGCTATTCCAGGTTCTGTATGGAGCAGTTAAATAACGTGAATGTTTGTTAGAAATTCTACTGAAATTGGATGAAATCATTACAATGAATAATGTTATTTGATAAGCTCCAAATTTACACTAACTAAGTTTTGTCTGTGGAAAATCTAACAGTATTTTATAAAATTCCGGCTTAATACCTTTACACAGATTTCAATATACTTATACAGATATGCATATTTATTCAGTAATAATTACCTAATTATGAAATAAATTCCATGTTTAGAATTTCAACAAGGCGTAATGAAACATCTTAGTAGTGTATTATAAGCCCGGAAGGTTTGTTCAGTAGCAAAGAATTAATTTTAAAATTGCATCAAAAGATAAACAAACTGGGAACGAATTACTTGGACGTTCATTTAGCTATTGCATATTGACTAGTTTGTTTTGGTAAACGTATATCTTCATATAAATATATCTGTTAGTTTTGATTTACTTCCCGATGATTGATTAAATAAATAACATAATTTTTCATTGCACGATATGATCCAAAAAGAAAAGGTATCTTCAGCATTTTTCAACAAAACATTTCGACATGTTCCTTTTGCTAATGTCTAAATCATTTTGAATATCAGCCGTTCCACCTCACGTCGAATGGCAAGCCATTAAAGATCCATCAATACTTGAGGCATCATCAATAACCCTCAGTTAATCCTTTTGTGCTCAAAATTGAGGGTTTTTCAAGCATTTGTTAGTCGACAAAATTTTTTGTTGAGGTAATTTTTCATATAAGTACAATCATTGTGTTTTAAATACATTAAGCGGTAGAAAGGCATGTTATGATTGATTTACTTATTTTTCATAAAAATGCTTAGCTAAAATAGTTTTGTTAGCAAAGGTATTGTCATGACTATTTTACTCGATATACGTTGAAAACCTTTAGAAGAGAAATGCGCAAGTGATGCCGTTAATAACAAATGTCCAGAATTTGCACGTAATATAATACTATATAATACAGTACTTGCTCCTAACAGACTTCATCGACATTAGATCACTGAATTACCCCCCAAAGGAATATGAGATCAAGCATTTCGGGTGTCTTTTTTTTTTTTTTATTGCATTGTATGACGACACGAGCATGCCGTTCGTCTGATGGTAAGCGATACGACCACCCATAAACAGTAGCAACACCATCCAGCACCTTGACTTACAAAGTACTGTGTGGCATTCCACTGCGCTCGTCATCCTGAGACATAAGATGTTAAGTCTCATTATGTCCAGTAGTTATACTGGCTACAATGTCCTTCAAACCGAAACACAACAGTGCATGTACACTGTTGCTTGGCGGTAGAAATAGACATTGCGGTGGTACCCACCCAGACGACCTCTTACATAATGAGAGACCTACCACCAGTATCTGGACTTTGTACGGTGGATTTCTTATGTATTACCAATATTGCTGAAGCAAAATTTCAAGAGTTCAGTCTTGAAAACTTCCATAACTTCCACCAACTATTTTGTTGGTGCAAAAAGGACTCAACGTTCTCACCAAATTTAAATGATGAACTGGTTCAAACTCTAACACTGGCTGATATTCAAATTGCTGGCAATGTTATAATTAGGATAGTAAAGTCTGAAGGTACATTTTGGAATAATTATACACTTAAAACTTTAGTCACCGCAATTTATTTAACTGCGGCATCTAAAACTACAACGCTTCGAAAGATTACATGGACTTTATTTGAGGTAGTTTATGCAGAAGGGAATTTAATAGATGTAATATTACTTTATCTGAACTCTATAAAGTATTAAATTACTAGTATATATGTGGTAAAAATTTACTGAATACCAATACAGTAAAAATTAGTTAAGATAGTTATGCCAGGTAGAAAAAAAAACGAACAAGTGCTAGTTGGACGCAAAGAGACCGGGTCCACGGTATGAGTATTTGATAAAAAAAATTTACTTGATACCTCTACGCATTCCTGAAAAAAGGGTCTTGACAGACAATTAGACAGGCGGACAGCAAAGTGATCTTATAAAGGTTCCTTTTGAGGTACGTAACGCTAAAAAGGGTGGGTCTAAAAACCTAAATCCTTACTATAATACTAGCTTTTGCCCGCGGCTCCGCCCGCGTGAATGAGTTTTCCCGGTATAAAAGTCCCGCTTTATATTTTCCCGGTATAAAAAGTATACATAATCTACCCGTAGCTTATATGACACGTTCGTAGATTTACCATAGCAGCGCCATCTATTGATTACTTACTCAACCCAGTCGAAAGTTATCGACATCTGTTATCATTACCATAGCAGCGCCATCTATTGATTACTTACTCAACCCAGTCGAAAGGTATCGACATCTGTTAGAATCATTTGGAGTTAACAGATAATTGTGACTGTCAAATAATAACAGACAAATAATTAGCAATAAATTAAAATTGCGACTATAATTTGAGATTTAAACTATCCTATCTCTCAAGTTGGATCGAACTGCACATGGTGTGCGAATTTTATTATAATCGGTTAAGTGGTTTAGGAGTCCATTGAGGACAAACATTGTGACACGAGATTTATATATATTAAGATTATAAATGCGAAAGTAATTCTGTCTGTCGGTCTGTCTGTCTGTCGCGCTTTCAAGCCAAAACTACTGAACCGATTTAAATGAAATTTCATACACAGATAGTCTAGAGCCTGAGAAAGGACATAGGCAACTTTTTATTCCGGGAAGATATGAAGCGGGACTTTTGCTCGCGAGTGAAGCTGTCACGGCCAAACCAATGAACCGATTTAGATGAAATTTGGTAGGGAGATAGTTTAGGATTTCGGCAAGGACCGAGGCTTATTATCTTGGGAAAAAATAAACCTGGACTTTATACCGGGAAATATTTTCTTGCGGGTGGAACCGCAAACAAATAAGTATGGAGATAGTTTGACATCCAGGAAAGGACAGGCTACTTTTATCTTTTTATTTTTAAGGATATGTCCTTACATCACTACATAATTTATAAAACGAAGTCCCATCGCATCTGTTTGTCTGAACGTGATACACTCAAAAACTACCGAATGGATTTTCATACGTTTTACACCAATGGACGGAATGATTCAAGAGGAAGGTTTATGTGTATCCTACTAATATTATAAACGCAAAAGTTTGTATGTATGGATGTATGTTTGTTACTCTTTCACGCAAAAACTATTGAACGGATTTCTATGAAATTTGGTACACGGGTAGATCATATCCTGGATAGACATAGGCTTCTTATCCCGGGAAAATATAAAGCAGGCTTTTTATTAGATATAAGCAGGCCCGGAAAAACTCATTCACGCGGGCGGAGCCGCGGGCCTAAGCTAGTTAATTATAATTAGGAAAGACATTCCCCGAACCTTGCCTCAAAAGCCTCCTTCTCGTCGTATAACAGCTTGTAATATTTAATTTAAAATGTATAAGTAATCTATAAGACAAAGATGTAGTTTTTAATTAAAGAAAATTAAGGTACTTTGTACTAAGAAACTACACGTGATCGTGGATAGGGGGGGGGGGGGGGGTTATAAAGTTGCTTAAAAGATCACGTGACTACTGGACAACCCCTAAGTAGCTGAACAAATTCATAATTTCAAATCGCCTCTACGCGTTAAGTTTAATTGAAACCTTTTATTTTCTTCGCGTGAAGTAAAGATAATCCTCTTTATTTTATTTTTGTGAAGAAAAAACGAAAATTGGTGAGAACACAAAAGTGTAGAGGCGATTTAAAGTTTTGAATGTGTTCAGCTACTTATGTGGCTGACTGTACATAATATTAATATCTACTCATATTTATTGTAAGAAAGAAGCGATTTATTTTATAGAGGCTAAACGAATAGCCCTTGAGGATATACTATGTCTTATTCATTTTCAAACGCCTACACGCGACCTTAATTTATTTACTTCATAATAAAATTATATTTTTTTACATTAAAAACATTGTCACGTAAATGTTCCGATGATATTAGTTAAGCAAAATAGCATGAAAAGCTTTGTACGCCATACAATGGAGGAGGCAAACGAGCAAGTGACGAAGTGTAATAATGGCAAACTATGGATTTTTTTCACAAAGAACTAACACTTACACTAATAATTTATCGCATGCGAAAAGAGTCACAACATATAGAAATCAGGTTTTTAGATACATACACAGTTAAATTCCACTTTCTGTGTATTGATGTGGCTGTGTTAATATCTGAAAATCCTTTTTAACCCCCGACAAAAAAGCGGGGTGTTATAAGTTTAGGGTGTGTATCTGTGTATCTGTATGTCTGTCTGTGGCATCGTAGCTCTCAAACGAATGGACTAATCTCGACGCGGTTTTATTTTTGTTTGAAAGCTGATATGATCGCGATGGTTCTTAGCTATAATTTATGAAGATCTGTTCAGGCGTGTGAAGATTATCAGCTCATTTCCAATTTAAAAAGCCCGATTAAATTTAAATTTGTTGTACTGTGACTTCGGCAATATTTTTAAACATGAGCTGATGCTGAAGCATCAATTAGTCTGCGGGATGCCCAACTCCTTAGCAACTTAAAGCAGATATAGCGTGTTTGGGCTCATAATGATAGTCTCATCGAGTAGGTGTTAGATAGTTGATTATCAAGGCCCCATGATGGAGAATAAAGTAATTTAAAAACCTTGAAATTAAAATTTAAATAACCCCGATATTACTAGATATTTGAACGACAAAGACACTCTTATTGTATCTTTCCTGTGGAATATCACGGCACGAAGGCCGGTCCTTTTGGAAGGCTTGCGTGGGGATACAGATCCAACACGTAGAGGCCCCTTAAAGATACTTTAATATAGTTGGGATATGTACACCATGCAGGTACTATCTCTGTCTGCATTTATGGGAGAATTACAACCAAAGACAGCGCCTGCAAGGTGTAAGGACTATTGCAGAGTAGATGGGAATTAATTGGGTCTATGGATGGGATCTAGCTGGACTGGTTGCTGGGCTATTGATTGAGACAACGGGACGCCTGCCAAGTAAAATGTCTCAATCATTTGTATTCAAGGCAGACGGTGACTTGCCCCCCACTACTCTTATTATTATTATTTTATTATTATTATATTTTTACCCTAGCGACGTCGCGTCGGGGGACCGCTAAAGAAGTATTTTTGTCTCCCTGGTCCGGAATTCGGTCCCCCGACGTGAGGACGCTTCGCTCATAATATTACTAGGTACTTAAACAACAAAGACATTAATTATTTTACTTTTTAGAGATTTTTGTGTCGGGGGTTATTTTAATTTAATTTTTTTATTTTCTGTTGTGATTTTTTTTTGCCGATTTCCTTTATAAAATTATTTTAAGTAATGTAACAGGAAAGCCGGCCGTTATTTTATTTGGTAAACAACCTTTAGCCATTGATACTATGTCATCTGATGGTATTGATCCGCGCCGCCTAAATATCAATCAATTCATTATCACACGGCAAAGAAATCTGCGAAATACTGAAACTTTTCAGTAAGAGACGACGCGACGGTTTACATTTTAGAAGTCTTGAAATCTTAAAGGCTTTCTTGGATGCCTTGCAATGAGTTAGGGTCAGTCGACAAAGTCAGTGATAAACTCGGAATTGTGGCTCATAACGATCCTCGAAAACAATTGGACGTCAAGAAATGTAATTAAATAAAGCGAAAACATAAACAGGCTTTCTAAACTTTATATTTTGACCGTAATTGTTTGGATTTTATTGGGACAGGGTTAATTAAGCTAAGTGAAAACTTCCTCTTTCCTTTCTTTTCTGTTGAATGCCGTTTGCAATTTGTTTTGTTTAGTATTAATAAATTTAAGAAAGCATAAACAAAGCATCTACTGGTACTTTTCGACACAAGATGTTTATATCGTAAGATTATATCATAATATACTTACGTTTTTATTCTAACGGTTTCCGAATGTCACTAAAGATCAACCTTTTTCGTTTCTAGAACACTCTTTGTAAAACATCTTTCAACATCTTATTTATTTACGTTTACGTCAAATCTTTGCATCAAAGAAACTTCCATTTCAATTTTAAAGTTTGTGTATATTTTTTGGTCAACTTCCAGTTATTGCTATTTATTGTTTTGTGTTACTCGACATTGGCGAATTTACCGATTGAATCTATAAAAAGGTATTCACGCTGTCGAACATTCACAAAGATACATGCTTTTAAATAAAATCGTCCTATTAATTTCATTTCAGAATTCATACACATGCCCAATATATGTGTCCATTCAACGTGATTATCAAACACACAATTACAATAGTATACAAAATCATCGAAGGCGTTATCCGTTCTTTTGTTCACATTATTGTGCACCTTGCAGAATTGCTAGCAATAATTACTGCTGGTTCACTGGCAATAATATTAGTTGTGAGGTAACGTTTCATTATTATAAAAGGTTCTCACGAAAATAGGGAACTATTTGTCTTCCGCGCTCTGTTTCGCTGACTGTAGTTATTGTAATCTTCATAGTACATAGTTATGTATGGATATATTTTATATATCACCGCTAACATACATAGTTTCTACACATTAACATCATTTCAAATATATTAAACTTTGATTTCAATTTCATCTATAATATAAACACGAGTGAATATTGATATACACCAATCCTAAGCTTAATCTTGTCAGTGGCTCAGTAAACTCTCATGCCAATCTTCTTACCTTCACAATTCACATCCATCCGTCGAAGAGGTAGCCTCTATTGGGGCAGTGTGGTAACTTATCAGTTCTGGTAATGACTTACCATCTGGTAAACCATATGCACGTTACCTCCTTTATACAAAAAAAATTAAGCTACATCACAAGGAAACAGTCCATTTCAGCTCTCGACATTAAACCAACGTATGACGTTGCCAAGTTAACTAACTTTGGATACGGGGAAATTTAATTAAATCCGTCGTAAATAATGATTAATGATATTCCATTGTTTAGGTACGAAGTTTGTGAGACGAGCAACGTTAGTGGCTCCGTTTGCAAGTTCGCGGCGATGACGGGTTGCGCCCTAGTGGCGTTTGTCGCCTACATTGTGTGTACTAAATTATTATAATAGGGTTTTCTTTGCAATATACTGTTAGTTATTTCTTGTAGGTATTTATTGTTTTATAAAGTTTATTGGAAATAAATGAATGGTTTACTTTGTGTATCCTTTGTTAACAAAATAATTTTTATTTATTGAATTTTTCAGTTTATTTAAAATTGTTGTTTAGAACAAAATTTAGTTACATAATATAAATAAAAAACCCAGCATTGACAAGCTAATCATATTGTAATTACCATGTTGAAGCAAGAATGTGGCTTCTAAACGTTATTGCGTGGTTGAGTGAAACATTGTTTTTCGAATTGTCACCGAACTCGGGGGTTATAGACGTCCTCAAAGGACTACTTAGAAAAACAGCTGCAGCATTTTCTAGATATCTAATATCAACCTTAGGATCTAGTATTGTAAGGATTTCGTATAGTAACGTGTAAGTAGTAAACAAATCTTGTTTACAAACAGTTTAACGGCTTAAGAATCATCCAATGACACCGTTTCACAAATGATGTCTGCAAATCCAATGACAATAGCATGTGGCCATACAGGCGGATTACCCCAAGCAATTTCTGTATCGCGAATCCGAGCACCTTTATTATGAAGAATTGGAACATCCAGCCATTATCTTTCTTTCTTTCTTCTTTCCATTACAATTGATTTGAGATGTGACAATTCTGATCCTATTCTACACGATTTTTCTATGAATAGCAGGAATGCAATGCATATACCCTATTATTGTCTATTTAGTATGTACTGTGTTGCTACAACATTTATAAACTATCATTATAAAAGGTGTTAAACTCGTTGATTCAGAGAGAGCAAAGTCTATTAACTCTAAAATTTTAAGTTACAAATTATACATTTTGGACGTAGGTACTGTTAATATTAAAAGTTTTAAAAATGTGACGGTAATTTTAGGTTATAAATTGATTACAAACAATGAGGAAGATAACAGTAACTTAATAAAAGTGGATTGCTTGGCCCACGCTCGGAGGAAGTTGTAATAAAATGTGACATTTTACGATCAGAGAATATTAATATAATGGTATTTGTTAAGAAACAGAGGACTTTGAACGTCTGGTTGTTAAGAATATATAATTTTATTGTAAAATTAATTTTCTAATCATATTCCTATATAGTAAG
Organism: Sphinx pinastri; assembly: GCA_947568825.1. Lineage (NCBI taxonomy): Eukaryota > Metazoa > Arthropoda > Insecta > Lepidoptera > Sphingidae > Sphinx > Sphinx pinastri. The sequence continues at coordinate 11,366,146 of OX387630.1, forward strand.
TATTTTGGAGCTGAAGGCTGTCCAAAACAATACAGCTTTTCCGTTTAAAATCAAACGAGATAATAAATTTCCTATGAAAGACAATATTGGTATTTGTGTGAGTTGTTGAAGATTGTTTCCTATATAGCGTTAGAGTCATGTCTTTGTGAATTATCGCTCGCTTTAACGATAAAGAAAAACATCGTGAAGAAACCTGCATACCTGAGAAGTTCTCTGAATTTCGAAGGTATGTGAAGTCTGCCAACCCGCACTAGGTCAGCGTGGTGGACTAAGGCCTTAACCCTCAGTTGTAGAGGAGACCCGTGCTCAGCAGTGGGCAGTATATAATACAGGGCTGGCATGGTATGGTTAGAGTCATGTCTGTTCCACATCATGGGACAGGTAGGTGCTGGTGGAAGGATATAATATCTCGTATCTGCCCGGATAGCGATCATCGTACATAAGGTGTTAAAACTTGCCATAGTGATCCACGTAAGCGTGTCGCGTTCCGGGATCATCCTGTTTATATCCGGTTCAAACAGGCCGGCATAATTGTATCCACTGACGAGGAATAATCATCGCTCGTCAGTCGAATCTATTCCGCATAAGACAGCATGAAGCTAGACATACCTAGGCTAAGACACAAGACTCAAGATTAGCTCCATGTGGGAAAGACTGCATGCGCTTCTATTTTTTATGTATTTACGTATATTTATAATTGGACTTTTTACTGTTTGTAGCAGAACTATGCCACGAAAATACAAAAGAAAGGAAGGAGTGCGAGCTCGAGTATGTTCTTGGACTACAGAACAACTACAGTCAGCTTTTGATGAAATGGATAAAAAAACCGTGGGCATAAACTAAATATCCCGATTATTTGGGATCCCATCGAGAACATTGCGATATATTATCTTATAACGATAACAATTGAAAGATTTAAGAAAAATGCAAAATGTTTTTCGTAATAAGAACCATGTTTCTTGGAGACAATTGCTGTTTTAGGAGAATTGCTGTTTTACACAGTATGAAGGGCATGTATGCCGCGCTGCAGGCACCTATCATTATTTCCATGGTGGCGTAACTATCCATACAAGTAGGCATCTATCCTCAAAAACAGTGTTCCACAAAAAGCTACATTTTGCAAAATCTGTAATTGATAGGTCAGAAAAAACAAATAACAATTGAACACAAATGATTAAGCTAGCTACATGCAGAGAAATTATAAATATAAAATTAAATTAAAAAATATTTTAAAAATTATGAAGCTATTTCAAAAAGTGGGGCGTCTATCCCGGTTTTACCATACTAAGGTTAAAATTTTTGTTTTTAAAAATCACGTCCAATTACAATTTTATTTAAGTTATCCATTGATATATAATGAAGTTAACACATAAATCACTGAATATAAAATGAAATATGAAAATATGAATGTTATTTGGCGCACAGAGGTATAATATATTACGTCAAATAGCATTATAACATACATACATAAACTCACGCCTTTCTCCTATTGGGGTAGGCAGAGACTATGGAGCGCCAAGTGCTACGATCCAAGCATACCTCTTTCGCTTCTTCTACAGTCATCAGTCTCTTCATACATGCTGGTCGGTTACGAGAACTCCTTATTTGGCCCTTCCTTAGGAGGTCGTCAATTTGGTCCATGAAGGTACGTCTAGGACGTCCCCGTCCGACGCTACCACTCACTTTCGCGACATAGATTTCTTTCGTTCCTCTTCTTTCATCCATCCTTTCAATGTGGCCAAACCACCGAAGCATTCCTTTCTCAATCCTAGTCACTACATCCTCTATAGCCTCCTCCATCCATCATCCAGCATTATAAGTTACTTTTTATCCCAGAAAAGGGCTTTTATGTAATACATGTGGGTATTTCAAAGCCACGAGCACAATATTGTGGTAAAAAATAATTAAATTCCCAAAACAACATACATTTTGTCCACTAGCAAAACAATCAGCATACGACCACACAAAAACTAGCGGGGAATCGTTGATTCGACGTTCCCGGATTCGAATTGCTTGAGTAATAAAAAGTATAGCCCCTGCGAGATTAGTGTCAACTTTGCCAAACTTCAAATTGGAAATCCCCGATACTATTCGGTCGAGAATTTAGCAGCTGTCAGTAGGTGTGACTCGGTTCGCTGATACGCGACATAAATTAATTAAACTTTGCCATATCAATCACAGAAGGTGATCGAGTGTGTATAAAAAGTTTAATCGAATCATGAGTTTTGATTTTGTCTATTTGGATTCCAATTGTGTTGTTTTGAATTATAAATTGAGTTTGTCAGATGTTTTTGATATAAACTAGAAATTCTACTGCTAAAAGGTATACGTACTATGTTTGTTTATATTACGTGGTAGAGCCAAGTCGTAGTCAGTTTTGACTGGGCGCATCAGGAATTGACGATTCCTGTTGATTGTGTTCCGTTGACGCGACTTTGGTTGTATCGCTTTCTGAGAAAAAAATCAACAAAAAGTAATATCAATGTTCCTTGTGTTGTACAAATTACCTAGGAAGTCCCTACTCTTACTACTCCACGCAAACCATTCTTAAGGGAACACCTATTATTCTTGTATTTTATAGGCTATCACTTGTTATAATCGCTGAAATATTATGGCAATGTTGTGTCGTCACACATTATGACGTGATTTTTCTGAATTATTCGCCTTTTGACGTCTCAAAAGGCCAAGGCTCATTTTTTCATTGTAGCCAGTGTAACTACAGGACATAGTGAGACTTAACATCTTATGTCTCAGCATGTTCATGACGAGCGCAGTGGAATGCCACACAGTACTTTGTAACTCAAGGTACTGGATGGTGTTGCTACTGTTTATGCGTGGTCGTATCGCTTACCATCAGGCGAACGGCATGCTCGTCTCGTCATTCAATGCCATAAAAAAAACGTCTCAAAAGGTGAATATTCTAAAAAAAACACGTCATAGGCCTCTTGCTGGACGAGAATTTATAAGCCTCACTAAAAGAGTAATTGCTGGACTACACGATATATTATCATAGTTAAGTAATATATGAGATTTACTTAGCAATGAAGTGTTGCTAAAGCTTTAACACTGTTTACATTGATCTGAATAAACATGAGGAAGCAGAGATATATAGGACAAGCAGTAATGTAATTTAAGGTGCATTACCGCCAAGCGAAACGAGTCCAAAGCAAATAGCTTTAAGGAAGTAGGTGGCCTTATTCAAACGACGACCGCATCCACAAATTTGACAGACGAAATAATCTTGTAGGTGCCGACTGCCGTTACGTCAATCACGCCCTAAAAAACAAGCAGACGAATATAGCCCTTATGACGTATGAAAAAAAAGGCCTGTGCGTTGCGCCCGATTTTTCGAAGCAGAAGTAAAATATCGGGTCATGAGCAATATTTCAAGCTTTGGAACGTTCTGGGAATCGTAAATATTTAATTCGTACAAAATTTTAATTTTGTTTCAGGCTGGTTGCCTCTATACAGATAACACTTTTTTGCTATCAAAAATTTCGTTTTGTTAAATATTTCACTTTATTTGTTAGCAGCGTTCAGAATATTAACTGTTCGGCGTCAATGGAGTACGAAAGAGTTTTTCACAGATAAAAAAATTACGTGGGAATTTGGGGTGGGTCAGTATAATCCTAATGTGTGAAAAACGAATTTTTAGATCAACTATTGGGATATAATTAACAGTTATATCCCAATAGGCGGTCGGCTCGTCCCCTACATTGCACAGAAATACTGATGCAGAAATGTAGATTTACACTGCCGTTGCTTATTTCTTCAGAGAACAAACAATACAAGCGTGTTCCAATCTAATATCAACATAATATGACTATCCTGTATTTTTTACGCTATCCTTCTGCAGGCACGTGCCTCCTCTACTACTGAGACTGTTTAGGCCTTAGTCCACCACGCTGGCCTAGTGCGGGTTGGCAGACTTCACATACCTTCAATATTCTTATAGAGAACTTCTCAGGTATGCAGGTTACCTCACGATGATTTCCATCACCGTTAAAGCGAGTGATAATTCACAAAGAATACACACATAACTTTTTTTTAATAAAAGTCAGAGGTGTGTGCCCTTGGGTTTTAAACTTGCGGACATTCGTCTCGGCAGTCCGTTCCACTCCCAACTAGGCTATCGCCGCTTAATGTCAAGTGAATGTCAAGTGTGTAGATGTTAAAATAATATCATAACTTCTTTAGAATAACGTTTGACCCGAAGTGAACTAAAAAACGATGGCAACAAAGAGACTTATAGCATATGACATTGCCAAACTATGTTTATATCTACTGAAATGATGTAGTAAACATGTTACCTATTTTAGTATTTTCATTGAATGATACTACTTATATGATAAAGTACCTATGTTGCATGAGACATTATTTTTACTAAAAATATATTAACTTGACAAAGATACCCAAAACTTCTTAATGTTTAATTACTATGCCTATTCATTATTACGAAATCTTAACACAATACATATAAAATTATAAAGAAAAATTTTACATAATTTTATCTATTGTAGAGATATTACAACGAATTTATAAAAACAAGTCTGAAAGTAATGAATCAAGTTAAACTTTAACTAAATTAAAATGGGCGCCTACTGTAAAACTCATAGCAGAAACTTCGAAACACAATCTAGGGGCATAACCTGAATAAATAAATACACAAAATATTATTGTATCTATATTGTATTCCGTTTGCTTAAAACTATTAAAATAAAATAAAATACTTTATTCATCACGTAGGCGAACATAGTTGCACTTATGATAAGTCAAGATACATTAAATTGATTATATTAATAATTATTATAAATACCAATGGTCACTTATATAACTACCGACATTTTTATTGGGAGTAAATCTATGATAAGAAATAAACAAAAACAAAAAAAAAACAGCTCGGGCTGGCAGGAAAGGGGATATAAAAAGGACATCATTTTATTAAAATAATGGGAGGAACGCGTCGCGATCCTCACCGGTGAGGACACTACAGGCCCTAGCCTAGCTAACCTACCATTGTGTTGTATTAACAGTTTTATAAGTGAAAGCCAAGAGACACTAGTCAGTCTAAATATTTTTTATGAAGCGTTAGGTCGCTTCTTCTCGCTTATAATAATAATAATAAAGCCTTTTTATTCCGAATTTAGCAGTTACATATTTACAATTTCGAACTATCATATTATATCTCGTAAATCGGCGTGCCTCTTGGCATAGGCCTCCTCCAGCTCTCTCCACTGAGCTCTGTCCTCTGCAACTCTTGTCCAGTATGGCCCTAAGGTTTGGCGGATATCGTCTTTCCATCTTGTTTTCGGACGCCCCTGTCGCCTAGTGTCCTGGCTTGGGTACCATAACGTTACTTGTTTGCTCCATTTGTTTGCTTTGCAGCGTAGCATATGTCCTGTCCATCCCCATTTCAAGTGTTCTATGCGATTTATTATATCTGTTACTTTAGTTTTCCTTCTTATTTCCGAATTTCTTACTTTGTCACTAAGTCTGATTCCTAACATGCTTCTTTCCATTGCTCTTTGTGTATTTGCTAGTCTTTCTCTATGTTTGTCTGTTAACGCCCATGTTTCGCAGCCGTATGTCATACACGGAAGAATGCAAGTGTTGAAAGTCTTTTTCTTAATATGCATGCTTAGGTCTATGTTCTTCATTATTTCTGCTAGGGACCAGTATTTTTTCCATCCGTTGGCTATTCTTTTATTTATTTCCTTGGACATACAGTCCTCGGGGGATATGATTTGCCCTAGATAAACATATTCTTTTACATATTCTAACCTGTTACCATAAACTTCTATGTTTACTTCTGTGAAATTGGTCATCAGCTTTGTTTTACTTTCATTCATTTTTAATCCTGCATCTTTGCTTTTTTCCGCTAAGGTTTTTATCATGTGCTCTAGTTACTTGGAATCTTCTTCTAGTAGGACAATGTCGTCTGCGAATCTCAAGTGGTTTAGGCGGCTCCCGTTGATGTTAATACCATAATTTTCCCAGTCTAATCTTCTAAATATGTGTTCAAGCACAGCATTAAACAGCTTGGGGGATAGCGGATCTCCTTGTCTCACCCCTCTGTTTATGGGAAATGTGTCACCTTTTGTTTCTAGTTTAATGCGGCTTTTACTATTTTTATAGATGGTTTTAATTAGTTGGATATAGACCTCATCCACTCCTTGCTCTTCTAAACTCATCCAGATAAATGCATGATTTAAACTGTCGAACGCCTTGGAGTAGTCTATAAAGCAGATATACAAGGGTTTTTGGTACTCGTTATATTTTTCCATGACTTGCTTGATTGTGTGTATGTGGTCTAATGTACTGTAATTCTTTCTGAAGCCCGCCTGTTCTACTGGTTGGTTTTCGTCTAACACCCTTGTTATTCTTTCCAGAAGCACTTTTGCAAAGACTTTGTACACATTTGAAATGAGGCTTACTGGTCTATAGTTGTCAATGTTATCCTTATTCCCTTTCTTGTGGAGAAGAATTATATGTGATTCGCTCCATTGCTTCGGGATGGTGTTTGATATTAAGATATCATTGAATACCTTGGTTAGAATTGGACTTATTTCATCTATGGTCCCTCTCATCAACTCGTTTGTTACATTGTCTGGTCCTGGAGCTTTTTCTAGCTTCTGTGTCATAATGGCATTCCTAACTTCTTGTACGAGTATCGGCGGGACGTTTTCGTATCTCGTGATAGAATTTTCGTGGATTTTGTATCCTCGTTCGTCGTCACCGGTGGCGTATAGGGATCTGTAGAAGTCTGTAGCAAGTTTCTGAATTTCTCTGCGATTTGTTAGTTCTTTGGATCTCTTATTTTTTAGTTTGGGTATCCATTCCATTCCGTGTTCCCTTAGTTCCTTGAAAGCTTTTCTTGTCCCCCCTGTTTTTCGGATTTCGTCTTCTAGTTTATTCGTTCGCTTTGTTTTCCTATCCTTTCTTATTTCTTCTCGAATCTGTTTACTCAGTCTGGATATTTCATTGCATTTTTCTTCACTTTTCCGTCTGTCTGTTATTAGTGCTTTTCTTTCTTCTAGGAGCTTTCTAGTCTTCTCGCTAAATTTTGTATCCCTATATACGTTTACTTTTCTGATTTGTGATAGTTGTTTATCCATATGGTTGTATTTTTCTAAGACACTTCTGTTGGAGTTTACTACTTCTATCAATGGTTTGGTAAAAGAATAATCAATGCTTTTTTCATAATGCTCCAATGTTACCGGATTACTTTTTATTATTTTGTATCTACCTCTTTTTGTTGGAGACTTCTTTAGACAACACCGTACCATACGGTGGTCTGTATTGAAATTTAAGTTCTGTATTATGTGTGTGTCATTGAAGAACTTTCGTTTGTTCGTTAATATATAATCAATTTCGTTTCTATTTTTTCCGTCGGGTGATAGCCAGGTCCATTTAGTTTTGGGTTTTTTCTTGAAGACAGAATTGAGAAGTGTTAAGTTATTTTGCAGTAGAAGTTCTATTAATCTGTGACCGTTGCCACTCCTTTTGCCATATCCATGTTTGCCCATTATCAATTCTTCACCGGCTTCTCTGCAGCCAACTTGTGCATTAAAGTCACCCATGACTATAAGGTAGTTATTAGTGTATTTTCTTATAATATCTGACAGAGTGGAGTAAAAGTTTTCACTTTCATATGCGGGTGCTGACTCTGTGGGTGCATATATTTGTATGATTGACCATGTTTTTTTGTATCTTGGGACATTAATGCTGAGTACTGCTAGTCTGTCTGAAATTCCTATTAGCTCTTCAATGTTGTTTCTTAGTTCTTTTCTGATTAAGAAGCCCACTCCTCTTTGGCCTGCTGTTTCACCTTTTTGGTATAAAATGTATTCGTTGTGTTCTACTATTTTCTCTTCTACTCTTCTCATTTCACTTATACCTAAGATGTCGTATTTTATATGCTGTAGTGCCTCATCTAATTCCAATAAGCTTTCTTGTTGTCTCAGGGTTCTTGTGTTGAGTGTTGCAATGTAAAGTGTTTCGCTTCTTTTTGCTGGAGGGTGTTGGTCTAGTACTCCCATGGGGACCAGCCGTGGTGGGAGACAATTTGTTTGTTGTTTTTGTTTGTAATCATTTGTTGTATATTTTTCTATTTGGTTCCGGGTTTCCGAGGCCTTGATTAGTTTTTTGACGCATTTAGTTGGGGGTCGGATCTTGTTTTCTCAACATAGTTCAGTATGTTTGGTCTAATAATCTCGTTCCTGTGGGTTTTATTAAGAGATTGGGTTGGATTCCCCGAGGGTTTGTTTGTGCTAACTTTCTTCTGTATTGATTGTTTGGGAGAGCCTGAAGTTTCTCTCTTCCTCTTTTCTCTGTTGTTGTCTTTGGGCTTAATCACTATAAGCTTGTCTTGTTTCAAATAGGCAATATTTCCCTTCTTCTTTTCTTCCTCCATTTGGGGCTGGAGTTGCTTTCGTTTCTCGTTTCGTTTTCCTTGGAGTAGTCCTCCTTTACATAGACGTTGAGTGGAAGGTGTGCCTTGTTTTTGAGTATGAGATATTTTTTTTTTTTTTTCTCGCTTAGTCTCTATTTATTTTTATCTTGTCCCTACCACCAGTAGCCTGACGCGAGCTGGCTTTTCTGGCCACACCGAATTTAAGGGTGAACGCTTTAGGCGCTCGCAATCCTTTACATTAAGTGACCAGGCTAAGGGCTACCCACTAACGGCAGGGGCGGATTTGATACGTTGGCTGCCCTAGGCCTACGAAAGATTGCCGCCCCCCGATGTGCTGTAAAGCTATATATATTAAATAAACTATAGAAATTAAATTAAAATGAAAAAAACGACAGTCAGTAAATGATTAAATTATCTCAATCAGTGTATTTCAGATACTGATTCTTACCATTTTTATTTGTGAGTAACAATGAATCGTTATTCACAAATTGTCTTTTGCCTGGCTTTCTGAGCAGCGAGTTTGTTTATCAAATCATCATAATCTAAAGACCGTAGCAACTGTGATTCGATGCAAAGGATAGCCAGAGCATTCAACCTGTCCTCGTACATTTTCGACCGTAAATAATGTTTCACCCGCCGCAAACACGAGCAAATTTTGCCGCCCTAGGCCCGGGCCTACTCGGCCTATAGGGAAATCCGCCCCTGACTAACGGACTACGAACCTCGGCTCAGGACGGTCACTGAGAGAGGATGAGATATCAACGATTAGTGGGGAAGCTTGGTGTTTAAACTGATCCTATCCATTTATATCGTCAGCACGCGGGCCGGTACTAGGGGCACGCGGCGAGGTCTTCGACGGCGAGGACGGAACTGCGGTCGTGTTGAGTGTAAGAGTTTTAAAAACTCGTTCTTACTACGGATGGCCAGAGTGATGTCGTCCTCTGGATGGATTAAGACTGAACGTGGCCGTCTCCAATTAGCGTGGTTGAATGGAGAGTTAGTCTCTAGGAAGACTGTATCTAATATAGCCAACTTGACAACTTTTTTAACAAACTTCTAACAGAACTTTTTTTTAATTATACCTGCAATAATCTCACTATCTGCGTATTATTATAAATGCGAATGTTTGTGAAAATATTTGGATGAATGTTAATTAGTAAATGTATAAACCGCTGAATGGATTTGGATGATATTTGGCACACGGATAGACCATATCCTGGTTTAACATTTCCCAGCAATTTAGTCCCATGGGCAAGTTTTATTTTTAAAGAGACGACGCTGTGGCCTCTGATAGCGCTATGATTAATTACAATGATTTAACGACATTTATACTGAATGACGAGACGAGCATGCCACTTGCCTGATGGTAAGCGATACGACCGCCCATACATACAACAGTAGCAGCACCATACAGAACTGTTAATTACAAAGTACTGCGTGGCCCTCCACTACGCTCGTCACCCTGGATTTTTCAACATGGAAAGGCTTTTAAAGCGGATGAAGCCGCGAGCATCGTTTAATTTCGAATATACCATAGACTTTTATTTTTGAAAAACTGCGTACGACTCAAATATCCAGTACCAAACGTAAAGGGAGACTGAAAATACCTACCGTATTGAAATTTAAAGTGCTTGGCTACGGTAAAGGAATTTAATGGTATCATCATTTCCCATTGAATTACACAAGATGGCTCATAAAACGTGGCCACAGATAAGGCACATCGTGCGAAGTAATTTCATTCGTTTAAATTGAAATTCACTGTTAATTTAGCTTTTGTTTCTGATTATTTGCTTTAAAGGAATCCTCGCGCCACGATTTGCTGTTTGTAAACGAATTCTATTAAAATTTCTTGAAACCAATAAATATGTTTAATGGAAATTCATGTATTTATTACAATAGCTTTTAACCCATTACAATAGAGGCTTAGTGGAGATAAAACTGATATACTTAATTCGAATTGTGCCTATTTTACAAATTCAAAAATTTCTTAACTACATTTAAGAGATAAAATCTGTGCATTTTTTATTAAATACCCAAGACCTTATGTTACATTAATAGTTGATTATAAAATTATCACAAAATGTTGGGCATGGGTCACTAGGCAAATGAAGGTACATTTTAAAAATTGTATTTGAAATAATTTTTTACTTTTCATCTCTACGTAATTTTTAATCTTCGTTTTGCTTCATTACTCACTTACGTTACCTTTCGTGTGATAATTAATACTTTTAATTTTAGTTGTAAGTACTTATATGTGGTTTAATTTTGTGCGGTTGTTTCTTCACCTATTAAGAGAATAACAAACCTTTATATGCCAATCAATTTTCATACTTAGGTCTGAGCAATTATTAATTAGTTTATCTTTACTGAAGCGTGGATTTATGCGGGAAGTAAAACCATTCCGGTTACGTAAACAATGAGAGCGATCTATACGTCATTCATCACTATGCACTCTTATTTAAGGTTGACCCGGCAAAGTGCCGACCTAAAACCTCTAAAGTAACTCGTGACATACTGGGTCACTGTGGGCGTAAAAGCATTTTGCATGTGGATCAGTTACATTTACGAAACGTGGTTTGTAATTACATAAAGTAACTTAGAAGTGTGCCATCTAAATTATGTAGGTGATGCATCCTATGAAATTAGTCTGTTGCGATCTTTCAAATGAAATATGGCCTATGAATTCCTTAGAGTTCTCTCTAAGATTTAAGATTAAGATTCTTTATTTCTATTAGGTATTAGTCTCCCAAGGGGGAGAATAAAATTCCTCAATAAGAACTTATTTAATACGTTTATAAGGTAAAAAATATCGTGACACTAATTAATTTACGATAATAACAAACCTACTCAAACACTAAATTAAATATGATTGAGCGTGAAGAAGCAATGCAGGCCGACATTACTGTGCCGACCAACCGACCGATAAGGGATGTTTATCTCTTGCCGGACGACATTTTTTTGGGCTTCACGCCACTTACCATTAGGTGCAGAGAAGCTACTTTGTCGAGTCATCGATAAAAAAAAATATCATTCGTTAAACCAAGATTTTCCAATCCGTTCTAACCTAACCTAACCAAACTTTTACGACCGAACATAATTGTCTTTTATACTATCGCTAAATGCTCCGAAAATAGTTTTATGTGTTTTAAAACAAAAAACAGCAAGAGCTTGATACAATTATTAGAATTATGTACCACCACCTGTACGTCTATTTTAGAAGCACGTATATTTTGTGACACGTTTTTTCGCTGCAAAGCGGCATTTCACTGACCGCTTTTCTATGGGATACGAGACGCTAGTGGCGAGCCACATCGCCGTACTCCGAGGATGCCTGACCTCAGGACAATACGGCACACTAACGATTAGTCCCGTCATGCATCTCTCCACACGGCAGACCTTAAATTGGCGGAAAGGGATGAAGGAATGGTGTTAGTAAAAGGAGTGGTGGACTTGGGATAGGAAGATGTGGAATAATATTAACTCGGAGAAAGGATATGTGTTTTTAGTCAATAGTAGCTCGGGAGGCCGCGCCGGGGGCGAATACCCGCATGCTAAGCTCATACTACCGGACAGGCAGTTTGACATAAAGCATCCCCTGACGTCTATATGCTAAGTTTGATGTTTATAACGCAAGACATCTTACCGCCCGGCCTATAATATGATATTTTTTTAATTAATCCTAAAGAATGCCAATTATAATATTTTAAATGATTCTGTAACTTGTTAAGCGCCTAATTAAACTTACAAATTGTTGTACGTCGAATTTCAAACCATTTTTTAAAGAAGTCGGAATTCCTGAAGTTCTCTTTTAATTCTTCCGTTTTTCACAACAATGCTTATTTAGGACCATCGAAAGCATTTCCCTTATTTTGATAACAGATTTTTAAATTAATGAGTAATTAAAAAAGTTTATGCCTGCCGAGGTGGCGTAGTTGTATTACGCGGTACGACTGCAATTCTGATGTCTCAGGTTTGATCCCCGGGTCGGGCAAAGTGATATTGTATTTTACTATTCAGTATTAGCCCGGAGTCTGGAACTTGTGGCCGATATGGCGATAGACTCGCCCCCTATCACATCATTGGACGGAATACGCACGGAGAAAAGTGAGTGCATTGATTGCACCTCTACCTATCCCATCGGGAATAAAAGACGTGTGTGTGTGTATAAAAAAATATGTTGAAACGTCGGAAAGATTGGAATTCGTGCCCAATATGGTGATAGGCTCGCCCCCTACATCATGGGACGGAATACGCACGGCGAAAAGTGAGTGCATTGATTGCACCTCTACCTATCCCATCGGGAATAAAAGACGTGTGTGTGTGTGTGTGTGTGTGTGTGTGTGTGTGTGTATAAAAAGATATGTTGAAACGTCGGAAAGATTGGAATTTGTGCCCGATATGGCGATAGGCTCGCCCCCCTACATCATGGGACGGAATACGCACGGTGAAAAGTGGGTCGCTAGTTTTGCCTCTGCCTACATCCCTTCGGGGATAAAAACTGTGTAAAAGGCGTGTGTATGTGTGTGTGTCGTAAAGAGTCCGACGTCAGGACAACCTGCAGCATAACTGGCAGAGCGGAGTCTGTGGAGTGGTTAATTTACTTCGACATTTGTTCTTATTGCCTCGCTAGCATGTGTAGCTTAATTAAAATCGTTATAAGGCTAAGCTACACTGAAAAACACTAGCTATAACTATAGCGAACATGAAGAACTAGCGGCGAAGCGTGCAAGAAGTTTATACCGGCTTCCCTTTTAATTTTTTTGTATCACGTATGTACTGTAAGTCTTGTAAATATGATAAAGAAATTACCTTTTCATGAGTAAATTTCTTTTATTGTTGAATTGTATTAATGATTGTGTTGTGGGTACTTGTGTGCAAGTACAATTTGTTTTTACGTTGACTTGTATCATGTGTATTGTGATCGACTTTGAATCTGAGTTCGAAAGTGGTTCATATCAACAAGTCTATACGCTTCAGTGTGCGGCAAGCTTTATTCCGCTTGCAAGTATAATAAGAGTAAGTCAGTTACCCACTTTTCTGTTTTATCCACCGGGATTAGGTAATTAGGTAACTTTCAAGTCTTTTTTCCAAGTCAGAGAGTTTAGTCTGGTGGAATTCCATTTCCCGTCGTATGTTCTGGAATTAAATGCGTTTAATTATGGTATTCTATGTTGTAGTAAAGCTAATTTTGATGTGAAGGAATATATATTAGCTTCTAGCTCGCTAGTCTATTGTATAAGGAAAGGCTTTGAGCAACACCTAGCAAATTATAATATAATGATGCAAACTAAGTATTTACAGTTCTGTGATTATAGCGCTTTACAAAAACAAAAATATTTTTATAACTTCGTAGCTTTGATTAATTATATACATAAATAGACACTTTCAAACGCGTCGATAAAAAGTGTTCGAGTAAATTATTTTTTGTTATTTTTCATGGATATAATTATCTCCTCGTTTTAATATGTAGAAACCATATAATAACTGGGATCATGTCCGGAGGTTCAAAATCCAAGGCACACACTTCTGACTTTTCGAAGTTACGTGTGTATTGTTTATCAATTATCGTTCACTTTAACGGTGAAGGAGAACATCGTGAGGAAACCTACATACCTTAGAATTCTCTATAAGAATTTCGAGGGTGTGTGAAGGCTGCCAACCCGCACTAGACCAGCGTGGTGGACTAAGGCCTAACCCCTCTTAAGCACTGCTGAGCACGGGTCTTCTCTACTAAGAGAAGACCCGTGCTCAGCAGTGGGCAGTAGTATATAATACAGGGCTGATTGCATTGCAATTAGGTTTCTTTAAGTATGAAAAAATATTTTCAAATAATTTTAGTGCATTTGGTTCTATAATACTTTTACACTTTTAAGTGCTATAACTTAGGACTTCCCTGCAAGTAATAAATATCATAATGTTGAGGTAAAAGCACAAAAGTAGTTTTGATAGTTTAGAGGTAGTAAGAAAGTTTTTATGTCAGCGAAACCTGTTAACTAGTTTATAATTCAATTTGACTGCCTCGGTGGCCGTTGGCGTGGTTGTATTACGTGTGCGGTATCACTACCGCTTATCTCCGAAAGGGTAGGCAGAGATGCAACCAGGGCACCCACTTTTCGCCAAGTATGTTAAATCCCATGATGTGGTATGAGGCGAGCCTATCGCCAAATCTGGCACAAATTCTAGACTCCGAGCTGATACTGTACAGAAAGACCCAATATCTCTGCCCGACCCGGGGCCTCTGAGTGGTGTCATACCACGTTCGCAATAATATAATGCCATCAAGGCAGTTGATGTATTGAGTAGTAAAGCCAAATTGATTTTAAACAAAACTTCGGCTTATTCAGACCATTTCATTTAGCCAGCAGACACATAAAATTTCCATTTATACTATCATACAATAAAGTTTATTGTTTTAAATTATCTTGTAAAGACTATTTTTATGGTAGTCTTAGAAGGCTCAGATCGCAAAACGAGTCAATTTGTTCTAAATAGCTGTGATCTGTGAATTGAATAGAAATGGGATGCTTTGACTGATATCTCACTTGCTGAATCAATAATTGAATTTGGTCTGTACAGAAAGTCTCAGTGCCCTAACACAATATGTTGAGTTGAATCCTACTAATATTATAAACGCGAAAGTTTGTAAGTATGGATGTATGGATGTTTGTTACTCTTTCACGCAAAAACTACAGAACGGGTTTCGATGAAATTTGGCACACGGGTAGATTATGTCCTGGATTAACACATAGTCTATTTTTTATCGCGGGAAAATATAAAGCGAGACTTTTATCCCGGCAACACTCATTCACGCGGGCGGAGCCGCGGGCAAAAGCTCGTGTGGAATAAAGTCATAACGTTTTACTATATTTTGAATTTATTTGTGTGATTGTTGATCGTAGAGTATGTACTATATTAATGTAATTGATTTTAAAACAAAATGCAGCACACACATATGATTAAAATGTATATTTTATTTTTAGTGCAGTTAAAATTTAATCATTTTTATGTAGAGTTATTTTAGCCTCGATAAACATATGACTGCCTCGGTGGCGTAGTTGTATTGCGTACGCGTTACAAGTACAATTTGCGCGCTGAGGTCCTGGGTTCGAATCCTGGGTCGGGCCAAAAACATTGTGACTGGGTTTTTCCATCTTAAAAAAAAATTACTCAGTCGCAGCTCGGAGTCAGGAATTTGGCGGTGTGATACCCCCGTGCCTCGGAAAGCACGTAAAGCCGTTGGTCCTGCGCCTGATCTCTCTCCGGTCATGTCGCATTGCCATCTCACCGGACTATGAGAGTAAAGGAATAGCGAGTGCACCCTGTGTATTGCGCACACACTTGTGCACTATAATATCTCCTGCGTATCTGGCTGATCTCTGTTGAGATTGGCCGCCGTGGCCGAAATCGGCTAGAAAGGGTATTTTTTTTAAACATATTTAAGAATATAGGTACCTACACTCATTTTAAATTAACATTTTCTTAATGTTAAATTCTGCCTTCTTAATTAAGACAACCACATTTGTATAAAATACTCATCATACCCTAATATTTTAAGTAAAATAGTACTACAACTAAAGCCCGACTGCGAAAAATCTAAAAACAAACTACAAAGCTGAATCTGAAATTACGGCATTCCGCCAATTAAGTTTGTATATCCCAATTAATAAAATTATTCCTGCCATTTCTGTTCTAGGAATTTTATCAAAATATAATTTAACGGCGTCATAATTTTTGGACCTAATCTATCTAAAACTATTAAATATTACTGTAAAATTCGAAATATAAACAACCTATGAACGAATGAGTTAGTAAACATTAAGGTCTAAATGCAAAATTCGTCGAATTAATTTTAAAATTCGTATTCAGTGAATTCAATGTATTCCGACAAGGAGTTAATTTGAATTTATTGTTTTCTTCAAATTTCAAACTCTACCATGATCGTAACTTCAGTTGCAATCAATGAATATAGCAAAAACAATTCTACGTAGAATTTCGTAGAACCACATGAATTTCACGTATAAAAGATAATATCACATCACGATTATTATTATTTATCATATAATATAACTTGGGACGGAACTATTAGCGGAGTAATAGTATCGATTCTGAGATACCAACATAAACACACACACACACGCTTTTTATCCCCAAAGGGATAGGCAGAGGCGCAACTAGTGCACCAACTTCCAGACTTCGTCGTGACACAAATTCCAGACTCTAGGCTGATACTGAACAGAAACACCCAATATCACTGCCTTAGATTCGAACCCAGGCTCTCAGAGCAATGTCATCGCACGCAATAGGGTGGTTGACTCCTTTTTTTATAATACATTTAAGTATCAAAAATGTATGCCATCCAAAATCGAACGGAAAAATAATTTTCAAAATTGGGGCAATAATTAGTAAGTTATAAAGCTTTGAAATTTGGTGGAAGGGGTAGTTGTCAAATAGCAGTAATATTACACTGTGACGTCACCGAGAGCCCCCGACAATAACGCTGCGTGCGTGCGATAGGGATAGCGCGATATCATATCATAAAATAATTTACAAAATCAAACATAGGAAACTACCCAATACAAATACGCCACCGAGGCAGTCATCAAAGCAAAGTCTGAAAATTTTCAGGCGAATCTCATTAGTGCAAACGTGCTGTCCCAGTTGGATTTGACGCGTGTCACCTTGGAGCGATGTTACACGCCATTTGCTCAGCCCCTCGATCTACAATGAGGATGTCGACAGTTGGCTCCCTCATCCTCATAACTGATTGGGTCGAGATATGATTTCGAAGTTGTAAACAGATGCAAACACATTGTCAGATTATAAAGTTATTTTTCAGGTTGATCTGCTGGAGAAGGAAGAGAACACAAACTAGGAACTTATCTCTAAGATAATGTAAAAGGATTTTTAATTTTATTAAGCAGTTAAAGTGATCCAAAGATCACTGCCTCCGTGGCGTGGTTGTATTACTGTACGACTGCAATGCTGAGGTCTCGGGTTCGACTCCCAGGTCGGGCAAAGTGATATTAGGTTTTTCTATTTAATATCAGCCGGGAGTCTGGTATTTGTGCCCAATTTGGATTGGCGATGAAATGGAAATAAAATATATAAAACAATATTTAGCAGAAGCGACTTTATGTAATTTTAATAATTTAAGAGGTTACAACAAATAAAGCGAAATTAAATGAGAGCACCCTCATTTTTTGGAAATCGGTTAAAAAGTAACAACCCATCCAAAACATGATCTTCATAAAAATAATGTTTGGCCATATGTCTCAGTCCAGGGCAAAGTCCTCCCATCACATTTAAAAGGTCCCCGTTGTCATAAAATATTTAATCATTTTTGACGTCGTAATATTCGCTCACGACCGTGTTTAATATCTTAGAGACAAGCTTCTCTCCTTGGATTCCCTTACGTAAAACAAAAAAAGTACCCAATTTAGCAATTTTTGATACTTATTTTTCTCTTCTCTGATACGGTATGCTACAACAGCTTTGTTAAGGAAACATTTTGTCCTCTCATAATAAATATTTAATCCGTTTCATTTTCAGTTGCATCCCTCTTTTTTCTATTCATTATAAGAAAATCACAAATAATCCTTGCTTCCGCCAACGCAATTTTACAATTCTCTGAAAAGGACTCATTCACCTTTGAAAATGAGTATTTAAAACATCCTACAAATCACGAGTTACCATTTTTCCCATGAAATTAAACAACTATAGGTATAACCAACTATACCTAATATTTCTGCATAAGAATGTGAAAGATATGGGTAGTCTGCCAATTCACACTAGGCCAGCGTGGTGGACTAAGGCCTAAACCACCTCATTAGTAAGAGGCCCGTGCCCAGCAGTGTGACAGTATATTCTAAACTGAAACCAAAAATGTACTGTATAATATAATGTTAGAAAACAAATTTATTCACGTATAACATTCTGACTACAGAGTACTATTTTATCTCGTCAAAATAACGAAGTTTTTTGGTCCACGATATAAAAATGAATGCGACAAGATTTGTAAGCTAGATACGCCTCAAATATAATATATATTGTAGGCTCATAAAGGAATATACTTTGCATGAAATACACGTACATTTTCACTATGATTTTCTAGGTCTATCGCCTGCTACATTTAGTGCCCATATAGATTATTCTGGATGAAATATCCAGTAATAGTTTGTGTAGGTATTTTTATCTCGTTTGCACACAAACACACACACAATCGGTCACGCCTTTTATCCCCGAAGGGGTAGGCAGAGGCGCAACTTGTGCACCAACTCTTCATCGTATGTATTCCGCCCCATGATAGAGAGCGAGCCTATTGTCACACCGGGCACAAATTCAAGACTCTGAACTGATAGGAACATACTGAGAAGAAAAATCCAATATCACTGCTCGACCGAGATTCGAACCCAGGACCTAAAAGCGTAGGTCGTATCGTGTACGCAACACAATTACAACACAGAGGCAGACACTCGTTTGCCTAGTATTGACTATTGAGTCCTACTAAGAGGGATGTCGGTCATGGGGCTAGTTGTAAAAAGGAAGCCAAATTGTTTCTGCGACATTTAAATAAAACTACTAAACTACTAGACAAGTTGAAGTAAATATATTAACTTAATGAAAAGTCCAATTAATCTTACCCAAATGCTTGTTTACCGTCTATGGATATAATAAAAAACAGAATAAACAAATAACGTAACCTCGTTTTTGTATTTATTTGAATATTCATAACAATGCGAAAAAATACATTCATATTTTTGACTCTACATTTTTCCTTTTTTGTGTTTTATCATTGTTCTCAGATATTCTAAGTTCAGAATTGCAGTAACGGAAATATAAATGGATTCTCTCGTATTACGTCATCATCATAAATTGTTTTTGTCACTTTCCTCCAAATAATGCGATGTTTTTGTTTATTGAGTTTTTATGCTCCTTAAGAAGTATAAAACTTTAATAATTCTATTTTCATCTTTATATCCAATGTCGTTAACATTTGATACGCTTACATTGTCCCCAAAACGATAAAACTGTTAACTGGGCAAGTGCAGTTTCAAGTAAGATTAAGGGTTCCGTATTGCCAATAGTTTGCACGGTTTGCATCGTTGCAAATAACTACACTTTGAGTTTCAAATACAATAATAAAATATTGTGTAATATAAGTGGACGATAGCCTAGTTGGGAATGGAACGGTCTGCCGAGGCAATGTCCGGAGGTTCAAAACCCAAGGCACACACCTCTGGCTTTTCGAAGTTACGTGTGTATTGTTTATCAATTATCGTTCACTTTAACGGTGAAGGAAAATATCGTGGGGAAACCTACATACCTGAGAATTCTCCATAAGAATTTCGAGGGTGTGTGAAGTCTGCCAACCCGCACTAGGCCAGCGTGGTGGACTAAGGCCTAAACCCTCTCAGTAGTAGAGGAGGCCCGTGCTCAGCAGTGGGCAGTATATAATACAGGGCTGGTATTATTATTTATTATATTATTATTAATAAAATATTAATATGATCTCCGACTGCCTCGGTGGCGTAGTTGTGTTACGATACGACTGCAATGCTGCGTGCAAATGATATTGGGTTTTTCTATTCAGTACTATCCCGGAGTCTGGAATTTGTGCCCGATATGGCGACAGGCTCGCCCTCTATCACATCATGGCATGGAATACGCACGGCGAAAAGTGGGTGCACTAGTTGCGCCTCTGCCTACCCCTTCGGGGATAAAAGGCGTGAGTATGTGTGTGAGTGTGGTTGAGTGTGTGTGTGTGTGTGTGTGTGTGTGTGGTCTCCGTTGCATCCATTGTTAGTTATCATAGGTACTGATTTCAAAACTATGTAAGTCTATAATATACTTACGTTATTTGTTCTTTGATCTCTATAATTTAAGAATCAATAACTAGATTAATGTAAACAATAAATAATATTTGTGTGCCTCAATTTGAAGTATGTATTACTGAAGCCAAAGCCAGAACAATAATCCTGACAGATTTATTTCGAAATACCTTGGATAGAGAACCCAAACATAAAATATTTAAATCCATTGTGATTCTGAAATGTTCAATTTAATATCCTCTAGACGATGCATCAAAGAGCGTAAAATTAAATACCAATTCGTCTGAAATGTTTTCTTGTCGGGAATAATTTAAATTCACATCGACTAATAGCGTTTTAAGATCGCATAAAGTATTATGATGCATTTTCGACACTAAGCTTTTATTTCAGTCGTATAACATTCATCTAATTACTTTTTGTGTTGGAACAATATTTTACGATGTGTAAACATCAGCTTGTAGAGAGTAGACGTTACTTTACGTTTTTTTCAATGAAATAAACAACATTAATATATTGTTATGGTTTTTGTTTTAAATTTATGACGTTAAAATGCTTATTAGAATTTGAGCTAAAATACGTGGGTATTATATATATAAAAACTTTTTTAAAAAAAATAACACCGACTTCAAAAACTACTCTAATGTAAAAAATAACTTTTACTTTGCTCATGGGTTATAAGGAAATTTAAAGACTACCAATATTATATACACTGCCATTCGTGTGATTATATTTATGTGCAATGAATAAAAATTTGGAGTCGGTGCTTGATTTTTTGTACTAATTTGGCATGCGACTAGAATTTATTAATTCATTCTTTTGTAAAGTACATAGTTCATATTACAATCTAATGTGTGTAATTTAATAGTATTTTTAATAAACATATTAGTGTGAAGCGGCGATAGCCTAGTTGGGAGTGGAACGGAATGCCGAGACGAATGTCCGCAGGTTCAAAACCCAAGGGCACACACCTCTGACTTTTCTAAAAATTTATATGTGTATTCTTTGTGAAATATCGCTCGCTTTAACGGTGAAGGAAAACATCGTGAGGAAACCTGCATACCTGAGAAGTTCTCTGAATTTCGAAGGTATGTGAAGTCCGCCAACCCGCACTAGGCCAGCGTGGTGGACTAAGGCCTAAAACCCTCTCAGTAGTAGAGGAGGCCCGTGCTCAGCAGTGGGCAGTATATAATACAGGGCTGGTATGGTATGGTATGGTATATATATGTAGGCAGTTCGATTTTTTTATGATCGGCACCGACTCCAAAGGTTTATTCATTGCACATTAATATAATCTCACGAATGGCAGTGTATATAATATTGGTAGTATTTAAATTTCCTTATAACCCATGAGCAAAGTATAAGTTATTTTTTACATTACAGTGGTTTTTGAAGTCGGTGCTATTTTTTTTAAAAAGTTTTTATTTTTCACTTTTTAGTAAATAGGTAATGCAATATAGAGTTAAATATTATAATTATTGCTATAATAGGTATATTCAAATCATGTAACTTATTATAATAGATGGAATTCCCAAAGCTCTCTTGATTCGATATTTTGATGATCAAACAATAGATACAAGCTTAGAAATTCTAGCTCAAGAGTCATGAGTAAAAAACTTTTGAAAGTGAAAGAGTTTTTATATCATTTATATCGACATATAAAACTCTTTGAGTAAAACTGACAACCGAAATTTTTAAAAACTAATAAATCTGTCAATTTATATTGACAGAAGTCAATAGGGATATTATTTCTTGGGATAAATTTATTTCAGCACGCAATTACATATAAAATATCAGTAAATTGATTTGAAATTAAATCTAGATTATAGTGTGTTCATGGTTTAAAGGAGGTTTAAGACGGGTTCGTCTGGAAATCTTTAGGGCAGGCCTATATTTAGCAGTGGACATTATTCATACAGCACGATCATGACTATGATGAAGACAAATAAATTCAGGATGCTCTCTCGAAAAATTGACCCGACCCCTTTGAAAAATAACAATAGTTTTCATTTTTATTTCAGAAAATTAAATCTATGCTTAAAAGCAAAATAGTCCAGGAAGGAAAATTTTATTATTAAGTAACACGGAATTTTACAGAAAAGGTACAAAACTCATGGTTTGTATCTGTATAATCCAAGTCCAAGGAGTAGGTATAATATATACTACGATAATCCAAGTCATTCTAGATATACTATTTGAATTTGTATTGAAAAATAAAATATTTTTGTTACAAGTGTTTTATTTATTCTTACCGCATACCGCGAGAATGAGCGGAGCGGTCATATTTTTTTTAATGAATTGGATGACGAGACGAGCATGCCTTTCGCCTGATGGTAAGCGATACGACCACCCATAAACAGTAGCAACACCGTCCAGTACCTTGAGTTACAAAGTACTGTGTGGCATTCCACTGCGCTCGTCATCCTGAGACAAGATTTCTCATTATGTCTCGTAGTTACACTGGCTACAATGTCCTTTAAACCGAAACAATAGTGCATGCACAGTGCTGCTTGGTGGTAGAAATAGAAATTGCGGTGGTACCCACCCAGACGGCCTCTTACATATGAAAGACCTATCACCAGTAGCAGTCATATTAGGCTGAGAATGGTCTTATGACTGAACGTAAATTTATAGAATCGTCGGGATAGTGTCACGCTAGGACAACAGCTCAGGTCTGTATTATAATATAAAAGACTCCATCATTTGGGTATAACAGCCTGATGCTCACTGTTGAGTTGTTAATCTAATCTCTAGAATATCATACGCAGTTAGATTAGACTTTGCAAACCAAAGTCAAAAGGTATAGATTCTAGTAGATCCTGAAATAAGGTGAACATCTGAATGCTCCATTATGCAGCAATGATGAATGATTTATTAAATCAGGAGTTAAACATTCCTTTAGTAGAATTGCAAACTTGCATGGGCGTTTTGCGTCACACACATATTACACTAATATACGTACCTATTAAAAGCATCGTGCAAGTCATCATAATATATTCGCTCTCAAGACTAAACAGCTTATATTTACCTATCATATTTTGAGGTAAAGTCTACAGATCGATATTAAAGTTAGATACTAACCACATTCTATCGAATCTGTCGAAAAGCACCTACTCATTTTTTATAGCAATATGACAAATCTAGGTTTTTTGCTATTTATCACTTTTTTTATAAATAAATAGTTTTATATACCTATTTATCACTTACCATCTAGTGGAAGTCCCTGTTATTCGTATAAATGGTCACCATGCATATGTATTATCTTTTATTATGCTTTTATTCAATAAAAAATAGCTCAAATTTATGCATTACTAATAGAATTTCTTAAGGGCACTTCTAAGTCGTCGAATGAAATTACTCGTATGATTCAGGTCTATTCAGTCTGTTCCATAAAATGATGAACCCTAAACCAAGATATATTGAAATGGGACCACTTCGAGACCCTTATTTACTAAACAAAGAAGGAATCAAGGAAATACACTCCCAATTTTCAGAGAAATAGTGTACATACATATTTAAAAAATAAATACAAACACATGAATTGATAACCTCCTCCTTTTGGAAGTCGGTTAATAAAAGAGAGTAGTGTTAGTTACACCATTTATAATTTGAGAATTACAGCCGAACCAATCAATTCAGAAGAACATTATAATCATAATGTTCTTTGAATTTTTTGTGCTTGATACGACCTAATAATTTATCAGCTCACAGAGCCCTTGAATACTGGTGTGAGATTAAATTAAATTAACGCATATCGTGATGTGTGTCACTCGATTTCCGTATAAATAGAGATTCTAATCAAAGTGGTATATCATTAGCCTACATAATTTAGATGTGGTTTATAATATTCTCCCTATACCGTGATGTAATTAGCTATCGTGTTAATGAACAGTGTAGTTCGTGTTTGGCATCAAAGAAACTCAATAGTATAGTTAGTTATTTGACAGAAATAAATAGATAGCAGCAGTTAGTCTACGCGTACAGTTTTTTGCAGGCTCTGCGTACAAACTACTTCCAAGCAACGCTTGTGTGATGAAACGCGAATTTGAACACTATTCCTAATGTAATTTACTACACATTAGAGTAAGTCACATGATTGCCAGTGTTTGCCGTTCATAAATAAATAAATAAACAATTACTATAATGTTACAGAAGTAGCGTTTGTGGTTCCGACTTTCAGCGAAAAACAGATGGGGAGTTTAGAAGTATTTGATGGTAGGAGTGGATTTGGGTCTTCGGGAACCATGCCAGCAAATCTAAATTTTTATTTAGTAATCATAATAATCCCTTCCTAGCCGATTTCGGCCACGGTGGCCAATCTCAACGGAGATCAGCCAGGTACGCAGGAGATATTATAGTGCACAAGTGTGTGCGCAACACAGGTGCACTCGCTATTCCTTCACTCTCATAGTCCGGTGTGACGGCAATCCGACATGACCGGAGAGAGATCAGGTGCAGGACCAACGGCTTTACGTGCTTTCCGAGGCACGGGGGTATCACACCGCCAACTTCCTGACTCAGAGCTGCGACTGAGTAATTTAAAAACCCAGTCACAATGTTTTTGGCCCGACCCGGGATTCGAACCCAGGACCTCAGCGCGCAAATCGTACTCGTAACGCGTACGCAATACAACTACGCCACCGGGGCAGTCAATTTTTTTTTTAATATAGCTTTGATTAATATCCAATGTTCAAATCAAAATTATTTATTTCTTAATAATTCGAAATTTTTGTTTAACATTTTAATACATTATAGACTGAAAAAATAATAACGAACTAGTATGAATTTCGTTTATCAGTGTACTTAAATTTGTATTAGCCGAACAATAATCACACCAAAGATAACTTTAAAATTAAATACTTAATTTAATTAAAAACTTAATAAAATGAGTCTGCCAGAGAACCTTTTCAACACTTGACAAATGCTTTCAACAATTGACAAACAATAATATTCATGAAATACTGAAAAACAAAATAATAATGTAATAGTATTACAGGGCCAAAACTAGCACTGGTTCTAGGAGGCGGTTTTTTATAAAACTGAACATCTAAATGGGTAATTTGCTCGTCTGTTATGAGCTACATGACAGCCGCTGATGATTTCAGAATTACAAGAACGGCGCCACTGTATAGGATTAGAATTTGGGTAGCCAAAAGAGCCTTCTTACTTTAAATTATAAGGAGTACTAGTTTTACTTGCGGCTGCTCGGGTAAAGCGGCGATAGCCTAGTTGGGAGTGGAACGGACTGCCGAGACGAATGTCCGCAGGTTCAAAACCCAAAGGGCACACACCTCTGACTTTTCTAAAAAAATTATGTGTTTATTCTCTGTGAATTATCGCTCGCTTTTACGGTGAAGGAAAACATCGTGAGGAAACCTACATACCTGAAGTCTGCCAACCCGCACTAGGCCAGCGTGGTGGACTAAGGCCTAACCCCTCTCAGTTCTGGAGGAGGCCCGTGCTCAGCAGTGGGCAGTATATAATACAGGGCTGGTATGGTTGCCCGTGTGAAAGAGTTTTTCCGGGATAAAAAGTCTAAAACCTCCCCAGAATCAGAATGTCATCGAAATCCGTTCGGTAGTTTTTGTGTTTGGCGTACAGAGACGCCGGGCGACTTTGTTTTATACTATGTAAGGATACAACACATGATTATACATTATAGGTCTGGGACACACATAATTAATTCTTGAATTCATCTCTGATAACATTTACACGAGGTTTTTTTTCATCCGAACAATCGACCTTTTTCAGTTTTGTTTTCGACTGTAGTCCGTGTAAACGACACGATAACCCTAAACCCGTCATGAAAAATTATTGTTCTTTCCTTTATGGGGTAGAAAATGATGTTTTAATGACCCGGGCTACGAGTCCGATGTTTGGAATGAGTAATGGTATTTTTTACCCATTAACGAGGGCAAGTACACAAGAACAATAGCGAATTCGACAAATATTTTAGTATAAATATTTAGGGATGGACTCGTGCGACTAATAACAACTGACTAACGGTAATGAACTCGCAACAACTCCTCCCTATCTTTCTATTTGATTAATTTCGTTGCGGGCTAAAGACAGATTAGTGTTCTCTGAGACTCGTGGAGCTTCACCGCTCGGTGTCATAAAATGCGTGCCACTGCTGATCCTGGCTTACATGGGTTGCAGTGGCGGGTGTGAGAGCGGGAAAGTCTCTAACGGTAATGAATTATAGCCTGGTATTTTGTGTAGTTATAGTTACACTTCCATATAATCTTGATTCTTAATTTTTTTTTTTTTGTTCAATTATAATGTTATCAGCCAGTCCTATATGATATACTGTCCCAATGCTGGGCACGGGCCTCCTCTACTACTGAGAGGGTTTTTTGCCTTAGTCCACTACGCTTTCCTAGTGCGAATTGGCAGACTTCACATATCCTCGTTTTTTTTTTAATTATCAGGTATGAAGGTTTTCTCACAATGTTTTTCTTCACCGTTAAAGCGAACAATAATTGATAAACAATGCGGTAGTGCTGAATACCTACTTAAAATTGATTATTTGCTGTCTTGTGCCATATAAAATAACCTAAATTATCTACTATAATAATTTAAGCAATAATATTAATTATTTTGGACATTAAATTACTAAAGCCAATATGTTCAAGACGTATAAAAACGTATATTGGCTCCTTCATGTGTATCATGTCATTCAGAACGGTATACAATGATTGAGAGACTGTGGAACATTTCTACTACTAACTGGTTTCGCAGTTTGTCTATAGCTTGAAAACATTAATATTTTAAACTGTTACATTACAACCATTGATGTATTAAAAATACATCAATGCATACAACACACAAAACATTAATATAATAATATTTTTTAATAAAAAGTTAAAAGTGACGCTGAATGAGTTCCTAACACATTGTCGCTGCTCTTTTCAACTAAATGACCGAATGAAAAATTTGATTTCTTGATATTTTTGTTAAGAAACAAGAATTTGCACTGTTATCTATAAATCAATTTAAATGTTCCTTTAACTTTTACAATTAGATTCAAACGCAAGCTAAAAGATTACATTAGTCGAAATCGCCGACATTTCGTCTACGAATACTCATTTAAAATTCTGAACACGGAACTTTAAGCACGTAATATTGTACTAATCGTGTCTGTAAAGTAAAATTATACTGCTTTTATATTAGAAATTACATTTGCCATGAATAAATTTGTATTCAATTTCTTCATCTGACAAATAAAGGATTTAAACGATACAAAATAAATGATTCACGTAAGAATCTATTTTGTTCCTGCCTAGTTTCGAAAGTATGACTAACTGATTTTGTAAGCAGTAAGTAGAAAGTAAAGTGAAAACCGGTTATAACGTCATTGAAGGGACCACCACGTCATTGTACTGCTGGTAGGTCTCTCATATGTAAGAGTCCGTCTGGGTGGGTACCACCGAAATGTCTATTTCTACCGCCAAGCAGCAGTGTGCATGCACTGTTGTATTTCGGTTTGAAGGATATTGTAGCCAGTGTAACTACTGGACATAATGAGACTTAACATCTTATGTCTCAGGATGACGAGCGCAGTGGAATGCCACACAGTACTTTGTAACTTAAGCTGCTGGATGGTGTTGCTACTGTTTATGGGTGGTCGTATCTCTTACCATTAGGCGAACGGCATGCTCGTCTCGTCAATCAATGCCATAAAAAAAATCTGGACTCTATATACGATAGTCGTTATAAGTTATACTCTTTTTTACCCGACTTAAAAAAAAGCAGGTTCTGTATTCGATCCGTATGTATGTAAATTTTTATGGCCGCGATTTTCTCACAAACTGCTGATCCGATTTGGATAGGGTTTTCGTTATTGAAATGTATATTTTTCATGGAAGGTTTTACTATGTAATTTATTAGAATCTGATGAAGATCTTCGGAGATAGACATAAGAACCCTTCAATAACTAACAAAAAGGCAACAAATAAAGACTTTTTAACAAAAAATAAAACCGTCTTCAAAACCACTAGATACAAACCAAAAAATAATTTCACTTTATATTCGCTTAGTATTAAATTGCCAGCTAAGCTTAGGAAATAACGAACTTAATATACGAAAACAATGTTAAATTTCGCTTTTGACAGATCCGTCTGGAAATCTTTAGGGGAGGACTATGTTCACCAGTGGAGTTCGTGTGGCTGATGATGATGATGCAGTGTAGTCACTTTGCCGTGACCTTACAAAAAGGCACTGTCCGATAAATCTGCCACGACATAGTTACGCCACTGGATAGAACGGTCAAATACTTATCTGCTATAAATGCTACTCAATAATAAACACCTTACTTTAAGCCTCCGAAGTTCCGTTAATTACAGATTAGTAGCTCATAATCACCAAGTACAAAACTTCAGAATTATTACAATTATATGTGTTTTATTGGTGTAATAAAACGAAATTTAACGCTAATGAGCTTACTAATTATTATGTCTAAGCACTAATTCAAACGTTAAATGATCCGTAACGATAATGGGAATCATGTGCGCAAAATATTAAACACCACCTGCAGAACTTAATGAGAGTTTACATAACATATTTAGGTAATAGGTTAAATTACATACACACGTATTAACACGCTTTGTTCCCGTTTCAGTGGTAGACAGAATTGTTATCACATCCAAGTTTTTAGAGCTGTTAGGTTAGGTTTCATGCTATACTCCCGAGTGTTGACATTGGACCGTAAGACCGGTGAAACCAACATAACCGTTCCACTCACCCGCCAGTGGTGGTAGCGATAAGACGTTTTTTCCCGCGTAAAAAAAGTTAGATGACGTCACCGAGCAGCTAGTGATATATTTTTTATTGCATTTAATGACGAGACGAGTATGCCGTTCGCCTGATGGTAAGCGATACGACCACCCATAAACAGTAGCAACACCATCCAGCACCTTGAGTTAAGATGTTAAGTCTCATTATGTCCAGTAGTTACAGTCATTTGCTCTTTATCAAGGTAAGAAACGACGTTTTTAGTTACCATGGATTTCACAGCTGACAGGTGTAACAGCAAAGTAGTTCAGTTGCTGTCTGGAAATAAAAGCAGCATTTTGATAATATTTTATCCGGTTACGATAAATTCATGTACAGTCAGCAGCATAAGTAGATGAACAAATTCAAAATTTCAAATTGCCTACATACTTTTGTGTTCTTACTAATCTTTTTTTTCCCTTCGCAAAAATAAAATAAAAGGTATTTACTTTACTTCAAACGAGAGAAAAAATGTTTCAGTTTAACTTAAAGCGTATATAGGCGATTTGAAATTTTGATTTTGTACAGTTATTTATGCTGCTGACTGTACTTTTATTTTAGAAATCTAAAACAATACAAAAATATGGTCAACGATCTGAATCCGTAGGTTTTTTAGTCACGAACTTTTGTTTCTATTGAAAGCGAAAACACTTTCAAACCATTTCTTTGTTTCATTTTCTTTGAATAAGACCGATTCACAATAAATAGATGTTAAGATTATCGGATATTGCGTACACTTTACTTGTAGATTTGTTTAAAGGCGTACATGGTAAATATGTACCTACCTCACAAACACAAGGGATTATCGTAATATCCCTAAGGAGCATCTTTGGCAGTAATCCCATGTTCTGTATTTCATTTTACACTAATTATAACAATTCGAGAAATTCTGTAACTGGTTGATTTTTTACTTCAGTAGGATGATCGTTATCAAAATGTCTATTACGTAAAATACTGATCTCAAATCGCAATATTGAAGTGTCTTATTTTTTTAAATTATACAGTTTGCAAAAATTGCGCTTAGGTATGTGGCGTCCGAACACACCACTAATATGTAAATTAATTGTTTGTAACCCTGGCTATTATCTGGCAACACTAGTTGCGCTGTGGCAACACCACCACTTCCACTTCTTCACTTCGCTCGGCGTACAAGGCACGTACTATGTGCTGATTGCCGTTATTATTATATTCATAAACAATTATTGTAATCAAGCAAATTGTATAAACTAATCACGCATGTTCAAAAAAACAAGACCACGATTAAAACGCATTACTGCACCAATGTCTTATGATTTATGAAGACTCCCACAGGTATAATAAGAAGCTGTCAAGCCTTTTTAGACATGATAATATTACCCAGATTACAAAAACACGAATTTACGACAGTATTTTTGTTGCATATTTCATCGTCAGTTTTAGGGACGGCCAAAAGTTGGTAAGGCGGCCAAATATTAGGCACCCGGTTAGTACATAACTTGATTATATTGGGCCTCGTGAAAATTTAAACGGTTTAAGGTAACAAGATTAAAAGGGTCCCTTATTTTAACTAGTCAACCCTAAAACATCAAAAGGAGTTTATTTTATCCGTATTCCTAGTACGACAGATTATGGCTTACAAAATATATCGAAAGTAGTTTTAAATTGTAGTACTTAGTTTAAGATGTTACTATTGAAGTTTTAAGACGTACATTTATTTTCAAACAAATAATTCATAGTAAAAAAGATTTTTACATTGTGGGCATTATTTTAAAATCTATAATTAAACAGCGGATATCTACTAATTTTAACTCTAAACGCTCAAAAAGGATCAAAAACAACTGTATTTCCGAAAACAGGTAGCCGCATAATTTATGCGAACATGGTCTTTAAAGTGACGTCATAATGTCGAAATCAGGTTGTGAAGCGCTTATGAATGACGCGACCAGCTGTGGACAAATGAATGAGTCACACCCTTGCTCAATTTGTGCCTTATCCCACGGCAATATAGCTGTTATGGGCATACGTTATCGCTTAAAATCGCTTGAGTCGTTATTATAGTACACACAATTTTATTGACAATGCGTGCGCGCAATAGCACAAGTTTATATTTCCAGTTGTCAGTGTGACATATACACGCGAGGAGAGTGCGCGCATGCGCTCTGTATAATTTGGCGGGAAATTTATTTTTTAACATATTTATTTTCTATAATAATGTATGTTGTGATACAGTGAGTTTTAGTGAGAACTAAATGTCGAAAACACAATACATAGTCAGAATTGTGTGTATGACACTGTTCTATTACGTTTTGTTATGCGTTTTTAAACAGTTAAAAAAATATATTGCCAGTGAATCATACGATTAAGGTTTTTGTTGGATTGTCAAGGCAATTGGTAAGTGTATTAAATACGCTTGAATTATTATAATAACATTCATACTTCTAGCAATCATATTTAGGTCGTTTTTATCTTATAATAAATACATTAATTATAATATTCTGAACAAATAGGATTTTCGATGTTTTTAAAATGCCACATGAAATAACAGTAAAAGTACGAAAAACATAAAAAAAGATTTCTTTTTTTAAATTGCTGATTCTGAGCGAAATTTATTGAATAAAAATTACATTTTATTACTACCTACATTTCTACTTGCGTCTCAAATTGCGTATAAAATCCGTAATCATAGTGCGGGTTGTTTTAACCCAATTGTAAACAAAACGTTGGAACGGTTGAGTGAAAATAAATTAACTTTTCGCTAAAACGTTAAAAAGTTAATATATATTTACAAATAGGCCTTGTTGATGGGGAGAAAAGAGAAATAATGTTTTAACGTTTTACAAAAACTTTAGATATTCTCAATACAGCGTAAAAAGGGGCTATAGAACTAAAATAAGCCGTTCAAATTAATTCATTTTTTGTATAAATATTCTGAACTGTAAACAATTAATACGTATAGGTACATTATACACATTATGTTTTACTTGAATTCTGTTTAATTCCTTAACTTTCAGGATATTATATGCGATTAAGAATAAAGAGAATTTAAATGCAGATAGATTATAGGTCTTTTAAAGTAAAATGCTTGTGAAGTGTTCGTTTATATTTCAGACACATTCTATAAAATTTAAATATAGGGTCATTCGGGGCAACAGCACGCAGTGGGTAAAAGTTCGCATGGTCAATATCTCTGAACCTATTGAGTGGGCTCAGACACTTTTTCGGCTAGATCAAGGGCGCGTCAGGGACGATGTCAGAGCCACAAGCTATTTTGCCAAGCCTCACTTGTTTAGCGAAAAACGGTGATCAACGTGATTTTGTTGATTAGTTACCAACATTTTGTGCTGGGAAAAAAGTGTCTGGCTAGACGGTGCATCAGTTTACAAAAGTCCGTTAATTATGTTAAGTTTACATGATTATTATAGTATTTATTTTAGTTACTAATTCTGTCCTAGAAAATAAATGCGTCTCAACTAACATGTGAATGTTTAAAATATTCCCTGTTTGGTCAAGATTACGAGGTTAAAAGTACGCACCCTGTTATAACTTCATTACAATGATCGCACGGTTTTTTCTTCTTTAAGCTGCAATTAAGGCGAATATTATTTGTAAAGATGTTTAGACCTTGTACAGAAAAAAAATATTCTCCATAAACACTCTGCGTAGTTTTACCCACATAACGGGTCAATAGTACGAATTTCCCCCGATGCACTTAAACATGTATTCCAAAAAAAAACAATGAAGTAATGTACAAAAACTCATTAAATAATAAAAGTAGAATAAATTTACTTTACATAGAGTTTTAAAATGTTTTCCTAGACACTATATTTTTGACTGTGTAGACGATAGAAAAAAAAGTGCGTACTTTTAGGCCGAATGACCCTAACAAGTAATAACTAAAATGAAAGCATGCCAATTCGTCAGCTGATTTATTATAAATCGCGCTGACAAAACCAATTAATATAAATTTAGATGTTGTAAAAACTGCCAAACAATAACGCAAGCAGGACGTCCTGTTTTCAAAGGTTTCCTTGAATCAAAAGAAATAAAATATTCATATACTATACAGTTAACGGATCGTTAAAAATGCCGGACGTTTGTGAAAAATACGCTTCTTTTTAAAGGGTTAATTAATTTTATGTTTACTGTTAATTGTTTTATTTGACTTCTCCACGAATCATTTAAATATTTCATGATTTATATTTAACTGTATATACACCCACGCCTTCTATCCGCAAAGGTTAGGCTGAGACGCAACTACTGCACCTACTTTTCGCCATGCGTATTCCGTCCCATGATGTGATAGGGGGCGAGCCTATCGCCATATCGGGCCATATTTATAACTGCCTGCTGTTTAATTTCAGATTAGGATTATAAAGATCTAACATTTGTGAGTTTGTTTTATAAGGATACCTAATCTCTGGAACTACTGAATTAATTCCAAATTTGATTTTGTTATTCTAATTACTTTTACTCTCGGAAAATACTCTCCCCGGATGAACCGACAGTGATCAAAGTTTTATTTAAATTAATTTAGACTTAGAATAATAACACATAGAAACCGTGAACATACACGCTTAGTGAGGCAAGTAAAACTAGGCTAATTTAGCCTAGTAACCAAACATCCCGCGTCAGTGCTCAAGGCCGAATCGTAGCGCTAGCAGCTCTCGATATTTTATTTTAAAATGATGGTTTGTGCAATAAACTGATGTCACAGTATCTCGGATAATTTTAAGAAACATTGTAACATAACATTTCACATGCCATTATTACGATTAATCTAATATTTTGACATAAAATAATAGCTAAAGCAAAAACAATAATTCAAAAATTTTATAGACGCCATTATATCAAAATGTTGCCAAAAAAAAAGAAAATTGATACCCCAAATGTTGATGTTCATATTCTAAAATTAATATATTTCTAAAATTAACTTATTTCTAAAATTAACTTATTTAATTGGTACCTTTGCATGCTTTGGAATTGTGTTGCCAGTATTATGAAAATAATATTTTTCTGTTGAGTTGATTTTAATTGACATTTCAAATTTTAACAAGCTTATATTATTATTTTAAATGAAAATAGTTCTAAAATAAGGACACCTGTATCTTTTCTTTTTTAGAAATTATGAAGTTATCATTTATAATTTTAACTTTTAATTTCGTCTTTTTTTCAGCAGACGCGACGTAAGCACTAAGCTTCAAATGACGTCAATTATACGGTTGAATGGTGAATGGTGATGCTGCCTTTTTTACTATGATTCGCAAAAGAACCGTAATAAAATAGAACCAAATACATTTGACATTATTGACATAAATAAAGGCATTCATTCATATCATCATCATAAAACTAGAATGGAGGCAAATGTAAATACCGCATTCAACCGTTTAATTCACGTCATCAACGTAATTTGTTTTTAATTTGGTACTGTTTTGGTCATTCTAAGGGATTTATTTTATTATTTTTTATTTCAGATTTTTATCATTTTAATTAAGGATAAAGTAATCCCTTACTGTGAACAATAATAATAATTCCATAATTAAATAATCCTAATTAAATAATGACTTAAGGTTTTGGGGAAAATCCGATATCACTAGCAACATTATTTGCACCCTTGTGTGCGTGCGGCAGAACGTCAATACGTGTGGCCTACGCCTACATCAATGAGTTTTATGCTTCACACTTGACAGTTTTTTGATATGAAACTATCATTCTTGGCGTTATTATTCTATGAATTTAGACATAACTCTCTCTCTCTCTTCCCGACTATTCATCCCACATGATGGTGGGGTCAGCCTTCTTCACCTTTCTCTTCCACTTCGCCCTATCGATGAAGTCGTCATCGGAAACATTGCATGCTACCATGTCGCGTTGCAACACATTTGTCCATGTTTTTTGGTCTCCCTCTTGGTCTTTTCCCGGGAATGGACAGCTCTAGTACCTGGTTTCCAACGTAATCAGGTGGTGTTCTTTTGAGATGTCCATACCACCTCAGCCTGTTTTCTTGCAGCTTGTCCGCGATATTTCGTACTCCGAGAGCACATACTAGTTTCGTTTAATTTAGACATAACTACGGAATATAAACAACAATAATACAAAAAGATGCATGTAATAATATTGACAGTGTTGAATTAAATTCTGTCGTTGAAATTTGAAGGAAAATTAAGTACAAAATCTAAACCTAGGCAACTCACGTAATATTTATCTCGAAATGAAATCTCACCGATTTTACTGGTGGTAGGTCTCTCATATGTAAGAGTCCGTCTGGGTGGGTAACACCGCAATGTCTATTTCTACCGCCAAGCAGCAGTGTGCATGCACTGTTGTGTTTCGGTTTGAAGGACATTGTAGCCAATGTAACTACTGGACATAATGAGACTTAACATCTTATGTCTCATGATAACGAGCGCAGTGGAAAGCCACACAGTACTTTGTAACTCAAGGTGCTGGATGGTGTTACTACTGTTTATGGGCCGTCGTATCGCTTACCATCAGGCGAACGGCATGCTCGTCTCGTCATTCTATGCTATAAAAAAAAATGGAAACCAGAACTTCAGTTATGGTGCCACTACTAATAGGCGCCAATATTATTTTGTTATTGTAACATCGCCCAGTACATTGTTCTAAAGTGGTTATTGAAACTATGAACAAAGAAATAAGCGTGTGTGGGTAAGTCTTTAAACATTGGCGATTGCCCATGTTATAAAAATCTCGTCGAACCTCTCTGTTATTCTAAACTTAGGACCGATTACCGCTTGCTGATAACTGTTAATTGTCACATAAATGTATAAGCTGACCAAATACAAAAGGATTAATCTATGCTCTCAAGTAAATTGACATAAAATGAGTACGTACTCCCTACATTAGCTGTTTAATACTTAAGATGTCAAATTTTACTTGAAACCTGTGAAACCGGCCCTAAGTATGTAAAGTTAAATAAGGGACACAAATACATGACAGTTCATGTTTGCATGTAAATTATAAACATACTAGGTGTTGCTCGCGGCGTCGCCCGCAAAGTCCATAAAGTACAGTATCTATGACCCCAACGTCATCTACATAGTTAAAGAATCAGATTCAAATATAAATTTCCCATGGAAGCAAATTACGGGATAAAAAGTAGCCTACATGTTAATCCAGGACATGATCTACTCGTGTGCCAAATTTCATCCAAATCTGTTTAGTTGTTTCTGCGTTTACTTATAACAAACATACTTACATACAAATCATTCCTCTTTATAATATTAGTATAGAAGTAAGATTATACGAAAAAAACACTCAACAACAGAGAATACCTTAATAAACAAAACCTAAAAAGTTACACAAGACACAACGTGTATTGTACTACTCTACTCTAGTTTATTTTTTAATTTTTTTTTTATCCGGGCACGGCAAAGTGACTGCACCTCGCCTGATGGTAAGCCTGAGATATTCGCATGTAGCTTCTTGTAGGTGGACTGGATAGCGCTCCTCATCTCCATACCCTCGTCCTTGGGTATGTCCAAGGGCATTTAGTATGGGAACAGACATCAGAAAGCTCAAACAATCTCATCCTTCCCTAATAT
Organism: Sphinx pinastri; assembly: GCA_947568825.1. NCBI lineage: Eukaryota > Metazoa > Arthropoda > Insecta > Lepidoptera > Sphingidae > Sphinx > Sphinx pinastri. Next base: position 11,402,697 of record OX387630.1, read on the forward strand.
TTAAGTATTCCTTCTTTTGCTTCCACTATATTTCAGGAAACGTGGGTGTCTATGAACTATGGAGATGGTGATCCGATTACCGAAGTCTGCAACAAAAAAACCATCCCTCACCATTCTCGACAGCCCAATCCATTTTTAATTGGCAATCTCTACTTTTAATCTTTTTCTGTGTTTTCGTAGCACTTTAGCCTTTAAACTATAATTTACTTACGCGTTGTTCAAACGGTCAATTAATTTGCATTGACGTCACTGAAACGACTAATAACATTGAAACCAAAAGCCAATTTAAGCAAGTGCTGTTTATATACTATGGCAATTATACATCATAGCATGTGTCGCCTGTTTTAAAACTGTAAGATACACCAATAGACGAGACGAGCAAATTGCTCGCCTTGTGGTAAGCTACAACGTCAATATAAGTAGCAACTTACAAAACTCTACAAGGCACTAAACAGCGCTCGTCCTGCAGAAAATTAATGATCAATAACGTAATTAAAAAGTATCTTATTTTCCTATGGATTAGGAAATGATTTATCCTCAATTCTCACTCAGAGGGATCCCCCAGGTGTTATTTTTTATGAGTATATTGATTTACCGGGAGCAAATCTAATCAACAGCAATCCAATCCTACTAATATTATAAACGCGAAAGTTTGTAAGTATGGATGTTTGTTACTCTTTCACGCAAAAAATACTGAACGGATTTCGATGAAATTTGACACACGGGTAGATCATGTCCTGGATTAACACATAGGCTACTTTTTATCCCGAGAAATATAAAGCGGGACTTTAATCCCAGGAAAACTCATTCACGTGGGCAAAAGCTAGTAATGATCTAAAATCGTCACCTCTCATACTTTCATGTAATTAATATGTCATGCCCTAGCATACAATTCACTGGTTTGATAGATGCTATTACAATAATGTAACTTATATAATTATTTCTGATTAAACAATTAACTTAAAAAAATTAACACCTAAAATATACTTGGGAATTGGATCCATATAAGCAACGCCCTCTCATTACAATAATGAAGCAATTAAGAAAAAGTAAAAACGAATAGAAATCACGTAGACGAACTTAGTCAGACTTACGAGAAATCTAGTAATGAGATTTACAAATAATTATAATTAGGTGTTGCTCGCGGCTTCGTCCGCTTGAACGACCTTCCCCGGTATAAAAGCCCCACTGTATACTTAAATAATAGCATTGTACAATAGCGCAATCTGTACGACGCCAGCGACATCTATTTAAAAATCGGATTAAAAATTCTAATAAATCCTACGGGATCAATTTGCCGCGATTTAAAGTACCCTATATGTTAATCCAGGACTGGTCTATCCGGGTGCCAAATTGCATCCAAACCAGTTCAGTAGCTTTTGCCTTTACTTCTAACAAATTTCCAAACTTTTCACCAACTGACGCATTTATAATATTAGTAAGAAGTAAGGTAAGATTAGATAGCGGCGATAGCCTAGTTTGGCGTGGAACAGACTGCCGAGACGAATGTCCACAGGTTCAAAACCCAAGGGCACGCACCTCTGACTTTTCTAAAAAAAAAGTTATGTGTGTATTCTTTGTGAATTATCGCTTGCTTTAACGGTGAAGGAAAACATCGTGAGGAAACCTGCATACCGGAGAAGTTCTCTATAAGAATTTCGAACGTATGTGATGTCTGTCAACCCGCAATGGGCCCGCGTGGTGGACTAAGGCCTTAACCCTCTCAGTCGTAGAGGAGGCCCGTGCTCAGCAGTGGGCAGTATATAATACAGGGCTGATATGATGATGAAGGTAAGATTATGAGATAAATATTATGTAACTAGGTACCTACCTACTACTAGCTGTGCTTGCAACTGCCCTTTTGTGTGTCTAATGTCTTTTACTGGAATCAAAGACTCAATATAAATCTTCTAAGGATTGAATAATATTATAGCCTATAACGTTAATCTTAGACTTAGTAAGCCTATGTTTGTAAGTCAAAGTTCATTCTCATCCATTTAGCGGTTTATCCGCCTCAAGACATCTTCATAACTTTCATATTTGTATACGTTTAAAGACGTATATTCTGTATTTTGTATACACCCTAAGCATGACCTGCCCCCTTATTCTCATGACACACGTTATTTTCACCGCTCGTAACAAGCGCGTAGCGTAACTCGTCGCGTTTATCACTTTGGAAATTGGCATACAGAATACCATTTAACGCTAATTACACGAAGATAACGTAACGTGGCTGCGTTACGAGTCAACACTGTCATAGAGAATAAGGGGGCTGTTGTGTAACTTGCACGTGCCATACAAAGTAGTTCCACGGCACTTACTCCAAATGAAAGTGTTAAATAAACCCCAAAGCGATGATGAAATGGCTGTAAACTCGATGCATATATCTGGAAGGTTATTTTTGTGCGATTGTTTGTCAGGGTAATCTGCGAAACACTGAATTATGTCCAAAAATAGTTTCATTAAAACAAAGCCGAGATTATGATTACCATACCATACCATACCAGCCCTGTATTATATACTGCCCACTGCTGAGCACGGGCCTCCTCTACAACTGAGAGGGTTTAGGCCTTAGTCCACCACGCTGGCCTAGTGCGGGTTGGCAAACTTCACATTCCTTCGAAATTCTCATAGAGAACTTCTCAGATATGCAGGTTTCCTCACGATGTTTTCCTCCACCGTTAAAGCGAGCGATAATTCACAAAGAATACACACATAACTTTTTTAGAAAAGTCAGAGGTGCGTGCCCTTAGGTTTTGAACCTCCGGACATTCGTCTCGGCAGTCCGTTCCACTCCCAACTAGGCTATCGCCGCTTGGATTGTGATTATGATTTTATATTAAGTACGTAAGTGATATTTGTGTATAACATAGTCACTTATGTAACACATTCGAGCAATGGATTGTCCAATATTATGACTGTTTCAATAATTAGATTAGTTTGTTCTAATAGACAAAATTCCATGAACCGTTGAAATATGGAATCATTCGATGACCTTCACCGTTAAAGCGAACGATAATTGATTAAACTATACACTATTATTACGTTATTAGCAAAGTATTTATTATAATTTAATGCATATTCTACCTGTAAATTAAAAGTACAATTCTATTTGCATCATGCTAATAAATATTTAGATGTCCAACTGCAGGGCAAGGACTCTCCCTCCATTTGAACGATTTAAGAATCGAGAAATCCATATTGTTTGAATGATTGCAGGAGCGTTGACAATTTAAATTAAAGGGTAGGTATATTAATCTGATTTAAAAAAAAATGTTCAAATTCAAATAAATCCCTTGGATCATAGACAAGATGCTTTTCTATACACAATTGTTAGCACAAATAAAAACAAAAAGAAATATATGGAAATGACATATCCTAACGATAAACTTATCGTTGGGAAATGAGTATGTCATTCCCATACATTTTTTTGTTCTCTATTAGCCTTAACGATTTGAAAAAGGCATCGTGTCGCAGACACCCCTTATGCCGATTGTAATGTGGATACAATATGAAACGCGTAATAACAGGGAATATTGTTAATAATATTGACTCCCAGACCATCGTCACATTTATTATAGCACAAACGTAAACATTTCCGCGTTTAAAAAGATATTTTTATCATTGTTTTTATTTCTTAAATGATAAATGACGGTCAGTTTCTAAACCAACTACGTAATTTGAACCCATTATATTCGATCTTTTCGTAGTTGGAATCTCACACGTTTATAACCTACTTCTTAAGACTATTGAATGAGTATTATTTTTATGCAAATGACTTCTTTAATTACTTAAATAAAGATCGTAATAAGCAGCCTTGACCGATAACGTCTATCGTCTTTATAGTATTGATATTTCAGTGAACGTCGCCAAATAAAACAATAGGGAAGTTTCCTATGTTCTATTTTATACATTACTTTATATGTAACAGAAAATAATGCGAAAATTATTATTTCTGTAAAATCAGCATCAAAATTGGTTGATACATAAAGCAGTTGTTATTAATATTTGAAATATTGTTGTGAGCAAAAGTGGGGGCGTGGTAAGGATATCACGCTATCTCTTTCGCACGCACGCAGCGTTATAGCCGGTAACCCTCGGTGACGTCACAGTCTGATATTACTGTTATTTGACAGCGGCCCCTTCCACTTAATTTCAGAGCTTTATAAGTTACTTATTGTTGCACCAATTTAGAAAATTCTTTTTCCGTTTAATTTTGGATGGCATACATTTTTGATAAATGTGTTAAAAAAATGTAGCCTAGTATCCTATTGATTTCACTATTTATAGTATTTTTAACCCAAACAATATCATCATTATTTTGCTTTTATCCCACTCAGTATGTCGGGTCGCCACAACGCACCTTTTAAGCCTTTTGTAGAAAAGACTCCTTAGATTCTGCGACCGATTGAAGTCAACCTGCTAGTGGATCCGTGCTAGAAATAACCTCACAAAGTATTGGCTGAGAATCAAACCCAAGATCTCTACTAAAGTAAATGCACTTTATTCTTAAATAAGGTAATGATTAAACCTAACAATGTTCTATAATTACATAACTTTACGACTTTTGCTGACAACTAAACGTGAATCGTAAGCAATAGTTGCATAAAAACAATTATAAGCAACAAAGCATTCTTCACCCAGGGCCGCGACCTTTGGAGATAATGTGTGACTAATTACGACAAATGACTTCTTATTTACGTAGTGTGCGATAATGAATATGCATTTAGCATTACATGTTGGGTTATCGCCGGTTTTAGACCGGTTTTTATGTTAACCCTGAACTTATTAAGTTAAATTGTGAATACCTTCAGTGTCCTTTAATTTGAATTGTAAAAAGGGCTAAGTATATTAGAATGTTGTAAGTATGTATTTACAATCTATTTTATAGTAGGTAATGATTAGTCATAATATTAAACTTGAGATATTAGACAATACTTACATAGGCAGCTTTCTTAATTTTTTTTCATCAATCAACATCATCGTCAGCCACATGACGTCCACTGCTGAACATAGGCCTCCCCCAAAGATTTCCAAACGGACCTGTCAAAAGGGGCCCGCATCCAGCGTGTTCCTGCGACCTTTATCAAGTCTTCTGTCCACCTTGCAGGTGGACGGCCGACGCTGCGCTTGCCAGTGCGTGGTCTCCACTCGAGAACTTTTTTGCCCCATCTGCCGTCAGTTCTTCGAACTATGTGCCCTGCCCACTGCCACTTCAGCTTGCTAATCCGCTGGGCTATGACAGTGACTTTCGTTCTTCTACGAATCTCCTCATTTCTGATTCGATCGCGTAGAGGAACACCTAGCATAGCCCTCTTCATAGCTCGCTGAGTGACCGTGAGCCGTCTTAAGCGGCCAATAGTCAGAGGCCACGTCTCATTTTTCATTACTAATATTATAAAGCTGAAGAGTTTGTTTGTTTGGTTGAACGCGCTAATATCAGGAACTACTGAACCGATTTTGAAAATTCTTTCACTAATAGGAAGCTACATTACTCCTAAGTAATAGGCTACTTTTTATCCCGGGAAGATATTTGTATCTCTGAAAAACTATTTAACACGGGCGGACCTTCGAGCGAGACTAGTGTTTTAATATAAGCCTTAATAGTTATTAAAAATATACACGCTTTATTTAGAAATATCTGTTTTAGCTGTAGCAAACAGTTGAAGCCCAGAAGACATAAAATATCAATTTCACACGGCCTTCAATATAATCCACATATAGTCCACATAAAATCGATAACAATTAATAAGCCTTTTCTGCGAAATGCACAAATTCCATATAACGATTGATTCAAATATGTATTTATGCCAATACGATTTCCGGTCATGTTACATAATCAAATGACTAACGAGTAAAATCTCGTTTCTCAAAACCACTGTAATGGATGAGTCACACTAACTGGACAAATCGAATTAAACGAATTAACTTCTTAATCGGACAATTAATGTTAATACTTGACTGACTAATACGTGATTATGTGTCATAAAGACATGGAAAAGAAGTTTGAATTTTTTTAATTGCTCACGGTGATAAACCACGTCCACGACTTTTTAAATATCTGTTATATACATAGTAAGTAATATAAATTCTACTATAAAACCAAGTCGTTTATAAGGGAAGGAATCAGTGATTAAAAAATATGAGTACATACATAATAACTGAGAAATATCTCATAGCGCACCAATAGGTGCAATGGTAGTGGTGGACTGTCTCAGTGGCGTAGTTGTATTACGGTATAACTGCAATGCTGAGGTCTCGGGTTCGATCCCCGGGTCGGACAAAGTGATATTGGGTTTTAAATTCAGTATCACCCGGAGTCTGGAATTTGTGCCCGATATGGCGATAGGCTCGCCCCTTATCACATCATGGGACGGAATACGCACGACGAAAAGTGGGTGCACTATTTGTGCCTCTGCCTACCCCTTCGGGGATAAAAGGCGTGAGTGTGTGTGTATGGTAGTGGTAATCTTTATCTTTATACATTGTTTATCGCGAAAAGACGATGAGACCTTAAAAAAAATTAAATGAATTATCACACATTTATCAAAAAAAAAATAAAGTCAACTCATTACCAACCATTAATTATGGCGTAACTCCAAACTTCATCACCGGCATAACACTTTGTTATAATCCGGCTAATTTTCGCACCCCGCGCCGTACGTAAAGTACACTGAAGTCTATATTTACGGAATAAAGTGCTTTATCGCATGAAAAATTAATTTAGTACTCATAAACAAACGGTGGTCTGTCGAGGGGCATTGATATGGAAAACAGTCAGTATTATCATAATATAGTGGTGTTTATATTAAATTTTAATAGCATTCGTATTTCTCTGGTCACCTTGTGCGATAGAGTCATCGTGTGCGGTGAGATACGATTAATTGATTCTATACTTGGTTTGAACCCTGCCATCATTACCATCTATATATGGAAATAGCCTATGACTATACATGGAATTAATAACTATCATTTCCATTATGTCTCAAATAGAAATGCATCGGATTCAATAGTTTCAATTTAAAACTTATAATAGACTATTTTCTTAATAATAATATTGCATCTTATGCAAATAATAGAGATGGATATTTCTTAAGTACCACGAACATAAATAGAAACATAGTCCATATAACTTAGAAATATCATACAACCATTATAGGTTTATGTGACTTCACATGAAAACCAAGTAAATAAATATATTCTTGTTATATTAGCATTATTATTACTATTATTGTATGTTTATGTTTAATATTTCCCTAAATAATTTACACGAGGAGAATCATTGAACAAACAAATGTATCTCAGTAAAGTATTACGTAAATCCAATTACTGTAGATTAAAAACGAACATGTGGTTTTCATCGTAATTACGACTTATATTTGAAATATTATGTTACAACTTAATGACATGAGCCCTCCTGTACTTAGAATATTATAATTAACTAGTTTTTGCTAGCGGCTCCGCCCGCGTGAAGCTTTTCCGGGATAAAAGTCCCGCTTTATATTTTCCGGGGTTAAAATGTAGCCTACGTGTTAATCCAGGACATGATCTAGCCGCGTGTCAAATTTCATCGAAATCCGTTCAGTAATTTCGGAGATGTGCAAAAAACAAACATACAAAAAAACAGACAGAAAAGAATTACAAAAATGATTCATGTTCCATTACTCTTCTATAGTCACCCCTTTCTTCTTTTATTACATTTCTTTAAATGTTAAGACACACCGGTTCTACTGCTTTATTAAAACACTAAAGAGTATTGATATAAACTTCGAAGCAAATCAATGCCAAAACAACTTTCTAGCCCTTTTTAACCCCGTTAGGGGATGAATTTCAATAAAATACGAAACAAGTCTTCATCAATTCTGTTAAAAAAGGTTTATGCAAAATTTGAAGTAGCTGGACCACGGAATCACCTTGACCCATACAAACTTTGCCCCACTTTTTTACCCCCTTAGGGATAGAATTTCAGATAATCCTTTCTTATCGGATGTCTACGTCATACAAAGAACACAAACCAAGTTTCAGGTCTCTACGATCAGCGGTTTAGGCTGTGCGTTGATCTGTCAGTTCAATAAGTTCAAAAACGCATATACCCGACTATAATTACCGGACTTTTGAGAAGCGTGGAAGGGTAATGATTTTATCACCCTATGTACAAAAAAAGTACCATAATATATCCATTTTATTTTCCACTGTAGCGTGGCTTCTAGTTGACCGATTTAGACAAACGCGGTGTAGTTCTCTATAGGAATTTCGAAGGTATGTGAAGTCTGCCAACCCGCACTAGGCCAGCGTGGTGGACTAAGGCCTAAACCCTCTCAGTTGTAGAGGAGGCCCGTGCTCAGCAGTGGGCAGTATAGCATACAGGGCTGGTATGTTGGTGGTGGTGGTGGTGTCTCTCGGTTCGTCTTTATAGGCTTTATTATATTCTTCAATATTTTTTTAAAGTCTCATTTTTGGTAAATTATAACAGCGCGATGGTAATGCCATCTAACGTAAAAACTTGTTCTATTGATAGATGGTGGTATTCATAAATATAAACAATTTAATGTTATACATATAAGAATATACAAACAAATATATATTTGAAATACAAAAACTGAAACCCAACTACGTAAAAGGTTACTGAAAATCACGAAATAAGACAATAATGTCCAAGGTAAAGCTTAACTGTGGACAAATTGCGGCACATTCAAAACTAATTGAGATGTTTAGCATACATATAGTATGTCGTTCAAGCGGAGCAGGATGGAATGGAATTGTTGTCAAATGGAGATACTGAGTCTTTGACCGGAATATGTATTATACCGGAACGCTCGGCAGCCCTAAATTAAATCCTCGCCTAAGCTGTGACATGACCCCTTTGCTTTGTACGATCAATATTTTAAATTACGTCGATTGCATACATAGAATCGATTAGCGAGTTCAATGATCTTAAACGATTATTATTCATTGTAGTGTAGTGCATTAACCTTAAGCTCACATGAGATATGACTACATTTGTAAAATTGCAATCGCAATGATGAAGATGCTAATTAATATTAATTTTTGAAAACTGAAATGAGAATATGATTGTTAGTAGAATAACATAAGTGCCTATGTAATATTCATATTTCTATATATCTATACCGTCTATACCGAGGTATAGATATATAGATAGTGAATGTGAATGTATATCACGCATACCGCTTTTGTGTGTATATGTTTAATAAATGCTATCTAAGAAATAACCATTCCATTTCATAGGCTGGTTAGAACCCAAAAATGTCTTTTCTCCACGTTATACGTTACATATATTTTTACGCATTTTAAATTTCCGGTTCATTTGAGCACATCTCTTAAAATATTAATGCTATCAGCAGAAAACTCTCGTATACCATTCTCTTTAAACTAAGTATGGAATATAGGTTTTCTCCCTAACAGGGTTAAATTGGGAGGATTAATTAACTAAACTTCGTCTTCAAACAAGGTCCTAGGGAATTAATTATTTAAACAACAAGAAGGAGCCGTCCCAATAAACTCTTATGTTGTTACTTCGTCTCAACATGGGAGATACTCGCAGTATTAAAGAATACAAGTAGCTTCATGAGCTTTTTAATAGTGGTTATAGTAGTTTAATTTAAAAAAATTGCCTTTAAAACTGAAATGCCGCCCGGCACAAGTACAGGAGATAAAAAAGGGCGTCAACTGTATGTCGCTCAGCATCTAACATTTGTGTACAGTCACCCACAAAAGTAGCTGAACAAATTCAAAACTTCAAATCGCTTCTACACTTTTGTGTTCTTACCAATTTTAATTTTCTCTATTAAAGGATTTACTTTACTTCACACAAAGAAAAAGAAGGGTTTTAATTGAACTGAAAGCGTATAGGTGGTTTGAAATTTTTAATTTGTTCAGTTACTTATGTGGCTGACTGTACATCTGACAATACCCTCAAGGGTATCACGATATATTACAGACAAACGTTAGCTACTAATTCTAAAGGTTGGAAACCTTTATCATCATCAGTGGTCTAGAGCGAGCCCGCATTGCGATGGTCCCTCAAATGATACCAATTAGGTCTAATTGTCGGTTAACTTTCCACATGCGTGGCTTCCATAGTTAACGAACAGTTGTCATTGTATATCTTTGATCCCTGAAGGGGTTCACGGGACCGTCCTACAAATTGATTTTTTTCTGAGAATAAAGAATTTGGAGTAATATTTTGTTGCTATAGTTTCTTGGGAACCTTTAGGGCACCATTTTTATTTTATTTTATGTATCTCGCAATAATAATATCGTGGTATTTTGTTATCATTGCAACATTGATTCCTTCTTCGAACTTTGGTTTTATGCGTCTTATCCCTCTTTTTACTAGTGTTGAGTCAAGTTACTAACACGCCGTTTAACAATCTAGACGTTAACGAAGAAATTCTGTATGTTTCCAGTGTATAATAATTCAAAAAAAATTAATGTTCAAACACATTTAAAACTCCTATTCATGAAATAAATTCATACTTTAAGTCTGGCATTTTTAGAGAAAAGTTATGGCACTCACAATTTTCCAAAACATTTCATTAGTTACAGTTTTAATTGAACCGTTAAATTACTTGTTGCGGAAATTATAGACCAAAATATTCCAATTACTAACGCCTTAATCGTCCAATTAAGGTAATTGATTCTTCAACAAATTAAAATAAGGATTTTTGTAAGAAACTTCCCACTTTTCTAAGTCTCGTTGGTATCATTTGCTGCTTAATCTAACACGATGATCTCTCTTTGAGCCAGACTATGTTTTATATAAATTAAGTACTAGTCTGCAGAATTCTGTGGCAAAACTGAAGCTTAAGTATAAAAATTACTTTTTTGATTACTTTGTCGAATATGTTAAATGTTCTTCATCCATATTTATCTTGAGCCATAAAACATCCAATACTATTCCGAAAACGATACGAAGTGAGCCAGAGCAAATCGTTCACAATTAGTTCCACACACGATGCATGGAAAACAGATTCCCATTTGGACAATCGGTTTGTTTCCCAATTGTAATTGGAAGTCCAAAGTTCGTTGCTCCATTGTGCCAAGAACGGCAACGCTATTTTAACTTGTCTGATTAACGTGGGCTTGAAATGAATTCCGTTATTTCATTCATTACGTCACCAGTGTCACTGGATTTAATAGTAGATTGGTTGTTTGCAGTTTGCAGTAAAGGTAGGATTTTGATTGTGGGCAATTCTATTTCTATTAGTTTGTGTCTAATACATAACTCTATTTACTTGAACCAATATTATTTTGAAGACATTAAAATCCTGGACGTCAGTTCTTTGTGAAAGTAAGGTTTCTATTTTTATTCGCACTATATACTGGGACGCACACAAACATTTATAACTAAGTACAAAAATAATACAAAACTTGGGTTAAAACAAAGTGCATCTCATGATTCTGGAGAAAAATGATCAGCATATACATATACCAGGCAAGGCGTGCATAACGCTGGTCTTCAACTGGAACCGTCACCTAGTGACTCACTTAATCACGAGTGGTTTGAGTGTTTATATTTCTCAAATAAATAACATTTGCGAAGCGCTAATAAGTCATAGATTAAAGTGATCACGTAGACCATTATGCCCACTCAAATTACTTAGATGCCTACTTACGAGATCCAATAAGTTTAATGTTATGACTTAATATTAAAACAATTAAATGTATTGATATAGTTTAGTGTGTAAGGTACTAATTTATTATCATCAACAGTACAAACTCATGTCCTTTGTACCTATATACCGCCAAACATTGTCCAAAGAACTCATAAATAATATAAATTATTTCAGATAGTATGTCTGGAGTTTATTTGTTACATTATTTTGTAATCGAGGCAAACAAGAAATTCTTTTAATCCATATCGCACCAATTATATTGTGATAACTTCTGTATGTTAGTTCACATATTCACTCGAGTAACTGCCTTTCCACATCGTATCGTTCCATGTCGGGTCTCAGACGTCTTCTGCTTAATCTTTTCTAGGAATATAGTACTTGCCTACTACGTAACGACCAAGTTGCCTTCACTGCTGATAACAATTAATTGATTACATAATTAATCAACAGATCTTCACCTCTTGCTTTCATCCTAAAGTTGTCTTATTTCATCAACTTGCCGTCATTTCAAGTCTATTTTTCGTTCCCTCTGAAATACCATTTGGCTTTATTCACATTCCATTATGCATTACATTTCACACGGCAGTCACGTACAAACCAAAGGACATGTCCAAAAACGGGCTTATAATTCTAACTAAAATAATTTATATATATTTGGATAGTACTCCCAAAAACTAAGCCTTTGCAATAAATTGTATAATTTTAAAGTCCTTCGATTTATGTAATTTTATTTCGCTTAAAAATTACACTTATATATGAACGCTTTTAAAAAAGTTAGTTATTAATGGAGGGGTCTAAAAATATATTTTAATGGATCCAAGATCCGTATTTTTGCCCCATTCATATCCATAAAGTTTGAGCTTGGTTAAATTTGAGCCCCAGCACCCATACAAAAAGCGGACATCTCCTTTGGCTCTCTAATTTCCTATACGCATAGATTTAGCAACATTAAACTCGACCTTTATACAGTTGGTTCCAGGCGGTATACCGAGCTGTAACAGGATATTCAAATCAGTTTGTCCGTCACGGATTTTATATAACGCCGTGAATTTTAATGCTATAGCACGTGCGTTGACTCACTGGGCTGAATAAGGTTGTTCACGAGATCTCATTTCTCTAGATGTCATAAGTTACCCTTTACCCTAGTAAAGTGACTTCAACCAAAATGAGGCTTGAACGTGAAAACCTCGGACGTTATAATTCATTTTTGTTTCTCTTCGTTGCTGCAGATAATTGAGAGAACCTTGTTAGATGTTATAATGTAAGGAGGATAAACTAGATGAGCTCAAAAGGTCCAGTCTCTTCAGGGATAAAGAGAGGCAATGAATGCATTTACTCTTCGCTGAGCTTATAGCCTGCTAAGATGCGATAAGCAAAACTACCATGTCGGGTGACGTTTAAGTCCGTAGAAATTCCATTCCCGGCAGTGTTTACAAATTTGATTAATTTTTATTCAATAAAAGTTCGCTATTTTTTTTGTTGCACAGCCTGAGAATAGAAAGCATAGCTCATAGCCCAGTGAGGTGAAAATAATCCACTATGAAAAATGTAGTTGCTTACATTTAAATATGGTCCCGAAAAGTGATCCTCTGGACTGCATAATGCAAAATGGTTACTCTCCAAGCTTATGCATTCACCTGTCTGGCGTACCAACATTCTTTAGAAATCTCACGCTCGTCTTTTACGATCTACGGGGATAAGTATCGAAAGAATTTATATTCTTCAGGCGTAGGCGCCTTGCACATTTATTATCCTTATTTGCTGATGATTTAAAACTTGTTTTATGGTCTATGTTCTTATATTTGAATAGTAAGTAAAAAAAGTATAGAGTGATTCAGAAGAAAAACTACAATAGTTTTTGACAAAGTTCAGATTTTCTTTGTTAGGCCGCGTTTTAATACTAATTAAAACTTATGTAACATCTACTAATGCGAAAATGTTATGTGACTGACCAATAATCTTGTGAATGATAGAAATAACACGCGATTTGCTACATTACGTCTATAGAGTAGACAGACATAAGATTGAAACACTTAGACTTCGTTGCTATTCATCATCATCATCAGCCACATGACGTCCACTGCTGAACATAGGCCTCCCCTAAAGATTATTGCTATTAATTTCACTAAATTCAGGCCATATCTGGCTAATTGCCTTGTAATCTCGAATACAATATTTCTGGTGTAGTTGTCTAACTACTATTTGCATCCTAGAGCCCAGCCATTATACCAAGAACTACGCAGGTATTTCTACGCCGGCAATCTTAACATGGCTCCATATCCACCGATTACTGGCAGCTAAGTTGCTTTTTTTTTATCGATCGCTCGACAAAGTGGCTTCACTGCACCTGATGGTAAATGAAGTGAAGCCCAAAATAATGCCTTGGCTCTAGACGCGGGATCTTAAGCCGATTTCCCAGAGAAAAAAACGGAGGCAATTATACTTGAATAGTTGGAATCCATCCGTCCCCTACGGACATGCATAACTAATAACCACGTCCGTGCGAAGGTAAACACCGCGATCCTCGTAATAGAATAATAATATACATGGGTACATTCTCATGCAGTGACAGTGCTTGATCGGTTGATGTAATCGACCTTGGACTTCCATTATAAGGCAATCCCCATGTTGTGAAAGGTTTGGGCCGTAAGGTACCGCGCTGACGCTATCAATATGTTGCCTAGTTCTTTGAAAGCTGTTGAATTTGTTGTCTATAATTGTCAATAAATTAGTTTGCCTAGTGTAAAACTGTTCTATATAGTAATAATTAGTCAATAGTTTTAGAAGTTGTCCTAAGCCAGTCAGGCCCTGTACAAATATTGGTTCGTGTTTTTTCTATCTCGTAAATTTTTTCCAAAGCCTTTACGAGGATGCCATTGTTCATGGAGGACATATTCACCATAAAACAACCAATCGTGACGGCACTAAATGCAATTTCTCAGATTTATTAATTATAACTTTTAACAACTGCAATGACACTTTATGTAATGGATTCCGATGAAATTGCCTAACGTATTTTGGGTACATATTTAATATAAGATAAATATTTTATACCTAAACTTATTAATATTATTACTAGCTTTTGCCCGCGGCTCCGCCCGCGTGAATGAGTTTTCCCGGTATAAAAGTCCCGCTTTATATTTTCCCGGTATAAAAAGTATACATAATCTACCCGTAGCTTATATGACACGTTCGTAGATTTACCATAGCAGCGCCATCTATTGATTACTTACTCAACCCAGTCGAAAGGTATCGACATCTGTTAGAATCATTTTACCATAGCAGCGCCATCTATTGATTACTTACTCAACCCAGTCGAAAGGTATCGACATCTGTTAGAATCATTTGGAGTTAACAGATAATTGTGACTGTCAAATAATAACAGACAAATAATTAGCAATAAATTAAAATTGCGACTATAATTTGAGATTTAAACTATCCTACTTCTCAAGTTGGATCGAACTGCACATGGTGTGCGAATTTTATTATAATCGGTTAAGTGGTTTAGGAGTCCATTGAGGACAAACATTGTGACACGAGATTTATATATATTAAGATAGGTACTTAATAATTAATATATAGGTGGTCTTTATATTAAAATTTATAAAATTCTCAAAGAGATACTGCCAATACACTTCAGTGATGTTTTAAAGGCAAAGTACTTGCAATTTCTGCTAAGAAAAATTATGGCCCCTAAAAGTTTTTCCGTGTACGAATTTCGTCACGTTAAATATGTAATGTTGATGGATTGGTCGAAATTTGATCAATTTACCGGATTCGCTTCGAGGAATGATTAGTGTGGATATCCGTGGTGATGGAGCGTAACCTTAGAGGTGTGAAGATAAATTAATGTAGAACAACTGTAACGCTATACATTTTTTTTTTAATGCCACTTGTGTTCACATTTTGCCAATGTCAAGTTTGGGTTGTCTTTTTTTATTTTCTGTAGTATGTCGAAGTAAAGCAGTGGCCACCTTACCAAGACTTTATCGAGGAGTTTTGGCGGCAAGAAAAAAAATCACTTGATTAGCACGATTATCTCAATTCACTTCATTTGAGCTCTTTAATAGAACTATATTGGATAATATACCACCATAATTATTATTTTTTTATTTTTTTTATTTTTTTTATTTTTAGGGAAACTAACAGCTAGGTAACAAATAAATTACAGGTGCTTACGTATAAAAGTTTAGAGCCAATTATAAGTTTCCACAGATGCAATATAACACTAAGTATCAGCAAAATAATGAATTAAAACAGAGCACCTCATGACACTTCCAAGTTCCCGCCAAAACTCCCAACGCTATACTTATGACAATAAGTTTCAAAACAACTTGGATTTTTTTTTGGTATGATTTTCATCACCACGTACCGGTATGCGCAGCGTTGGACATCTACATGCAAGGTGGACAGATGACTTGATAATCTCAGGAACACGTTGGATGCAGGCCGCTTTTGAAAGGTCCGTCTGGAAATCTTTAGAGGAGGCCTATGTTCAGCAGTGGACTTCATGTAGCTGATGATGATCATTTTCACGCATACGCATACGCATATTCACGCCTTTTATCCCCGGAGGGGTAGGCAGAGGCGCAACTATTGCACCCACTTTTCGCCGTGCGTATTCCGTCCCATGATGTGCGAGCCTATCGCCATATCGGCCACAAATTCACAAATGATTTTCACAAAGTATAAACTAACCTATATTGAGTATAAGGGATGCATTTAAAATAATCGATCGTCGATAAACTTATGAACTGTTTTACTGGATGTTATAATTACTAGTTGGCAGGCCCCATACGCGAGAGGCGATTTGTGTAACTGCTTAAAGTGCTTAGTCACACTCTGCCGCTAAGCAGCAGTGCGCAATCAGTGAAGTGATGATTTGAAGAATACAAGGTGTAATTATTAGGCATTATGTTTATAATCTGCGTCTTAACAACTAACGATTCATCACATTGTGCCATGCAGTGCTTTATCAACTACAAACATTCTTGTATTCCTTGAAGGGAAGAGGTTCAGTAGTTGCACATGTAAGGATCTGTGAAACAACATCGCTTGATTACCACAGCTTGGCAACAGTACCTTCACTTATTTGCAACTCATCATTATCATCAATCTCAAGATATCTATTGCTGAGGCCTTCTCCGGAGATTCCCAACCCCACCTATTAGAAGGACTTCACATCCAGAAACCTTTAGTAGCTTCTAATTAACTATTAGCCAAGAAACATTCGGGAATCACGCAAAAGCCATCAATAAGTTTCGGAAGATAGTCAAGAAAACATGTACCCTATTAGTATTTTATTAGAATAACTTATTAAACAATAAACTTCTGCTCGCGGCTCCGCCCGCGTGAATGTGTTTTTCCGGGATAAAAGTCCCGCTTTATATTTCCCAGGGATAAAAAGTAGCCTATGTTACTCGCTGATAATGTAGCTTTATATTAAATAATATATTAAATTATTGGATAAAAGTAGTTCTGGGAAATGTAACATAACAAATTTAGTAGCTAATAAATAATTAATATTTTGTTAATTGGGTTTTAATTTATATGGATTATGTGATCTGAATTAAATATATTAAAAAAAAATGGCGAAAGAATTTTTCAAATCGGTCCTGTAGTTTCGGTGCCTATTCAATACAAACAAACAAACAATCAAATCTTTCCTCTTTATAATATTAGTATAGATAAGTCCTCAGATTGAACTGATATAAGTCGTGTCATTGGCCTGATTACAGTGTGGTTATAAACCGCTGATACCACAATTATAACTTAAGGATAATAGTGACGCTACTATCATATTACATTTTTAATCGAATTCAATGAAAAAAATTAATGCCTCGGTGGCGTAGTGATGTCGTGGGTACGGGCCCGAGGTCAGGCAGAGTTATATTGGGTTTCTTACTGAGTATCAGCCTGGATTCTGGAATTTATGCCTGATATGGCGCACTCGCACCCTATCACATCATAGGGCGGAATACGCACGGCGAAACGTGGACGTAATCGTTTGTATTTTTTTGTGTTTATGATTGAAACGAATGCGTCACTATAAGTGTTTAGTTTAATATCGGCCTTAATCTTAAGAATTCGGTCGGCTATTGGCATAAATAAGTTAACTTGGTTGTAGTACAGCTGGTTTTAAATGCTAGAAATTAATCAACGGGTTATTATTATTTTCTATAGAAGATGTTAGACAATAGACCAGGATAGTTCACCAGAGGCGAAGTGAAAGTGATCCGCGGCCCAAAAACACATACAACCGAAAATTTTTAATGCCTTGTTGACTTTAAGAAGCTGGAATAATGAATAGAGAAGGCTATAAATAAATAAATAAATTAATTTATTCATCACGTAGGCGAACATACTTGCACTTATGATAAGTCAAGATACATTAAATTAATAATAATAGTTATTACAAAAAGTCACTTATATAACTACAGACATTTTTATTTTTTTATAGGGAGTAAAATCAATGAAAAATAAATAAAGAACCTAAGCTAGCGCTGGCAGGAAAGACAAGATAAAATAAAACTATTAATCATTTTTATAATAAATAAAATAATGGGAGGAACGTGACGATCCTCACCGGTGAGGACACTACAGGCCCTAACCTAGCTAACCTACCATTGGACCTGGCATCACAACAATAATTATGTCCTCGATCACGATTTTATTGTCATCGTTGAGTTTGCCAGGGTATTGTGTAATTCCTTGGAAAGGATAAAAGAAAACATATAAAAGCGTTGAAAACCAATATTTTTTTAAACTGTCAGAAACTGTAGGCAAACAAAAGTTTCAGAGTAATCTTTATTGAAATAAAAAAAGTTGCCAAATAAACTTAAATCCACATGCAATGAAGTAAAAATTTAAGCATCAATAAATACAACTTTATTGAACTGTGAACTCGATAGTAAAATTTTGTTTCGTATTTTTAGTTTGTTCATATCAATAAACTTAAATTATTACGTTTGACTACGTTTCAACTTCGAAATACCATCTCACGTTCTCAGAAATGGGAATGTTGAATGTATTTAAAAGAAAAAATTATCTTCTTTCTGCTTATATAAACGACCATGGTACCTGCTTCCTAAGTAGGTACCAGTTATTCGAAAATACAGTGTTGTTTTAAGAAAGAATATATATATTTTAGCGGCAAAAAAATCGCCAGGAATCCTATATATCTAAGAATTTCGAAGGTATATAAAATCTACCAGGTGCCAATCCGCAGTAGGCCGGCGTGGTGAACTAAATTAAAATAAATTAAAACTTAGCCTAAATTTCCTCAGTAGTAGTCATTCTCATCTGCGGCATAGTATAATAAAGGGCTAGTTTTGTTATATCAACATTATATGTGTATATCGAGTTAGTATTATAATATAGTACAGAACGTTTACAAGAACAACTTGCACTTTGTCCGTTTTTTTTTATCAAACTTTAACAAGAATAACACAACAAACCGCCTGTCTGGCACACCAGCCGATTAGATACACCACTTTTGAATGAAATTGTTTACTTATTTACCCAGAAACGATAAGCAATGCGTATACTAACCTGTTTAGGCAGTTTTAGGACTTAAGTATTTTTATTGAGACCGCTCTTTCTTAATATCGTTATTATTAATCACTCGATTTAAATATTAATGCAGTTTTATTCTTTATGCTATATACCATGTAAATTCTTAGTCATTCTTAAATAAAATGTGAAATAAACAATTCCGTTCTATGCACTATGGTCTATGGGCTATGACGTGTATAATTATTTGTGCAAAAGCGTTGTATTACAAATAAAATTTCGAGAATGTTTATAATTGTTCAAATGAATTTTCAAGGAAGAATTTGAACTAGGTAGAATAAGTATATTCTAGGTATAATAGATTATTCTATATACTAGGTAGAATAAGTATATTCTACCTAGTTCAAATTCTTCCCTGAGTGTATAGTACTATAAGTGTATTAGCCATTAGGGAATGTAAGAATTAGAATAAAAACCGCTGTACCTATCTGCGATAAAATATAAATTAAATAGTAATGTAGGATTTAGTTCATCTGTGTGTTTAGAATGTGGCAAAAATAGGCAACTCGTAAGAAGATATCGTTTAATTTTGGTGTTTGTGATTGATCGAGAGACCAATACGTCAGTCACGTGTTAGACTCTCAACCAATCCCAATATAACGAAACGGAGTCGTGTCGTGTTTTTTTGTCACGTTCTAAGCCCACTTACAATTTTCAATCAAATCTATTCAGCTTTGTTTGCGTTCATTTTTAACCCCCGACAGAAAAAGAGGGGTGTTATAAGTTTAGGGTGTGTATCTGTGTGTCTGTCTGTGGCATCGTAGCTCTGAAACGAATGGACCAATTTTGACGCGGCTTTTTTTGTTTGAAAGCTGATGTGATTGCGATGGTTCTTAGCTATAATTTATGAAGATCTGTTCAGGTGTTTGAAGATTATCAGCTCATTTCCAACTAAAAAGTCCGATTGTTTTTAAATTTGGGGTACTGTGACTTCGGCAATATTTAACTTATAACTTATAGCAGATATAGCGTGTTAGGGCTCATAAGGATGGTCTCAACGAGTAGGTGTTGGATAGTTCATTATCGAAGCCCCATGATGGAGAATAACGTAATTTAAAAAGTTTGAAATTAAAAATTAATTTTAATTTAAATAACCCCCGACCAAAAAAAATCTCTAAAAAGTAAAATAATAAAAGTGTCTTTGTCGTTTAAGTACTTAGTAATATTTTGACCCAAGCGGCGCGTCACGTCGTCGCGTCGTGTGACCGCTAAAGTATTTTCATCTCCCTGGTCCGGAGTTCCCCCGACGCGACGTGTGGACGCTTGGGTCAAAATATTACTAAGTACTTAAACGACAAAGACACTTTTATTATTTTACTTTTTAGAGATTTTTTGGGTCGGGGGTTATTTAAATGTTTAACAAACATTTTCATACACTCGCATTTATAATATTATTAGCAACTAGAGTAGGATTGGACTAGACTATATATATATGTGTTGTAAAAAGTATATGTATGTGTGTGTATTTGTTATCAATTTGTAATTATATGTATGTATTTGTCACAATATATTCTGTCTTGTACAGTGTACACCTCAACTGCCCTTTCTTTTCCTTTCCCTGTCTTCATGCTACGGTTGTCTGTAAGAAATTGCCTTGAGTGATAAGACCGCCAATTGTACTTTATTTCTAGTGAATATACTGTATTTTTTCTAATGTACGTGTATAATAAAGTATAAATAAATAAATAAATAAATAAATAGGATCTAATTTGACCATTGAAATGCTAGACAAATCACAAGAAACTGTAACATCCATTATAACAAACTCTATCATTTCTAGATCTAGGTAAGCTGTTCTGTTATACAATATAGTGGTATTTTATTATAATGTCCGTTAACTAGGCTAAGGTAACCGACCAGACTGACGCGCTCTAATAATTTTACGACATTCAATACAACCGGTCCGTGACGGATGGTCCCGTCGCGTCACATGTCAACGGTGCTCTCTCATTGTGGACGGCACATGGAATTATGTACAGTCAGCCACATACGTAACTGAACAAATTATTTAAATCGCCTATACACTTTTTTATTATGTGGCTAACTGTACATACGCACAGGACGACCTATAAATATTTCTTTGGAACAGTAATTTGATATAAACCTACAGAGCATAATGCCTTTTTAACTTTTCAAGGGTAGGCAGAGGTGTTATCAAACCCATTTTTTACCAGTTATGTTAAGTCGTATGTAAATGGGGATGAGCCTATTTACCAAATACAATTCCTGACTCGAGGCTCATACTGAGTAGAAAAACCCAATATCACTTTATCTCACCCGGGTATCAAAATCAAACAGGAGACCTGAACACAAGAGTCGTACCGCAATACAACTAAACAATCGAGACGTTATACTTACGATAACTTTAGAATCATCATCATCATCAGCCACATAACGTCCACTGCTGAACATAGGCCTCCCCCAAAGATTTCCAGACGGACCTGTCAAAAGCAGCCTGCATCCAGCGTGTTCCTGCGACCTTTATCAAGTCGTCTTTAACTTTTTTTTTTACTTTTTATTTAACTTTAGAATATACTATCGAAATAAAAAAACGTATTGAATATGCATAAAAGCTAACTGAGAAAGTAGTGTGTGTATGATTCATTGATGCTTTGTGAAAATATGGACCATTATGATTTAGATGTCAATTGATGTTCAACCGAACACACTGGATGCAAGCCGGTTTTGACATGTCCGTCTGGAAACCTTTTAGGCAGGCCTATGTTCGGCAGTGGTTCATGTGGGTGATGATGATGTGGTCAACGTATTTCTAGATTTTTTACTCCGATTATAGTTTTTCATTTGTTCTTAAGTTCATATTAACTTTGGCAATCCACCACTGTGCGTTTTAGCCGACATTTTATGCCACGTACTACTGAGCTATGGAACCAGTTGCCGCCAGGAGCATTTCCGGACAGGTACGACCTGGCGACCTTCAAAAAAAGAGCGTATTCCCACCTTTTTTTTTTTTTTTATAAAAGCTCGGCATAGTGACTGCACCGCACCTGATGGTAAGCACGGGGCAGTCCAAACAGAGAATCGAATGGCATTGGACGACTATCCCGTGCCATTCGACACAATCATGCCGGCCTGACCAGCTGCTTCTTCACGCTACGGCGGAAGGACCCGACCTAAAAGGCCGGCAACGCAAGTCTGTCCTGGTATTGCAGATGTTCATGGGCGGCGGTGATCAATTACCATCAGGTGAACCGTATGCTTGTTTGCCCCCTATATGATAAAAAAAATATAAGACCTTTACGTGTTTTATGGAAAATTTACATTATAACTTTAAAGTATCAATGCAGTTAATTTTCATGTCTAGGAAGTATAACTATAACACTGGAAATGATTTACTAAACACGTTTCCTTACAACTTCTTTAGTTTCAATGCGTAAATAAAGCAAATGTTATGTAAACTACCTTGTTTGTATAAACTAAAACATTTCCTGACTTTCGATTACATTCTGCATTAACTTGGACGATAATTCAAAATTTATGTGCCTTCAATAATTAATATCGTGTTTGTATCTTGTATAGTCGTTTCCTCAATGCTGCCTCGAGGGTAATGAATGAGTTTCATTACAGTCAACGATTTTCGCTATACCTTATGCTATATGACTGTGAATGAGATCATTAGTTGAGCAAACTTCTAAGAAGCAATAATTACATTACAAATGACGAAATAAAATTTAACAGCGCCGTCATATTATTTTCAACGTATTGCTTTGACATAAGCCATACAATATTTTGCACGTTTAGGACGAAAACGACACAATTAAAAAAAACGAAAATTGAGCTATCGCCATAAAATTGCTTAAAACGAAATTTTCAATACAATAATAATTCAAAGACCGCCATATTCAAACGGGAAAAGGACAAAACTATTATATCGGTCCCTTTTTATTATATTTTCATAAAAAGGGACCAGTTTTAGGTCATTTTATGACGATAACCCATTTTTTATTTTTTTTTGAATTGCGTGGTTTTAGTCCTAAAGGAGCGATTTATTAAATTTAAAGGACACAAGTAATCGAAATCTAAGTCTGCATTCGCGTTGCGATCAGCAATTAACCCACTAATCATGAAGTTTCCACGTCGTTAATCTCCTCATTTGCTATGCGGATGGGTGATGGCATTCCTTTGTCGATACACCAATATAGCAAAACAACTTAACCACGTCAATTCTCTAGAATATCATCCTTAATACCTAGATTTAAGGTGCATCCGTTTTTTACAAGTTGTTATGATATGACTTAGGACTATAGGAACAATGTTTATAAAGGCAAAGCAATTTGAGCACTAAGATTATAAGAATAGAGACGTTTAATGACAAAATGGAATGTTCAATGATACGCGGAATTTAATTCTTTGTTAAATGTTTGCGTGTTTCGCTTATCGATATTCATGTCAATAAAAAATACATTGTACTTCTTATAGACATTCGAGAATGGCTTTTTATTCCAACTGGTTAATCGAGATTCGATTTAAATTATTGATTATTGAGTCTCTACTTAAAATTAAGTAAAGCGAGAGAGCTTTGTTAGAAATTTTGAAAGGGATCATAAATTTTTAAATTAAAATCACCACCACCACCATACCAGCCCTGTATTATATACTGCCCACTGCTGAGCACGGGCCTCCTCTACAACTGATAGGGTTAAGGCCTTAGTCCACCACGCTGGCCTAGTGCGGGTTGGCAGACTTCACATACCTTCGAAATTCAGAGAACTTTTCAGGTATGCAGGTTTCCCCACGATGTTTTCCTTCACCGTTAAAGCGAGCGATAATTCACAAAGAATACACACATAACTTTTTTTTAGAAAAGTCAGAGGTGTGTGCCCTTGGGTTTTGAACCTGCGGACATTCGACTCGGCAGTCCGTTCCACTCCCAACTAGGCTATCGCCGCAATGAAAAAAACTAAAATCAAGCATTAATTAATTCAAAAATATATTTTATTACCTAAGGCGCCTCCTCGTGCGAATGCCCCTGAACGTTTGTTTCTTTCTTGGCAGCGTACGGGTTGCTGCAGCAAATACGCGACCATTTACGAATAAATTCCTTAGAAAAAATTTATTGGTCTTTTTAAAAATACAAAAAAATGATAAATTATGTATCTAATAGTGTAGATGGAAAATTGAAATAATGTGTATTTTAATACGGGATACACGAAACAATCATATTTTTATGGTTTTTCATAACGATTAATATCCAATTTTTTTTATAATTAATATCGATTATATAGCCTTTAAAACTGAATAAAATACGGTTAACAGTTAGCACGCCCTTTTGTTTCGAGAAGCGCCCTTACTTAAAAAGAATTCGATTTAGAAAATGAATTGATAATAACTATAAATATATACATAATTAAATTGCTTTAATATACACAACTTCAATAATAATATTATTTATGAAATTGCGTATAAGATGATTTCTTATCTACGCCATTTTAAATTCTAGTTCCCACATTTTTATCGCCCTATTTATAATATAGGTTATTCGAGTCGTGGCTTATCTTTGACTGATTAGAGACATTTAGGAGTTTTAAAACTATCTGATACTGATGGTCCATTATAAAGATGAATTATTAACGAGGCTATGGTTTGAATACCGCCTTCAGGCTTTATCCTGAGAATTTAAGCAGACGCGCAATTAGCGGAAGCTCGTCCCTCTCATGATCCGCATATAATATAAAATCTCATAATAAAATAGCTACAATATCCTTTCAACTGGATACCTAGACATAATACATCTATACTAATATTAATATTGACTGCCTCGGTGGCGTAGTTGTATTGCGTACGCGTTACGAGTAGGTACAATTTGCACGCTGAGGTCCTGGGTTCGAATCCTGGGTCGGGCCAAAAAACATTGAGACTGGGTTTTTCCATCTTAAAAATTACTCAGTCGCAGCTCGGAGTCAGGAAGTTGGCGGTGTGATACCCCCGTGCCTCGGAAAGCACGTAAAGCCGTTGGTCCTGCGCCTGATCTCTCTCCGGTCATGTCGGATTGCCGTCTCACCGGACTATGAGAGTGGAGGAACAGTGAGTGCACTTGTGTATTGCGCACACACTTGTGCACTATAATATCTCCTGCGCACCTGGCTGATCTCCGTTGAGATTGACCGCCGTGGCCGAAATCGGCTAGGAAGGGATTATACTAATATTATAAAGAAGAATGATTAGTAACTTTTTTTGTATGTTTGTATCGAATAAACTCAAAAACTACTGGACCGATTTAAAAAAAATCTTTTACGAATATAAAGCTACATTATCAGCGAGTAACATATAGTTTTATCCGGGAAAGTATGAAGCGGGACTTTTGTCCCGGAAAAACTCATTTGCGCGGGCGGAGACGCGAGCGAAATTCTAGTATTATATACATAGAGTAGGTAGTTACATTACAGACAAAAATTCTGTCTGTACCCAAAATTCTACGTGAAATAGTTTTTATCAAAATAAAATATTGGTAGAACTTGGCCCCAAGCTAAAAACCACTTGTATAAAAGTTTCTGAAGAATCACCATCCCTTTGGGAATATAAAAAGGTTCTAGATCTTTTCCCAAAATAAGATTTATTCGAGTACAATTTTGTATGTGATCTGTCTCGTTGTAGACTCTACGCAGAAATTGTAAACCCGTCAATAATGTTCAAATGAGTTTCTTCCGTTGCTGTTTGCTTTTTATTTACACACAGAAGAGGTTGAATGGTAAGGGTCGCCTTGGCAAAAACATCGTTTTTTTTTGGAATTGAATGACGAGACGAGCATGCCGTTCGCCTGATAGTAAGCGATACGACCACCCATAAACAATAGCAACAGTCACAAAGTATTGCTTGGCATTCCACTGTGCTCGTCATCCTGAGACATAAAATGTTGTCTCATTATGTCCAGTAGTTACACTGGCTACAATGTCCTTCAAACCGAAACACAACAGTGCATGCACACTGCTGCTTGGCGGTAGAAATAGACATTGCGGTGGTACCCACCCAAACGAACTCTTACACATGAGAGACCTACCACAAGTAAATATCTGATCAAAGGTAAAGTCGACTGCAAAGATAGAGGTCTTGAGTTCTAATCCAGAGCCCTCAATAATTATTATTTATCAGTCTTTATAACAATCGTTTATCGCTGAAGAAAAACATCGTAAAGTATACGCATACCTGAATTACCCATCAGAATTACAAGGGTATGGGAAGTCTAATAATCCGTATACGACCAATGGACGTAATCCATCCTTCTTGCTCCACCTGGAGCCTCCAGTCATCAATAATACAAGACTCCTAATAATTCACCCATTTTTAGGATTGTGACAATTCATCCTCGTTATGCAAATATGACTTGTCTTAACATTAAATTAATGTTAAATGTGAGGTCTGCAGTAGATAAAATTTGTCTTGTAATTTCTAACATACAGAAAGAAGGAAAACAGTGTGAGGAAACCTACATACCTGAGAATTCTCCATAAGAATTTCGAGGGTATGTGAAGTCTGCCAACCCGCACTAGGCCAGCGTGGTGGACTAAGGCCTAACCCCTCTCCGTAGTAGAGGAGGCCCGTGCTCAGCAGTGGGCAGTATATAAAACAGGGCTGGTATGATGATGTATGATGGAGTTCTAACTTTAATGTACGTAAAGTATTCTTGTTTGATAATCTAGGAAGCACGCAGAAGAGTATAAAAGTATTCATAAGTATACGATCACATTTTTACTAACATATTTTTTTTACTACGGTAAGTCGCTTAGTTCTTGTAACTACAATTAAGTAAAGAATAAACCGTTAATAGGATCATTGACCTTTATAATGTACCTTGAAGAAGAAATTAATATAATAAACCATATTATGATTGACTGCCTCGGTGGCGTAATTGTATTACGGTACAACTGCAATTCTGAGGTCTCGGGTTAATTCACTAGGTCAGGCAAAGTGATATTGGATTTTTCTATTCAGTATCAGCCCGGAGTCTGGATTTTGTGCCCGATATGGCGATAGGCTCGCAACCTATGACGTCATAGGACGGGATACGCACGGCAAAAAGTGGGTGCACTAGTTGCGTATCTGCCGACCCCTTCGGGGATGAAATGAATGATGGTGTGAGTGTGAGTGTGTGTGTATATTATGATTGAATCTATGCGTAGTGTACTCTTAAAAAATCATGGAACTTAGCAAATTTACGCTTTTAATTTATTGTCAAAAATTTATCGTTTATACTAGCTACCTCTTTTTGAAATCTACGAGAAAATACCAGGAAAGCCGATACTTGCATAATTCATAACTATGTGAGTCATGACTCATGACGCTGAGTCAGGCACACATTCTTTTAACACGTCTCAGGTAGGCGTTGAATCATAAACGAGTTGAATTGTTTTTTTTTGCAAAGTGGATTTACAAAGGTGACATGAATGACTTGTCATCATTCGATGCCATCGTAACTATCACATAACAGTTGAATATGGTATCGACTTACCATCGTCACCACCATACCAGGCCTGTATTATATACTGTCCACTGTTGAGCCTCGTCTGCTACTGAGAGGGTTTAGGACTTTGTCTACCACGCTGGCCTAGTGCGTTCACATACCTTCGAAATTCGTATAGAGAAAATCTCAGGAATGCAGGTTTCCTCACAAAGTTTATGCTTCACCGTTAAAACGAGCGATAATTTATAAAGAATACACACATAACTTCTTAGAAATGTCAGAGGTACGTGCCCTTTTGAACCTGCAGACATTCGTCTCGGCAGTCCGTTCCACTACCAACTAGGCTATCGCCGCTTCACAGCTTCTCTTTGCCACCGCGCCTATCAGTTCGCTATCGATTTAATTCTATGTGTTGGGATAAAATGTAGCCCATGTTTTAGTCCAAGATATGGTCTGTCTTTGTACCAAATTTTATCTAAATCCGTTTAGTAATTTCTGCGTGTCGTTCTCACAAACACCCAAACTTTCGCATTATAATATTAAGATATCAAACATTAGTTCTGACCCGTAGACACCACTACTTCGCTATCCTTCAAAGAGTTGGGGAGAGAATTAATTCCAATTTCAAATAAAAAGACATCCAAAAACATTTTGATTTGCCTCGAAGCGTTTAACTGACGATATTAAATCGGAGAGTATTGCAGGCGACATGTTTTAAACATGTTTTACGGACAGGAATTTATAAATTGAATTTTGGGAAAAACGACAAAGAACTGTCATTTCCATTTGACTCTCAATAATCGTTTTAGTGCTACCAAAGTGCATTTCTGTATATAAGTATTAAATCAAAATGGTATTTTTCAATTATACATTATGTTTATAATTATATACGTTTCTATATTAAAGCGGCGATAGCCTAGTTTGGCGTGGAACGGACTGCCGAGACGAATGTTCGCAGGTTCAAAACCCAAGGGCACGCACATCTGAAAAAATAAAGTTATGTGTGTATACTTTGGGAATTATCGCTAGCTTTAACGGTGAAGAAAAAACATCGTGAGGAAACCTGTATGCCTGAGAAGTTCTCAATAAGAATTTCGAAGGTATGTGAAGTCTACCAACCCGCTCTAGGCCAGCGTGGTGGACTAAGGCCTAAACCCTCTCAGTTGTAGAGGAGGCCCGTGCTCCGCAGTGGGCAGTATATAACACAGGGCTGGTATGGTATACACTTTAAGTTAAATATGTAAGTTATTTTATACGGGGTAAAGTGACCCCACTGCACCTGATGGTACGAGGAGGGGTCCAGATAGTGTCGACTGACGAGCGATGATTATCCTTCGTCAGTCGACGCAATTATGCCGGCCTGTTTGAACTGGATATACACAGGCTGATCTAGGAACGCGGGACACTGACACGGGCTAATATAGCGGGTTTAACACCTTGTGTACGCTGGTCGCTATCCGGGCGGATACAAGATTCCTACCACCTGTGATGACGATGAAAACCAATATTATTTGTAATTTATTGATAAATTATTATTTGTAATTTATTGATAAATTATTATTCGTAATTTATTGATAAATTATTATTTGTAATTTATTGATAAATTATTATTTGTAATTTATTGATAAATTATTATTTGTAATTTATTGATAAATTATTATTTGTAATTTATTGATAAATTATTATTTGTAATTTATTGATAAATTATTATTTGTAATTTATTGATAAATTATTATTTGTAATTTATTGATAAATTATTATTTGTAATTTATTGATAAATTATTATTTGTAATTTATTGATAATATGCAATGCAATGCAATCAGCCCTGTATTATATACTGCCCACTGGTGAGCACGGGCCTCCTCTTCTACTGAGAGGGGTAAGGCCTTAGTCCACCACGCTGGCCTAGTGCGGGTTGGCAGACTTCACATACCCTCGAGATTCTTATGGAGAATTCTCAGGTATGTAGGTTTCCTCACGTTGTTTTCCTTCGCCGTTAAAGCGAACGATAATTGACAAACAATACACATATAACTTCGAAAAGTCAGAGGTGTGTGCCTTGGGTTTTGAACCGCCGAACATTGCCTTGGCAGACCGTTCCATTCCCAACTAGGCTATCGTCCGCTTGATAATATATCCACCATTAATGTATTCAGTCTTGTTAATATGATGATATGATGAATAAAATTTCGTGTGAGTTACTGGTCGTACGATCGATCAGGTGGAATGGCTTTTAAATCTCGTGTAGGAGTGCTTAGACTATACTTAAGCCATGTTAAGCTATTTAACCCCTTTTGTAGTGCAGCAGTCGCTAAACCGATACTTAGTTGAAGGTATTTATATCAAACTTAACTTATTTACACATGTAAAGGAAATATATATCAAGATATTATCCTAAAATAATCCCCGTTACATATTCACATAAAAACATCCATTATCAACACCAACCCCAAATTTACGTAAACGTCACAAAAAGCGTAATTTTCGTGAATATGAAGAGACGGGTATACATTTCAGACTTCCATTTACAGACAGCATACAGACTAATATAATACGATGTTTTATGTTGCTTGCTTAACTGCTTTTCATAAATAACTTAGAGTACTCTATAATAGAAAAAGGCATATATCATAATATTGTCATGAAACATAAAAATATGCATCAATGTATTTACCTGCTTTTGAAGTAATATAACATAACTTTTTTCTTTTTTTTCTTTACTGGAGTGACCAATAAATAAATCGTTTACCAATCGTGAGTAATCGGCGCCATGTCTTGTATTTAGCGGAAGCAAAAATTCCCTTTCAAATTGCTACACCTTGATTCATTTGAAGCGTCACAAAGCGTTTTGATGACTCGTTCACTTTTACTCGACGCAAAAAAAACAGCTGTAGACAATGATACATTATTCCACGAGTACCAATGACAAATGTTGGTCGAGAAAAGTGAAGAATGCGAGATGACCAACAATATGTTTTAATGGTTAATTTCCACAATAAAATAAAGGTACTTACTAGAAAATAAAGGTGTTTATCTTTACTCATATAAAGACGTATTAAAGTTTGTTCTTTGTAGGAAGTAATCTCTGAAACTACTGAACCGATTTAGATGAAATTTGGTGTGGAGTTATTTTGAGATCCTGGCAAGGACATAGGATACTTTTATACACACACATACACACCCATGCCTTTTATTCCCGAAGGGGTAAGCAGAGCCGCAACTAGTGCACTCACATTTTTAGACGTGCGTATTCCGTCCCATGATGTGACAGGGGCGAGCCTATCTCCATATCGGGCACAAATTCCAGACTCCAGGCTGATACTGAATTTAAAAAGCCCAATATCACTTTGCCCGACCCGGGAATCGAACCTAAGACCTCAGCATTGCAGTCATACCGTAATACAACTACGCCACCGAGGCGGTCTATACTTTATTCTAGGCAGTCTATTCTAGGATACTTTTATCCCGAGAAAACGTTTCCTCGCGGGTGGCACTGCGGGCAAAAGCAATCCAATATAGTGGTTATAGAACTTATAGATATAGAAATACCGTCATTAAAACACAATCCTTCCAACGCAGTTGGGTAAAAATTAGCCACAGTGACTTTTAACACCAGTACATAGATTTATCTACTTATACGTGGATTTATTGAAAGCAAATTTAATTAATCATCAATTCGCTATTTCATTCCACACTGAAAACATCCTAATTAGATGATATAAAAATGCCTTTGTATTTTGTATTACATTGTATTATGAAATGTGAACACAATGGTATGAACTACAATATCACGGAAATGTCAACATTCCATTACAGTACACATTACAATAAAGCCTGAATAAACCATATTTTAAAAGTGGCCTTCCATTGTATAATACCTCTTTAATGTACGCCAGTTTGGATATGCCTACAAAGCCCACAGGAAAAAAGAGCTTTAAGAATTTTAAAACGAGGTTTCTTTAGGTTTTAATTTCTTTTGTTGGTCGGGATTTACTGAGCATTTAGGTTTGATTAATTTATATTAATTATCACCACGCTGGGAGCCAGAAATTGTGTTGATATAAAAATACTTAAAAAATGTCATTAAAATTGTGATAAAGGTGCATTAAATACAACAATGATTTCTTACGTTAACGCGAATGTTAGACATTGAAATTAAACTACTATTACGGATTTTATCTTATATACATATACATTCAGACCACCAACACCTCAGTCCGCCTCGTGACCACGAAGTGCTGCAAAGCCTGCGAAACGTGGCGTCGCGAGAAAAATAAAATAAAAAACCGTGATTAAATCCGTAACAAGATTTTAATTTAAATGAAAATTCAATACTAATTCAAGGATAAAGCAGAAATCACGTTTGTTCATGACCGCAAGCATGGTATGTGTCATGGTAGAGTCATTCCGACAACATAATAAGGAGATTGAATATGCCCACAATGCATGATAACAGAAAGCAACTATTATTTGTGTAGGATGGGCCACAGTCAACGACCGGCAAATTGGTTCAACACAATGTCATTATCAAGAGTTCCCGTGGTGGTCTAAACGATTTCTATTATTATTTTCAACATTAATTTTGCCCGTGATGAGAAGCCCGGAAGAAATTAAATTGTCTTCCTTTAATATTTTGCGTAAATCGGAACGGTAGAGCTGTATCTCTGATTCTACTCTATTGAATTTAATACTTATGTATCCATGTCTTTGTGGTCTTCATTGCAAAAACCATGCATCATAATATTTAGTTGTTTACGCTTGATTTCAAAAGGAAAGAAAACAAAAACCCTTCATTAAGGAAACCTGAGTTTATAAAAAATAGTAAATCCAGCATATTGATATTTTGTTCACAACTCTGTATCATTCCAATAAAAGCAAAGACATTAGTTAATAAGATAAGTATATGATACACAAGCTTACTACAGGAAATATTGATTTCCTTATAAAATGAAAGCTTTACCAAGAAGCGACAACGCGTGGGCGCTTCCTCTATTAACAACGAGATCATCCACTGCGGTGATAAATTGGTTAATTGCCGATGCATCTTCTATCTACGGGGAACTATTCTCGTATCTAACGACTTAATCTATCTTGCGTGATTTACTAGTGATAATGCTAATAAATGCTAAAAAAGATAAACCTAGGACCATTGTACAGTCAGCCACATAAGTAGCTGAACAAATTCAAATTTTCAAATCGCGTATACGCGTTCAGTACAAATAAAGCATATTTTTTTCCTTGTGTAAAGTATATCCATTATATTTTATTTTTGTAAAGAAAAAACGAAAATTGGTAAGAACCCAAAAGTGTAGAGGCAATTTGAAGTTTTGAATTTGTTCAGCTACTTATGTGGCTGACTGTACCTTTAGCTTTCTTTTAAAACAACCCTTGTCAAAAGATATATTCTTCTTCTTCTTTTAGGTTAATGGCTCCACCGTTACAGCGGTGATTTTGCCAATATCTTCATGTAGATAGTGTTACTCAAAAGTCAAAAAGCATAACTTCAGATTTGACTATCATAAGATATATTATAAAGGCATCAATACAGTTCAGTCACGACTCAGTTTTGTCAATGACTGCAATATTATAAGTATGATGAAATTAATGATAAATAAATTCTTTAAAAAATATGTAATATTCAATGAATAAAAATTTAGAGAAGAATAAATTTAGAACTGAAATTTTCAAACGTTGAGCTATTTATCCAGAAGAATTTACTTTGGTTCTCTTACATAACAGCAGACTGCGTGAGAGCGACGTTAAAATGTCACGTTAAAATATCGGATGATTAAGAATTAGGCCCCGAGAAATAGTGCTGCTTATTAAATTTGATTCCGACAATTCATGCCTTTGACAAACGCCTACGCAATCACAAATGAACCCAATGATATTCCATATATAACAAAGAGGTATGAACCATCATAACTTTGTGAAGTGTATTATTTATTTATTTATTTATTACTTTTATACAATAATGTATAAAGGCGGACTTAATGCCGAATGGCATTCTCTACCAGTCAACCTGTCTGTGTATTATCTGTACAAAGATTATTTTAGAGAGTAGTAGCATTAAAATATAATGGGATTCGCAAAAAAATTGTCTTTTATGTTGGATTGCAACAAGTAGAATTGTAATTATGAGTAGGTAATATTACACAGTTTTTATACTCATATTACAAAGAGGAAAGATTGATTGTTTGTTTCTAATGGATAAACTCAAAAACTACTGGACCGATTTTAAAATTCTTTCACTAATAGGCAGCTACATTACTTCTGATTGCTATACGCTACTTTTTATCCCGAGAAAATATTGTTATCCCGGAAAAACTTTTTCACGCGTGCGGAGCCGCGAGCAGAAGTCTAGTATTTAATAAATACCTCCTTTCCGTTTGAATGTAGGTTTACATCGTGAATTTATTTAACTTGCAATGTATGTTTGTTCTGGTGGAATCTTGATAATGAATTTTCTACATAAAAAAATCTAACCCAATATTTATGAATAGCACGTATATAATAATCTACCAGATTTGAGCAGACTGCGGTATCAATTTGCATTTGATTTCGGGAGTCAACGTTGCTCTCAAAAATAAAACTTTTCAAGTATCGGTATGCAGAGGCTTTTAAATAAGGAAATTGTTCATTGTTTGAGGTCTATTTTGATTCAACTAAGAATTTGCTGTAATAAATATAGAATAAGTATCGAAGCGGATATGGTTTAAATTCATTTCTTTTAAACATTAACCTTTTTCGGAATTGTTTGATTCCTTTCTATTCAACATGTTTACATCAGTTTCATGTCTTAAATTCAACATCAAAACTCACCATTTCCAGTGGAATTTTCCACAAAATTTGGAAGTAACCTTCTATTCCTGTCACAAGTTTCCATCCAAATGGACAGTAATAAAAATCGGTCTGCAAAAGACGTCTAAGTCAATCGCAGATATTGTTCAGGGAGTGAGTGGTCCCAAAACATCGGTCAGTTTCCGCTAAACAGTCCTTACTGTATACCACAAAGTCAC
This sequence comes from Sphinx pinastri, assembly GCA_947568825.1. Lineage (NCBI taxonomy): Eukaryota > Metazoa > Arthropoda > Insecta > Lepidoptera > Sphingidae > Sphinx > Sphinx pinastri. The sequence goes on from OX387630.1 coordinate 11,437,341, forward strand.
AGTTTTATCATATATTATCATCAATTTATTTACAATGAAATTTAGATTGGACGACCTTTTTATGTTGCCTATTATATTTTTTTATATAAAAATAGGATAATATGTCGTTTATATCCATGATCCAAGGAAATTGTTCACTAACGAGTCAACTGTGCCGTCACAAATGTAAACCCAAACCACGTGCTGATAAACAGCTATTGTGTTTACTTATTTTATATTTATATTTTCGTAGTAATGTTTATACAATACGAAGCACTAATTTTTCTCGTGACTTTGCTCTTGTGGCGAAGTTTATTGGTTTTTCACTAGGAATTGTAGTTATATATAGCATAGTGAGAATAACATACCTTTCTAGACGTCAGTCAAGTTACGTTTACCAATAACTGAATTGATAATTACCTATGCATTTAATTAATGAGATTTCTCACCCATATCCCATTTTAAAAAGTGACATCTATGTGACTTGTGTAACATTAGTAACTTAAATAACATTTCATTGTTCTCCATTAGCGGGGTTAGTTTCTAAACTTGGTTGCCGTAGTGCTACTAACGTTCTTACTTCTTCCTAATAGTTCCCTAGGGAAGGTGAAAGACACGTTTCAATGTTTATACTTACCTTTATAGATAACTAAAGATAAAAACGTTTACGGAGTATTTTTAAAAGGTGTTTTGTTTAGATTAAATTTGTATGCAATTAAACATGCGGTATCTATGCATGTTTGCATGATGTACAATCAGCCTCAAATGAATATAAACGCGGATAAAGACCAAATTACAATTACAAAGTCATGTAAGTCATTCATATTAAATATAAAAAATCATAATATATGGTTAATATTCAATCTCAAAACTAATAACTAACATCTAAATTTTAAAACTACATAGGTAACGTGTTCCATTAAACAAGGAGTGTCATGGCAATTAACCGAATGAACTCTGTAATCCTACACGGTTTTTGAAATTATCCAGGTTCTGTGCCACACGGGTCAATTGCAAATGCAGGTCACGGTAACACTATTAAATGCTATGCGGAATGGGCTCTAGAATAGCAGCTGAGACACCGCCTACCAAAAGGCAATGAAAGCCATCGAGCATCATTGGGCATACAACCAAAACTATATTGCGTCCAATGTGATCTTGAGATAAATGATAGCACGGGGAATGGGCTTCGTGCTGTCGTGGATGATAAAAGCGCTCTTCGACGTACTACGGCTCACTGGTACTATTACAATGGACCGCTTATATGGCATGCCATATAGCGCAGGGAAATTTCTGGCAGCAATCAGGAGTAATGCTTCTCAGTACAAATACCGGAGTCGTCTCACAAGTCTGAACCTTGTAAAAGGACCTACAAGGTTTTACTAGGTATCCTGGTGAAGAAACTTTTCCTATTGCTGAAAACACCTACAGCTCCAGAATGAGGGTGAATTTTAGAGCGATTTATCCATGCAACAGTGTATGCACTGTTGTATTCTGGTTTGAAGAACATTGTAGCCAGCGTAATTATTGAGCTTTATGAGACTTAAAATCCATTATCTCAGAATGACGAGCGCAGTGGAGTTCCACGCAGTACTTTGTAATTAAAAGGTTTGTATGGTGTTGCTACCGTTACCATCAGGCGAGCGGCTTGCTCGTCTCGTCATTATAACTAAGAGAAACATTAGCATTAATAAAAACATTAACTAAGAGATCCAGTGATCAAAGTGTCGGATCCAAAATACCATGCGACTAAACCACTAATAGTAATTTAATTGGAACAGTTCATTCTACTGTACTGAATTGCGTTATATAATGTAAGAATTTCTGGATTAAAATTAGAACACTAGGCTGGCCACAAGTTTAATTGCCTGTTCTTGTTCTTCGAACCGAACTAGGCTGAAGGTTCCTTTCAATTACAATGACGTTAGAAATTCTGCTGCTGCAAAGTTTCACACAGATGTCGATGTTAATTTCATTTATAAGTTGTTTATACCTCAATGGTAGTTGTCTCAAACAATTTTCAATGTTTAAAGTTTACCTTTTGGTTATGTAACATTGGTATTAAATTACGCAACAATGATGCTATTTGATCTCGCTGGTTAAATACTTCTTTAACCATATTATATTATACACGTAGACTGCGTTAATTTGAACTTGAATATATATTTTGACTTCTGTAAAAAAGAAGTAATAAATTTTAAATTATTATTAAAAGGATATCACGTCTAATCTTTATGGCAGTTTTAATTTTCTTTCCTTTGAGATAAAATAAATAAATTCTCTCATAATCGTTAGTCTAGAGCACGTTTCGAAATGATTCAGTGAATGCTTTATCTTCGGCATGGCCGGCGTTAAGTGATCTAAATTGGTGTTTTAAGCAATTTAAACAATTGCACCGCGCATGCGCGGCCAGTGTTAATGAGTTGCTCTGTTTTAGCTCCTCCAGAATGAAATTGTAGTACGAAATGACAAAGAAACTGTATTGGAAACTTTAAATAGAGAGAATTCAGTAGTTTTTAATTCATAGTTATGTGCGGCGTTGCTACTGTTTATGGGCGATCGTATCGCTTACCATCAGGCGAACAACATGCTCGTCTCGTCATTTAAATGCAATAAAAGTAATGGCGTTTCAGACCATCTGGATATACAAATTACAAACCAAAATTACGACCATCTGGAGATACAAATTACAAACCTTCTTCATCTCAGCACTATTGTCTTACAAACAGCGAGTGATCTAAGTACTGTAGTCGAAGAAATAGTACAACATATTAAAATAGTTCTATAGAAAAAAAAGTGTGTGTACTTATGTACACGCGTTAGAAGTTATACTTCTTTGGCGTAACAAGATAAAAATCTTTTTTAAACGCGCCAAAAGAAGTATAACTTCAATATTCTTTCACCTTATTCTACGTTCAAAATTCAAAACTAAAATGTCGACTATAGCTAACTTCAGGGTGTCTGTTTTTCGTGAGGGTGTGCGCGCGCACCGTAAAAATTTACTCTCATCATGTTTCCCTAACGCGCCAAAATAAGTATAACTTCAAAAATGTTAACTACTTGATAAAAATAGTAAAATGCAATATATTAAACATATAATAACATAGCTCCCTGGTATGAAATTATTTCTAGGCGCAGCGAATATCTCTGCAAACATCTCGCGTGGGTTTAGTTCGACAAATATCTGCGGCATCAACTTTCGTCATAGTACGAAGTTCATGCTCAAATACACAGACAACTAATTTAAAATATTCCACATATTTTCCAACTTTCTACTCGTTAATAACTCTTATTATACACTATTATAATATACTGGACAAATAAGCGTGTATTAAAAGATCGCTGGGGTTTCGGCGCTAGAAAAATATTTGAACTAAAGTTTGTTTAGTAACTGAAGCATGACATTATTCAAACAAATTATGTTCGCATGGGCTTAGAGGGAAGGGGACGGGTCGCATTGGAATCAATGACATCCCGGACATATAATTTTCAATCTCGGGACTAAAAAAAAACTTTCCCATATTTATTTATGATATCTGCGTACATGTAGGTACTTGATAGTTTAAATGCAGTAACATAAATAAAAAAAGAATTGAGACTTAATTTTATCATTGTTAGGAATTTGCTACAATTAGTTTTCAATGCTGAAATCTATATCATCATCATCATCATCAGCCACATGACGTCCACTGCTGAACATAGGCCTCCCCCAAAGATTTCCAGACGGACCTGTCAAAAGCAGCCTGCATCCAGCGTGTTCCTGCGACCTTTATCAAGTCGTCTGGAGAAAGTCGTAAGGAAATCTATATAGCAATATAGAAATATTATGATGGATTCTGGCTTAGTTTTTCTGTTCACACATTTTATATAATAAAGATAATTTAATGTTCAAAATTGTATTAGAAAATGGAACGGTCAAGTGAATAAGATGAAACGATAAATCTTGGCAACAGTTCGGTTTGACCCGATCCAATATTATTGGATACATTTTATCAATCGTCTATTAGGGTGCGGGTTAAACCACAAAGAACACTTATCTTGATTTATTATAGGTTTCTAACTTTTGGAAATTGAAGATCCATTTTGTGGTTAGATATTAAAATCGGTACCCGTTTTTAGTACGTAAATCAAACCTTCGAATTACTAACGGCAGAACTGAAATGCTTTTGACATTTTGTTTCCAATATTAAGGTAGCTGCGCCACAGCTGCACTTAGTATAGTAGTTCATTCTAGTGAGCGGTGTTCCGGAGTCAACCGGTACAACCAGTGCCGGATTAAGAATGTCGGGGCCCTTAAGCATTGCCCCCTTGGGACCCCGTTTCAATTTCCAGTCTTCTATAATATATTTTTTCTACTACAACGTAATTAGCCGACTGCAAAAAAATTTAATGATTTTTTTAATGTTCCGAAACGTATTGAAATAGGTATAATGTAAAAGATAATCAAGACAATAATATTATCATCGGGTACCGGGTTTATTATATACGAATCGTAATTTTTTTTCTCGTGACGAAGGTCACCTGGCCGGTGTCGGACCCCCAGGCAGTTGCCTAATTTGCCTTTAGGCTAATCCCTGGGTACAACTAACAACATAGGGCGTTGTAATTCTAGCGACCGTCAAGGAGTGCATCTTCTTTGAATTACTTACCTTAACGCCCATTCAATTACTTTACAGTGCCAAAAAAAGTGTAGCCCATCATAGCTACCAGCAAATCTATACTATCTATATCTATACTATTATATAAAGCTGAAGAGTTTGTTTGTTTGAACGCGCTAATCTCAGGAACTACTGGACCGATTTTGAGAATTCTTTCACTAATAGGAAGCTACATTACTCCTGAATGCTATAGGCTACTTTTTATACAGGAAAACTTTTCTACGCGGGCGGAGCCGCGCGCAATGCTAGTATAACATAAACTGCGTAATTAAATGAATTACCTACTCAGCATTTTGGGACTTACAATCTTAGGTTCCTGGATAACGTGCGCAGTAGAGTGCCACGCAGTATTTTTAATTGTAATTCAAAGTTCTGTATCATGTTGCTACTGTTTATAAGCGGTCGTACCTATAACTTGTCATCAGGCGAGCGGCATGCAAAAAATAAACTAGAATAAAAAAATGCAAAATTTCTTTACGAACACGGACGAGTGTTAAGAACGTGAACACCGTTAAACTGAATCCTAGAAATAATTTATTCATCAACATTAACGTTCGTCAGTCATTTTTGAGTTTGAGTCACATGCGACAGCGAGTTGACCTCTAATTGCTGAGGGCACAGTGAACGGCCCGGTAACCTCCAACGATGCATAATGAATCAACATCTTGATCTCTTCCTTTAGTATCGTCCTTTGTTTGATGGGTAAGGTAGAATTAATTAACGAAGGTTTATCAGTGTATTTTAATTTTATTTAATGTATCGTAAACGTTAATGTTTAGAAGCATTGAGCACGTAGTTTTATGCTAGTCACTGGAAGGCGGACAGAGGGAATTACCGTCAATTAATCGGCCGATCCTAGAAACCAGGCTAACTCCTGTTTTGCAACATGGTTAAAATGTATATTGCGCCTATGCCGCATTGGAGTTTATTAAAGACAAAAATAATTATGTCTGTACTAACCTAAAACACGTAAAAATAATATCCCTACATAATTATATCTTAAGTAAAATTTTATTCATTTTTTTTTAAACTATGTTAAAAAAACGGACCATAGTGTGCTAATTCCAAATATGTATAAAACTCAATGTCGCAAAAAAAATCTCTTAAGAATATTAGCCCGCGAACCGTCGAAATATTATGTGATTCACTGCTTTTAATATATTGACGACCTTTAAAGTTTAAAGTAAACATTAATACGACAGGTACACCCACGCTTCCAATCCAGGGGAATCTTCCAGTAGGTTAGCTAAGCTAGGGCCTGTAGTGTCCTCACCTGTGAGCATCGCGACGCGTTCCTCTCATTATTTCTTTAATAAAATGATCTCTTTTTTTATCTCCTTTCCTGCCAGCCCGAGCTGGCTCTTTTTGTTTATTTTTCATCATTGATTTTAGTCCCAATAAAAGTGTCGGTAGTTATATAAGTGACCTTTTTTATTAATAATAATTATTATAATCAATTTATCTTGACTTATCATAAGTGGAAATATGTTCGCCTACGTGATGAATAAAGTATTTTATTTTTAAACAAAATAGCGTTTAAAATACTAAAATGAAATATTTTATTCCGACAAACAGATATAACTAAACGTTAGAAATCTATATGCAATCATTCTAATAAAGCAACTTACTTGCAGGTACATCACAATGGCAGACGATGGCAACTTTACAGATGAAGTCACCTCCAGCTTGGGACCGAGTGAACTATCCAAGTAAGTTACAAATACATCACAACTGCTGCGAAGTATAATATATCGCAGAGAAGCTTAATAAACATAAATCCGAAGTTCCTAAATCAATACTTGGGGAGAATGAGAAAGTTTTCTTCGTAATTTTCTTAAACTTCTGCGGAATATGATGTAAGTGAAACTGATACCTATGCACATCTGAAAAAATAAAACGCTAGTTCAACTACGTATTTTGATCTTATATTTCAATCTAACTTATTTATTGCCTGAAGTTTGTTTAAATTAGGTATAATTTATGATAGAACTTGAGTTACATAAAGTTTTATTGCTTGATAAAATTACCAAGTTTGTTTATGAGAATGCGCAAATCTCGATGCTAAATTTCTATAAATTCTAGTGGAATCTAAGTAAATTAATATGCCTGAGCAATACGCTACTTCTCATGTAAAGACTAAGGACAGACTTTATCCCGAAAACAAAAAACAGTCAAAATATATAGGTACATATACTCTATCGGTTTAGGTATTTAACTAAATGTAAACAAATAATGACATATGACGAAGACTGTTGCGTCAATGAAACTACGGCGTGCAACAAACATTAAAATGATTACTTTCACTTTAGACACAAAAAAAATTACTAAAAACATGTAATTATCATGAACAAAGCAAATAATATAATTAACGAGCTTTTGCCCGCGGCTCCGCCCGCGTGAATGAGTTTTCTCGGGATAAAAGTCCCGCTTTATATTTTCCCGGGATAAAAAGTAGCCTTTGTGTTAATCCAGGACATAATCTACCCGTGTGCCAAATTTCATCGAAATCCGTTCTGTAGTTTTTGCGTGAAAGAGTAACAAACATCCATACATCTATACATCCAGACATCCATACATCCATACTTACAAACTTTCGCGTTTATAATATTAGTAGGATAAACAAACTTCTACAATGTGGAAATGTATCGATAGTTGTTGTCTATTTAACCGATTAAATTGAATGGCAGTCAGTTCTAATGGCGTGCCACGTGACATTCACACACATTGGAAAAATGTTTAGCGTTCCTGTCGTATTAGGTCTTTTACAGTTGACAGATCGATATCCTATATAAAAGTTTTGTACTTTTTAATAATTAATTGTGTTTGCGCGTATTAATTAATACTTATAACTATATAATAACCTAATTAGCTTAATAAACGGGAATAACAGTGCTAAGTGCTGTGTAAGTTATGATGGCCTTTTTTTGGTTACAATGTATTTTGTAAAGAGAAATGGGCAAGTAAAATACCTTTTTTATGATTTGTTTACATTTAGTTAAATACCTAAACCGACGGAGTATAGTTATATCGATGATTTTTCTATAAACAACTATCATTTTATAGCAATAGCGAATACAGTAAGGAAGTGTTTATATAAAATTAGGACCAAAATTATTTGAAACATGAAAAAGAGATATGGTTTATAGCAAGTGAAGCGGATACTGCTACTGAAGCTATTTTACTATCCGTCGAACGTCCAGCTACGGCGGCGGCATTTTGTACTAGATTTTGGATAACATTATATAACAAAAGAAGTACAATGCTATAAAAGGGAATAGCTTCAAAAAATATAAAGCTACACGCTGCCAGTAACTTTTTTTTAATAAAGCAAAGGAACTGCAGCCTATATTTTCACCATCCCGTTTACTATTCTCGCAAAGATTTACTATGGTGGTAAACGGGAAATCCCTAAATAAAATCGCAGAGATGTTGTATTCGTGGTTTTTATGAGACAAGAAAATAGACTTCCTTATTCTTGCCAGAGAAAATACATAAGAGAAACCTTATAAGAGAAACTCCAAATCCAACCGCAGTTCTAAATTCCACTTAAGGCTAAAAACTGCAATTACTTACAGTAAAATATGTACCTGTTGCTATTAGAATCCTGGCAATAAATACGGCTAACAAATTCGCTATTTCACTAAAATTCTCAGTTCACATTCTGAGCTCAGGTTTAACAATACTAAAGATTTCATGCACTAAATCTTCAACGCTCGAGAGATTATTCGCATAAAAGAAACCACGGGCGCGACATACACCAATAAAATTTCGCACCAGTGTTTTATTGAATAGAATTCTTTATTAACAAAGGAATAGGACACAATAGTCTTTGGAAATAACACGTCGGAAAACCCTTTCACGCGCCTTCCTCTCGTTCTTTATGTAGAAACCATTCAAAACTTGGGAACACGCACGACTTTTGTAAGGAAAATTAATACTTCGATATCCAAATGCGTTGTATTTTAACGAATTAAAAGGGAATTTTGTTTTAAAAATATTGGTTTAAATTAACGACTTTATTTCTTTTGTTTTGCTATTTATTTTTTGGTAATATAGCCTTATATTATCTAGTTAATATTCGTGATAGTTGTAGCGTTTTAAACCTGATATTTTTAAATAGATATTTCAGTAGTATCGAATATGATAGTTAAAGATTTTTTTTTTTGAAATATCTTATAAGATAGTTTGAAATATCTCACTGTCTATATCAAATTATCAAATAATATACAAGTTTAGTGTTTTGAATAAAATTCATGAACATTATATCTACGTACATCTATGTGAAGCACAGCATATTGTTAAATAGAAGCCCATGATTTCCTCATCGCTAAATACAAGTAACTGGCGTAATCAAAATGCCCCTGCACAAAAGGCATCCTGCCAAACGCTCCCACAGTTTGACATTACAAGGCACATGTAGGTAATGAGGAATGTGAATTATTGTGAATTCATACGAGTTCTCGGTAAATTATATTGTTTATAGGAACGCTTGTGCTAATTGCTAAATTGTTCTGAATAAGAAGCAATTTCGTTAATAACCTGTATTATTTATCGTTGAGTTCAAAATACTCCTAACATTTCCGGGCTGGATTTACGCCGTCTATCAAGCAAATCTAAAATGGTTTTGATGAACATGGAATGCCATATTATCATCCTAATTCCAAAGCAGATATAATATTATTTCTTTGTTGTACATTTCACACTCTTATCATTAACTTACCTAAATATTTTCGTTATGAACCTGTCTTCTTTTCCAGATTTTCTCCAGGCCTGCTAACGTTTGCAGCCGTGGTTACGGGCATCATTATGTTAGTAGGACTATTCGGAAACCTACTCACAGTTGTGGCTCTTCTTAAATGCCCCAAAGTAAGAAATGTGGCAGCGGCATTTATTATAAGGTAAATTTACATTCATAATATTCGTTTTGAATAGCTGTTTTCTACGAAATATGTTATTACAATTCCAATTTTGCCATTTACATATAAAGAACAAAGTTGACATTTATTTTTAAAGGAACTTATTTGGATTTATAAGTGCCTACGTAATAAACTAACTAAAATATTGGAGAACTGTTTTATGTGACAATATCTTTGTTATATTAATTTTTGAAGTACCAAACAGTTACGGAATTTATTAGACATTTTGGTTCAGAATCGGTATACTTAGGTAATATGCAATTGCTATAAATGAGATAGAATCTGTTACTAAATGAAGTTGGTTAACGTGAACTACTTATTTCATTGTTTCTAACTTGCGTAACAGTCCTATACATTCATATTATCATAACTACAATTGTTTTGACAATAGATGTAGTCACATCTTTTGTTCTGTTTCAAAATTTATAAACAAAAGCTTCATTACCGTGACGGAGCGTAATGCCCGCGGAATATTCAGAAGCTAATAAATCGTATTACTTCATAAAACGTATTAATATCATGACAAGACCCTACCATGATTACATGCAATATTAAATTTGGCATGACAGAGCCATGCTTAGAATTTCAAACGCCCAGAATATTAACACGACCTCATATAAATCCTGTTTTTACTTTTATGTAAACCAATTTTTGGCTTTAAACAATTTAGTAACTATACTTTCATTCATAATTGGCGTAAGATTGATAAATAATAACAATGGCCCACAAATAATGACCACTTCGAAACTAGCTCAATTTGATTTCTATAAATACTCATGCTTCTTTTCATACAGAAAACATATAGTTTTTTGGTTTTATGCCGGTTTGGTGTCAGTATTTATTGATGTCAGTGTCTGATTATTTAATTAATCCATTCACTGTTTTGCTTTGGAAGCAAAAAATATCAAAAATGTCTCTGCATTATCCTCTGACTCCTTAAGTACATCCCTAAGAGCTTACCTACGTACCTCACTGTTCAGGAATTTCTCCGTTCAGTGCTCTACTCAACACATGAGCTGGCGTTTTTCATTATTCTGAAATTCCTTAATAGCTTCCAAATATAGCTAATAATACTTAACGATAAAAGAAATGGAACACGTTCAAACTTGTCGCACACTCGAGTATTCTGACCTAGATTTTTTCTATTTAATGTGAAAAGTTTGAAAGAAATCACTATTATTAAAGTCTCGTCTCGTGACAAGTAAATTGCTTGCAAAGATTGCCTGTTGGATTCTTTTAGAATAAATATAATATTATAGTCATCTTTTATTTTTTGTCAATTTCAACTTCATCAAAAGATAGACGAAAACGGTTTCTATGAAGAAAATGATTTAGAACGTTCTTAGAATGATCGGAGTATTAACTAAAATATCTGAATGTACTTTTAGGAATTTTATTTATCAATCATAACAGTGAAGCTAAAACTGCAACGCTTAGTTAACTTGAATTACTAGGAACTTATTCCTCAATATCATTGATACTTTTCGAAGTATCGTTAATAAGTAATCGACGAAAACTTCAAACATACTTAGGTACCTACATATTATCTTGATTATAGTTAAAATGGCTAGATACATAATCATCAGCCACATGACGTCCATTGCTGAACATAGGCCTCCCCTAAAGATTTCCAGACAGACCTGTTAAAAGCAAATAATAAAATCTAGCTTTATTCATTGATTTCAGTTTATGTATAGCGGATTTCTTATTCTGCGCCATTGTGCTCCCATTCGCCATATCTGGATTCTGGACCAGGACCTGGTCTCATGGGGGCGCTTTGTGTAAGCTGGTACCGTTCTTACGGTACGGCAATGTTGGCGTTTCATTGTTGAGCATCGCCCTGATTACATTGAATAGGTAAGTACGAGGAAATGCTACTTCAACTATGGTAACTGCTATACATATTTTTTTTACATATTAGTAACTGAGTTTGGGTTACCCGAACAGCATCAATAATATGGTATTTGTTTGATACTATCTATACTAAAAATATATTTGTATTATTTATTTAATTCCTTATTAGTACACGTAGTTTTTATATATGTACGTACAGGTACATCACAATGCATTGTTAAATTTTCACTTATCCCAGTTTTGCATAACCATTGATGTGTCTCAATCTGAAATGTGCTCATCGTCAGAAAACGTAATAATATTCTTCCTTATTTGTGGTTAACAATTTAATTGACTGTTATAACAAATAAATTGCCTCGGTGGCGTAGTTGTATTACGGTACGACTGCAAGGCTTAGGTCTCGGGTTCGATCCCCGGGTCGGGCAAAGTGATATTGGATTTTTCTATTCAGTATCAGCCCGGAGTCTGGAATTTGTGCCCGATATGGCGATAGGCTCGCCCCCTATCACATCATGGGACGGAATACGCTTGGCGAAAAGTGGGTGCACTAGTTGCGCCTCTGCCTACCCCTTCGGGGATAAAAGGCGTGAGCAAGCGTAACAAATAAATTAGTCATCTTCAGTTTTTTACCGCTTTGAATTAGTTGATTCAAGTTTAAGGGAAAATATTATCGAAATTGCTAAAGCAATTCAATGTGCTTCTACAGGCACGTGAAGTAAATCATAATTTGGCTTCGACAATTTATCGGGACCCTTTGATAGATTTATTGGAAAAGTTTTATCCTTTTGTATGTGTTTTTTTATACACGTTGTAAGTGCTCCAATATATTACTAGCTTGGTCAGCACTCAGCGTTTAGTAATGTTTTACTTATTTTGGAAAGAGCATCAATACAAGCACTTACGTAGTTCTTTTTTGTCTTTTTATTTATTTATTTTCATTGATGCAATGTCTCAACTAGGCATTATTGCATAAGCTTTAAATATGCGTTTTTCTATATTGATGATATTTTTTCACAGGTACATAATGATAGCGCATCACAGTTGGTATGGGCGTGTGTACAGGAAGCACAATATAGCGCTTATGATTGTGTTTTCGTGGATGTTCTCATATGGCATGCAGATACCAACGCTAATCGAAGTGTGGGGTAAGTCAATGATACAACAGAAAATATTATAACCATCAACAAGCAAGCAAAAAACACTTACTTTTTTTATTGCTAGACTAGACGAGCATGCCGCTCACCCGATGGTAAGCTATACAACAGCCCAAAAATAGTAGCAACTCCATACAGAACTTTTAATTACAAAGTACTACGTGTCACTCCACTGCGTTCTTCAACTTGAGGCACCCGACAGCCCGCCCGCGACCCCCGGTGACCCCTATTAGTCGCCTTTTACGGCAGGCAGGGGATACCGTAGTGGAATTCTCCAAACGCCCCCATTCCACAGGGCGGACTGCGTTGGTACCTACCCAGACGGCCCCTCGCATATGGTAGACCTATCAAAACGTTTCGATATACATTGATTAAATTGATGGTTATCTTAGATGTTTCTTGTTCCAGGTAAATTCGACTACGACCCAGAATTGGGCACGTGTTCAATAGTTCCTGATGAATTTGGTCACTCTGCCAAGACAGCACTATTCGTGATTGCATTTATCGTGCCAGCTCTGCTTATCTTTATATGCTACGCCAGGATCTTCTGGGTTGTACACAGGTATATTGACTGGATCTTTCTCATATTATCATAAATGGAAAACTTTATAAAGATGTTTAGATGTTTGTACTTGCAATGCAATCAGCCCTGTATTATATACTGCCCACTGCGGAGCACGGGCCTCCTCTACTACTGAGAGAGGTTAGGCCTTAATCCACCACGCTGGCCTAGTGCGGGTTGGCAGACTTCACACACCCTCGAAATTCTTATAGAGAATAGGTTTCCTCACGATGTTTTCCTTCACCGTTTAAACAATAATTGATGAACAATACACACGTAAGTCCAAAAAGTCAGAGGTGTGTGCCTTGGGTTTTGAACCTCCGGACCTTGCCTCGGCAGACCGTACCATTCCCAACTAGGCTATCGTCCACTATCTAGTAGTGTCACTACTGTTGAACACCACTGATGTTTGTAGTTAGTAAACGCAGAAACCACTGTAGAGATTTAAATAAGTAAAATTAAGCACAGATAGTTTAAGACCCAGAGTTTATCCAAGAAAAGAATACAGTTAGTCTTCTATTCCGGACAGAATTTTACCGTAGGCGGACCCGTGAACAAAACCTAGTATGAAATTAGAACTCTAATTTCGTTAACTTATACTTCCTTAAAATAGTTTAAATTGTTAATGACCAGCGCTTTAATACAATATGTCTTGATTCACTTCATCGTTCATAATGTTCCCAAATTAGATTCTTCCTTTTTACAACTGGAGCGTCTTAAATTTAATTGACCATTAACGTTTTCATAAACGTGTCGTATGAACATCCGTTCACAATTCGTAAAAAGCTTAATTAACTCCATACTTTGACGACATGACTAATGTAATGTCCAGAATGTAAATAGAAGCTAATAAAGACATTATAAATAATTTGAAAATGTTTCTATTTATTTTAAATTTGGCTCTAATATAGGTAAGAGGGCACAAAAGGCAGACATGGAGTGTTGTTTACGTGTTCGAATTTTGATACTTGGGTTATGGGTAGTATCACTTTTAGGAATTAGTCCCCAAGACCATGCTTTCATTCGAAGATCTCATCTTTTAATTGTCAAATATTACAACCGGTTATTACCATAGTTTCAACCTCTTTTTATTTTCTATAATTTTTTAAATGTTACAAGTTATAAAGATTCAGGTTTCGTTGACCATTATAGCGTTGTTTCATTACATTGTGCGTTCTTGTCCATCTCGATGTGCATACAGTGAATTACGCATACGCATACTCATGCCTTTTATCCCCGAAGGGGTAGGCAGAGGCGCAACTAGTGCACCCACTTTTCGTCGTGCGTATTCCGTCCCATTGAATTAACACTCGTATGGGATTATCTGGAGAATTTATGGCATTTCTGTACATTTCAGATCAGAACAACGAATGCGGGAGCACCAACGTTCACAACACAACAACCCAAGAACGCTAAACAACAGTACAGCTGACAAACGGTCTACTATCAAAGACAACAGGGAGACGAAGGCGCGACGCAACGAATGGAGAATCACGAAGATGGTGCTAGCTATCTTTCTTTCGTTCCTGGTTTGCTATCTGCCAATCACCATCGCAAAAGTCGCTGATAATCATGTGCATTATCCAGGTTAGTATGATAACCATATAAAAAATAGTAGGGCTGCATCATCTAAATTAAAGGCAGGATAAACATGGCAAAAAACCCGGACATTTGGACGAAATATGGGTTACACCCGGACACTTTTTAAAAAGCCCTGCCGGACGGCCCTAGGACGCCCTTCAAACTAGGACAAATCCGGGGAATTCCGAACAGATGGAAGCCCTATATAATAGCTTCTATATTTAAAAAAATCTTCCATCGATCTCTCTTATACAAGACGTCCTACAAGTAGTTTTGCTGGCGGGCATTGTGCCCCAATAAACTTTTCACTTCAAATCTGAAAGGTCACAGGAAACATTAGATACAACTGATGCAGAACCGACGATTTTTTTAAATTATTATTTTAGGCCAGTATTCTTTTGAAGTTACAAATGTCTTCAATGTTCCAGTGTTCCACGTCACCGGGTACCTGCTATTATACGCGAGCGCATGCGTAAACCCTATAATCTACGTAATAATGAACGCGCAGTACCGCGCCGCGTACGCAGCGGCCCTGTGCTGCCCCCTGGCGCGGCTGTCAGGCCTCACGAGCGGTGCGTATCCATCCTCACCGATCGCATGCCAACAAGCAGTCAGGAAGTCCGAGCGTACGTCGGCATTCGCCTCGTATATCAGACCGTGAAGGTATCATTGCTTGAGTTCATACGCGCTCATACGGGTGGTGCTTTTGTAAGCTTTTTTCACTGTAGTGTAAAGGAATTGCGTTGCGTTAAGCCTCTGGACAGAAGTGAGCGTGTAGCTCGTGAAGCGAGAGGCTGTGGGTTCGATCCCCAAAACAAGAAAAAAAGTAATTCAATATCAAATTTTGCTATGGAATTGAAATCAGCACAACTATGGATGGAATGAAAAAGAACTTCTCCATACGCATGTATGTGTTTGTTGCATGTAACTTATTGTATGAACTAACTAGTATTGAAATAATAAACCTACCGAAAATGTCAGATTCTACTAGGAATAATTTTATACACCGCCAAACATTACATTTGAATGGACATAGGTAGTAGGTAACTATTTTATTTACGCATATCATGCATATGTTAACAAAATTAATAAGTCGCCAATTTGACAATGTGTTTATTTGCCTGTTTTATCAATGTTATTTGTAACGCTTTTATTTTATTTATTAGTAGTATAAAGTTTGCGTAAAAATGCTTAACCCTATTCTGTACTTATACCTAAAGTATCCGTGACTGCCTCGGTGGCGTAGTTGTATTATGGTACGACTGCAAGGCTGAGGTCTCGGGTTCGATCCCCGGGTCGGGCAAAGTGATATTGGATTTTTCTATTCAGTATCAGCCCGGAGTATGGAATTTGTGCCCGGTATGGCGATAGGCTCGCTCCCTATCACATCATGGGACGGAATACGCTTGGCGAAAAGTGGGTGCACTAGTTGCGCCTCTGCCTACCCCTTCGGGGATAAAAGGCGTGAGCATGCGTAAGTATCCGTAGTAGTTGGACATTTCACATTAAGTATTAATTTTACAAGAGCTACAAATCACAACGTGTACTCTGCAAAAAGCCTACGTGTAGTAATAACGAAATTTAGCAGTGCATTTTTCACACAACACTAAAGATATTATCTTTAATATCCCTAACCAACTTACTATATTTTCCTTCACTTTCTTAAATTTGGGAGCTGGCAATATATCTCTGACGACAATTAACTAGTCCCTTATTCTTTTTAGAGAAATGGAACGAGCGTCACGGTTACAGCTACAGCAACACACGAACGGCGCTCAGCCAAGTGTCACTGGGGGAGTCGAGAGCCGACCCTCGGGCGTCTCAGCTCCCAGCAGGCAATGGCGGAAGGTAGACTCAGACCTCCGTACAGAAGGACCCTCGCTAACCGGCCAGAGGCTCGCTCAAGGGTTCAAGACAGGGTCTCTTCAAAGCATCAGGGAGGAGAAAAACGGGCCACAAAAAGTTACCAGATTCCATATTATTAGTTACGGGCCTAAAAATGACAAACAAACGAATGTTTAGCTCCTGTCGCTCGCTTGTACGACGTACCAAAGACAAAAGACTTTATACCAAATATTTTATGCTAAGACTTATAAAACGTATAACACTGTTTCAATAAAAGGTGCTGTTTTATTTAATCTTATTACACTTAAGTAAAACCATCAAAATAATAAAGTCCGTCCTAAAGGCGAGCGACAGTAAGCTCATAATACTATGTAAATAAATTAAAACAGGTGCCTTTTAGATTAAGACATTAATATTTATTATGGTTGTAAGTAAATGTTCGCGTCTTCCACGAATGTTTTTTCTGATAATAATTTGATAAATTTTGTATTTTATCAGTTTTAAAACTCAAACATACGTAAACATTCCATGTTAGTTAAGTGTTTGTAATTGCAGTAAGTTGCATGTGTCCACTGTATCATAAAAAATATTCGAATATTAAAACATTTAATTAGAAAGGTGGCGTAAAAAGTCAGGTACAATTAATGTTTAATTTAATAGGTCTTTATGACTTGAGAAGATAATGTTCTGAAATTCTAAAAATTATATCTCTAAGGTTAATTTTATTATCATAATATTAATATCTTTGATAGCATGGCATAAGGTATATGTTAAGGACTATGAAAAAACATAGGTACCTAAATAATACTTTGTTTCTATTCCCGCCAAGTGAGTGATATACCAGTCCGCTCACTGTAGTTGTCATCCCTTCATATAGATATCTAAGTTACGCCACTGCCTCTGTGTTTAAAGAATATAATCAAACTCTTCACGGGCGTAGCTATAGCTTTCACATCCATAGGAGGGTCCTACGATATAAAATTGTGGCGTGGGTTCTTGCCTATCATGACAACGTATACACCCCTCCCGTAATATATATTTTTTTTTTGGATAGGCGATCCTGCAGTCAACACCGGGGGAAACCTGCGAATGGGATACTGGAGTCCCCCGGCTTGACGACTGCAGAGGCCTGGGAGGGAAGTGGGAGAGGAATATGGAGGGAAAAGTGGGGGAATGGAGAAAGGTTCCCAGGATGGGTGGAAAGAGAGGGTGCCAGGAAATGTTCGCGGGCCCTTTTAGGCCTCAATGTGTTTTACAACCAAGAGGTATACACACTGAACTGTGTGCCTCGGCCCGCGACTAATGTCCCCCCGCGCATGGGCGTGCATTGGGTATGAAGACCCAAAGCACAAGAATTGCCTCGGGGGGCCCCGTAATATATTAGAGTATGGACATGTTTGGTAGCCCGATCATTTTAGAAGCTAAGGGGGGGTCCGTATCCCCAAAATGTCAGCGGTCAGTGGCGTAGCGTGGTTTATTGTACGCTAAGGGGGGGGGGGGGCCTGCCCCTAGCCTGTTTATCTAACTAGAAACATATATACGCCCATGCTCTACTTACTTAGGTCAAGTAAATATTATGATCAGCGCAGACCTGACCGAAAACTTCGCTACTATATAAATGCAAAGGTGTACCTATTATTTACTAAAAGCCAACAATAATGCAAGAAGCAAATAATTATTGAAAAAAAATGCACGTTATTTGCAACCCTCCTCGATCTCTTACGGTCCAAGATAATATTTAAGAGATGTAGATCCTGAGACAATTGTCTGCCAGTTCTGCGCTGCTCTTTACACCGAACATTCCACCGTAGGTATTTATAATCAATTTCTAAACAATTTGGCCAAAGATAATTATAGTTTTACATTCACTTATTTCAATTTTATATAAGCAGTATTTTAATATTTTTATAAGTGGATCAATGAAATTGATGTCAATTGTATCATGCCATAATAAGTTTAAGCTTAATAAATTTAAGCCATAATAAAATGTAATAAATTATTTGTAAATAATTTCTCAGCGTGTTATTTATTATTTTATTGGATACTCTTTTTATGAATAAAATGCATATTATTATTTCTTTCCTTGGTTTTATTTTTAAAATGTTTCTAATAAAGGTTATTGTAAACGTAACCACTTCTACCATCTAGTATCTTCCTTATTACTTAAACTACTTATGGTAATTTGTCTTCATACATACATACATACAAATTCACGCCCTTTACCCCCGAAGGAGTAGGCAGTGGCCCAACTAGTGCACTCACTTTTCGCTGTGTGTATTTCGTCCCATGATGTGATAGGGGCGGAGCTTATCGCCATATAAGGCACAAATTCCAGACTCCGAGCTGATACGGAGTAGAAAAACTCAATATCACTGCCCGACCCGGGGATTGAACCTGAGACCTGAGCAATGCAGTCGTACCTTAATAGAATTCCGCCATCGAGTATTCCATAGGAAATAATATATTGTTTAAATCCATTTTTTTAAATAGATGGCGCTGGCATCTTTCAGATAGCTATAATGATTTACGGACTTTAGTTTTTTTTATTTTTTTATTTCATTGGATGACGAGACGAGCATGCCGTTCGCCTGATGGTAAGCGATACGACCACCCATAAACAGTAGCAACACCATCCAGCACCTTGAGTTACAAAGTTCTGTTTGGCATTCCATTGCGCTCGTCATCCTGAGACATAAGATGTTAAGTCGCATTATGTCCAGTAGTTACACTGGCTACAATGTCTTTCAAACCGAAACACAATAGTGCATGCACACTGCTGCTTGGCGGTAGAAATAGACATTGGGGTGGTACCCACCCAGACGGACTCTCACATATGAGAGACCTACCACCAGTTTAGTTGCGGAAAAGGCGTTTCACTAAAGCAACACGTAGTTTTTAGTATGTGTAGGTAGGTAGTTATATCTTAGCGAGAGGTCACAATTCGACATCACCCAGGACCATGGTCCCGCGCATCTATCTCATTGCACCAAGATAATTGCAAATAATAAAATAAAATAAAAAAAAAGAAATATAACAATAAAAGACCTACGCTGAGTTTCTTGGTGCTTCTTCTCAGGTCAGTGGGCTTTTCCGAAGCACTGGTAGAATCTTTTAGACGATAAAAAACAATGTAAAAAATGACGTGTAAAAGTGCCCTTAGGGGCCTAATTACTTAATAAGTGATTTGAATTTGATAATATCCTGGAGCCGTCTCGTATCTGCCGAAGAAGGCCTTCGCGGGTTTTGGTTGGTATGCGGGGTAGGTAGTTTTTTTTTTTTTTTTAATTTATTCATGTCCATGGATACAAGTCCTTCAGACGAGGGGTAGGTAGTAGTGACATAGGGTTACCAACTCGTTCCAATCCTCGCTCGGATAATGTTACAACTTCCGAGTGTCCACATTGGGCCGTTAGACCGGTCACCGGTGAAACCAACATTGCCTTTTTACTCATTCCCCACTGTTCCCCACTGATGGTGGCGACAAAGCGGTTTTCCATGCGAAAAAAAGCAAGTTACTATGGAGCATTATTATATAGGTATTAGGTACTGTCCATACAAGTTTAATTATGGAGTTATCGAAGAGGAACAACAGAATCAAAGTTTTTCTGCTCCGGTGTGCCCCAAGGCTCAATTCTGGGTCCACTTCTATTTAATTTATTTATTTCCGACATAAAACAGTGTTTTGAACACTCATACGTTTTATTATACGCCGATGACATGAAAATCCACGAGCTAGTACGGAACACATCGGATATTGATAAATTACAATTAGATCTTGATAAATTTGTTAATTATTGCCACATTAACCGTCTTGAGCTAAATATTGGTAAATGTTTTCATGTTCGGTTTACCAGACAAAAAACTGTAATTGGGCGGGGGTACAAACTTGACAATCATGATATAAGTACTGTTGGTAGTATTAGAGATCTAGGAGTAATCCAAGATAGTAAACTTCTTTTCAATGAGCACATCGAGAACATAGTAAATAAAGCTACAAAGGCATTAGGATTTATAATAAGATCATCAGCCTGCTTTCGTTCACTTAAACCTATAAAAATTCTTTATTGTTCTTACGTACGAAGTCACCTTGAATATGCATCGCAGGTCTGGAACCCGCAATATGGAATTTATAAAACACGACTAGAAAATGTACAAAGAAAATTTTTGAGATACTTAGATTACAAAGCGCAGCAACGGTCAGTAGGTAGATTATTTTCATCGTTGTAAAAAATTCCATTTCCTACCACTAGAACATAGACGCCATGTAAATGATATATGTTTTTTAGTAAATTTAGCTAACGGTTCGATTGATTGTCCTGAACTTCTGCAGAAGCTATCCTTACGCACCAATCAAATTGGCCTAAGGCAAAGAACCTTATTGCAAACACCGATAACCAACACAAATTATAGGCGTAATTCATTTATGTTACGGAGCGCCACGAGCTTTAATGACTTACCACCTGAATTAAATATTGACCTGTTCTGCACCAACGCTAGCACAGTGAGAAGGAGACTCAACAAAAAAATATTACCTTAAGGACATTGATTTGCATCGGACATAGCATTGTAGTATTGTTGTTGACGTAGTTTTTTAGTTTTTTATTTTGTTAATATTTTGTTAGTATTATATACATCTTTATTTTTTTTTTGTAATTTATTTTAAATTAGTGCGCATTTGGTTTATATCCAAATATGGAGGCTTGTTATTAGCTATATTTATTATGATTGATATTGTATATTTACTTTGTTTATTAGTCTGTAAGCCTTCTTAAAATAAAATAAAATAAAAAGTATCAGCCCGGAGTCTGGGATTTACGCTCGATATGGCAATAAGCTCGCGCCCTAACACCACTTGGGACGGACCGCTTTGCATAGTTAAGTGGGTACCCTGATTGCACCTCAGACTACCACTTCGGGTCACATCACGTCAAAGACCTGTGATATGTGTTATGACTTATGATACCCAGACTAGGATCATGGCATCGGCAAGGGGCCCTGCGCCCGAAAAATGTTTTGAAATCTGCATCATTGGGTTTTTAAACTGTTTTACATTGACTCAAATACCTTCCCAAAAATGTCAGTGGTATGGTAGAAACTAGGAATTTTTCTACAAAAATTATACGAAAATATTTGGGAGCTGGTAGCACTGTAATAGTTACAGTGATATCAGGTTTGAAGGATCCACCTAAATTGCGTGGGTTCTAAACGCCTTGGTGGGAAAAAATTACTCGATTCACAGCAAAACAAAAAAACAATTTTAAATGTAAATTTTGGAATTTTTTAAAATTATAATACCATAAATTATGTACGGGATTTTTTCTTGAAAATCCAATCATTGAGGGCTTCTATATCTGTTTGGGCATATTAAAAGCAAAAATTTGGTAACACTGAATTGTTATGTCAAATCAAACACTATTCGCTTGTCAAAAAAAAAGACAAGGGTCGTATGTTGAATTTGTGATATTTCACAGTTAATTCTTTTAAATCCAAAATGTCTTGCAAATAGAGTAGTTTTATTTGATTAGTTATAGAAATACATGATTTATCGATAGTAAAGTGCAGTGTTAAAATAAGTCAAAATGGATGTAGTTGGCAGTGAAATTGGTCAAAAAATGCGGGTGAATATGCTTTTTAAAACATTATTTGCACTCATTTACGAAATTTAATAAGCACATAAGCGATATATATACATTGATGACTTAATATTTAATATTATTTGTAACAATTTTTTAATTGTTGTGTGTAATGGCGATTATCCCGTCAATCACCGGCCTCTTGTTGGCGTGTTGCGGCAAGAATATTGATTTACTTTTGTTTTTGTTTTAGTCGGCCATCAAGGCCAAACTCACCGAGTTAGGCTGCTATGTTGGTAAGTACCACACGATAATCTAATTTGAAAGTATGACTATTATATTATGTACATACTATTTTAAAATGTCTCGTAAAAATGTGTACTAGGGTTATTAGTACTAGGCTAAATAGACTACTGTCTATTCTTCCTAGTCTCCCTTTCGATTGACTAGCTTTTCAGTTCTTGCAGCTCTGATTGCTTAAAAGGGTTTTCCCAAACAAAGTGTATGCAAAGAACAGGAAATGTCACTCACAATTTTGCATTATTTTTATTTTGTACTGATCTTATACTTCAAATACACATCTATGTGATTTCACCAAAACAAACTGGTTTCAATAAAACTAAATTTTATCTATAAAGTGAAAAGGACTGGGAATATACATGACAGATTAGATTAATAGCTGGCTAACCTCTTAAACAAAATGGTATACTTCTAAACTTTTTAATCCATTTTTCTCATAATCAATTCATTAGGACTTTCTCTGTACCCTTCAAATAAAAATAAACCTGTTACAATATTTTTTCTGGCTTTGGCAGTAGCCTGCATGTTGATCTAGGAGTCAATAGTACCTCCTAATTTCTGTTAAAGTCCATTTCACACTTTATACATGACTAGTTTTACTCATGACTCAATCTGCGTATTTGAGTTTTTCCGGGATAAAAAAGTCCTGCATTATATTTTTCCTGGGATAAAAGTAGCCTATGTTACTTGCTGATAAAATAGCCTTATATTGGTGAGAGAATTTTTATAATCGCTCCATTAGTTTTTGAGCTTATTTGTTCCGAAAAAACAATAATACAAAACAGGAAAGATTTGTATTTTTGTTTATTAACCGACTTAAAAAAAATGAGGTTCTATATTCGATCCGTATGTATGTTTGTAAGTTTGTATGGCCTTGATTTTCTCAAAAACTACTGATCCAATTTGGATGGGGTTTTCGTTATTCAAATATATATTTTTCAGGGCAGGTTTTAGTATATAATTTAAGATCTGATGACGATCTTCAGAGATAGACAATAGAACTCTTTAGTAACTACCAGCAGATGACCCACGAATGCTGCAATCGTGTATCTATGATGAATTGTTTACACCATTCCATAATTAATTAACAAAAAAGCAATAAATAAAAACATTTAACAAAAACATAAAACCGACTTAAAAACCACTACAAACCAAAAATAATTTAACTTTATATACATATATTTTGAGTCGGTGCCTAATTTCATTTGCCAGCTAAGCAAATACATGAAAAAATATACGAAAAAAATTTTCAATTTAAATTAAGCACTGACTCAAAATATCTTAACATAGTATAAAACAAAGTCACTTCCCGCTGTCTGTCCCTATGTCCCTATGTAACGGATTTTGATGTGGTTTTTTTTAATAGATAGAGTGATTCAAGAGGAAAGTTTATATGTATAATAAATGCATAATATAATAGAGAAATAATTTATATGTTCTATTGTGAATTTGCCTATCTGATAAAAGTTCGGGATCTACTAATGCTCCAGGGAAAGGCGTTTTGTACTAAAGTAGCGCTGACCGACCATATTGCAAGATCTCTCGATCTGCATCAGTTTATTGTCGCCTTACAATTCCAATTATAACAAATACTTTTAAAAAATGTAGTTTGTATATAAAGTGACTTTTATACAGGAAAAACTCTTTAATGCGGGCAAAGTCGCGGGCAAAAGCTAGTATGTATATAAAGTTAAATAATTTTTTGGTTTGTAGTGGTTTTTAATATTTATAATATTAGTATAAATTACATAAATAAAATCCATCTATCCTCACAACCTTTCACATTTACAATATCCTCTAGCGTAACATTTAAACCTAAATCATAAATGCAGTGTTGAAACAAGAAACAGTCAACTTGTTTCACAGGTTTTCATCTAACCCATGTTTAACCTTAAAATAATTTCAAAACTTGTTAGGATGGATATCACAAAGAGTATTGAATTCACGAAGTATATAGAGTTTGATACACAATATTTTGTTGAATGGCAAAATTTCAAACATGTTTTCCGATGAATTAACATAACCTAATTTTGTCCAGTTTAACTGTAAAAGAGATTTATTATTAACATCATTGTTGTCACAACAGATAATTTTAAAATACAACCAATTAAACAGTAGGTACTTACTTCATGCAAAAACATCTGACAAAATAGTAAAAAAGTAAAACAAAATCTCAGACTTACTTGTAATGTGGATGTGATTCAACTTCTGCACTGAGGTCTTGGATTTGTACCTTTTTGTATACTTGAAAATAGAAAATGTGTGATGCTATGTATAATTGTATCTATTATAGATGTATGTTTACAAAATATTGCAGATGATGAGCTACCTGACTATGTTATGGTCATGGTGGCGAACAAACGGACAAGAAGTCAAATGGAAGATGATCTGCAGCTGTTCCTTGGAGACAACACGGAACTGTTTGTGAACTGGTTGCATCAGGTGCTGAAGAAGCTTCAGGAAGTCACTGTTACTGCACCTCTTAGTATGTGTTTTCTATATTGTGTTATATGTGCTATGTCTATAAATCAATATAGTATTGGTTATTTGTTCATATAATTTCAGACCTTGAAAGGTGTGAAACACATTATTTTGTAACAATTTATATAATACGTGTAGATATAGATAGTGCGTTTAATGTATATAAAGTGTATGTAATGAACTCCGCGATAGTACATTAATAGCCATAAAGTTAATACGATGATACAAGTTAACTATTCATTGCTAAAATTCATAATTCATGTTCATATTACGAATCTTCAATCTTTATACTTATCTTTATGTTACGTTTCAGAAAGTGTGGAATCTGAAGTGCCGCAGGAAAGGTCTCAGTCAAAGGATCGTAAATCGAAAGAAAAGAAAACAAAAGATAAGTCAA
Organism: Sphinx pinastri; assembly: GCA_947568825.1. Taxonomy (NCBI): domain Eukaryota; kingdom Metazoa; phylum Arthropoda; class Insecta; order Lepidoptera; family Sphingidae; genus Sphinx; species Sphinx pinastri. Next base: position 11,462,641 of record OX387630.1, read on the forward strand.
AAAAAGGTGACACAAAAAAGGCTAAAAAGAAAGACAAGTTAAAGCTCCACAAGAAAATTGACAAGAAAGCACACAAGAGCAAGAAGAAAAGCAAACATCATGAAATGATTCGTCCAAACATACCTCCGCTACTTATGAACATGGAGAAAGATGCTGAGCCATCAATCACTGATGTATTTGCTGGACAGATATTGAAGAACCATGGAATTATTCTGGATCAGCCTAAGGAACAGAAGGAGGTTGATAAGAAACCAATTGTGACAGAAATTAAGAGACCAATACTGCCCATAATAGACCCAGCAACAATCCCATCTCAATCAGATCCGAGTCAAACAGAAGAGAATAACAAGGTAGTAGAACCATTTGTGGTTCCAAGTCTGTCGACATTAAGCAGGGAACAGCATTTGAAAGAGATGAACATGATAGAAGATAAAATGCAGGGTCTCAAAGAGAAGTTGGCCGAGCAGTTGGAAGCCATGTCTGATGAGGATGAAGATTTCTTGAACATCAGAACTGAAGCTGATGAACTGATGAATGATTTTGCTGAAGATGTTTTTCAAGTAAGCTTTACGTTTGAATTTTTCTGGCTTACTTATATTGGCGTATGTGGTAGGAATAAGGATTTCTTTTGTTATAAATTGTTTATGATTTTTTTTTTCAGGAGGTTTCACAACCCCCCTTGCAAACCCCAGTAACTGCCACGCCTCCTTTAAAACCAAAGTCACCCCCTCCACAACCACAAATTAAGCCTACAGATCCCATTGAAGCCCCAAAAGCAAAAGAATTAGTTGAAACTTTACCACAAATTGAACTCAAATTGCCTAAAAGATCAATAAGAGAGAGGTTGGGGACTCGAGAGGAAATAAAGAAGGCTAAAGAACCGAAAAAGACGGAACCAGACAAACGGACAGAGAGTCCTGAAAGGTTGAGTTACATAGTCATTTGAGGTAGTAAGAAATAGAATTAATTTAAATAAGTTGATACTTTCTCGATTTTTATTAGTAAAGCCTTGTGGTTGTTGGGTGATGATATTTCGTTACTTTCATATTTATCTGCGTTATTTATGCATACTGCATACATAGACATAAGTTTTAGGCAAAGGCATAATCTAGGGCAACCTCATTTGCGGGCTTTGGTCCTATGCTGTGATTTAGATTGTGTAAATACTAAAAACATTATCATCTGAGAACTATACTAAAACCAATATCACTCAATGTAGCTACTAATTTTAAGGAATGCATTTTACCTTAACTTTTGTTTGCATAAAAAATTAAAAGCGTAATTACCAATTTCATGTGTATTTTCACTTGTCTTACATTTCTCCTAAAATGAGTTACTTCTCAAATAATTCCAATCACTTTACGCAATGAAATGGAAATTTCCATCACCCAACAAACCTAACCGAGGCGTGTTTTATACATATAAAATACAATTCCTTTAATTGTAGGTTCACACCAGAGAGACAGCCCGAGACGAGATCTCAAATTAAATCTGTCAAAACTCGTATCACTGAACTGCAAGAACCACAGAAAAAGAGTGCATCAAATGATACTGTTACTGAGAAAAGTGAACCTAGCGCTAGGAAACTGACATCCAGGTGAATGATAACACTTTGCAGATTGTAGTTATATATAGTATGTATTTTCCGATTTAATAATTTAAGATAGATGTAGATCTACTTTTTTTTATGGCGTCCCCGCACACGCGATGATTCTGCCAATGTCGATGTAGATCTATGATGTGATGTCAAGCGCAGGGGAGAGAGATGTCAAAAATGTGTCAATATGACAGCCAAAGCTTGCTGCATTATGGATATTAGCGAACAATAAGAAAACTTTTTCTCATAACTCAAATGAGCTTGGATTATAATTAAAACTTCGTTTTATGCACCCATGAACTTGTCACTGGGATTAGAGAAATCTCAAAATGATTTTATTGAATATGTTACATGTGTATTGGCGTTTAAGTTTATATTGCCGTTAGTTTGTCATTCGTACAGATTTAAACAAAGAGTTCTAAGATGATATAGAGCGGACATTGGGAAAATTGACATACAAAAATTTTGAGCCTGTTCATCAGTAACTCTGCATTAAAAGACACTTTGACATGTTCTTAATATGCAAATTGGTATATTTTCTTCCAACATATTGTTTTCTTTACAAAATATAAGCATGCCGAGACATCTTGTTACATGGACGTGTCAGATAAGACAGCGACTTATTACCAACTGGACGAAAAATTTGGGCCTGCTGTCCGGTCTATAACAATACTGTTTAATGTCCGGATTTAAACGATTTAGATTGCTACACACACATAAGAAAATATATTTAAGAAAAACAAAAAACCCGACTGCGTCTATATCTACCATCTTTATTAAATTCATTGAAGAACTGAAAAGATAGAAACAAGATTTTAATTTGAATATTTTGTTTTGGTTTTGAATAATCTTAGTTGACAGTGTTCACAAACGCAGTCGGAGGCATCTGCTCACTCCGAGACTTTGTTGTTCTACCTATATCACCAACTAAATTAGAACAATTTAACTACATCGCTCGTGTACCGACACGAAATAACAAAGATAACAAAAATATTATCTGTTCAATACATAACCGGTACCTTAAAGAGGACTTTATTGCTGCAGCAAGAAAGCACAAAATAACAGCTGGAAATCTTGGATTACCTGGAGACCATGTTATTTATATAAATGATCACCTCACATTGCAGAACAAAATGTTATTAACTAAAGCAAAATCCCTAGCCAAGGAGCAGGGGTTTGCCTATGTTTGGGTGAAAGGATGCAAAATTTTTGTGAGAAAAAATCCAACATCGCCGATGCTTATCATAAAAACAGAACAAGATTTAAAAAAAATTATGTAGTGTTAATTACAATATTTGGACTTTCTAGCGTTTATTCAAGCCACTACGTGGAAAGTTTGAGACACTCAGTCATAACTTTATTCAATGTGTCGAGCGTCTTTGTTATGTTTTATCACACAGTTTTGTCCCGAGCCGTTCGCTTTAACCATCATGAAAATGCACCGTATGTTCATCATCGTACAGTAAGTTTTTGCTTGTCACTCTGCTCCTTCTTTTGCCGATATTTGTCAGTAATTAGTGCTTATTGTTTAATAATTGTCAACTTATTTCTACCTCACATTCTTTTTATTGTAATGCTACTTAGTTATTCGTTTGTAATAAAATGATGCCTATAAACTTCTATTACCAAAATGTTCGAGGGCTGCGGACGAAAACATCACTTTTTTATAGGAATGTTTCACTGCATTCCTTTGATGTTATTTGTCTAACTGAAACATGGCTTACAGACGGTATTAGTAACTCCGAGCTGTTCGACGATCGTTACATTATTTGGAGGCGTGATAGAAATTACTCTGATACTGGTCAAGTTTTAGGCGGGGGCGTACTCATAGCCGTACGTAGGGAACTAAGTGCCGAAATTAATGTTGAGTGGTGTTCTCCAGCCGAGGATATCTGGGTAGTGTTAACTTTTCACCATAAGAAACCTAAGATTTCATATAATATGCATGTATGCGTCGCTTACATATGTAATCAAAATTTGGGTAACTCGATACACACGCAATTATTACATTTCTCTGATAATTTAGTGAATATTATTTTAAAAAACCCCACGGATAAATTCATAATTCTAGGAGATTTTAATTTACCGGATATAACATGGGTGGTTTCTGATGATGGCTATTCATTGGGTCCGGATAACATAAATAGTTCCGTTCAACGCAAATTTTTTGATGATATTGACATGTGTAATCTGTTGCAGTACAACTCGCACTTCAACTGCAACAATCGATTACTCGATCTCATCTTCTCAAATCATGATGTTTCAGTATCTGGTAGCTGTAGTCCTTTGGTTCCAGAAGATTCTCATCACAGAGCCCTCTGCATATCGGCTGATTTTGTGCAACTTCACACTTTGCCTTCCACCCCATACACGAAATATCTTTATAACTTAGGTGATTTTGCCGCTATATCAACCGAATTAGACAAAATAGACTGGAACAATGAAATTAAGTGTAGATCACTGGAGGAGGCTGTTGAATTCTTTTATAGCACGCTTAATAGGTTGCGCACTAAAAACATCCCGACCAAGATAGTCTCTTCTAAATCTAAATTTCCTCCATGGTATAATAAGCCGCTAATAAAACTGCTTAAAGAAAAAGCGAAGTATCACGCTAAACATAAAAAGTATAATAACATAGGCGACCACTCTTCGTTTACTTTACTAAGGGATAGAGCAAAAATCCTCGAAAGTGAACTATTCATCCATTACATGACAGCCATCGAAGACAACATAGTCAAGAATCCCAAAACATTCTGGTCCTATGTAAAAAGTAAACGGCAATCTAATACTTACCCTTCAACTCTTAAATATAACGGGAACTGCTCTAATGATGGCGAAGAAATCTGTAACATGTTTTGTTCGTATTTCGATTCGAATTTCCTAGGACAATCGAATACCACACCCAGCACCATCTCTGACGATGAACCAACGATGTCACAGGCCGCACATGCTTTAGCAGACATTGGGTCTATTGAAATTAAGGAACACGAGGTCTATAAATTACTCAAATCAATCGATCTAAACAAGTCAGCAGGCCCTGATAACGTTCCACCAATTCTCATCGTAAAGTGCGCCAAAAGCATATCGACACCGCTGTCCCTGTTATTCAGACGATCTTTTAGCGATGGCTTAGTTCCTAAAATCTGGAAGACGGCTTTTATCACACCTATCCACAAAAAAGGACCAAAGGATGTTGTTGAGAACTATAGGCCTATCTCAAAACTGTGCATTTTCGCAAAAATATTAGAAAGAATTGTCTACAAACATCTGTATGCATCGCTTAAGAACAGCTTTAGTGAAAACCAGCACGGTTTTCTCAGTGGTCGATCCACTACGTCAAATTTGCTAGTCTGTAGTAACTACCTAGCTCAATCCATGTCATCACGATATCAAGTCGATGTAATTTACACAGATTACAGTAAAGCATTTGACAGGATCGACCATGTGTTATTGCTGCGCAAACTGTTAGCTGTCGGCATTAGAGGAAATCTTTATAGATGGCTCACCTCTTACGTTGAAAATAGATGTCAAACAGTAGTTCTAAATGGTTTTTCATCCAGAGCCTCTCATGTACCATCCGGAGTACCTCAAGGATCATTACTAGCTCCATTACTTTTTATTATATTTGTTAACGACATTGATAAAAGCTTTCTAAATTCAAAAATACTTTTATACGCAGACGATATGAAAATTTTTAGTCATATTGCTACTGGAGCTGATAATTTCGCACTACAAGAGGACCTAAATCGTTTCACAAATTACTGCAGAGTCAACAAGTTAGATTTAAATGTCTCTAAATGCTACATTTGTACCTTTACACGAAAACCAAGCCCCATTGAATTTACATACTCAATTAACGAAACCCCCTTAGCCAGAGTCAATTCTATCAAAGACTTAGGAGTAACGTTCGACTCAAAACTTAAGTTTGATATCCATATCAACAACATCATCAAGGCAGCATCTAAGGCATTGGGGTTTGTAATGAGAATATCGTCTGACTTCAACAATATAAAAACAATTAAAGTATTATACTGTAGTCTTGTGCGTAGCCATCTCGAATATTGTTCACAAGTATGGAATCCAAATTACAATTGTTATATTGAGAGAATTGAAAGCATTCAGAGAAAGTTTGTGAGGTATTTACAATATCGGTCCCACAAGTATTTACCAAATTATATAAGCCGCTGCAAAAAATTTCACATTCTTCCATTAGAAGAACGAAGGCGCATAGCTGACTTAGCGTATCTCTTTAACATTGCGAACGGTTCGGTGGACTGTCCTGAGCTACTGACAAAAATAGGGTTACGTACCCATACTAGGTATATAAGGAAACCATACCTATTGCATGTACCCACTGCGAAATCGGTTTATCATCAAAACTCCTATATATCCAGAGTCAGTAGAACATTTAATTCATTGACAGAGGACGTTGATTTAGATTTATTTTTTACAAGTGTCTCGAAATTAAAGAAAATCTTGGCTGATGCTTTCTTTTTATAATATATATCACTTCTCTTTACGTTTTATTTATACTAAGTATTTCTGTAATCTTCTAAGCTGTCTGCTAATTAATTCTAACATAAATGTATACATATCTGTGAAAACTTTTAATTGGCCTTCTGTTACATAATATTTATACAAACTATATCTATGCTAGCTGTAAGTTTTCTGTAAATTAATAAAAAAAATAAAAATAAAAATAAATTATGAGAAGTGAGCGTGTTATGCCTCCGACTGCGTTTGTGAACACTGTCAAGTGTCAACTAAGATTATCCAAAACCAAAACAAAATATTCAAATTCAAATCTTGTTTAGATACAGACGCAGTCGGGTTTTTTGTTTTTCTTAAATATATTTTTTTATTTCCATCTTTTTAGTTCTCAAGCACCTTTATTAGCATTTCCTATTCCAAACTTCAATAAAACATATAAGTTATATATATATTCGTAATCACCGTTAAAAAACATTGATACCACACTCGATGTATTTTGAAAACATTTATTTTTTCGAGATCACTTTTTACCGCCAAAAATCCTTATTTTTGTTTATTTTTTATTTTGATGTACCCAGTGTCACTCTCACGACTAAAACGAATCTATTGATACCACTCACATAAAAATACGACAAGCCGTTTAGGCTGTAGGGCGTGCCAAAGAAATATACAAACATACATACACTCGAAAAACATAACCCTCCTTCTTTCGCAGTCGGGTAAAAAGGTACACAGTTAATACTGTACAATGGATTTGGTGTAATTTGTGTAAGATTTGCGACCTTATTCCTAAACAATGTATAAACCTATTTAATTATAGAATGTTTTGTCTTCTTCCTTCAAACTCAATTCAAAATTCGTTCGAAGAAGACAAAACGTTCGATAACTAAAATAGTACTATAAACAGTTTAGGAATAAGGTTATTGGTCTTTGTCCGTGTATAGATGGATATTCTACTGGTGGTAGGTCTCTTATATAAGAGTCCGTCTGGGTGGGTACCACCGCAATATCTATTTCTACCGCCAAGCAGTAGTGTGCATGCACTGTTGTGTTTCGGTAGGAAGGACATTGTAGCCAGTGTAACTACTGGACATAATGAGACTTAACATCTTATGTCTCAGGATGACTAGCGCAGTGGAATGCCACACAGTACTTTGTAAGTTAAGGCGCTGGTTGGTGTTGCTACTGTTTATGGGTGGTCGTATCGCTTACCATCAGGCGAACGGCATGCTCGTCTCGACATTCAATGCAATAAAAAAAAGATGATTTAAAGTGTGACTAGGCTGTGGTTGTGGTTGTGTTTGGTTAGGGCAAAGACATTCAATAGTATAGTTAGTTATAGACCGGGCTCAAATTTTTCGTCCAAAAGTTATTGCCAATTGGTAATAAGTCGCTGTCTTATTTGACACATCCATGTGACAAGGCGTCTCGGTATGGCCAAATTTTGTAAAGCAAGCAATATTTTGGAAGGAAATATACCAATTTGCGCATTACGATCATGTCAAAGTATGTTCGAATGCATTTGTTATAGGTATTTTGTTATTTCACGGTAGATTGAGTTAACCGACGAATAGGCTCAAAATTTTTATATGAAAATTTTCCCAGTGTCCGCTCTATATGAAGGGCATAGGCAAATAACAGAGAATGTCACAAATTTTAATATTTTTTATTTTATTAATAATAATATCTTTCTGTATGGTATTTTATTCGAATCATTAGAATTTAAAAAAAGTTAACAGATGGCGCCAAAAATGCAGTTTTGTTTATGGGCAATACGAAAAGAACTAGGAATGTCCATAAAAATAATATACTCTCTCTCTCTTGTCTTAATAAAATAGTATTCATTTGAATCCGCTTGTAATGACATCGAAGAGAAATAAAAATCACGTCATAATAAGCGGACGTCATACAAAGCATAAGGATTTTTTCGTAATATTTTTTAGTTTCGAAATCACATGAAGTTGACACAAAGATTTGAACAAAGGAAGTCAATACGCCATTCGCAAATTGCAGAAGATGGGTAAAAAAAGTTTCAGTATTCTATTGGTCACTATAACCGGGCATATTTCCTTAAAAATATGGTCATTATAAGCGATATGTCATTATAAGTAGCATGAAAAGTCATTGTCTCCGAGTTTACTTTCGTACAAGCTCGTGTGAAACTAAATTAATTCTATAGTTTCGTCATATTAAGCGGTTGGTAAATATATGCGGAGTCATATTAAACGGATTCTACTGTAATTTTAAACTTTCAAATAGTTTTTTTCTCAAAATCCATTAATTAGGACATTCCCGGTTATTTGCGTGTGCCCTTCATATATGACTGCCTCGCTGGCGTAGTTGTATTACGGTACGACTGCAATGCTGAGGTCTCGGGTTCGATCCCCGGGTCGGGCAAAGTGATATTGGGTATTTCTATTTAGTATCAGCCCGGAGTCTGGAATTTGTGCCCGATATGGCGATAGGCTCGCCCCTATCACATCATGGGACGGAATAAAAATGGCGAAAAGTGGGTGCATTAGTTGCGCCTCTGCCTACCCCTTCGGGGATAAAAGGCGTGAGTATGCGTATGCCCTTCATATAATGTTAGAACTGTTTGGGTCAGGGTGTCGGTGCTGGAGAGCCGGTGCGCGAGCGTGGTGCGGGTGCGGCCGCGGCCGCGGGTGGGCGCGCCCGCCTCCAGCCTGCTGCTGCGGGCCGTCGCCGACGCGCACAAGAGCCTGCTCAATGTATGTATTCGACAATTACATTTATAATTGGATCTACTTACGGAAACCGGGACCAGCCCACAAGGCTTGTGGCACAAGCCCGTAAAATTTGACTTGATCATAAAAAAAATGTGTTACCGCGTTATATAAAATTAAGTAATTCAATAGATTATAAATAAAAAACATTGTTTAGATTTTCTGCCATCTACCGGAAGGTTGTTAAATCAATAAGGCCTGCGCCAGCGTGGCGGCCATTTTTTTCACGTTGTCTTTAAAAAAGGAATATCGTAGTAACAAGCTCTGCGTCTTTTATTTTATTTTCCAAGTATAAAGGGGGCTATAATATAGTACGTGTATTCAACACGCCCCCGAAACAAAATGTCACAATAGGGAAGATGCAATATTTATATTTTTGCTTTCATTTGAATGAATTCCATGTAGAATAGATCACGAGTATATAAAAAAAATAAAATACTATAATTTATTCCTGAAAATTGCGGTTTCAAACTGATAGTTTAAATTTTCGCTCGCAAACGGAGCTACACGCCCAGTGACGTCACGCCTGTGTCACTAGCCATATTTGTTCGCCAGTGGCATCCATAAATGCATAAGTTTGGATGTACCAGATATTTTTTGAATAAATACGTCAATGTTACTATGAACTAATAAAAAAGGGACAATATATCAACATCAAGTACTTAGTCATAAGTCATAACAATGCACATTGCACACCCACCTGGAGATAGATTTTAATCGTAATAACATTTAAAAGCTGCACAATCTTCGCATTGTCTGGATTGAACGGAGCCTTACGTTTCATTTATAGTGGTTGTCACACGGTTACCTTCTTTACGTACTTTACTTACTAAAAATATTTAAATTTAAATTTCAACTAGTATAAAATATTTTTGTGTGGGTTGGGTGCCGTTTGCGCAAGTACGGCTAATTGTAGTCCGGTATAATTTTTAAAGAGACGATAGCCTAGTTGGGAATGGAACGGTCTGCCGAGACAATGTCCGGAGGTTCAAAACCCAAGGCACACACCTCTGACTTTTCGAAGTTACGTGTGTATTGTTATCAATTATCGTTCGCTTTAATGGTGAAGGAAAACATCATGAGGAAACCTGCATAACCCGAGATGTTCTCTGAATTTCGAAGGTATGTGAAGTCCGCCAACCCGCACTAGGCCAGCGTGGTGGACTAAGGCCTAACCCTTCTCAGTAGTACAGGAGGCCCGTGCTCAGCAGTGGGCAGTATATAATACAGGGCTGATTGCATGCATGCATAATTTTTCGATGTTAAAATAAGTTTTCTTTGATGTGATTACATGACATATTTCTAGATGTTTAAACCGCAATATCTATAAAATTTGGGTCAAAATAATTGCTTAAATAACCTACAGATACCGCCAAAACCGGAACTGGAATCGCAGAAAGTGAAACGTGCGCTAGTGCTGCCAATGCGGCGGACGGTGGAACCACAAAAAATCGTGATACAAGTGCCGGCGCGCAGCTCACACGCGTATGCGGATGCGGAAATGGACGCGGACAGACATGGCGACACCATCAGCCTGGGGGAGATGGACAGCGATGATGATAAAAGCTTCAAGTAGGGGGATAATTCAATATCTACATTGACATATACTTTAATAATTATGTATGCATAGGTTTAATGGCAGCATGTAATAAAGGCTATGAACAGGAGATCCTAAGCTCGAAACTCAGATTAGACATCACTATGTAGAAGAAGACTTAAAGAAATATTATTTATAATATTACAAAGGCTCAATTATAAGCTTGCCTAAAATTGGACATTCTATATAAATTGTCATTCCCTTTCGATGCTTGTGTTTATATTATATTAATTTTATAAAAAAAGAGTATAAGAATAAATTCATTTACCATGATTTAGGTGTTATATGTATGGTATAAAATATTTATGACTTATATATTCAGAGAAACGAGCGACACAGAGAAAGAAGAGTACATCCCCGCTCCCATAACAAAGAAAATAACCAACACAGAGTATGTGCCTTCGCGACGGAACGAAGTCAGAACTTCCAGCAGGAAAGATGATACGCTTATTATTGAAACTATGTAGGTACATTAAGTATATTTGTCCAAAACGTGTGTTTCCTGACGATGACATTAATTTTTGTTACTGTCAGTTGAGCATTCCTTTTAGTGCTGTTGCCAGCGTACGTTACTTCTTTCCACTTTGAGTTAGTACGTTTATGCGTAATCTTTTCACTTCGCAGTTGTTTTCCATTTTCTCTTGAATTATGTTATGTTTTACCTTATCTTTCAGCAATATTCATAACCCATCAATAGACAAAGACAGAAACACCCAATTTATAGTAACAATGGACGGATACGATCCCAACGCGTTTCTAGCCAAAAAACTATTAAACGAAGGTCTTTTGAATGAAGAAGATGAGATGAGCAAGCCAAAAGAGTCAAAAGATAAAAGAAAGGAAACAGCCAAAGATAAACCACAAGAGAAAGAAAGTACCGTTCAAGTATCACCTGAAACTAGTAATGTACAAAAGAAACGCCTTAGTAACGAAAGCGAAGAGAGTGACACGCAAGTTATAATAAAAAAAGAAGACAAAGAGGATCAGCGTAAAACAGTAGAACAAAAGATTAAAGATGAAGCGCAAGGAAAGAAAAGGAAAGGCTCACCGATAGTGTTTGATGTTGGAAAGAAAGAAAAAGAGCCGGAACGAGAGAGAGTGAGGACAGAGAGTGCGAGCAGTGATAATCACGTCACAGTCACCACTACTACGAATACTCACAAATACGATACGATACCACCGCGTAAGTATGTTACTTTCTAGCTATAGCATTCTTATGAAGGTAGACCCAAAGATAGCGAACGCACCGTTAATGCGCACTATGTGGGCAACTTGCAAGCAATTACTGAACTGTTCGCTCATATGACGTATCTTTACTTGTTGCGGCGTGCGCGCACTCATAATATTCACCTCGCTCCTTCATCACATTCTCGTAAGGTTGCTTTCAATTATGTGTCACGATTACTAAAGTATATGGCGCGCCTGTCGTATATTCCTCCGATTTAGAGGTAGCTTTATACTGTCCCTACGTATTGCTATTAATCTCTGTAGGTTAAAGATATAAACACGTATCAAACAAAAATGTGATTTATGTGTAACTTTCGTTCCTTGAAGTTTTTTTGACATTGTCATTTTTGTGTGATTGCAGTGTCACAAGCGGAACGTAAACTAGTGTGGTGCCGTGCGTTCCCGCTGTGTCGGTACGGGTCGGCGTGCGCGTTCGCTCACCCGCGCTGCAAGTTCCTGGCGGCGTGCACGCGCCGCTCGTGCGTGTACTCACACGCGCACAACGCGCCCACAGCCGCGCCGGCGCCCGTGTCGCCTGTGCTGGGTATGTAGTTCCGTATCCGTATCCGTATCCGTGAGCTCACCCGCGCTGCAAGTTCCTGGCGGCGTGCACGCGCCGCTCGTGCGTGTACTCACACGCGCACAACGCGCCCACAGCCGCGCCGGCGCCCGTGTCGCCTGTGCTGGGTATGTAGTTCCGTATCCGTATCCGTATCCGTGAGCTCACCCGCGCTGCAAGTTCCTGGCGGCGTGCACGCGCCGCTCGTGCGTGTACTCACACGCGCACAACGCGCCCACAGCCGCGCCGGCGCCCGTGTCGCCTGTGCTGGGTATGTAGTTCCGTATCCGTATCCGTATCCGTGAGCTCACCCGCGCTGCAAGTTCCTGGCGGCGTGCACGCGCCGCTCGTGCGTGTACTCGCACGCGCACAACGCGCCCACAGCCGCGCCGGCGCCCGTGTCGCCTGTGCTGGGTATGTAGTTCCGTATCCGTATCCGTATCCGTGAGCTCACCCGCGCTGCAAGTTCCTGGCGGCGTGCACGCGCCGCTCGTGCGTGTACTCACACGCGCACAACGCGCACACAGCCGCGCCGGCGCCCGTGTCGCCTGTGCTGGGTATGTAGTTCCGTATCCGTATCCGTATCCGTGAGCTCACCCGCGCTGCAAGTTCCTGGCGGCGTGCACGCGCCGCTCGTGCGTGTACTCACACGCGCACAACGCGCCCACAGCCGCGCCGGCGCCCGTGTCGCCTGTGCTGGGTATGTAGTTCCGTATCCGTATCCGTATCCGTGAGCTCACCCGCGCTGCAAGTTCCTGGCGGCGTGCACGCGCCGCTCGTGCGTGTACTCGCACGCGCACAACGCGCCCACAGCCGCGCCGGCGCCCGTGTCGCCTGTGCTGGGTATGTAGTTCCGTATCCGTATCCGTATCCGTGAGCTCACCCGCGCTGCAAGTTCCTGGCGGCGTGCACGCGCCGCTCGTGCGTGTACTCGCACGCGCACAACGCGCCCACAGCCGCGCCGGCGCCCGTGTCGCCTGTGCTGGGTATGTAGTTCCGTATCCGTATCCGTATCCGTGAGCTCACCCGCGCTGCAAGTTCCTGGCGGCGTGCACGCGCCGCTCGTGCGTGTACTCGCACGCGCACAACGCGCCCACAGCCGCGCCGGCGCCCGTGTCGCCTGTGCTGGGTATGTAGTTCCGTATCCGTATCCGTATCCGTGAGCTCACCCGCGCTGCATCCCAAGGCTCGCGAAATGTACGCATTGGCCATGTCCGACATTATTAAAATGAATAAACGTCTTTTCTACAGAGAAAGCATGAAATTACAATAACTCAAATTATATTGTTCACAGCATCGCATGTGGTCCCGGCAGCCAACTACAAAACAATATCTTCAGTAGGTGTACCGGGGATGTGCAAGTACTACCCGGGATGCGCCAACCCCGCGTGCCATTACTACCATCCGAAGCCGTGCCGTTACGGCAAGAATTGCGTCAACAAACTAGAGTGCAATTTCTACCACCACGATGTACCCACTAAATGGAAATATCCTGTTTAATGTATTAAAAAAGTTTTGTAAATAAATATGAAATGAACTGATGTTTGTTTTTTGTTAGGGGAGGGGAACTGGTTTTGGGTTATCGTTGTTTAATGTTATGTAGCAGTCGTATAACATAAAATTAGTTGTATGTATAGTTGCGATATTTGAAAATTGTGCAATAAAAATATGTTTCAAGTATCGGCTACGCATATCGATGTTATGTTCGATTACTATAATCAGACGCGTCGGTATCGATACTATAAAAATATTAATAAAAATAACGAATATCGATTTTCACCAGCGGATCAAGGAAAGATTTGAGGACCATAGCATTATGCTCATTTGCTCAAAGACCTCAACCGGGTTTCCCACCTGGTAGGCCTTAAAATGAACAAGACCAAAATCTAGTCTAATGTTCATTTTGAGCATATGCTGATTAGTGTTGAGAACGTAACTCACGAAGTTGTCGACGGATCTGTCTATCTAAGAAAAGTGGTCCAGCTAGCAAGTCCAACTTCAAGATAGAGGTCAAAACCAGCTCGGTTGAGCAGCGTTCGAAAAACTAGGCAAGGTCTTCTCATCTAAAACACCTCAGAGCTTAAAGACAAAATTCTTCAATCAATGAATGTTACCATTGATGACGTACGGCTTTGAAATGTGGCCTCTGACTATGGGCCACCCAAGACGGTTCACAGTCACTCAGCGAGCAATGAAGATTCTCGGTGTTTCTCTGCGCAATCAAATCAGAAATGAAGAGATTCGTAAGAGATCGGTCTCTTACGAATGCCGCTGACATATTTCAAACAGGCCACTCTATTTGGACTTCAGGACGCTTACTATCAGGTGCAGTGGGGTCACTTTCCACGATAAAATCTTATGGTGCCAAATAAAAATCCCATATTCGCATTCGCGAATATTGAAGTTAAATATTCGCATTCGCGAATGTTGGAAATAGGATATTCGTTACATCACTGGTACCTAGTGGTGCTACGGCGAAGACGATTGCAAAGAGAGGGCGCGCGTGACATTGCACGCTTATTTATACGGGCGCCGTTCAGACGTAGGTACGTCAAAACTACTGACAACCTATTAGCCAATACGAAACATTAACCGTTTCGATTGGTAGTTATAGTGACGTAAATGATAGACCGTTTACGAAGAGCGTTAACGTCTCTAGCAACGTTACACCGTGTTCAAAATTGAAATAAATTACAGGCACTGTCAAATACCTACGTCTCTTGCCAATTTAGAACACAATTTTCTTTATTACACAATCAAGACCCGAAATTTATTGAAGAGGAAATAAGGATCAAGGTCGCGGGTAATTGGCTCAATTGCCTCGTCACCTTGTTTAGTAAGTAGTTGCCGAGATTATTGTGAAGGGGTACGTTTTCTTAATAGGTACAAGTATTATGGATTATGGTAAATCTAAACTAGGAGAAACAATTGGAATATTGAATAAATATCAGTAAAAAGTACTTCATGCATATGCCGCAAGATGGCGCTAAATTGTGTTGCGGTGAAACTACGATTATTTCAGTTTTGTAATTCGGTATGTATTTTTTTATCACATCCGCACAGATCCTATGATTAAGGTGTTGCCAAAATTATGTGCTTAATTTGCGATTACATTTCACGTGTTAAGTAGATTCGGATGGAGTAATCGCTTGCTGAGTTATAATTATCCTCAATGTAAAGGATTTACATGTCCATTTTGCCATTAGCGTTTGAAAGCGACAGGATAGCAACTACATATAATATACCCGTTACGCGTGCCTTATCGCACGAAATTATAGTAACTAGTACGTATTACATAAATACCGATTGTTTACAGAGTTGCAATACTGAATATAAGGTGAGTGGACCATGGAAGGCCACTATAACAAATTCAGTTATAATTCTCTTATTTACTGGATAAATGAAACAAACTATATACATATTAAGTAACATTTTGTTTTGTAGAGTATATTACATATACATATTGTAGAGTTAAGCATTAGGTATTTAGTAAATTTAAGTTTTATAACTTCCCAATTCCCAATGGCCTTCAAAAAACAAATTTTCATACAAGGCCGATGTAATAAATCAGTAATTAAAATTAAAACTATCGTGACAATGTAAATACCTGCTTACCTATACTTAAACAACATAAGAAGTCCTTCATTAAAATGCAAATTTAAATACCTAATTACCATAATATATTTACATAAATAATACTAAACAAACATTGCTTCAACATTATCGTAAAACGAAGAATGTATTCATGGTAATGTAAAAATACATTTAATGAGTATTATATTGATATCAAATGAGTTACCAATAGCCGCATTCAATAAATAACGCCGTGTCGCGAGCGACTCGCCGCGCCTCCTCGACCCTCGTCTGTGCATTTGAGGTCCAAGGGTACCTACATTTGCGTAGAAGAAACTTGTCATCACAAATGGCAATGAGGTACTAAGACATTTTCTAATTGGCCTTACAAAGAGCATGACTGTCCATGGTACACCTACCTTATTATACGAGCAAATACATTGTCTGTACGTGATTTATTATCATTGAAATATGTAACGAGTGTCTAGTACCTACCTATTTATATTTTATATCTGTCACTGATCGAAGTTTGTGTTGTCTGAAAATAATAGTGTATAAAATAATACCTACATAAGATAAATGTAACTGCTTCTGTGGCGACTGGCGTATTTGTACCTATTGCGTGCGCGGTACCATCTCACATCTAAGAGATGGATTTCCTAAAGCTGCCATAATAAAGTAAAGTTGTAAAGTAGAAAATGCCTCTATATGTTTAAAAATTACATATACCTAAGTATTATAATTCCGCAGGTAACTTTTGTCAAAACTATCATAAATTAATTAATTAATTAATTTTTTGTCTTGTTCCTTATAATATTTAATTGAGTAATTATATCGTAAAATTATATTATGCACGTTGTGGTTGCCTGTAGTCTGAGTTACAATTACTTAGTTTTATTTTCTGATTGTTATTATTATGTTTGTGTTGTTGTAAACTTTGTTGGCAATCCTCAAATAATAAAATAAAAAATAAATAAAATTAATTAATTTGTAGTACCTAACGGTTTTTTTATTGCACTGAATGACGAGACGAGCATGCCGTTCGCCTGATGGTAAGCGATACGACCACCCATAAACAGTAGCAACACCATCCAGCACCTTGAGTTACAAAGTACTGTGTGGCATTCCACTGCGCTCTGTTATACTGGACTTCGTGAAAGGCTTTTTTAAAAAATAAAATACGGAATAATTTGAAAAGACAGCCGTCTAGCGTGAAGGATAGGAAGAGACTGGCGGGGACCAAGGGGACCCGGTATATATCATGTATAGGAAAGATGAGTAGGCAATAGGAAAGTGCAAGATAGGCAGGAAAGGGTGCATTATATAACTATAACACCTCCCTGGGGTGGACTAAACATCGGGGTTGAACTTCGATGTTTAGGGGATGAAGGATGTGGGAAATCAGATTTTGGTTCTGATGCTAGGAGAAGGATCATTTTGAATATCAGAGTGAGCATTAAAGGTTTGCATGGGTATGCTTACTTGGGGATCTGGTATGGGATCTGATGGTGAATTAACTGGGACGGATAGGGAAAATGTTGGACTGAAATGGGATAGGCGGCTGTTTGATTTAATACATTTAACACACTTAAGAATAAAAAATACAAGAATGATAAAAACTAATACAATTGTTATGACAGAGTAATGAGTCCCGTATTTAATTATTGAGGGTTGGTTTACAACCCTATCTGCTTCACCAGATAAGGATTTAAATTTGGATTTTATTTCCGAAGTAAATATATCTAAGTCAATATTTTGTAGTTTTAAAGGGGGCTCATTACTTATAACATTTTTTATCTTAAATAAATTACAGCAAGCATCATCTAATATATTGAAATCTGATTTGATAGTAGTTACATTTATTTTAATATTTTTATATTTTGGTAATAGTTTTGAAGTTTTGCAATATGCTACACAGTTATTAGGAATGGTCAGGATTCCTGTGCCAACAATATTAATGTTGGTTATCTTTTGATTAGAACATTCTATGTATAGTTTGTTGTCCTGGGATTGCACATACAGCCAATTATTATTAGAAAGTGGTGTCCATAGATCTATGTTACCGTGGATAAAGTCCGTTTTACACTGCACTGGTAAAGCACTTATCACACTCGATATGATTTCGCTCTCACAGCACGGATTTGCGCTGGAGGGGAACACTGTTGTCACGTCGCAGATGTGTTCGCGTGGACTCGTAGTTAGGCATTCCCTCAGTGAGTCCAAAGTGCAGTATTCGGACCTATCTTTGGTCATTGCTATGTACTTAGTGCTAGGTATTATAAAACTAAAAGAATTTGGATTTACATTATTATGTGGGGTAGGTAGAGCTATACTATGGAATAGGTCATACTCTCTAGGAGATACTAATGGTATCCTTAAAATAAAAACAATTTTGTTGCTTAGGCTATAACACATTACATTAGAAATATTTGATAGGCTATGAATATTGCCTAACGTTAAGCTGACAGGTAACTTAAGATCTACAGGTAAGTATCTATAGTTATCAACAATTTCTTGGTATAACTGCACGGGTGGTAATACCGCCGGGTGCAGGATGTTATGACTACATGATAGGATGGCATTTGTTATGTCTGCTAACTGAAAAGATAACGCAAGCAAGGATGCTTCTAAAGTGTTTAAGATTGAATTAATGTTAGATTTAATTAATAATTCATTAGATATTATTGTAATATTTTTTAATCTTAATGAGAAATTGTCGATAGCTTGATTAAGGCTGGCTTCATTAAGTTTTATTTTATGTAAAGTATTATTAAGTTTGGATAGAACTGAACTTGTTACTAAGATATTTTCTTTCATTAATGAACCCAGTCTTTTTTCATTATTTTGAATATCTTGAATGGCGTTATCATACTTGATAGCGTCATCCTCGTCTAGAGTACCGAATATAATTTTAGACAAAGTACCAACACCACCTATAAGGGCACTTCGTTTGGATCTTTTAGTTACTAGGTGAGAGATAGCAGAGTATTCAGATACGATATCGTGATATCTTAGAGTCAGTGGTTCTAAAACATTATTACATTCTAAATCAATAGATGTTTTTATCTGGATTTGATTACAGGAGAAACGTATTGTACCTAACACGGAATTGATATTTTGGATATGAGGTTCTATATGTGAGATATCGAAAGGAGTCACTACATCTAAATAACTTGCACGAATTTTGAGTTCGCCAATCGGATCGAAATATATGCCGGAGCTCGTGTTGATTCGTTGAACGAACTCTGGGTGACCATGGGCCAGTATGCTGCAAATAAAATCATATATCTAATAAGTTATACTTAGATAAAACGCGTTATGGCCTTATTTATTGTACTTAAAGAAAATGATAATTATAAAAGAGAGATGATAGAAAAAATTAGAAATTAAATTAACTAACATAATATGGGAATATAAACTATGTTGTGGCAGGCGCGTCTTGGACCTCCACATGTTTGACTTCGTCAAAATGATGTTTT
This sequence comes from Sphinx pinastri, assembly GCA_947568825.1. NCBI lineage: Eukaryota > Metazoa > Arthropoda > Insecta > Lepidoptera > Sphingidae > Sphinx > Sphinx pinastri. Next base: position 11,481,908 of record OX387630.1, read on the forward strand.
ACGTGTCTCCTATTTATGAGTAGCGATAACGTATGGTTACCGTGCACTTTGACGACCTTGTATGGACCTTTCCACACAGGCGATAAGGCCTTTCTTAGTCGAGGATGATTTTTTAGCATGACATAATCGCCGACTCGATATGTTACGGGGCGAGTATGTGAATCATAATAAGTTTTTGAATTTGACTTAGATTTTTCAATGTATTCTATGGCTTTATCGCGAGCGTGTTTCATGCGATGTTGTAACATTTTTACATACTCAGGGTAAGTTGTATTGGATGCGTCATAGACGGAATCTGGTATGTGTGGCTTGTGTCCGAACAATAACTCGAATGGTGAGTAGTGTGTAGTTGAATGTACAGTGGTGTTATACGCTAGCATGGCTGTATATACGTATCGAGGCCAATTATCTTGGTTCTCGTTTACGTAGGGTTTGAGATATTCTTTAAGCGTGGAATGTGACCTTTCCAAAGCACCCTGTGTTTGTGGGTGATACGGAGTTGACCACAGCTGTTTAATCTTTAAGAACTCACAAGTTTTCTTAAAAAGGTCAGCTGTGAAGTTTGTACCCTGATCTGTAAGGATGTGTTTAGGAATCCCGAATAGGGATATGAAATGTAAAAGGCATTCACACGACTCTTCAGCTGTATTATTGCGAAGAGGATAAGCTAATGAGAATTTTGTGAGATCGTCTTGCATAGTGAGGATATATCTGAGTTTAGCTCTGCCGGATTCGGGTAAAGGACCTACTATATCTATGGATAATCTCTCAAATGGTGACGTCGAAGTAGAGGTTATCACCATAGGAGCTCTATTAACTTTACGTAGAGCTTTGTTTAATTGGCATGATTGGCATTTTTTAATGTAGCTATCTATGTCACTGCGCATATTTTTCCAATAATATTTTTCTTTAATGCGATTCAGCATCCTGACAGAGCCAAGATGTCCCGCAATGGGCAGGTCGTGGTTATCCTTCAGAATTTTTGGAATTTCGCTCAGCGAAGGATATATAATGTTGTCATGATAGATATGTATTTTAATGTTAGTGCCGTCGAACAGATACCCGAACATGTTGTATATTTTTATAAAGGAATGCCTATCGAATGGATTTTTGAAATCTGATGTACTTATTTCATTTATTGTAGGATAGGACATAATTATTTCATCACGTGTATATTTTAGGGACTTAAATATATCCGGATATGGACAGTCATCGAAATGGTGTACTTTTGTGAAGAGAAACAGGTAAGTCTTATCTGTAATTTTCAATGGTAAAAATGTGTGTAATGTTCTTTCTGATTTCAGGAATTCTTCCCGATCGGACTCCGGACAGTTTCCAAGGATTTCCTGGACATAGGGCATAGACTCATCCGTGTCTATTGAGGTAGGTATGATAATTAATTTCTGTGTTCCTTTGAGCAGGTTTTCATTGTGTTCTACAATACAGGTATCATGTTGTTTTGCGGATGACTTGAGGAATTTGGTATAGGTCTCATCGTGTAAAGGTAAGTTTTCAGGTATTGGACAAGGCGTCTCTGGGTGAGATGAACTGGGTAAGGTTTCAGGGTTCTGCCAACTGGTGGAAGGCTGAGGTTCCAGTTCGGATTCATGGAGAGGTAAGTTACGAATTTTATTTTCGCTTTCAGGGACATTGGAGGTAGAAGTGTGATTGGCTTTCGGTGATGAGAGGATATCATTCAAGGTTATTAAATCTGACGGGCTTAAAGCTGACAGCTCGTTGGGGTCAAAAGATGGTGAGATTAATAAATCTATAAGATCTCCATCTAGATCGCGGTTTGGATTTTCCGCAAGGACATTGGATGGCGGAGATAAGGATGGAAAAGGATTTGGCAAAGGTTGATTTGGATCATTATTTTCAGGGAAAATCGGATTTACTGGATATCTGGAGAGGGCGTCGGCGGCGGAATTCAGTTTTCCTTTACGATAAACTATTTCGTAATCGTATTCCTCCAGTTTTAGTCTCCACCTTTGGAGTTTGCTACTGGGGTCCTTGTGGTTAAACAACCATTTTAGGGGCCTATGGTCAGTGACTATGACAAATTTACGACCATATAGATAGGGGCGAAACGTTTTGCAACCGTATAATATTGCTAATAGCTCCTTTTCGGTTGTGCTATAATTAGATTCGCTTTTATTAAGTGTTCGTGAAGCGAAAGCTACTGGTTGATCTTTACCAAAAGATCCTTGTGAAAGGACGGCGCCGACGGCATAGTTTGAGGCATCGCAGGTGAGGATAAATGGTTGGGAAAAATTTGGATAAATAAGTAACGGTGCGGATGTTAGCTTGTTTTTTAACGTCTCGAAAGCAAGTTGTTGTTGGTTTTCCCAATTAAAAGATGTATCCTTTTTTAGGAGGTTGGTGAGGGGTTTCGCGACTTTAGAGAAATCGGGAATAAAACGACGATAGTAGGAGACAAGGCCTAGAAAGGATTTTATATCCTTGGGATTTTTTGGAATTGGAAATGTAGTAACGGCCTTGATTTTCTCAGGATTTGGTTTAACACCTTCTTCGGTAATTATATGTCCAAGATAACAGACTTCGTGTCTGAGAAATTCGCACTTGTCTGGCTGGAGTTTAAGATTAAAATCTCGAATTCTTTGGAAAATCGCTTCTAGATTAGAAATGCTGGATTTAAGGTCATGGCCATAACACACTACATCGTCCAGATAGACGAAGCAGCGAATGCCTTGAAGACCAGACAAGGCAGAGTTCATGAGTCTCTGGAAGGTTGAGGGGGCATTTTTGAGCCCGAACGGCATTCTCAGAAATTGGTAATGTCCTTCAGGAACGGTGAAAGCTGTTTTAGATTTATCGGCTTCGTTTAATTCAATCTGATGGAATCCCGATGCTAAGTCTAAGGTGGAGAAATATTTACTATTCCCAAGTTGGTCTAAGATTTCAGTAATCTGAGGGATAGGGTAAGTGTCGCCGATTGTTATATCATTTAGCTTCCGATAATCGATCACCACTCGCCACTTTTGTACATTGGAAGCGTCAAGTTTCTTAGGGACAACCCATATGGGTGATGACCAAGGGGAATTGGAAGGTTCAATTATGTTTTGTTCTAGCATTTTATCGATTTGCTTGCGAACTTCGGCTTTATGGACTTCTGGGAACCTATATGATTTGGTATATATCGGAATGTCTGTTGTGGTTTTGATTTCATGTTTGAGGGCGTTAGTGTGAGTAAGGTTTTCTCCTGGAAGATGGAAAATATCGGAAAAATCGGAACATAATTGTAATAGAACATCTCTTTCCTCATCATTCAGGTGTGAGGTGCGAAGTTGTCGCAATACTTCTTCAGTGCGTTTAAAACTGTTCGTTGTATTGCTTATATGATTAATAGTACCGGAAGGGTAATTTTTGAATTGTACAGAGTCGATAGGATCAAGTTTCAGATTTAAGTTTGATTTTAAATTCATTGCTTTTTCTGAGGTGTTAAGAACGGAAATATTAATTCTGTTATTCTCTTTAACTCGCACGAGACAATTCGCGATTAATAAATTTTCGGATAAATTTTGGTCTAGAATTAACCCTTCTTTAATTTCGGGGTTAGACACAGAACATTCTATTACAGTTTCTGTTCTAGCAGGGATTATATAAGCAGGATCATGAAAATGTAGTTTTAAGGATGATTTCCCGATATAAAGTAAGTCGTCGGTATAATTTATACTACACCCTAGTGTGTTGAGCATATCGGACCCTATAATTCCATCATAGGGTAGGTGTACGATGTCAATGACATGGAATTTATGTGATATTGTGGATTTCGGAATATGTAACTTAAGTTGGAAATGACCGCGGGTGCAAATAGGTTCTTCTGTCGAATCGATACCCTTCAACTGGATAATTTCTTTTACTAGTTTAGGATGTTTCTCTATGCATGAATATTTTAATAGGCTTACGGAAGACCCTGAGTCTACTAATAATGACAATGGGATGTCGGATATAGAGGATTGAATAAGAACATGAGGCAACAGTGTTTTTTCAGGATTACTCGTTATTTCATAAACGTTTGGATTTGAAGGATTCTGCAGACCAACCTTGTTATGTTGCTGCTTGGATATAATAGGGCCACTATGAGTTTGGGGCTGGTTACCCTGTTTGTTAGTGGACTTGGATACAGAGGGAGAATCACTATGAATTTGGGGCTGGTTACCCTGTTTGTTAGTGATTTTGGATACAGAGAGAGAATCACTATGAATTTGGGGCTGGTTACCCTGTTTGTTAGTGATTCTGGATATAGGATTAGGGACACTATAAGTTTGGGGCTGGTTACCCTGTTTGTTAGTGTACCTGGATGTTGAGATATGACCACTATAGATTTGGGGCTGGTTACCCTGTTTGTTAGTGGATTTGGATACAGAGAGAGAATCACTATGAATTTGGGGCTGGTTACCCTGTTTGTTAGTGATTCTGGATATAGGATTAGGGACACTATAAGTTTGGGGCTGGTTACCCTGTTTGTTAGTGTACCTGGATGCAGAGATAGGACCACTATAGATTTGGGGCTGGTTACCCTGTTTGTTAGTGGACCTGGATACAGAGATAGGACCACTATAGATTTGGGGCTGGTTACCCTGTTTGTTAGTGGACCTGGATACAGTGGATTTTGGATTATAATTTGAGATGCCGATTTTTGGCGCATGAAGTCCCGCACGGCATTGGGACGAGACGTCTATTCGTTTTTTGAGTCTGTGTCAACAGTGTCGTAACCTTCGGTAAGGTCCATTGGATACTCGGTACCGTTAGGTGTCGTAGTATCGCCGGCAATGAAATGGACGCGTTGAGGCATCCTTGATTGACTCTGGTTGAAATTTTTAAAACGATTGTTATTGAATTCTCTTCTTCGACACTGTTCTAGGCTATGGCCTGGAAGTTTGCAATATCTGCAAATTACTAAGGAATTGTTATACTCGTAAGGTCGACTTGGATTAACATTCGAGCGACTTGGATTAACATTTGAGCGACTTGGATTTGGGTTAAAATTGTAATTAGAGTCGCGTCGCATAGGTTGAGTATTTTGCTTTGGAATATTTGGCCTGTATAATTGTCGCGGATGTTGCACGCTAGACGGTCCCTGATTCTGTTTAGATAGAGATTGTTGAATTTTTTCTTCGGAGATTGCCATATTAATGGCTTCATTTAATGTTTTTGAGGATTTGCATCTAACAATATTAGAAATGCGGGGCGTCAACCCCATTTGGAAATGATGGAGGGCTAGTTCCTCCATGGCTGCTGTACGACCAACCATTTCTCGATTTTTATGGCCATGTGTGATGGATATTTCGGTTAAAAGTTGTGAAAGGCAAGTTTCTATTCGTAATGCATACTGGCTCACAGTCTCGTTAAATTGCTGTTTGCACTCTTGCAAGTCTGTGAGCAGATGAGCGTAGTGTTTTCTTTCGCTAAACTGTGTTTTAAGGAAATCTTTCAGTTGCTGCCAATTATTGAATTCTTTAATGGAGCAAGCGGTTTCGGCTTTGCCTCCTAAGCGGCAAAGGATATATTTGAAAACGGTGTCCTTTTGAGAATCAGATGCCAGATCATAAGCATTGTTACAATTGACGAGAAATGAATTTAATTTTTCTCTACAGCCCTCATACGGTTTTATAAATTTTAAAAGTGTTGATAATTCGATTTCAGGTTTTTGTGACACAATTTTCTTTTTAGAATTCGACCTCGTGGAAGGTCCTTGAAGAGGAGGACAGTAATTTTCCTCTTCTGTATCTGTAACCGCGATTTCGGGTCTTTCAAATTTTGGGCTCTGTGATCTCTCAGCCATGGTGATGGAATTATAATACTACTTTCAATGATTTACACAATTTAACAATACACAATATAGAGGTTATAAACACAAGAAACAATTAGGAGTATAGCAATGACCAAAATATCCGAATTATAAATTACTCACTGGAATGCTGAGAAGATGATTGCGATGAACATAATTCCTCCTTGGAGTCTCTCTGGGATTTGCTTGCTAGCGCGCAAGGTGTCGTCGATTCAGGATCGCAGGAACGCAGGAGATTGGCTGCTGGTTGATTGCTGGACAGCACGAACGGCTCGCAGCAATGGTCTCCTTGCAGTTTGATAATAACACGAAGTGGGCCGGCTCGAACTTGGTGCACTTTTTGCACTGCACTTTTGTCCGTATGGTCACTGATGTTATTATTTTGTTTCGAAGACGACCGGGGACTCTTTAAGAAATCCCTTTACGCTGCCACCAAATGTTATACTGGACTTCGTGAAAGGCTTTTTTAAAAAATAAAATACGGAATAATTTGAAAAGACAGCCGTCTAGCGTGAAGGATAGGAAGAGACTGGCGGGGACCAAGGGGACCCGGTATATATCATGTATAGGAAAGATGAGTAGGCAATAGGAAAGTGCAAGATAGGCAGGAAAGGGTGCATTATATAACTATAACAGCTCGTCATCCTGAGACATAAGATGTTAACTCTCAATATGTACAGCAGTTACACTGGCTACAATGTCCTTCAAACCGAAACACAACAGTGCATGCACACTGCTGCTTGGCGGTAGAAATAGGCATTGCGGTGGTACCCACCCAGACGGACTCTTACATATGAGAGACCTACCACCAGTACGAAGGTTGTATTAATACTAAGGATGTTGTGTGATGAATTAAAACAGTGCGAGGTATCATTCGTCAGTAAAGCCCAAAATAACCGGGCTTTATTGCACGCTCTTAGGATGGACCAAAATTGATTACACTCTTCAATACCACAGGTATATAATATACCTAGATATCTCAACTTCGCCTTGTCTTATCTTGCTTCTTACTACTATTATAAAAATGTTTGGATTTTTGTATGTTTGCATGTTTAGATGTTTGTTGAAAGTATACGCAGAAGTAACTAAACGGATTTGGATAAAATTTGGCACACGGGTAGATCATGTCCTGGATTAACACATAGGGCACTTTTTATCTCGGTAATTGGCAATGGGAAATAATGGATATTTCTCAATCTGATTCTTTAAGTAGATGGCGCTGGCGTCGTATTGTGTTTTAGGGAATTTTGTAGCGGGAAAGCCTATTCACGCGGGCGAAGCCGCGAGCAACACCTAGTATAATATAAAAATAAATGAATATAGATGCATTAGCCCCTTCAGCGGAGGAAGTACCTAAGTCGATAATAAGCACATAATTTATACGCTAGGGTATGCCGCGGACAAAATAGATGACTGTGAACCATCCGCCTGGTCGCATCCTATCATCCTGTACGGATTCATTCGCACCGCGCTCCCACTGACGGAGGGGTCACAAACACAGCGTGAATTGATCGACACTTGGAATTCGAAAAACAAAAACTGAACATTGTTCATCGAATAACAAATTTTTGAGGAGATTTTGAGGAGTTCGCAGATTCTAAGGTAAGAGCTTTTTTGTTATAGTAACGGTTTTCAATGATTTAATGTAAATTTATTTGCATGTTGGTTTTATGGATACATTTATGCATACATTAACCTGTGTAATAATAATACTGTCAAATATACATTTGAAAAACAATGAAGAAAATCATGACAATTGATGACGAAAAAATTAAGCCCGGAGTTTCTTTCTGCCTTTCTTCTTCGGGTCGTCATCGCTTAGGTAGCTAGTGAAAGGCTGGTAGGTTAGCTTGGCTAGGACCTTTTTATCCTCGCCGGCGAGGACCGTGGCGTTTCCTTTCCTCGTAATGTAAAGATACTCCTTCCCTTTCTTTTATGTCAGCTCCACTTCTCCTTACCTAGCCCTATTCCCGTCCCCAATGTCCGTGTCCTCTGTACCTATCAGCCCGTGCTGGTTGTTCATTATTTAATCTAGGTACTTTAAATTATTTAATTGGTATATGTACCTTTGTTATTGTCTCTACCTTGTCATGACTTGTCATAAGTGCTTTTTTATAAGCCTACTTGATCAATAAATGATTTTATTTTATTTTATTTTATTTTATTTTTTATGGCGGTCTTTTTCTGATAATTTTTAGTGAGTACTAAACTAACTAACATTTTTTATTGCTTACATAAAGAATTTCATAAAATCGGTCGAGCCGTTTCGGTGAAGTGCAACCATACACACCGTGACACGTGATTTTTATAAAATATCTATAAGATTAAAATATAACAGTCGATATACCTATATACTTACCTCAGTTATTCGCTGGATTACGAAGAAACTATTTGCATGGTTTCATTTTTATATTCTCAGGTTGATTTTGGCTTTAAATGTTGAAAACCTATATCTTTCTACCGTCGTTTTTGTAAAGCATCGTAAAAAAATACAATAATTGTACTTATTGTTTATGCAAGTAAGTATGTTCAATAAAATAAGATTAGAAAATAGAACTCTCAAAAACTAGCCTTGACCAGCGTAGTGGAGTTGAACTAAACCCTTTCAGTAGTAGAAAAGGTCCTTGCTACACAGCAGGCAGTGTATCATAATACATGGCGCCAGGCAATATCATTAAACAAAGTACCAGTCTGAGAGTTTGCCTATGCAAAATTACAAGGCGCACGTTTTTAACTGCTCGCTTCGTTAGGCATTTTAAAATCTGGTGGTAGGTCTCTCATATGTAAGAGTCCGTCTGGGTGGGTACCACCGCAATGTCTATTTCTACCGCCAAGCAGCAGTGTGCATGCACTGTTGTGTTTCGGTTTGAAGGACATTGTAGCCAGTGTAACTACAGGACATAGTGAGACTTAACATCTTATGTCTCAGGATGACGAGCGCAGTGGAATGTCACACAGTACTTTGTAACTCAAGGTGCTGGATTGTGTTGCTACTGTTTATGGGTGGTCGTATCGCTTACCATCAGGCGAACGGCAAGCTCGTCTCGTCATTCAATGCCATTAAAAAAACTAGTAATACTATAAATGCGAAAGTTTGTGAAATTTTTAAAGTTTGGATGTTTCTATGTTTGCTAGAAGTAAACGCAGAAACCACTGAACGGATTTGGACGAAATTCGGCACACGGGTAGACCATGTCCTGGATTAACACATTATAGGCTACTTTTTATTCTAATTTGCTCCCACGAGAAATAATAGATGTTTTAATTAGATTTTTTAATAAATGGCACTGGTATCGTACTGTATGGGGATTTTATATCGGGATAGGCTTCTTACGCGGGTGAAGCCGCGAGCAACACCTAGTCGTTTATAAGCACAAGAAAATATTATCACATATTTGTACTCTCTTAGGAGGTATTATACCTGTACTTAAATCATTCCCAAATTATACAGAAGTTACGAAATTACCATGAAACTTACAAACACCAAAATACAACCTACCGAAAAAAAATATGTGATAACTTAAAATCATTCTTGAGCATTTATCTATAACAATCTTATGACCTACATTCAAAATGCAGGTCATAATGTTGTTTAACGTCTAATGGCCGATTTCATTAAATGGTTCCAAATTCTAATTTTAATCATTGATCCAATTCTAAGTATAAACCAATCAAAATAAGTTATTTTTGAACATGTTTAAAATATTATTATGATTGGTCCGTTTTTGTGATCTATCGAAAAATAGGATTGGGACTGGACATATTAAAATCGTTGGTAAGACGCATAAATAGACGCTACTCATAGGGAATCGATGGCTCTACCTCTCAACAGCGGCGTAGCGCTGTTTCTTGCCACCCGGGGTGGACCCAAAATTTTCCCCAATATCATCATCAGCCACACGACGTCCACTGCTGAACATAGGCCTCTCCTAAAGATTTCCAGACGGACCTGTCAAAAGCGGCCTGCAGCCAGCGTGTTCCTGCTACCTTTATCAAGTCGTCTGTCCACCTTGCAGGTGGACGGCCGATGCTGCGCTTGGCAGTACGTGGCCTCCACTCGAGAACCTTTTTGCCCCATCTGCCGTCAGTTCTTCGAACTCGAAATTTCCCTCCCTAAGGCACAAAAAAGGTAATTTCAACAAATAAGAGCCTCGCGTGCACCCACCAAAACATAAAAAAAAAATATAACATTTTGCCGCCCCCCTAAAAATGCCGCCCGGGGCGGACCGCCCCCCGCCCTAACCACGCTACGCCACTGCCTCTCACCCGCGCATAACAGGCCTTGAGCTCACCAAAAATATATCTAGATCTGCCACTACTACTTATTGCGGTCAGCCTTTACCTAATTATTACACGTGTAACGAAGATAAGCCCCAATTGATCATGCAACTTAATCCACTCAATTAGTTAGCAATGTTGTTTGAAATTAAATAAAGCCTTGTATTTCAGGTTGTACTAGATTGCTTTTATGGCTTCTAAATGTTCGGGTTTTGATTTTTATCAAATTGTTGCTTTGTGGCCTAATCTGAGGTAATGTATCAACTTTTAAATATTCTAAATTTATAAATAGGATCCTTATTATTGAATAACGATATATACTTTGGTAGGTACTTTATTAAAAAAAGTCTATTTAGTAATTATAATTTTATTTAGTTATATGTCAATTACTTTGTTTGAAGCTTTTAATGTTATTGTTTTTCATATTATTATGTATGTCGTACGTACTTACAGGATGAATTTTTGAGATGGAGCAGCTACGAGTAAACTTTCTTAGGAAGCTGTCCATCATTTGTGTCCTTAAGTCTTTTGATCCTTGTAAGCAACAGAATCGATTGGTATAGGTAAAGATAAAAGATAAAGATATATTTATTTTGCAAATATGGGTAAAACAGATGATCATACATGAAATTATTTAGAGCAACCAGAAGATGGTATGCAAAATTAAATAGTTGAAATTAAATACTATGTCACAATTATGACGTCATAAGAACATTAGAATAATAAAAACAAAAAATTATAAAATAATGTCAGTCGCAGTATGCTAATAGGTCAATATTTAAATTAAGATTTTAAAAGAAAAATATTATATGTCATTTTGGGTAATTACATATTATCAATGCTCCAGTAAAAACTCGGTTAGATTATAATACACTCACCGCGGCGCTGTTCAAATTTCCATAGAAAGAGTTAATTAAACTGCAGCGCTGAGGTCTCGGGTTCGTATCGCAGGTCGGGCAAAGTGATATTGGCATTTTCTGTTCAGTATCAGCACCGGAGTTTGAAATTTGTGTCAAAAATGGCGATAGGCTCGCCCCCTATCACATCATGGGACAGAATACGCACGGCGAAAAGTGGGTGCACTAGTTGTGCCTGACGCCTCTGTCTACACGTTTTTGGGATAAATGGCTTGAGTGTGTGTGTGTGTGTTAGTGTAAGTTACTTTAACGAAATCCTTACGTTAACTATAATAAAGCGTGTAAATTCGTGCTCAGTGTACCTACACTTTAAAAATACGACTTACTAGTCTTTTGAACATAGATCTTAATAAATTAAAATTTTAACGGTACGTTCAGATTTGTCTGTAGGTATGAATAGCCTTATTAGGCTTCATTCAGACGTATCAATTATTGCATGTAATATTCGTACGCAATTATTGGGTATAAAGTCACCCCGTCTGAATATGCGCAAAGGTTAGGCAATTTCGCCCGCGTTGACGTAAGTATACGAGTCTTTTGAAAGATATACAAAAAACTAATGTTGCTAGCAATAATTGCATATGATGATTACTAGCAATAATTGATCTGTCTAATGGCCCATTTACATGATGCCATTTTTTTGTACATAAAAGCGCAATAATTAAATGCAATACATTACGTGCAATAAAGAATTGACCTTCAAGAATTGTAAGCAACTGTTTACACACGGATATAAGTAAAAAGTGGAATGCAATTATTGAGTGAAAGTCTTGACAAAAATAATTCCAACTTTCTTGTGTTTACGCCAATGTTTAGGAGATTTTTGTTTACAAGTTTCGACTTGTCTGAACACAGGCGTGTATGTGTGTGTACTGTACTATTAATTAATATATTGGCGGGTTGCTTCAAGTATTGCATGTATTAGCGTTGGCGAATTTTCATTCAAATGTTGAATGTTTTAGAAGCTACTGTATTTATTAAAAAATATGAGTCTAAAAGTATTAAAATTAGGTTCTGGTGATTTACTAAAGTTCATTGTGATTTATTGAAATCATGAATGTTTATGGGATACTGAAAATAAAAATTATAAGACTCAACGCCCTCGTGTTTGCAAATGAAGAAAGAATCCAGTTGAATACAAGACTTGCTTAAGCACATATAGCATGACGTGCTTTTTACACCAAGAAAAGATTTCAACCAAAACTTGTATAACAAATCAAGAATGTTACGTGTTGTTTAAACCATGCAACTCATATATTGCTTCAAGTTAATTGTATGCAACAGGCAAGAAACTTGCATCGTGTATATGGGCATTAAATCAGTATTTAATGTAAAAAATGCATAGGTAATTAGTAAAAGTATTTTAGCTAATTTAGTATTTATAACATACTAAAAGATTGTATCTAAATACAAGATACAAAATAAAAATCAAAAAAGTATTTTAGATAAAAGATACACAATACGTATTTTGTATCTTGTATCTGTTCAGAAGAGGTCTACAAAAAATATTTTTTACTGGTAATAGTTGTTGTTAAGTTACCCACATACTGTTGTTATTTGTTATATTTTGATTGTTAACTGCATACAACTCAATACTTTTAATTTATCTTAGTTCGCACCTTCTGTAATTTACCCATATAATATATATATAAATAAAAGATAATAATAATGGCAATGGTAATAGTAATGGCATATTTTGGAATGCAATCTAGTTTTAATGTAAGCGTGTATGTTATATAAAATTGTCATGATTGTACTCTGTTTTGCGTCTTAATTAAATAAATAAATAAAAATAAATAAATCTGTATTTCAAATACTTGTATTTAGATAAATCACATCTCTGTCTATAACTGCAAATAAGCTGAATAAGAACGAATTTTAGAACCGCATATTTATTTCTGCAGACTGCCTCGGTGACGTACCTATTTGCATTACGGTACGACTGCTATGCTGAGGTCTCGGGTTCGATCCCCGGGTTTGGCAAAGTGATATTGGATTTTTCTATTCAGTATCAGCCCGGAGCCTGAAATTTGTGGCCGATATGGCGATAGGCTTGCCCCCTGTCACATCATGGGACGGAATACGCACGGCGAAAAGTGGGTGCATTAGTTGCGCTTCTCCCTACCCCTTCGAGGTTAAAAGGCGTGAGTGGTATGTATATTTATTTCACTGTCCGCTTCACGTGAAATGCCCCATGAAATTATTCATGGAATTATTATGTACCTACTTTATAATATACTGTTTAACTACATGTTATAATTTACAGATTATAATTACATAACCGGCTTTATGACATTTTAGACAAGCCTTCTTATTAATATGATAAATAGATATCTATTTTCGGTAACTGCATTAGGCAATGTAGATATACTCTCTACAGTGCTATTTTTATAATGCCAAGGACATCATTTCTATATTTATACAGTATTACGAGAGTTATTTTATTGTCCAATTACAAAATAAATTAACAATATTTTACTATCTATCCATAATTCATATTAGGTTTAGTTTTTTTTTTTATATCATTGAGTGACATTGAGAAATGCGATGGTCATCACAACCAAAGTAGAATAAATCTAAATTTGAAAAAAGAATGTTGGGTACGTTCTTTTGTACTCGTGCCGACTGCCGTGCCAACGCTGGGGAAATAGCTTCTACGCATTGTATTTAAGGTTCATATTAGTAAGGGATGGTAAAACCTCCTACGCATTTTCGATCAGGGTCACGTGATCCTGACGCGAGTTTAGCATTTTATACCCATCCCAAAAGTGCTCAACGCCGCTAAAGAAGTTTTCACTTCAAAAAGGTCTTACAGCACACATAAAGGAAAAAATATGTACTTTAATTACAAAATGCGAATAAAATAACCTTTTTAAATTTAATTGATTTATTAATAAATATTTGCGAACTATTGAACTTATAATATACTTAGATAACTTACCTGCAAGTTTTTTCGGAACCCTCGGAGTCCAACTCGCACTTGTCCGGTTTTTGTTTATCCTATTGCGACAAAATTACTATTCTACATCCGAAGATAAATACATAACAGCATAGTAAGTTTAATATAGCCAACAAGAGTACGGTTATAGAATTGTGCTGGCATGTCGTGTGTGCATTCTAAGTATTATTGGAATCAGATCTAACAGTTTAGATGATAAGGCTTTTCTAGTTGTATATTATGTCCCTGTACTTGAGTTTAAATGCCTCCTTAATTCATTTTTTTTGTCTCCATTTTGCTATGGAGGGAAACAGACAATTAATATATCCAACCCTCTCTATGTCTCTGTTTGAAGAATTTCGTTGTGGGCTAAGACAAATTAGTGTTTTCTGAGCCTCGCCAAACTCCATCCCTCGGTGCTATAAAATGTTGGTGCCGATCCTGACTTATAAGAATGCAGTGGCGGGGGCGAGGGCGGGGAAAGTCTCTGTCCAAAGGCACTGTGTGACCCCGTGACTCCATTCGCCGAACGAGCAGCTATCTCGGTTTTGTTCTAATGTACGGCTTGATCCGTCTGCGGGCAAAAGCATATAATAAGCTTCAAAAAGTGTAAAACAAACTGTAAATATTTATTACTTTAAGAAAAAACAATTCCGAACGTAAAAACAAAAAAAAACGCAGGAAAGATTGGTCTCAATACGGAATATCACAAATAGCAGCACATAATTATTTATGCCTCTAAAGAGACCAACACAATTCAATGCGAAGCGAATGTATCGATTGGAAAACAATGACTATGCGTTGCATTCCGCCAAAATAATCACGAGCCTATTGGCCAAGGTCGAATAGAACTCTAGAAGCGCTCAATGATTAGTAACTAAAACTGTGAACTTGGATTTTTTAATAGATAGAATTATATTGCATATTCATTACAAAAAAATAGATCTTTCGTATTAGAGCATGTCTGAGTTGGTCTACCTTGTTTGAGCGTTGTTGTGGTTTGATTTGGAGAACTCTGTAACCAGTCTAGTTATTTTTTTGACTTACTAAGCATTATGGTACTAATGCTAATTTCAACATGCTCTGTTAGTTACTTAAACAGCCTGCTAACTGTCTTAACGGACTGTTAAGGTTTTAGCGTATCCCACCATCCCCTAACAGGTGATAAACTTCCATAACTAGGCGTTCTTTCATAGCACGCGCGATACTTTACCATTCGCGTTAATTTTAATGTCTGATTAAATAACGCTTTTAAATAAGAAATGGGTAAAATTGGACCTTAACATTTGAATTAAAATCTTTTGAGAAAATAAATGTCTTTAAACATAATGTTGAGGTAATCTCTCTGAACCCAGATTAGTACAAACAGTGGGTATAAGTCAACCTAAACACGACACATCTTAGCAAAAAAGACATCCTCAGTACCTACTCACAACTTTGTTATTTATTAAAACACAGATAAATAATAACTTTATGGCGTCACGTTTTGCTGGAAAACGTAATTATTATTAACTAGTCTTGCAGTAGACACAGCAACATGCCTTGATTACTGCAATGGCCATATTCCAATAAGACATTTTGTTTATTTCATTTTATGTACTTAAAGATTACTTCCGGGTTTTACAATAGTAATTTTAAACAAAGTAGTACATAGTAATGAGTAATAACACAGGTTATACTTAAATGAGTCATAGTACAATTTGTACTCTAAATATTGCTGGTAGGATATCTTATTATCTTATCTTACTTCTGACTAATATTATAAACTAGCATTGCGCGCGGCTCCGCCCGCGTGGAAAAGTTTTTCCGGGATAAAAAGTAGCCTAAAGCACTCAGAAGTAATGTAGCTTCCTATTAGTGAAAGAATTTTTAAAATCGGTCCAGTAGTTCCTGAGATTAGCGCGTTCAAACAAACAAACAAACTCTTCAGCTTTATATAATAGTATAGATGCGAAAGTTTGTGAAAATGTTTGAATGTTTGGATGTTTGTTAGAAGTAAACGCAGAAATAACTGAACTGATTTTGATGAAATTTGGCACACAAATAGACTACAGGTGCGTAGCTACCGCTGTATAAGCCGTATCAATGATACGGGGCCCCTCTTAGCTCAAACGCTAAACTTAAACGGTCACCCAAAAGTTCGGACACCTTTTTTTCTCCCGAATAATAGGCCACCGGACTCGGGATATGCGGAGCGACACAAACTGATAGGCCTATATTTAAAGAAACTATAAATCTGGCGCTGGAAGGGCCCCCAATTTTTTTTTATATATAGGGCCCCTCTATCGCAAGCTACTCCACTGACACACCATGTCCTGGATTAACATATAGGCCGGTAATTTGCTTCCATGGGAAATTGATTTGATTCTTTAAGTAGATGGTGCTGGCTTCGTACTGTTTTAGAGACTTTTGTAGCGGGAAAGGCATTTCACGCGGGCGAGGGCGTGAGCAACACTTAGTATTTAATATCCGCCCGGATAGCAATCACCATACAAGGTAAACAAGCTCGCTACAGTGGGCTACGTTATTGTGTGACATATATCGCGAATATCCGGGATCAGCCTGTTTATATGCGGTTTCAAAGAGGCCGGCCTAATAGGGTAGCTTCCCATGTTCTATTTTGTACATTATTTTATATGTAACATAAATAAAACGAAAAAGAAATTCTTCTGTGTAATCAGCATCAAATTTGGTTGAAAAATTAAGCAGTTATTCATATTTAAAATATTGTTGTGAGCAAAAGGGACGTGGGAAATCATGCTGTCTCTATCGCACGCACGCAGCGTTATGGCAGGCGACTCTCGGAGACGTCATAGTGTAATATTATTGTTATTTGACAACTACCCCTTCCACCAAATTTCAAAGCTTTATAACTTACTAATTGTTGGCCCAATTTTGAAAATTATTTTTGCGTCAGATTTTGGATGGCGTACATTTTTGATATATGTACGCCATCCAGAATCATTTAAAAAAAGTACTCAACTACCCTTTTGTGTCTGGTATGGGGTAACCATGACTCATCAACGACTCTGCCCGTGCCCATTAGGTGTGGCGGGGTAACTTTCCGTGCCCGTATAAAAAGCTGAATTGAAGTTGCCAATTATATATTTTCTTAAATTAATATATATTTTTAAAAGTTTTCATAAATTCTCATTATTTATTTACAAAATTTATACCATTTTTTTACTGACTAGGTACATATATGGACGCTTTGTTATAAATTTCTAAAGCGATAAGGAGCTTTAACATTTTTTATGGCATATACTAAATCTAGCATAGATATGGTTTAAGCCTTGGATTAAAATATAACTTATAAGCTTCTTTTATCTTATGAACTTTTCCGGAGAAGAAATTTCTCCTAGCCGCAATTAAATGTAGTAAATCACAAGTCCTCAGTTTTCCAAATCCATTTCAAATACCAATATCGACAAAATAGCTTGAAATTAGCCGCGTTACAGATCGTTTGTTTCCTGGTGTGTTTTACAGAAATAAAAATTGGTTTTGGTTCAATATTAGCGATTCGTAACGGCGTATCACGAATTTACACAACATTGTAGCGCGCTATATTGCTCTACATTTGACAATGTGTGACCATGCTTGTAGTTCCGTCCGTTGCAAGGCCTTTGATGTGAAGTCCCAGTTTTTTATGATAAATGTAGCCCAGTCTGTGTCAATAATATAAGATGAATTACTTATTTAAAAAGCTGGTATTACGAAAGCAAAGCAAGAGATTAGATAAGTCCTTAAAAAGGTGATCGGTCAGACCCTACCAATTACCGCCCAATCGCTATAACCTCAGTGATATGCAAAGTCATGGAGCGGGTAATAAACACGCAATTGACCCGCTACCTGGAGGATCACTTGTTGATCGGTGACAGACAATACGGATTTCGTCAGAACCGATCAACGGGTGACCTTCTAGCGTACGTCATGCATCGCTGGGGGAGGCGATTGACAAGCATGGCGAGGCTCTAGCTGTGAGCCTCGACATAGCTAAGGCTTTTGATAGGGTCTGGCACCGTGGTCTCCTTTCCAAGCTTCTGTTACACGGTTATACGGCTATACGGTTTGCCCGACAACTTGTGTGCGTGGATTTCTGGCTTTCTGCATGTGTGTAGAATGCGTGTCGTCGTTGATGGGCACGCTTCGAAGACAGTAAATGCCGGTGTTCCACAGGGCTCGGTGCTGTCGCCCACCTTGTTTCTTCTGCATATCAATGACATGTTATCACTTGGCAACATTCATTGTTATGCAGACGACAGCACGGTTCATGGGCGATACTGCTATGAGCCCCCTGGTTTGCGGGTGGACACTGTGAGGAGGCGCAATGATCTTGTCATTGAGCTCACCTGGGCTCTGGACCTCATTTCTACATGGGGTTCCATGAACCTGGTTGAGTTCAATGCCAAGAAAACGCAGGTATGTGCGTTCACGTGCAAAATATCCCCGTTTTCTCCTCTCCCCAATCTTCAGGGTGTTCCACTCTCATTGCGGAATGACCTGAGTATTCTTGGTATGGATATCCGCTGTGATCTGAATGCAAGGAATCACATCGAAGGCGTAATATCTGCCACATCACGCAGGGTTGGAATCCTGAACAAGGTGCGTAGGTTTTTCACGCCCGGTCAAATCTACCGCTTGTATAAAGCACAGGTACGGCCGGGTATGGAATACTATTCGCACCTCTGGGACGGTTCCACCCAATACTTGCTCGATGCCTTGGATGGATTGCAGCGGCGGGCCATCCGCATTGTGAATGATGCAGACGTGACGAGCAACTTGGAGTCGCTACAGCTGCGGAGGGATGTCGCTTCTCTAAGCGTGTTCTACCGTCTGTATTATGGCGAATGCTCTGAGGAATTGTTTAATCTGATCCCTTCCTCTCCTTTCCTCAGCAGAACCACGCGTGCTGGCATGCGAAGCCACAGCTTGATGGTTAAAACCATCTCGGCCCGAACCAACAGGTTCGCTAAATCTTTTCTTTGCCGCACCATCAGGCTTTGGAATAGTTTGCCGGCGCACATGTTCCCTCCTTCCTATAATCCTGGGTCCTTCCGCCGTAGCGTGAAGAATCAGCTTAGTAGGCCGGCATGATTGTGTCGAATGGCATTAGATAGCCATCTACTGCCATTCGATACTCTATCTGGACGGCATCGCGCTTATCATCAGGCAAGGTGCAGTCACTTTGTCGTGCCCGAATAAAAAAAAAAAAGTGCTGGCGTGTCGACCGATATTGAGTTGACGAAAGATCAGATAAGATTCAGACATTAACTTCAAACAAAGGAATACTGTAATCCGAAAACTGTTGATAAAAAATTAGAGACATTGCCAATAGGTACAGTATTTTAGATTCAATACCTAAATAACATTTACAATTATTTGTTCGAAAATATTCTTTCCGGCGGACCTGTCTTGTACTTTTTCCGTGGAAATAGTTCCACGAGGCGAAACCGTGAGCAAAAGCGTGTCCACTATAAATCAAAGCCAATTTATGATTTAGAATTATTACAATTTTGATTAATATAAACTTAAATATGCTCTTAATTACCCACAGACTAGTATTCTTAAGAATACATTACACAAAAACAAATTACACGTCGAAGTTGACAAGTTTTTTTATGATAATAGACAGGGACTTATTTTTTTGTCTGTTTTTCTAATTATTGTAGTTGATGTTGAAGCAATACTCATTGGATTGTTTCATTGATTTTAGGGGAGGCGACACGTGTCCTCATGATAATATTATTATACTTTGCAAGAATGAGATATTTTTTCCTAAGACATTGTTATGTCTCATATTGGCAAATTATATTATCGACATTCTCCTTCAAAACAGAATACAGCAGAGCTCACCAGAAGTACTCAAATGCAGTGCAAATATACATATATAAATATGTTTTTTGCTTTTCATTCTGCTGAAACAGAGGAGAAAATTATATTGGTTTATTATTATTTGGTTGGATTGGGTTTCGTAAACCATTATCTTTCATTCACAGATATGTGACGTTTTATTGCTGAGTTTCCAATAGATACTATTTCTATAGCTTATTCTGAAATTACTGCTAAGTACTACAACCAATTTTTGCGGGAAGAAACGCGTTACCACTACCACCACTGGCGGGTGTGGAGCAGTTATATTGGTTCCACCCCATGTCGATGTTCGGGAGTATAGCATAGTCCGAGCGAGCATTGGACCGAATACCTAATATGTATTTATACCACCGCTATGGCTTTATTCGGCGCATACGAGACGGGACCAGGATATCCTTTTGTACTAAGATAGGTGCGCGGGACCGTCCTTGCACTATACCCCATTGCGGCCTCTCCCTGTATGAGGCGGCTGAAGGTGCGCTACTCTTAAGTGCGACCTTGGCGTTTACGACAGCGGGAGACCAATCATCCGCATCGTCATCAAACTCAGAGTCACTACATTTAGTAGGTGAGCGAACAGCCTTCCAATTTTTGATCTGCGACTCCCTAAGCCCCGTTTAGTCGCCTCTTACGGCAGAAAATGACCGTGGCGGATTTCTACACAACATTTTTAACCATGAAATATCTAGATCTAGATATTTTAGAATTCGGAGGTCTTTGCACCTTGACGAACCTTTTAAATTAGACACGTGTATACCAAGGTTGAAATATTGCTCGTACTTGTTTTCTATGTAGAATTTGAACAAGTTAATCAATCATTTTGCATCTACTTATACCCACTTATTATGATAATATACGTACCAGTACATATAAATTCATGACATTATCGCAGCACTTGACTGATTAGGTTCTTAATTTTATGTTATAATTGATTAAAATTATTTTTGTTATTAGGTACAGTCGGCAGCATAAGTATCTGAACAAAATAAAAATTTCAAATCGCCTATATACGCGTTAAGTTAAACTGAAACATTTTTTTCTTCGTTTGAAGTAAAGTACTTAAATCTCTTTTGTTTTACTTTTGTGACGAGAAAAAAGAAGAAGAAGAAAAAAGATTAGTAAGAACAGAAAAGTATGTAGGCAATTTGAAATTTTGAATTTGTTCAGCTACTTATGCTGCCGACTGTACATATATTTTAAAACTATGTTGACTAGCTGCTAGATTATAATATGTGCAGATATTTTCCTCCTAGTTATTAAATACTTACAAGTAGCAATTTAAACCAATATATTTTTTGTGCTACACCCCAAATTATATTCTTGTAACACGCCTTGATAAGAGTACGTACGTAGGATTTCGATGAAAAAACATGTCCAAAAACGGGCCTCAAATTCTAACCAAGACAGTTTATATTTGAATAGAACTCCTAATAAAAAATAGCCTTTTACAATAAATCGTATAATTTTAAAGTCCTCCGATTTTGAGACTTATGTTATTTTATTTTGCTTGAAAACTACACTTAATATTCAAACGATTTTAAAAAAGTTAGTTAAAAAATAGCACCGACTTTAAAAACCACTCTAATGTAAAAAATAACTTATACTTTGCTCATGGGCTATAAGGAAATTTAAATACCACCAATATTATATACACTGCCATTCGTGTGATTATATTTATGTGCAATGAATAAACCTTTGGAGTCGGTGCCTGATTTTTTGTACTAATTTGGCATGCGACTAGAATTATTTAATTCATTCTTTTGTAAAGTACATAGTTCATATTACAATTTAATGTGTCTAATTTAAGAGTATTTTTTAATAAACATATTTGTGTGAAGCGGCGATAGCCTAGTTGGTAGTGGAAAGGACTGCCGAGACGAATGTCCGCAGGTTCAATACCCAAGGGCACACACCTCTGAATTTTCTAAAAAGTTGTGTGTATATTCTTTGTAATTATCGCTCGCTTTAACGGTGAAGGAAAACATCGTGAGGAAACCTGCATACCTGAGAAGTTCTCTGAATTTCGAAGGTAAGTGAAGTCCGCCAACCCGCACTAAGCCAGCGTGGTGGACTAGGGCCTAAAACCCTCTCAGTAGTAGAGGAGGCCCGTGCTCACCAGTGGGCAGTACCTATATAATACAGGGCTGGTATGGTATGGCATATTTATGTAGGCAGTTCGATTTTTTCATGACCGGCACCGACTCCAAAGGTTTATTCATTGCACATAAATATAATCACACGAATGGCAGTGTATATAATATTGGTGGTATTTAAATTTCCTTATAACCCATGAGCAAAGTATAAATTATTTTTTGCATTAGAGTGGTTTTTGAAGTCGGTGCTATTTTTTTTTTAAAAAGTTTTTATTTTTCACTTTTTAGTAAATAGGTAATGCAATATAGAGTTAAATATTATAATTATTGCTATTATATATTCAAATCTTGTAATTTATTATGATAGATGGAATTCCCAAAGCTGTCTTGATTCGATATGTTGATGATCAAACAATAGATACAAGCCTAGAAATACTAGCTCGAGAGTCATGAGTAAAAGACTTTTGAAAGTCAAAGAGCTTTTATATCATTTATATCGACATATAAAACTTTTTGAGTAAAACTGACAACGGAAATTTTTAAAAACTAATAAATCTGACGAGTTTTGGCGGGAACTTGGAAGTGTCGTGAGGTGCTCTTGTTTTAATTCATTATTTTGGTGATACTTAGTGTTATATTGCATACCCAAAGTTCTAGCGATGTTGTACACTTTTTGTATTGGCCATAGCTACTTACCCGGTAATATGATTCGTACGGTTGTTGTGCCCATAGCCAAAAATAAGACGGGTGATCTTGCAAATAGCAGCAACTACAGGCCCATTTCATTAGCATCGGTGATCTCAAAGGTTTTGGACGCCATGTTAAACAGACATTTAAACAAATATGTAACATTGCACAATAACCAATTCGGGTTTAGACCTGGATTGTCAACTGAAAGTGCAGTTTTATGTCTGAAACATGCGATCACTTACTATACGACTCGCGAGACACCTGTGTATGCCTGCTTTCTCGACCTCTCGAAGGCATTTGATCTGGTTTCATACGATATATGGCAAAAATTAGAGAAACTTCACATACCAAAAGATTTAATTAACATCTTTAAGTATTGGTATGGAAACCAGGTAAATAATGTGCGGTGAGATGGGGTTTTGTCACAATCATATGGATTGGAGTGCGGGGTGAGGCAAGGAGGCTTGAGTTCACCTACTCTCTTCAACATATATTTAAACGAGCTTATTGCCGAGCTCAGCAGCACAAGAGTCGGTTGTTACGTAGACGGTGTATGTGTCAATAACATTAGTTATGCTGATGATATGGTGTTGCTGAGCGCGTCTATTTGTGGTCTAAGAAAACTAGTTGCAAAGTGTGAGAAATACTCGATTTTGCATGGCTTATCGTACAACTGTAAAAAATCAGAAATAATGGTATTTAACGTTGGGAGTAAACAACTTGATAAAGTTCCACCTGTTTTGCTTAATGGTATACCATTGAGGAGGGTGTATAAATTTAAGTACCTTGGTCACATACTGACTCCCGACCTTAATGACGATGCGGATATTGAACGAGAGCGGAGGGCGCTGTCGGTAAGAGCAAACATGCTGGCTCGCAGGTTTTCAAGATGCACTCTTAAAGTGAAAATTACACTCTTCCGTGCCTATTGCTCAACCTTCTACACGTGCAGTCTCTGGGCTAGATACTCTCAAAGATCGTACAGCGCCCTCAGAGTTCAATATAACAATGCATTTAGAATGCTGGTGGGGTTGCCCCGTTTCTGTAGTGCATCAGGGATGTTTGCGGATGCCCAGGTAGATTGTTTCTACATAATAATGCGCAAGAGGTGTGCATCTCTGGTGGGCAGGGTGCAGGCCAGCCCCAACAGCATTCTCCAAATGATTGCCAGTAGGCTGGATTGTTGTTATGTGGCTCGTTGCTGCGCCATTTCACATGGAATGGGGCAGCGGTGCACCACATATTAATTTGTTATATTTTAATTAGGTATTTACTAACATAATATTATATTTCTTTTTGTATTTTCTACTAACACTATGGGTCTTTGGTTACCCGAATAAACAAATATAAATAAAAAATAAAAAATAAATAAATAAATAAATAATTATGGTGGTATATTACCCAATATAGTTCTATTAAAGAGCTCAAATGAAGTGAATTGAAATAATTGTGCTAATCAAGTCTTTTTTTGTTGCCGCCAAAACTCCTCGATAAAGTCGTGGTAAGGTAGCCACTGCTTTAATTCGACATACTACAGATAATAAAATAGACAAACCAAACTTGACATTGGCAAAATGTGAACACAAATGCCATTATATAAAAAAAAAAAAAAAAAAAAATCTGACAAATTATATTGACAGAAGTCAATAGGGATATTATTTCTTCGGATTAATTATAGCTTAGAAGTCGGTCGTCTTTTGTTTTTTGACATGGCGACAACTTTTTATTTCTAAGAATTTATAATTATTGTTTTGTATCTGCTATTATTACTTGACATTGGCGAAATCACCGATAGTTAATCGGTGGAAGCCATAATAAAAAGAAGAAGAAGAAGAATTATAGCTTAAATTTATTTCAGCACGCAATTACATATATCAGTAAATTGATTTGAAATTAAATCTAGATTATAGTGTGTTCATGGTTTAAAGGAGGTATAAGACAGGTTCGTCTGGAAATCTTTAGGGGAGGCCTATATTCAGCAGTGGACATTATTCATACAGCTTTCTCTCTTCTGTGTCGTGATAATCATGACGATGATGAAGACAAATAACTCCAGGATGCTCTCTCAAAAAATTGACCCGAGCCCTTTGATAATAATAGTAGTTCTCATTTTTATTTCAGAAAATTATATCTATGCTTAAAAGCAAAATAGTCCAGGAAGGAAAATGTTATTATTATGTAACACGGAATTTTACAGAAAAGGTGCTAGAAAAACTCATGGTTTGTATCTGTATAATCCAAGTCCAAAGAGTATATATAGTATATACTATGATGATCCAAGTCATTCTAGGTATTTGAATTTGTATTGAAAAATAAAATAATTTTTGTTAGTAGTGTTTTATTTATTCTTACCGCATACCGCGAGAATGAGCGGAGCGGTCATATTTTATTTTATTTTTTTATTGTATTGAATGACGAGACGAGCTTGCCGTTCGCCTGATGGTAAGTGATACGACCACCCATAAACAGTAGCAATACCATCCAGTACCTTGAGTTACAAAGTGCTGTGTGGCATTCCACTGCGCTCGTCATCCTGAGACAAGATCTCATTATGTCCAGTAGTTACACTGGCTACAATGTCCTTCAAACCAAAACTATAGTGTATGAACACTGCTGCTTGGCGGTAGAAATAGACATTGCGGTAGTACCCACCCAGACGGCCTCTTACATATGAGAAACCTACCACCAGTAGCAATCATATTAGGCTGAGAATGGTCTTATTACTCTGAACGTAAACTTAAAGGATCGCCAGGGTAGTGTCACGCTAGGACAACAGCTCAGGTCTGTATTATAATATAAAAGACTCCATCATTTGGGTAGAACAGCTTGATGCTCACCAAATCACACGCAGTTAGATTAGACTTTGCAAACCAAAGTAGGTATAGAGTCTAGTAGATCCTGAAATCAGGGCTCCATTATGTAGCAATGATGAATGATTTATTAAATCAGGAGTTAAGCATTCCTTTCCTTTAGTAGAATCGCAAACTTGCATGGGCGTTTTGCGTCACACACATATTACACTAATATACGTACCTATTAAAAGAATTCTGCAAGTCATTATAATATATTCGTTCTCAAGACTAAACAGCTTATATTTATCATATTTTGAGGTCCATTAGAAGTCTATAGATAGATACTAACTACATTCTATCGAATCTGTCGAAAAGCGCCTACTCATTTATTATAGCAATATGACAAATCTACGTTTTTTACTATTTATTACTTTTTTTATAAATAATTCGTTTCATATACCTATTTATCCCTTACCATCTAGTGGGAGTCCCTGATATTCGTATAACGGGTCACCGTGCATATGTATTATCTTTTATTATGCTTTTATTCAATATAAAAATAGCTCAAATTTATGCGTTGCTAATAGATTTTCGTAAGGGCACTTTTAAGTCGTCGAATGAAATTACTCATATGATTCAGGTCTATTCAGTCTGTTCCATAAAATGATGAACCTTATACCAAGATATATTGAAATGGGACCACTTCGCCACCCTTATTTACTAAATAAAGAAGGAATCAAGGAAATACGCTCCCAATTTTCAGAGAAATCAGTGTACATACATAAAAAAAAAATACAAACACACGAATTGATAACCTCCTCCTTTTGGAAGTCGGTTAAAAACGCTCATGGTTTGTATCTATGTAATCCAAGTCATTCTAGGTATTTAAAAATAAAATATTTTTTGATAGTAGTGTTTTATTTATTCTTACCGCATACCGCGAGGATGAGCGGAGCAGTTATATTAGGCTTAGAATGGTCTTATGACTCTGAATGTAAACTTAAAGGATCGTCGGGGGAGTGTCATGCTAAGACAACAGCGCAGGTCTATATCTAATATATAAAATTCTCGTGTCACGGTGTTTGTAGTTAAACTCATCCGAAATGGCTCGACCGATTCTCATAAAATTTTGTGTGCACATCGGGTAGGTCTGAGAATCGAACAACATCTATTTTTTATCCCTGTAAATGTTAAGGGTAGTCCACCCCTAAATTTTTTATTATTTTTTAGATTAAATTTTTTGTTTTTATTTTTTTATTATACAGCAATAAAAATACATTCAACCCTAAATTTTCAACCCTCTATCAACCCCTATTTTTTTAATACATTTTAACCCCGGTCGGTAACTGATGGCTAAACAACGTTTGCGGGGTCAGCTATCCATTGGTCACGGCATCACGCGTGAAAGGCTGGACCGATTTCGTTTTTTTTTTATGTGTTTGTTATTGTCAGGAGAAGGTTCTTATGAAAGAAAAAATAAGAAAATTGCGCGGAAAATTAGAAAATTTAAGAATACATAACCACCATATTAAAAATGTAACTTAAGCGCTTTTGACAAGATAAACGTTTTTTCATTCAACCGTATGGCGTTTGACATAAAATTGACATAATGCATGCTGCAAGTATCGTCAAAGAGGTTGTGTATATAATTCTTCTTTGCGTGTGTATGTCACTGAAGTCCTAAACGGCTGGACCCTGCTTGTTATATTTCTGTGGCTGGACCGATTTTAATGATCATTTTGTGTGTGTTCAGGTGGATTCGAGAATGGTGTATATTAACACTTGGATTCGGTAGGTGGCGCTGTACTCGGGTTCTAAGATTTTATTTCCTTTTTAGGGCAGGACAACATTTTTTGTGTGTCTTCAGGTGGATTGGAGAATGGTTTAGATTAACAATTGGATCCCGTAGGTGGCGCTGTACTTGGATTCTAGGATTTTATTTCCTTTTTAGGGCAGGACAACATTTTTTGTGTGTCTTCAGGTGGATTAGAGAATGGTTTAGATTAATAATTGGATCCGGTAGGTGGCGCTGTACTCGGGTTCTAGGATTTTATTTCTTTTTTAGGGCAGGACAACGTCTGTCGGGTGCGCTATATATATATAAAAATTTCGTGTCACAGTGTTTGTCACCAAACTCCTCCGAAACGGCTGAACCGATTTGATGAAATTTTATATTCACACTTGGTAGGTCTGAGAATAGGTTTTTATCTATTTTTCATCCCCCTAAGTGATAAGGGTGGCCCACCCATAATTTTATTTTTTTATTTTTCTGACAGTTTTTTTTTTTTTTTTTGTGGCTTTCAAAAATACATACAACCCTAATTTTTCTACCTTCTTTCATCATCCCCTACCTTTTAATAGCGATATTAGTAATTTATTACCTGAACGCCCGCGGTGGACACCGGTGTCCATTTATATAAGGAAATTAGCTTATCTATACTATTATATAAAGCTGAAGAACTTGTTTGTTTGTTTGAACGCGTTAATCTCAGGAACTATTGGACCGATTTTGAAACATCTTTCACTAATAGGAAGCTACATTACTCCTGAGTGCTATAGGCTACTTTTTATCCCGGAAAAACTTTTCCACGCGGGCGGAGCCGCGCGAAAGCTATAGCTATATATAAGCGGGCGTTAACGGGTTAATAACTTTTAACCCCGGTCGGTAACTGATCCTTTTTTTTTCCACCAAAATAATCTCTAACAAGAATTTATATGGAAAAACAACGTTTGCCGGGTCAGCTAGTTATAATATCAAAGACTCCATTTGGGTAGAGCAGCCTGATGCTCACGATTAATCTCTAGAAAATCGTTACGTAGTTACGTTAGATCCTGAAATCAGGTGGAAATCTGAATGCTCCATTATGTAGCAATGATTAATTATTTATTAAATCTGGAGTTAAACATATCTTTCCTTTAGTAGACTCGCAAACTTGCATGGACGTTTTGCGTCACATACATAATATTACGGTAATATACGTAGGTACATATTAAAAGCATTCTGCTAGTCATCCTAATATAGTCGTTCTTAAGACTAAATAGCTCATATTTGTCATATTTTGAGGTCCAATAGAAGTCTATAGATAGATATTATAGTTAGATACCAAAGACATTCAACACTATAGTTATAGACCGGACATGAGGCCTAAATTTTTCGTCCAAAAGTTATTACCAATTGGTAATAAGCCGCTGTCTTATCTGACACGTCCGTGTGACAAGACGTCTCGGTATGCTTAAATTTTGCAAATAAAGCAATATTTTGGAAGGAAATATGCCAATTTGCGCATTACGATCATATCAAAGTATGTTACATACATTTTACATAAGTGTTGCTATTTCACAGTAGATTGAGTAACTGACGAACAGGGTCAAAATTTTTATATGAAAATTTTCCCAACGTCCGCTCTACATAATCTTAGAACTCTTTGTTAGATACTAACCACATTTTATCAAATCTGTCAAAAAGCGCCTGATGATTTTATGATAGCAATATGACCAATCTACGTATCCGCGATTTATGATTTTTTTTATAAATAAATGGTTTCATATACCTATTTATCCCTTACCATCTGGTGGAAGTCTCTGTTATTCGTATTAAGGGTCACCATGCATATTGATGATGATGATGATGATGTCCTCCTTGACGTATCCGTCAACGGTGAAATGCATATTATGTATTATCTTTTATTTAATTAAAAAAATAGCTCCAATTTATGCATTGCTAATCGACTTTCTTAAGGGCACTTATAAGTCGTCGAATCAAATTACTCGTATGATTCAGGTCTATTCAGTCTGTTCCATAAAATGATGAACCCTAAACCAAAATATATTGAACTGCGACCCTTTCGCCTAATTTACAAAATAAAGAAGGAATCAAGGAAATAGGCTAATAATTTTCCGAGAAATCAGTGTACATGCATAAAAAAAATACAAACACGAATTGAGAACCTCGTCCTTTTTTGGAAGTCGGTTAAAAATGCGGCAATAAAATAAAAGAAAACACCACAAGTACTTATTTACTATTATCAATGTGCCTTATTGAGACAAAATATCATTAACATTTAGAAAGAAAGAAAGAAAGAAACATATTTATTTATTTGTAGTTGTTTGTTTTTGATAAAATTGACAACAAACACACTTTATTCCATGGGAAGAATATTTAGATTCCTGCGTAGATCATTTTATAGGTAGTCAACTAGCCGCAATATAAAATTTGTCTACCAGCGCCGAACAACTTTTTTAATTTTCAACCATATGTGAGTATCTCAAAACTGAGGCGAAATATAAAAAAAAAATACACTAAAATAATCATCAATAACCAAACCCTTACTTTAAATTGCTTGAAAGTAAATAACATCGAGTATAAAGGCTTCAATACAAACAATATTAATAGGTAAATAATTACTAATAGGAAATCGAAGTGGACGATAGCCTAGTTGGGAATGGAACGGTCTGCCGAGACAATGTCCGCAGGTTCAAAACCCAAGTCACACACCTCTGACTTTTCGAAGTTACGTGTGTATTGTTTATTAATTAATCGTTCGCTTTAACGGTGAAGGAAAACATCGTGAGGAAACCTACTTTACATGCTTGAGAATTCTTCATAATAATTTCGAGGGTATGTGAAGTCTGCCAACCCGCACTAGGCCGGCGTGGTAGACTAAGGCCTAACCCCTCTCAGTAGTAGAAGAGGCCCGTGCTCAGCAGTGGGCAGTATATTAATACAGGGCTGATTGCATTGCATTGCAATTACTAATAGGTATCATTTTTCGACAAATCGCTTTTTATCCCGGATTACGTGCGCCCGCGATGCCGCGTTAGCGCTGAAATTCGGAAACAGTTAACGGTTTTTCGCGGATATCAGAACGACGCGACGTAACACTTTCAAATAGCTCGAGTTTTTGACTGTTATTCAACTCTATCGCTTACTATCCCCGGTCTCCCATTATTACATAATAAACGCGCGTTGTCAGCGCATATAATATAAGCCCAGAAAGAATGTTGTGAATGCCTGACTGCCTTGGTGGCGTAGTTGTATTTCGGTACGACTGCAATGCTGAGGTCTCGGGTTCGATCCCCGGGTCGGGCAAAGAGATATTGGATTATTATATTCAGTATCAGCCCGGAGTCTGCAATTTGCGCCCGATATGGCGATAGGACCGCCCCCTATCACATCATGGGACGGAATACGTACGGCAAAAAGTGGGTGCACTAGTTGCATCTCTGCCTACGCCTTCGGGGATAAAAGGCGTGAGTATGAGTAAACAATGTTGTTTGAACTTCCCATTAAAAACAAAATCTGTTAAGTAAATACTATGTACTTCATATTATAAAGTAATCAAGCACTTAAATTATTATTTGCAACTTCATTACGTATTTCGTCAGTAAGTAAGTAAGCCTATACAAAAATAAACGTTTCATCAATCATGTTTATCAGTTTTAAAAGACATAACTAGTTTCTTTAGGCTTACCTACTAAAAAAATAACATTAATATTTACATGTTCCTGATCAAAATTAATCGATCACGACACCTTTGGCATTTATTGATTAATTTAATTAAGACTGTGTATAACTGTATATCATAGTAGTTTCCTCGCATCAAAAATATGTGCACACTCTGTTTTCTTTTTCTAACGGTATTTAAAGTTCTGCTGTGCCAACCCGCACTAGGCCAGCGTGGTGGACTAAGGCCTTAACCCTCTCAGTTGTAGAGGAAGCACGTGCTCAGCAGTGGACAAGTATATAATACAGAGCTGGTATGGTATGGTATGGTATTTAAAGGACTTCCCTAAATGTTAGGATAGGTATTGTTACGATGAAACTTGTCGCCGTAATCCGTAGGGACTTTTTATGCTAAGGCCACAGTAATGCTCAATAACGCTTAAGGCGCAAAAAATACTGCATTGGTTGAAAATAAAATCTCAAATTTTAAATGCATAATGTTGTTAACTTATCGCGAAAAGACTAGACCACGTCTAGACTTGGTCTTGATTAAAGCTATACAATAAATGACTATAATTACCGTTCAAGACTTAAGTCATAAAAATTCTACATTAGGTCAATACCAATTAATCTCGAATAAAATTTACATAATTCCGTTTTCAAATTGTGGCTATAAAGTGACTACACTTTCGATTCGATTAATGAGTTAAATTATTAATATCAAGAGACATTAGTGAGGCCTCAGCAGGATACAATTCAAAAAGTAGAATAATGTCGATGCGTTCCGGAGAGTAAAAAAGAAATGCTCTCACTTTTGGGTCGACTTCTTAACAATTTATAATAATTATACCTCGACAATCGGATCCAGTACGAAGTTCTCAAATAGTGGGCACATATTAGCTACCTGTGTCTAAATCGCATCACGATATTCTAGATAATTGAGAATAATATAACATCTTCACTATAATTTATTCAAATCCGTGTATGTAACCTATTTGTCGATTTACTCACAATTGTCTCAGAAACGCATAGTAATTAGAATTATGTTTATTAATGCATTTGACTAGTCGTAATGACATGAGCTTCTTGCATAAGAATGAATAATAATGTAGGATTTTATGCTACACAGAAGGGTTGATTTATTTAAATCATTTAGCATTTATCAGCATACACATAACACCTGTAGTCGTTAGGTACATCTTTACATTCATAATATAAAACAAATTACCCCACCGCGTCTGTCTGAATGCGATGAACTCAAAAACTACTGAACGGGTTTCGTTTTTTTTTTTTTTTATGGCATTGAATGACGTGACGAGCATGCCGTTCGCCTGATGGTAAGCGATACGACCACCCATAAACAGTAGCAACACCATCCAGCACCTTGACTTACAAAATACTGTGTGGCATTCCACTGCGCTCGTCATCCTGAGACATAAGATGTTAAGTCTCACTATGTCCTGTAGTTACACTGGCTACAATGTCCTTCAAACCGAAACACAACAGTGCATGCACACTAATGCTTGGCGGTAGAAATAGACATTGCGGTGGTACCCACCCAGGCGGACTCTCACATATGAGAGACCTACCACCAGTAAATGAAATTTCGTATGGAGATAGTTTGAGATTCAGAAAGGGACATTGACTACTTTTTATCCCAGGAAAATATACACGCGGGGAAGCCGCGAGGAAAAGCTCGTGAGTAATATAATAATAATTAATAAAAAATATTATGTTCCATAAAATCTCTTGTAAAAATCAAGTGATTAAGGGCCAATTTCACCGCTTGCTGATAAACGCTATTTGTCACATAAATGTTTAAGCCGACCAAAAACAAAAGTCACTCTCTAATCTATGCTTCTAGATTATCGGCCAAAATTGGTATTTCTTATTCAGTTTACGTCTGAAGTTTATACAAATAAGTATATACTTTCTTGATAAATAGAATCAAAACTCCTTTAATATCAAGCATACACAACACTAAAGCTTAATGTTCGTTAACAACCTAATCTAAGAATTGCGTTCATTATCAGATTACACTGAAAGGCAATATCGATACACGAATCCTTTCACGGCAGGAGGTCGTTCGAAAAACGAAAGAAGCGTTCACAAAGCATTCACATTCACGCTTCAGAGATAAAGCTAAGAAAGAAGTGATGAAAGACTGGAATAACCGATCACAGACAAGCTACAACTATTACTTTCCTCAAACAGGAGGTGCGAACTGCAAATTAATAAAAAAATATTAATATTGTTAAAGTTGTAAGATGGACAGACGACTTGATTAAGGTCGCTGGAACATTCTGGATGCAGGCCGCTTTTGACAGGCCCGTCCGGAAATCTTAAGGGGAGGCCTATGTTCAGCAGTGGACTTCATGTGGCTGATGATGATGATGTAAGTTGTATTTTTTTGAAGTGAAAACTTCTTTAGCGGCATTGAGCACTTTTTGGGATGGGTATAAAATGTTAAACTCGCGTACTCGCGTCAGGATCACGTGACCGAATCCTGACGAAAATGCATGCGGAGGTTTTACCATCCCTTACTGATATGAACCTTAAGTACAATGCGTGGAAGCTATTATTCTTGAAACGAGTGCATTTTTATTTATTAACGTCATTAAAACCATCCCTTACTAATATATGAACCTTAAATACAATGGCATAGAAGCTATTTCCCCAGCGTTGGCACGGCACGAGTACAAAACAACGTAACATTCTTTTTTTAAATTTTGATTTATTATACTTTGATTGTGATGACCATTACATTTCTGACATTTATCAAAAACCAGACTAAACGTGCGTTGCTCGCGTTTAAAAATCTACTTTATGTGGTAGGCGTAAGATCGAATTTGTGTTTAGTCAATCAAAATTTATAATTGGTTGTTTCTTTCCGACTTCCAAAAGGAGCAGTGGACTTAGAATGTGACACGAAGACGCAACTCGTAAAACGATGTCGTTTAATTTTGATGTTTGTGATTGATCGAGAGACCAATACGTCAGTCTCTCAACCAATCCCAATAAGACGAAACGGAGACGTGACGTGTTTTTTTGTCACATTCTAAGCCCACAGGTTATTTTAGTTTGACTTATCGACGACACTTATTGATGTGTTATTACACATCAATAAGTGTCAAGAAGAAACCGTGCATCTTGGGTTTTTTAATACATCAATGACGATAGCGCAATAAATAAATATTGTATTTAACCACATAAATGCTAGTACTTTTATACTTATAAATAAAGCAATTCGTGCGAAATGATTCCCTAACCATTCCAAAATATTCAAAAATGCACAACGTTAATGTTCAAGTTTTTACTTCTACCGGCACTCCCGGAGTGCAACCCGCTCTTTTTTTTTATTCCTGGTGACACGAAAGAATGTAGTGTTGTAGATTGACATGGCGTCAAGGGTTTGGAAACAGCCAATGGAAATACTGCCTTACCGTGCAGTACAAAACCATGTTTAAAAAATAACATTTTGGACTTTCGTATGTAATCCTTTTGTGTGGACATCATCGATTCACAAACAATATTAGCAAGCACTAAACTGTGAACCCTAGCCACGGTTCAGCCATGGGCATAAAATATTATCATTTCGATCACGGTACTCGTTTCAATATGGACAAGCCGTGATTAAATAGAACGTGACATATCAGTTACTTTTAACTAACATCACTGGTACATGCGGCAATGATATCGTAACTCTACTTATGTTCACAATTTGAGAATGTTTTACATGTTCTTAAATATATTTGAAACAGTCATTAATTAGATCGCGCATCGCATAAAGACGACTGAATGGATTTTAATGTAAATTTCACTGAAGTGATAAACGAAACTAGTAAGAATAAAAATGGTGCCGAAGTCACAGTACAGCAAATTTAAATTCAATCGGGCTTTTTTAATTGGAAATGAGCTGATAATCTTCAAACGCCTCAACAAATCTCCATAAATAATAGCTAAGAACCATTGCGATCACATCAGCTTTTAAACAAAAAAAAACCGCGTCAAGATTGGTCCATTCGTTTGAAAGCTAAGATGCTACAGACAGACATACATATACACAGATACACACCCTAAACTCCCCTTCCTTTTTTGTCAGGGGTAAATTAAAAAATACATGAAGAATAAAAAATCAGGGAAACGTAAATATACAGTTCTGGGCATTATTCGTTACTAGGTGTTGTTCGCGGCTTCGCCCGCGTGAAATGCCTTTCCTGCTATAAAATACCCTAAAACACAGTACGACGCCATCGCCATCTACTTAAAGAATTAGATTAAAAATATCCATTATTTCCCATGGGAGCACATTGCCGGGATGAAGAATATTCCATATTGTGTTAATCCAGGACATGATCTACTCGTGTGCCAAATCCGGTTATAGTAGGGACAAACTAATATGGCCAGTATGACATGACACGGTTTTGAATTTTTTGGGTAGACGTTCTCACAGAGTTATCGCGTCGGGAAAAAAATTGAATTGTCATACCGGCCAGCTTAGTTTGTCCGGACTATAGTTGTTTCTACGTTTACTTCTAACAAATATACAAACATCTTGTCAAACTTTCGCATTTATAATATTAGTATGAAGTAGGATTAATGCCATTCGCACAATATTTTTTTCGGGATCAGCTGAATTGTCAATTCCTTGGTTCTTGACTTTAATTTAATTTAAAAATAGGAGAGCCACGTTATATTTACTTTTGCCTCGAGCATAATTCTTTAATAACCATTTTCGACGGAGTGTCTTTCCAAGAAAACTGACATGAACTGAACTTTGATGTTGCGTTTCGTGCGGTAACAGTCTGCTGTAAGTTGAAATACTTTAGGATCGAGAATAGAACCACGATTCATTTTTCTAGGAAAAGCACCGAGAGCTTCCACAAGCTCCAGCTATAATGTCATCATAGGCATGCATTTGCCAACAAAATTACAATTGGGTACCAAAAAAAATACCGGCAGAAAGCAGGGTGCCAGAAATTTCTCGCTTGTCTCCGAATACCCCAGCCATGGCATAAATACTCTGGCATTTTAAGTGTTCATAGGTAATAATGCACTAGAGCGCTGACATTCCACTGTAAAAAAAGTTGGTATGATCATTAAAGTATTATTGCCTAAAAAACATTATTAGCGCATATCACCAACTTAACCCACTTCACAGTGCTATAATTGCCATAATGTTCACAAAAAAAAAAACATAATAAATTACATACTGTGAACATTACAGAATATTGAATAAGGTATTATTATAATTCCACTCCCAACTATGCTATCGCCGCTTCGAGACGAATGTCTCTGACCTTTAAAAAAAAAAAGTTATGTGTGTATTCTTTGTGAATTATCGCTCGCTTTAACGGTGAAGGAAAACATCGTGAGGAAGCCTGCAAATCCGAGAATTTCTCTAAAGGAATTTTGAAGGTATGTGAAGTCTGCCAACCCGCACTAGGCCAGCGTGTTGGACTAAGGCCTAAACCCTCTCAGTTGTAGAGGAGGCCCGTGCTCAGCAGTGGGCAGTATATAATACAGGGCTGGTATGATGATGATTATTTCAATTAAGATCCCTACATTTTATGTGTAGGTATTAATGACTTCATATTGGAGATACACAAGTTTACGCATGTCAAAACGTATGTACCTAAAGATCGTGTTTGGGCAGTGTTGTAGAATGCAACCTTTGTTGTGGCTGTGTAATTTTTATGTGTTCTATTTTTATAGGTACAGTCACCATCAAAAGTAGCTAAACAACTATGGTGTTCATATGGTGCTATACATTTAACGTGACCTTAATATTCTATGCAACTAAAGTACTTTAAATGTTGTGAGTATCTAATGTTGCAATTATATCTGAGTACGCAGATTTTCAAATGTGTCTAAGCAAACTGAAAGTGATTGCTATATAAATAAGTCAACTGTCGACGGGAACTAAGCAATGTTCATAATTAACTTGAAAAAAAAAGAATATATCCTATCCTAGTATTCCGTCCCATGATGTGATAGGGGCGAGCCTATCGCCATGTCGGGCACAAATTCCAGACTCCGGGCTGATACTGAATCGAAAAACCGAATATCACTTTGTCCGACCCGGGGATCGAACCCGAGACCTCAGCTTTGTAGTCGTACCGTAATACAACTACGCCACTGAGGCAGTCCATAATATCAAAAGAAATACTAAAATAATTTGAAGGTGGTAAAATGTTTATGACCTTTACACCAAAATTCGATTTTATCAATACTTTATGGTATTAAAGCCTCATTCATGCAAGAAGATGCTATGTGTTTATTTCAAAGACCACGCCCAAAAGCAAACGTACCGCCTAATTGGACTTGTGGCAGCATATTTAGGTTGGAAATCCTGAGGTCTTCGATTCAAATCTTATAGGTACTATCGCAATTCGTGATCCAGTTTTTCAATTCGTAAATTATACAGAGTTGCCCAAGATTGGAATTTGTAGCTGATATGGCGAGAGGATCGGCATTTATCACTTGAAGCCACGGAGATCAGCTCTGCCAGACACGGGTTCACTAACTCTACCGCTGCCTACACCTTTGCGGACACAGACGTGTGCGGTGTTATGATATTTTTACTCTACATACTATTATGCATGTACAGTAAAAATAGCTACGAAATATTAATAGTAACAGTATAATCGATAACTTATTTTCAATGCTTAGTTACATTTGATTACCTCGGTTTATCAGTGAATTGTAAAGATACATTTGTCTAGAAGCATTTGACAATCGTGTGCTTAGATGATTTTAACACATAGGATGCCAACAATTTTTTGAATACTTTTGTTGTATAAATGATTTTGTTTTTTTAGGAGTGTAGAATTAATTGGGTGCATAGTGTGCTTCTATATGTCTGCTACTGACTGTACTTATTTGTTTTTCTTGCACAGTTACCTCACTTCTAAATAAACACTCGTGTCAGTAAAACATCTTTTTACTTTTTACTCAACTTTATTAATTACTTACAACAGGTAGTATCACATTACTGGTTTGATTTTAAAGTACAAGGTAAATCAAACGTCTTCAATCAAAGGTCTTACGGGCTGAGTCTTTGCAATCCTTAGAAAATGTGCCATGAGATTTTTATTGTTAAAGACTTTACTGCGAGCGTGGCGACGCGATACCATACAAAAATCGTGGGATTTTTGCCAAGTCGAACGCAAATACGTAACAAATCTACTCTAATTGGATGTTAATTAGGCATTGCCGTGTTCATTTACATAAAAAGTATCTACATATTTTATAAAAATTAATTATTATGAAGTTTATATTTTCACTTTTATATTCTATAGCATTGGGCGCGGCTCCGTCCGCGTGGAAAAGTTTTTCCGGGATAAAAAGTAGCCTATAGCACTCAGGAGTAATGTAGCTTCCTATTAGTTAAAGAATTTTCATAATCGGTCCACTAGTTCCTGAGATTAGCGCCTTCAAACAAACAAACAAACTCTTCAGCTTTATAATATTAGTATAGATTTATTTTGCGAAGAAACAACAAGCAAATTCATTCTTCAACGTTCATGTCTATCAAACGAACCTGCGAACGAAATGTAGTGAACGGTGCAAATACTTATAGGTTTTTGTTTTCTTGCAGAGGTTGTTAACAAGTGTAAAACCGGCCTTAGTATATTCACTATGACTTTGATAATCAGCTAGATTCTTAACCGCGGCTACGCCCATGTATTTTTTTCACTAATGTATGACGACTTAAACCTATGGAATGTTTTAATGTTATATGGCTACGGTCACCTGATACCTTTTATTTTCTTATAATAGCTTGTATTTCAGCTAGAAAAGTTTACTACATGCTTACGAAACCCCCATCATTGTGTATTTTTGGTTTCGGTACTATCAGATTGCAGTAAATTAATGTAGACTGCAATTAAAATTTAAAATATAAAACACCATAAAAATTTTGTTATTTCCAAATTGCAGACAGATATGCCAGTCTCACTTATTTGTATAGATTTCTTTAGTATCATTTTTTTTTTTATGTGTTTCTACAACTGTCATTGTGCAATCTTAAAACAAATGACACCTCTCTGACGTCACGCACGAAATGACAAAGACGAAATAACATTGCTGCTCTTCTATTTAACGAATGTAGAAACATGCCAGTCGTGATGTTGCCGGAAATATACTAATAGCATGTGCGTATTCAGCCATTTTGATTTTAATGTGCTCAGTGACATATGTGGCGAGAAGTGATCAACGACATTATATTTTTCAGGCCTTGAACCATTTCCGTGGGTTTGTTTTGTTCAGCGACTTTTGTGGCTGACTGTACATACACGCACCGTCCCGTCGGAATCGAAAATAACCCGTATTGACAATCTTTATTTCATAATAGTCCTAAATATCATTTGATATACTGACAGGTCAATGTTCCTTTGTTCACGATCTAAAAAAATATTTGCTTGTCAATGGCTTATCTTCTATACATATAATAAAGCAGTACCTAAAACCGGTGTGTCTGCACATTTAAAGAAATGTGATAAAAAAGAAAGGGGGTGACTATAGAAGAGTAACGGAAAACAAATCAGCGATTTTTATAATTCTTTTCTGTCTTTCTGTTTGTTTGTTACTGCACATGTCTGAAACTATTGAACGGATTTCGATTAAATTTGGTATGCAGATAGTTTAAGACCCTAGAAAAGATATAGAGTACTTTTTATCCCGGTAAAATATAAAGTGGGACTCTTATCCCGGAAGATAATTTGGGCACGTGGAGAGGATGGTTGAAAGACGAGTCACGAAAGGTATTTATCGAGCGAATTTGGATGGTACGGATGGAGGGGATGCCCATAATTGGCGAAAATGTATAATGAGAATTATAAATGTGGAAGAGGTCAAAGAGGTATATCATTATCGTGGCACGTCGCGCTCAATAGTCTCTGTTTCTCTCTGTCTCTGTGTATGAATATATGACTTTTTCATTTTGATTTTTGTACATTTGTGGAGCTTAATTCATTAAACGACTTCCAAAAGGAGGAGGTTATCAATTCGTGTGTTTGTATTTTTTTTTTATGTATGTACACTGATTTCTCTGAAAATTGGGAGCGTATTTCCTTGATTCCTTCTTTATTTAGTAAATAAGGGTCGCGAAGTGGTCCCATTTCAATATATCTTGGTATAGGGTTCATCATTTTATGGAACAGACTGAATAGACCTGAATCATATGAGTAATTTCATTCGACGACGAAAGTCTACTAGCAACGCATGAATTTGAGCTATTTTTTTATTGAATAAAAGCATAATAAAAGATAATACATATGCATGGTGACCCGTTATACGAATAACAGGGACTCCCACTAGATGGTAAGGGATAAATAGGTATATGAAACGATTTATTTATAAAAAAAGTAATAAATAGCAAAAAACGTAGATTTGTCATATTACTATAAAAAATGAGTAGGCGCTTTTCGACAGATTCGATAGAATGTAGTTAGTATCTATCTATAGACTTCTAATGGACCTCAAAATATGATAAATATAAGCTGTTTAGTCTTGAGAACGAATATATTATGATGACTTGCAGGATGCTTTTAATAGGTACGTATATTAGTGTAATATGTGTGTGACGCAAAACGACATGCAAGTTTGCAATTCTACTAAAGGAAAGGAATGTTTAACTCCTGATTTAATAAATCTTTCATCATTGCTACATAATGGAGCATTCAGATTTTCATCTGATTTCAGGATCTACTAGAATCTATACCTTTTGACTTTGGTTTGCAAAGTCTAATCTAACTGCGTATGATGTTCTAGAGATTAGATTAACAACTCAACAGTGAGCATCAGGCTGTTCTACCCACAGGTTCTACCCAAATGCTGGAGTCTTTTATATTATAATAGAGACCTAAAAAAAACCCGCGGTGGCCTTCTTCGGCGCCTACGATAATAGAGACCTGACCTGAGCTGTTGTCCTAGCGTGACACTACCCCGACGATCCTATAAGTTTACATTCAGAGTCATAAAACCATTGTCAGCCTAATATGACTGCTACTGGTGGTAGGTCTCCCATATGTAAGAGGCCTTCTGGTTGGGTACCACTGCAGTCTATTTCTACCGCCAAGCAGCAGTGTGCATGCACTATTGTTTTGGTTTGAAGGACATTGTAGCCAGTGTAACTACTGGACAAGAGACTTAACATCTTATGTCTCAGAATGACGAGCGCAGTGTAATGCCACACAGTACTTCGTAACTCAAGGTACTGGATGGTGTTGCTACTGTTTATGGGTGGTCGTATCGCTTACCATCAGGCGAACGGCAAGTTCGTCTCGTCATTCAATTCATTAAAAAAAAATCTGACCGCTCCGCTCATTCTCGCGGTATGCGGTAAGAATAAATAAAACACTTCTAACAAAAAATATTTTATTTTTCAATACAAATTCAAATAGTATACCTAGAATGTCTTGGATTTTTGTAGTATATATTATACCTACTCTTTGGACTTGGATTATACAGATACAAACCATGAGTTTTTCTAGCACCTTTTCTGTAAAATTCCGTGTTACATAATAATATTATTTTCCTTCCTGGACTATTTTGCTTTTAAGCATAGATATAATTTTCTGAAATAAAAATGAAAACTATTATTATTTTTCAAAGGGGTCCGGTCAAGTTTTTGAGAGAGCACATCCTGAAGTTATTTGTCTTCATTATCGTCAAGATCATTGGGGTAACTCCTGAAACTGATTCGATTGTTCGATTGTTCCTGGATTCGAACTCGATTCGATCTCGATTCGAACTTGAAATGCGCACTCCCGACGTCGATCGACTAGCTGATCAAAAACGGCCGTTATCAACTCGTCGATCGAGTATTCGTTCACAGATTATAGCTGTATCCTGTAGATCACGTCATATTTATGTGGCTATGTTCTATGGAGAATTTCATTACAATAATTTATATTTAATTTATTTTACTTATAAAACGATGCTCCAGTTGTTGTTACATACATATTTATATAAATATAAGAAATTAATACGTTGTTTATTGAGTTTTTTGTAATAATTCAGCAACCAAAGATAAATTGAGTTGCCCAAATCTATTTAGTCTATGCTATGAACTATCAAAATATCTGACATTGTCAGCGTCACGTCACAACTATATAAGTCGTAGCGGGAAACTCAAAATACAGTTTTTGGTTAAGATTTAGAATCTTGTAACAGGAGTTTAAGGTCAAAACTGGCATTAATTGGATTATTTATTGTTTTCACTTATAACAAAACCATTTTCAAGCTTAGAAAATATATTTTTTTGGAAACTAATATCGAATTATTTTTATTTTTATATGGTTAAAATAAGTAAAGTAATAATAATTTACTAGTCTCTCATATGTAAGAGTCCATCTGGGTGGGTATCACTGCAATGTCTATTTCTACCGGCAAGCGGCAGTGTGCGTGCACTGTTATGTTTCGGTTTGAAGGACATTGTAGCCAGCGTAACTACTGGACATAATGAGACTTAACATCTTATGTCTCAGGATGACGAGTGCAGTGGAATGCCACACAGTACTTTGTAACTCAAAGTGCTGGATAGTGTTGATATTGTTTATAGGCTTGAGTCTGGAATTTGTGCCCGATATGACGATAGGCTCGCCCCCTGCCACATCATGTGACGGAATACGCACGATGAAAAGTGGGTGCATTAGTAGTAGCGCCTCTGCCTACCACTTCGGAGATAAAAGGCGTGAGTATGTGTGTGTGTAAAGATAAAAATAAATTGATATCAGTTTCCAAAAAAGTTACAGTCAAGTTCTAGGCTCAAAAATGGTTTTATTATAAGTGAAAACAAAAACAAAAAAAAAATATCCTTTTCAGTATCAGCATTTAAATAAAGTTTGAACATAATATGATTTGTAAATCAGAATGATTATAATGGTTATGATATGAATATAATAAGAACTAGACTTCACCTAGTAGTCGAGATTAGACTGCATTTCATAAAAAAATATGTAACAGGGCTTAATGAGATAAAAGGAAAAAGTAGATTTTTATCTTAACATGTATATTATTATTTTATAAAAAACTAAGAAACAACTAAATTAAAAAAAATCAAACAATAAGTCAGCTTCGCCTATTGTACCTACTCATCCACGGACTTTGAACAAGACGTTGCCGTGCATTTTGCCTACGTCGTAGCTCGTCATTTCGAAATGATGATGAGGCATGTATGACATTGTCTGCAATGCCTGTCTCCATGTCTTCAGCAATAATAATAAGGGATGGGCAGTTATGCAAACTTCGAAACTCATCGAAATCCATATTAATTGCCCGATTAGTAAAACGGCCCATCCTAAGCAAATTTCTTCTTCTTCGATTGTCAATACGGTTAGCTTCTTTAAAAACATTAAAAAATGATTGAAGGCTAGCCATAATTGCACAGATATTTTTAAACATTCTCATCAAAACACAAAACAACTTCAATTGAACCGTACACGGCACCTATTTAGCAATCGTAGAATTTGACAGATAAAGTCGAATTGACAACTCGATTCACGATCGTACGAACGAGTGGAGAGTAAGCATTTCTCGATCCTAACGGATTTTTTTGATCCAAGTAAGTTCCAATTTGAGGCACGGCTCGATCGTGCGCTAGTGTAGATTTCGGGAGTACCAAAACGCTTGAAACCGAATCAAACTCGATTTGATTTACGATTCGAACGTGTCAGGAGTAACCCCACATATCAGCGACACAGAAGAGAGAAAGCTGTATGAATAATGTCCACTGCTGAATATAGGCCTCCCGGTTCCCCTAAAGATTTCCAGACGAACCTGTCTTATACCTCCTTTAAACCATGAACACACTATAATCTAGAATTAATTTCAAATCAATTTACTGATATATGTAATTGCGTGCTGAAATAAATTTAAGCTATAATTAATCGGAAGAAATAATATCCTTATTGACTTCTGTTGTGCTTCTGTCAACATAATTTGACAGATTTATTAGTTTTTAAAAATTTCCGTTGTCAGTTTTGCTCAAAGAGTTTTATATGTCGTTATAAATGATATAAACACTCTTTCACTTTCAAAAGTCTTTTACTCATGACTCTTGAGCTAGTATTTCTAGGCTTGTATCTATTGTTTGATCATCAAAATATCGAATCAAGACAGCTTTGGGAATTCCATCTATTATAATAAATTACATGATTTGAATATATAATAGCAATAATTATAATATTTAACTCTATATTGCATTACCTATTTACTAAAAAGTGAAAAATAAAAACTTTTTTAAAAAAAATATAACCACTTCAAAAACCACTCTAATGTAAAAAATAACTAATACTTTGCTCATGGGTTATAAGGAAATTTAAATACTATCAATATTATATACACTGCCATTCGTGTGATTATATTTATGTGCAATGAATAAACCTTTGGAGTCGGTGCCAGTCATAAAAAAATCGAACTGCCTACATAAATATTCCATACCATACCAGCCCTGTATTACATACTGCCCACTGCTGAGCACGGGCCTCCTCTACTACTGAGAGGGTTTA
This sequence comes from Sphinx pinastri, assembly GCA_947568825.1. Classification (NCBI taxonomy): domain Eukaryota; kingdom Metazoa; phylum Arthropoda; class Insecta; order Lepidoptera; family Sphingidae; genus Sphinx; species Sphinx pinastri. Next base: position 11,526,256 of record OX387630.1, read on the forward strand.
GGCCTTAGTCTACCACGCTAGCCTAGTGCGAAAGAATGAATTAAAAAATTCTAGTCGCATGCCAAATTAGTACAAAAAATCAGGCACCGACTCCAAAGGTATATTCATTGCACATAAATATAGTCACACGAATGGCAGTGTATATAATATTGGTAGTATTTAAATTTCCTTATAACCCATGAGCAAAGTATAAGTTATTTTTTACATTAGAGTGGTTTTTGAAGTCGGTTATATTTTTTTGATAATTAATTTAATCTTAATTAAAACTTATCGTTCGCTTTAACGGTGAAGGAAAACATCACGAGGAAACCTACATATCTGAGAATTCTCCATAAGAATCTCGAGGGTATGTGACGTCTGCAAACCCGCACTAGGCCAACGCGGCGTGGTGGACTAAGGCCTAACCGCTCTCAGTAGTAGAGTAAGCCTGTGTTCAGCGCTGGGCAATTTATAAGGGCTGATTGCATTGCATAATAAAAAAACTAATAAGTAAACACAAAATCGATTGATTCTGAAGCGATACGAAGTTCGCCGGGCCGGCTAGTTGGTAATGAGTCGCTGTCTTATCTGACACATCCATGTGACAAGACGACTCGGTATGCGCAAATGTTGTAAAGAAAGCAATATTTTGGAAAGAAATATGCCAATTTGCGCATTACGATCATATCAATGTATGTTCTAATGCATTTTACATAGGTGTTTTGTTATTTCACGGTAGATTGACGAACAGGCTCAAAATTTTTGTTTGTAAAATCCTCAGATTTTGGGATTTATGTAATTTTATTTGCTTAAAAGTACACTTAATATAAAAGTTTTTAAAAAAGTTAGTTATGTATGGAAGGTTCTAAGAATATTTTTTTAATGGATCCATATTAAAAATTTTGCCCCTTTAATATTCCTAAATTTTGAGCCTGGTAAGATTTTGAGGCCCAGCACTCATACAAAAAGCTGACATCTTTAAATATGACTTTGTCATCTGTCATCTGTGGAGTGACATCCCCCTGGAACAGTATCTTTACTCCGTGGGACAGCAATACTGAGATCTCTTTGACTGAGATTATGTTATCAGTCCAAATCAGTTAAAGGTCGAGTCGCTTGAATGACGTTGACTTCTTCAGGGGATTGAGTCTCGGGCAAATGGTGTTAAAATCTAGCAAAGACCGCGTAACCGAAACACAGGACCTGCTTCCTACCCGGTTTTCCTTCAAAAGCAAACGATAATTGAACACTGAACAAAGTCAAAAGCACGTGTAATTGGATAATTACAAAGTATTTAAAATGTAAGTAGACACAGATAAATATTCTAGCGCATTTACGCAAATAAAATGCTAATGCAAATCCACAAGGTTCTCCGTACGTCTCTGCAACCTTGCAGTTACACGTGTAACTTTTAAATATAATTATTCAGCTATCGGAATACTGACCCCGTTTTGCAATCAGTTTTTTGATTACACGTGTGTTTATTACACTTTCACTTGTTACATTGTATAACTGAGTTTAACTGAACATCTAATGTCTCGGGTGACGAGCACAGTGGGGTGACACGCAGTAGGGGTGACTGGGAATAGTTGGCGATAGGGGCAGTTTGAATAACAGTCAAAAACTCGAGCTATTTAAAAGTGTTGCGTCGTCCTGATATACGCAAAAAACCGTTTTCCTAATGTTTACCGCAAACGCGGCATCGCGGGCGCACGTAATCCGGGCGAAATAGAGATTTATCGACAAATTCTACCTAATAGTACCATACCATACCAGCCCTGTATTATAATTACTGTCCACTGCTGAGCACGAGCCTCCTCTACTACTGAGAGGGTTCAGGTCTTAGTCCACCACGCTAGGCTAGTGCAGGTTGGCAGACTTCACATACCTTCAAATTTTTAATTCTCAGATATGCAGGTTTCCTCACGATGTTTTGTTTCACCGTTAAAGCTAAAGATAATTGATAAACAATTTTCTATACCTGTTACCAAGTAATGATATCTAAGCTTACTTGTGCTCCAGTTTGAGGGAACACAGAGTACTATGGATGACAAGCGCTGTTGAGACCTTTTTTTTTTTTGTTTTCGCGGAGAAAGTGACTTATTACTACCGCCCAGCCTTCAAGGGGGGCGACTGAGCGGTTATGTTGGGTTCACCGTGCCTTACGTCCCGGCGTTGAGCCGCCCGGAGAGATGTAACCATCGGGCGACCGCCGGGCCGAGTCCCTAACCTATGTATAACGCACGGCATACCAACCAAAACTCCGCGGTGGCCATCTTCGGCGCATTAGGGACGGCTGCGGGCTTCCTCTGACGGGAGTGTCTAAGTTGTCGTTCGCAGCCGCCTCTGCGCGTTGCCGCCTAGTGCGGCCCGTCTCCTGTTGTGGGGGGGCTCAGGAGCCCCCACGCACCGAAGGACGCCCTCTGCGTCAATGGCAGCGTGAGGCCTACCAGCCACGCTGCCGTCCATCACAGGGATCGCTACAATGTGCTAATAGAACACAAAAATTAAAGACGGACAGCCCCCTGCCGCCCGCCTGCGACCCCGGGTGGCCCCTATTAGTCGCCTTTTACGACAGGCAGGGGATACCGTGGTAGAATTCTCCAAACGCCCCCAATCCACAGGGCGGAAAGCGCTGTTGAGACCTACATTTGTAAACAAACTTATAAATAAACTAGGTGTTGCTCGCGGATTCGCCCGCGCGATGGCCTTCCCGCTACGAAAGTCCCCAAATCACAGTACGACGCCAGCGCCAAAAGAAAGAAAAAACCGGACAAGTACGAGTTGGAGTCGCGTACCGAGCGTTCCGAACAAACTTGTAGGTAAGGTATCTAAGTATATAAGTTCAATAGTTCGCCAAAATTAATTAATAAATTAATCAAATTTAAACAGTATTTAAATTCGCTTTATTTGTTGTTGAAGTACATATTTGCGGTTTTCAGATTTTTCCTTTTACATGTGCTGTAAGTGGACGATAGCCTAGTTGGGAATGGAACGGTCTGTCGAGACAATGTCCGCCGATTCAAAACCCACGGCACACACCTCTGACTTTTCGAAGTTACGTGTGTATTGTTTATCAATTATCGTTCGCTTTAACGACGAACAAAAATGTCGTGAGGAAACCTACATACTTGAGAATTCTCCATAAGAATGTCGAGGGTATGTGAAGTCTGCCAACCCGCACTAGACCAGCGTGGTGGACTAAGGCCTAAACCCTCTCAGTAGTAGAGGAGGCCCGTGCTCAGCAGTGGGCAGTATATAATACAGGGCTGATTGCATTGCATTGCATGTGCTGTAAGACCTTGCTGCTTGCCAAATTTCATGATTCAAGGTCAGCGGTCAAGTACCATATAGGTTTTGTTTCCCTTCCGAAATAGGAAAATATGCGACATAAACGGTCATATCTTTTGATTGCGTTGACTTACCAGTTTGATTTTTTTACAGCTGAAAGAGACCGGAGACCCAAGTATTTGATATAAATTTCAACTTGATATCTTTACGCATTCCTGAGAAAAAGGGTCTTGACAGACAGACACACAGACAGACATACCGACAGACCGACAGACAGACAGACGGACAACAAAGTGATCCTATAAGGGTTCCTTTTTTCCTTTTGAAGCCAGGAAATCTAAATAGGAATCAGAATTAAAATATTCATTATTTCTCATGGTAGCAAATTACCGGGATAAAAAGTCTAAAAAGCCTATGTATTATTCCAGGACATGATCTACCCGTGAGCCAAAGGAGATGTCCGTTTTTGTAGGGGTGCTGGGCCTCAAAATTTAACCAGGCTCAAACTTAAGGAATATTAAAGGGGCAAAATATGGATCTTGGATCCATTAAAATAGTATTTTTATACCCCTCCATTCATAACTAACTTTTTTTAAAACGTTCATATTAAGAGGCGTTTTTAAGCAAAATAAAATTACACAAATCTCAAAATTGGAGGCCTTTAAACCATTAATTGTAAGAGGTTAGCATTTAAGAGTTCTATCTAAATAAATATAAACTGTCTTAGTTAGAATTTTAGGCCCGTTTTTGGACATGTTCTTTCACCCAAATCCGTTTAGTTGTTTCTGAGTTTACTTCTAACAAACATACAAACATCGAAACATTTTCACAAGCTTTCGCATTTTTAGTAACATGTTACCACTGACGGAGCAACTATTAGCCGTACTACTTAGAGCATGGTTAAATACTCAAAGCCGTACTTTCAATAGTTATACATTGGTTAGTTTTAGTAAATTGTTGTTTATCAATTATCGTTCCCTTTAACGGTGAAGGAAAACATCGTGAGGAAACCTATATACATGAGAATTCTTCATAACAATTTCGAGGGTATGTGAAGTCTGCCAACCCGCACTAGGCCAGCGTGGTAGACTAAGGCCTAACCCCTCTCAGTAGTAGAGGAGCCCCGTGCTCAGCAGTGGGCAGTATATAATACAGGGCTGATGCCATTGCATTGCATTGCATTGCATGTGATTATGACTCCATGCTTCAATAAGACAATTGTGTCGCCTGGCGAGGAATAACTATCACTCGTTGTTTCTGTTTCGTCTGGTCATCTGGCGTAGTCTTTTTAACCGACTTCCAAAAGGAGGAGGTTCACAATTGTGTGTTTGTATTTTATTTTTATTTCTTCTGTACATGAATCCCCTCACTTGACATTGGCAATTGTCCTAAAGGACAGAGCCAGATAGAAAAAAAAAACCATCTCTCGTCAGTCGATATAGAAATGGAATAGTGTCAAGTGTCACTGATTGTCACCTCACGTTAATAATCTAAAATAAATATAATATTATGTTATAGTAAATAAAGCCTCAATAGTGGCTTAAAGTGTTATTTCAGAGTCTTCTTACTAGGATTATCATTATAACACTAAAATTATTCACTCGCAAAATTTTAAATAGCCAAGTCAAATCAAGCTTTGGATTCAAACACCAATATAAGCTGAAGAAAACCCAATTTATGAACTATATTGTGCAAATATAACATTAAATATATAAAACTAGGTACAAATATTGATTTATTAACATTGTTTATTAACCGTATTATAATTTATCTTGACTTTGTTACAATCTACTATAGCTTCAGGCTTTTACTGAATATTATGGATGATATTTTGTTTGAAATCAAAGTAGTAAAGGTCTCCTAAATCTAAAGACATTAAACAGTATAGTTATAGACTATGGTCTATAACTTAAAATATCACCTCACAATATCCACAAAAGATAAAGCATTTTATAATGAAGGTATAATTTTACGAACTCAACGTTAATATAATAGTTCAGAACATGCAAAGCCTCAAAAATAAGATTAATATATTAGAAACAGTATTTCAAGCGGAAGAAGTCCATGTGACCTGCTTAACTGAAACGTGGTTAAATGAAGATCAAAAAGATTACATACATTTAAACAATCACCATGTTGATTGTTGGAGCAGCTTACTATAGACGACAGCGTAGAGGAGGCGGCGTAGCTATCATACTGAAGCAAGGCATGCAATACACTGAAAGAAAGAACCTAGGAGAGTTATCAGAGGATGGTGTAGTTGAGTGCTGTGAACTAGAACTGAAACCTAACATTATCTTTATAGTAATTTACAGGGCAGATCGTGAAAACGATTTATTTTTTGATTACTTAGATAAACTATTGAATAAACTTAAAGCTAAACACCAAAAACATGTAATAATAACTGGAGATTTCGATATAGATAAACTACAAAGATCAAAAAAATATCTTAAACTTAAAAATAAAATGTTAGAAAACAATCTACACCAAATAATAAATATCCCTATGCGGCGTTAGCCGCCGCAGGTAGATAGTGGTCGGGAATGAAGTTGTGTGGAAATCCGTTACCTCTTTTTGCGAACAAGTCATGTCCGCCAAAGAGGCGGCGGAGAGAGAAAGAGAGCGGTCCATTGGACTTCCCTCTCGCAGCAGACGTCGGAGAGACGACTTACGACCTCCTTAAGCGGGTTAGTAGGTTGCGGGCGGGTGACCCGCTACCGGGCAAATAATGCCTAAGAGGCTGGCGTGCTGCTCCCATGCACGCCCGTGATCAAACCGAGGCCTCATTCCTTGGACGGTGAGAGGCTCTGTCCAAGAGCCGACTCCTGCGAAGGTTGCGGTTGCATGCACATGCGCACCCCGCGAACTTTGATATAAAGGAGAGAGAGCAGAATGGCGGGGTTTTAGTCGGTAGGACGGTTTTAACCGGTGAGTCCGGCAGAAATCCGTAAACGGATTTCCCCGTGTTAAAAAAAAAAAGAAAAAAAAAGGTAGATAGTGGTAGAGAGAAAAGAAAGACTCAGGGTTTAGGTTCGTGGTACGAGCTTTATTTTGCACCTCCGCGTTACACTCGGTACGGTTTGCTGATGGTATGCAAACAAGTCACTGGCCTGCGGGGACTCCGATTCAGGCGAACTCCGGCGGCAGCTCGCCGGGCAGATGGTAGCGCCACGTGGTCTGCGCAGCGGTGGTGAGGTGGTCGGAGTTAGCCCACCCGACTGCGATGGTGATGGTGAGCACGTGGTCGGGGCCAGCACTCGCGACGATGGTGCACACGTGGCCGGGGTCAGCACCCGCGACGACGATGGTGGTGTGCACGTGGCGGAGTCAGCACTCCGCACCGTGGAGAAGGCGGTCAGCACGGAGTCAGCACTCCGTGCGTGGAGCACGGCGGTAACAATATTTAGAAAAACAACAAGTCACAACAAAAATATAACAATTTTGCTTTCTACTACAAGGTAGAGGTCCAATAAGATCTATACTTAACATTTGTAATGGTCTGGAACATGACTTAGGTCTGCCCATTTCACCCAAAGTGGACTGGTTTTGATGTTTGTGAGAAATACAAATATCGCAAGAAGAGACAAAATCGACTACACTAGCATGCATGCCTGGCCAGTAGTATTTTTGTGCCAGCCTTCTGTACGTTTTGAAAATGCCAAGATGTCCAGCTAAAGGGTTACTATGGTTTTCAAAAATAATAGGGGACCGAAGTTCCTGAGGTACAACTTCCTTCCATTCAAATTCAGAATTTAAAACACATTTAGATTTCATAAAACGATAAAGACGATTATTTATACAGGCGCCATTCAGACGTACGTCAAAACTAGTGACAACTTAACAGCCAATACAAAATAATAGCGGTTTTGATTGGTAGTTAAGGTGACGTAAACGGTAGTCCGTTTACGAAGACAGTTAACGTTCCTAGCAACGTTACACCTACAAGGAAAGCTAAAAGTAGTTCAACTTGTATAGATCTTTGACTTACAAATAATATTAACAGTAGCAAGACTATAATAAAAGACTTAGGTATATCAGATCACAGCAGCTTAACATTGAAACTTAGTAAATCACAAAATAAATTAAACAGGAAAATGGTCTCTCAGCGAATATTTAGCCAAAATAACTTGAATAAAAAGCAAGCTATAAAAACAATTGATTGGAGCGATTGCATAAGTAATAATAATGTCAATGATACCTATAATATATTCCATAATAAATTACAAAATACATTAAATTAGTGCATACCAAAATAATATGTTAATATAAAAAGAGATAATAACAAACTTACTTGGTTAACAACTGGCATTAAAGTGTACAAATAAAAGGCTACTTAAAATACTTGGAAACCAAACACAAAATAAAATAATAAATAACTATTATAAATCATATTCTAAAACGCTCAAATAATGTATCAAAATATCAAAAAATAACAATATGAGACTAGGGTTAAGTTATACCGTAGACATCACCATACTTATTTTAGACCGGTGGTAGGTCTCTCATATGTAAGAGTCCGTCTGGGTGGGTACCACCGCAATGCCTATTTCTACCGTCAAGCAGTAGTGTGCATGCACTGTTGTGTTTCGGTTTGAATGACATTGTAGCCAGTGTAACTACAGGACATAGTGAGATTTACATCTTATGTCTCAGGATGACGAGCGCAGTGGAATGCCACACAGTACTTTGTAACTCAAGGTGCTGGATGGTGTTGCTACTGTTTATGGGTGGTCGTATTGCTTACCATCTGGCGAACGGCATGCTCGTCTCGTCGTTCAATGCCATAAAAAAAAGACTATGATTTCAAATAGGAGTATTTTCTTGTTTAATATTTTTCGGTTATTCTTTCCGTAGTCGGGTTTTAGTTTTTTTTACTTATTTTTTATTACTCACTTTTTATTTCAGTAGAAATGAACTAACCAAACCAATTTTAACGTGCCGAGATTAGCGATAAAACATTGAAGTGTGCTTTTTCATTTATGATGATATAAATAAAAATATTATAAGTTAATTTAACCGTGTACCTAGATACTTACTGCATGGAGACCTTAATTAATGTCAGGGTATTGTTAGCTTCAGGTTTTTCCGTGCCAGAGTATTACGCATGTCCGTGAGTGGCGGATATCGTTCACCTTCGTAGTTCGGACAAGTCGCCAATTGTCAGCCTTCAAAAACACAATCAAAATCATACGTGATGACGTGAGTCTTTGATAAACTATTTATATTTAAATTTTATACATACATACGCCTTGTATCCCCGAAGGGGTAGGCAGAGGCGCAATCGGTGCACCCACTTTTCTCCGTGCATATTCCGTCCCATGATGAGATAGGGGGCGAGCCTATTGCCATATTGGCCACAACTTCTAGACTCCGGGCTGATACTGAATAGACAAACCCAAATATAACTTTGCCCGACTTGGGGATAAAACCCGAGACCTCAGCATTGCAGTCGTACCGTAATACAACTACGCCACCGAGGCAGTCATACAGTATATTTAGATTTATGTTTACGAATTTGCTACCATCCCAATTTGGTTAAGTTATATGAGACAGTTTGTGAAAAATATCCCAGTAATATGTTTATTAAAAGAAAACAGAAGCAGTCAAATAGATTTAGACGAAGTTTAGCATATAGGTAAACCAAGTTTGAAATAACATGAAGGTTGGGTGAGGATTTGATCCTGGAAAAGAGAAAAGTAGGGTATTTATTCAGAAAAAAATGCAATCGACCATAGAACCTGTTCCTTTTTTAAAGTTGGTTAAAAAGGAGTCCCATGCGGGTGAAACACTTTGGTTGTAAGCATAAAGTAATAATATTATTTACTATTGTAAGGCCATAATGATCTAGTCTAGAGTCAAAAATGACCACCTGGAAACCAAACTTAACCTTATTGACTTCCAATCATATTCGGTCAAAAACATAATTAAACGACGGCAACTAATAAATTACGCAATAAAGAATAATTATAATGTAAATTGCTTGTCTTATCGCGCTTTTATATTAACATAACATTAATTTGCTCCTATTAAATATAATATGATTAAATTACAATCAATCAGACTGTATATTTTAACCCCGATTATTGAAATTGTATTTGATTATGACTTATATCAATAAGTAATGTTTAGCAAGTATCAATCAATGAATTATTTTTATATCGATAATGTAGTCAGCAATTGAATTGCAATTGTGCTCGATTAAAGCTAAGACAATAAAGCGGAAATGCTCTTAACAATTGCAGGAAGTGTTAGCGTGTAGGTAATAAAATATAATACGTCTGTACTAGGTATAACAGGTTTTCAAAACTTAACCGCTGTAGGCTATCCATAATACCGGTCTTTATATTTTATTTCAAGAAAAGACGAAAAACGAAATAATCTTTGAAGTATCTAGAAGTCAAGTCCACAATTTGTATATATTATTATTTATTTTAGACAGCATAATCTATGATAAAAAATATTACTTTCGCAACAAAGAAAATATAATAAGCGGGTTTTATATTGCCTGTTTAAAATTCGCGTAAAAGTCTTTCTCGCTACAAAAAATCCTTAAATCTCTGGAGCATTATTACGGTAGCAAAATAGAAATTAAAATTTTAAAGCTATAATAAAGGCTAATCAAGGGCATGGTCTATCCGTGTGCCAAATTTTATCCAAATCGGTTCAGTCCCGTACCGTACCACCGCAATGTCTATTTCTAGCACCTAGCAGCAGTGTGTATGCACTGTTGTTTTCCCGTTTGAAGGACGCTGTAGCTATTGTAATTACTGGGCATTATGAGACTTAACATCTAATCTCAGGGTGACGTGCCCAGTACTGGTACTGGTACTTTGTAATTAAAAGTTCTGTATGGTGTTGGTACTGTTTATGGGCGGTCGTATCGCTTACCATCAGGCGAGCGGCATGCTCGTCCCGTCATACAGTAGCAATAAAAAAAGTCCTCCTATCCGAATTTCGGCCACGGCAGCCAATCTCAACTGAGATTAGTCAGGTGCGCAGGAGATGTTATAGTGCACAAGTGTGTGCGCAATATACAGGTGCGCTCTCTATTCCTTCACACTCATAATTCGATGAGACGGCAATCCGACATGACCGGAGAGAGATCAGGCGCAGGACCAACGGCTTTACGTCCTTGCGAGGCACGGGGGTATCAAACCGCCAACTTCCTGACTCCGAGCTGTGGCTGAGTATATTTTTAAATGAAAAAACCCAGTCACAAAGTTTTTGGCCCTACCCGGGCTTCGAACCCTGGACCTCAGCGCAATATTCGCACTCGTACCGCGTACGCAATACAAATACGCCATCGAGACAGTCAAAAAAAAAAGAAAAACTACAAATATAAGTATTAAGTAAGTAAGATAATTCAAATGAAATTTATTATGTGTTTAATAAATATAAATATGTGACAGAAAATACTAATAAATAAATAAAATAAACTATATATTATATAAATAAAATTTACATATTTAATGATACTTTTTTATACTATAATACCTATATAACGTTAAGTAATAAAGTACAATTATTTATATCATTACGTACATAATTTGATTGATCGGCATACTAATTGTCATTTACTTGATATTAACGCCCAAGACATTAGCAAACAATGGACCGAGGTATTCAAAAGGGACAAATTCTTTTAACATTACATGACATTAATTAAATGACTTCCCATACATTGCTAATATATTGGAAGTAATTTAATTAATGTCACGGGCTTGAACAAATAATAATTCCAATACTCATTCAACCGTGGCTTGCACCATTGATTGAAGGTCTCAATGCTACTTCTATGTTTCCTAAACAGTTTACCGGGATACTAGTTTTCAAAATAACAATTTTATTTTTTTCATACATACGCCTTTTGTCCGCGAAGGGGTAGGCAGAGGCGCAACTAGTGCACCCACTTTTCGCCGTGCGTATTCCGTCCCATGATGTGATAGCGGGCGAGCCTAGCGCCATATCGGGCACAAATTCCAGACTCCGGGCTGATACTGAATCGAAAAATCCAATATCACTTTGCTCAACCCGGGGATCGAACCCGAGACCCCAGCATTGCAGTCGTACCGTAATACAACTACGCCACCGAGGCAGTCAGTTATTTGTTTCAGCAGTATCGAAATTACTGGGGATTATAATTTAATTTAAATTTAAATAATCCCGATACAAAAAACCTCTAAAAAGTAAGATAATAAAAGTGTCTTTGTCGTTTAAGTAATATTTTGACCCAAGCGTCCTCGTGTCGGGGGACCGCTAAAGAAGTATTTTCGTTTCCCTGGTCCGGTGTTCGGTCCCCGGACGCGAGGATGCTTGGGTCAAAACATTACTAGGTACTTAAACGACAAAGACACTTTTATTATTATACTTTTTAAAGGTTTTTTTTTGTGTTGAGGGTTATTTAAATTTTAATTTAATTTTTATGTCAAACTTTTTAAATGACTACATCTTACACCATAGGTCCTTGTTAATCAACTATCCATCATTTACTCGTTGAGACCATTCTTATGAGCCCACACAGGCTATATCTGCTATAAGTTGCTAAAGAGTTGGGTATCCCGCAGACTACTTGATACTGCAGTATCAGCTCAAGGTTAACATGCCTTAAAAATATTTTCGAAATCACAGTACACCAAATTTAAAATCAATCGGACTTGTGAAAGTTGGAAATGAGCTAATAATCTTCAAACGCCTGAACAGATCTTCATAAATTATAGCTAAGAATTATTTCAATCACATCAGCTTTTAAACAAAAAAGACCGCGTCAAAATTGGTCCATTCGTTTGAGAGCTACGATGCCACAGACATACAGATACACACCCTAAACTTTTAAGACCGCTCTTCTTCTGTCGGGGGTTAATAAATGACTTAATTAATGTATCAAAGAAACAATCGCTGTGCAGTGTCATGACGTGTTCTTTAATTCAAAGTTATAATATCATTGCTTTTCTATAAGTGCAATGCAATGCAATCAGACCTGTATTATATACTGCCCACAGATGAGCACGGGCCTCCTCTACTACTGAGAGGGGTTAGGCCTTAGTCCATCACGCTGGCCTAGTGCGGGTTGGCGGACTTCACATACCTTAGAAATTCAGAGAACTTCTCAGGTATGCAGGTTTCCTCACGACGTTTTCCTTCACCGTTAAAGCGAACGATAATTGATAACAATACACATGTAACTTCGAAAAGTCAGAGGTGTGTACCTTGGGTGTTGAACCTGCGGACATTGTCTCGGCAGACCGTTCCATTCCCAACAATCGTCCACTTTCTATAAGTAGATTGCTACAATTACCATAAAATTTACGACTTCTCGTCTCGTCAAGAATTTGTATAATTTTTTGTAAGAAAACCCCAAAATGAATTTGAATAGAGATGATCATAATATCACCTTTAATGTTAGTTACAATTATTTAACAGAAGACAGGCAATAATCAAATGGTCATCTTATGAGTATTGTCCATGAACATAGTTAAAGGAATTGTGAATCGTGTGTGGTGAATAGAGTCATTTATATCTCTGGCAATATCGAATACTAGCATTGCGCGTGGCTCCGCCCGCGTGGATTAGTTTTTCCGGGATAAAAAGTAGCCTATAGCACTCACGAGTAATGTAGCTTCCTATTAGTGAAAGAATTTTCAAAATCGGTCCAGTAATTCCTGAGAGTAGCGCGTTCAAACAAAAAAAACCAACAAACTCTTCAGCTTTATAATATTAGTATAGATTACTGTTCGGAACACAACAGCATACCTGTTAAAAGTTCATTATGTAGGCTATAATTTCAATGTAAATAAAAATAAATCAATCCAAAAAAACTGGTTTAGCTCGAATGTCACCCTTGTGTTCTTTAAGACGATTCAATAACGTTTATAATTGCTGAGTCATAAAATGTATAGTACCGATAAACAAACTTGAAAAAACCGGATATATTATTTTCTGTGCCGGCACGCCAAAGTGGCTACACTTGACCTGAGAGAAAATACAATGTAGTCGGAATACTGTGTCCACGAATTAGGGATAATCACTCGTTAGAATATTGTCGACTTGTTTTACTAGATGGACAATAGTTAATCAGTTCAACTATAATTGGCAGCATGGAGGACTTTATCTTTTTTTTTTTTATTCAGGCACGACAAAGTGACTGCACCTCGCCTTATGGTAAGCGCGATGCCGTCCAGATAGAGTATCGAATGGCAGTAGATGGTTATCTAATGCCATTCGACACAATCATGCCGGCCTACTAAGCTGCTTCTTCACGCTACGGCGGAAGGACCCAGGATTATAGGAAGGAGGGAACACGTGCGCCGGCAAACTATTCCAAAGCCTGATGGTGCGGCCAAGAAAAGATTTAGCGAACCTATTGGTTCGGGCCGAGGTGGTTTTAACCATCAAGCTGTGGCTTCGCATGCCAGCACGCGTGGTTCTGCTAAGGAAAGGAGAGGAAGGGATCAGATTAAACAATTCCTCAGAGCATTCGCCATGATACAGACGGTAGAACACGCTTAAAGAAGCGACATCCCTCCGCAACTGTATCGACTCCAAGTTGCTCGTCACGTCTGCATCATTCACAATGCGGATGGCCCGCCGCTGCAATCCATCCAAGACATCGAGCAAGTATTGGGCGGAACCGTCCCAGAGGTGCGAACAGTATTCCATACCCGGCCGTACCTGTGCTTTATACAAGCGGTAGATTTGAAACCAAAGAGGAATTGTAGAACTTAATCTTTGTTGAGTAAATAAAACCCTGTTTTACCTGTATTTTATATTTATTGAGCATTTATCATTAGAATTTAACATTATTCATTCAATGTTGTTTTCAAAGTTTGCTGTTTACAGTCAGGATATACTTGTTTGTGTTTTTGTACGCAACATAATAAAAATTGCTTTTGTCCGAAAATCTTATAATAACTTAACCACTCTTTCAGTCGCATCGTTAACTGCTCTGAATATATGCACATTCTGTTTAGCGTGATGAAACGAAGCATCATTTCACCATGAAGTAGGACACTCGTTGAGAAAACTGTCATCAATTTTGAGTCGATTGAACAAACACTTGCTTTTGATTAAAACAATGTCATCGATGTTTTTCACTGAAATTAAAAACTAGGTTACAAACTAATTTAAAAAAACAATGGAATTAATATTTTACTTATCAGACTAAATATAAAATGGGCCACAAAGTTCTTCCTTAGATGGGTTGTAGCGTTTACAGTGAGCTTATGGATTTTCTTTGGCTAAATTAGCAACCATTTTTACTTTACTCGCTTGGTCCACATCTTCGTCAAATAGAGACAAGATAGACACTTCCTCTATAAAATACCATAAATGCTGGCAGAACTTCTTTAAAACTGCTTTTGAGATGCTTTTGTGATTGTTTCGTAAGCATTCATGGCCTTCAAAAAGCACAAATCCTGGTAAGGTGCTTTTACCGCTAAAATGCATTGCAGCCAAAGCTTCACGTAGGATGTCACGATGAACAGACAAACGTCTAACAGAGCTACCTTATCCTTCTTTGAAATCCTGAATTGAGAACTTAGTACTGATATTTTGATAAATAAATTGCTCTCGCCATCCACCGGTTGGTGCATAGTGCCTGGGGGCCGAATCTTAAATTTCTTTTCCGTATCTCTGCCAAGAAATATTATTGTAAGCTCTATCAATTCTCGATAGTCGTCTCTAACAACTTATTTAGTCAATTCAGTTAGGTAAAATTCTATAAGTTTGAAAATTTGTGAAACATTTAGGCATTATAGCTTTTTTTATTTAGGCCTGAAACTTGGTATAAGATATCAACATTAGGTAAAGATTTAGTCGGTATACATGCCTTTTCCCAATAAATAATGCACTCACGCTTAGAAAGATTTACACTTTTATTGACACTTAAATTCACTTCACGAATATTATAGAACAGAACTGCTAGTACTTATCCATTAGAGGGACGTTTTGAACTGGTCAATGGTCATTTTTGTTTTACGATCCCTATTAAAAATATTCCCTTTTTAGAACTGCGTAACTTCACTGACATGTTGACTAAACGAAAACAATGGTTTACTAATAAAACAAACAAGTAAAAATAAGCACATTGATATGTTAGCTCCCGCGCGCCTTAGTATCCAAGTACTGAGATCTTTCGATCCAAGTCGGCACGGGTTGCCGTGATTCTAAGTACACGAAATTTTACGTACAATCATTTTGACATCATTCAAACAAAATTAGAGGGTATGCGTTTAAAAAAAAACTTTTATTTTTTTGGGACTCCCTAATATATATATTTGTATTAGTATTAATATCTTCTGTATTTATAACTTATATTGTTGAAATTGCCGAAGGCGCGTTTATTTGTAATACCAATGATATGTGTATTGCTGGGGGAAGACACTGGTTCCTGAGATACAGCTAACGCTAGTTCAGGGGCTTCGGTAACCTTTCTATAATGACATGTGTTTTATTGCGCAAATAAACAATTTTGGAACGAAGTTCCTTATCGCGCGTTGTAAAAGGGGGCTAGACGGAAAAAATTCTCACGAAAAGTTGTCACGACACTTTTTGCTATTATCTTACTAATATGAACCTTAAATACAATGCGTAGAAGCTATAATTCTTGAAACGAGTATATATATATATATATATTTTTATTAAAGTCATTAAAACCATTTCTTACTAATCTAATATGAACCTTAAATACATTGCGTAGAATCTATTTCCCCAGCGTTGGCACGGCACGAGTACAAAAGAATCGAACGTAACATTCTTTTTTCAAATTTTGATTTATTCTACTTTGGTTGTGATGACCATTGCATTTCTGACATTTATCAATAACAAGACTAAACGTGCGTTGCTCGCGTTTAAAAATCGACTTTATGTGGTAAGCGTAAGATCGAATTTGTGGTTAGTCAATCAAAATTTGTGATAAAAATGCTATGCAATAGCTTTACCGCGGCAGTCTCCGAGTGCCACACGTATTTATTTGTTTTTTTCTCTAGAAACTTATGTATTGGAACGGAAATAGGAAAATATTTATAATTTATATAATATATACACACTCTGTTATATAAATAAATTTTTATTACAATTCCTTCACTAATTAATCGAAAGGAACTTCGTTCCATCCGGGTGTCCCTAACACCTCTCATTTTAATTTTATATCTAAATGCAAAAATTACGGTCAATTTACAACGTTACGAATAAATAACCTAAAGCTATTTCGAGAATAAAGATATATTGATGAACGAGGTAAGTTTTAACCTCTATTTGCCACAAATTAGTATAAGTTTATTACTTACTTACATACCTAGTTGAGTAGTTGATAACCACAAACCAGATATTGGATTTTGGGGTACTGTTGACCTTTGATCGGTGTTTACACATTATGATTTTTGCAACGGCATAAACGAGAACGAGATGGAATGTTAAATGTATAGCCACAGACTTATATACGAGGAAGATAAAAGATATTTATTATTATTATGTTGTAGTAACGAAAACGTTTCTCTCCTGCAACAGAAGGTTTTTTTTTTTAGGTAGGCGATCCTGCAGTCAACACCGGGGGAAACCTGCGAATGGGATACTGGAGTCCCCCGGCTTGACGACTGCAGGGGCCTGGGAAGGAAGCGGAAAAGGATGATGGAAGGAAAGGTGGGGAATGGAGAAAGGTTCCCAGGATGGGCGGAAAGGAAAAGGGTGCCAGGAAATGTTTGCGGGCCCTTTTAGGCCTCAATGTGTTATACAACCAAGAGGTATACACACTGACTGTGTGCCTCGGCCCGCGACTAATGTTCCCCCGCGCATGGGCGTGCATTGGGTATGAAGACCCAGAGCACAAGAATTGCCTCGGGGGGCTGCAACAGAAGGTTAGGCTAGCACGGGCCGAAGCCAAGTGCATGAATCATATATAATTTAAGTAAGCATAATGAGTTGAGAAATTCCCTTAGTTGTTCAGAAATTTACGAACAATTCTGCAGGTGTTAAGTATTGCAGCTTTTTGTAGAAGTATAAAAGTCATTGGTGAGATCCCTAATGTGTGTAAGGTAGTGTGAAGTGTTTTCGGTATAACGCCAGTTGTAGATATTACTATTGGTATTCTCCTGGTGGTATTGACACGCCATTGTGTTTTAATTTCTATGGCCAGATCTACATATTTTGTCATTTTTTCGGTGTGGGTAGAAGTGAGGTTGTGTGTGTTGCAAACGGTAAATCTATAAGGTAAACTGATTTGTTGTGTTTGTCTAATACTGTTATATCTGGTCTATTATAGTGTATAGTCTTATCTGTGACTATAGTCCTATACCAGTATAATTTGTAACATGTATTTTCAAGAACAGTCTGTGGTTTGTATTTATAATAAGGTACTTTTTCTTTCACTAATTTATATTTGTAGGCTAACGATTGATGTACTATTGCAGCTATTTGGTCGTGTCTATGTTTGTAATCACTTTGAGCTATTGACTTACATGCACCGGTAATATGTTGGATAGTTTCTGAAGCTGTGTGGCATTGTCTGCATTTATCATTATAATTTAGACGACGCATGATATAACGCTGATAATTTCCTGTGTCAATAACTTGATCCTGTATGCCTAGCATGAAGCCTTCGGTCTCCGGAAAGAGCTCGCCACGCCGTAGCCATGCGTTTGATGCATTCTTATCAACATAAGGCTGTTCCAAGTCGTGTGGATGTCTCCCGTGTAGAGACTTTTGCTTCCAAGCTGCTATTTTATCTTTGTTTGATGTGATGTGCTGATTACGTTGTATATTTTCGTTCTGAAGGTTCAGTGGAGTTATATTGTGTCTATCGGCTTTTGCTATTGCTTTGTGTAGTTGCGATTGTTCTGATTTTTTATGAAAGTAATTTCTCAATGTAGTAATCTGCTTGTTATGTAAGTTCAGAATATCGATGATTCCCCGGCCGCCTTCATTTCTGGGAAGTGTCATTCGCTGTACACAAGATCGAGGATGATGGTTACGCTGGGTTGTTAGTGTTATGTTAATTATAGACTGCATTCTTTTTAAATCTGTCTTTGTCCAGTGTATAATTCCAAAAGAATATGTAAGGATGGGAATGGCAAATGTATTTATTGCGTGGGTGAAATTCCGCGAATACAGCTGAGGATTTGCTAACACGTTAAGTCTATGTCTAAATTTTCTTATAATCTCTGCTTTGGTTTATTTTTGGGGTATTTGACGCGATTGCTGGAATCCTAGATATTTATAAGTCTCATTGTGATTGAGACGATCTACTTGCTCTGCTGTACTTAATTCATAACTTACAGATATTACTTGGCTATCAGATAGTGTAAAGGTTTTGCATTTGTCAATGCCAAACTGCATTTGGATGTCATTAGAAAATTGTTGTGTAGAGTCTGCTAGGCGGTTCAGTGATGGTGTGTCATTACTGTATAGTTTAATATCGTCCATGTACATGAGGTGTGTCATTAAGATATTGTTATTTGTACTTGTTATTTTAAGACCGTTGTTAGAGCTATTCAAGATATGTGAAAGAGGATTTAATGCGAGACAGAACCAGAGAGGACTGAAGGAGTCTCCCTGGAAGATACCTCGTTTAATTGGAATAACGTCAGTTTCTATTGTGTTTTCTACATTTCTCATTTTAAGTCTTGTGTGCCAGTGGTCCATTATGTTTGATAAGAAGGTAACCAGTGTTGGGTGTATCTTACAGTGTTGAAGTATGTATGTTAGCCAAGTGTGTGGAATGGAGTCAAAAGCTTTACGATAATCTATAATATACATAGTGTGTAATTCTCTTTTATTTTGAATTGTGTGTTTCATTACAATACTGTCTATAGTTAGTTGCTCTTTGCATCCTTGGCTTCCTTTTCGGCACCCCTTTTGCTCTTCTGATGTATTGTGTTCAGCTACGTGTTTATATACAAGTTCGGTAATACATGCGGTTATTATTTTATATATAGACTGCCTCGGTGGCGTAGTTGTATTACGGTACGACTGTAAGGCTGAGGTCTCGGGTTCGATCCCCGGGTCGGGAAAAGTGATATTGGATTTTTCTATTCAGTATCAGCCCGGAGTCTGGAATTTGTGCCCGGTATGGCGATAGGCTCGCCCCCTATCACATCATGGGACGGAATACGCTTGGCGAAAAGTGGGTGCACTAGTTGCGCCTCTGCCTACCCCTTCGGGGATAAAAGGCGTGAGCATGCGTTAGTTTGAAGGCAAGTAATGGGTCTATACTTTGAAGCATCTGCAGGTCCATCACCTTTTGGGATCATGTACGTTATGCCGTGAGTTACAAATAGAGGAATGTTTCAGGAGACTGTATAAGTTCGTTTATGTGGTTGTGAAGTGTTGGGTGCATTGTTGTGAGTTTTTTGTAAAAGTAGTTATGTATATAGTCGGTGCCCGGTGTTTTCCAGTTGTGTGTCTTTTTTAGTATATTGATGAATGTGTCTAATGTAATAAGCTGAAATTGCATTTGGGGAACGGATTCTAATTTTTGTGCATCTTCTTGTATCCACTGAGCATCTTTATTATGTTGTATTGGTTTACCCCATATATTGGACCATAATTTATGCAATGCATCTGCGGTTGGTGTTTGTGGATCGCTACTATTTTCTGGCACACTTATACGGTCTGTATTTTTCAATAGGTCCCTATAAAATTGTTTTTCATTGTTGTGAAATTGCACATTTTGATTTTTCCTCTTAGTGCAGTCAGTATATCTCCGGAGCCTCCTACAAGTCGCGTTTAAGTTTTGTTTAAGACTATCAAGATATTGTTCATCTGTATTATTAGGGTTCTCATGTCGGGAATGAATCCTGTACTTCTCCCTTATCTCAGTTACATACGCTATTAATCTAAAACTTCTGTTTCCCTTAATATATTGCGTCATTCTCCCTATAGCCTGTCTTAGTTTCCTTATCTTATTTTCTAATCTAATCAGCCAAGCCGGTTTCCACCTTTTCTTTTTAGTTGTATTTGTGGTGTGTCATTTTGAATATTTATGATTTTAGAGCCGTTGCATATAGCCGTGGTGTACGCTGCACAATATATTAATGTGTGTGTTGTAGTGAAAGTACATTCAGTGGACTGATACATAAGTAGCACTTGTAAATTTAAATATGTAATTATATATTTCAGTTTTTTCGATGTTTTTTGTTTTGGTATATAGGGTCTTTTTGTTGGGTCTGTGTCTGTGAAGTTGTCATAGGCTGCTTTGAATGTCTCTGATATTTTACTGTTCAATTGTTCGTCGTGCCATTGTCCATCATTAGGTTGTTCATGGGTTACTCTATTTCCTGTTGTGTCTGCATTATTTTGGGTGATAAATTCAAATTCTACATTTAAAAATGGATCATCTGGATTATTTGTCTCTGCATTTAGTATGTTATTTTCTGCTAGTTCATCTGAATTATGTGTAAGCGTTTGATTACCTAAGACTTCTGCTATTTCTTGTCTTATTTCTTGCAATCGTGTGGAAATTGTTCAATAACGCTAGTGTATAATAGTTTTCGGTATGCTGCTTTGTTGGATTCGAACTGAGTGATTCTAAGGTAGTGTCTTATAATGGCTTCATTAATATCATCATTCCATTGCATCCTAGAAGAAGAATTTACTTGTGTTTCGGTGTTGGGCCCTATCTCTGGTGTGTCATGGTTTTATGTTTCATTGTGATCTAGGTTCTGTGTTTCTAAGTAGTGCTTAACTTCTGTTTTAATTAATTGTAGTGTGTTTTCGGTTAATGATTTGTCGCTCGTCGCTGATCTCCTACTCGCTGCTTGGAAACATCCATATCAGGGAACTTCTCTATAAACTGTCTGTGCAATGGGTTTAAATATCCGCGTGATTTTTTTTCTAATCTAGTCACTATAAGATATGTGCGTATTATGAACTCATTCATTTCTGGCGTCCACTATTTCTCACACGAGTGTTGCCAGCGGTGGGTACAAGATTGTCGGCGTATGCCTCTTGTACAACATCCTCTGGATTTGTTGAAATAGATGTCGTACGCGACCTAGATTGAATCTCAAATGAAATTGGTGAACTCACGGGAGATTCAAATAAACTTTGGGTGGATGAAGGTGTCATTGGTATTGGTTGCATTTGTTGGTCGGCTGTAGCATTTACCCGTGAACCCCGCATACGGGGTACAGAGCTAACGGAGGCCCGCCTGCTCGACACTCCGCTACCGATGGTTCGCATGCTGTGGCATCCAGCATCGGCTCCAGATGCGCCCCGGCGATCGCCCCCGGGAAGCGACCGTAAATTGTACCTACTTTTCCACTTTCCATCATGAAGGTTTTGGACGTTGGTGAGCCCGCGTCGCCTGTCCATAGCGAGTGGACGCGCAGTAAGTTAACTGACAAACCTATGGTTGCCGCCGTTGGTGTATAAGACACTCTTGCGCCGCCAATCCGAAATCAACACCCCGCGCTGATGTTGATTGTTTCTCTTAGACCTTACCAAGATATAGACTTTTAGGAGCTCTAAGAAGCTTCCTCTTTACTCCGTTATATCCTATCTCCTCTCCTAGCCTACGTTCCAGAGCTACATTAGCCGCACCAGTATCTTATTATTGCGTTGCCCGCCCCCCACGTGATCAGATGTTCGATCAGGACGTGTGGTTGGCCTTTAGGGGGCTTATTATTATTATTATTATTGATATGCAGAAGAAACAAGGTGGGCGACAGCACCGAGCACTGTGGAACACCGGCATTTACTGTCATGAGCTTCGAAGCGTGCCCATCAACGACGACACGCATTCTACGCCCATGCAGAAAGTCAGAAATCCACGCACACAAGTTGTCGGGCAAACCGTATGCCGGAAGCTTGGAAAGGAGACCACGATGCCAGACCCTATCAAAAGCCTTAGCTATGTCAAGGCTCACAGTTAGAGCCTCGCCATGCCTGTCAATCGCCTCCCCCAGCGATGCATGACGTACGCTAGAAGGTCACGCGTTGATCGGTTATGACGAAATCCGTATTGTCTGTCACCGATCAACGAGTGATCCTGCAGGTCGCTACCTGCACGCAATTGACCCGCTGGTCAATTGCGTGTTTATTACCCGCTCCATGTCTTCGCATATCACTGAGGTTATAGCGATTGGGCGGTAATTGGTAAGGTCTGACCGATCACCTTTTTTGGGGATCGGTTGCACATTGGCCTCCCTCCAAGATTCAGGCACAATACCTGAGAGTTAGGACGCACGGTACAGGCGTGTCAGTGCAGGAGACAACTCCGCTGCACACCCTCTCAATACCACCGCCGGTATACCGTCCGGACCACTGGCTTTCCGAACATCGAGAGACCGCAGCTCCCGCCGCACGTCACGCTGCCTGATGCGAATATCAGGCAGCGTGAATCCGCAATCAGGCAGCGCCGGCGGTGGCTGAGAGCCACAGTCTTCGAGCCGGGAGTTAGCCGCAAAGAGATTAGCCACAGAGTGGAGAAAGAAGGGTCCTCCATGCAGCGTAGACGGCGACAGCAGACGTCCGATCGAACATACAAACATACTCCGGCCTTAGGCCTGAAGTTTTCTTCAAGCGAATAGCCAGGGTACAGCAAGTATGAATTATCGTCCGGACGACGAATCTGCGTCTCCGTCAAGAAGAGCAAAGCAGGCCGGGCCGTCTCAAGGTGGTGGTGAACGGCACTGAGGTTTGTATGGTGTCCGCGGATGTTGGCGAATTCCATAGTGAAAGCGGTGGTGGGGTTGTGCACCGCTGTAGGACCTGCTCTCTTTATAGGCACTGTAATGAAGGGGGATGGGTTGCGTGAAGAAGCGTCGGGAAGCCTGTAAATGGACACTCAGTGGGCCGAACGGGCACCAGAACACGAGAGCCGGGACAGCCACATCTAGCGCCATAGGTCTAAAAATTAAGGTATCCTCAAAAGCCTGCTACACGTAAACCCTTTGAATAGACCTCCTAACCCTCAATAATGAATATGTCGTATATTTGGACAATGCACCACACACACAAATTTTCTCAGATCTGCTAAGTAAAGATTCTTAAAAACTGTTCCACTTTTCCGTAACGTTATTCAAACACATGAATGATGAAATATATCGGGTAGTTATAAATCTCAGGTGTTGATTATGCATAAACACAATATGTTAATTAAATATATTCTAGGAACGATATATCTCATTTATTATAATTAAACATTTAAGTATCTACTTTCAAATTAAGATATAGGTATATTGTATTCAGTGTAATTTCCAGATTCAAACTCAGGCATTATTTTTAAAGAAAGAACTTTTCGTTTACATGAATGTCTTCCTTCACTGAACTTATTGGACTGTTGACTGCGATTTCATTGGTTTAATTCTTAGTGAGACCAGCCGGGGATCTCAGGTTATCATAATTTACTCATTCCGTCTCGATTCAACCATGTCTAAACACCATAGTGTTTCAGTTTAAAGAACATTATTAGTAGGAGATGGGTGGTCCATGCGCACTCCATGATCTTGAGGCGTATACGAATTTCTTAAAATTTATTTTATTTGTACGTATACGCATACTCACGCCTTTTATCCTCGAAGGGGTAGGCAGAGGAACAACTAGTGCACCCACTTTTCGCCGTGCGTATTCCGTCCCATGATGTGATATGTGCCTACCACCATATCGGGCACAAATTCCAGGCTGATACTGAGTAGAAATACCCAATATCACTTTGCCCGACCCGGGGATCGAACCTGAGACCTCATCATTGCAGTCGTACCGTAATACAACTACGCCACCGAGGCAGTTTTTAATTGTCTATATTGTATAGAGTTCTATATAATTACTCCAATGCCAGCATTGTTGTGCCTTGCTTTAGTTATTGGTCTGAGGTTGTACAGTCAGCAGCATAAGTAGATGAACAAATTCAAAACTTCAAATTGCCTACACACTTTTGTGTTCTTACTAATCTTCTTTTTCTCTCCACAAAAATAAAATAAAAGAGATTTACTTTACTTCAAACGAAGAAAAAAAATGTTCCAGTTTAACTTAACGCGTATATAGGCGATTTGAAATTTAGATTTTGTACAGATATTTATGCTGCTGACTGTACCTAACTAGCCGCGGACCTGATACTCAATGTCGCGAGTTAAACACTCAATCGTATTATAAAATATGCATTAACGGCATTACTTGTGACATGAATAAAAAAAATATAATAGTTGCATGTCAAAAATATATAATTAGTTTAATAGTTAAACAATTTTATAATATAGGAGGTAATTAGAAATGTTAGACGTAACTATCTAGACTCTAAACCATATCCTAGTTTGGCAACTAGTACCTGACTTAGAAATAAAATATTTCTTCAATGTATTTATTTTAATGGGCTAACAAGCAAATGTTACACTAAATCATGATACAAGACTCTCCGGCTCTCACATCCGCCACTGCAACTCGGTGAAGCTCGGCGATTCTCTGGGAGCACTAATTAGTCTTAACCCGCAACGAAGTTAATCAAATAGAAGAATAAGGACGAGTTAGAAATATATTTTCTACTTCCCTCCATAGCAAACCGGGAGACAAAATAATTAAATGAAACTAAATCATGATACAGTAGTACATGTAACAACAAGTAAGTGATAGAGTGAGGAATAGCGTGATAAGAGAAAAATGTGGATTGAAAGAGGATGTAGTGACTAAGATTGAGAAAGGAATGCTTAGGTGGTTTGGCCACATTGAAAGAATGGATGAAAGAAGAGGAACGAAAGAAATCTATGTCGCGAAAGTGAGTGGTAGCGTCGGACGGGGACGTCCTAGACGTACCTTCATGGACCAAATTGGCGACCTCCTAAAGAAGGGCCAAATAAGGAGTTCTCGTAACCGACGAGCATGTATGAAGAGACTGATGACTGTAGAAGAAGCGAAAGAGGTATGCTTGGATCGTAGCACTTGGCGCTCCATAGTCTCTGCCTACCCCAATGGGAGAAAGGCGTGAGTTTATGTATGTATGTATGTAAATCATGATACAGAAATACATGCATTTGACGTCGAAATCAGTGATACATGGTGTAAGTGGTGGTTTTGCTTCTAGTGGGATACAATTAGTATCCGGATAGTGACCACCGTACAAGGTGTTAAAACCCACTGTGGCTTAATGTTAAAGTTGTCAGAGAAGCAAAGCCGTCCAAAAGGGAATTTCCTCTGAATTTATGACGGCTCGGTAGAGTTTGTCCTATTGTCTTACCATACCATACCAAGCCCTGTATTATATACCGCCTACTGCTGAGCACGGGCCTCCTCTACTACTGAGAGGGTTTAGACCTTAGTCCACCACGATGGCCTTGTGCGGGTTGGCAGACTTCACATACCTTAGAAATTCTTATAGAGAACTTCTCAGGTATGCAGGTTTCCTCACGATGTTTTCCCTTCACCGTTTAAGCGAGCGATAATTCACAAATAATACACACATAACTTTTTAGAAAAGTCAGAGGTGCGTGCCCTTGGGTTTTGAACTTGCGGACATTCGTCTCGGCAGTCCGTTCTACTCCCAACTAGGCTATCGCCGCCTTTTTCAATCTAGTCTTATAGAAACGTATAAAGTAATACCAGGAAAAGACTTTTACGTGGACGAAGCCACCTGCAAAAGCTTTTATTTATAAACTAGCTTTTGCTCGCGGCTCCGCTCGCGTGAAAATGTTATTCTGGGATAAAGTCCCGCTTTATATTTCCCGGGATAAAAATCCTATGTGTTAATCCAGGACATGATCTACCCGTTTGCCAAATTTCAACGAAATTCGTTCAGTAGTTTCGGAGATGTGCATTAACAAATAAACAGACAGACAGAAAAGAATTACAAAAATAGCTGATTTGTGTTCCATTACTCTTCTTTTTATCACATTTCTTTAAATTTACAGACACACCGGATCTATTGTTTTATTATATGTATAGATATTCGATCCAAAGCACTAGGTTTAATTAGACGTTTATAAAGAAAACCTCTCTATAAAGCTTTCTGCAAACAAAACGTAGGAAGTAATAACTCTTGCAATCATATCCCTCAGTTTTCTTCTATAAATATCAAAAATTTCAACAATCCTCGTTAAGTAATAGCTTTTACACGTTTTCTCTTTATTTTTCTTTCAATAAACAACTGCAGGAAATGAAGGTTGTATTTCCAGTGAAATTGCGATAAACTTTGAACTTTAAAAGGAAAATTGTTTACGTTCCCGATACGTAGCTGTATTTCTCAGTCTTATTTTTGTGAGCGTTGTTTTGACATACTTTGCAAATTGGTTCCGTATTGATATAAATAATTAAGGTATGGTTATATTGGTGCATTGTCTTTGTTAACGAAAAATATAATTCTGGGTCTAATGTTACCCCTTCCTAGCCGATTTCGGCTACGGCGGCCAATCTCAACGGAGATCAGCCAGGTGCGCAGGAGATATTATAGTGCACAGGTGTGTGCGCAATACACAAGTGCACTCACTATTCCTTCACTCCCATAGTCCGGTGAGACGGCAATCCGACATGACCGGAGAGAGATCAGGCGCAGGACCAACGGCTTTTACGTGCTTTCCGAGGCACGGGGGTATCACACCGCCAACTTCCTGACTCCGAGCTGCGACTGAGTAATTTTTAAGATGGAAAAACCCAGTCACAATGTTTTTGAGGGGGGTCTAATGTACTGTGTATATTATTCTTCTAAAGCCAATTTGATTTACGTGCAATTAATATAATCAATCAATTAGCCTGTCGCCAGTGAGCGCCAACCATCCCGGTCTTGAGCAGCCCGCATCCATCCGCCGCCTTTTTCAAGTCGTCAGTCCATCGTGCAGCAGGGCGTCCTACACTTCGATTACCTAATTGCAGTCTCCACTCCATTAATATAATAATTATACAGAAATATGGATACGAAAAGGAAGCGCGAAAGACGTTTTTAACAGTGATAATAAATATCGCCTAAATTATGAACGCCTTTTTTATCCGGGCTCGACAAATTAACCCCATTGCCCCTGATAGTAAGCGGAGAAGGTGCAGATAGAACGTCGACTGACGAACTATGGTCATACATCTTCAGTCGACACAATTATCTGTGAAAACTTTCAATTGGCCTTCTGTTACATAATACTCATTTTTTTTATTGCATCGAATGACGAGACGAGCATGCCGTGCACCTGATGGTAAGCGATACGACCACCCATAAACAGTAGCGACACCATCAAGCACCTTGAGTTACAAAGTACTGGGTGGCATTCCACTGCGCTCGTCATCCTGAGACATAAGATTTTAAGTCTCATTATGTCCAGTAGCTATACTGGCTACAATGTCCTTCAAACCGCAACACAACAGTGCATGCACAATGCTGCTTGGCGGTAGAAATAGACATTGCGGTGGTACCCACCCAGACGGACTCTTACATATGAGAGACCTACCACCAGTAAGTCATCATACAAACTATATCTATGTTAACTGTTAGTTTTCTGAAAATAAATAAATACATTATGCCGGCCTGTTTGAACTGGATATGTACAGGCTGATCCCAGAACGCAGCACACTTACGTGGGTCACTATGGTGGGTTTTAATACCTTTAAGTCATAAAAAATTCGCTAAGCTGTGCATAGTTGCGTCTTAACTAGTCTGCCCTTAATCAATGCTTAACTTTTGTTTTTAACCGACTTCCTTATTGAATATTAATGCTTTTGACAGTATATACTCGATCAGCTCTAATTCAAAACCCGCCATGTTGCCTTTTAAGTAGGTTTATAGGCCACGGCGATGTTTAATTTTAACAGTTATTTAATTAAGCAATGCTTAAGCATAAGTAAGATTGCTTGTGTACGGTGGTCACTGTCCGGGTGGATAAAACATAAATCCTACCACCTTTAAATTTACGCACAAAGTAAAAAAGGAACCATATATCTGCATACATCGTGAGGAAACCTGCATACCTGGGAATTCCCCATAAGAGTTTCGAGAGTATGTGAAGTCTGCCAACCCGCACTGGGCCAGCGTGGTGGACTAAGACCTAACCCTTCTCAGTAGTAGAGGAGGCTCGTGCTCAGCAGTGGGCAGTATTTACAGGGCTGGTATTATTATTATATTATTTATTATATCTACATCTTCTTCTTTGTCGGTATCACTCTTGACGGAGTGGTCGTGGTCATCACTTCAGGTGTTGGTGACAAGCTTCACAACACGCCGCCACTCTGCTCTTATGGCCGCCTTCCTCGTGCATTGAAGTAGTGATGATGAGTCATTTACTGCCGCTTTTATCTGGTCAGTCCACCTCATAGGCGCTCTTCCTCGTGGCCTAGTATCCTCAACCTTTCCTTGGACCACAAGTCGCTCAATAGCCACCTCCCCTCGGTGGCATACGTGGCCAAAAAAGGTGAGGATACGAGAGTGTACCAAAGATGATAAACGCTGCTTGATGCCGAGTTCTCGAAGTATAGACTCGTTGGTACGGAATTCAGTCCACGATACTCCGAGCATTCTCCTCCAGCACCACATCTCTAGGGCGTCTATCTTCTTCTTCTCAACTTCCCACAAGGTCCATGTTTCTGTGGCGTACAAGAATATGGGGAATACAAGTGTCTGAACTAGCTGGATTTTTGTGGCTCTATATATGTAGCGATTCCTCCATATTTTCCTCAACTTGTCCATCGCAGACCTAGAAATTGCCATACGCCTTTTCACTTCGTCGATACATCCACCGTTGTTCGATTGCACCACATCACAATTAGCAATTTGTGTAGTTTCTGGCGAATTGTTATTCATGCGGTCGACAATCATCATTTTTGTTTTGTTCCTGTTTATCTTAAGTCCGAACTCAAGGCTAACGCGTTCCATCTTGTCGAGAAGTTCTTCCATGTGCTGGGTACTGGTGGCGAACAAAGTGGTATCGTCTGCATATCGCAGGTTGGAGATCTAGAAGATATATCTACATACGAATAGGAAATAAACTTAGCAATCTTCAATCTTCAGCTTTCTGTCTTTTTGGCCTTGTACGTCTTTTCAGACGATTCAATCATTGTTTGGAAGACCTGCATTTTATTTCGTGGCTATACAAACCAATTCTAGAGCGACAAGCTCCGTCTCAAGAATTACAAGGGACATAACACCTTGTTCGGAACATTGGCAGACAGAAGACTGAAACATTGTCAGTCTGATAATGAGCCACCCGTCGAAGGCATCTCTTCTTGAAATCTTAAACTACGACACCATATAAAATATTGTACATACGGAACATGACGTCCCAGGGTTTGTAGATAGTATTGACGGAACCCTGTCTGCGCTAACAGCGTGGAGGCGCTTGTTTTCACAGTGCTCCGCCATGCATACAAGCTCAATGGGAATAGGGAAAGAAACATAGAACTACGAAAATTAGAATCTACATTTATTGATATAAAGTTTATATTATTTTGTGGGAGTTATTTGTTTAAAACATTCAACGGTTTCAAATAGCGCTACAAATTTTGTTATCTTGGAATTCAAATCTTGTTGAGGGGTAGATAAAGACTATTACTATGTAGGGGGTAATATCGGATACTAAGGTAAAGGAACCATAGCCACTTAATTTTAAAATCTTCATAAAATCAATTCATGAAGAAATATAAAGAAACACACACACCCACACTCACGCCTTTTATCCCCGAAGGGGTAGGCAGAGGCGCAGTGCACCCACTTTTTGCCGTGCGTATTCCGTCCCATGATGTGATAGGGGCAAGCCTATCGCCATATCGGGCACAAATTCCAGACTCCGGGCTGATACTGAATTTAAAACCCCATATCACGTCGCCCGACCAGGGAATCGAACCCGAGACTACGCTACCGAGGCACTCACATATCTCTACATGTAATAAAATATAATAATAAAAGAATTAAAACGAAATCGTAGAATGCTTATGCATTACAAGACAAAAAAAATATCGAAAACATCGATAATAATTTTTAGGATGGTGGGCCATGTTAAGGACCAGACTATCTTTGATCACACTACCTTAGTACGTAAACCGATACAAAAACGCTTTCATTAATAAGAAGCTATATTGTCTTTGTCGTAAAGATCATAATTGTTCATTTTATTAATTACCTTTACCAGGAAATGATATTTACGCGCGTGAAGCGATCACAAGTTAATGTGTTTATAATTTCTTAGGTATGTTAAGTCTACCAAACACCATTGAGACAGCGATGGTTGACGAAGGTAGGAATAAGACCCACTGTGTTCCTTTTCGGGACAAAAATTTTAATTGTTAATCCAGGACCTACGCATTTTCTGGAACAGAAATAGTATTTTTGGCTAATCAATTATTTGGTATATCTGCGTTACTTTCATACAGAATACAGCAAATAGAATAGAAGTAACGAAACATTAATTAGTTACACACAGTAA
Organism: Sphinx pinastri; assembly: GCA_947568825.1. NCBI lineage: Eukaryota > Metazoa > Arthropoda > Insecta > Lepidoptera > Sphingidae > Sphinx > Sphinx pinastri. The sequence continues at coordinate 11,556,840 of OX387630.1, forward strand.
TACTGAATAATAAATGATACCAATGAAATTGCCCAGTAGTATTATAATTCTCTTTGAAATTGCGCTTTAACTATAAAATCACGGTCCCTGTTGACCTTATCATGCTGACACCTGCTGACTTTTCTGGTCCAAAGAGCATTATAATACTACGGAAATTTCTGGTCAAGTGCCGTATTAAAATTGTGAGCTGACATTTAGCGACGTAATCCAAAGAGCATTATAATACGGGAAACGTAATCCAGTGGAAGGTTGCCGGAAAGTTAATCCGCTTAACCCGTGTATATATATCCTTAGGCTATGTTTTCAATCAAGCAAAAAGGATTAGTAGGTAAAGAGTACAACCGGTTTATGGTATTTTTATTTATTCTGCACCTAAAGTAAGCGAAATGCCTTTTTATCCCGGCAAAATATATAGCGGTAATCTTGTCTCGGACAAACTTTTTACGGCGGAGCCGAGAGCAATAGCTAGTGCATCATAATGAATTATTTACTAATGTCTCAAGCCCGCATACATTTTAGATATCCTATAGAACGGATACGCTTTAGTCATTGAATAATATATTGTCATTCACTTTGTGCAGCAACCTTCGACCTAAAATAGATACTTTATCGCAGAATAATAATATCAATAATGATATTTGTACACTATTAATTATAGTGTATTAATCACTTTATCGTGGGCTTATTTTCATGTTTGCAACATTGTAGCAATACGAAATACATAAATTAGATATAAATGAATTCTTGTTTTAAATGTTATTAGAATAGAACCTTTTCGAATTGCAGTTAATACGGTAGGTAGAGCTAGACAAATAATCGAGATAATTAGATCAGCTAATAATTATATGATTTTCATTATTGATTTTAAAAAGTAATAGGCACTAGTCATAATGACAGTAATTGGTATCTGCAGGGACGTTGATTTATATGAGAAGGCCTATGGTATTTCTTGCGTGAGGGAATTATTTACTCGTGTAACGTGTATTTTAATAGCCCGCTCACTTTGGTAAAAGAAAGAAAGAAAACATTTATTGTTGGAACAACTTACACACTAATAACAAAAATACACTAGTTACAACATTGATTCAAACCAACAACAACGGGAACCCTCATTCTTCAACCCTCAGCTTCTTGCTGCAGTACATCCTGAGCAATACTGCAGCGCTGGTTTTCAGTGGGTGACATACGGACAATAAGTCGATGTGCCGATTAAATATAATATACACGTTATAAAAAAATCAAGCACCAATGAAAATATGTGCATGATTAAATTCTTAACAATAACATTGTGAGCGAGATACATAATATTATGCATCTCGCTATAATAATACCAGCCCTGACGGTCGATATCTGTCTGGCATGCTACCGTCCCGGTGAATCAATCAGGCATGTGATTTCCGGTTGTTCGTATCTTGCTAGCGGCGAGTACTTGCATAGACACAACCTAGTAGCCAAGATCATACACCACCAAGTTACTCTTCGGTGTGGTCTAGTGACTCCTGAAGTGCCATATTACCAGTATGTGCCTCAACCAGTTCTCAAAAATGATCATACGACGCTGTACTAGGATCAATCTATTATAACGGACAGGACTATTGTTGCCAATAAGCTTGATATTGTGATAGTAGATCGATTGCGCCGGACAATACTTGTTGACGTCATTATTCCGCATGACGATAACCTTGTTAAGGCTACAAAGGACAAAATGGCAAAATATTTAGATTTGGCAAACGAGGTTACTGACATGTAGGATGTGGACTCCACAATTATTTTTCCGATTGTCGTTTCTACTTATGGGTTGATACCAAAGAGTCTCGACCAACACTTCCGGAGGCTCTCAATTGGTCGTTAGGTCAAGAGCCAGATGCAGAAAGCATCACTTCTGGACACAGCACGCATTGTGAGGAGATTCCTCACTTTGAATCTCTGACCACTGGTGGTTTGAGTCTTGAGCCTCGCCATCGAAGGATGGATAATTGTTTTATATTTTTATATTTATTAATGTTTGTTTTTTAGTATATATAAAAATGTAAAAAAAGGAATATTCGAAATAAAAAGATAATAATAATACCAGCCCTGTATTATATACTGCCCACTGCTGAGCACAGGCCTCCGCTACTACTGAGAGGGATTAGGCCTTAGTCCACCCTCCAGCCATGCTGTGCGAGTTGGTAGATTTGATATACCCTTAAAATTATTATGGAGAACTTGTCGGGTTTGCCGGTTTCTTCATGATGTTTTCCTTCACCGTTCAAGAAAGCGATAATTCCAAAAGGAATACACACATAACTTTTTAGAAAAGTCATAGTAGCGTGCCCTTTGATTTTGAATCTGCGGTCGTTCGTCTCTTTTAGGTCACTATAAGTACAATGAAAAAACAAATGGTTAAAATAATTTTTCAAAGAAATTCATCACGTGACACGTGCATAATAGTCTTAAACCGATTTAAATCGCAAAAAGAACATGGAAATTGAACTAAAAAAAATTACGAATTTCACTCATAATTCGTAGCTCTACGAAGTCATTCAGGTTATTAGTCAGAGGGTGCCTACAATCGGGAGAACTGCGATCCGTATATACAGCTATGGAAAATAATTACTTTTCATTTCAAAAGCACGGGAATGAAAAGGTCAGCCGCGCTGGTGACTGGACACTCAATAGGAACAGTTAAAAGTGCTTTATAGACAGAGATTGTTATCAACTCTATTTCTCTTGTACTCAATATTCACTTCACCTTCACATTGACGTACTCGAATAATGAAAGGTCAACTTCCTACAGCTTGGGGTCCGTCAAGCAAAGCATAACTGTGCCGACTGTCCGGGGATGTTTCTCTCTTGACGGTCGACATGTTTTTGGCCTTTACTTCACTTACCATTAGGTGCAGTAAAGAAACAAGGCCGTGCCGTCGAAAAAAAATAGAAACTGATGACCTAAAACACTAAGATACACTAAGTACTGTTTCGATTTGAAGGACATTGTAGACAGGATTATTAAGCATTGTGGAACTTGTATTGAATTTCTAGAATCTAGGGTTTCGAGCGTATGGCAATGCTTAGTAATTCAATCTTCTACCAACTCTATAGGGGCCGTTCAAGTATTAGGTAAGTATTAAAGGGGTTTGGGGATGCATGCTTTGCTAATTTACCATGACATGGGGGATGGGAGGTCTCACCAGTGATTACGTCAGTAGTTTTTTTTTGATAAATAAATAACCGTAAAAAATTTGAATAGTTTTTGTAATTATGATGATACCTATGCTCACGTAAGCATGGGGGGGATAAGAACTTTGCTTAGTTTTGCTGACAAGGGATCGCGGGGGAAAATACTAAAATACTGCTTACGTAATACTTAAATAGGCATCCGCAAGCCTAAAGTTCCACTCACTTAAAAATGTAGTACTGCAGTGGAAAAATTAGGAACATAATATTTACTGTTTTTAATCCCCGTCCGAAAAAGAGGGGTGTTATAAGTTAAGGGTGTGTATCTGTGTATCCGTATGTGTGTCTGTGGCATCGTAGCTTTCAAACGAATGGACAGATTTCGATCCATTTCTTTGTTTGAAAGCTGATGTGACCGAGATGATTTATGATTTTTAGCTATAATTTATGAAGATCTGTTCAGGCTTTTGAAGATTATCAGCTCATTTCCACCTTTCATAAGTCCGATTGGTTTTAAATTTGATATACTGTGACTTCGGCAATATTTTTAAGACATGATAACCTTGAGCTGATGTTGCAGCATCCAACAGTCTGCGGGATACCCAACTCTCTAGCGACTTATAGCTGATATAGCGTGTGTGGGCTCATAAGAATGGTCTCAACGAGTAGGTGTAAGATAGTGGATTATCAAGGACCGATGATGGAGAATATAGAATCCACTCGAACTGATTTAGTGGGGAACAGTTCGCCTCTATTTTTTTCGACGCGTTTGAAACGTTCAGTGTCTATCTAGGTATATAATTAATCAAAGATCTAGTGTTTATATATAAATTACCATTTTCCATTCTCCAATTGAATTGTAGGTTAACATTATGATAATTTTATAAAACCGCAAATAACTAATGAATAATAGTCACAAGGTATAGATTACATAGCTGGTTCACCTCTACCATTTGTTGGTAAAAACCTACCATAAACAATTAAGTTTTTATAAGACTCTAGATGTGGCTAGCGTATCCGCTCGTGTGTAAGGCCCATCCCTTCCATACATCCATAAAGTAGCCTTTATGACAATCTAGGACATACTTAATTTGTATGTCAAATTTTATCCAAATCCGTTCAGCCTTTTCTACGTTTACTAACACATATCAATATAATAAATTATATTCACATCAAAGCTTAGCATTTATAATATTAACATAAATTAAGACAAGCTTTTATCAGTGGCTAGGTTTCCTTAGAAGTTCCAGTTACCATTAATAACTTGACCTTTGCATAAGAAAGTAAGTGTTCTCTTTTTCTCGCTATTTTTAAACATCACAGGAATTCCAACACAAATACGCGCCTTTACTCGTCGCACAGACGCTGTAAAATTTTTCGAGAACATTAAAATACTATATTATGACACCGAAACTCAATGAAACTTTTAATGATATCATTGGTAATTCAATTTTGTCGTAAACTCACAACAGTAAAATATCGCAGAAAATTAAAATTATTAAATTAATATCTCATTATTGCTTTGTATAAAAAGTGGTTGCACTTTCGTATTGGATAATTAACTTCGCCAGCCGTTCCGCCGTCCAACTGACGTCAACCTACCTTAGGAAACCACAAAAGATAAGTATCATTGTACAAGAACAATAACTTCATTTAGAAATTAATCGATACCTAAAATGTGTCGTTCAAAAATAGAATGTCTATAGATTTCATTGGATTTATTTCCTAGTTTTATTTAGTTACCTTTCATATTATGATTATGACGTAAAGCAGGCAACCGGAGACATTCTGGTTAAAATTGGGTTTTATGATTATATGCAATGTTATCATAGCGCTGGGTAAAATCTTGTCTCATTAATGGAGTCAGAAAGTATTAAAGCTGTCGCACCTGTGATGTCCTTTTAAAATTTCGAAAAATGATGCTCATCCCCGATCGCATCGAAGTTTATTCTTAGACTTATAGCATCATATGATGAAAACAAACTTAACTAATGTAAAGTTTACTAAAATCTAATTACTAATGACGAAAAAACAATTATGCATTTGATTGTAAATTAAATAAACTTAGATATATTGCCAAGATTGACCTAGCTGGGAATAGGACGTTCTACCGACAGAATCTCCACAGGTTCAAAACGCAAGCCACACACCTCTAACCTTTCCCAAGTTACGTGAGTATTGTTTATCAATTATCGTTCGCTTTAACGGTGAAGGAAAACATCGTGAGGAAACCTACACAGCTGACAATTTCGCATAAGAATTTCGAAGGTATGTGAAGTCGCCAACCCACACTTACTAGCGTGGTGGACTAAGGCCTAAACCCTCTCAGTAGTACAGAAGGCCCGTGCTCAGCAGTGGTTAGTATATATAATAATATAATACTTTATTGGTGGTAGGTCTTTCATATGTAAGAGTCCGTCTGGGCGGGTACCACCGCAATGTTTCTTTCTACCGCCAAGCAGCAGTGTGCATGCACTGTTGTGTTTCGGTTTGAAGGACATTGTAGCCAGTGTAACTACTGGACATAATGAGACTTATGAGAGTTAACATCTATGTCTCAGGATGACGAGCGCAGTGGAATGCCACATAGTACTTTGTAACTCAAGGTGCTGAATGGTGTTGCTACTGTTTATGGGTGGTCGTATCGCTTACCATCAGGCGAACGGCGTGCTCATCTCGTCATACAATGCAATAAAAAAAATACAGGACTGATATTAAATTAACTTAATGCAATCATAGTTTACTTACGTATTACGTACATTGTTAACGTAACAATTTCGATGCTTCGTATCGGACGCATACAAAGTACTCTATTTAGCTCTGAGGTCTATTTCACGGTAAAGTTTAGATAAGACATTGATCACACTAGATGAATTACAACTAATTAGATGTATTCTTAGGTAATAGATGTCGCGTTGGACACAGCTTTAGAATACATTTTTTTGTAGTCTTACAGCATAGTTATATTGAATATTTTTTTTTAATTATAGGCAGCTATGCGTATGAGTATGTCATTTGATGTCAGGTGATCACTGTTCATAAACACGGGCACCAGGAAAATTAAGGATGCGCTGCTGGCCATAAAGGAATGTATGAAAAAAATACGATTTATTTCTCATACAACATAAAAATAATAAATAACATAAAAAGACAAAAGATTTGAAAATAAAAACATAAAAAAAAAACTGATAATAACTTGGATATTTGATGTTCTTTATCTTTACCCATGCTTAAATTGTGGTTGTGACTGTTCACGTACCTACCTGATGTGATGAAAGATAAGATTGGGTAGAGGAGGGATGTAGGGCCTCCAGAAAATTTTGCCATGGTTTTCTGTGAACCAGGGTAACTATAGCTGCAAACTGTTGCATTCATGCTGTAGACCAGTGGTTCTCAATGTTTACTTAACCGGGACCCACCTAACAAAAACTTACAAATTCTAGACACACCTCTTTACGGTCAAGAATCCGGGGGCACGGTAGTGCCCCGCCAAGACGAAGGGAGCGAAGCGTAAGGGCACTACCTACCTTTTTTCGAAGCACTTCGTCATTTTTTTTTTTTTTTTTTTTGAACACTCATAACTTGGGTTTAGATTATACCAGATAAACAAAATTCTCGGTAAACAAATAAAGTTTCAAATACATAGATAGCTCTTAATGAAATACTTTAGATTTTATTGATATCTAAAAACCCCCGATTTCGTCACTGACGCACTCACTGATGATCATCAAAATTCTTAGGGTACTTCCTGAAGTCCTCGAAAGTTGAAATTTGGTATGTATGCTAGTATTAGTACACAAACAACAAAAAAATCTAAAACTAGGAACTTTTACCCCCAACCCCTTAAACTAGGCGATGGAAGTTTGTGTGAAACTTCGGCAAATTTTGATGCTAGATGTCTAAAAATTGATATAGGGACTCCTAGTTATAAATAAGAATATACATATTTCTGGATTTTTAGTAAATTAATTAATTAAGGGGACTTCTTGTTACAAATGAATAAATACGTGTTTCAGTTTTATTTATTTTTTAAAGCATCTTATAAAAAAGAAGTGAACTTCCACCAAAAACATTTTCATGTAAAATGTTGCCAAAATGAGATCATAATAGGGCTTGTAGAGCTAGAAGCTTGGCTCTACATTAGAACTTTTTGATAGTTCGAGCCATATATTACTGGTGGTAGGTCTCTCATATGTAAGAGTCCGTCTGGGTGGGTACCCATAGTTTGGGAAATGCTGCTGCAGACAGAATGAATGTCTACACTCTACAGCATGGCTCTACCTCTTTACATGTAGTCATTATGCAGATCAAAGTGCGATTTTATAGACGGACGGCCTTATTATATAGTTTTACATTTAGTAACATGTATACCCCAGAAAAGAAGAATGTATAACAAATTATAATTAACACATACTGCGCAGACTTCACATAAAGGTAGAAAGAAAGGGACGGAAAAAATAAAGTTCATTTATTTTCAACATTTATACCTTGCTTTTTCGTTTTAAATTTACTAAAACCTATATTTTCTCTACGCGATCAAATCAGACATGAGGAGATCCGTAGAAGAACGAAAGTCGCCGGCAGTGGGCAGGGCACATAGCTCATAGAACTGATACATACTGGTGGTAGGTCTCTCATATGTAATTGGTCATATTGCTATCATAAAATCATCAGGCTCTTTTTTACAGATTCGATAGAATGTGGTTAGTATCTAACAAAGAGTTCTAAGATTATGTAGAGCGGACGTTGGGAAAATTTTCATACAAAAATTTTGAGCCTGTTCGTCAGTAACTCAATCTACTGTGAAATAACTGGTGGTAGGTCTCTCATATGTAAGAGTCCGTCTGGGTGGGTACCACCGCAATGTCTATTTCTACCGCCAAGCAGCAGTGTGCATGGACTGTTGTGTTCCGGTTTGAAGGACATTGTAGCCAGTATAACTACTGGACATAATGAGACTTAACAGCTTATGTCTCAGGATGACGAGCGCAGTGGAATGCCACACAGTACTTTCTAAGTCAAGGTGCTGGATGGTGTTGCTACTGTTTATGGGTAGTCGTATCGCTTACCATCAGGCGAACGGCAGGCTCTTCTCGTCATTCGATGCAATAATAAAAAATAAAAAAACTGACAACAGATGAGGTAGAAAAGTTCTGGAGTGGAGAACACGTAATTGCAAGCGCAGCGTGGGATGTCCTCCTACAAGGTGGACAGACGACCTTGTAAAGCTCGCATGAACTCGCTGGATCCATGGCGCTTCTGACAGGTTGGTCTGGGAAATCTAAGGGGGAGGCCTATGTTCAACAGTGGACTTCTGAATGCTGAAGAAGAAGAAGAAAAGCTATTAAAAAAACTATGAAGTGTTTTCACCGACATTCTCGGAATAGAGATCAATGTTAATTGAAATATGTAAACAAATATTAATAATCATTTTTTTCCTGACTTGGATAGGTATTATGTAGGTTTATCATTTCAATGACGTAGGAATTTTACTTTAAAAATCATGTATGGGAAGTTCAGATATAAATAAACTTTCGTTTATAAATATTAAACAGTTGCGCGTAAAATTAATATTTTATCAACATTACAACAACCTAACAAAGTGATAAAATCTTCCAAAGCTATGGGATATTTTTTTTCCTAGAATGACGAAAGCGAGTGCGTCATCGGATTATCCATTGAGACGCATTTATTAAAACTAGTAGTAGTCGTCCAGTGGTCGAAATGGAATTTAATATATTTGTAATACACATTATACACAAATTTTATTTTTCTGCACTCCGCTATATGAACTTTAATAGGGTAGTGGACTACTTTTTTTTTAAATAAGTACATTTATCAAAAATCCAACGGAAAAAAAAAACAAAATTGGCGCAATAATAAGTAAGTTATTACGATTTCAAATTTGGTGGAAGGGGGAATTGTCAAATAACAGTAATATCAGACTGTGACGTCATCGGGTGTCATCAGCCCCAACGCTGCGTGCGTGTGAAAGAATTCACGCGATATCCCCATCACAGGCCCACTTTTCCTCGCAACAATATTTCTTTGAATAACTGCTTTGTTTTTCAACCAATTTTGATACTGATTTTACAGAAGGTTTTTTTTCGTATTATTGTTTGTTACATATAAAATAATGTACAAAATCAAACATTTTATGCCAAATCTAACACTCTTCCGGTCACGCAATGTGCTTAAAGAGGGGTACAAAATGTATATTATACTAGCATTGCGCGCGGCTCCGCCCGCGTGGAAAAGTTTTCCGGGATAAAAAGTAGCCTATAGCACTCAGTAGTAATGTAGCTTCCTATTAGTGAAAGAATTTTCAAAATCGGTTCAGTAGTTCCTGATATTAGCGCGTTCAAACAAACAAACAAACTCTTCAGCTTTATATAATAGTATAGATATATTAGACCATTTTGATGCTAGGGATGTATTGATAACATCTTTTAATATTTATATAGCGATAATAATTTAAATAATACAGATGATACATAAGAAACTAGAATTACAATGCCAATCAAATATATCAAAACAACATATTTAGAGATGCTATTAAAAAATTATATGAATTCTGAGAAGCGATCAGCCCAAAACAAAAAACACGTCGTTTGCACGTCAATGACCCCTAAAATCCTAGACACTTTCAAGGTTCCATCCTATTCCACTCCGTTGGGTTTTCTTGTTTATGCCTCATTAATTCAAGTCGGTCACAATGGTATAAATTTAGCCCTCCATTCATCCCTACATAAACTCCATTAATAATCGTTCCATAATAAATTCTAAGCTTTCTTTAGCTTAAATACCAATCAAATAGCTAAAATATGTAAAGAATATTATAATTTATCAATACACTATTTAAATAAGCTATCAACATTATCCATGTCTTTTTTTGTCACAGTAATTAGTTGAGGCACTGATTAACAAAGTTTATCTCTTATGGACTATTGTAATTAAAAATCATGGATTTCAGTTTTTTTGTTTCTCTTTAACCCCCCGACAAAAAAGAGGCGTGTTATAAGTTTAGGGTGTGTATCTGCATGTCTGTCTGTGGCATCTTAGCTCTCAAACGAATGTGCCGATTTTGACGCAGCTTTTTTTGTTTGAGAGTTCATGTGATCGAGCTATAATTTATGAAGATCTGTTCAGGCGTTTGAAGATTATCAGCTCATTTCTAACTTTCACAACTCCGATTGATTTAAAAGTTGGTGTACTGTGACTTCGGCAATGTTTTAAAGACATGTTAACCTTGAGCTGAGGCTGCAGCATCAAGTTGTCTGCTGGATACCCAACACTTTAACAACTTATCAGATATAGCATGTATGGGCTCATAAGAATGGTCTAAATGAGTAGGTGGTAGATAGTTGATCATCATGGCCCCATGAGAACATAGTAATTTAAAAAGTTTGAAATTAAAATTAAATTAAAATGTAAATAACCCCCAACACAAAAAACCTCTAAAAAGGAAAATAATAAAATTGTCTTTGTCGTTTAAGTACCCAGCAATATTTTGATCCTAGCGTCCTCGTGTCGGTAGACCGCAATATGGACCAGGGAGATGCAAATACATCTTTCGCGGTCCCCCGACGCGACGACGCTTGGGTCAAAATATTGTTAGGTACTTAAACGATAAACAAAGACTTTTATTATTTAACTTTTTAGAGGCATTTTGTGTCTGGAGTTATTTTAATTTGAATTAAATTTTTATTTCCATTTGTATCATGTAGAACGATAAATCGACGTAAAACCCCGATCAACACCTCTAACTTATATCTTACGATATTATAATGGAAAGATTCATAATTAATTTATTCAAATTGTCTATAATTTGTTCAGTTTCTTTCCTGTATAAAAGGAATAAAATATTTCCTACGACTAATGAAACTGAACCTTTCAGAGCAAATAAGTTTAGAACAGTTAACTAAACATTTAATAGTATAAAAATATGTCCCATAACTCTTTATAATAAGTATTAATGATTATAATTTATACTGTCAAAAAGATTATGTTATGATTCAGCACAGGATATCATCATTAGCTACTTGCTTATATACCTGCGGCTCCATCCGCGTTAAAAAGTTTTTCCGGGGTTAAATTCCCACTTTATATTTTCCCGGGATAGAAAGTAGCCTATGTGTTAATCTAAGACACGATCTACCTTTGTGCCAAATTTCATCGAAATCCGTTCAGTAGTTTTTGCGTGAAAGAGTAAAAAACATACATCCACCTATACATCCATACATTCTTACAAACTTTCGTGTTTATAATATTAGTAGGATTATTATTATAATGCATACTGACAAAAAGATTATATTATGATTCAGCACAGGACATAATTATTAACTATGTATGCACTAGGAGCGCCCACAAAAAAGGCGCTTTAGCAACGAGTTTAAAGAACTTTTTCGTAAAATCTCGCGTCATTATAATGAACGTTAAAATTATTTGTTAATCGAAAAAGAACGCGTAGAACATTCTGATTGCAATTTGCAATTAACACGTTCCGAATTAAATGCGCTAATTTGACAAGATAATGAGGGATTAAATACAACAACAGAAATTATCGGTGTAATACCTACAATAAATCGCGTGTATTGGTTTGCTTTATGGCAACATTGACCCATACCTCAATATGCTGAGGTTAGGTTGTTTATGTCGTCGTTGTTGTGAGAAGATCAATTGGATAAATATGATTTTTATTTCATTTGTTGTGCAATATTATTGTTATGCATCCATTAGATATTAGATTTTTTTTCTAGGATGTGTACAATATAAGCAGAGATAAGGTAAGAAACAAAAAAAAAATGCGAATGACATGCCTTATGATAAAGGTCGCAGGAACACGCTGGATGCAGCCCGCATTTAACAGGCCCGTCCGGATATCCTTAGGGTAGGCCTACGTTCAGCAGTGGACGTCATGTGGCTGATGATGATGATGATGAGGCCTTATGGACACGTCTAACGCAGGGATACGTCACTCCCATACATTTATTTGTTTTCTATAAGCGTTACCGCTTGTAGAAAGGCGTCTTGGCTACAAGCCCTGGTAAAGGTCGCAGGAACACGCTGGATGCAGCCCGCATTTAACAGGCCCGTCCGGATATCCTTAGGGTAGGCCTACGTTCAGCAGTGGACTTCATGACTGCTTCGAGTTCGACCCACAGGCCGGTCATAGTAATATTGGTTTTTCTAATGGGCCCGGAGTCTGGAATTTATGCCCGATATGGTGATAGTCTCGCCTCCTGTCACATCATGGAACGGAATACGCAAGGCGAAAAGTGGGTGCACTAGTTGCGCCTCTGCCTATCCTTTCGGGGATATAAGGCGTGACTATGTGTGTGTGTGTGTGTGGACTTCCATGAGGCTGATGATGATGATAATTGCTGATGTTGCTAGTTGCTGTTTCAATTTAGTTTCGTGTTTCTCTATAATAATTTGATAGCGTCTGCTCGACGTCTGAGTATAAATTAATAGTCATAAATATGTCATCACATGATGAAATGTCTATAACAAATCACAAATGGCCGGCATGGTTTAACATGTTGAAAATCAAGAAACGTTGCACCATAAGTCTATTTTAATGTCGTGTTCTAGCTATTTCTTGCCACACTGTTGAAAAATCTTGATCGGATTAGATATATTCGGAAATACCTTGATTTTGTAATTTTTTTATGGTCTCATACTCTTCCATTTGGGGTTAAAAACCGCAACGTATCCATTTTTTTTTATATTACGACCTCTATATAGGAATAAGTCTTTGGCTTTCTTTCTTTGTGAACGTAATTATGACGAAAGATACAGATTATAACTAATCAAAATGTCTATTTCTACCGCCAAGCAGCAGTGTGCATGCACTATTGTGTTTCGATTTGAAGGACATTGTAGCAAGTGTAACTACTGGACATAATGAGACTTAACATCTTATGTCTCGGGATGACGAGCGCAGTGGAATGCCACACAGTACTTTGTAAGTCAAGGTGCTGGATGGTGTTGCTACTGTTTAGGGGTGGTCGTATTATATGACTACTATCAGGCGAACGGCATGTTCGTCTCGTCATTAAATGCAAAAAAAAAACAACCCCAATTGAATAAAATGGTGGATTATAATTGATAAAGTATTAAGGGCTATTCAAATCTTTACTTAAAACACACGTAGGTAGAATCCTACTAATATTATAAACGCGAAAGTTTGTAAGTATGGATGTATGGATGTCTGGATGTCTGGATGTATGGATGTTTGTTACTCTTTCACACAAAAACTACTGAACGGATTTCGATGAAATTTGGCACACGGGTAGATTATGTCCTGGATTAACATATAGGCTACTTTTTATCCCGGGAAAGTATAAAGCGGGACTTTTATCCCAGGAAAACTTATTCACGCAGGCGGAGCCGCGGGCTAAAGCTCGTATACTATAATTTGTATTATTCCTATATAGAAAACGTAAGTAGTGCATTACAAATTTCTGGAAGTTACATTGATGTGTTTTTTAAACTCATTTGTGACGTAGACGGGGTTACCGACAAAAACTAGTATTACTTATAAATAAGATATATAAATATTTTTAAAATGAATCTTCAGCTAATGATCTTATAAAATTTTAATGTGTCCTTTTTTTAATGTTTTTAATAACGGACTGTTCTTAACAATGGAATTGTGTGTATGATCGTAAACATCAGTGTAAATATGTATAAAAAAATACAAACACATGAATTGAGAACCTTCTCCTTTTTGGAAGTCGGTTAAAAATAGAAAATTATAAATTATCTCCTTTTCTTCTGAACTAATAATTTTGCGGACCAGTAGTAACCAGCAGTATTTTTAACGAAAATAAAAAAATAAAACATCATGGTAATATTTTTAATATATTTAATTTAATGCAAAATTGTTGTGGAGGCTAGACATCTTTCGATTGATTAGTAATTTTTACGTTTCCAACAGGTTATATAACATATAGAGTACTGCATACTTACTTACTTTGTTACTACATATAGTAGTCAAAAATATGGAGTGTCGTTCTAAGAAAATATACCCACAAAAAACATGTTCATGTAAAATGTTGCCAAGACGAGATCATATGTCTCGCACTGTCGAAAAGTTATCAGATCTCATGTAGAGTCAACCTTCTAACTCTACCTACATGCCCTAACTCTACAACCTCTAACTTCACAAATTCTACAACTTAGTCAAAATATGTGGCTTGGCCGTTTTATTCAAGGTGGACAGACTTGATAAAGGTCACAGGAACACGCTGGATGCAGCCCAGTTTTGTCAGGGCCATCTGAAAATCATTTGGGGAGGTCTATATTCAACAGAGGACTTCATGTTACTGATGATGACTCTAAAATCTAGTAAGAAAAACGTAACGAAATAAAATTAAGTTGATTGACTTGTATTTAATGCAGCGTTTCCTGGAATCTATACTCAAATGTTAATTCACATCCTGAGCGGTTAATTAATACCAATTTAGCAGTACTAAACTATTAATTGCCACTCACCTGCGGCGTGCTATTAAATATTTATTGAAAGCCGTAAAATGGGTATTTATAGTATTAGATCTTAGATACTTATTAATATTATAAATGCGAATATTAGTGAAAAGGAGATGTCCTTTTTGTATGGGTGCTGGGCCTCAAAATCTAACCAGGCTCAAACTTTATGGATATTAAAGGGGCAAAATATGGATCTTGGATCCATAAAAAAAAGTTTTTTAGGCCCCTCCATTATAACTAACTTTTTTTATAAACGTTCATAAGTGTAGTTTTCAAGCAAAATAAAATTATATAAATCTCAAAATCGGAGGACTTTTAAATTACACGATTTATTGCAAAGTATATAATATAAAGTATCTTGGTTAGAATTTTAAGCCCGTTTTTGGACATGTCCTTTGGAGCGCGGATAGACCTGGATTCGCATATAGGCTTATTGTATCCCGGTAATTAGCTCCAGTGGGAAATATTTTAATTTCAATCTGATTTTTTATGTAGATGGCACTGGCGTCGTGCAGATGGCGCCATGGATTGCTACATTGATTTAGGGATGTTTGTAGCGGGAAAGGCTTTCACGCGGGCGAAATAGCGAGCAACAACCTGTATGTTAGCCAAGACATTAACGCGTTCAAAAATATCTATTCCTCAATAGAAATAAGAGTTTGTCAGCGATGGAATGTTCGTTTCCCAATTGAGGAAGAGGTAACAAAACATTCATTTTGATAAGTATACTATTGAGTTTTTGGTGATACTTAGTGTTATATTGCATAATTATGGTGGTATATTATCCAATATAGTTCTATTAAAGAGTTCAAATGAAGTGAATTGAAATAATCGTGCTAATCAAGTTTTTTTTGTTTCCGCCAAAACTCTTTGATAAAGTCTTGGTAAGGTGGCCACTGCTTTACTTCGACATACTACAGATAATAAAAAAAGACAACCCAAACTTGACATTGGCAAAATGTGAAAACACAAGTGCCATATATATATTTAAAAAAAAAGGTATACTATTTATTATCCCTTACGGGGTCACCAGTGTCTTTTATATTTCGCGGTTACTGTTTATAAACTCGTACAACAAAAATGGACTAGGTTTATTTAAGAACTTTCAAACATTTATAAAAGATAACCAGTTTATATTCGACACACGTCGAGTCCACGTGCTATTTCGAGCCATTGATTTATAATTGCATGCTTGAAAACTAGGAAAGAACTAGTGTTTGACCGAAACTTGTTATTGCAACCGGAACTGAAAATGAAACCGAATTTCGGTTTCTGTTTGAGTTTCGGCTCAAACCGAACCCGAATCCGAAACTTCATTATGGTACAATGCATTTATTTAAAATGTTTTGTTAAACATATTATATGAATTAACTTCAAATTTGCACATGCTTTTGTGTTAGACACTAGAAAGAACGATATTTTGTTTTGTTTAAAGACAGGTTCAAAATTTCTAGAAAGGTCTAAACAGTCAATAATATTTCTTTTCATTATGCTTTAGGTATAAAAATTATCGAATGTATAAACAAACAAAATATACATTTAATCCATTAAAATAATCAGATTTCATATTCAAATATGTATATTCTAGCAATAATTCATATACGAAATTAAAACACATTTAAACGACAGTTATATATATAATTTACGAAATTAATCATTTTATAGGCTAATAAAATACTTATAAAATACTTTTAAAATTTATTTTGCTTCTATAACTTTTGTTCACATTTCACGACAACCATTTTATTAAGTAGGATTACCATGCCAGTGCATTCTGCATTACTGATCGCTGTCACTATTGCTGTTACTATCTAGCTAGAAGACACAGGTTTTGCAAGTATCTTATAGCACACACACACCTTTTATACCCGAAGGGATAGGCAGAGGCGCAACTAGTGCACCCACTTTTCGCCGTGCGTATTCCGTCCCATGATCTGATGGGGGCGAGCCTATCGCCATATCAGGCACAAGTTCCAGACTCCAGGCTGATACTGCTTATAAAAACCCAATAACACTTTGCCCGACCCGGCGATCGAACCAGAAACCTCAACATTGCAGTCGTACCTTAATAAAACTACGCCACCGAGGCAGCTTATAACACTTGAGGTAATAAGACTCTTATTAATAAAATAATTTCTAAAATCGATCCAGTAGCTTCAGAGATTACGCTACTCCGAAACTGAAATGATTACTTCTCTATCATAGTAGTAAAAAAAGTGGGCAGACGACTTGGTATGGAATCTGAATCGGAGTCTGGAATTTGTGCCCGATATGGCGATAGGCTCGCCCCCTATCACATCATGGGACGGAATACGCTTGGCGAAAAGTGGGTGCACTAGTTGCGCCTCTGCCTACCCCTTCGGGGATAAAAGGCGTGAGCATGCGTACGACTTGGTAAATGTTGTAGGAGCACGCTGGATGCAGGCCGATTTTAACAGGTCCGTCTGAAAATCTTTAGGGGAGGCCTATGTTCAGCAATAGACACAGCAATCATACAGAGTGGACATCATGTGGCTGGTGATGATGCACGTCGATCTATGTTGTAAAACTCTACATTGCGATTTTATATTGAAATCACTGTTCAGGGATTATGTTTTCTAGGCGAAATCCTATTCTTCACCAAACATAAATCTTAGGTTTCATATTCTCCAAAACCGTCAAGCCTTTTTGACTAGAAAGAATGCCAAAAACATGTAAATAATTGTTATACAAGAATATTGTGATACATTAAAAGTTAAGACTGTTTCGGTGTGTGCACAATATGATACCTCTCTACGGTACGGGGTCAAGTAAAGTGGTAATTGGTATTGGGTTCTTCTGCTCAGTCTCAGCCCTGAGTCTGGAATTTATGCCCGATATGGCGATAGGAATGTCTCCTGTCACATCATGGGACGAAACACGGGCGTAAAGTGGGTTCCCTCCTTGCGTCTCTGCCTACCCCTTCGGCAATAATGGTATGATGTATGACATGAGCGTACAAAGTAAGGTTCCCTAAGGGCTCATACACATAAACACGACACGACGTCGCGCCGTCCCACGACGTGACGCCGCTTCACGACGCAATAGACGTATATTGCGGTCCATTTTCGAGATTAACCGTCGTCGTGGATTTCCACGATACGGCGTCGCATCGTGTGTATGTGTATGAGCCCTAAGCTATGAAAATTAGCGATGCACTAATGAATTCTTAACCTTTGAACACTTTATCATTTAGCACGTGAATACAATGTACAAAAAACATTTTTATGCACTGCTTGAGTCAAATCGCCTTCGTGTCAATTTGAGCTCACTAGATACTAATGTTTATACTTTTTTACAAGGCTTAATGATCTAATCGGCTGTTTTTTCTTATTGCCATTTGTTATTTTAACATTATTTTTTATTATATTTTGGTCAGTAATTTCTTTAACCACGTCCACGTCTATACCAAAAACGTTTAACAGTATAGTTAGTTAATGCATACCATATTTAGATTCCAGAGAAGGAATTGATCTATTGTAATAAAAAGTACATTATTACGGCAGGCATATGTTCAGCAGTGTTCATCATATGGCTCATGATGATGAAAAAAAGTATCATCACCATCAGCCAAATAAAGTCCACGGCTGAACATAGGCTCTAAAGATTTTCAGATGGACCTATCAAAAGCGGCCTGTATCCAGCGTATATAAAAAAAAGTATATTATTATCATAATATTTTCAAATAAATGTTTTGCTATTTGTTCAGGTTTGCAATGATGTTAAAAGAAAAAAATATAAGCAGTCCGCAAACGGCACACTGAAATTGAGTAATTAGCATAATCCGCCTTAGGCCTCGTTTTCGGAAACGCGGGGCGTCGTGCGGCGCGTGTGGCGTGGAGTCTCCGGCGGGTCGGGCGATATTTCCGTTTATAGAGAGGCGACGCGTGCAGCGGCAACGTGTCATCGCACGCGTAAACAAAAACATAATATGGTATGGTAAATATAAGTACACCTACACTCCAAATTCTCCGTAGAAGTGATTTCATCTTATGGTTGTCTGGAAGAGATCGCTCTTAGCGATAAGACCGCCTATTGTTACACTAGCTATATCTAGCTAATAAGTATGCTGATTTCTTTGTGTGTTAGTGGTGTAAAATAAAGTGTTGTCTATCTATCTATCTATCTATGGCAATGTATGATGTTGTTTATAAAGATGCAGGGCGTGCAGAGTGGCAGTGCCCGCCACGCGCGACGCCCCGCGACTCCATAAATGAAGCCTTAGTTTCGTGTCAAAATCTGTTTAAGTTAGACGTCTAAAGAATGCCTCGGTGGCGTAGTTGTATTACAGTACGACTGCAATGCTGAGATCTCGGGTTCGATCCCAGGGTCGGGCAAAGTGATATTGGGTTTTTCAATTCATTATCAGCCCAGAGTCTGGAATTTGTGCCCGATATGGCGATAAGCTATCACCCCTATCACATCATGGGACGGAATATGCACGGCGAATAGTGGGTGCACTAGTTGCGCCTCTGCCTACCCCTTCGTGGATAAAAGGCGTGAGTGTGTGTCTGTGTGTGTGTCTAAAGAATGTTAGATAAAATATTCTATGTGATAATAATGAGAATTATGATATGCCGTAATAATTTCACGTGTCATATAAGTGGACGATAGCCTAGTTGTGAATGGAACGGTCTGCCGAGACAATGTCTGGAGGTTCAAAACCCAAGGCACACACCTCTGAGTTTTCGAAGTTACGTGTGTATTGTTTATCAATTATCGTTCACTTTAACGGTGAAGGAAAAACATCGTGAGGAAACCTACATACTTGAGTATTATCCATAAGAATCTCGCGGGTATGTGAAGTCTGCCAACCCGCACTAGGCCAGCGTGGTGCACTTAACGCCTAACCCCTCTCAGTAGTAGAGGAGGCCCGTGCTCAGCAGTGGGCAGTATATAATACAGGGCTGATTGCATTGCATTATAGTTTGTTATTATAATATTAAGTTAACTATGTGTGCCATAATGTGCCGTTTTTGAAAGCCGAGTGCAGTATAGGTGGATTTAAGTATCAATTTCACCGAATACAATGGAGATAATTAAAAACTAAATTTTATTTTTTAATTCCACGAATAACCCATTCGAAAACCATAAATATCTATGATTTGTATTCCTTGCATCAATCTATGGGCTGATGAAGCCTCGTGACTACCAGAAGACGTCGTAAATCCTCGTCAGCTTGGTCACAAGACTACAAGTTGATTTAATTAAACGACTTACCCATAAAATGTAAAATATATTAATTTAATTACTCGACACATAAAATAGCAATCAATTATCAAAAATCATAAATGGAGTTCATAAATTCACACGCTTGCTATAATATTTAGATAATCAATAACTATGGATTTACTATGTTGCAGTTTCAATTTCTTAATGTTCGTGTATTATACGTCGGATTTATTTATTTTTTATTGCTAATAGCGTGATACCTAGATTTATTACGAGTATTTACGATCTAAGCATGAAATAAAAATTGTAATAGCATGTTCTTAGTATAAATACGTAGTTCTATTCCGTATTAAACATAAATAAATAAAAAAATCACACACTACGGTATGACTGCAGTGCCGAGGTCTCACAAATCTCTAAAACTCGCACACTCACAAACACACTCACCTCTTTTATCCCCGAGGGGGTAGGCAAAGGCGTAACTGGTTCACCATCTTTTCGCCATATGTATTCCGTCCCATGATGTGATGGGGGCGAGTCTATCGTCAAATCGGACACAAATTACTGGCTGGCTGATACTGAATTTAAAAACCCAATATAATTTTGCCCGATCAACCCGAGACCTCAGCGTGGTAGTCGTACCGCAATACAACTACGCCACCAAGGCAATTCGGTACTTACAATGAGAAAAACATGTGAAGTTGAAATAACCTTGTTACAATTAAGTAGGTATTGCTTCTTCACTAACTGTAATTGTTTTCGTGGCCAGCACTTCATTAGAGTTCCTGGTAAATTGTAAGTAGGTAATTGTAGATCCGAGAAACAGGTAATTTATAATAAAACAAAATCTTATGTTGTGTGTAGTTCATTATTTATATACCAACTTACTTTTATATCAACTTACTTTTTTAACAAAAAAATAAATAAATTAAAAACCCACGACACAAAAGGCCTCTAAAAAGTAAAATAATAAAAGTGTCTTTCTCGTTTAAGTACCAAGTAATATTTTGACCCAAGCGCCGTCGCGTCGAGGGACCGCTAAAGCGGTATTTTATCTCCCTGGTCCGGAGTTCGGTCCCCCGACGCGAGAACGCTTGGGTCAAAATATTACTAGGTACTTAAACGACAGTCAATTTTATTGTTTTACTTTTTAGAGGCCTTTTGTTTCGGGGGTTTTAAAATTGTAATTTAATTTTTATTTCATTTTTTTTAAACTACTGTATTGTCCATAATGGGGCCTTGATAATAAACTATCTAAGACCTACTCGTTGAGACCATTCTTATGAGCTCACACATGCTATATCTGCTATAAGTTGCTAAAGAGTTGGGTATGCCGCAGACTACTTGACGCTGCAGCATCAGCTCAAGGTTAACATGTCTTGAAAATATTATCGAAGTCACAGTACACCAAATTTAAATTCAATCGGACTTGTGAAAGTTGAAAATAAACTGATAATCTTCAGACGCCTGAACAGATCTTCATAAATTATACCTAGGAACCATCTCGATCACATCAGCTTTCAAACAAAAAAATCTGCGTCAAAATCGGTCCATTCGTTTGAGAACTACATTGTCACAGACAGACATACAGATACACAGATACACACCCTAAACCTATAACACCCCTCTTTTTTGTCAGGGGTTAAAAAGGAACTTTGGATGTAGTAGAATTTCAGTCGTCTACGTAAGGAATAATGGAATAAGACAATTTAGCCTCACGCTAAAGCCAGAATACCGAGTTGAAGTATCAATGTTGCTATCTTGTGCAGTTGAGGACAAAAATATACCCCGATTACCAATTCCCATTATTTTAATACACATGTATTATTCCTTTGGTTTTGTTTTTTCATGGGCAGTAGTAATAACTTACCCTCAGATGGTCTATTTAATTGTCTGCGATCGAAAACTCCATACAAAATTAAATTAGTACAACTGAATACACCTATTTAGATAACCTAAAGACACATTGGAGACACTTTACTCGAATTAAAAATGTTTAAACTGAACATTTTTAAAAAAGGACACTGTTACACTCGTCACATGACAAAAGACAATAAAATTAATTTTAACAATTAGACGTCTTTGAAGGTTCAGTGTCAATTTATGAATCTAGGTGTCCCGTTACAGGCACACTAGAACAAAGTGAACACGGTCGCTTGCATAAATTCAATGGTCGGATATGAAAGGGATACGAGCGCGGGGGAGCAGACTATAGCAACGCTACGCTAGCTTTTATATATAAAAGAAGCGCGATATTTCGCAACCATTCGATCTTGGAATCTCGGCGCGATCCCATCTAGGAACGCGGGAGAGCCGGAACGTAGTTTGCGCGGGAAAAGTGACAGATCTTTTTTTTTAAACATGGCTGTTACGAGTGCCAGTATTGTGAATTTGAAGGAGAAGGGACATTTTGAACGTGAAAATGCCAGGATTGAAAAATATACGGTAAGTCGGTAGTCGATAGATTATAATTTATAAATTCTAGGTTTGCGAATTTATTTTCTGGCTTAGAAAATGTCAGGTTCGTTTTTTATGTCAGCTATTTACTTGATGGAATAAATATTTGATAGGGTAGTATAGAAAAAACATAAAAAGTGAAAGATAAATATTTTTGGAGTAACAATATAAACCTTTGCTATAATCTACTACGTAAAATTATATTTTAATTAAAAATACATGTAATACTATTATACAAATTAATATACATAATACATATTCGCACTTCGCATTCAACTTAAATAGTAGACGTTCATAATTTTATTAGAAAGAAATCTAGTAACCCGTTAAATTGCTAACCGCAAATAAAATCAATTAAGTATTGGAACATTTTCAGGCGAAAATATGATTTTTAAATGTTACTGGTTTTTATAAAAAATAAAGACGACACCATGGAGTCGCTCGGACTATGACTGACCAATGAGCAATAGGAATACGAGCCAGAACTTCTGGCATCACACTTTAATCACCCTGACACATTAGATTTTATCCCAGTAACAATAATAGGCCCACTATACTACGTGATTTGCACTAAAATATTAGATTGTAGTCTAGGAAATTGAAACTATCCACTTACCAGACATGTCACCCAGTAACAGTACAACAAACATTGACTAGACGATATCTACATAATACCTAATTCTTGAAAGTAGGTTAAGAGAACATAACTTATCTCTATTTTAATTTTGTTTAATGTATTCGACAATGTATTATTTTTTGATTTACAAACCTACTGTAATTTCCGCCATGGGCCACAATACAAAGGTAGAGAACGAAAGAAAGCGGGTTCGATCCTGGCAGCGAAACCTGTGTTTATAAAAAATATTGTGCCATGTTTTTTTATTCAATGATCCTGATGTTTAGTTTTTATCCTAAATATTGCAAGAGACTGCCCGTGTGAAAGTCGTTTTTATGAAGAAAATGCTAATATGGTAGTTTCCAGGGAAAGTTGCTAGCGTAAGAAATGATTTCGAACCCATGCAACGGTTTATGCTTCTAGATGATATTTACATACGACCAAATTCTTGAAAGTATTAAGTAGGTTAAGAGAACAGGACTTATGTCTATTTTAATTTTATTAAATATATTCGACAATGTATTATATTTTTGATTTACAAAACTACTGTAATTTCGGCCATGGGCCACAATACAAAGGTAGACAACGAAAGAAAGCGGGCTCGATCCTGGCAGCGACGTTATAAAAAATATTGTACCGTGTCTTTTTATTTAGTGATCCTGATGTTTACGAATTGCGTTACGCACTTTACGAATAACTTTAATATATTATTGTTTCAAACTTGGTTTTAATGCTCTAACTTTAATAAACTATACCTTTTATTTCTATATAATAAATTATTTTATAAAATATGCCACTTCATCGTGCCAATTTTTTTATTTATTTAAAACTAAATTTGGACTGCCTCGGTGTCGTAGTTGTATTACGGTACGACTGCAATCCTGAGGTCTCGGGTTCGATCCCCGCGTCGGACAAAGTGATATTGGATTTTTCTAGAATTCAATATCCGCCCGGAGTCTGGAATTTGTGCCCGATATGGCGATAGGCTCGCCCCCTATCACATCACGGGACGGAACACGCACGGCGAAAAGTGGGTGCACTAGTTGCGCCTCTGCCTACCCTGATAAAAGGCATGATTGTGTGTGTGTGTAAATTTGGAAACAGAAAATCCTCTTAATAGATTCAACATCGAAAGTCCAGTCTGAATACAAATTATGATCTCATTTTATGTAGAACGGTGACATTAGGTAATATATCCGGCTGTACTATTACAAAATTCGTGCTTGCCATGCGATAGACGGTTTGTAGACAATCGATAGCCTTGTCCAATTGTATATTACACGTATCTTTTTTTTTGTATGGCATT
Organism: Sphinx pinastri; assembly: GCA_947568825.1. Lineage (NCBI taxonomy): Eukaryota > Metazoa > Arthropoda > Insecta > Lepidoptera > Sphingidae > Sphinx > Sphinx pinastri. The sequence goes on from OX387630.1 coordinate 11,581,061, forward strand.
GAATGACGAGACGAGCACGCCGTTCGCCTGATGGTAAGCGATACGACCGCCCATAGACAGTAGCGACACCATACAGCAAGCACCTTGAGTTACAAAATACTGCGTGGTACTCCACTGCGCTCGTCACCCTGAGATACAAGATGCTAAGTCTCATAATAAACTGCATCAGTGGCGTAGTAGTATTACGGTACAACTTCAATGCTGAGGTCTCGGGTTCGATCCCCGGGTCGGGCACAGTGGTATTGGATTTTTCTATTCAGTATCAGCCCAGAGTCTTGAATTTGTACTCGAAATATGATAAGCTCGCCCCCTATCACGTCATGGGACGGAATACGCTCGGCCAAAAGTGGGTGCACTAGTTATCATCCCCTTCGGGGATAAAAGGCGTGAGTGTGTATGTATATATGTATGTAAGTCTCATAATGCCCAGTAATTACGCTGGCTGCAATGTCCTTCAAACCGATACACAACAGTACATGCACACTGCCGCTTGGCGGTGGAAATAGACGGCCTGTCGCATACGATCTTTGAGTACTTAAATGTTAAATGCTCTAAGCACACGACAGACCTACCACCACTTTAGTTCATTTTAACGAACCTATCAATAAGTCTTCATAGTTTACCATGTGCCGAACACATTCGTTAAGTCACCAATGTGTATGAAGAAACCCTATCGGTCATTTGTTAATTCTTTAACTAGTCTGCCCATTACACCCATTAGTCAAAGGGTACGTAGGAGTACACTTACATTTAGAAGAAAGAAACTATTGTGTAAGTGTGGTTGAAGGAACCCCTGAGTGATCACACGGGACCCCACGATACAGGCTTGCCTAGTGTGGGGACCGTAGTCAATACATTTGTAAAGATCCAACACTGTTAACTTCATACTTTGTATTTTCTTTGTGTAAACAGTTTTTCTATGACAAATAAATATTTTCATTTTCATTTTCAAAGAAAGAAAAGTATTTTATTGGTCACAGACACAACTGACATACAATGGTATTAATTATAAACTAAGAAATCACACATTATAAACTATGAACTATAATGCTTTTACGTTTTTTTCTTAAATTATAACACACCCAATAATAATATTGTTGCATGTGGCTGTGAAAGGTAAGTGGCCACTCAGCATAAAGCTGTACTGCGGCGTAAGTCACAGCACAGCGCTGATTTTCATTTCACATTATCTTCATTCTTTGACGTCATACGAAGATTTGTCATGTAATAAATGGATGCACGGCGTTTTTAAAAACCACGCACGATTAAATTTCACAATCAGGATTTCGATATCAGTATTATAAAACCACATTTATAGACTTCGAGTAAAAAATATTCTGTCTCAAACTAATATTTTTGGAATAGGTACACTACCAATCTTCTCAGTAGTAAATACACTAATCTATTTAAAAGTAAATGGCGCAGCATTTTCAAAAGAATCGCACCCAAAAATGTTTTAACTTTGCTTTAAGCCCTTAGGTAAAAAAAACTCAGCCTTACATTTCAGCTAATGTGCATTTGTTAGCCTAACGCTCGATAAGAAGTAAAATTAACCGTAAATCACGATACACTCGTATGAGGATATTACCACCATACCACCATACCAAACGCATGCTCACGCCTTTTATCCCCGAAGGGGTAGGCAGAGGCGCAACTAGTGCACCCACTTTTCGCCAAGCGTATTCCGTCCCATGATGTAATAGGGGGCGAGCCTATCGCCATACCGGGCACAAATTCCAAACTCCGGGCTGGTACTGAATAGAAAAATCCAATATCACTTTGCCCGACCCGGGGATCGAACCCGAGACCTCAGCCTTGCAGTCGTACCGTAATACAACTACGCCACCGAGGCAGTCCACCACCACCATACCAGCCCTGTATTATATACTGCCCACGGCTGAGCACGGGCCTCCTCTACAACTGAGAGGGTTTAGGCCGTAGTCCACAACGCTGGCCTAGTGTGGGTTGGCAGACTTCACATACCTTCGAAATTCAGAGAACTTCTCAGGTGTGCAGGTTTCCTCACGACGTTTTCCTTCACCGTTAAAGCGAGCGATAATTCACAAAGAAGAAGAAGAAGTAAGATAAGATGTCTGTAATCTAAAGCCTTAACAAGGCCATTACAAATAAAATACTGTCATGCAGGTTATCTGGCACTGAATGGGATCTTCAGATAACACACATGTTTGCAAATAACATTCAACGAATAAAACTGTAAGGATATGACATTTTACAATGTCGTAAAACATCCAAGATTAGACAAATTCTATCAGATTGTTTCAGTTCCTCGTAAAAAGTTATAAATAATAAATCGTTTTCTTTCTTTCTAAATATAAAGCAATCTTGTTGGTTAGTCGTTCTTTCACGCAGTAATAATTTTAAAATTCATAATTGATTTATAATTTTGGTAAAAATTATTTTGGTTTTCGATTAGTTCATCAAACCAAAATTACAATTCTGAATTTGTGCGTACTACTTTAAATCTTAAACACGTAAGGAATAGAATAATAACAATAGAAATAAAAAATAACAAAATAAAAACTAAAAAAACACGGCAAAACAGTATGCTTGCATTAAAATAATGCATTGCAAAACGAATAATTATATACACAGAAACATAAATAACACTAATAATGGTTTCAACAGATTATGTGGCATAATAAACTAGGTGTTGCTCGTGGCTTCGCCCGCGTGAAAAGCCTATCCCGCTACAAAATTCCCTAAAACACAATGCGACGCCAGCCCCATCTACTTAAATCAATTAAAAACATCCATTATTACCCATAGGAGCAAATTACCGAGAAAAGAGTAGCCTACATGTTAAATCAGGATATAATCTACCTGTGAGCCAAATTTCATCCAAATCCGTTTAGTTATTTCTGCGTTTATTGCTAACAAACATCTAAACATTTTCATAAACTTTTACATTTATATTATTTATAATATTAGTGGGATTTCAAAATTAGCAAAGTCTTTAGCAAATTGTTACTAAATTTAAATGAATGGATTAGAAAGCCAATAATCGTGCCAAAGGAAATAATGATATTAGATTCTTACATTAAAAACTTGTTATAAAAGTGAAAGTATGAATAATTCACAAAATATCGTAACAGTTGAATAGATTTAATTGATACTTGTGGGTGGATAAATATGCTAACTGCGTATTTAGGACACGCAAGTCTAAGGTTTACATTAAATGTAATTAACCAACCAACAAACTTCCGCGTTCAATAAAATAGATAACGATCATAGGCTTTAACTCCGAACTTACCCTCAGAAATATTTTGAAACTAGCAATTGCCTGATTTGAAACTTTATTATGCACAAAAATACGGGGTTATTTTTTATTTTTATATTTTGATGTATTTAGGATTGGTACTTTTCCTAAATATTGCAAGTGACTGCCCGTGTGAAAGTCGTTTTTATGAATAAAATGCTACTATGCTAGTTTCCAGGGAAAGTTGCCAGCGTAAGAAATGATTTCGAACCCATGCAACGGTTTATGCTTTTATTTCTAACATTCAAATATTTGACCATAGTATGAACATGTATACAAACTTTTGCACTTAAGATATAAATTATAAGACTACTTACATCACCAATTAATATATATGTATCGTTAAAATTTAATCATAATTAATAAGGAAGCGTTTTACGTGACATTGTGATCAACACGCTGTACTAGACACACTGACGTCGAGCGCGTATACAATTACCTAGTTTAGTAATTAATGCACTTGTATAGCGTCATGGCACATAAACAATTGCCCGCTTTCCTGAACAAACGGCCTTGTCCTAGCTGAGATCCACTCTCGTATGCACTTTGAGATACAGGGACAATAGGTACAACACATAATAGGGTAGTCGAAATCTTTTTTAATACATTTATCGAAAATGAATGCAATCGAAAATCTAATGAAAAAAAATATTTCAAAATTAACGCCATAATAAGTAAGTTATTAAGCGTTTTCAAATTTGGTGTCAAATATAAGTAATATCAGACTGTGACGTCACCGAGTGTCATCGGCCATAACGCTGCGTGCATGCGAAAGAGATGACGCGATATCTCCATCACGCCCCCACTTTTACTCACAAGAATATTTCAAATATGAATAAATGTTTTCTTTAATTCGTTTTACAACTTTGAATATTTTTTTAATTTTTTGCGTATCAGTTAACAAATAAAAAATTAAATCAAATAACAAACACGAAATGCAAATTTAATCGCAAATTTTAACATTTATATTTCTGTTTAACTTTAATTTCCTAATTCGTTTTTGTAAGATATATTTATAGAATTTATTTAAAATAATATGTGTATCATATTTTTATACCAACCCGCAATAGCGTGGTGGACTAAGGCCTAAAACCCTCTCAGTTGTAGAGGAGGCCCGTGACCAGCAGTGGGACAGTATATAATGCAGAGCTGGTATTATTTTAGTATATATATTTTTTATTTATTGCATTCCCAATGGCCAATAGAATCAAACGTGTTTATTCACATACAAAACAAAAGAACTAAACAAGGATCACGATGCAATTCTTACTTCTCTAGTTGCATAATTGTAATTTACTACGTGAAAGTATCGTTTTGGTTCTCTAATGCTTTCATTTTCACTTCTTTATTTGTTTACATTGTTTTGAAAAATATACTTTCTCTTTTCTGGCATTATGTGAACTATTCCCATCTCTGCTTACTTTCTCAAGCCAACGTTAACTCGATTCTCAGGGAATTTTACGACACTGTAAATCTAAGGGATCAACACGTTAAAGAAAAAATCCGTAACAAAATTAACCCTCATAACCCACGCGCAATGATGGGATGGAACCTTGTCGAAGTAAATCAAAAATGACTATTCCCGAGTGAAGTAGCGTTCGTAACTTTCTAAATGTAAATTCATAAATAAAATTATCTTTTTCTTTTTAATTATTGTTGGTTTCTTAAAACAAAAAAGCAGATTTTCTCCTCGTATATGTCTCTACAAAATACGTAATTATACGTAATCTTTTCATACTTATTTAATTTGTATCTTTCGAGCATCAGCGTTAGTTTGCCGACGCTACCGAGCGGCCTCAGTTCCAAAAGCATCCCATTCTGATTGCGCGCGGATTATACTAGAAAAATCGGGCAGTATACAAGCTAACTTCAAGCTCCACTGGAGACAATATTATTTATAATATAGATGAATGATAACTATCGCATAATACATGTGTACAAATGTTAACTTGCTACTCGTCACGTAAACTCGTCACAGGTCGGATCTATATACTCAAAAAATGTAAAACAGGCCCTACATGTAACTTTGTCTCCTCTATAACGCAGTCTTATATGACATACTGGTGGTAGGTCTCTCATATGTAAGAGTCCGTCTGGGTGGGTACCACCGCAATGTCTATTTTTACCGCCAAGCAGCAGTGTACATGCACTGTTGTGTTTCGGTTTGAAGGACATTGTAGCCAGTGTAACTACTGGACATAATGAGACTTAACATCTTATGTCTCAGGATGACGAGCGGAGTGGAATGCCACACAGTACTTTGTAACTCAAGGTGCTGTATGGTTCTACTACTGTTTATGGGCGGTCGTATCGCTTACCATCACGCGAACAGCATGCTCATCTCGTCATTCAACGCCATAATAACATATCTCTTTTCCTCGTATATGAAGTGTGAACAGTGTAGGTATTAATTTGCTAGTAGTTAGCTGTTTCATTAACAAAGCAAAATATAGAGCAACAATTCTGTAACACACGAGATCCTAAATATGCAAATTGAACTAGCGCTAGCCGGTCCATTGTTTGCGTTGATTGAGTGGCAAGTACAGTCAGTCACAAAAATAGATCAACAAACAAAACGTTAAAATCATCTATACACGTTAAATTGAACAGAAACATTTATCTAAACTAAAATATTTCATTTGTAGTTTATTACACACACACGCCTTTTATTCCCGAAGGAGTAGGCAGAAGCGCAACTAATGCACCTACTTTTCGCCGTTCGTATTCCGACCCAAGATGTGATAGGGGGAGAACATCGCCATATCGGGCACAAGTTCCAGACTCCGGGCTGATACTGAATAGAAAAATCCAATATCACTTTGCCCGACCCGGAGATCGAACCCGAGACCTCAGCATTGCAGTAGTACCGTAATACAACTACGCCACCGAGGCAGTCCATTTATGAGTTGTAGTTTCGTGATTGTAGTTTATTACAACGAGAAAAACAATCTTGCTAAGGGCCCAAAAGTATATAAGCCATTTGAAATAATGGATTTGTTATTTGGTAGCTGACTGTAAATAGTGCGAAACAAGAGTTCCGGTACGAATATACACGGAACTAGTAAATGTATGTCAAGTACTAACAAGTGTTCTTTTTCGAACTCCTTGCGTTCTTAAATTCTTTTCACCGTAATTGCGTGGTAATATTATTTAATCGAATAGTATTCACTAATTATGTATTAAGCTACGCGTAAACACTGTAAATGTGGTACTGAAAAACTGATACTGGTATAAAACTGACATTTGCTGAAGTTGCTGAAGCAACTGTCAAGTAGTATCCTGCTAATATTATAAACGCGAATGTTTTTAAGTATGGATGTTTGTTACTCTTTCACGCAAAAACCACTGAACGGATTTCGATGAAATTTGGCACACGGGTAGCTCATATTCTGGATTAACACATAGGCTACTTTTATCCCGGAAAATATAAAGCGGGACTTTTATCCCGGAAAAACTATTTAACGCGGGCGGAGCCGCGGGGAAAGGCTAGTACTACATACAAACACTACAGTGTGGGCGTAAGTTGATAACGTCTGCAAGGTTCCTTATTTACATTCGTGGAATACACAATTAGTGGAATACGCTTATTCAAACACCATTTAATTAGCTGATAATTATAATGGCTGTTTATTTGTAACAGTTCATAAGGCTTGAAACCATGATCAGCTTAGGATCCCATGCTGCGATATAGTGACAAATAAATATCATAATTTTATTGTTTCATAGATGTCGTTGTACTCAGAATCCTTTTGTAACCTTTTCGACAAGTATCATAATAATATTAAAGGTCTTATTACGAATATTAAAAACGTGTTTCTTTGTGTTATTATTTTATTTTATTATTAACGTCAGATTTATTGTGTTATTTGTATGTTTACGTTTAATGTAAAAACCTATTTGCTAATTAAGGTCTGTTTTAATGTAAACACACACTGGTTGGAAATAAATACTATAGAGAAGTATAAATATTTGTTGAAATTGAAAATGGAACGAGGGTTGAACAATAACACTACCTGCTCAATAACACCTCACTTCATAAAGCAAACAGGCATTGAAGTATTGTAGGAAACAACTCTATGCTCAGTTCCTAATAGCAATCAAAGATAAAGGAGGTTCCGATTGCTGACATTGCATTCCAATAGATTAAATCCTAGCTTTGTACAATCCGTTATTGTTTGAATGATTTGCATATCCGGGTCTTATGAATAATATATTCAATGGAGGTTGATTACTTATCTGATATTGTTTGTTAGGAACTTAACCAGTTTTTAGTAGTATTAAATGGGGCTTAACCCTTGTCTTTCGAGCCACAACGTCTACCATTTCGGATATTTATGAAGTAATTATTTACGGCCATCATAATTCATTACCATCATCAGAAGTGTCCGTGCTCCACTGCTGAACCTAGGTCCTGTCGAAAGTGACCATTACAATTGCTTACTTATAAATGTCGTCACCCACGTTGCTAATTTAGTATAAAGGAGTATTTCTTTGGACTCTTAAATTGGTTGTTTTTAAAATATATTAAAATTGTACAGTCAGCAGCATAAATATCTGTAAAAAATCAAAATTTCAAATCGCCTATATACGCATTAAAGTTCGGGCAAAGTGATATTGGATTTTTCTATTCAGTATCAGCCCGGAGTCTGGAATTTGTGCCCGGTATGGCGATAGGCTCGCCCCCTATCACATCATGGGACGGAATACGCTTGGCGAAAAGTGGGTGCCCTAGTTGCGCCTCTGCCTACCCCTTCGGGGATAAAAGGCGTGAGCATGCCTATATACGCATTAAACTAAACTGAAATATTTTTTCTTCGTTTGAAGTAAAGTAAATACCTTTTATTTTATTTTTGTGAAGAGATAAACAAGATTAGTAAGAACACAAAAGCATGTAGGCAATTTGAAATTATGAATTTGTTGATATACTTATGCCGCTGACTGTATAGCCAACGAAGTATATACGAAACATTTCTAATTATTGGAAATCTTATTGATAGTATAATAAGAATGATTCTCAAAATATTTGGAAATTTGTTAGAAGTAAGCACAGTGGCACGCGGATAGACCTTAACCTGAAGAAACTTATAGGGTACTTTATCCTGGCAATTTGCTCCCATGGGAAATATTTAAATTTTTAATCCGGTTTTAAGTAGATGGCGCTGGCGCGACTAACTGGCACTAAAGATCGCTACAGTAATTTAAGATTTTTTGCAGCGCGAAACACTTTCCACGCGCGCGAAGCCGCCAGCCTAGTTACAGTATATACTTTTTAACCAGTTGCAGTTATATTATCCATCAATTTAATAAGTGTTGAAGGTTGTTAGCGACGATAGCCAAGTTGGGAATGGAACGGTCTGCCGAGACAATGTCCGCAGGTTCAAAACCCAAGGCACACACCTCTGAATTTTCGAAGTTACGTGTGTATTGTTTATCAATTATCGTTCGCTTTAACGGTGAAGGAAAACATCGTGAGGAAACCTACATACCTGAGAATTCTCCATAAGAATCTCGAGGGTATGTGAAGTCTGCCAACCCGCACTAGGCCAGCGTGGTGGACTAAGGCCTAACCCCTCTCAGTAGTAGAGGAGGCCTGTGCTCAGCAGTGGGCAATATATAATACAGGGCTGATGAAGATGATGATGAAGGTTGTTTACTATCTATTAGATTAGACCTTTATCAAAGTCCATCTACCATCAGTCAATCTATTGAACTATCTTGCCAATCCGTGTAATAACAACAAATTAATATGTGCGTGGTCGAGGACAAGCAAGGCGCCATAATAAACTATACACATACAATAGAGGATTCTGTTGGACGTCATTTACACTATAAAGTAAATAATAGATGTGGAAATAGAAAAAAAAATGCGTTGTTATAATGTTCTTTCGTAGTACAATGAGACAGTATTTATGCAAATGCTTGCTTCCGTCAAGAGTTAATTCTTCGTCGGAAAATCGTTCAATTACATTGAATTTTAATTATGTTATCATATTAAAATTGTACTGTGGCGTTCTTTAGAGGAAGCTTTTATCTGCAGAAGGGTTCTTGCAGATTAAGTATTTTTTATATAAACCACATATCATAGTAGAAATATTTATAAGTGTCTATAACACAGGATAAATTAATCATATGTCATTCCCATACGTTTTTTTCTATTAGCGTCAACTATAAGGAATAGCAATCGGTTTACGCGTCGTAATTTTTAACAGACTTCCAAAAAAGGAGCAGGTTCTCAATTCGTGTGTTTGTATGTTTTTCATTACACGTTCATATTTGTTATAAATATGTAGAATAATTTAGTTTTTCCATTATACGTATAACAAGTTAGTATCGAGATATCAGTAATAAATTCAATGCCGTGTTACATTATAATGTACATTATTGTTTTTCCGTACGTACGTTAACATAACTTTATTCATTATACGGTTTAGAGATACGTCTGTAATAATTGGGACCGTACCCAAAATGGCTTTGTGAAAACGTCAACGCTAATCGAAAACAGAGAAATGTATGGGAATGACGTAGCCTATCGATAAATCTAACGTTTGGATATGTCATTCTCATTCATAACGCTAGTACACATAACAGTTAAAGCTAGGCAATAGTTTTTAGTTCTTTTCAATTCTACCGCTCAATATTCCGTAGTTTGACAGCTGTCATTTCAAATTTCTTATTAGAATCCTATGCGTTGGCGCGTAAAAACGTTTTCCGCTTAATTGACAGGAGACGTCATGGCACCCGGTCACCACGCGAATTGTCAAGGGCAGTGGGCTTAGAATGTGGCAAAAATCACGACACGACTCCGTTTCGTTTTATTGGGATTGGTTGAGAGACTAACACGCGACCGACGTATTGGTCTTTCAATCAATCACAAACATCAAATTAAACGACATTGTCTCACGAGTTGTGTTTTTTTGCCCCATTCTAAGCCCACAGTAATACATTTATAGTCTTATATTTATATTTAATTTTAATTAATGTTATCATTAGCAACTAATTTATATTTTTTAATTTTAGTTAATAGAATTAATGCCGACACCCTAACAGGGTATATAGGGCTATATTGTATAATAAATAAATAATAAAACAATTGCACAAAGGCATCTTAGCTACGGCCTCTGAAGTCTGAAGGGATAGGCGAAGGCATAAAACAGGCTTCCTTAGTTCGCTAATGGTCAATTCCTATAAACGACCGTCGGAGCAGTATCGCATTAGCCTAAAAGCAAATTAGGCAATTGCCTAGGGGCCCGGCATCGGCCAGGGGCCCTTCATCCCGAGAAAAAAAAAATGAAAATGATATTTAACGATTCGTATTTAATAAACCTGTTACCCGATAACAATAATATTGCCTTAATTATCTTTTAATTTATATCTATTTCAATATGTTTAGGAACATAATTTAGGTTATTAAAAAAAACATACTTATTTTTTTGCAGTCGGTTAATTAGGTTGTGGTAGAAAAAAAAATTGTAGGACGTCCCCAGGACGTAATGCCTAGGGGCCCCGACATTCTTACTCCGGCCCTACGTTGGAACTTGAGCCATAGTGAAAATGGACAAACATAATAAAATGCGTTTAACGTGCCTAAAGATGTATTTATTTTGATTGACAGTGGTGTTGTTGTATTACGGCACCACTGCAATGCTGAGGTCTCGGGTTCGATCCTCGGGCCGGGTAACGTAATATTGGGATATACTGCACTTACTCAGTATTCGATCAGTCTGGAATTCGTGCCCGATATGGCGATAGGCTCGCTCCCTATCACATCATGGGACGGAATACATAACCAAAAACGGGTAATAAGATCATTCATGTAGGGGAAACCACGAATAAAAGTCTTGTAAGCATATTATGTTATACATTTTATGTATTTCAGTCACTATTATGCGCAATTAAGTTATTATGAATATATTATCATACCAAATATGAAGGTTAGGAAAATCCAAAAAATAAAACTTACTCAGTTATTTAGATATTTATATTTTTTTAATTACTTTTAATTTTATGTACCTTTATTAAAATTTTAATGAAAAAAAATAATGCCAAAATATTTTAGTCGCTTATTTTATAATTTAAAACAATGACTAGATTTTTACACCGAAAAAACTAACCAGCAACCATCGTAATTGAATGTCTTGTTGCGTAATATAATAAAAAGCGAATAATGGCGAATAGTTTTTTGTCTGATTGTCCGCGATGATTAGTAACTATTCCGCCGCGATTCAGTGAACGGACCTTGCTTGCGTTCAATACCAAGGTCTAAAGTTCGATGATCGCCTTTCACTGCAACTGATATTTGAGCTGTTGTGTTGCTTTTATTTTATAACTAATATTATTTTTGTTTACTAATGTTGTAATGTTGTGACTGCCTCGGTGGCGTAATTGTATTACGGTACGATTGCAATGTCAATGATTCGATCCCCGGGTAGGGCAGAGTGATATTGGATTTTTCTATTCAGTATCAGCCTGGAGTCTGGAATCTGTGCCCGATATGGCGATAGGCTCGCCCCCTATCACATCATAGGACGGAATACGCACGGCGAAAAGTGGGTGCATTAGTTGCGAATCTGCCTACCCCCTCGAGGGTAAAAGGCGTGAGTGTGTGTGTGTAATGTTTTAATGACTTGGGTTAGTATATGTAGAATTTAGGTAGAATAGGGAACTTAGAAAATTATAATTACATTAAATTTATGTGAGTATTAGTTTGAAGAAAATATATGTAATAATTAAAAAATAATTGGCATTTTGAGTTATATTCAGGGCCCCGACTAAAACAACGTAGAGTAACAACAATAATAATAATTCATCAAGGTCTTCGCAAAAGAAAATCACCTATACATAAAATGAAATGTCATAATCTACATGTATAAAAGCGAAGTGAGCGACCTGCTCACTCACTCACTCACTCATCACGAAATCTCAGAAACTACAACTGCTAGGAGTCTCAAATTTTCCTTTTAGGACGTAGGTGCTCACTAACAAGAGATTTTTCGAAATGCAACCCCCAAGGGGGTGAAAAGGGGTGGCAAAGTTTGTATTCGATAAACTCAAAAACTACCGAAGGGATTTCGATGTCATTTGGTATAGAGATAGTTCGAAACCCTGGGAAGGTTTTAGGCTATTTTATATTCCGGGAAAATGTATAGCGGGACTTATCCAGGAAAAACTCGTGTGGGCGAAACCGCGGGCAAAAGTTAGTAAAATATAAAACTCATGTTATAACTACTTAACATAAGTTACTGAGTTTTCTTTATTATGGCTTAAACTCAAATATCATAGGCACAATAAGATTTTACTTTTATCGTGATGCAAATAGAATAATTTACATACCCTCTGTAATAGTCTATAGGCATTCAATTCAAATTCAAATAATTTATTAAGTAATTAGGCCCCTAAGGGCATTATCATTATTTATCATCTAAAAGATTCTACCAGTGCATCGGAAAAGCCCACTGACCTGAGAAGAAGCACCAAGAAACTCAGCGTAGGTCTTTTATTTTTATATTTATTTTTATACATATATTTTACAAATTTCGAGTAACAATATAAATTCAATTTCAAAGATGGATATTAAATGCGAAAATTAACGGAGAGTACCTAAGTCCAATAACCAGCTACATGTTTAATTTTAAGTAAACAATAGAGTCATCCATCAAACAGAGCAGACCAGTCCACGCAAGCAGCACCCACTACTAGCACCATTTACTACATCATTATCTATTCTATTTATTAATTTATTTACCATACCATACCAGCCCTGTATTATATACTGCCCACTGCTGAGCACGGGCCTCCTCTACTATTGAGAGGGTTTTAGGCCTTAGTCCACCACGCTGGCCTAGTGCGGGTTGGCAGACTTCACATACCTTCGAAATTCAGACAACTTCTCACGTATGCAGGTTTCCTCTCGACGTTTTCCTTCACCGTTAAAGCGAGCGATAATTCACAAAGCATACACACATAACTTTATAGAAAAGTCAGAGGTGTGTGCCCTTGGGTTTTGAACCTGCGGACATTCGTCTCGGCAGTCCGTTCTACCCAACTAGGCTATCGCCGCTTATTATTATTTATTTATTTATTAATATTTATTTACTTATAGTTAAATAATAGAATAATATCGTATGACTAGTATATTATATACAGACACATAATATATAATGTAGGTTTACGTAAATCTCATCTTGGTTCCCAGTACGTCTAATTTCAAAATAGATCGATGGACAGCTAATTTTAGCACTGGGCGGTCAGTGCGGATTGTAAGAGATTAGGGAACGAATGTTTCTGCACCTATGCAGTTTTAGTCCGCTGCTATGTCCAAGTGATAGCAAATTACTCGTTCTCTTGAGAGCAATTGTGAGTGGTTTTGAAACATTTGTGATTAGTGGAACTAACCCGTAACTAATAAAGGTGAAATATTGTTGCGTGATTTAGGGACAAGCGTCAGCCAAATTCGTTGATTTTAGGGTGGAAATAATCTATTGCCATTAATTAGTGTCCTCAAATTATATAAAATGAAGATATTTATTGGCTCATTAAAATTTACGTTAACTTATGAAACGATAGTAAAGATTTAAAAGCAAGGAACATCTTTGAATGGTTTTGAATATTAATAACAGCCAATTTTAGAAATACAAAACATGAGAAATAATATAATGTAGAGCTGAAAATGACAGCACTAAGACTGAGCAAATGCTTTGTAAAACGTTTTCATGAATATTTAACAGTTCCTTTGTTTTATTCCAAATTATTATTATTTCACAATTAACATGAATTAACATAAATATACAATTATCTTAACATTTGTGTAAATAAGAGGTATATTAATAAAATATTTATACTTAGATGGGTTTGATAATAATCTAGGTCTCTCTGTATCGCAGATATCGGAGACAAAAAGGAACTTTTAAATGACCTACGAAATATTCAAAATTCATTTAATTTCAGTCCTTATTTGACCTATAAAAATCTGAAGATTATTTTTGATACACACACACACACTTACGCCTTTTATCCCCGAATGGGTAGGCAGAGGCGCAACAAGTGCACTGTTCGCCGTGCGTATTCCGTCCCATGATGTGATACGGGGCGAGCCTATCGCTATATCAGGCACAAATTCCAGACTCTGGGCTGATACCGAATAGAAAAATCCAATACCACTCTGCCCGACCCGGGGTTCGAACCCAAGCACAAGAAGTATTTCGTAACAAAACGCTGATTGCATTAGATATCAGAGCATGACACGTTTTGTATATAAATCTCGTTATGTTGCAATTAAAATTGCTAACCTTCACTTGTTCCTTACACGTGGGATGCATTGATCTTATTCAATCGTCGAAAATATCCTTCAAACACTAACCAAAAACAGAAGAAAAAAAAATCATAAAAAATTACGTTTAATTTTATGTAAATTGGTATTTTGCACGCTATTAAAACATTGTTATCTAAACGTAAAATCAAAAAACGAGCGCATTTAGTTTTACCCAGTTCGAAAATATTAAAGGTAATATAAACTTTGGAGTTTTTTAAAAATGTCGAATTTAATAGTCGATGATAATTAAATTAAAATCTTTTAAAACAGCTGTGAGCAATTTTGTAATTTTGAGTAAATCCTTTACGCAACTCACGGCCATACATTTGAAAATGACATGTCCATACTAAGCGAGTTTTTGAGGCCATAGGCCAAACTTAGTAGGTACTTCAAGGCACACAGAAAACGTGGTTTGAAATGTCGCAAGCATCCACTTTGCCTATCACATTTCGACAAATTTATCTATTTCAGTCACGATTAGCACGTTTAAAACGTTCATGCTACAATTTATATTGCTTAACTTTGTTTAGTTTTGTTGATTGTGCTTTGATGAAGGATGAATTTTATTCACTTCGGTCACAAAAGTTTTCTAACCTTTTACGGCCAGTCTCAATAACTTATTAACATTTAACTGGAGTATGCTATCTAACTCGACAGTAAAAGTTACGTTTTTTTTTTCCTTTCTGGCTCTGTCCTTTAGGACAATTTTGCCAATGTCAAGTGAGACGGATACATGTACAGAAGGAACAAAAAAATACTACGCCAGATGACCAGACGAAACAGAAACAAACAACACTGAGAAACAACAACATTCAAACAATATGCAGAAAGATGAACAAAGAGTTCTAAGACTATAACTGTTTAATGTCTTTGAAGACGAACAACTAAAATTACAAAAAGGTCAAGAGAATAAGGAAAAGATAGACAGAGAGAAAAAGGGAAAGGGGTGGGGAAAGTTACGCTTACTGTTGCTGCTGTTTCAATGTCAAAAACTTAGACGTAACTGAGTGCACCCGCCGAAGCGTTTTATTTTTGCAATAAGTAGTAAATATTGTCAATAACATTTTTTTGTCTAAAAAAATATTATTGAGCACTTTTTATGAAATGGAATACATTTATTCGAACCCATAAAATGTTATACATCATTTAGATTCCGTCAAAATTAACTCTAACACCAGTTCGGAAAGCAGTTCTCACTAGAGAAGAACGGGCAAGAAACTCTAGTGTTGCTCTTTTCAAAATCAGTTCAAGGTATAAAATACAATGCATTATGTAAAGAAAAAAAAATACAATTCAGTATTTGTTTACTTTTGTTTAGAGCAGTTCGTTTATATACTCGCAAAATAGATAATAAATTTTAAATTCCAACACGAGTGTATAGCTGTCTCAGGAATCATGTAATAATTTGATCTGAAATTTTTCAAGATGTCGTTATTAATCTAAGTTCAAGATATACTCCTAATACTTAGATATAGTAAGCGAAAATGGCAGACTAGTCCACACAAGCAGCACCCGTTCACAAGTATGACGCATGTGCCAGCCATCGGCCTCCTCCTTTATGTTTTCCACTTTAATTTTTTCCTATATTTTATGTAAAGCGATTTAAATTACATAATGCATAGATTATTATAACAATGATTAATAGCGCTATAAATAAATAAAATAAAATAAAATAAAATACTTTATTCATCACGTAGGCAAACATAGTTGCACTTATGATAAGTCAAGATACATTAAATTGATTATATTAATAATTATTATAAATACCAATGGTCACTTATATAACTACCGACATTTTTATTGGGAGTAAATCTATGATAAGAAATAAACAAAAACAAAAAAACAGCTCGGGCTGGCAGGAAAGGGGATATAAAAAGGACATCATTTTATTAAAATAATGGGAGGAACGCGTCGCGATCCTCACCGGTGAGGACACTACAGGCCCTAGCCTAGCTAACCTACCAGCCTTTCACTAGCTACCTAAGCGATGACGACCCGAAGAAGAAAGGCAGAAAGAAACTCCGGGCTTACTTTTTTTGTCATCAATTGTTCATTGTTTCTTTCTCTTTTTTTTTCAATTCTTTTGTGCTGTGTACAAAGTCAGATTAGTTATATAAGCTAATGCACGCACATCACCGTTGAAATAAGATAAAATCCAAATGAAGGGATTTAGGGAATACCTGGACAGGCATGTACAAATACGTAAAACTGGACATAACACAAAAAAATAATAAAATAACGGTGTACAATGTGCATTCGCCTACATTTACAAAATTATTTTTGTTGTATTGCTCTTTCTACTTTCTTAATAAAATGAAACTTATAAAGGCAAGCGCAACAAAATGATCGGTCGGTCGTCTTCCCTAAATTTAAATTATATGAATGAGGGAATATTTATAATTGTAGTAATTAGGTTATATACCTAATAGTCACAGTAGATTTAAAAGTTAAAATTATTGTAATGTCAATATTAAAGATAGATACAGATGAGACACTTTATGCAGTCAATCACTAGTAAGTGTTAACAGGGTTGGCCATGGTGTGCAGGACCACTTCTCCAAACCGTCTTATCATCGAGGTAATCCGCTACATTATAATACGCTCTAGACATTAACTCGCGCCTAACATAACACTTGAACTGGTGTCCGGGCAAATCGGCTACTTCGGAGGGAAGTTTATTGTAAAATTTAATGCTATTCGCTAAGTATGATTTACTCGTTTTACAGAGCCTAAAATTTGGAACAACTAGTTTATTCTTATTTCTAGTGTTCAGACAGTGCAAGTCACTGTTTTTAATAAAAGTACTAAGGTTTTTGCGGACATACATAATATTCCGGAAAATGTATTCGGCCGGCAAAGTCAGTATATTAGCCTCCTTAAACAGTTCCCTAAGGGAATCACGAGATAGAAGGTTGTAAATAGCACGAATCGCTCGTTTCTGTAAGACAAAAATGGTCTGCAGATCTGCGGCAGAACCCCACAGAAGAATGCAATATGACATAATGCTGTGGAAGTAAGCAAAATATACTAACCTTGCCGTAGCCACGTCAGTTAAATGTCTGATCTTTCTAATAGCGAAGATGGCAGAACTCAATTTACTCGAAATTTTCTGAATGTGGGGTCCCCATTGCAATTTATTATCTACTGAAACCCCGAGGAAAACCGTCGACGGAACTAATGCTAGTTTATTTCCATCTAAATCAATATTTGGTTCATTTTTATTACTCAGTAGCGAGAATCGGACACATTTAGTTTTTGCCGCATTTAATAGTAAATTGTTAGCTGAAAACCAGTTAGAAATCAAACTAAGTACTTTATTGGGCTCCACAAAATTTTGTTCCCTTCTATTTATCTTAAAAATTAACGAGGTGTCATCTGCGAATAATACTACATCTGCCATATTGTTAATCATATAAGGCAGGTCATTAATGTATACTAAAAATAAGAACGGACCCAAAATTGATCCTTGAGGAACCCCAATCCTAACTGCGGACCCTACAGAGGAGACATTATCAATAAATACTTTTTGTTTACGGCCTGATAAATATGAGGATATTAGTTTAAGCCCTACTCCCCTAATACCATAATGGTGTAGCTTTAGGATGAGGGTACTGTGATCGACGCAATCGAACGCCTTGGAAAGATCACAAAATACCCCTAAAGCATCCTGTGATCCCTCCCAGGCATCCAACACAGCTTTTACCAATGCACATCCAGCATCTTGCGTGGACCTACCCTTTGTAAAACCGAATTGCCTATCATGTAAGATCTCATTTTTATTAAAAAACACCAGCATTTGATTAAGCATTAATTTTTCGAATACTTTACTTAGGGCTGGTAAAATAGAAATAGGCCTATAGTTAGAGGGTGTGTTAGAGCAACCTGCTTTAAAAACTGGTATTACTTTACTAATCTTCATAAGATCAGGGAATACGCCGTCTCTTATACAGCAGTTAAAAATATCTGAAAGGATTGGGGCAATGCTTACTATTATTGACTGCAACGCTTTAACAGACAAACCCCAAAGATCTTCAGTGCTCTTCAAGTTTAAGCTCTATGTTCATCAATCAAAAACAAAACTCACCAATGTCAGTAATAATATTCGATAGATAGGACAAGGTATTCTTATCTATCTTAGTTTATATAGATACACAGATAACCACTAGAAGTTATCATTTTAACATTTTTGTTAGTAAGTTATTGAGATCGGCCGTTAGACTACAAAGTTTCTCAATTACTTCAATAGGCAATCGCGAGATATTGGCTTTCAAAGCTAGCTATAATTGGATTTTACGAAATACTCAGCTATAAGCAGTTCCGTTGCACTGCAATTCGACGTAGCGTATGAATTATCACATTTCACCTAATTAGTTTCGTTTTGTATTGAACTACCAATAATCGTCACACAGTCTATAGTGTTAGTCATTGCATATGATAAGAATGAATAAAAAACAACAGAACCTGTTCTAATTTACCGTGATCAGGGCATGCGGAACATTGTATACACAAGCAATAAATTATCCGTGATTCCTATTACGACTTACATATCTTCCGGTAGCTGCCGCAATTAATCATCTATACGTCCTGTTGCCTTTAAGGTTTCCGGAACACAGTACCGGCATGATGACATACTTTTATTAGATGTTTACCTTAAACCGACTTATCATCAAGAGCTTTGATTGTAGGTACATTTTATGTGTAATGGTACCCCTGGTTTAATTAATTTAATGTTATAATTATCATTAATTGCTTGAGTATTTTATTACTGTTAAGTAATCGAATGATAATAAATAAACTTCTAATAATTATGTTTGATTGATTAAAATATATAAAACTGCCGAGCGTATTTACTTAGTAGGAAGTCAGTACTTCCTCATCTTCGACTTTAATTTAGTTGTAATAAAAAGCTATACCTAAATGTGATGAAAATAAAGCATGGTCTCTGTGGAACTATAAATGAATAAAATTGTTACTGAGAGTTAAACTATTTATTTGTTCTTGAGTGGTAATTTCAAAGCACACTGTGCAATAACATTGTCATTGATTTGTTTGACTGCCTCGGTGGCGTAACTTTGTATTACGGTACGACTGCAATGCTGAGATCTCACGTTATCATACATACATACATACACTCACGCCTTATATCCCCGAAAGGATAGGCACAGGCGGAACTAATGCACCCACTTTTCGACGTGCGTATTCCGTCCCATGATGTGATACGGGGCGAGCCTATCGTTATATCGGGCACAAGGTCCAGACTCCGGGCTGATACTGAATAAAAAAATCCAATATCACTTTGCCCGACCCAGAGATCGAACCCGAGACCTCAGCATTGCAGTCGTACCGTAATACAACCACGCCACCGAGGCAGTATTAATTGTAATCAAGCAATATTAAATTAATCCAGGCTGCATGTAAACTCGCATGCGTAAGATTTGGGGCCGATGTCACCGCTTGCCGATAAATGCTACTCGGCACTTAAATGTATAAGCCGACCAAATAAAAGACACTCCAATAAATAGTCTATGCTCCCAAATAAATAGTAATAAAATGAGTACTATTTACATTAGTTAAATACGATAATTTAAATAAAATTTAATTGAAACCTGTGAAACAGGCTCTTAGAGTGTCAGGAATCCTTTGTTTACTAATTAACTTACAAACCTGTCTAGTTTTATAATTATAAATTTCAGTGTCCATTGTTCGAAACAATACATACGTGTTTCACATAATTTAGACGCATGGAATCTTAAAAATAGGTAGCAAATAATAACAAAATAATAAAAAATAACATAACCTTGTATTTCATGTGTGAATGTTATACCAAGTAATTATAAAATAGCTCCATAACTACAAGAGAACATAATCAGCTTCTAATGTATTAATTACTTAATATATGGCAACAAGATTCCATCATTAATCACGGAGAATCAACAAGTCTTTAAACAGTTTTTTCTAAATCCCAGCGTAAATGAGTATATCCCGATTCCTTAGTGTTTATTTCTTAGTTGCATTAGAAATGAATCATTATAATTATATTTTAAAAACCTCATGTGCAAACTGCAAAGCCTCTTTATTATTATCAATTACAATATGTAATATATATCTATATTAGATCTATCTATCTACGATATTAATATACTTATTATCTTATCATAATTATGCCTGGCAAACATTTCTAAAACCAGCTTCTTAGAACTATCCAGCCCCCTTATTCTCTATGACACACGTTATTTTCACTGCTTGTAATAAGCGCGTAACGTAACGCATTGCGTTTATCACTATGGAAATTGGCATACAGAATACCATTTAACGTTAATAACACGAAGTTATTGTGACGCGGCCGCGTTACGAGTTAACTCTGTCATAGAGAATAAGGGGGCAGCTTTTACGCGTCAGCCCACGAGTGACGTGAGGTCATTAACAGAGGGTCAGAGTGCCGGCTATTTGATATATAACACAATATCATTGCGGGAATTAATATATCATCTAATAAAACAGCATCTCCCCTCTTGCGACCTTAATCTGACGTCAAGGTTTTAATACCCATGTTTGCGTATTTATTTGTTTAGGGCAGTGCTTCCCAAACTATGGGTCGCGACCCACCAGTGGGTCGCAAGGGAATATTGGGTCGGCCCTGAGAAATAGAACAATATATCAACCGACCGACACAACAGCCGGGTGGCCAATGATGGACGAGAACTTTGATTAATTGTATACCTACATAGACACTGAACGTTTAAAACGCGTCGAAAAAATAGAGGCCAACAGTTGTCCACTAAATGAGTTCGAGTGAATTATTTTTTGTTGTTTTTCATGGATATAATTTTCTCCCCATTTTAATAGAAACCATGTAATAACTAGTATCATTATGCGCGCACACAAGGATACGTAGAATGATGCAGCGATAGCGTATGACAAAGCTGTCACGCATACTAGCTTAAGAAAAGTTGAC
The DNA here is from genome assembly GCA_947568825.1 of Sphinx pinastri. Lineage (NCBI taxonomy): Eukaryota > Metazoa > Arthropoda > Insecta > Lepidoptera > Sphingidae > Sphinx > Sphinx pinastri. The sequence continues at coordinate 11,602,601 of OX387630.1, forward strand.
CTGTTTGTTTTAGTTTCATTGCAGCGCGTCACTCTATCTAGGTTTATAATTTATCAAAGGACGAGAATAAAAACTAAATTCTCGAATAAGATATTAACTTCATGACAGCCAAGAGGTGGGTCCATAATTTGGAAGTTTTTGTTAGGTGGGTCGCGGCTCATTCAACTTTGGGAACCACTGGTTTAGGGTGTACATGTGTCTGATTTCATATAAAGAAATCGAAATGGTTTTGCAGAACATTTAGCTATATTCTTTTATTAATCTTACTTTGGAACTGGAAATTCATCGCGATGGTGAAACCCCAATTTTGGATTAATGTTTATAGCAAATTTAACCAGTTTTATGTATTTTGCGTACAGTAAAAATATAAAAAATAATGCATATTTATTAATTACCTATTATGATAAGTACTTGTGATTATAATTATTTTTATTAATTATTAAATGTAAGTAATTGGTTTGGATGATATTTTTATGTTCGTTCGCCTCTGGCTAAATCAAATTATAATTATTTATCTGTAAATTATTCATTATACAAGTATTAATTGTTGTATGACTACTTGATATTTATGTAATTATGCAGTCTGTTGAAGTTTGGCAATAGGACACCCAATAATGATTGATTCGATTTTCTATATTATTTGATGCCACGTTGAAACAAGTCGCTAAAACGAGTTGCGTCATAGTAATACTTGTTAAGATGTATGATTTCAATACTTTCATCATACATTTATAATTTGGCAGAATGTCCTAACACAAAGCCATCGGTCCTAACAAATTTTTCGTCGTGCTGATACTTGATAAAATATTTTGTTTCAATAGTTCGATCATACATTTTTAGATCATACAAAAGAATCTGCTAACACGAAGCTATCAGTCCTAACACAGTTTGGTTCTGATACTACGCAATAACTATTCCTTGGGAGGTGTACAGCTAATTGATTTAACATTTATGTTTATGACCTAACTGGATTTGATATTTATCTTGGCACCCAAGCAATACTTACAAGCGAATACTAGAAATCGTAATTGCAACCAGTTTACTTCAGTTCTCTTCTGTGTTACGATTAAAATTGGAATCCGAATAAAGGAATCATTAGAGACTTGGTTGATAAATTCGCTAGATGTTAGCAGCATCTATCAGACTAATTGTGCATCCTAACTATCCTTCTTGCTATTAAAGAATATCTATACCGTGGCTGTATTAGATTATAATTCGTCATAAAAATAACTTTCATCTTCTGCTATTAAAACTGTATGACATGAAATAGTATACTCTTTTCTACGCGAGATAGCTAATAGAATACGCTTCAGATTTTTCAGTAAGCTTTGCCTCTATACATTGATATCGTCGGGGATAGTGCAATACCGCGTAACTAACATTGGTAAATACCGCGTAAGTGAAAGAAAAAAAAGTATAGCATTATGAATCATAAGTTTAGTGTCGTAAGTATCAATTTCAATTAAACTTTTTTCGTCACTTACGCGGTATTTACCAATATTAGTTACGCGGTTTTGCACTATCCCCGACGATATGTAAAAAAAGCCTCTATAAGATAAATCCGTTGACTGACGTCAATCTTTCTTGGCATGCATACTCATTATTCCAGAATCGAACTGCAAGGATTTTGTACTTAAAGCAACACGCTTAGAGACGAATACAAGGCTTTTTTGGAAGGGGCTTGACCCAAGAAATAACTAGAGAATTTAAATTGGAAAACAAATAATAGGTTTAATTAAAACATTTCCAATAAGGATGAGTGATAATAACATACTCCTTCTAGGAAATATAATACTAAAAAGTAACATAATATATGTAAAATTAAAATTAATTTGTGATTTATTAGGGGTAAAACTATCTAGTTTTGGAAAGAGCTTAAGCCCCTCTCTTTCCCGACCTATTTCTGGATCCGCTACTAAACTAGTCTTAATGGCTCATGCATTGTATTTAACACAACAGGTACCTACTCATAACCGCTTACTACCACAATTTGCAAGTCCTAACTTCATTGTAATAGGTACGGAATGTTTATGTATTCTAGTGTAATAAAATTATGTATATTGCTGCAATTTAAGAACAGTAGTTTACAATTTACATTAAAGATTTCATTTATCAGATATGCATAGTTGTAGAGTTGTTTGAATGCTGTTGAATGGAATATTATTATAAATGATCTAAACTAGAAACTATGAATGCAAACTAAAGTTAATAACTCAATATTCGAGCATAAGAAATGGTTGCAAAAGGCAATAAAACACGGACTTCAAGAACAACCTAGAATTCTAGAATTAACAGAACGAAATTCTCAAGATGCGTGATGAGCATTGCAATCTCCAGCACCTGTCCATTGACAGTGACTTCACTGAGACATAAATAGACAGCATTTACATTTATGTTACATGTAATAGAGTAGATAGATTTAATCATATTTTATTCGTTCGACCCCCAAACTGGCAATAACACTGCTATCTACACAATTAAGAATATTGCGTACAATCGCAGACCACTTATTTTTATGATGAGACGAATATTTGACACGCCTGACGTTGAATCCATCGTGAATATCAAATGTTGAACATAATGCCTGATAAATCAAAGTATGCTCTACATCTTGTCGACAGAAATAAACTATCCATCCGACAACCTACTATTATTAATAGGGTCTAAAACTGGAATATTTCGAAAGCATTAGGTATTTGCGACCATTTAATTAGTTTGCCGATCGTGACCACGCCTGGAATTATATCTCAAACCGTGACATTTAAATGGATTAAGGACTGGTACACTTTTCACAAATTACTTGCTATAAATACAAACACCTAATAATTTGGATTTCCATTTTTTGTAATGATAAAATTCTGGAATAAAATAATCTGAAATTGAAGGACCATAGGCTGATTTTTATATGATTTCATTTGTGCTAGTGTCGTGCTATTCAAAACAAAGGCGGCAACAGGCAAAAAAGTTTTGAGCTGACAATTACCAGTTACCTGCATTATGGCGGCGGAATGGAATGACATGGATGGAAAAGAAATGTGGTGGCCATCATTAACCAAGTATGAATAGGTACTGCATATCCATGACGTTCGCACGTTACTATCCTTCTCTAATTAGAAGATAGGGTAGTTTCCTATGTTTGATTTTGTATATTTTTTTTTGTAATAATGTAATAGAAAATAATACGAAAAATAAATTCTTCTGTAAAATCAGAATGAAAATTGGTTGACAACTAAAGCAGTTATTCATATTTGAAATATTGTTGTGAGCAAAAGGGGGGGGGGCGTAGTGGGGATATCGCGACATCTCTTTCGCACGCACGCAGCGTTATAGCTGGCGATACTCGGTGACGTCACATTCTGCTGTTTCCGTTATCTGACAGATGCCCCTTCCACCGAACTTCAAAGCTTTATAACTCATTTATTATTGCTTGTATTTTAAAGATCTTTTCCTCCAGATTTTAGAAGACATACAGACTACAGTTTTGATAAATTTATTTAAAAAAGTAGTCAACTACCCTATTATAGTAGGCACAAACTAATCTGGCCGGTATGACATGACACGGGTTTGAATTTTTTGGGTAGACGCTCTCACAGAGTTATCGCGTCGGGAAAAAAATTGAATTGTCATACCGGCCAGCTTAGTTTGTCCGAACTATAGTAACACATATTAGTTCAGACTTCCACCACCATTTAAAGCAATAAAACCAACCCTTTTTTATCACCGGGAAAAACGTGTTATCGCTACGACCACTGTAGGGAATAAAAACCGACCCTGCAAATTGCTTCACAACCACAATCAACATCAAGTAAATATTTATTAGCTGATAAAGGTTTATGCTAGACTGTAGGCTCGACCAAGGCGACACAACCGGACATGAAAATGAACGGCTAGTAACGGGTCGGTATAGTTCTATGATTGAAGAGATAATGTACATGTAGGAAACTTGTAAATATACATACTGTTTAAAACATTTAGACGCAAAAGTTCTTTTTAATGAATGTAGAGACGAGCAAACTCGTCTAATGGCATGCTTCACTACTGTTCACAAACAGGCCATAAACGCCATCGAAAATTTTAATTAAAAAGCACTGTGTGACGCTGCAGTGCGCTCACTATAAGGTATTAGACTCATATTGCTTAACAAAATAAAAATCTATATGCATTTTCTTTTTTGGTTTATGCACTGTACCTAATTTATACCTTTGAACTGATTCTGAAAAAAGCAATCCTAGAGTTTCTTGCCCACACGTAACTTCGAAAGTCAGAGGTGTCTGCCTTGGGTTTTGAACCTCCGGATATTGTCTCGACAGACCATTCCATTCCCAACCAGGCTATCGTCGCTCGCTAATCATATAATGACAAGTATATTTTTTTTATAATCGATTCGTACAAAAATTACTTTAGCTCCAATTTAGATCCACATTTCATGATAAAAAAAAACCTACAGACAAAAGTGCCAGATTAATAGATTAAGAAAAAGGGTCAATGACAACACAGGCAAAGCCCTGTGTTGTACTAGCTTGTCTTATACAAACGGCCGTAAAAAGAAATATTGAGAAAATTAAATGCTCAAAGAAAATTCTGGTCGAGGAAATTTAATCTAAAAGTATGAGTGTTTATTCCATGAAAAATTTTATTTCACTCTGCAAACAGGTTTTTATTGCTGCCAACGTTTAAAAGAAAAATTATGACACATAAATGCGAAAGCAATTTTCTGTATAAAAGCTTTTTCATTAATGTCATGAAAGGGTTGGTAATGAAACTATAAAGTGCACGAGATTCTGTATAGAATGTGTTTTGTCAAGTGTTTACATAAAGAGTGTATTTTGTAAAGTTTATACTAATACATAATGCATTTTGAGATAAAGCCTCTGATATTCCTTACAGTTATGTGTGAATATGGAGCGTATATTTGTAATGATATAAAAACATAAATCTTCAGTTACATAAACGAAAACAGAATAATTAAAAATGTATCGCGAAATTCGGAACAGAATGTACATAAAATCATTGTTTTCAATAATTTATTCGTGCTATTTTAAAATAATCGCGATGCCCTTGATTTATTGAAAGTACTACTTACCCACTTTTTCGTTTTATAAATCAGTTTTATTAATATCTAAAAACGCAATTTGCAGGAAGCATAGAGTAAATCGACTGCTGTTTCGCTAGCATTCTGAGTAGTGAGTAATGTTCCTTTGTTATTGCCAGATGGCATAAACATGATCAATATGAGACAAGGCTATTGCGATAAAACATAATCTCGTTAGTCTGACACTAGGACACATAATTTAATAGCGCTGTTAGAATAAACATGAATTTCCTTTATAATTAACGAGACGTACAATGGTTTACAAACAGTTTTCTGATCCCTATAAGGAAGTTAAGTCAACTATAGATTCAATGAAGCTATATAGGTACTCAAGCCAATTGTGAACCTGTTTTCGTCATCATTATGTATTTTCTGTTCTATTTTTTTTGCCTACAGCCCTTTGGCGTTTGTATGTACTATTATGTATTTTGTTCGGCATTAAGTATCTTGAAAGTTTTATTTCAGTTGATAGAAACGCTCAAAATCTCTGTTCACCTAAAACTATGAAAAATGTGTATTGTAGAATTAGTGATTGATGTGATTATTGAATAAAATAAGTCATTTTTATTAAGTTTAAAATCTATAATACCGATACTGACTGTTGATGTTGACGACGATAAGAAAAACATTTATGAAATGCGGAAAAAATAAAATAATAAAGGTGTGTAATATGTATCAAATACGTACACATCCTGAATTTAATTAAAGACTCATAAAGCCCAACATTGAGATTAAGAAGCTCAATGAGAGCTCAGCATAGATGCATTAGATTTAGCAACTGAACCTGGAGAATGAGAATTAGATACCAGAATTCAAAATTGATTCTGATACCTAGAAACCTGTATCCTGAAGAAATAGTACAAAACTGAAATTCTAATACTCACAGCTAAAGAAATTGAAGATTATGCAAATTCTAGAATTTTCTTTTTCCACAGCTCGCGGACGAGCTGCCGGCTCAGCTGGCAGAGCTGGGTCTGCGCCCGCGTACCATGTCACCTTCCTCCACCTATACCATCCGGCGCATGACCACAAACGACAGGGACTTGACATTGAAATTTCTAAGAAGGTAAGTCTTACGCCTCTGTTTAGAACATTTAGTATCCACCATTTATCATCTTGCTGACTATTCTCCATCAAAAAATCAATGCTTGAAACAAGAATTGTTTGTAATATAACCTCAAATTAAAAACAAATTGTTGAAAAATATTAGTAGTGTAAGTATAGTTTTATGATAGAATCAAATTGATGAACATTGAGATATTCTTAGTTACAATAAAAACTATATGCATAATATTATAAATAAGATAGTAGCAGTAGGTTATATAGATTTACAAAATCAAATTGGGCGAGTACAACTTTTCCGGAACCGTGTAGCCTGCCGGTAACTTTGGTTACGAAACTTTTCCTTACCACGCAATGCGAACAAAACTAGTTTACAAAATGAACTGTAGATTTCAGATTCAGAAAATTAATATAGTAAAAATCTTACCTTCACTTAAAATGGGACCTTTATTTCTTTATGACTAAAGGCGATTATAAAGTACCTACACTCCATGGCTATGAAAACGTTATCAAAAATTAATCTTTATTCTAAAATGGCTATTAGTACACAATAATGGACGTTAAAATGATATCATTGATCGAAGCCAGAGTCAGCTTTCAAAGGCAACTTATCTTTCACTACTCTTATTTATCTAATGCCTGCAATTTAAAGTTTTATTACAGTCGCGATATCCATCAAGTAATACCTAGGTAACCTTATAATGCCTGCATTTAGACCAAGACAATGAAATAGCCCTGGGTGATAACTCTGCTTAATAACCGTTGTAAATGTTCTGAACACCGCAAATAATCAGCCCGTGCTAGGCGTGGTTGTATATTAAAATATGTAATAGTATGATTTCTAATAACAGTCTATTAAATCTGTTTATATTATAGTGCTTTTAGAACAGCTACAAAAATTATATAATTTAGCTCCTTAATACATGTAGAAGCTATAATAATAGATATTAATTTATGTTAAACGAAACAGAACACGAAAATATGAGAAGTAATAAAGCAACAAAGCAAATAATTATCTCAAAATAGGGCATAATTCCAGCACAAAATATGATTCTAGTAAATTTTTAAGAATTAAATGTTTCTTATTACCGTACACATGATCACACATAATGAGACACAAAACGGAGTGCATAATCATTTCATTAAGTGTCTGCTACGTAATTAGTTTTGTCATTTTCAAATTCCACAGATTTCAACTTTTAGCAATGGGTTGCAACTTGCAAGATTTAAAAAATCCAACTTGTAAAACTGGTTCAAATTAACGATACCCATAATCGTCACGGATTTTCGGTTGAAGAGTTTTTATTTTTATAATTCTTGCACCACAGGTTGTAGGTTTGCATGCATTCGGTCACGACTTAGCAAAAACTATAGTGAAGATGATCCGATAAACTGTTTTTTTTTTATTTAAATTCTAAAATAATAGCTTTATTCTTTTTTTGAATAATTTCTTTTTTTATTGCTTTTAAATGACGAGACGAGCATATAGATACTATGCAATTTACAGTATGTTATTGACATATTAAAAAGGTTGATTGATTTGATTTAATATTTGTGTTTCTTATCAGATTTTTCTTCCGCGATGAACCCATGAACTTGGCTGTCAACTTGCTGGAGACATCGGAGTCTAGATGCTTTGAACTTGAAGACTACGCCGCGGGAACCCTCGAGGACGGAGTATCGGTAGCTGCTGTCGACGAAAATGGAGATTTCATTGGAGTCATCATCAATGGAATTGCCAGGAGAGAAGTAAGTAAACTTTTTGTCATTACAAGTATTACGTATCTTTAAAAATTACTTAAATCCTGTTTCATGGTTGAGTAAACGCTAATCATCGGATACTTAGATTAATCATATTATAATACAGGCCGTAGCGACCAAATACAAAAGTTAGGGCCGGTTTCACAGGTTTCAAATAATTCTCTTTTGATAGTTATCGTATTAAACAGATAATGTAGATAATACTTATTTTATTGCCATTTATTTGGGACCACAAATTACAGTGTGACTTTTATATCTCTGGTGGAAACTGCTTTCCGAACTGTTGGTAGAGTATAAATTGACTGAATCTAATTAATATTTAACATATTATGGATTCGAACAAATGATTTCATTTCATATTTAGCCAGCTTATAAATTTATGTGACGAGTTGCATTTATTAACAAGCAGTGAAAGCTTCCAAAGAAACGGTAAATAAAAGAACTACATACATGCATTAAGCCATTAAGGGCCGATTTCAACACATGCTGAATAAGTCCTTAGTATCCTAGAACTCTAGCGGCGATAGCCTAGTTGGGAGTGGAACGGACTGCCGAGACGAATGTCCGCAGGTTCAAAACCCAAGGGCACACATCTCTGACTTTTCTTAAAAGTTATGTGTGTATTCTTTGTGAATTATCGCTCGCTTTAACGGTGAAGGAAAACATCGTGAGGAAACCTGCATACCTAAGAAGTTATCTGAATTTCGAAGGTATGTGAAGTCTGCCAACCCGCACTAGGCCAGCGTGGTGGACTAAGGCCTTAACCCTCTCAGCTGTAGAGGAGGCCCGTGCTCAGCAGTGGGCTGGTATATAATAAAGGGCTGGTATGATGATGATCCTAGAACTTACTGGTGGTAGGTCTCTTATATGTAAGAGACCGTCTGGGTGGGTACCACCGCAATGTCTATTTCTACCGCCAAGCAGCAGTGTGCATGCATTGTTGTGTTTCGGTTTGAAGGACATTGTAGCCAGTGGAACTACAGGACATAGTGAGACTTAACATCTTATGTCTCAGGATGACGAGCGCAGTGGAATGCCACACAGTACTTTGAAACTCAAGGTGCTGGATGGTGTTGCTACTGTTTATGGGTGGTCGTATCGCTTACCATCAGGCGAACGGCATGCTCGGCTCGTCATTCAATGCCATAAAAAAAAAAAAAAAAAACTCACTATTATAAACTACAACTTTTGGCTTCACATGTCTCGAATAGAAATATCTGGCAGAAAAAGTCATTAGTAATGTGTCAGATTTATTTGTTAGATAGCCAGATAGTTCTCTGGAACGGTAAAACTGGGCCTGTTTTATTAGTTATATAGGTAACTGTCGGATATTTACTTGACCATTATGAAACATATTACTAGGTACTTTTACTTTACTTACTTTGTACCTGGTAGTTATGTGATTGGACTAGCCGTAAAACGTGACTCTAGGGAATCTCCACGAATTCTTTTTTTTTTATTGCATTGAATGACGAGACGAGCATGCCGTTCGCCTGATGGTAAGTGATACGACCACCCATAAACAGTAGCAAAACCATCCAGCACCTTGACTTACAAAGTACTGTGTGGCATTCCACTGCGCTCGTCATCCTGAGACATAAGACATTCTCCAAGGCTTTTATCCTCCATAAAAAGAAAACAACACAATGTTTGAAATAAGATAGGATCTGAAGGGAACTTCGCAAATTGAAAAAGTGTGTATCAGCCCGGAGTCTGGAATTTGTGGCCGATATGGCGATAGGCTCGCCCCCTATCACATCATGGACTGGATTACGCACGGCGAAAAGTGGGTGCACTAGTTGCGCCTCTGCCTATCCCTTCGGGGATAAAAGGCGTGAGTGTGTATGTAAGTGTATCATATGTATATCGTGATCTTACTTCGAAATTAATCTCCGATTTCCCCTGTCCAAATTTGCGAAGCGTACGTGCCTCGACATAACGACTGAAATCTGACCCCTTGATTAGAGCTGTATCTATAAAATACGCATAGTGAAGCAGCTGTCCTATTGTAAGACAATGTATTTCCGCCCAGGTGTTCAGTGTTCACAAAAGGGTAGGTGAGATGTCGTTCTATAGTCTAATTTATTTATTGAAGTTACAAAACAATAAGCTGTAGAAAATGTAGTCGATGTTACTATTATATTGTAATGACTTACCTAATGAAGAACAATTTCGAAGACCTTTTTTGACTGGGGTTTAATCTGTGGAGGATCTGGAATTTTCTTACCTGTGTCTTTTTGTTATTTACCATTTCACTTATTAATAAATTTTCTACTTTACTTTATACGCCATAATTTCCACAAACATCATTCTTTAGAAATTCCCAGACCTTTCTCCCGAAGCCGACAGGAAATCAATACACAATAAATAAATCATAACAAAGCGAGTAACCTTCAAATAAAATAACTTGGTTTTGACGCAACAATCATCAATTTCCAGAACATTTTCTAGACACCTTTCACTTTTACGTATTGGACTGAACAGGATTTACACCGATATTTATTTCTTTGATAATTTACTTAATGTCACGTCCTCTTGAAGGTTTAGGTCAGTTACTAAAAGAACGCTCGACATTCAAGAAACAGCTATATTTTATACCTATTAATAAGAAGTAAAGTATGTCTGTTTTGTTGTAGATGATGAATTTCCTAATCTAAGAAGAAAGTTAGAACTAATGGTAACACAGGCGGATTAAACGTTACTGAATGAGAAACTTAAAAGAAAAACTATGGTAAAAGGTTTTAATACAACAAATGGACCATCTCAAACCCACTATCGTAATGATATTACAATTGATAACCATAATAAGTACTTACGTAATCGTCTAATCCCTCTTTGATAATGATGATCATTACTTCGAATGACATAAAATTGCTTTAAAAAAATTGGCTAAACCCAATGGTAAAGTAAAAACCACTTCCTTATACTAAAATGCGTGCACCACGTTATAAATTGCTAATAACTCCACGTTTTATGACTCCATTTTTTAATAAACATTTAGACGATTGCTATTTTAGATCCATTTTATTAAGAATTTATCTCTAAATTCGTTTCCGCACAAAAGCAACATTAGTATATTATTCTTATTAATATTATGCTATTACTTCATTCTGAAAGAAAATAAAAGCATTGCTGGATTACTTAAAATATATTTATAATTTACTAGGTGTTGCTCACGGCTTCGCCCGCGTGGAAAGCCTTTCCCGCTAAGTCCCTAAAACACTAGCGGTGTATAGCGCCACCTGAAAGACGCCAGCGTCATCTGTTTAAAAAATCCTATTATTTCCATGGGAGCAAATTACCGGGATAAAAGTAAAGCCTATGTGTTAATCCAGGACATGGGCTATCTGTGTGCCAAATTTCAAGCATATCCGTTCAGCTGTTTCTGCGTTTTCTTCTAATATACTTCCAAACGTCCAGACATTTTCACAAACTTTCGCATATTATAATAAGTAAGAAGTAAGATAAGATGAGATTAGTAAGATATTATGAGTCTGGGTTATTGAATCAGATATTACTTAATTAGGACAACGTCTTAACTCTTAAGGGTAGACCGAACTGCAGCTAACGCATCCTCTGATTGCCAAGTATATTTCATTCTATGAAAGAGTAACTCTGTCGCCATATCGGACGACCTCATGTATTTGCAAAATTTAATCATGACTTAATTTGAATACCCCATTTAAAATATATATCTCAGGATGTCACCGGTTTCCAGAGATCGACAGCATAAATCGTTTAATTTTCATCTCCTGAATAATACTACATTTAAAAATAGCCAAACGTTCTTACATCCTTTTTAAGATATCTCATAACCTTTACAGCTCCATTAGATTTTATTTTTTTAAACAAAAACATAAGTTACCTATTGCATAATACAAAATGCTCAATAAAATTGATAATTTGTTTGATTTTTCTGCTTGATTATATGTATGTTCTTTTTTCTATTTTTGCCTAGGAGGTCGACTACACAGACAAATCAGCGGACTGTGCGAATCCAAAATTCCAACGCATTTTGAGGGTACTCGGACATTTGGACCGGGAGGCGAGGATCTGGGACAATCTACCGAAGTCCTGCAATACCGTGTTGGAAGTCAGGATAGCGTCTACACATTCCGCGTGGCGAGGACGCGGGCTGATGAGGGTGCTTTGTGAAGAGTCTGAGTAAGTACAACATCTTTTATATTGTTACCTACGAGGCTTTTGCAAGTACCTACCTTATGAGGAGCATTTTTTTTTCTTTATACGGACACGGTAAAGTAATCGCAGTGCACCTGTTGGAAAGCAGAGAGGGGTCCAGAATCAGATAGGGTGTCCACTCACGAGCGATGATTCATTATCATCAGTCACATGACATCCACTGCTCAACATAGGCCTTCCCGAAAGATTTCCAGTCGGACCTGTCAAAAGCGGCCTGCGTCCAACGATGATTATCCTTCGTCAATCGACACAATTATGCCGGCCTGTTTGAACTAGATATACACAGGCTCTCGGAACGCGACACACTTACATGGCCCACTGTGGCGGGTTTTGCCACCTTATGTAGTTGTGTACGGTGGTCGCTATCCGGCCGGATACGAAATATATCCTACTAGCTTTTGCCCGCGGCTCCGCCCGCGTGAATGAGTTTTCCCGGGATAAAAGTCCCGCTTTATATTTTCGGCGATAAGCGGCGATAGCCTAGTTGTGTAACGTGGTAGTAGTGGAACGGACTGCCGAAAAGAATGTCCGCAGGCTCAAAACCCAAGGGCACACACCTCTGACTTTTCTAAAAAGTTATGTGTGTACTGTTTGTGAATTATCGCTCGCTTTAACGATGAAGGAAAACATCGTGAGGAAACCTACATACCTGAGAAGTTCTCTGAATTTTCGAAGGTATGTGACGTCCGCCAACCCGCACTAGGCCAGCGTGGTGGACTAAGGGCTTAACCCTCTCAGGTAAAGAGGAGGCCCGTGCTCAGCAGTGGGCAGTATATAATACAGGGCTGGTATGGTATGGTTTATATTTTCCCGGAATAAAAAGTAGCCTATGTGTTAATCCAGGACATAATCTACCCGTGTGCCAAATTTCATCGAAATCCGTTCAGTAGTTTTTGCGTGAAAGAGTAACAAACATCCATACATCCATACTTACAAACTTTCGCGTTTATAATATTAGTAGGATACCACGAGCCATATTATACCAGGTCAAAATTCCGTACTGTTTCTATTACCACTAGGGGTTTGAGGGTTCTGAATGAACACTATATTATCAGTAGATACATTATAGTAGTAGATATATTATCAGTAGTACTGAATTTTTGACTGATGCGAGGTAAGAGCTTCTTTATCATGACATGGTAACAAATTTACCTTTGATAAAATAGCTGTTGAACAAATGAATGATTTGAAACACATGACTTCTATCTCAAGTTGATTTAGAAGTCACATTGAAGTCGCGAATAAGACCAAAAAAAAAATAAAAACACGATCCTGGTATTTTTAGACTAAAATAATATAAGAACGCCATTTACATATTTTTATGGTAAGACTTACACACTTTTAATACTTAGAATAATTTTATGTTATAGCTGTGTACAGTAATTAAAAATACTAAGTAGTTGATACCTATTTAAAAAAAGTTGGTATAGTTAACAAAAAAAAAAATGCTACTTCCGTACGTATATTTTGACAAAGCATAATACATTTATTTTTGGGAATGCGTTTGGAATACGAGTAAGAATACAAATAATAGTTTATAAAAACTAAAAAACACGCTTTATAGAAAATCCAACTAAAAAATAGAAAATAAATTTGAATTAAGAATAGTGTAAATAAGAAAAAAATGTATTTTATTGTAAAAAAAAGCGTGGGGAGTTTTTTAAGATATTATCAAAATGATATATAATACTTCTACTCATATTATCTGTCAATAAAATATTTATAACTATTGTCACCGTGCACCCCACGCTTTTTTACAATAAAATCATTTTTTTTCTTATTTACACTATCCTAAATTCAAATTTATTTTCTATTTTTAGTTGGATTTTCTATAAAGCGTGTTTTTTAGTTTTTTTAAACTATTACTTATTTTTAATTTTTTATCTCTGTTCTAATATTATCCAAGAAATGTCAATAAAAAATATATAAATTGCCAAAAATCTCATTTTGTAAATTGAATAATGGTATAATCTTATCAAATTAGTGTATTGTTATCGGTCCTCGACAAACCTACAAAGTTTGAATAAAATCTGACCGTTTAAAGTGGGTCAAAATCGCGCCCAAAGGAGTCGGAGTTGGAGAGTTACAAACATACAAGTGAAGCTAATATAAAGCGTGTAAAAAAGAGTTGCAGAAATTATGTAAACTTTAGCAGACATAGACAAAAATGCTGACTAACAACAAAACAAATACATTAAACAATAACATACAATGAAACAATAACTTAGATATAGAGGAAGATAATTTATAAGCTAAAAACAAAATTGTGTAATTGAACAGCAAAAAACTCATAATATTAGGTTTAATTTATGTGGCGTATCTTTAACTCTTTATACATTCAGTTATAATCTTTGTTGTTTTTGCTGAAACTTTTTACGACAATTAATTATGAATGACGTAAAATAATTACTGATTTAATTTTGCGTACAGAAAATTACGTTCCTAGACTTCTTGCTTTCGCACGCATCGTTATTTCCGATTACGTCACGTGCGCCTATTGCGCCTCTTTTCTCGTTTCTTAACACTTACCCCTTCTATCAAAATATTAAGTTTAGTTTTTAAGCAAAATAAAATCACATAAATCTCAAAATCAAGACTGCCTCGGTGGCGTAGTTGTATTGCGGTACGACTGCAATGCTGAGGTCTCGGGTTCGATCCCCGGGTCGGGCAAAGTGATACTGGGTTTTTCTATTCAGTATCAGCCCGGAGTCTGGAATTTGTGCCCGATATGGCGATAGGCTCGCCCCCTATCACATCATGGGACGGAATAAAAATGGCGAAAAGTGGGTGCATTAGTTGCGCCTCTGCCTACCCCTTCGGGGATAAAAGGCGTGAGTATGCGTAAATCTCAAAATCGGCGGACTTTAAAATCATAGGTACAATTTATTGCAAAGGCCTAGTTTTTGGAAGTACTATCCAAATCTATATTCTATCTATTATATAAAGCTGAAGTGTTTGTTTGTTTGTTTGAACGCGCTAATCTCAGAAACTACTGCACCGATTTTGAAAATTCTTTCACTATTAGGAAGCTACATTACTCTTGAGTGCTATAGGCTACTTTTTATCCTAGAAAAACTTTTCCACGCGGGCGGAGCCGCGCACAATGCTAGTATATATATATATATATATATATAAAGTATCTTGATTAGAATTTTAAGCCCGTTTTTTGGACATTTCCTTTAGAAAAGACATACTTTTTTCTGTTTTCGTGAGTTTTTATGATCGAGAAAACTTGTAATTATCATCTTTTGAACCACAGAACAATCAAAAACTATGACATTTACTTTTTAGGATCAAAATCATGATTATTTCATTGTTTTAATATCCAATCAAAAAGAGGATGTCTTGAAAAATCCTAGCCTCAATATTCTTGTGATCCAATTCTTAACGTTAATTTCTAAAGGCCGTAAAGACCCTCCACTTATGTATGTCACAAAAAACGATATACTTAGTTGGTGACACAAAAAATAACAATGAAACAAGAGCCAACTGACATTAAATGTTACTCACCGGGCGAGTCAAATGACTATCTTGGCAATTTTTATTCATTGTTACCAAAGAGTTTAAGATTATATAGAGCGGACATTGGGAAAATCGTCATACAAAAATTTTTAGCCCGTTCGTCAGTAACTCAATTTACCGTGAAATAACAAAATAACTATGTAAAATTCATTAGAACATACTTTTACATGGTCGTAATGCGGTCGTAAATTGGCATATTTCCTTCCAAAAATTGTTTTCTTTGCACAATTTAAGCATACCGAAACGTCTTGTTATACGCATGTGTGAAATTAGATAGCGACTTATTACCAATTGGTAATAACTTTGGACGAAAAATTTGGCCCTGATGTCCAGTCTATAACTATACTGTTTAATGTCTTTGATTGTTACCAATGATATATAAAAAAAAACCCTGTTACCTAAACTTTATACAAAAAACATGTCCGTACCGTCTGTACCTATATATCGACGCTTGAAAGGCAATAATATCTAAGCGACATTTAGCAAATTTTTCAGTAGAGCGTTTTAAAGTTTTGATTTTGACAAAAAAAATCATATCTAATTAACCATTTGCTGCATAAAAATAATTGTAACTGTTTTAGGAACCTCTTAATTTTTGACGTTTTTTGAGTTAAATTAACAGCCCTGAAGATTATAAATTAAAAAGTTAACGTCGCTTAGTAAAAAATTACCTAAATTTACAAACAGGTAAAATCATCTAAATGGATCATCTTATGAATACCGTAACAAGTAAATTTAATGAAATACAAATATTTGAAAATACGCAGTTGGTAAAAATCATATAAAGATATCTAAACATATTAATAAAATCGAGTAAAAATATCTATAGCTAAATTATTGGGTCACACGATCGTGGAGAAACATAAATACGTGCATAATATTGTAAATCTTGTTATTCCTACAAACATTGAACTATTTAATAATCAGTCAATTTTAATAATAATCAACATTTTATTGTTAGATAAACATACTTACATTCAAAATATAGCATAATGATATAGAATTTGTTAATAGCCAACACTTATTTCTTTGGAGGGAGTTTCTCGCCTCAAATATACGATGAGCGGAAGGACATACAAAATTGCCTTATCTGAACATTTACAACGGCTTGCTTAAATATCTCTGTGTAAGCATAACTCGAAAGCAATAATATTATAATTTATTCATTGTGTTGGAAACTCATAATTTTCTCTCTAAATTTATTTGTGCTGAAAGCAAATACATACGTACACACCCACGCCCTTAACCCATAGGGGTAGAAAAAGACTATTGAGCACCACATTCTACGATCTTGACATACGTCTTCCACAAAGGTTTTTCATAGTACTTCGTAAAGACAAGTAAGTGTGTATAGTGTATACCAAATTAAAAAGAGAGTTCAGGAAATAGTTGAGCAAAAGAAAGAAAAAGGAACTAGACCACAAACCTTCTCGTGAATCCAAAGCGAACCTTTCACTATTCTGCAAACAAATATGGTTGATCAGGGGAGAGTCGGGGACTTCAAAGATAGGAGTCATCAGAAATGAAGATGGAAGGGTGTTTAGAGATAAAAGGGAAGTATTGCTTGGAAGTCCTACTTCAAAAAACTTTTTAAATGAGGCGATGGGGATGTAGCAGGTGGTTAAGAGGCTATAGACCTGGCTTACTCTCAAAACGAGGCTAATAATGAGATTATGTAAAATGGAATAGTAAATGCGATGAAAAGTATGAGGTTAGGCAAGGCTGCTGGGTGTAACCGTTAAAATGCTGAGATACGGCATAGGCGTAGTAGCAAAATTGTTATGGCTACTTTTTAATATCTGGTGCAAAACCATTATTATATCCATTTTCAAGAAAAAAAAATCACAGCCAGAATATAAAAGCTACCGCAGAGTAAGTCTTCCCTGTGCTGCCAGTAAATTGTATGCCAAGGTCCTCATTAAGAGAGTGATTAATGAGACTGAAAAAAAAGTGTGGAATGTCCAAGCAGGTTTTAGAAGAGGAATGGGTTACACACATCAAGTCTTTTACATAAGGTGCATAGCGAAAGAACATTTGGCTAAGTCCAAAAAAGTCTTTTATACCTTCGCAAACTTGGAAAAGGCTTATGATCGTATGCTGAGGAATGAACTGTTGTTAACATTGTTATTTAATTATTTATTTAAGCACTTCATATACAAATGTATAAAGGCGGACTTAATGCCGTAGGCATTCTCTCCCAGTCAACCTTAGGGTGGTGCAGAGATTGTTAACATTGTCTTTAATATATCGGATTGAGAGTCACCTGGTGAGGACTTTGAATTCTCTGTACGAGAACATCGACGGGAGAGCTGCAAGGCACGAAAAATTATGTGAATGATGTCTTTAAAGAGAAGGGAATGAAAATTAATGTGAGCAAGATAAAAGTGGTTGTGATAGAAAGAGGTCTGGGCACGTGGAGAGGATGGATTCAAGACAGGTCATGAAAGGTTAAATACCTTTCGTAAGCTTTCGAGCTAATGTGGATGGTACGGCTGGAAGAGGGCACACAACGAGAGCGTGCATTTATCAAATAAATTATTTCCAAAAAGGGTAGGTCAGGATTAGCCTCAACCGGAAAAAAAGTATACGGAGAGAATAGGTAAAATTGGAATTAAATTATTATTAACATATTGTAATACACAATAATGCAACATAAATATATTTATTACAAAAATAAATGTTATTAAAATTATAAAAGTCTATTTATTTGTAAAAAAAACTCAACATATCTACGTAAAATTGAGGCAAAATCATAAAAACGTCGGACGGCTGTCCTCTCTTAGCGACAACTAATACGCGCTGTACACGATCGCGCGCATATACAAATGACACTTTCAAAACACTAGGTGGTTCGCAAGCGGGTGTATTTACTTTATTATGAACAGGTAAATATCTCTTAGCAATAAGTATAACCACCTGAGCATACCCGGTAAAATTATCTATGCGACATGACTGAAGTTAAAGGTTGTCAAGTAAAAATATCTAAGTATAAAAAATAGAACTTATATTATTCAGGTAAAATTATCTAACCGACTAATAATTATTTATTTTATTTTAGGTAAAATTTTATAAATGTACTATCAACAAAATATTTTATTAAGCTGAAAATATCTAAGCACATAAATATGGAGAGTATGGATCTAGGTAAAATTATATCTATGCCAAAGTTATAATTTTTTGTGTAGGTAATAAACAACTAATTAAAAAGCGAGCAGTTTTTTATTTCAAGTAAACATATATTAATGCAAAACAGTAATATCATGATTTCATGTAAAACACACTAAGTTCAAAATCAATTTCCTTAAGCGTACCAACTACTGTAAATCCAAAAAGTCG
Source organism: Sphinx pinastri (assembly GCA_947568825.1). Lineage (NCBI taxonomy): Eukaryota > Metazoa > Arthropoda > Insecta > Lepidoptera > Sphingidae > Sphinx > Sphinx pinastri. Next base: position 11,621,574 of record OX387630.1, read on the forward strand.
TAAAAATTTTGGCGGTAAGTGAGAAAAAAAAAGTGAAATTTACCGGAATCATCTAGTATCTAACCGCCAAAAAAGTTGTCCTAGAGCTACGAAACCCGGATCAATCGACGCAGAAAAATCTGGCGATTCCAAATATGTATATAACTCATTTTAGGTATTTTTGTCGCTTAGATATTATTGCCTTTCAAGCGTCGATATGTTTTTGTGCGTTTAATACAAGTATTATAATTTCGTCATGTACCTATATAGGTTTCTACGAATATACTGGAATGGAGAGCTGGCATTAGTTATTTATGGTACTAGGACATTTCTTGTATCCGCCCGGATAGCAACAACCGTACACTAACGACCTTGTTCATAAACCTATTTTAGTTATCAAATGTTTTGTCGTCTTCTAAAGAATTTTGAGCTGAGTTTGAAGGAAGAAGACAAAACATTCTATAACTAAAGTAGGTTATAAACTGTTTATGAATAAGGTCGAAAGTGTTTTAACCCGCCATAGTGGCCCACGTAAGTCTGTCTGTTTCGGGATCAGCCTGTGTATATCCAGTTCAAACAGGCCAGCATAAGTATTCGACTGACGAAAGATAATAATCACTCGAATCTCGATTCCACTCCGCTTCCCATCAAGTGCAGTGGGGGGAGTTTTGGCGGGAACTTGGAAGAAAACAGAAAACGCTTCATAACGTTATTGTGCTTATAACGTATTTTAAAATTTGAAAATAGAATGAATTTCATTGTTTCAGTAAATGAATTCTTCGAAAACATTTATGATTTTATTTGTTCTAAACAACCTGGTTGAGTTTTGGCGGGAACTTGGAAGTGTCATGAGGTGCTCTTGTTTTAATTCATTATTTTGGTGATACTTAGTGTTATATTGCATAATTGTGGTGGTATATTATCCAATATAGTTCTATTAAAGAGCTCAAATAAAGTGAATTGAAATAATCGTGCTAATCAAGTGTTTTTTTGTTGCCGCCAAAACTCCTCGATAATGTCTTGGTAAGGTAGCCACTGCTTTACTTCGACATACTACAGATAATAAAAAAGACAACCCAAACTTGACATTGGCAAAATGTGTACACAAGTGCCATAAAAAAAAAAGGTGCAGTGGGGTCACATTACCGTGTCCGTATAAAAAAATAGAAAACAATATAGAATGAATTCTAAAGATTTTTCTTTCATTTTTGATCCTTCTTACTCACTCTTGCAACCTCCTAAATACAACTGAAAAAAATTGTTATTGTGTACACTTGCTTGTTAATTTCTTTTTAGACTGACAAACCGTCAATATCCAGACCGCATATGGGATAATGATAACGTTATACTTGTCATTCTTTTTATTAAGCCCCGACAGAAAAAGAGAGGTGTTATAAGTTTAGGGTGTGTATCTGTATGTCTGTCTGTGGCATCGTAGCTCTCAAAAGAATGGACCAATTTTGACGCGGTTTTTTTTGTTTGGAAGCTGATGTGATCGCGATGGTTCTTATTAATAGATCGGTTGCTTACTTATTTACTCTATTTCCTTAAAATTTCTTCGTCAGATTGTGGTACTTATTCTTATTCACCAGGAATAATATTAAATATAATAATATCATTCCAGTATATACTGTCCTATTCCTGAGCACGGGCTTTCTCTACTACTGAGAGGGTTTAGGTCTTAGTCCACCACGCTGGCCTAGTGCGGGTTGGCAGATTTCACATACATTCGAAATACTTATGCCGTATTTTACTCATTTCATACCATTCCTGATGCATTTTCTTGAGACTAACTCGCGGCTTTTAGAACACCAGTAGATAGAATAAATGACTTTTATGTCTGTGAAAGCAGTATAAACACACAAAGCTGTGTCCTAATCCGACACTGTAGGTATGTCACGCGTGCTTATTAAAACCTTGATTGACTCTTTGATAGCAGGAACTAGTCTAGATTTACATTGACTTTAACAGGGTATTATAAATCCATATATTAAGTTATACTCGTCATATTAAGAGATTATATTAAGTCCCATAATGCCGAGTGATTGCATTGGCTAAAAAATCGTTCATACCGGAGTCGAAGTGCTTGCATAATGCTTGGCGGCAGAAATAGACATCGCAGGTATGAAGGAGCTGACTGTGACATCATACGAGATACCTACCAAGGGGTGGTACATAGAAGTACTCAGGTTGTTTATCTGAGTAATAGACTCAAATCATGCTGAAAAACGATCATCGGCATTACCTTTAAGTTCAACCAGGACAAACGTAAAATAATTTTGCGTGACTAAAATTAAAAAGATAATGCGATAAACGCTGTACAAAAACACCTAATTGCTATGAAAATGGGGGAATAATAGTGGTTTGATTTCAAGACGTGTTTTTTGGTTTGTTTGTTGACGCGCCGGGCATGCGACCAACATTGTCGTTCGAATGGAACGTGCCAGAATCTGTAATTGTGTATCTACGGTCAAGGTATTATGACTAATAATCGAGATCCTTAACACGAAGACGTTGGATGTCCGTGGTCAAGGTATAAGATGAGCACGTAAGCGTTAGCACGTAAAGCCGTTGGTCCTGCGCCGGATCTCTCTCCGGTCATGTCGGATTGCCGTCTCACCGGACTATGAGAGTGAAGGAATAGAGAGTGCACCTGTGTATTGGGCGCACACTTGTGCACTATAATATTTCATGCGTACCTGGCTGATCTCCGTTGAGATTGGCCACCGTGGCCAAACTTCGGCTAGGCAGGGATGAACAGTAACACTTACGGATGCGGAGTTCGTTATAGCTTTATTTGCGTAATTAGCCAAAGAATATACTTAGATCGATAATTAAATATCCTCCACAAGAAGTCCTTAGGTTGTAGAGCCCTTTATGCTCAATCGATAAGTAACGTCATTTTATTAGGATTTTCAATTATATTTAGTATTTTTATGGGTTCGTCTATAACCTGGAAGTGTCGTCAACTTTAAGTTCATAGAAAGATAATAATATGTATTACGTTTTGCTTGTGTCTTCACCTGCGTTTCTTCCAGCCATTTATAAATTGTTGTTAAAATAGTCTCCAAGAATCACCAGCATCTTAATAATAATCAAGAATTTATTGATGCGGTCAGATGACGTAAATTCCTTAGAATCTACAATATATTGACTAGAGCAGAATATTTCAATAAAAGCGCCAAGAAAGACGTAATTAAACATGTAGCAGAATATATGACCAGGGGTGGCCAACCTTTTTATTTTTTGTATGCAATATTTTTACAATTAGAATATGTTTTCAGTTTTCACTGGACGTTATAGACACTAATATTTTTTTAGACAAAATGTGGTAATTATAGAACATCTTAGGCCGTTTTCTTAGTTAGAACTGGATACATTAAAACCATTGCACTGAATAACCTAGTGATAACTTTTAGGCTCGAAAATCAGTCCAATCCTTACTGTTTACCCGTGCCAAAGGTTCGCGATCCCTATATTATGTCACACGTTATGCCCTTGCCATATTGAGTTGTATGCCGTAATGGCGTCGCGACAATTGCATAACACACGCGTCTCCATTGAGAATGAATTTGTGCGAGACCCGTTTCCTTTCTTGTTTATTACAATGTGCATGATGGCTTATTTTATAGCATACATAAGATCATTCTAGTTTTACTTAATAAGAAAATAATAAATTAACATTTGCTCATACTAAAAGAAATGGCATAAAAATCGATCTTAGATATTTTTCAGGTACGATCTCTGTTTGTCCATTATTTTACAATTTTTCCGCAATAAATAATGTAAATGCCATAAAAAAAACGCTGCTCATATTGTTACAATAATATTATAATAATTCTATGCAAAATATTAAAATACGATCTACATAAACTATTATAAATTATCTAATTTGCGATAGTGATACATAAATCATGACATAAATATTCGGGGCAACGGGTTAGTAAATCATTGACCTTAATGGAGGCCAAGTAACTGTTATTCTATAAAAAAAACACTGGCTTTCGTTAAGTACGACAACCGATAAACTAGGCTCACGATTAGACAATAAAAAAACAGGAAAGTGAAATAGGCATGAATAACATTATGTATTTAAATTTATTCTTTTAACGGTGTAGACAGAATGAATGATTACTAGTAGCTCATTTACACTCGCGCAAGTTTTTTTTTAACAATGGCACTAACTGCCCGTAGCCTGACGCGAGTCGGCTTTTCTGGCCACACTGGAGTCTCAGGTGAACGTTTTAGGCGCTCGCAACGCTTGATTTAAGTGACCATGCTGAGGGCAACCCACTAACGGGTTACGAACTTCGCCTCAGGATGGTCACTGGGAGAGGATGAGACATCAACAATTAGTGGGGAAGATGTGTGTTTAACCTAATCCTATCCATTTATTTCGTCGGCACGCGGGCCGGAACTGTAAGGGTGTTCGGGCGGGCTACGGGAAACGCGGCGAGGTTGCAATTGCGGTCGTGTGGAGTATAAGAGTTTTAAGAACTCGTTCTTACGACGGATGGCCAGAGTGACATCGTCCTCTGGATCGGTTAAGACTGAACGCGGCCGTCTCCATTTGGCGCGGTTGAATGGAGTCTCGCGCAAGTGAAGAGATGAGGCGCGAGACAAATCGCGAGACGAGTGTGTAAATAGTGCGCCTACCTCGGGAGCGGTTTTTGGGCACGCGTCACGTGTCGAGCGTGTTACTGTTATTGTTTGCTGGCTTAAAAACACCGCGAAAGTGTAGACAAAACTCGTATCGCGCGAGATGCGAGGGCATTTAAGAGTCGAGAGTCTAAATAAGCTCATTATATTAAATATAGCCTATTATTATATTTACACTATAACAGTCATCTGAGATGTTTGTTTTCATATTAAACCATCATGATTATTTTATTTGCTAGTATATCTAGGTTTACTACTGTGCGAATGGCGTCGCTTCTTAACTTTCGTCCAATATGCAAAATACTTAGAATACACATAATCTTTGATTCCCTTCATCATACAATAAACTATGTAGGAAATTATACTGTCTAAAAACGTTACACCATCAACCCACTACGACATATATAGCTAATAACAAGGTATAAGAACATGTTATTGATTACGTACGAAACTGTAAAAACTACAACAAATACCTACACTTAATAATTATAACATTTAATAAAATAATATTAAAAAATATAAGTAATACTTCCAAAGAAGATACATTATTGCGAACTGGTTGATAAATGTTAATATCTTCCTTAGTAAATAATTATATCGTGATATTTTATAATTCTGTATAAAGGGTCATGTTTCAAGAATATAAACTTATTAGGCTAAATAGACTGCCTCGATGGCGTAGTTGTATTACGGTACGACTGCAATGCTGAGGTCTTGGGTTCGATCCCCGGGTCAGGCAAAGTGATACTGGGTTTTTCTACTCAGTATCAGCCCGGAGTCTGGAATTTGTGCCCGATATGGCGATAGGCTCGCCCCCTATCACATCATGGGACGGAATACGCACGGCGAAAAGTGGGTGCACTAGTTGCACCTCTGCCTACCCCTTCGGGGATAACGGGCGTGAGTGTGTGTGTGTGTGTGTGTGTGTGTGTGTGTGTGTGTAGGCTAAATAGTAAGTTAATGAGTTCTATTGGTGGACCAAGAGTCAAGAGCAGGGCAGGTAAAAGCCGAAAATGATTGGAATGTAATAGTGATGCAACACACTTTTGTTTGTTCCGTTCACTTCAGTTGTGCACATTTTTCATCCGTTTCCGCATCAGCTGCCTCATCATTTATAACGGCGTGGTGGGAAGATGCCCGAGCGCGGCGCAGGGATAGCTACGGTTTGCGATATCGGTACTTTTCTCAAAAAATACAACTGACCGCTACTTAATAGTAAATATTAATTAAATAAAATACAATAAATTATTTATTTTTGTATGTAATTTACATTTTCGATTCCGCACCCGTTTCTGTTTCCGTTAAGAATTTCCTTTGACTTCTGTTTCTGCTTCGGTTATATCACCTCCGTTGCATAACTATAAGGTAATATTGTTTAATTGATGTAAATCCGTATTTTTCTCTACTCTTCTCTCTCCACCACGGCATTCAATACAAAGCCGACTTTGAATCAAGACCGATTAACCACCTCACGTAAGGTGTAAGAACGTCGTCGTTCGCGAACTTTATTACAATCGGTAATCATTGCAACGATGATCATTATCGGGTCATCCGCACTAATGTCGTTCGTTTAATAAGAATTAATATTCATCAGCAGGTCATCAATCTGCACTTCCTAGTCATACACAGAGGAAATTTTCCATAATTACTACACTTCAACGTAAATAACACATGTTCGACAGCCTTGGTGTGATAAGGATAAACTCGAAAATATTATGTGATTTAGGTTTCAGTTTATCTGATTTTGTGTGATATATACTTAAATATGAAGGACTGTAATATAAAAGATAATAAAAGTAAATCAAAATTAAGTGATTTTAGGTAACGTAATTAAAACTACAAATATGCTTTCATAATTATTATTTTTTTATTGCATGGTATGACGAGACGAGCATGCCGTTCGCCTGATGGTAAGCGACACGACCACCCATAAACAGTGGCAACACCATCCAGCACCTAGACTTACAAAGTACTATGTGGCATTCCACTGCGCTCGTCATCCTGAGACATAAGATGTTAAGTCTCATTATGTCCAGTAGTTATACTGGCTACAATGTCCATCAAACTGAAACACAACAATGCATGCACACTGTTGCTTGGCGGTAGAAATAGACATTGCGGTGGTACCCACCCAGACGGCCTCTTGCATAATGAGAGACCTACCACCAGTGTGTTTATAGCATTAAAAATTGTAGCAATCCCGCACATTGTAGTAAACTGAGTCAACTATCCTATGTAATAAAATCTTAATAAACATATCTATTCCCCTAAAGATTTTATTATAAGGGTATCTAAAAATGACGAGTTAAAGAATTTATTCGCGTTACATCGCTCGGCATGACGAAGATAATTCTAGTCATGTCTCTTAGTGTCCAATTAACGTTACGTCTCTTTATGCGTGTATGTTCTTCATAGCGTGAAGGTTCTTTAACCCATATTACGCGTGCTATGTTTTCCATACAACAATTTAACTTCAATGCTCTAGGTAACATCAACTATACGTTACCCAGGGCCGCGCCGACCCAAGACAGCGCCTGTGTGCGAAATCTATAAAGGGCCTCTGATTTTTGTCTTCCTTACGACGTACGTAAAAGTACAACGAAGCTGCAGGAAAGGCCTTACTTCGCGGGGGGTGGTTCACAGGAATGGTTCGCTTACGGCATCAAGTAGTCTTCATCCGGTACTGGAGACTTGTACCTACGTACTGTCTTACTTGTGACAAATATAATTTCAATAACTACCGCTGGCATTTCATCCTGATCCCGCCATGTTTGCGCCGCACACTTCGCACATAAGGACGGCGTGGCCCTGACATTACCTGTAACTTAAAAAACACGAAAGTATATCAGAAAGCTATTGTTCCAACTTAACTGGTGGTTGCTTCCGCTACATAATATTCATTTAACAAGTAACGAAATATTTTTCTTGGTAATTTTATTGTAAATACAGGAAATTAAAAAAAAGCGATATATACCTATAACTGTGGATATTGTCAGTTTTACATTGGAAATATAACATCGTCCACGAAGGCTTTTACAACAAATAATCCAATTGGAATGTTACATTTTAAAGATATAAAACACTACACACCTGCATTATAAGTGTTAAACGTTCCGCTTGTTAAACAAACCAGTATTTCAATTACAATACATAATAAATAGCGTAGTAACAGGACTAAATAACTCGTATATAATAATGACGTAGCTTAGGTACAATAATTATAAATAAATCCACAGCTTTACGATTGAAATAAAGTGTGCACTTAACGACTCTATTGAAATATATACTACTTTGATTTTAATTACATATCGTAATTTCATATCATTGACAAGACAAATTGTAACAAATTATAATGATTACTTATATAAGGAATGGGTTCTTATTCAAATTTGTCAATGATCCTCGCGTAATTTTTAGGTGACATTTGTGGTAATTTTGACCCCTATCTTCGATGAATATAAATATGTAAAGTCTAGATTAGATATTACATGCATCATAAAGCTTTACAATTCCTAGTGTGTTACTAGGATTACAAAAGAATATGTAGAGTTATAAAATCCTGATTCCGCCAGGGATGTATCATTACATCTCTTTAGTCTCATGATGTTATAAAACTCTATTCAATTGAACGGAACACGATTTTCATACATGATGATACACAATTTTTTTTTCTTCCTCAAAAGAACCACAAATCTTGCAAGACAAATTACAAGAATCGTAGCACGCCTTTAACATTCAACATAGCAATATGCATAAAAGTTGAGTCTTTTGGAAAATATCCTCTGATGTAAAATCACAATAAATATAAAAATATTTTCTCCCAAACTATCGGAATACTATAAAGCTATTTTTAATTACAGACGCATTGCCAAATCGTTAGGGGCGGGCGCGCTTCGCATGGACACCACATCAGCTTTCTCCGCAGCAGCGGCTGAAAGACTCGGCTATAAAATGATCTACAGGACCCAGTACGCCGACCTGCCGTACGCGCCACAACCTGATCCGCCACACCTCCATGCTAGTGTCTACATTAAGGAACTATAAAGTGAGCAAAATATTCATATTATTTCACCTTTATACGGGAACGATAAAATTAGTCCATCTATACTTAATATATAAAGCTGAAGAGTTTGTTTGTTTGTTTGTTTGAACGCGCTAATCTCAGGAACTACTGGACCGATTTTGAAAATTATTTCATTAATAGGACGCTACATTACTCTTGAGTACTTTTTATCCCGGAAAAACTTTTCCACGCGGGCAGAGCCGCGCGCAATGCTAGATACACATATTGGTAGGTGAACAGGATCCAGATAGTTTTTTTTTATTGCATAGAATGACGAATCAATCATGCCCTTCGCCTGATGGTAAGCGATACGACCACCCATAAACAGTAGCAACACCATCCAGCACCTTGACTTACAAAGTACTGTGTGGCATTCCACTGCGCTCGTCATCCTGAGACATAAAATGTTAAGTCTCATTATGTCCAGTAGTTACACTGGCTAAAATTTCCTTCAAACCGAAACACAACAGTGCATGCACACTGCTGCTTGGCGGTAGAAATAGACATTGCGATGGTACCCACCCAGACGGACTCTTACATATGAGAGGCCTACCAGTAAACTGACGATAGCCTACCCCTTGCTAGTTGACAAAATTATGCCGGCCTGTTTGGAACCTGACATACACAGGCTGATACCGCAACCGACACACTTAACGTAGGCTACTATGTCAGGTTTTACACCTTGTTTACAGTGTTCGCTATCTGAGCGGATACAATTATCTACTTAATTTGTGTCCAGACTAATTTTACTTGGCGTAGATGTATAAGTGCTTAGGATGGCGAGTTCTTGAGTGAGTAGAACCGCCTATTGACGGACCTTTTGCAAATATGAAGTGAAATGGCAGCAAACAGGTAAATGAAAGTAGCTGACAGTAGTTCGTATGAGTAGAGTTTTAGATCAATATCAGCGACATGTTCTAAAAGAGTCCGAAGTATGCCCAGCCATTAACTATTTGATATAATAAGGAATTGTGTAAATCCAGTAAGAATTATTATGATTAATTGGACTTGTCAGTTATCGTCACAAATTCATAAAATTATTATAACTTAGTAATTTATTTATCAACCTTTTGTAAATAAGACCAAATATCGACAAAATCTTCTTGAATCAAATAAATGTCACTCAAAGTCACAATTAAATCAATCGCAATCCTTTTTCAATTATAGATTATTGGGTCAATAAAAAGTAGAATCGAGAATGTGAAGAACCTTGTTAGAACACACCATTCACGTAGTTAGGAAGTCTAGTAACGCAGTTAGATAGGTCAAAGATAAATACGCAATGTTTGTCGTGAATCACGTACCAATGTAATTACCTTAACCCAGATCAAACACTACCACTGGCTTCAAATACGATTGTGATATAATAAAACTATTGTCATTCCCTATAATCTATACTAATTATATTAATTGTGATTATCTTTTTATTTCGATTGCATTTATGCTGTTCTGTGTGTTTAAACCACGAGTGAAAGCATATTCAATAAATCATAAACTAAAATAGATGTTACCAAGTTTGTAACTTAAATCAATTTGCTGCGAAATGTGGCACAGGCGAGAAATAGAAATATATTTGACCCAGGTTATAAAATTGTTTCGAATCAATATATAAATATCAATTTTGTTTTTGATAACCACGATTCAAGAATACATATCAGAACTCAACATTTAAGTGCACTTATTGATTGTCCGGAGGTTCAAACCCAAGGCACACACCTCTGACTTTTCGACGTTACGTGTGTATTGTTTATCAATTATCGTTCGATTTTACGATGAAGGAAAACATCGTGAGGAAACCTACATACCTGAGAATTCTCCATAAGAATTTCGAGGGTATGTGGAGTCTGCCAATCCACACTAGGCCAGCGTGGTGGACTAAGGCCTGAACTCTCTTAGTAGTAGAGGAGGCCCGTGCTCAGCAGTGGGCAATAGGGCTGATTGCATTGCATTGCATATTGATACAGATAAGAGACCAACGTTAGAAAGTACGTAACTAGATGTCGTACGCACATAATATATCTGCGTCAGAAATTACTGCGCATCTTGTCAATAATGTTATCAATGTACCTATTTGCACTCGTGCAGCAATGACTTATAACATAGATAGTATTGTTTATATTACGAGTTGCATCGTTGTAAAGAAAATTATATTTGGTTTCTCTGCCTTCATTTGCTGTTCAAATGAGGAACAATTTTAATTTAAACAATTTAAATTAGTTTTAATTTAGGAACCTAAATAGATCTTTTGCCTTAAAGATAAGGTTTTTAGTAGTAAGGACCTCAGAGGGATGAAAGAGCTCTGACTCTATCGCTTTTTTGGTAGAAGGACTAGTCCGATGGACAGCCAAACGACTATAATCATTACTTAAACAAAAAATCTAAGAGTGGATTTAGAATACAACACATTCAACTGTTCAGTGGCGTAACTGTGTCGTTGAGGTCCGTGTAAAATTTATTGGATGGGGCCTTGTGCGATGGAAAGCCAGCTAGCAGATATCTTCCCAGTGTCGGAATAGGATAAGGGGAGCAGAAGGGGAGCAGACAACTTTTAGCTCGGTGATCCGACACATGAATGAATTAGCATCCGACACCAGTCATACGTCCAGAGGGGAAGGTGTCTTTAGCTGGAGGACTCTGGCATTTTCCAGTCCTCAAACCCTATTGCTACGCCCTTGTCATTATTTGTTTTGATTAAAAGATAATTCTAACAATTTTTATCAATACCAGTAACAAAAAATATTTTCCATCCACAAAATTTACTAAAGAAAAACCTAATTTTTATTTTTTTTATTTTCAGATACGCAGCCCACCTACAGAAGCCTATGAATAAAATTAAACTTTAAGACACGGAATAATTTAGTCTAATGTAATGCACATAATGTACCTGCGATAAATGCCGAGGTATTGGCATTTGTTAAACGTGTTAACGAGTAACTTGTGCACCTAGTTGTATTGTAATGTTAGACCTAGATGTCTGTTATAGAGTTAGCGCAGATGACGGACATTTTGTCCTTAATGTTATTTTAATGAATAATTCATAATACATAATTTGTTTTGATTTATTTCAATTTAAAGCCAGTTTTAAAACAAATCATATATTACGTGCATTGATAGACTTTAGCTATAATTTTACATTCAAGAAAATAAATATATTGTTAATACCTACAAAAATATCACACGCGGACATTTTTTCTCAGTAATATGTGCAAGCTCTAAAAATATTGGTGTGTTTAATGTTGTTCACTGATACCTAAGTTTCAACTTTCAATGGTAGATGTTGTGATGTAGTTACTAATGTAGTTATTTACGTCTTCTATGTTAGAAAATGGTAGACGTTTAACAAATAAGTCTGCATTGAACCTTTAACTTTATAACAATATTAAATACCTTACACTTTTGTAATGAGAAGTAAGATATTAATGTAGCAGGAATAAGAATAATCACCCTATAGTAAGTTTTTGGTTCCTTTAATTTTAAAGATATAATCAAAAATACAACACAGTCAATTTTGTTTATTTCTTGATTTTATTACTTACTTTAAAAGAACTTGCTGGGTTTCTAAAGTTTTTATGTAAATCATATCTGAATCTCGTTACAGCCTTCAAATTCGTAGCGTCTTCCAGTCGAGTGCTCTCAAAGTTTATAATTTAAGTTTATATTATGAAAGATTTTATTAGTGTAATTACATTCCAGTAAAATATTTTGTGTTTATAACGCCTGACGAAATCTTATAGCAATTATGTCATTTACGATGTTGCTAGCACAAATGTATCAGGGTTTTTTTATAGTTCCTTATATTTATGTAGTATTATTAACGAACTGTATTAGCATAAAATGGATTCATCAATTATTATTTATTGGTATCTGTTATAAACTTCACCTTGTGAAGGAGACTACTTGTCGTCAATTTAACTGTAGACTGTAGTCAAAATGTGAATAATTCGTGCAATGTAACGTTAATAAATATATACGAAAATATGAAATGTCTCATTTTAATCTTTTCATTTCATCCACTCTGCTTATAAAAGCATATAAGAGGTATTTATACAAGTAGGTAGCTATTTTTAAGTCGCTGCATCGCCTGAGAGGTCTAAAAATTTTGGTTGGATGTTAAATTAGTTTAAAACAAAATAACAACCCAGGTCCCCAATTCATTGGAGCCTTTTTTTATTGCAATTGAATGACGAGACGAGCATGCCGTTCGCCTAATGGTAAGCGATACGACCACCCATAAACAGTAGCAACACCATCCAGCACCTTGAGTTACAAAGTACTGTGTGGCATTCCACTGCTCTCGTCATCCTGAGACATAAGATGTTAAGTCTTATTATGTCCTGTAGTTACACTGGCTACAATGTCCTTCAAACCGAAACACAACAGTGCATGCAACTACTGCTTGGCGGTAGAAATAGACATTGCGGTGGTACCCAGCCAGACGGACTCTTACATATGTAAGACCTACCAGTCTGTAACCAAAGCTTAGATACATTTTTTTTCAATCGCAGTCCGTTGTTGTTAGATAAGCTAACATAATTTGTGTTATTTGAGTAGCAGAATAAGCAAACGGCGGATCAATGCAGCTGATACAAAATGGCACAAATCTTTGCATCTCTTGGCGCTTCAATATCAACGTTAAAAGTGTTGCCAAAAATGTCACGGCAAACTCATCGTCTGCAGTAAACAAAACAGTATCTATAGAGGTCATTTAGGCGCATAACTTTATTTTCTATCCCGAGTTCCGATCCTTATCGATTGGTCCCTAGAGCCATCGTTTTCAAAACTACCCACTTGGATATTTTATCCCTAAAACCTGGTAATAATTGCTTACGTTACTCATATGATGCTACTATAGCTTAAAATAAATAAGTACTAATCTAACTAAACTAATATTATAAAGCTGAAAAGTTTGTTTGTTTGAACGCGCTAATCTCAGGAACTACTGAACCAATTCTTTCAGTAATAGGAAGTTAACACTACTCCTGAGTGCTATAGGCTATATTATAGGCTTTTTTTTTTTTTTTTCGCGGGGAAAAACGTGTTATCGCTACCACCACTGGGGGGTGAGTGGAACGGTTATGTTGGTTTCACACAGTCTTACGGTCCAATGTCGACACTCGGGAGTATGGCATCATCCGAGCGAGCATTGGACCGAGTCCCTAATACTATGTACATCCTACACCGGCATACCATCCAAAACCCGCGGTGGCCTTCTTCGGCGCATACGAGACGGCCCCGGGGTATCTTGTTGCACTAAGATAGCTTCACGGGACCGTCCCTGCGCGGTGCCGTTGCGGCCCCTCTCTATACAAGGGGGCTAAGATGCCCCCGAACTCTAAAGGACGCCTTTGGCGTCTACGACAACGGGAGACCGACCACCCGCATTGTCGTCCACCTCAGAGTCGCTTATATTGGACTGAGCAGCCCCCCGCTGCTCGCCCCGCGACTCTCTCGAAGCCCCATTTAGTCGCCTCTTACGACAGGCAGGGGATGCCGTGGCGGAACTCTCTAAATGCCCCCGGACCACAGGCCACGAGGCGCTGGTCAGTCGTCCACCCGGCGCCTCCTACGTCTCCTCTGGCTGCGGGCGGGATCGTTCTGCTCACGATCCCGCCCGGCGCTCTCCTTCCGCGAGATGACGCACTCGCTGAAGGAGACCATCGCATATTATAGGCTACTTTTATCCCGGGAAAATATTTTTATCCCGGAACAACTTTTTCACGCGGGCGAAGCCGCGCGTATAGCCTAGTAATAAATATAAAGATTCTCGTATAGAACGTGCGCATTGTAAACTGATAAGAACTGTGAAACTGTAGCAAACCGTATAATGTTTTATAGCTCACTGAAACTAAGATACATGCAAATAACGTTTTCTTTAAGAAACTGGAAAATTTTAAGCCACCTGTAATTAAAAAAAATGCACAATGATTAAAAGCTATTTTATTATTATAAGTAGTTTCAGATTTTATTTCCCATCTTAATCATTTCGGAAAAAAAACTCTTACTTTACGGATGTTTTTTAATGATTAGGTAGGTAAGTTTTGCTCGTTCCTCATGCCCTCCCCTTAAACCTACGACAAAAGTATACCTACGTCTAACCCGGCAATGGCGTGGGCAAGTGGGGCTAGGGAGGAGGGCCCTCACCAAATCACATAGTTTAGCATGTACAGTCAGCAGCATAAGTAGCTGAACAAATTCAAAATTTCAAATTGCTTACATACTTTAGTGTTCTTACTAATCTTTTTTTTTCTCTTCAAAAAAATAGTATAAAAGAGATTTACTTTACTTTAAACGAAGAAAAAAAAATGTTTAAGTTTAACTTAACGCATATATAGCGATATGAAATTTTGATTTTGTACAGATACTTATGCTGCTGACTGTACTTGTGTTAAATTATTGGAATTACCTATATGAAATTTTTGCTTTTCTCTTACAAAATTTGAGATCCTCCTCTAAATTCAAAGCTGGCTACGGCCTTGTAACCCGGAATTCGAATGCCAGGAAGGAGTCACTGTTTACAGCCCACTTATCAGAGACGCAAAGTTTTACAACCAAATTATTTATAATAACGATGGATAAACAAATAAAAACAAAAGATCAACGACCAGCGTAATAACACTACACTACAAGTACTCATGTGTACAATGTTATTATATAAGGCACAGTGTACACAAACAGTTATAAAAACAATGACACACACATGAAATTAACATCAAATCATAATGATACGAATTGAGGCTCTCCGAGAACATTTATGTCATAGGTAAATATTTTTAAAAGTACTTACTATATAAGTATACTGGTTATAAGATTTACATCACAATTGGCAGCATTCTTTTACGCAAAAGAACAAACAATGCTTATACAATTAAAATTCTGTAAATATTTCTAGTATCCAGTTTAATGGTATGTTTCACGATAAACCAAGCCCAGCAGATAAAAAATATGTCAACATTTGTTAAACATATGTGCTAAAGCCGCAAGCATACATACAGTCGAAATCTAGTTCTATTATATTTATTCAAAAGAATTTATTCAACAAATCTGTTTAGATGTATTATTTAAAAAAAATGATATTGTTCTGTGTGTGTGTGAGAGAGAGAGAGAGAGACAGTTTTTTTTGTTTTGGCCCTAGAGGTTATTACAAATTACGTATTAGCAGAATTATAATTAGAATTCTAATATCTATGAATGAAATATAATTAGAATTCTAATATCTAAATGAATCCCTTATAAATCCTGTAAAATAGAACCAAATCGTTTATACGTGGTGCTCATATATTATATTCTAGCATGACGAGAATCAAAATTGAAGCTAATATGCTTTAGTTATACGTAGGGCAAGGAACTAAATAAGCAACGTTAATTTTTAAATTGATTTAAGTCACAAAATTCTATAATAGGGACGAAGACAAATTACCGTACATATATTTAATTCTATCTTCCTTATAGTTTTCAAGAATGTTGCGCAATGGACTGCTTACCGTTTTTCATTTTTTAACACTGTAATAAATACCTACGCATCTTAGACCGCAAATTGTGCTTTTTAGTCTTTATTTGAAGCATCCCTGATATACATCTCCGTTACACCATATTTTTCATATTTTTTCAAAAAATCTATCCCCAATTCCCATAGTGTACATGAGCCTTTAAATATCGTATTTTTATCTTTCACCGTTATTATGTAAATGCGCATGTCGTACATCAGTTGCGCCCGAGCGTCCACTACGTTGAAACTTATCGATTTATCCTTATATGATTAAAAATCATTGTGAGATATTAAATATAGTAGAATATACAATGTTCTTTTTGTTTACGAGGTGTTGAGGAAATGTTTTGTGTTTCATTATACAGGTGAGTGCCGATGTCATCTTGATTTATGAGTGAATAAGATTATGGGCAAAATATGTAATGTTTTTTTATATAAAATAATTTTGCAATAATATTTATACCTATTAATGCGTAGTTTCCGATCGAGGTAGAGTACTGTGGATTAAATTGTTGAACATTAGCCATTAGATATTTGTTTGTTTTCGATATATATATCCATTATATCAGTACTTTCGATACGAAAATATATTTTTTTATGGCATTGAATGACGAATAATGAAATAATAAGTTTTATGCGCGTTATAATTTATAATTGGTTACATTTTAATTCACATCAATGTCGAATTTAAACACGTTGCTTGAACGTTTTACTGGTTGGTCTTTCATATGTAAGAGTCCGTCTGGGTGGGTACCACCGCAATGTCTATCTCTACCGTCAAGCAGCAGTGTGCATGCACTGTTGTGTTTCGGTTTCAAGGATATTGTAGCCAGTGTAACTACTGGACATAATGAGACTTACCATCTTATGTCTCAGGATGACGAGCACTGTGGAATGCCCCACATTACTTTGTAACTCAAGGTGCTGTATGGTGTTGCTACTGTTTATGGGCGGTCGTATCGCTTACCATCAGGCGAACGGCACGCTCGTCTCGTCATTCAATACCATAAAAAAAACATTTTTCTTATAAACTTAGTCAAAGTATACCCTAATAATATTGATGTTTTTGACCTGAAATATCTAACCTTCATTATTAATATCCATCACAAAGTGATCCTGTTATTCAACCGTGTTTTCAATCTCAGCGATTCCTAATTGGATCGTGTTCAAAAACGCAAACACTTGAAGCGATGAAACAAGAGCTCTCTAGACTAGAGTTTTCATTTACTTTGCATCCAATTAAATTTCACGTTTACCCAGAATGAGTTCATTTTCAATTAACGTTAATAAGTGTGATATAAATTAACAGTACCATAACGGTTTCAGTTACTGCCTAACAGTTTTTGTGTACGGAATTTTTGCTCCAAATTGCGCGACAAAAATTCATTGCTTACCTATGGAAGATATAAAAAAACGTTAAAGTTTGAAAATTTTCACAGAATTTCAATAGACCTCTTTACTTACCCTGCATGAATCGAGTAGGCCGCGTATTGCAATTCGATGTTTTATGTAATCTAAATAAATATTGTTTTTTCTGTCAGAGATCGGACACACAATGTCCCAACCAGGCTACACGATAGCACCGGTGCAGAAAGAAGATGTCGATGATGTCATGGATTTACTTAAAAGGTATAGCATCCTGGTTAATGCCCTTGACATTCTTACATTATCCTTGGGTGTAGAGTTTCTTTTGTCATAGTTTAAGTTAAATGCTGAGTTTATAGCGGCAATGTAAATAACATTGACCAACGACTAAGCGCTGCAAACTGGTAAATTCGAGTCGCCCCTCTAGGATTTCTTAATAATTTTCCCATTGTAGCTATACTCAATAACAAAAACACTCGTCAACTTATACGTTTTTAGATTTTAGTGCCTGAGATTTGATGAACTCATAATCATTCTGGTTTTATACATCAAATGCTTATTACCATGTCAACTAGGTAGCCCTGTATTATAATACTGCCCAACGCTGAGCACGTGTCTCCTCTACTACTACTAGTGCACCACGCTGGCCTAGTGCGGGTTGGCAGACTTCACATACCTTCGAAATTTTTATAGAGAACTTTTCAGATATGCAGGTTTCCTCACAATGTTTTCCTTCACCGTTAAAACGAGCGATAATTCACAAATCATACACACATAACCTTTTAGGAAAGTCAGAGGTGCGTGCCCTTGGATTTTGAACCTGCGGATATTCGTCTCAGCAGTCCGTTCCACTGCCAACTAGGCTATCGCCGCTTAGTGCTTATTAGGTTTAACTAAAATATACCCTAGGACATTTTTTTGTTATTGAATGACGAAACAAGCATGCTGTTCACTTAATGGAATACTTAACTACTTGCTACTTATTTTTTATCTGATCATTCTTGTAACAATGGTTGATACGGAATACGGATAATATAAAAGATAATGATATTGACGTAAATCATTGCAAAACTGTTTACTAAGGTGATCTTAGATAAACTTCAAGTACATAAGCAAACAGTTTACCTGCTTGACCGGTAGCGGCCCATAAGTATGACATAATATTCACTCAGATTTACCTGTTTACCTTTTTTCTAGTAAAGGACTTGTTCCACAATGGTAGAGTCACACTATAAACGTGTCTACAGTATGAATGGATCGATTCTACCTAGATAGTACCACTGTCTCATAGAAAAACAATGTAAAACAACAGGTTGTTGCGTTATGTTTAGAAACACCTCTATTAACGTAATTATTTTTTTTCAACAAAGTCGCTGCACGAGTAGGAGAATAAAAAAATCTCCCTACTCTACCAGAAGGATTTCGCAACGTTATCTTTAATAAAGGATAAGGCTTTTGCATCACGCCTTGTTGTTTCATTCGTTCAAGTAAAGTAAACAGTCTTATTACACTGGACCAGCGCGTGTGACAAGAGCCTTAACTTTAGCTGACCATAGATGAAACAACCTTTAATTAGCAACCGTTTATTATTGTTTAATACCTTAAAAGCCAGCTAGTTCCACAAAGATACATGATTTACTGTATAGTGTCAAATGAATAACATAATAAAAAATACATTTTTCTTGCCAGAACATTCTTCATAGACGAACCCCTCAACCAAGCAGTTGGATTATGTGAAAATGGAACATGCACGGAATTAGAAGAATACTGCTCAGAGTCCTTATTGAAAGGGTTGTCGTACAAGGCAGTCAATGCTGATGGAAATATAATAGGCGTTATGATTAGTGGAGTGTGCCCTTTAAAGGTGGTGAGTATTGTATTCCCTATGGTGTCATCTCTGAATTAGTTTAGTCATCGTGGCTTACACGCGAGGCGTTGTAGCCATATAGAAGGTCAAAGGAATGACTTAGGAACTCTAAAAATAGAGTTTATGTACCACAATAGCCTGTTAATCAACGGGTTAGTAGCTATAAGAGATGATTCCTTACCATCGGGTAAGGAACTTGGTGGATAGCAAAAAAAATGCTCAGGGTTTTGCAAAATTATAAGCAGGCTTAGAATGCGGCAAAAAACATGATACGACTCCGTTTCGTGTTATTGGGGTTGGTTAAGAGACTAACACGTGACTGGCATAGGTATTGGTCTCTTCATCAATCACAAACATCAAAATTAAACGACATCGTCTTAAGAGCTGCTTTTTTAACACATTTAAAACCCACAGTGGTTTATTCATCGTTAATCAAATAGGTAGGTAAGTATAAAAGGTTAACATTTATAGTCAAATTTTAGACCACTAAAAATCTAGAATGCCTCTCTATCGCAATAGTCTTGACGTACCACAGATACAAAGTTACCTATTCATAACTTTACCATAAATATTAAGTATTTACACATTAGTCCCAGAAGATTTTGGCTGAAGGGCAACTAAATCCTGATCACAAATTTCTAAATTGTTTATAAATTACCTGTAATTGTTCTCCCACGAAAATAAAAAGTAGAGCCACTACTTTTGGTCAAACTTACTTCCGTCTCTCGTGACATGGTGAACCGTGAATCTTAATATGATTGGCATCTAAAATACATGTCAAAATGCAATGCAATCAGCCCTGTATTATACACTGCCCACTGCTGAGCACGGGCCTCCTCTACTATGTAACATAAAAATTTTCAAACCCCATACCCTAATTATTTTAGTAAAACTTTAACTGATTGAAGGCTGTATGTTTTTTGTACCGTGGCCTACAAATCGTGTGTTAGACGAGTGCGCGTAGTGTTGCCAGTTTTCTAACCGCTCGTTTTGTTTTTATGCAATAATAAATGCTACACCCGTAATAAAATTATGTCAGCGTGTGCAGTATTTGTAATAAAAATCGTTTTATTTGATGCGTAATTTTGAGAATTGTGAGTGGTCGTATTCTAATTTCGGTTATATAAATTTTTGTTCATCTCTGAATCGGATTGCAACCCTACCGGTGAACGACCTCCCCTCGGCCTCTTGCGCGGGAGCACCAAGTGTGTGAGCACGTAATTTCGATGTCGGCTAATATGTGCCGATAAATTACGAAGGCTTGGTTAAGGACCCCGCGGAGTGTTCGCCGTGATCAGCTGGAGCCGCTTTGCCGTCCTATACGTGTCGATGACCCGATGACGGCAAGGAGCGTTTTGTTCTAGTACACGTGAGTAGTGGTTGTCATTTCAATTCGCCGGTTTGTGCCGTTAGAACACGTTTTTATCCATTCACGTTTTTCGTTATAGGGCGAACATATCAGGAATCCTCCGCGGAAGTTGACAGGAGAACACTCGCTGGCCTGCCGACCATGCGGGTTGTCTATTCCTTCCCGGTATGTTTTTTTATTACTAGCTTAGCGCAACAACTATAACTGTTGTTAATATTAAAGTATTATGTACTAATCTGGAACACTGTCCTTGTTCCAGGGGGTTTTTCCTCAGGGGGTTGTTTCTTTTTAGAACATACATTTTCGTTCATTTCGTCTATCGCGGGTAGACTTAAAACTGCCTGCATCATCAGAGAGGAGGCTAATTTCCCTAGTTGGATGAAGCCTCTGTGATTCCTGACCTGTATTGGAGGACCCAGGACACCCTCTCAATGGTATTTTTATGGAAATTAGACAAAAGTATGTAAATTTCTTATTTTGGGTCTGACACCCTATTTATGTCAGTGGCGCCCTTATCTTAATTTAATTGGTGTTTTTTGAATATATTACGAGTAACAAAGTGATAAAAGAACAGCTCTCCAGTAGGCTCACGTCCCGCTCTCCGACCTTAATTTATTAGCCGGAACCCAGTACTTTGTGATTTGTATTAAGTAGCAAGTAAGTAAGTGAACACAATATATGAATTTAAAGTCTGTGTACCGTTTTATTCCACCCACTTCTGCTACACCATACACACCATCGGGTCATACATGCAACAGTGGTCGCCCAACTGTGGCGCTTTTATACTGGAAGCATTTGTCATGTCGCTTAGCTGTGACAAATAATTTTATCACTTTGGTACAATTGTTACTTGTTATTTTCTTATTGGAAATTGTTGGAAGTTTATATTACTAGAATCTTAATAGAAGTAATAATTGTAACTTATAAAATTAAAATTTCATTGCATTTTGCAACTAGAGGTCAAAAATTGAATGTTTAATTTCAATTTAAATTCAAGGTAACTATATTGTTGTATTGTAGACAAAAGTGTTAATGAATTTATTTTATTGTGACCGGCCATAGTTATGAATAACTATTGACTTGTTGGTTCTTAGTGTTTTGGACTTTGCATTTTAACAAAGTTGAACTAGTTTCTTTAAAAAAAAAGTTGTGTTATACAAATTGAAATTAATGTTTTAAATTACTTTTGGAAGTTTATAGTGTAATGATTTTTTTGTTGAAGTACCCTCAGTAAAAAAAATATCTTATAATTTTCTCTTGCCGGCTACTTGTGATAAGAATTATAGCCAACTATTGTTAATTGTTTTGAATAAGTTTGTAATTTTACTTTCATATATTAATGGAAGAATGTCTAATATAACTAAAACTTTTGAATTAAAATTAAATACTATAATACTTATTATGAGGTATCAGTTTGGAATGTTATATCCGCTGATGATAATTTTTTGTTATACATTTTATTTTAGATTGTTATTATGGTACTTATATTTATAACAAGTGACTGCTAATTTTGAGAGCTAGGTTCAGAAATAATTTAATATTACTTTTGTTTGTAAACTGGAAGAGCTGTCTCGGATCTTTATTTTTAACCATGCATTCATTGACTTTAAAAAAAAAAAACTTAATTTGAGACCTTGACTTACAATGATATCTATTCTTTCTCTTTTAATCTTTCTTTTCTTTCTGGTTGTCCTATATTAAGCCCGGGGTATTTAGAGTTGAATTTGCACAGGTTTTGCAATTTTATTAAACTAGGTAACATGTTTGCAACATTCCAGTCGAGTTCAGTCCAGCGCAGTAATCCTGAAACCAGTTCTTCAGTAGCAGTTGCTCCAGTTCCAGAGTATAGTCCGTCTGTTCGAATCCTGGTACAAAGCCATATTATGGTGAGCTCTTTGAATTTGAAATTAGATGGCAGGATTTTTGTTACTTTTCTTGTAGTATATTTGAAAATTTTGTGACATTCACACAATTAATGAGGTTTTTGTAGAATATTTTGGATTTTATTGACATAGTGATGTATGTTTTAAGTAGTTGCAAATTACTTTGATTTTGAAATTTAATAGGTATTATCTTTTTCACAATTCTAAATGACTTCCAACTTCTTGGCCGAATTATTTTTGGTAAATTTATAAAATTTTCTTAAAGTAAATTTCGTTGTTGTGTTTTTGTTTAGACAACATTTAGACTTGTTGAGATAGTGTCGTTGTATCGAACTATCGCAATTAGGTGTTTTTTTTAATAATTAAACCTTTATCATGGTATTATTTTTGGCTTGTTAATATATCAGGATGTAATGAATTCGTTAAGAAATGGTAGTGGTGTGTGCTGCGTTTAAGCATTCGCAGAAACCATCTTTGATTTTGATGGGTTATTTCAAAGTTGTGCTCGCCTATGCGACCCTTTGAACCCATTAGTAAATTATTTTTTGTTCCTTTGCCATGTTTTGTGCAGGAATTAATTTATTTTGAGCGTAGTTTCTTTTTGGCTTCTCCAAATAATTGTCTTGTTGCTCCCACTTCAATGGCTTGTTGGTAGGAGTATTGCTCAGCGTCTTGAGGATGAGTGTTTTCTCAGCATCGTGACATCCCACGCACAGTGATTGCGGTTATTTTACGCAATTCACTGGTAGTGAGTGTTTACATTGTTTTGGGAGATACAACATTTTCTCAAGTTCGTTTGGCATCTCACACTAAAAGCGCCCTTAACTAGAATAGAGGTCGGATGTCTACCGAACACCAGGTAGGAGACAATGTTTGGAAGGTTTTTCTTTTTGATTGTAACAGGTTTATTCTTAGCGAGTTCGCGCATCGCTTAGAATAATGTAAAGTTATCATCTCCCGTCGGTTATGGAGTAGTGAGCGTTGTAACCCAAGTTGTATCTCAAGAAGTTACATCGCGTGATTTTTTTTTACCCTTCTTCTGGTCGTTGGACGCGCAGTCCGATTTTGTTGACTTCTCGCTGCGTCGCCAACGTCTCAGCGAAGTGAATCTTTGCTCCCGGCTGTAGTCTTGCACTTAATAGTCTTGTACTTGAGCAATTGACTGCCTGCCGTGGACCATTATTTTCCTGTAGCCGTTGGACGCACAGCCCAATACTATTGTAGTTACGCTGTGTTGCCAATGTCTCAGTGACGATAAAGTCGTCTGTTGTGTTTTGTGGGTGTACAGTCTTTGCTGCTATTAAGCAATAGACTGACACGTGTGGTTTTCAGGAGCCATTGCTTCTGTTTATGGTTTTGAAATTATAAACCATTTATGCAGTTTGATGCTGTTGTCGCGTCGCTGTGTCTTTATGTCCCAGTGAGTGCAGTCTTTGCTATTTGTAGAAAGCATTTGACTGGCTTGTTGTGGATTTAGGAGCCTTCGCTTCTGTTTTGGTTTTGGAATAATAAACCATTTTTTCGTGGGCATTTGACGCGCAGTTTGATGCTCTTGTTGCGATGCTGCGTCGCCAATGTCTCTTCGACGTTAATGTTGTATGTTTGTGCAGTCCTTGCTGTTAAAAATTAAGTATGTGACTGACATTTAAATGTTGTGGGTTCGGTTTTTGGTGTTGTGTGTAAGTTTCTGTTCGAATGAGGGTGTCTTTTCACAGCCGTTCGTTACAGGATTCTTGAGTCTTCGAGCTCAGTATTTTAGTTATCCTGTGCTCGTTGGACGTGCAGCCCGACGTGGATATCCGTCTCGCTACGCCGCCAACGTCCCAGTGAAGATAGTTGCATGTGATTTATTGTACAATATTTATTAATTATTGAATTGTTGTTTTGGTTTAGATTGTGGAGAGCTGGGGACCAGCGTTAAATTTTGCTCGCAAAATTTCCTTGGGTTGGGGGGTACTGTAACATAAAAATTTTCAAACCCCATACCCTAATTATTTTAGTAAAACTTTAACTGATTGAAGGCTGTATGTTTTTTGTACCGTGGCCTACAAATCGTGTGTTAGACGAGTGCGCGTAGTGTTGCCAGTTTTCTAACCGCTCGTTTTGTTTTTATGCAATAATAAATGCTACACCCGTAATAAAATTATGTCAGCGTGTGCAGTATTTGTAATAAAAATCGTTTTATTTGATGCGTAATTTTGAGAATTGTGAGTGGTCGTATTCTAATTTCGGTTATATAAATTTTTGTTCATCTCTGAATCGGATTGCAACCCTACCGGTGAACGACCTCCCCTCGGCCTCTTGCGCGGGAGCACCAAGTGTGTGAGCACGTAATTTCGATGTCGGCTAATATGTGCCGATAAATTACGAAGGCTTGGTTAAGGACCCCGCGGAGTGTTCGCCGTGATCAGCTGGAGCCGCTTTGCCGTCCTATACGTGTCGATGACCCGATGACGGCAAGGAGCGTTTTGTTCTAGTACACGTGAGTAGTGGTTGTCATTTCAATTCGCCGGTTTGTGCCGTTAGAACACGTTTTTATCCATTCACGTTTTTCGTTATAGGGCGAACATATCAGGAATCCTCCGCGGAAGTTGACAGGAGAACACTCGCTGGCCTGCCGACCATGCGGGTTGTCTATTCCTTCCCGGTATGTTTTTTTATTACTAGCTTAGCGCAACAACTATAACTGTTGTTAATATTAAAGTATTATGTACTAATCTGGAACACTGTCCTTGTTCCAGGGGGTTTTTCCTCAGGGGGTTGTTTCTTTTTAGAACATACATTTTCGTTCATTTCGTCTATCGCGGGTAGACTTAAAACTGCCTGCATCATCAGAGAGGAGGCTAATTTCCCTAGTTGGATGAAGCCTCTGTGATTCCTGACCTGTATTGGAGGACCCAGGACACCCTCTCAATGGTATTTTTATGGAAATTAGACAAAAGTATGTAAATTTCTTATTTTGGGTCTGACACCCTATTTATGTCAGTGGCGCCCTTATCTTAATTTAATTGGTGTTTTTTGAATATATTACGAGTAACAAAGTGATAAAAGAACAGCTCTCCAGTAGGCTCACGTCCCGCTCTCCGACCTTAATTTATTAGCCGGAACCCAGTACTTTGTGATTTGTATTAAGTAGCAAGTAAGTAAGTGAACACAATATATGAATTTAAAGTCTGTGTACCGTTTTATTCCACCCACTTCTGCTACACCATACACACCATCGGGTCATACATGTAACAACTACTAAGAGGGGTTAAAGCCTTAGTCCACCACGCTGGCCTAGTGCGGGTTGGCGGACTTCACATGCCTTCGAAATTCAGAGAACTTCTCAGGTATGCAGGTTTCCTCACAATGTTTTCCTTCACCGTTAAAGCGAACGATAATTGATAAACAATAACACACGTAACTTCGAAAAGTCAGAGGTGTGTGCCTTGGGTTTTGAACCTCCGGACATTGTCTCGGCAGACCGTTCCATTCCGAACTAGGCTATCGTCTAAAAACCGGCTTCAAATTCTAACCAAGATACTTTATATATATTTGGTACAGTACTCTCAAAAACTAGGCCGATTATACTCCGATTTTGAGATATATGTAATTTTATTGGAAGGGTCTAAAAATATGTTTTTAATGGATCCAAGATCCATAAAATCTGCGCCTGGTTAGATTTTGAGGCCCAGCACCCATACAAAAAGCGGACATATCCTTTCCAAGCCACTTACTACCAACGCCATCTGTTGCAATCATTACAAACCACATTCGTTTCAGGAAGACGACGAGAACGACAATTACTTATTCAGCCAAGCTCAAAGATGTCAGAACCCCAAATTCAAGAAAATATTGTACATATTAGCACGAAGAGAGGAAGGATCTAGACTACATGAACAATTTCCTGATGACCAGGATTTGGTAGACGTAAAGGTTGCTGCCACGGATCCCAGTTGGAGACGGCGTGGGATTATGAATGAACTTGTTAGAGTGACCGAGTAAGAACATAAATAATTTATGCATTAAATTATTTTTTTAATTCTTATCTTTAGATATTGAGAAAATCATCATACTCAAATATTTGTAACATAGAGGTAGGGTATGAAACTCAACATGAAAATGAAAAACTCAATGGCTCAATTATATTATTTTTAATAGTACTTACTCTTTAAAATACACACATACTAACGCTTTTTAAAAACCCGAAGGGGTAGGCAGGCGCAACTAGTGGACCTACTTTTCACCGTGCGTATTCCATTCCATGATGTGATAGGGGCGAGCCTATCGCCATGTCGGGAACAAATGCCAAAATCCGGGCATGTACTGATAGAAAAAACCCAATATCACTTTGCCCGACCCAGGGATCAAACCCGATATCTCAGCATTCCTACACCACCGAGACAGTCATAAAATACTTAGTCACATATTTATATTTCCACTTAAATATCATGTACTCAAATACATACAAATGATCACTCTATCTCCGTTTCAGAAAAGCCACACAACAGCGGGGCATCAGACTGCTTCGAATGGACACATCCAGTGCCTACTCAGCCATGTCCGCTGAGAGACTCGGCTTTACGTGTTATTACAAGGCTTTATACAAAGACATAACCATGGACGGCCGACCCATCATAGTGCCAGAGCCACCGCATGTTGAGGATAGAGTTTATATAAAGACGCTGTTTGAAAAGGCTTAATACATTGTTTTAAATAGTGGACTTATTTAAAAACATTGTGGCCTCCTTAGTCCAATCATCTAGTGCCGCTTAAACGGCCTATAGACTAATAAGTCTTTGGTTCAATAGATAATTTTAAGTTTTTCTTTAGATATAGAATTTCTCAGAGGGTGGTCATCAGTCGGGCGATTAGTCGTAAAAACTAAATCAACCAATTCAGCAACATTCGTAAAAATATGTTGCGTTGAACTCACGTTGGATAAAATAAACTCACGTTGGATAAAATAAGACAAGTAGAAGTAGAAATAAAGGATATTGTCGATGATTCGCACGTGCAGCACGCCGATCATGACACAAAATTGTCAAAAAAAAATTGTAGAGCCGCCGATCGCTACCAAACTTCAAAGAATCATCCGCTGGCTAATCTAAAGATTCCTTAAAAAATCAGTCATTAAATTCTCTCCAGCCGTTTTGAAGTCCATACAGTACATACATACATTTAATTAGATTTTGGAATAGGAATAATGATTTTTATTTGATAAGTTTAGATCCACACCGCCGCGCCGTAAATGACCCCAGCTCATCAGGCTCTCAAATCTGACTTCATCAAGCCGTCAGTTTAACTACCTACATTGCCCTGACAAGTCTGAGCTAATATAGTGCTGAAGCTTTTGTTTGAATGCGCTATATTTTTGGGTTTAAAGCTAGAGAAAGTACTTTTATGAACTCATATCGGTACTCAACACTGCAAACGCTATGCAAAAAACTATGATAGAGATAGCTGCTCTATCGCTAGCTGAAAGGACAAACCTACACACACTTTCGTACTAACAATTAGGATAACATATTTTCTTAGTCATAGTTCATGAGTGACGAACATTTCTATAAATATAGTTGTGGTTCATAATACGATCCTCGTTCTAATTAATCCAGGACTGAATGCGTAATGCGGAATGCTCATACGCTATAAATTCAAGGCTTGCGTCACCCGCACTCATACTTCCCGGTCTTGATGGTTTTTGCGAGATTAGAATGGTGTAGAATCCTGAAGAATGAAACTGATAACACTCTCCCGGCGACAGTCAGGCTGTCAAGCAGATCTGTAGATACTACCTAGAAGTAAGTATAAGTGCCAGTATCTTCGGTTCCTGATAAAGTGCGACATAACTATCTGACATATGGCTATCTAACAAATAAATCTGATACATTACTATCGACTTTTTTGCCAGATATTTCTATTCGAGATCTGTGAAACCCAAATTGTATGAAGCATTGCGCGCGGCTCCGCCCTCGTGTTTTTCCGGGATAAAAAGTAGCCTATAGCACTCAGGAGTAATGTAGCTTCCTATTAGTGAAAGAATTTTCAAAATCGGTCCAGTAGTTCTTGAGATTAGCGCGTTCAAACAAACAAAAAAACTCTTCAGCTTTATAATATTAAGTATAGATGAAGGTTAAGTTCCGAATAAACTATCAGGGACTTTATCAGCATGTGGTGAAATCCGTCCTAGGTGTATAACAGAGACTACAGAGTTTAGACTGATGGTTTGACAGCATTTTATTTTTATCAGTTTTTTGCGTGAAGAACATGCACGATTTTTTTTGGAAATGTGTTTAAGAGGCTATGTCGAAAAATTTAAGGTTATTTAAATTCAAATTTCTCGTAAAGTACTAAGATCGGAAGTTTGATTTTTGGGTATGTGTAAATTGAACATATAACTCAATGATTTTCGAAAGCCAAAACACAATTACTACAAATTTTCTCGATAGAAAAAAAATCCAAAGTTACCTCTGATATTTTCTTTAAACACGCTTTATCTCTAAATGGTGTAATATATACATTCGTAACTTGATTTAAATACAAGAACTCAATATTTTCTAAGGTCACAAAAAGACGCAATCAAACTAAATTGAATATTATCACAATTAAAAGAAAATTGGTTTGGCGCTTACGCCATTTCATTTCGGCATACGAGTGCGCTTCCCGTCTCTTCCTCTCATCCGCGACGGCTAAATACGCCATCACTGACATGGGAGTGGCCCGTGCCGACTTCGGTCGCCCGGAATCTTTACTGACGACGGACGTGCGCTCGACATTTTTGGGCGCCTTCAAAGTTCAAATTACCCGTTTGGTATAGGGATGCGGCCGCGCTGCCGCCGTGACCCGCGCGGCAAATTTGAAAGTGCCCTTCAAATTCTATTTTACAGTATATCCAGCTCACGTCCGTGTGTCAATATAAAATTATAGGCTCTATTAGATCTATGAGATAGGTAGCAAGCGTAATTATTACATCCTTTCACCTTTGTAAATTATTTCTTTTCGGAGACCTACTTTAGTTATAATGCGTGATCGGTACGACTACCGCGCTCCCGGTCCCGGGTTCAAATCCCTGAACGAAAAAAATTGACATTGGGTTTTTTTGTATTATTATTTATATTTCGTAATCCAGAGCTAGGGACGCGTAATACCTGGAATGCCATGCTGGGCCAATTTTGCGTAAATGACGCTTGCGTGCCGGTCATACATTTGAAAATTTCGGATTTTGGGTGCAAAGGCTGTTCAAATTTTTACACCATAAAATTATTTTAGTATGAATTTTTATATTACTTATTTATTTATTTATTATGGATCAATAGTCACTAAAATATTCAGAGCCAATGTTAGAATTGGTATACACGGCCGCCATTTTGAATTTCTTTGTTTTAAGGCCAATCGACCTCAAAATCGATTTTTGGGTATAACTTTGGTTACAAAAGACTGATCCAATGTCAGAATTGAATTAAGTGGCCGCCATTTTGAATTTATTTGTTTTTAAGGCCAGGCCACGGCGCAGCGTCGGCCGGCCACCTGCAAGGTCACATAGATTTTAAAGCCAATAAATAGCCCTTAAAACAAGAAATATCTAAATGGTGGCCACTTTTTTTAATTCTAACATTAGATCTGCCTCTTGTACACAAAACAATGCCCAGATATCGATTTTGAGGTCGATTGGCCTTAAAACAAAGAAATTTAAAATGGCGGCTACTTTTTCAATTGTGACATTAGATCAGTCTTTAGTAACTAAAGTTATACACAGATATCGATTTTGAGGTCGGTTAGCCTTAAAACAAAGAAATTAAAAATGGCGGTAACTTTTTCAATTCTGACATTGGATCAGTCTCACTATGTCGGCCACTTTTCTCAATTCTAACATTACCTAAGTCAAGATCTTGCTTTCAACGGCAAGCCAAAAATAGCGAAAGAAGAAACAACCTGTAGATGTTCAGTTTGATATATATTTTGCAGAAATCGGCCCGAGCGGACATGTACGCTTTCAAATTCAAGATGGCAGTCACTTTTTTGGCATTAGGCTCACCCTCTGGGGCCAAAGTATGCCTAGATAACAATTTTGAGGTCAATAGGTATAAAATCGGATCTGACCTTTGTAACCAAAGACGCAAAAGTATCGATTTTAAAGCGAATTGGCCTTAAAAATTAAAACAACATGGCAGCCACTTATTCCACCTTGTACATTAGACACATGTTTTATTGTCCAAAATTTGGCCAGGTATGGATTTTGAAGCTAATTGGTTCTTAAATAAAAATGTTCTAGATTGGTAACGGCTACCTTCACCATTACAAACATTTATACCCTATCTAGTGACCATTGAACCATTATAATGTTTTCAAACTTCATATCAAACTAATTTTATGGTGTAAAAATTTCGATAACCTTTACACCCAAAATTCGATTTTGTATGGCGGCACTGAAGAGTGAAGCATCCTTTAGACCCGGCAAAACCCGGTAAAATAGACCCGGAATTCCAGGGAAGAGGTAGCATAGTGACTGACTTGTCGAGAGTCAAGACTACCTCGATGTCGTAACTCGTAGCTGTATTGCGTGCTCGGTACGGCCTCCGCGCTGAGGTCCCGGGTTTGAATCCAGAGTCGGGCCGTAAAATAGTGACTGCATTTTTTGTATTATTATTTACTTTGTGTCAATCAAAGCTAGGAAAGCCTACAAAAATAAATCAAAACGATGCAAAATATAATTTAAAATGTATTATAGAATTTTCATACTGCTCTGTTTTTTATATACCTACGTACGTCCGAGACCTATTTACCACCATACCAAATTTTACCTAGAAAGTGAATAATACTTTCGATGAGTTTAAATAACTTACAATGTCATTTTACATAATGTTCAAGTAATTAGGTAGTATAGTGACATAATAATGATTCTATAGGCGAATTAAAATAAATTACATGTTTTATAAGTTATAAAACATAGAATTTATTGGAAATTTTAACTATAATATTTATAACGCAGCTGTGTATTTGCATTTGGAATGACGATCTTTTCGCGGGCTTGAGCGCAACGACCTGATGCGATGGCGGTGCGACGCGCGCGATCTGACGCAGCGGGTCGGCGGGGCGCCTCGCACTGGAAATACGCTAAGTATTCACAAACGATACTTAGCTAAGGACAGCTCAATGCTATGATAATAAGGCCCGTATTCACAAACGATACTTAGCTAAGGACAGCTCAATGCTATGATAATAAGTCTGTTTTCGTTAACATTACTTGCATAAGTATAGAAGTAACACTGGCAAGCCATTCATTTCATAAACGATACTCAAGGGACTCTTTGCTGTGCGTTCCCATAGCATTGTGATTGGTTTATATTGTAATGAAACTTCCTCGAGTAGATTGACAGAAAACATCAAACAATGACTTTGAAATTTCAATTTTGATGGAAATTATCAATAGGTATTAAAAATGACACGGATTTCAAATAGTAAAAATACATTACATACATGCGACATCACCGATAAATTCTTGGTAGAAGCCACAACACGAAAGAAGGAGACAACTTGTAAAATTTTTAGTTAAAATAATATTATGTTCGCATTTGCATTATGGACACAAGTTTCGCGCCTTTATTGAGTAAAAATCTCCTAAAATGTGGTAAGTATGATGTTTTCCAGTTTGTTTCCTGGTTATATATATTACAATAATATAAAATGATAAGACGAATAACTGAAGTTGATTTCTTTTAGTTCAAAGAAGTTACCATATTTTACTTCTTCAGAGAGGGAATTAATCGTGGCTTTGATGCGGGAACGGCCTATTATTGAAGACACCGTACGCATGCTCAAAATATAGAGCCAAAGAAGAAGGCTTGGGATAAACTGACAATAGCTTATAATGCACAGTCGTATGTTACACCCAGGGACAATGTACAGTTGAAAAGATGTTGGGAAAATATAAAACTTATAGAAAGAAGGAGCTCTCTCAAGAGTCAATGAGTATGATGCGTATAGAAAAAATATTAGATTATAAAAACAGCTCCATGCTTTACAATAAAAAAAAATTAGAAATAGAACTATAAAAAATACATCTTGAAAATTTAAATATATTTGTTTTATTTTATCCGACCAAATTAACTAAAAATGCTGTGTTATAAAGAATCTGTATCGGAGCGCCTCGGTATGTAGGTATTATATAATTTATATTATTATCATTAATATCCTCGATAATGATGCCATTGGATGTACTAATCTAAACTATCTTTCACTAATAGGAAGCTACATTACTCCTGGGTGCTATAGGCTAATTTTTATCCCGGGAAAATATTTTTATCCCGGAACAACTTATTCATGCGGGTGAAGCCTCGAGCAATACTAGTATTGTATAAAATCGAAGTTGCTACAATCACATGGCACGTTGTCATGAGACTCGTAGCCAACGTTATTATTTATTTATTTAATTTTCTTTGGAAATATTGCCTGGTTGTGATACTGTGAGATTTGAAAATCTCAATCACTTTTCTAGTGTTATTCGTTCTCTGTAGGTCTCTTTCAAGGATATAATCATCAAATTCTTTTTCGCTACTGCAGTCCATCGCAAGTTAACGGATCAAATCAAGAAAATCACACGAATTTACAAACCTAACTTACGTGGTCTCTAAACCCGGTGCTAGATTGACGTTTGTGTTGATTTGCTATGCGTTGCGTAAAATAGCTCGCGAGCTCCTTTTGCTGTGCGTTCATTTTCCTAAATGCATACTGTCATTCGTCTCTTAAGTGTTGTTTAAGAATAAGTTTGACGGACCCTGTGCGTCCGAGAATACTATGCGTCCTCGGGTTGAGTGTTTGGGCATGACAGTCTACGCACTGCGTAGGCCAAGGGGCGCTGTGATTGGCTAATATTGAGATACAACTTTACATCAGTTGGCTGTCAGAAAAACAAAGCTGAATAAGGCAAAGAAAACGATAAAACAACCGACACTATGCGTTCGGGAGCACTATGCGTCCTCTAAGTATTGTTTGTGAATACGGGTGTAAGTCTGTTTTCGTTAACATTACTTGCATAAGTATAGAAGTAACACTGGCAAGCCATTCATTTCATAAACGATACTCAAGGGACTCTTTGCTGTGCGTTCCCATAGCATTGTGATTGGTTTATATTGTAATGAAACTTCCTCGAGTAGATTGACAGAAAACATCAAACATTGACTTTGAAATTTCAATTTTGATGGAAATTATCGGAAATTATCAATAGGTATTAAAAATGACACGGATTTCAAATAGTAAAAATACATTACATACATGCGACATCACCGATAAATTCTTGGTAGAAGCCACAACACGAAAGAAGGAGACAACTTGTAAAATTTTTAGTTAAAATAATATTACGTTCGCATTTGCATTATGGACACAAGTTTCGCGCTTTTATTGAGTAAAAATCTCCTAAAATGTGGTAAGTATGATGTTTTCCAGTTTGTTTCCTGGTTATATATATTACAATAATATAAAATGATAAGACGAATAACAGAAGTTGATTTCTTTTAGTTCAAAGAAGTTACCATATTTTACTTCTTCAGAGAGGGAATTAATCGTGGCTTTGATGCGGGAACGGCCTATTATTGAAGATACCGTACTGTTAGGCGACCGATCCTGACTGTCCTTCTTAATTAAAAGAAACTACAATGTCCACGAGGTCACAGGTTTAATAAGAAAATTAAACTGTTACAATTTTACACACAAGATTCCTGACTTCCAGATTTCTGATGTAATGGTGATTGCTTAAGAAGCGAGTACCACTCGTCGCGAAGCCAATAACTAACTGCCCATAATTAAATAGAATTAAGTATATTGAAAAAAATCACAACTCAGCATTATTGCAATGGAATATTACGCAATGCAATGCAATGCAAATACAAATGCTGAGGTTTCAATTCTTACATATTAGGCAGGGTTGTAACAGCTCCCCCTTTTTGACGGAGCTTCATAGATTAGAAAATGAAGCGAAGTCTATAAAAGTAATTTAAATAAAAATTAGAATAAGAGAGAAATTAGGAAGTCAAGTTACAAATTAGAAAAAACCAAATATTAAGAATATAAAAATTAAAAACAGAAAGTTATATTTCAAAAGCTTAAAACTAACTTCGGAAAAACAGTTTTTCATATTTTAAAACTATCTATAAATTATAGTATTAAAGTAAAATTAACTATCTTTATATGATAGTACCCATATTAAAATTCAAAAGCAACGTAAAATTAAATAGAAAAGCAAACAATGTAAGGTGTAAAATCGAAAATTTTAGATAGGTATATAAAATCAAAATTTAATTTATTAAAAATTTAAATTCCTTTTAGAGGAATGCACAAAATTTACTTTATTCATGTTTTCACCATAACTTTTAATTATTGGCATAGATTTGATTGATCTGTCATCATCAGAGATAGACATTGCATTTAATTCAATTGACTGAGGTATTTTTACATTTTCCTTTTTAGACCTTACATTACAACACTGATTAAAAATTTGTATGCAACATACATTATTACGCTTGTTTGCACAACAGCGATAAACTTTATAAACAACATACAAAAATATGCACACAATTAGGAAGTATGTAAAACTAGAGTAATATGTGCCATATTTAATAAAATGGGATTCCTTCTGAAATTTATTTATTTCATATTGTAAATTATCAATGTCATGATCAGCGTATTTTAATGAATCCAAATTAATTTTATTGAGAGAGATAGGTGACAGATGAGGCAAAGTATGATTGAAATTTTCCTTTTTACAACAATCATCAGATGTTATGTCGAATTGAATATCCAAAGGCGACTTTAATGTGAATGAATAGGAACTAGTAGAAATTAATTGGATTGTTATAGAAAAAGCGATACAAATTTCTGACAGCTTTGCGATACCTGTACCCACAATTGTATAAACATTAATATTATCATGACATTTAACAGTTAGTTTACTTTCATCGGATTGTACATAAATCCATTTATTATTTTTCAATTTTTGCCATATGTCGATTTTACCATATAATATTTTTGAATTACATTGGGAAGGTAATGATAAAGTAATTTCCGTTAATAACATTGATTCACAATTGGGATTAGTTACTGTAGAACATATTGAAATTTGTTCACATATACTATAACTATTATCTATTATTTTACAACAATTGTCGAGATTGTCCAACATAGTATAACGTAATCTGTCATCACTTAAAGCAGTGTAAAAATTAGAAGGTTGGATTATTGCAAAGGTTTGAACATGTGTCTCATCATGAGGAGTCAGTAAAGGAATATTTTTATAAATGGTAAATCTGTCAGCAGTTATAAGCAGAACTGCAAATAAAAATATTATCTTTCTATTATAGAAATATGAGGTAAGTTGAGAAACATCAATTAAAATATGAATATTATGAATGTCTAATGGAACTGTAAATAAATATAAAATGTGTTAATTTAAAGGGAAGCAGGTTTAATTTCATTAGTATGGTATTTCATATGTTTGCGACCTACTTGTAATGTAACATTATGTTTATTATGAACTTTTAAAATTTTGTAAGGTCCCTTCCATATAGGCGAGAGTGCCTTACGCAACCTATGATGTTGCTTTAAATAGACTATGTCTCCAGTTTTATAATTTGTTTCATGAGAATTGGAATCATAGTACCTTTTTGATCTTTTTTTACTCATATTAATATTTTCCAAGGCTTTTTCTCGACTAAATTGCATTCTATATTGTAATGCGCGAATGTATTCATTATAAGTAGGGGAATTAGATGTACCGTATAGCGAGTTTGGGATGGTTGGCTTATAACCATATAATAATTCATAAGGAGTGAATCCAGTAGTACAGTGAGGAGTAGTATTATAGGATAATATCGCGGTAAATAGATAACAATGCCAATCATT
Source organism: Sphinx pinastri (assembly GCA_947568825.1). Classification (NCBI taxonomy): domain Eukaryota; kingdom Metazoa; phylum Arthropoda; class Insecta; order Lepidoptera; family Sphingidae; genus Sphinx; species Sphinx pinastri. The sequence goes on from OX387630.1 coordinate 11,658,120, forward strand.
TTGATTTTCGTTTACAAAAGATTTTAGGTACTCTTTTAATGTTGCATGAGAGCGTTCAAGTGCTCCATTGGTTTGTGGATGATAAGGGGTAGTAAATAGGGGTTTAATTTTAAATATTTCTGTCAATTGCCTAAACAACTCAGAGGTGAAACATGTACCCATATCAGTTAAAATAGTTTTTGGAAACCCAAAATGTGCTATAAAATGTACGAGATTTCGAGCTATTTCTTCACTTGTTGCTGAAATCATAGGATAACAACTAGAAAATTTAGTCAAATCATCTTGTAAAGTTAATATAAATTTAAACTTTTGGAAACCGGCGTCGGGTAGAGGACCTACGACGTCTAAAGCTAGGCGTTCAAATGGCCTAGTAGATGAGGAAGTTATTTCCATCGGAGCTTTATTAGATTTTCTTAAAGGTTTATTAATTTGGCATAATTTACATTTCCTCACGTATTGTTCAATATCAGAACGCATGCCCTTCCAATAATAAGAGGCTTTTAATCTATTATACATGCGTTTTGAACCTGGATGACCCGCAATAGTGGAGTCATGATTTTCTTTTAATATTTTGGGAATTTCAATAGGAGTTGGATAAATTAACAGATTTTTGTAAATATGTATTTTAATATTAGTTTCATTAAAAATATAAGAAATCATGTTATAAATTTTAGTATAAGCTAATTTTGAGAACGGATCAGTAAAGTCAGATATTGCAAGATCTGAGACAGGGTTATTATTTAAAATATAATTTCTAAGCTTCATTAACAAATTAAAAATATATTTAAATTTAGTTTCTTCATAATGATGGATTTTTGTAAATAGAAAATAATAAGTTTTATTTTTATCATTCAATGTGTAAATAGTATAAGGTTCGCGTTCGGAATTTATTAAGTCAGCAGAATTGTCAAGTTGCGACAATATTTCTTCGCAATGTGGCAAAGAATAATCAAAATCTAAAGAGACTGGGCAAGCAATTGCGTTGCATTTAGATAAATGTAAACCTTGAGAATGTTCTTCTATAACGGTATTCGAAATTGGAAGTTTATTTAAAATTTGAGCTTTAATGTATTTTTCATACGACAAATTATTTAAATTTTCAATATCAATTGCGTTTATGGGACAACGAGAAAGCGCATCGGCATTAGAATTGAGGCGACCCTGCTTATAAATAATTTTATAGTCGTATTCTTCGAGTTTGAGGCGCCAGCGAATAAGTCTACTACCGGGATCTTTTACATTAAAAAGCCAAACCAAGGGCCTATGGTCGGTAACAATTTTAAATTTGCGCCCAAATAAATAGGGACGGAAGGTTTTCACTGCAAAAATAATGGCAAGAAGTTCCTTTTCTGTTGTAGAGTAATTACCTTCTACCTTATTAAGTGTCCTAGAAGCATATGCGATAGGTTTATCTTTACCTATATCGCCTTGAGAGAGAACTGCACCCACGGCATAATTTGAAGCATCCGTTGTAATAATAAACGGAGCCGAAAAATCTGGGTATTGAAGTAGAGGAGCCGTGGTAAGTTTTTCTTTAAGAATTTGGAAAGCAGCGTCTTGTTCAGATGTCCAATTAAAGGGTACATCCTTTTTTAATAAAGAAGTTAGAGGTTTAGTTAATTTTGAAAAATTTTCAATAAAGCTACGATAATAGCCTACTAAACCTAGAAACGATTTTATATGCTTAACATTTTGTGGGACCGGAAATTCAGTGACTGCTTTAACTTTGTTAGGATTTGGTAAGACACCCTTGTCGGTAATAATGTGTCCTAAATATGCAACTTCGCGACGTAAAAACTCACATTTGTCTGGTTGCAATTTTAAATTAAATTTTCTTAAGCGGTCAAAAACGAGACCTAATTTTGAAATATGAGATTCAAGATCATGTGAATAAATAATACAGTCATCGAAATGAATATAACAATGAAGACCTTGAAGACCCGAAAGTGCCGTGTTCATAAGACGTTGAAATGTTGTAGGCGCGTTTTTTAAGCCGAAAGGCATCCTCGTAAATTCATAATGACCAGAGAGACTTGAATTAGTACTGACAGTAAAGCCTGTTTTAGAAGCGTCCTTGGGATTCATTCTAATCTGATGAAAACCACTTGCGAGGTCAAGCGTGCTAAAGTATTTCGAATGTCCTAATTGGTCAAGTATATCGGTAATTAAAGGTAGTGGATAGCTCTCAGAAACAGTAACATCATTAAGACGACGATAATCTATAACTATTCGCCACTTACTTTTGCCAGAGGCATCTATTTTCTTGGGGACCACCCATACTGGTGCACTCCATGGCGAAATTGAAGGTCGAATAATATCTTGGTCGAGCATCTTACGAATTTGCGTGTCGACTTCCTCCTTATGAACTTCGGGGAAGCGATATGATTTTACATGTATAGGGGGTGTATCTCCTGAGTTTATAGAATGCTCGATAGCATTTGTAAAAGACAAAGGCTCGCCATCAATATGAAATATATCTGTATATTTAGAACATAACTCTAACAGTGACTTCTTTTCTTCAAAATTTAAATGAGAGCAGCGTATAGAATTTACAACTTTATTCAAACGGTTTGGTTGTGTTGTAAAAATAGAATTAACGCATTCATAAGAGCAAGTATCGTTAAAAGGAGACAATTGAACACTGTAATCTGTAATTTCTACATTTGAATTTGTGGTATTTAAAATAGAAACATTAATTTTTTTATTGGGCTTAATAGAGACAATACAATTTGCGACATAAACACCTTCACTTAAGGTATGATTTAATACGAGAGCTTCATTGTTTTTGTAGAGCTCGTGCGAGTAATTTGATACAGTGCACTCTATAACCGCTTCAGAACGAGCCGGTATAATGTAAATCGGTTGATTATAAACAATGGGTATTGAATGTCCTTTGATTGACAACGATTTTGACGAATAATCTATATTTGCATTAAAATAGTTGAAGAAATCGCTACCGATGATTCCGTCATAATTTGTTAAATTTACGTCATCCGTTGTGACGTGGAATTTATAATTAAATGTTTCACTTGATATATTAAACTCTAATTGAAAAGTACCCAATGTTTCAACAATAGTTTTTGAATTGGTTATGCCCTTTAACCTTACAATCTCGGAAGAAAGTTCTGGAATTTCACTTAGACTGGATTGCTTTACTAGACTGATACTTGATCCAGTGTCAATAAGAAAACAAATTTGTTCCGTAGAATATTTAGAATTTAAATAAATATGGGGTAAAGATATCTTTTTGTTAAAAGTTTCAGTACAAAAGGTAGTTATATTATTATCTTCATCAAAATTAGAACTTAGCAATATATTTTTATAATTAGGTTCACTACATAATATAGTAGGATTTAGAACACTCTCTTTTTTTTGTAGAGGTTTGTCAAACATAGTATAATTAGAACTCGATTTTCGAGATGTACAATTTTTTACGTTTATAGACTTAGAAAAACTCGGCTTGTTCCGAGATGAACTTTGTAAAATAGTATGACTCAACTTATCGTCCTTTGTGGACGGTTGAGGTGTAACGAAATTAGGAAAACTCTTGTCATTTATAGACAGAGGTGCTTTACAAAAACTCAGAGACTCTTTATTTTTATTTAAGCTGAGAGAATTCTGAGATGAAGAACTCGGTTCATTTTTCCGAGATGTATTAATTAAACTCGAGACTTTAGCTTGAGGTGAATTATAATTATAACAACAATTGTGTTTAATGTAACTTGAATCAGCGTTATACTCTGAAGTAGGATAATTTTTAATTGTGCCATTTCTATTATAAGATTTCGGCAGGCACACATCCGAAATCATTCGTCGTTTAAATTTTCATTATGCTCGGAATCACATGTGTGTATATTAACATTGTTGTGCGCGCTAGGATTTGAGTGACGTTGCAATGTGGTGTTACCACGTGAAATTTGAGCTTTAGAAGTATTATGCGCACTTTGATTATATTTAAATTGTAATTTACGACACTCTTGAATCGTATGACCTACATTTTTACAATAATTACAAAATTTTGCAAAACTGGAAGAAATATTAGTAGAATCGATATGATAAGATTTTCGGAATGAGGTACCAAATTTATTGTGGGAATTGCTCTTCTTATAGCACTCGGATGAACTGTGGCCAATTTTATTACACACAGAACATCTTTTTAAAACTTTTTGAGATGAACTAGCTTTGGATAAATTATGTAGTTTTTCTTCATCGATGGCGTATTGAACCGCCTCGTTTAAATTTGAAGGATTCCTACATCTCACAATACTAGAAATATTTTCGGAATTTAAATTCAGCATAAAAGTATTGAGAGCGAGATCTTCCATGGCTGCTATTCTGCCCGGAAGTTCGTTTGGATTTTTACAACTATAATGTATATCAGATTGAATGCGTGTTAGTATTGATTCAAGACGTAATGAATATTTAGTGATATCCTCAGAAGCTGACTGCTTACAATTTTGTAAATCGACGAGAAGATGCGTGGCGTGTTTCTTTTCGCCAAAAGTAGTTTTAAGAAATGATTTAATTTCATCCCATGTAGAAAATGTTTTTAAACTACTTGCAACTTGAGCCTTGCCTTCAAGTTGGGATAGTATAAATTTACAAAGAACATTTTTCTGGTCGGTTGTCGCAAGGGACATAGCATTATCGCAATTGGTAAGAAATGCGGGAAGGGATTCTCTATCACCATTATACACTTTAATAAACTTGGTCAAAACGTTAAGTGTAATTTTTTCGGACATTTCACTGACTTCAGGTTTAATTGATTTAGAAGCGTCTGATTTAAGCAGTGACATCAATGAAGTTGGACAAATATAAAATTCAAAACATAAAATAGATGAAATTGTAAAAAAAAAATACACGTATAAAATCTAATCAAAATTTAAGTTTGTACACATAGAATTACGAATTTATAGAATAAGGATTGTAAAATGTTGTATATAAATTCTTGAATAATAATTAATTTGTAAATTTCCCTTTGTAAAATTATTATATATCTTTGTAAAAATAGAATTAAATGTGTACAAATTAAAATTATTGACTAAATTTAAAAATAGAATAAAACCTTTATAATATAATAAATTCACTTTGATATTATTGCACTTGGTAACAAAAATATATTATTAAGCACTCACAGTATGACGTAAATGGGTTGCATATTCACCACGCAGTAACGCGATGCTCGAGGAACACACTCAGCAATAGCGGTGTTTCAAAGGACGGGTCACGCGCTCGTGTGGTGGTGAACACGTGGTGCTGGGTTCTGATGCAGGCTCAGGCGACGACTGAGGCTTACTGTCGACCAGGGATGATGATGAGTTAGTCTGGCTGGGGACTGCTGATGCGGGCTCACGCTGGTTAGATGAGGCTGACCGTCGACCAGGTTGAAGTCCGGGGAAGTCAAGGTGTGTGGGACTGCGGGCTCCTGCTAGAAGATGAAGACTGACCGTCGAATCCTTTGTGGCTCGGAGTAGCTTAGTGCAGGCTCAAATTAAATGAGACTTACTGTCGACCAAGAGACAGCTTCACAGGGGGTCGAGGATTCAGATGCCAGGGTCCACGTGACTGTTAAGACCTCTTCGGCATCCCACTTCTGACACCAGTTTGTTAGGCGACCGATCCTGACTGTCCTTCTTAATTAAAAGAAACTACAATGTCCACGAGGTCACAGGTTTAATAAGAAAATTAAACTGTTACAATTTTACACACAAGATTCCTGACTTCCAGATTTCTGATGTAATGGTGATTGCTTAAGAAGCGAGTACCACTCGTCGCGAAGCCAATAACTAACTGCCCATAATTAAATAGAATTAAGTATATTGAAAAAAATCACAACTCAGCATTATTGCAATGGAATATTACGCAATGCAATGCAATGCAAATACAAATGCTGAGGTTTCAATTCTTACATATTAGGCAGGGTTGTAACAGTACGCATGCTAAAAATATAGAGCCAAAGAAGAAGGCTTGGGATAAACTGACAATAGCTTATAATGCACAGTCGTATGTTACACCCAGGGACAATGTACAGTTGAAAAGATGTTGGGAAAATATAAAACTTATAGAAAGAAGGAGCTCAAGAGTCAATGAGTATGATGCGTATAGAAAAAATATTAGATTATAAAAACAGCTCCATGCTTTACAATTAAAAAAAAATTGGAAATAGAACGATAAAAAATACATCTTGAAAAATTAAATAGAGGTGTTTTACCTGAAAATAAAACACATATTAAATACTTACCTTATTTGAAGCTTACTAGATTGAGATAGGCACTTCCTGTTTTCCGTTTCCTCTACCTTCCTTTTCATTTTATCTATCTGTCTCGCTCGCACATCCGTTCTCCCACCAGGCCACCGCCCCACCAAAGGTGTGCTCTGTGGTGGTCGGTGTTCTAGGAATCATTGAGTCGATAATCTACCAGGCAGAAATTGAAATGTAAGCTTCAAATAAGGTAAGTATTTAATATGTGTTTTATTTTCAGGTAAAACACCTCTATTAAACACTTGACCGTTATTTGAAGCTTACTAGATTGAGACGTGTCTGTTATCGCCTGGTGGGGCATGATGCCAATGTGATGAAATATTGATGATGATCCTATTTTGAAAGGAAATATGTTATGCCAAGTATACATTAGATTAGTTTAATAATCCATATGTGCGAGAAAAAGGATTACTTACAAATGTAAATACGCATCCAAAATGGTATTGTATGGACTATGATATTCGTATGTATAAAATGTTACGAGTACCTATACAGACATATACTCGAATTTAATCAGCTGCTTTAAACAAATTAACGATTTCACAGCTACTATTATTTTTAGATATTACTTCCTTACGTTAGAAACGGGTGAATGTATTTTGTGGTCTCCAGTAGAGACCTTTGCAAGAATCTCATCTGAAGGACAAATTATGAATCCCGTTTTTGGAAGCCGATCGTATGCTCCCTAAAGAATTCACTACTCCGTTTCTAACAATATGGATTTTACCTAGCCGGCTATAACTGTACGGGAGACAGGCTTTGGTGAACCTCTAATATTAATAAATAAATTAGTACAGTTTCCCAATCTACGCTTTTCTTCCAAAATAAATATAGTACCTACGTTTTACCCAGAATACTGGGTCCATATTCTTGTTCTTAGTTAGGTTAGGAGACAATTTCGCGCCTGATTGTCTATAAGTAGCAGTATCTGCTATTGAGCCATACATGGGCCATAGGATCAAATTTTTACAATCTACAGACAATTGTTTGGATTAGACTGCAAACAATGTCAAATCGTGAACTCTTCTGCCAGAGCAAAGAAGTAATAGCGTTGTAGTTGTCTGCGTGTCGCAAATACAGCATTTTCATTGTCAAGACTATTCAAAAGCGTAACTAACTTATCTACGTTCCATATCATAGATTAGAGTTCAGGATATGTTGGACGAAGGCGTGCGAACTTAGACTACCACCATTGTTATAATAATTCAGCGTGCAGAATGCAGACTTGTGTAACAAAATAATGTTGTAAGCAAATCCATTTACAACAAAACGTGCTAAACTTCGACCCGTGGGTTCTAAAGGCTCTACTTTATGTTTTTTTTTTTTTTTTTTTTTTTTTTTTTTTTTTTTTTTTTTTTTTTTTTTTTTTTTTTTAGTTCAGTTCAGCCCTCGAGACCATACAACTTCATATTATCTTTTTGGTAGAAGGACGCCAGAAGATTATAAAGGTTCTATTTGAACTTTAATCTACCCGTCAACGCCCGCTTATATATAGCTATAAGCTAATTTCCTTATATTAATGGACACCTGTGTCCATCGCGGGCGTTGAAGGATTAAATTCCATGACTACCCCCACATTTCCATACTTTCAATGTCATCGCTTGAATTTTGGGGGGGTGGGAAGTCGGTCACCGTCTATCAGGTGTAACTAAGGTTCCTTGATCGTGATCCGGGGCGCCAGCGCTCGGGTTCTAGGGTCTTATCTCCAGAATACTCTGTCCCACCTCGGTATAACCAGGAGGACAATATCAGATTCTGAATTGAGGTGCTGTAACACTAGGGATGGAAATAGTCCGACTCGTGGGTAAATCCAGTTTCTGGAGAATGCATCGTGGTAAATCGCGCGAACGTCGTTCAGGTGCAAAGATACATAGTTGCTTACCACCTTCGCTCGTTCTGACGCAAATAGATCTATCACGGAAAGCCCAAACTTTTCGATATTTTCTGTACACTGAAATAGATGCCAGCCTGGGGCACGTCCACAAGGCGACAATTGGTCTGCGTGACTGTTGTACATTCCTGGAATGTATTAAATTTCGAGAGTGATCTGGAAGTTGTCCAGAATATGAAACAGTTCTTTGATTAACTGAATCGAGGGTCTAAGGGTAAGACTTGGTCCCCCCCCCCCCCCCCCCCTCGTTTCACAATAATGCTACGTCTTGTTGTCGCATTGTACTAGAACCTTGGGTACGCTCAGATATTGGTCTTGTTAACTTATGACCTTCAGTATTGTGAGCAGCGCATTGATTGCAATGGAGATGTCGTTCTTGTTTGATCCATAAGCCCGACATTGGGCGGCTGTCGAGCTGAGCTCCCCACGCTATACCTGAGGCGCCTCTGGCGGAAAATTATGTGGTCAACGGTGGTTGATAATGGAACCGAGAAGACACATGGCAATTTGGATGCCACCATTTTAATAACTCGCGCACCTCCATGGTTAGAACATAGGTACAGCCAGGAGCTTATTTAAAGAGTTTGTTCAAAAAGATACGAATGTTTCGAAAATTAAGCCTGCTCTGAGGGACAGTTAACACTGGCAAATTTTAGAAGCCCAACCAGACTATGTAGTTGCTTTACTGATATCATGGCCTTTCGCAGTAAATCCAGTACTTTTTGTGTTACGAGGAAGATCTTTTCCGGTGGCAATGATTGCTTGTTCAACCATGGATACCACAAAACTCATAGAAATATAAGACTTTTGCAGGTGGACGTGACTAACTTTTGTGAATTCGTTCGCCAACCTAATAAATGTAAACGGTCTAACACTTTTGGGTGTGGACTCGAAGAATTTGCAAATCTTAATTGAATAGCATACTTTGGAAAGAAACAAGTATTCGAACACGTTCAAGTCTTAAGGTGTGTGCCACCCATTGATTAAAGACGCAAAACCTTTGGCTGCAGAGTCCAAACGGCAGGCAGGTCATTTTCAGTCATTTCCGCGGTAAATAAATCGCAGAAACCCCAACGTGATAGGGAGATAGGCTGGTAGAAATAGGCCTGGGAAAGATCTACTTTACAAAGCCAGTCGCCTGGTTATAGGAAGTCTGAGACACTACATATGTTTATCAACCTGAAGGGTTCCGTGTAAACACAATTGTTTAACATTGACAATTTGTCGATTACTGCCCTCGTTCTTGGGAATCAGAGACATTGTCGATGTAAAGGTTGGAGACCAGTGACAACCATCAGAACACTTTTAAATAACATCTCCGTAATAAATGCACACATTTCTAGAGATTCCACTGTTACAAATGGCTTCCGTAAATTAGGTAGAGCAAAAGGGGGTTTTTTCTCAGAAAAGGTATGCGATAGCCTGTTATTATGCGCAGCAAGGTGTCTGACGCTCCCAGCTACTTCCATCGATCGACAAAACACTTCAACTGGCCCGCTTTGAAGTAGGCAGAAACCCCTCTCTTTTACCGCTTGGTAGTCGTGGGCCGTGTTGGGCTTCTTAGTATTCTTGACCGGCTCTTGTCACTGTTTACCACCACGTGGACAAATGAATCCATGTGTATTATGTCTATCACCACATTGACCACTATTGTTATTACCGTTACCTTGTGGGCGTCGGTAATGTTTACAGATAAAAGTGGAGTGGTTATGACTACAACTCTGCAGGAGTGTGTGCATGGCGCAGTATAACATGCATGATGTGCACCCTACGAGGGTACGAAAAAAAAAAAAAAAATTATGCTGACTCCTGCGAGGGGTTGTGATTGGTAATATTAACCCACTTTTGCGAAACAGGTTTATAGCCACTGCCTTTATTTGGAGGTAAAAAACAGTCTTTATAAAACCTCCATTTCTAAGACCACAACTCTGCGAGAGTTCTGTGCATGGCGTTGTACAACATGCATGAAACGCACCCTGCGAGGGCACTGAAACAATTTACCGACCCCTGCGAGGGGTAGTGATTGGTAATATTAACCCAGTGTTTGTGAAACAGGTTTATAGCCACTGCCTTTATTTGGAGGTAAAAACAGTCTTTATAAAACCTCCATTTCTACGACCACAACTCTACGAGAGTTGTGTGCATGGCGTTGTACAACATGCATGAAACGCACCCTGCGAGGGCACTGAAACAATTTACCGACCCCTGCGAGGGGTAGTGATTGTCTTTATTTACCCTTTCTAAGAATAATGTGCATGGTGGTCAAAGATCAGTTGTAGGAAGTCGGAAGGAACCTTTTGATATTCCCCTTCCGAAAATAGCTCAACTATCTTGTTATGTAACTGCTCTGGTACTATATTGTCGGAGTGACGAGACCATGTGATGAGATCAGTCAAATTCTAAATTCTTAATCTGTAAGACTTCTTGTTGCTTAAGTATGCAAATTGTCAGAGCACCGTAAGCTTTATCAGCATAAGCTAAATACCGTTGTGTATTATATGATTTGCGCCTCTACGTACTTAACCTCAGACCACTCACATTTGTCGGAATGCTAAAATTTTAGCAGCTTAAAGTAACATTCAGGATTCTTCAGAAGCTAGAAGGATCCTTTAATTTAACCTGAATTTCAAACTTAAATTAATTAAGGTCGCTAGATTTTACGCCGTCCGGCTCATAATCATAATATAATAATCTACAATCCTGATCCAATAATATGTCCTCATCAGTGTTATTCAACTCCTGTTGGGCTACAACAAGTAGGTATTTCTGGCTGCTGCTAGGGCAGCCTGTATTACAGACATAAAAGCGATTGCATTAGTTTTACCCCGCCGTTCTCTACTATAGCGGTGCTGACGAGGATCTTGGATCGTTGGAATCAGTATTATAACTACTATCGTCACTAGGAAAGGACGACCTACTCTTTGTTTAATGACGACGCAATGTGGTTCTCCGGCGGGAATCGAACCCCGGTTTCCCGCGCAGGGATACTGACCACTATACTACCAAAGATCCATCTTAATCAATGACTAGTGAGTACTAGTACTTAGTAGTACAGCACTTTTCCTAAAGAATAAAATAATATATTTGAAAACGAACGGTAACACCGTTATAATTATTTCTTTTTTTTTTAAAATAGTAATATATGAAAAAGTATAAGGAAAGGTATAATTTATGCAAGTTTTCTTACTTACGGTTTAGACCGAAAGAAGTCACTAAAACACTGCAGTAAACACTTTTATTACTTATTTCACTTTGTATATTGAAACTGCACCGTGTTTTAGTAGACGACTGCACTCAACGGAAAACTTGACGCCAATGGTTCCTAGAACACCGACCACCACAGAGCACACCTTTGGTGGGGCGGTGGCCTGGTGGGAGAACGGATGTGCGAGCGAGACAGATAGATAAAATGAAAAGGAAGGTAGAGGAAACGGAAAACAGGAAGTGCCTATCTCAATCTAGTAAGCTTCAAATAACGGTCAAGTGTTTAATATATTTGTTTTATTTTATCCGACCAAATTAACTAAAAATGCTGTGTTATAAAGAATCTGTATCGGAGCGCCTCGGTATGTAGGTATTATATAATTTATATTATTATCATTAATATCCTCGATAATGATGCCATTGGATGTACTAATCTAAACTATCTTTCACTAATAGGAAGCTACATTACTCCTGGGTGCTATAGGCTAATTTTTATCCCGGGAAAATATTTTTATCCCGGAACAACTTATTCATGCGGGTGAAGCCGCGAGCAATACTAGTATTGTATAAAATCGAAGTTGCTACAATCACATGGCACGTTGTTATGAGACTCGTAGCCAACTTTTTGGTCAAACAAGGATCAAATCCTCTTCGACTCTATACTACGTACTTCTATTGTACGTTCTACTATGTTTCTAGTTTTTATGTTAGCTTTATTGTAATTTTCTTTGGAAATATTGCCTGGTTGTGATACTGTGAGATTTGAAAATCTCGATCACTTTTCTAGTGTTATTCGTTCTCTGTAGGTCTCTTTCAAGGATATAATCATCAAATTCTTTTTCGCTACTGCAGTCCATCGCAAGTTAACGGATCAAATCAAGAAAATCACACGAATTTACAAACCTAACTTACATGGTCTAAAAAACCCGGTGCTAGATTGACGTTTGTGTTGATTTGTCACACTATGCGTTGCGTAAAATAGCTCGCGAGCTCCTTTTGCTGTGCGTTCATTTTCCTAAATGCATAGTCATTCGTCCCTTAAGTGTTGTTTAAGAATAAGTTTGACGGACCCTGTGCGTTCGAGAATACTATGCGTCCTCGGGTTGAGTGTTTGGGCATGACAGCCTACGCACTGCGTAGGCCAAGGGGCGCTGTGATTGGCTAATATTGAGATACAACTTTACATCAGTTGGCTGTCAGATAAACAAAGCTGAACAAGGCCAAAGAAAACGATAAAACAACCGACACTATGCGTTCGGGAGCACTATGCGTTCTCTAAGTATTGTTTGTGAATACGGGTGTAAGCCACGCCCATCACCGTCCGATATTTTTTCGACATAGCCCCTTAACGTGTACGGAGCCGCAAACTAAAGATAGTGTACTTAGTGTATATTATGTATCGACGCTGCTGAATGACTACCTACATCCACTTCTTCAAATGAAAATAATACCTAATAGTGACGCATTTGCATTAGGGTCATAGGGCTCCCATTCTACTCATTAAGCATCGCCTGAGTCAAGGGTGCTTGATAATCTCGACACAGCCAATTAATTTAAAGAACAATTCCAAGTATAAAAATGAGAATAATTTCCTGAAGCAGTTAAAAGTACCTTTCCAAACTTATCTCATTTGCCACAACTATTCAGACTTGTGAATCTAGTGTAGGGTGCCCAACACCAAAATTTTAAATTTGAATTTGAAGTTCGAAAAACCAGGACAATTCAGTTTAAAATCAGGGTCCAATAGTAGAATAGCAATAGTTAAATTGAGAAAAAGTGAAAATAGGTTAAATGTAATGAAATTTTAAAATACATGTCCGCGACCGACCGCCATTATCAGGGCGCTTTATAAGCTCAGAAGACTGTTAGATTGGGACTGTTGGCAACCCTAACTTAGTACAACTACTTCGGCACTGAGGGGACGAGGTATACCTTTTTATAACACCTCTTTTTTTATAACATTACATACCATAACAAAAAAATCAAAGACAATTATGTAACAAAAACGTATTGTTTTACATCATTTTGTGACACACTTTTTGCATTAGATTCTCATTACCATCTTCGAAATGTCGATATAAATATATACTGGAACAATTTTCATAACATGATTATCAGTTTTATACCAAACTTCAGCTTATATACGACATTATATCATTGAGTAAGTCGCTTAGTACTTCTAGATCGGTTTTCATGTACACATCGTATCCGTAATCATTTGCTTCGTCTATTTCATAATCCGTGACAAACACGTCTGGTGTATCCCTGAAAACATGATTAAATGCTTAAAATAAGTGTTAGATGTTTTAATAATGCATGGAAACGTGTTGCAGTCACGATTCGCGAATCCTCGAAAAACGGCCAAAATCAAAAAAGGAACTCAATCGTCATCTTTGGATCGATCTAGAAACGGACCAATCAGGATAAAGTTTGTTTGAGATGACAACTGTGATTGGTTTATTCTCGGAATGGATCCATAGATAGCGATTGGGATGGTTACTTGATTATGGCCGTGCTACGTGAGTTAATAGGCTCTTTTAAAAATATATTTTCAGTGCCTTACATATGACAATACCGTATCAACGGTATTGTCATATTCTTCAAAAAAAAATTAGGTTTAAAGTCGCAAAAAATACACTGATACCAAATACGTGTATACCTTAATATCACATTAAATGTTTCTTAAATCAATAAGCCTTACAAGTTACGACCCTCGATATGTCAATAATTTGGATGCAGGCCGTTTTTGACAGGTTCGTCTGGAAATCTTTAGGGGAGGCCTATGTTCAGCAGTGAACGTCGTGTGGCTGATGATGATGATGATATGTAAATTTATTTTAATTTAGTAGGACAAAGATCCAAAAGCATGGTTTTAGAGGTTCCTAAAGCTGAAACTCTGTGAAAGCAAACCAAGATATTTACTTTTGATAAAAAAATTGTAATGAGTTTACAATATTAGTTAGACATAATGCTAACTAAAATGCGATCCACCTGCAATTCATTCAATTGTACATAAAAATCTTCTTTCTAATGTAGCTGCTTCCAACATTAATCTTACATAGGTTTACACTAAAATAAAATAACTACATAAATTTTCTAAAACTGTATAATTCAACAAATTTCCAAAATATTAACATGTACTTTAAAACAACAGATCTTCAATTTGTATACAAATTACTATATACACATTGTCTATATTATCTATCACCTACAAGCTACAGTTATTGTACGAGTGAAAAGATTTACAAAACATATAACAACTTTTACTCTATATTACAATATTGTACTGTAGGTGTGTGTCAATTGAATACAGGCACGGATTTGCGACAGGGTTGAGGGGAACTTGACCAAGATTTTTGTAATAATAAATATTTATGCCTGTAAAACATCATGCCTTAACAGACAGAAAACATTGACTCTTAATTTATTGTCTATTTGTCTCACTGTAAAAAACAACTCGCTCTTAAACTGCGTAAGTTATTTGTGCTAAGGATTTTTTGCCATTACATAAACGGCTTACAAATGCAATATGTAACATTAGCTAATGATTTTTCAACCCCGAATATTCCATAATCCGTGCCCGAGCTTTTGTATAAATTCTACTAATTATAAAAAATGTCGAAAGAAATCACTTTTTTTCGCTTGCTAATGCCTGCCCAAGGGATGCTGTGGCTACTGCAGGATTTGCTGCCGTTACAATCTTGTCCAAAAGCAAACGAGTTTGCAACTAAAAAGAAAAAAAAAGGAAAAAACTACTTATTCGTACTATGAAAAATAAGCGACGGGATATTCTCTTATACCCTTTTTCACTGGACTTGCTTAAAATATAAGTACCTCCGATTTTTTCATGCTTTACGTAAATTTTGATTTATATATCTGCAATTTCGAATAATAAAAAATAAAATATGCATTGGATCTAATTACGTAAACGGGCACCAAACCACAAAACGAAAAAAAAAAAGAACAAAACAAAAGGAATAAAACAAAAAAGAATAAAAAATATAGGTCCAATTGTTTAGAGCCGCTTTTTATATACTACGCAATAAAGTTGTGAAATATGAAGTTCTATTTAAGTAATATATCATATTAGCCCTGAGTTTAGCATATAAAATAACAAATTTAATTTCTAAAAGCATCCAAAAAATCTTTAAATATTGTCTATTTTGTATTATTAAATTATTTACTAAACAATGCAATTATTTTTTCATTCACCTCATTCCCGTTACTCTGAGCTGCTGAACGGACCCGGTCCAACTCCTCCGCCAAATATTTCGACTTCTCTTGGGCTTGCCTCTGTTGTAGTACATACGTATTTCTGGAACAGTATAGACAAGATTGGATTTTAAAATATTTAAGACTGAAGATCATGTGTATTATGATATGTACTTTCAATTTAATTTACAATTGAATTAAGACAAAGTGTACAGTGCTAGTAACCTAGAACTCACTACGCTGTGTCAGCATTATTCGTCGGTCGCCCCACGCGGCACATTTAGGGGGACCGGCAAAAAGCGTAAAATAAAACCTCGTACAGATTTAAATTTTGTCTCGTGCACCAGTGACTAGGGGCAGCATGTATGTCACTTATTTGTTGAAATGATCGATTTTTTTTAAATTTTGAGTCCGCCCCGGGCGGCAACCCACGCTACGCCACTGCGTCACAAGTATTAATTGACTCGTCAACGCCCGCGGTGGACGCCGGCGTCCAGGTATATATCTATATATAAGCGGGCGTTGACGGGTTAAATCGTAACAAGTAATTTTACCAATCAGGTCATGTTTGTCAATCAAACGTGTCGCGTGACCTCATTACCATTACCACTTTACCATACCATTTAGACTAGTTCAGTGTGGATAAACCGATTTTACCAGAACACTATTCTATTTACATTTACGAACCATAGGTAAATCCTTGTACGGTTACCACACCCTGTACACAAGTAGACTGTAAAAAATCTTTGCAATAAGGATTTTTTGTTCTTTTCATGCATAGCCAATAATATTATGTATATTGAAAAAAAACGGCATGAATCGCACTGCAGCTTAGCTACATGTCCCATTGTAAACGAATTGTATGATAGTTACTGTCACCAATTTTTTTTTAAGTAGAATAAAACAGTACTATTTGATAGCACAAATAGATAAAATGTTGGTATCCAGTTACCTACATAGTACTATAGCTCCTTAGAGCAGCATTTCCCAAACTATGGGTTGCGGGGGAATATTGGGCGGACCCTGAAAAACAGGACGAATGATAATCACGATTGGGCGAGAAACTAACTAAAAGATTCATAGAAAAATCTCTCCTTTTATGCAATCTAGTATTAAAAATGACTTCATGTCAGCTAAGAAGTGAGTCTAGAATTTGTAAGTTTTGTTAGGTGGGTCGCAGTCCAGTCAACTTTTGGAGCCACTGCCCTAGAGCATAGGTTACCGTGGTAGGCAACTTAACACATTAGTTTACAGAGAAAGGTGAGAGAGTGAGATATAGTTTGAAAGTTAAATCCATACCTGATAACGTAAATCTGCAACACCACACCAATAAATGCAACGCCAAAACATATCATAATGATGTAGTAATTAGGCAGCTTTTTGATACCGCCCACGCCATAGTATGAGTTCGCGTTCGTCTTCGACCTCTGTGACTTGGCAGTGCTGTCATAGTAACTATATTGTGGGTTCTTTCTTAAACTGAAACAGATGTTTACACATTTACATACTTCCGTCGATCAGTTTGCATAATATCATGCACTTACTATACATTTTTTATATTTGGCAATTAAGAATACAGGTCTTTGATTGATCTTCCCACATTTATATTCTCCCATTACTTTATTGGCGGATTTTAATGCATTTTAGCAATTAACATTCTTTGTAAGATTATATTACCTGAACAGTATTATCTCTGCAAAAATTATACAGGTACTGCAGTGATATTACATTAATGTTAATGAAAAAACTAATATTAACAAATTATTGGTTAATTTTTATTGCCAGGAACATTGCGTTTACATTTATTTATAGTTTAGATTAAAAAACATATCTTAAGCAGTGACTATTCAGTTTCACTGATGGAAAAATGGCAATCTGCCAAACACGTGTGTAAATAAAAATAACAGCACATTTGGTGCTTATGTTACAAATAAAATGGATTATTTCGATTCTATTAGGTTTTTTGAGGCCGAAACAATTTACGATAGGTATCTCTTTTTTTATCGCGGAGAAAGTGCCTTAGTACTACCGTCCAGCCTTCAAGGGGGGCGACTGAGCGGTTATGTTGGGTTCACCGTGCCTTACGACCCGACTTTGAGCCGCCCGGAGAGATAGAACCATCGAGCGAGCGCCAGGCCGAGTCCCTGACAAAAGGTATCTCTGAGATTAGGCATACAAGCTACCCCCTAGATTACAAATTTTAATGTAATATTAATATTTAATGTTACACAGAACTACAATAAGGGTAAATGTTATTACGTTTAGTTCAATTGTTACTTGCCACAAAGTAAGGATTATTTTTCCAGATGCATCAAGTTTATATCCATAAAATTAATAGAATATAATATAAACTCTGATTTTAATTCTCAAAGTTAGCAGTTTGTTCAACGAAAGCTAATCTGCTAAAGCTAGACTGTTTATCTTATAATAGGGGATACTAAAATATTGTGACCAGAAATTCCGACCCTGAGAAACACACCTTAAAGTTTAAAGATACATTATTTGCATGGATTTTGAATGTGGCCTTTCTCAATCTGTATCACAATATTCTACAGGACATCTGTTACTGCAATAAATACTTACTTATAAGGTACATGAGGTCTATAAACATATGGTGAGGGCCCTGTAACCACTTCTCTCATGCCATCATATTGGGCACGACTGCTTGGCTTTCCAAGTACATTGTAAGCCTCAACAATTTGAACAAACTTTTCTTGGGCTCTTGCATCCTTGTTTTTGTCAGGGTGGAACTGAAATAATATTTACATACATACATAGAGTCACACGTTTTTCCCTTTTCAGGGGTAGAAAGAGGTGTATCACACCCACAATTCACCAGCTATGTTAGGTCCCATGTAATATGGGGCAGGGCTGTTGCCATTTATCAGGCACATTTCCAGACTCCAGGCTGATACTGAGTAGAAAAATCAATATCACTGCCCAACCCAGGAATCGAATCTGAGACCTCAGAAGTGCAGTTGTACTGTAATACAACTGTGCCAATGAGGCAGTCATCTATGTTATTTGTTAATATTATTAAGAGAGTAAGTAGGTAGTTGCTATTGGTCAGATTTCTATTCAAAAAAAGTATAAATGCTGGATAATAGTAAAATAATTTACTGTAATTAAAGTATTCTGGATGCAGGTGGATTTTGACAGGTCTATTTAGGAATAGTTAAGGGAGGCCTATATCAAGCATTTGACTTCATGACGCTGATGATGAATTTAAAATATATTTATTGACTACATTGATTATAAAACATATGACAAAGGGTTTAACACTTTAGTCTTTTGTACCTTTTTAAAACAAAAGATTTTCTAACCTAATTTTAAATATCACAAATTTTACTGTTTCAATTTGATGCTTTCAATTTCAATTTCAAGGTGGACAGACGACTTGATAAGGGTAGCAGGAGCACGCTGGATGCGGGCCGCTTTTGACAGGTCCGTCTGGAAATCTTTGGGGGAGGCCTATGTTCATCAGTGGACGTCATGTGGCTGATGATGATGATGATGAATTTGATGCTTTACTAAGAATCTCTACCATAAAGTCAACTTGGGCTTAAAAACTTGAAAGCTATGACTTTGACACTTGGATTAAACATTTAAATTATATCCCATTTAATAATAAATGGGAGAGAGAGAGAATTATCATCCTTGGCAACACGGAAGGCAAACATTCTCGAGGCAGAGCACCAACACGATGGACAGACCAGATTAAGGACTCGTCTGCCACCAAGTTCAATAAACTAGTTGAAGATGCGATGAACAGAAACCAGTGGAGACAAATAATCCGTTCTAAATGCGGTACATCCAGTGATGACCATGATCCTCAGTCATGAGGGACCGACTACAGAGAGAGAGAATTATAAATCATGGCTATTAGATTGACTGATCTATATCAGCTACTTAGGAATGAAAGAGACCATGCTAAATATAACCACTTACCAATTTAAGATTGAAAGTATGATAAACATACTTATCTTTAACTTGTATACTATAGATTTTTATGCAAATTCAACTCAAATAATATACTCTTATGTCATAAACTGATCAATCTGAACGGTTATCTATTTGCCAACACAGCTATGTAGAGAAATTAAAATACACTTACTTCTTTACTCATCTTAATAAATGCTTCTTTAATCTCTTTATCTGTGCAATTCTTACGTAAATTGAGGACTTCATAGTGGCTTTTTCTCGATATACTGGAAATAATAGATGAACATTTAGGTTTCGTAAAATCTACACCTATAGGTATTTTATGCCTATAATACCTGTAAAATCTAATAATAGTTTGCAATGTCCTGAAGTCAGGACTGCGTTTTATGAGGTACATGATGATTTAGCTAAATCAATTTGCCTAAAATTTTTCTTAAAGTTATTCATGTTATTATTTGGCAACTTTTAATTTTTAATTGCGACGATATGTCATTGTCTTAAGAAATGTCAAGTGACATTCATTTACAATTTTATAGTGAATGCGAAGGAATCCCAAACCATACAGCATTATTTGTCGGACTGATTTTGTTTTTTTTTTCACGGAAAATGGAATATTGAGGTTTTCAACTGCATCGTCCCCATCAGTAAATATCACAAGTAAATCTTCTGCTTTATTCAATTAAGAAATAATATCAAAAATATTGTTCTATTACCAAAGCACATGTTCAAAAACGGGCTTAAAATTCTAACCAAGATAATTTATATATATTTGGATAGTACTCCCAAAAACTAAGCCTTTGCAAATCGTATAATTTCAAAGTCCTTCGATTTTGATATTTATGTAATTTTATTTTTCAAATTCCACTTAAATGAACGATTTTAAAAAAGTTAATTATAAATGGAGGGATCCTAAAATATTTTTTTTAATCCAAGAAGCACAAGAAGCATATCTAATATATAAAATTCTCGTGTCGCGGTGTTTGTTGCCAAACTCCTACGAAATAGCTCGACCGATTTTCATGAAATTTTGTGGTCGGGTAGGTCTGAGAATCGGTCAAAATCTATTTTTCATACTAGGTTAAATGTTAAGGGTGGTCCAACCCCTATTTTTTTTTTGAAGTGAAAACTTCTTTTGCGGCGTTGAGCACTTTTGGGATGGGTATAAAATGTTAAACTCGCTATCCTTACGAAAAACTGATGCGGAGATTTTACCACCCCTTACTAATATGAACCTTAAATACAATGCGTAGAAGCTATAATTCTTGAAACGAGGGCATTTTTATTTATTAACGTCATTAAAACCATCGCTTACTAATGTAATATTATTATCCTTAAATACATTACGTAAAAGCTATTTCCCCAGCGTTGGCACGGCACGAGTACAAAAGAATCGAACGTTACATTCTTTTTTCAAATTTTGATTTATTCTACTTGGTTGTAATGACCATTGCATTTCTGACATTTATAAAAAACCAGACTAAACATGCGTTGCTCGCGTTTAAAAATCTACTTTATGTGGTAGGCGTAAGATCGAATTTGTGTTTAGTCAATCAAAATTTGTAATTGTTTGTTTCTTTTTAACCGACTTCCAAAAGGAGGAGGTTATTTTAGTTTGACTTATCGACGACACTTATTGATGTGTTATTTGCAAGAAACTGTGCATCTTGGGTTTTTTAATACATCAATGACGATAGCGTAATAAATAAATATTGTATTTAACCACATACATGCTAGTACTTTTACGCATGCTCACGCCTTTTATCCCCGAAGGGGTAGGTAGAGGCGCAACTAGTGCACCCACTTTTCGCCAAGCGTATTCCGTCCCATGATGTGATAGGGGGCGAGCCTATCGCCATATCGGGCACAAATTCCAGACTCCGGGCTGATACTGAATAGAAAAATCCAATATCACTTTGCCCGACCCGGGGATCGAACCCGAGACCTCAGCCTTGAAGTCGTACCGTAATACAACTACGCCACCGAGGCTAGTACTTTTATACTGATAAATAAATCAATTCGTGCGTAATTATTCCCTAACCATTCCAAAATATTCAAAAATGCACAACGTTAATGTTCAAGTTTTCACTTCTGCCGGCACTCCCGGAGTGCAACCCATTGTTTTTTTATATCATAAAGGAATCAAAATAATTATGAATGAATATTTTGTTATGGTTTGAATTTTGAAATGTTTCTTTGTGCGAAAACACTCCATTTTATTAAGTAGGTATTTTTTGGTCAATTATTATATCTTTATTTTAAAGAAACTAAATTAAACCTATTGCAAATAATTTCCATAAGACTTTCCCTGTGAAGTGTGATCTAAAATTTGCAAGGACCATAATATTTTTTAAAAAGAACATAACATAAGCAATGGACGCATCGAACACCTCATAATTAGTATTGTGTTCTGCGCATGGAATGGGCGATGTTCAGAGCCACCAAGACGTTTGAATCGTACTTCACACGATTAATTTATAATTTACTAGGTGTTGATAGCGGCTTCGCCTGCGTTTCCTGCTACAAAAATGCTAAAACCTCTGGAGCGATCCCTTACGCTATCTGCACGCGCGACGCTAACGCACTCTCAGTAAATATTCGGATTCTTTATATGATTTTTCTGTAAAAATCATATAAACGTTCGAATATTTCCCGCGGGAGCATATTAACAAGATAAAAAGTAGCCTCGTTGTTAATCTATACCAGCGACTATATAACCTCTAGACTCCTAATAACAGACGATCCGCTTCGGGCAACACATCTGACAAGAAGATCCAATGTAGCTTACCGTTCAAAATCTTCAAGTCAGTTGCGCCCACAACTGTGAGCCGTAAATACTTCCGTTTTGGCGAATGAATAAATATTGCAATGGCCCCATGCACAATACGATGGTGTGGTAAAAATAGCCATAATTCAAATTTTCAAAAAAATGGCATTACATTTCACAGGTATGTCAATAATGACACATAATCATATTTTATTTAAAATTTTACGGAGTTCATCTTATACCGGCCAAGCATTGAGGCCCGCGCCATCTTATTATATTTGCATCTCTTTCCGACGAAAGTACTTTTAAATTTTCTATTTCGTTTTGTTGTTGAACATTATAAGTAAGTGATGCACCAAAAGGATTTGTCGATAGTTATATCGATAAAATTAATATTAGGATTATTTTTTATTTTATTGTTTGTTGATTGTAACGATTGTTTTGAGTTATTATTTGTGTTATTCCTACAAGCCAGCCCAAATATTCTTGTTAATATCGATGAGGCTTACTTAGCGCCATCTGTCATTCGCCAACATAAATAACTTCGTACCTTTTGAAATACGAACGACAGTTAAATTATTTGGATATTGTTCATATAAAAATACTAAAATCGCGATTAAAAAATGGGAGGGTGGGGGTAGGAGGGTGAAAATTTTGGGAAATAGGTAATAAAATATTAAAAAAAAAACACTGGATAGGGATACCCTAATCACCTAGCGACCAATGACCAATTCCCATACCTACAAAATTTATATAAAAAACATCATAAATATCGATCGAGTCGGAGGCGTGCGACAAACACCGTGACACGAGATTTTTATATATTAGATTAACTTTATTATACTTGATATTGGCATACATCATAGAATAAATAAAAATAAGAAGAAGAATGCCATCAGTATTTATTTTAATTAAACAGGTACCTTGACAGATTTTTTATTTCTTTTGTGCTTTAACAGAATTATTTTTAGATTATAATATGTTACTTACTTTGAGTAAAAAGACGTTTAATAAATAATTATATTACTATAAAACCTTATTAAATAAAAGTAATATCGATAAAAAATCGTGTTTTAATTTAACTTGTTCCATCCCTAAGCTATGTTTCCAACCAATCGTAATGCAGTACCCCGCTTCCTCATACCTCAGGTAGTTGACAGAATTAATTTGAAGAGAAATATTGAACATTAGGAGTCTAGGGGTTATATAGTCGCTGATCTATACTAATATCATAAAGTTGAAAAGTTTGTTTGATTGTTTGCTTGGTTGAACGCGCTAATCTCAGGAACTACTGAGCCGGTTTTGAAAATTCTTTCACTAATACGAAGCTACATTACTCCTGAGTGCTATACTTTACTTTTTATCCCGGGAAATAATTTTATTCCAGAAAAACTTTTTCACGCGGGCGTAGCCGCGAGCAATACTAGTCCAAGATATCGCCTATCCGTGTGCCTTTATCCAAATCCATTTAAAGGTTTCTGTGTTTATTTCTAACAAATATCCATTTATTTTATTAAGATAAAACAATAGTAAAATAAGAAAAAAGATTATGGTCAGAGGATACTTACAAGAGGATGGTGTGAATTTTTGTCCTCGAGCATGCGGCATGCCAAATAAGAAAAAAAAATGAGATCTAGATGGCCCTAGCCGCATTGTTTTATCCGAGAGAAAAAAGCTCATACCGCATACGACTGTGATTTATTGATAATTATTTATCATAGGCATAAAACATAGTACCTACCTATTAGAATAAAGCCCTGATCAAAGATCATTGATTAATCTGATTCCAGGTTGATTGTTGATTGACCACGCAGAAATATAAGTGGGTGTTCTATAAGTAGGTACTCAAAATTTAAAATAAATTATCAATTACTTTTATAGGTACTTCCGTTGCTTTTAACATAGGTACTAATTAATTATTGTAGCACACTATTAGACAACATTTACTATTTTATTTATTATTTTCTGATATTATGGTTGAAATAAAATAACAAGCCAGAATTAAAGCCGACTTTGTAGGGGTGCTGTAGGATATCGGTGGTGGCGCGGCACGACGCGGCGCGGCGGCGACGGCGACGGGCGACAGCGGTGCGTCACTCGGTTCGACAAGCTGGAGTCGGTTCCACGGTGCCCGACACGTACTAGTTTCCGCGCAGTACACAGCGCAGTCGGACGTACGGTCATGCGAGAAGCGGGTGGCAGGATGGCCGAGCTCGAGTTCGAAGCGCCGCTCGCGCAAATCGAAGAGGCCGACGATTGCCTCTCCACCGCGGACTACCCGCAAAAAACTATCAACGGCAACGACATACACCTCAACAATATCAACAACATTAAAAGTGAAATGGTCAAAATGAAAACCGACTCTAATAAAATAAACGATAATGATGAACCAAAACCGGTGAAGTGTAAACAGGACAATATGCAAAATGGTGAAGGAGACAATTTCACGGAGACTTTCTCCGGATCTTTGGAAGACTTGGTGAACACGTTCGACGAGAAGATCACTAAGTGCTTCGGGAATTACGAGGAGAGCGTGGAGAAGCTGGCGCCAGTGCAGGTTCGCACGCAGGAGGAAATCATGAACGAATGCCAGTAAGTACAAAACGTACCACTGGGGAAATTAATATTGTTAATAACTGTGATGTCATCGGCAATGTCATTCCTGCAAAAAGTTTTCCCAAACCTAACAGTATTGTATATGCGAAGGTTACATGTAAAATCTTGAAAATCGCAGAAAATATAATCAGTGAATATAAACAAAAAGGGCGGACTTTGCGCATGGCGTTCTCGGTCGCGGGATCGATCGATGGTACGGAGCGAGGGTGCAGGGGGTGCGTGCCAGAGGGTGGTCGCATGACGCATCGCGCCCCCTCCCAAACATTTCTCCCTCTTTGTTTCTAACTCCCACTTGACAAAGTACAAACTGAGATAAAATATGGCAAGCGAGTACAGACTTTATCAAATTATCCACTCAAGCCTAATTATACTAATTTGTTGGTAAGCTAATTGGTACAAAGATAGAGGTTGATAACTACGTAGGTAATATTGTTATTTAAAAAAAATATGTATACTTATATACTTACTACTTTAGCTACAGTATACATATATGAAACTTTTTTATATTTTGTAAAATATCCAACGTATAAAATCGCGTTGGACTGGCAAAAATGGTTGTTTCACATCATTAGTTCACATTCATCCTTAGTCTCTGAGTCTGAAAATTCCCACGGTCTTCCTATTGTTGCTATGGAAATAGTTTTTTAGTTAATTTCTGCGCTTTTAATGAGGTTGGTCTTGAATATCGCATAGCGCTTGGATATTTTTCATGCCTAGAATAAAAAGCTTAGAGATTTTCCCAGCGTTTCTTCGGGGAACGTAACAGAAGAAGTGGAATGAATAACTTTACAATTTATTCCACAAAGATAGTAGTAGACTTGAGAACTGCACTCAGACAAGATAAATGAGCAGAGACCAGTTTGCCGATGTAGGTAGTACTAAATCGCCTTAAATTAGCTAGCATAATTAACTACGATGAAATAGAATTAATAACAATACACCAAATTTCATTAATCAAGCAAATCAATGAACACCTAATATTAATATTTATTACAGATGCGTTTGTAAACATAATTTTCTTCTTCGCGTGTCAAACAAAATCTTTTGGAGGCGATCCAGATGACCTAAATGCCAGTACGTCAGGGAAACACGTTAAATTGAAAAAGGAACAATATACAAACGGGGGTGATCTCAATTTGTAATGGATAGCTTTAGGATGAATTACTGAACAAATAACCTAATTTGCTGAAGGACAAGCCCACGCCTATTACTGATAATGCGATCGTAATTTTTGTTAACACCCAAATATTGACGTACCTTTATAATATATGGTTTTGATGTATTTGTTGCTAAATCAATTAGTTTGTAATCTTGTAAATTTGGTTGCTGAACTACGGCGAAAGCAATGACGAGACATGCTAACAGTTTTCTTAAGGGCAATGTATGAAATTTACATTATTAAACCATGTCTATATCCAATAATACAAATGATGACTGTACTAATCAGAGTCCAGACGAATAAAAGGACTCAAGAAAAACAAAAAAGATCGCGACAGGTGCTCGGCATTGATTCAGCTGTGATTCGACAGCTGCCAGCCACCTTGCTGATCCGCAAAACACCTTGCCGAATATCTTATTACCGACATATGGAGCCCTTATTCAAATTAGTATCCGCAATTTTTTGCGAAATTTCGCTACATTGAAACGCAAAGAGCATTGTAATACCTACTACAACACTTATCGTAAGCGATTGCTTTGATATTCATGCCACGATACTTAATTCTGTCTAAAGTACGAAAGTAATTTGTTTCGATTGTTTATGGAATACTTTTGGGGCATAAATTGAAAGCTAATGGTTATACGTCGTTTCTTTGAATTCATATTTTTTATGGTTTAATTTGTTTTTAAAAGCTATGTTATTATTACAAACTCCATAAAATAACTACTTTTATATAATTATTTATGCAGAGGAAAATGAGGCTATGCAAACACGAAAGAAAGTAGTGCTGGATTAAAAAAATATAATTAAGCATGTTTTGTTATGCAATGTTTTCGCGACTCTAAATAAACACATAGAATTTAGCATAACAATATTGTAATTATCTTACAATATAAGAAGTAACTGGACATGTTTTATTTAAAATTACCTAATAACATCAAATGTTTGAAAATTTTACGATAACAATATTACATAGGTACCTACAAGGAGATTTTAAACCAAATCTAATTTTGAAGTATCCTTGGAAAATATAAAAACATAATTAAGTAAATATTATGCTTTGAAAAGTCTGGAAGGAAAACAAAATGTAGAAAAATAAATATGATATTCAAAAGAATTTAAAATATTAAATAGGCACATTATACACAAGAGTAATTAACTTTGATGAAATAATAAACAATATTATACAACCATTTACTCTTTCTTACAATGCTTTTAAAGTAAATTCAGATTACTTTCATTTTTCTCAATATCTCGCGCAAACACTGGATAATTGAAAGCACTTAAAATTCAGCGTATCGGTAGTTTATATTCATTGTATATCTTTTTAACATTTGCATCAGCGGCGGCACACGACTCACGCCCGTCTATATATCACCCATTTGGAATACGCAATGACTTGTCAATTTTGCATTAAAGATAAACTGGTTTTATTTAAATTTCATAACTACCTGACAGTTCTATGCTATTAAACCTTGAATTCTATTACGTTTTCCAACAATTAACGTGAGTTAATTGGTAAGCGATTACATAATTGCGAATTGTATCTATCCGTAACAACAGTAACTGCATTGCGTGTAACCTGTGACCTTACATATGCTGGTCTACGTGCACGAAACTGTTTTCATAACCGCAAGGCGCCGTATATGGTTTAATTCTCAGTTTTCAATTTAAGTTAGCGTGCTTATCTCAATCACAAAGCGAAGTTAATCGACGCGGCCTTCCCGGGGACCGCTTTCTAAAACTAATACTTTGATAATCATATTATACGTTGCTCGATTCAATACTCGCCCACCTTTCTTACAGTGAGATGTTTACTTATAAAGGGCAACTTTATTTACATTTAAACTCCTCCAAACAGTTGGAGACATGATAGCGCAGTTGCAGTCAAATTACTCATTAGTATGAACATTTATGAAGTAATAGTGTCGAGTAACACCAGTCGGTTTTGTAAAGCAACGCCATTTGCAAGTTTATCAGCTCCTCTGCAGAGGAAGCGTGCCCTAGATGTGGCGATACATTTAAATTAGCATATTGTTTGTCTGCTGCAAGCCGCTTGCAATTTACATGAACTCCCATTTTGACACTGCAGAGCTAATAAACGCTACTTTCCTTCCGTCAGCTCGATTGATGATTCTAAACAGACGCTGGCTATTTCGTTTCGGTATGCTAAAGTGTTTTGCATTGACGCCGGCGTGACTTTCGGCTTTGCACTCCGAAATAAGTCATTCAGAATCACATTCAAAGGTAATAAACGACACATGATCGCAGAAATCCTTTATTTCGTAACAGATACTTTCGAGATTATTTTGGTCTTGTTTGCTTTCTACGCCTATTTGATACATAAATTATGGATGTCTAGGATGAAGTAACATTTTAATAAAGTAATCGGCTTTACGTTGAGTCTTGCTTAAATCATAATTATATCAAGCAAGGGTGTTATGTTATAATAAAAGAACTTTGCGCAGCTGTCCCAAAAATTGCCATCTTGGGTTTATCCACACATGCGGGTCTACACACATACCCACACAGGGCTAATGACATTCGATTCTCCAACTACCCACATGTATTTTCATAATGATAGCCGTAGTATCTAATTTTCGCCGGTGTACATTTTGTTCATACATAGTGTGTATTTCAAGCAATAAGTTATAAGTATAAAAATTTAGGAGCTCATCACATTCCCACGCATTTTACGCTAGGCCGTAAAACATTCCTTACTTTTGCCGCGTTCTTTGAAGTTATATAAATTAACACAGACATAATTGTGAAGTTATTTGCTTCTGTAAATTTGAATATTTTTTAGTTTGTTATTAACTAGTTCAAGCTAACCGTTACAAGCAATAATTATAAAATATGTTTCGACGCAATCATAGAAACTGTAGTTCCATAACAGCTCATATCCATTGATCTACTACATAAAGTACAGGGGACTGGCGATTTCACCATGGTTACTGCACCATTAATCACATACGTACAACTCATGACATGAAAACATCATTTTACAATAATGACAAATGATCTCGGTCTGCTGACTGCTCCATTGGCAATTAATGATTTTGTACTCCTATAATTGACTAACAGTACAGCTTCGTCCTTTATTAGTTGGAGACAGGACATTAAGGTAAATTTAATAAGATTTTAAATTATAAAACGTTCAGCCTATTAATATTACTTGTAGAGAAAAGGTTGTCGTTAATCAAATTAATTAAACACTTGTGAACTATGTCTGTACAACAAAAGACTTCACTTCAATGTAAAGAAAGAAAACTTAATTCTTAGCCGTGAGAACAATACTAAAGAGAAAGCATCAACTAAATTGCTACCTAAATAAAACACTGCAGTACAAATTGTAAGCACAAATGCTTTCAAATTTTATACTATTTATCTGTAAGGCGCTAACATCTATGTTTAACAAATGGCAGTTACGAAATGAGCACTTTGAACATCGATAAAAACTAATTTGATTACAAGGTACCCAGTCTCCATTAATGTAAAACAGTCATGAGATGCGTGTTTATTACTGTTAGGATCTTTGTTAGTTTATTGGACTTGATAATACGTGGATGCGTGAGCACTGACGATTGTTTCAAGTTATTATTGAACGTAAGTACGAATAATTCGTATGCGTAAGATTGAAATTAGTAGCTAAGAATTTAGATAAATTACATTAAATAAAGATAAAGGTCGCAGGAACGCGCTGGATGCAGGCCGCTTTTGACAGGTCCCTCTGGAAATCTTTAGGGAAGGCCTATGTTCAGCAGTGGACGTCATGTGGCTGATGATGATGATGACATTAAATTTTTCATTTCTACCTTGATCGTATCTATCCTGGATTAACAAATTAAGGAGCTGCGGAGTTTATGCGTAAAATAGTTGATTATTTTAGTAATAAACGAACACAATCGAAAGAAACCTCCTTAGCTTAAGAGCTGAGTAATATATTTCATTTGGCAATAGCCTATTACATGGGAACTAACACACCTGGCGAAATGTGGGTATGTTACACCTCTGCCCACCCCTGAAAAGGAAAAAAGGTGTGATGCTATGTATGTATTTTATTTATAAATCATATGAGTAGGTCAGAAACGTAATATATATGATTTATTTTGCAGGCGGATGATGTAGTGGTTGTGGTAAATTTGTGTAATTAGAAGGTATTTAGGTTTTTGCTACATGTGCTAAAGATAGATATTTGTTATTGATATCAATAATTGACGTGGAATTCGGCAATAGACAGTATAAAGCAGCGTATAAAAGAGGAAAGATTCGGTGTCTAAAATAGAATACGTATAACTAGGTATAACTATTATTTTCCTGAAAATACGCTATAACAATAATTATGTAACTTGGCAAGTAATGGTACATTAATGCAGCAAACAGTTATTGGTTATCAACAATTTGTGTCGCGTTCTAGAACGGATATAGGTCACGGCGGAATGTGGGCGGATTTCATGGATGTTTTTATGTTACATAAAGTCAGATTTTCTAGATAACATGAAATCTAGGAAATGTTTTCAAAGCCTTGATATTGTGTTAAACATTTCCTTCATATTGGTTCATTAAGTTTCTTTAATTTAATTAACTTTATGTCAAATTACTTTTGTTTCAAAAATAATGAGGTAATATTTTTCAACCGACTTCCAAAAAAGGAGGTTCTCAATTCATGTTTGTATTTTTTTTAATATAAATTGCCACAGTAAACTCTTTACGAAAAATTCTTTGTAAAATCAATGTCGTAATTTTATTGTACCATATCCTCATGCGGTACCTACATGACGTCAGGAATCAAAATGTATGTGTATTGTTTTACACGTAAGCGTTATAGGTAATGTTGTGACGGCTTGTATTTACATAATTTGTATTCTCGTCTGATGTATGCGCGTGTCTACAAACCTTTTGTTTCGCAAGACGACCCTAAAGAAATCAAGTTGATTGACAATATATTTGTTACGACCTTACGGTATTAAGGTTTATTTTTTAAAGGTACACTTCATGATATTAGTTATTACCTAATGGATTATTAGAAATACCTATATTACAGAGTTTATTAAACAAGCCTAATTTGCAACAGTTTACATCTAGCTAGAATCTATACCTAGTTCTTCCTTTGGATACCAATGAACAATCGTACTTTCGCTTTGCATCCATTCACTATAGAAATCTAAGCTACTGTTCTTGTTTATGAAGACATAAAAAATGATTTTCCATACCTAGGTATATAATCTTTATAAATAATACCTAATAGATTCAAACAAAGATATATATTTTTTAATGCTTCTCTTATAAACTAAACAACCACGAACGAAAGTAAAATACAATCTTACGGATTCAAAGACAACAAAATGACATCTCATTAAGTAAACAATGCCAAGATCATGATACTAAAATACGGGCTATAACAAGTACCTAATTACACGGCCGAGTAAACCGGGAGCAACGACCATAGCTTCATTGTGAATCTGAATACAATCCTTTAGTTAACCACTTGTTAATGAATAGCCCACAATACGAATGGCGCGTGCCATTCTCCTGTCAAATGGCGCTGTTGTTGATCACTCTGTTAACTCGATTGCTCTTTAAAGGCTTGGTGAAAGCTGATGTATTTTAATTGAAATGTATTACGACACAATGCTCACACCCCTATATGCTGTAAGAGGTAGGCAGAAGTGCAACTTTTGCGGTGGTTCACCGAATGTTGGACCAAATTCAAAAATTATTATTAGATAAATTACACGTGTTTTTCGAATT
Source organism: Sphinx pinastri (assembly GCA_947568825.1). Classification (NCBI taxonomy): domain Eukaryota; kingdom Metazoa; phylum Arthropoda; class Insecta; order Lepidoptera; family Sphingidae; genus Sphinx; species Sphinx pinastri. The sequence goes on from OX387630.1 coordinate 11,689,921, forward strand.
AAAATACCTACTCGATAAAGTAATAATTTCCATTGGTCGGAAAATTGAACTTATCATGTAATATCAATTTACAATGAATCTATACTAATAAAGCTGAAGAATTTGTTTGTTTGGTTGGTTGAACGCGCTTATCTCAGGAACTACGGAACCGATTTTTTAAATTCTTTCACTAATAGGAAGCTACATTACTCCTGAGTGCTATACTTTTTATCATGGAAAACCTATTTCAGCAGCGAGCAGCGAGCACCATCTAGTACATGATAAAACGAATGTGCCAACAGTCGAAAACACAATATTACCATAATATCAGACGAAAAAAACAATCTTCCCATGAATTACTTAACACAATATCAATCAATGCCTTGTTCACTAAACTATAATGACGTCACTACAAGATAGTTTATTTATTTTGAAACAAACAAACCCAATAGTGTTATCAAGCAGGACAGATTAGTATGACGCACCGCAGACCATATGTCGCGGTTTCCTTGAATCAGTTGTTTATTATGTACGTACCTAACTTATATCAAATTTGGATTAAGTTTCTTATTTACATCAACTATCTGTAAAATCTTTTGCAAATCTAATTATGAAGTGAACTTCATTTTGAGGGTATTAATTTTTTCCTAGTTCGTTCAATTCAACAGAACTGTACGTGAACTATATTATAGCAACAACTACAAATAATCTCCATGATTAATATAAATGACTTGTACCTACTGCTTCTTCAGTTAAAAGCATGCACAATGACTCGTTCACAAGATAATCACGATCACCGAATATATTCAAATGGATTTTAATATGTAACAATCATTTTATCTAATCTTATCAATAATGCAAAATACTGATTACAAACAGCCGCAGTCAAATAAGCAATAACATCATTTTTATATCTGTATAAGCACTTCAATTATGTTTAACTGCTGTAATTGAGTAGGCGTTAGTCCATACATTAAACATCTTATACATAATTTCATATTAAGCAACTAATGTGCCAGTTTTTGTGCTTAGCGTGTCTCAATTTGTACAATTACGCAATTACCTATGTGTCTAAAAACCAGTACCCTGTGCTTTATCGTACAACCTTATAAGTACTACGTACTAAGTGTGAAGTATTTCATTGCGTGAACTTTGGATAACATTTATTTCGAAACAGTTTTAAACATCAGGACCAAGAATTTGAGTTGTTTATGTGTTTCTAATTTCTGAATAAGAATTGCTGAGTATTTATCTTATATATAAAATTCTCGTGTCACAATGTTCGTTCCCGTACTCCTCCGAAACGGCTGAACCGATTTTGGTGAAATTTTATATTCACACTTGGTAGGTCTGAGAATAGGTTGTTATCTATTTTTCATCCCCCTAAGTGATAAGGGCTGTTCATCCTTAATTTTTTTTATTAATTTTCTGAAAAAAAAATCTTTTTATTTTTCTATAATGTGGCATTAAAAATACATACAACCCTAAATTTTCAACCCTCTACGATCAACCCCTATTTTTTAATAGCCATTTTAGTAATTTAATAACTTTTCGATTTCGATGAAATTTGGCACACGGGTAGATTATGTCCTGGATTAACATAAAGCGGGACTTTTATACCGGGAAAACTCATTCACGCGGGCGGAGCCGCGGGCAACAGCTAGTAATAATATAAATAACACAAACGGAGAAACACTTTCTTAAAAAAGTCATAGCACGTAAATTAACAAAACATTTCAAAGACTGAACGCAGAAATGGAAATATAATATAAACACTTCCATATATTTGCATACATTAATACATTAAACAGCCATGTTAATAGATAGTAAAATTACCTATAAACGCTGCTTTGTAACTACCGCTCACCACTTCAATGATTTTCCATAGTTTCTCGACATTCAATATGCACTTAATGTATCAGCTATCTCAGTGCAATCTAATTCTTATCTGCACCTTATATGAACACAGATAAAGAGTAGAAATAGTATTTTAGACATCTATGTTCCACTTGCTATATCTGTATAAAATGTATCCGTGTTTCTCGACTAATTTCTATCCAACCACTGCTTAGTTAAAATATGTTTTAAATCTCTTCATAAATTACTAGACTTATCGTAAAAACTTTGTAAAATGCGGCTAGTACAACAAAAAACCTATTATAATAATCTTCATCCACGTAGTCCATGTAATGTATTTTATCTATTTTTCATCCATCCACTGGCTCATTTTTCTCGTGAAGACCTTGGACTAGTCAAGTACCTTTCTTCAGATTTATTCTTGTCTCTCGAGTCTCTGACGACTAGCTCTCGTTTCAATTCAACGCTGCAATCTTGAAGTTAAATTTATGCATCTTATTCATCTAGCGTTTTGATGTTCTGGAGACTTCCAGTCATTGTTTTATAACATTCAGTTAAGGTCATGGGCAGTATTTATTGAATTCGTTCATCGCCAATAGCCCACGCAATCAAATCTCCAAGTAAACATTACTATGCGATAACATGGCTTCCTAGTAGAGCTGGTAAATCATATCAATAGATTTTGTGATTTATTTGTATCTTTTTATATTATCATATTATTAGGTTCAACTACACTTTGAGAAGGTCACATCGTTCCACGATGATACCTCTGATTACAGATTTTCTTCGCTGATATCCAGGTAATTATTTCTGTACAGCGAGCAGGCCATTATAAACCTGTCATATTAACTCGCTCGTGTAGCGCGTTTTGACAAAGACTATTCGAATCGACATAGATGTTGTATCTGATAACATAATATTTTCCAGGTTGTTGCAAGTTTTAGATTAGATAGACTAGACTTATCTTAGTTAATTTTAAGTTGAGCGTTTTATTGAAAGAAAATACACAAGCTGATATTTTAGAGCATTTTGATAGTTTAGTAGTTTTATATTACTTAAGACATACCGTAAAATGTCGATAATTTCCGTACTACGTGGAACACATTACCTAGAGCTAACGACAAGTTTCAGTTAGAGCGAACGGTCGAGCAACTTAGAAACCCTGCCGGTAATTCTATCATCAACTTGTCATAGAAAATAATTTCCAACACACTAATGTTCTCTGCAAAGCTTTGACCTTAGCTAATTTAAAACAGTTTATTGCAGTACACGTCCCACGTTTAGGTGAGCTCATGTGCCGTGGCCCGTGGGAATTGCTAGCTAGTACTATTTTTCTCTTGCGACAGGTGTAAAGATTTCTCTGGTAATTATAGGCTTAGCGAAGCTGCTGTGTGATTTGTAGTCGATGAAACATAATCTTTACTGCGTTCACAGTTAAACAACTGTAAAGATAAACACAGATTTTGAATGCAATGTATTTGTGAGTTGTGACAGAAAAATTATGCAACCTAAAATCCACATTCCAAAAACTAATATTGTTTTCCATGTTTTTTCCACAGTTAGCACACCATACATGTTTGTCTCGCATAATATACGATGGAGTCAAGTAATAATAAAAACTGTTTTCGATTCGTCGTTATATTAAAACAAGTATGAACACATAGTAACCTGACTTGCAAACCAGTTTCACTCGGTCACTGTTTTATCGCTAGAACTGGCTAGATGCAGCATTTGCGGTGATTTACGATGGTTATGGAAGAGATGGCCTACGCGCATTGCTTTGCACATTTCACCATTGTCTACCAGTTACCGCAATCCGTTAACCCGATACTGTTATGAAAGCCAACTAGTTAGACCTAATGACGATCAACATCTGGCGCACGCACTGTATTCCTGACCGCAACATTCTATCTATTATAAAAATTACGTTTCATTTCACGCAGTGCGAAATACGGTGTTCTACTTGGGTTAAAAATATCTCAAAGTAAACACTTACCAGCTTAAAATGTTTCTTAATGCACTTCAGCACCTACAAAATAAATAGAACATAAACATACACAAGTATTATAAACAAAGTCGTGACAGATATAGATAGAAGAGCATTTTTCACGGCGATGCGACCACGTCCGTATAAAAATGTATATTTACTTAATTCAGTTAATGAGTATTCCCTGTCGGGCCGCGACACGAGCCCTTGCCCACGCGCCGAAAGAGTCGAACCATAAAAATTGTTTATCCAGCTACCGTACTGTGTTTTTTAGAAACCCCAGCAGTATTTTGGAATGGTTCTCTTCCATTACCGCCGGTTACTTCACACTTTTCAATGTTGTTTATAAATACAGCCCTCTGGCTGAGATTATTTTCGCGAGATTCACGTCATCCGGTCTGGATTGTTTGTATGACTCCATATTGTATGACTAAAACTCATTGCCGGTCGTATGAATGAGTAATCGTTTATGTGGAATTTTTTAGTTCTTATTTTATGCTTCATTCATTACAATTACTGCGGAAATCTTTAGTCTGAGTAAAAGTACGATTTACATTTAGAAATGTGAATGTATATGGTTTGTATGTTATTTATGTAATGTAAAATAAATTACGCAAAAAATATAATGACAAAAAACAACTGGAAATGCTTTTAAAGAAATAATGTTTGAATTTTACGAAGTTATCAGAACAGCTTATCATAAACGTAGGTATAGCTAAATTGAAACTAGCATCAAATGTGTTAGAATGTTACAATAAAATAAATAAAGATTTATTGTATAAAAATGTATCGATATAATTTATACTTGTAGCAGTTTGAACTCCAAATATTCCTCATATGCTATGTCTACATACATACCATGACTTATGCCGTGGATGTACATAAGCCGGAATGTGGTCATGCCTACTGAAGGTACACGGAATATATTTTTGGAAGTCTCATACCAAGGCCGGCCGCCGTTCGCGTTTAATTAAACGTTTAAAAACAACTTGTAGAATTTATGCCAGTTCGTCGTCCTTCACTACGTCACAGCTATTCAGTTCCGATGGAGCTTTAAACGTTTATCATAGCATTATCGTTTTTATTTTCGTTTCGATTGATACACATGTTCCGTCAGGATTTTGTAGTATTAATAAGTTTAATAACAATATAGGTATATCAACGACTTTGTTACTCCTCTATAAAAATCCTATTCAGCTGGTTTCTGTAACTATGTTTGAGTGTAATTTTTGTACCTTTTTTCCCTGTAGTAAAGACCGTACGCGTGTAACCTTGCCAAATATTATAAGTATCAAGGGCAGAGACTGCCTTATCTGAACCTTCTTCAAGGTTCCCCCGCCCCCTGGTCCCTTTGCCCGCTGACCCAGTATACTACGCATGCTCAGTATTCTCGATACGTCCGACAAAAACCCATACACTAAAGGTACTTGGGTCTTTTATTGAAATAATGTTCTATTTGTATAACATTTGAATTGCTTATGCCTTTGAATTGCGATTTATTGATGTTTATCCTCGAGACATAAGCGCTGCCACGCTTCGATCATTTTTTCCTTGCATAATCCAGCTGTTTAAGAGGTCGTCAACTTTGGGATTTCTCTTACCGAACACTGCCTTTTTAATTCGGCCGGCTAGTAATGGTCATCTCGCATTATATTTTACTAAGAATCTGTATCGCAGACCTGGTTCGTGTAAAGGTATGGTTGGAGCTAACACGACGTATGCACTACAACTAAGTAGAGTTCGTATAGCAACCGTATCTACATACTGGGTAATTACAACTTCCCTGAAATAGCCTGGAATTTCCCTGTGCACAAATCAATACCAATGTCAGCGTACTGAACGCACATTGGAACTATTGGAAATAACAACTGTTTTGTGCCAAATATATAAGAAATAATTGTTTGTTTTATGTCAAGGGCAAAAATAATTCAAGGAATAAATAATACTATAGCCTGTAGATATAACTCTTACCCAATTCATTCGCAAGTTGGTGTCTTTATGCGCATCAAATTGAAGCAAGGTTTTCAACAATAACAATAAATTGTATCTCAAAGCAAATCTACAATTGCATCAATTGTGAGTTATGAATAGTGATGACTTACATGCTGATTGCATCGACGTAACAAATTGAAGAAAGTGGCACTATCACTCCACGCAATCAAGTACCTACAAACCAAACTAATTTATATGAGTAAATTACGGATGAAATAGAAAGGCGACTAGGAAATTAGATTAGATGACATCAAGCGCATAAAGCCTAGAATGCTAAAACTACGCGAGTAATTTTATGAATTGGACATTATAGCAAACTAGATTATTCAGTGGTCAGCCGCATTGAATGCATGATCGCAATCAGGGGTCAAAGTTTAACAATGTACAGACAAATTGTAAGGTTCGTAATGTACACTGGTGTTAGGAGCCAAAGAAAGTCGGTTCGGGCGCGCTCGGACTGGATCGTTACATTCTCCGGCGACCGGTTTGACCGCCGCGAATCCTGATTCCTGGCGCTAACATCGTCTGCGACTCGCCCACGATGGCCGCAGTAAAATCACCCACTGATAGTATATACGTAATTATATCATCGTATAGAATCAGGATAATCAAAAAACATAATCGTATCGAAATACCTGAGCTGCAGTTTGTGCATTGTGGATAGTATTTTTTTCCTTTAACTAAAGTTAACGGCACTTCTTGGTAGTAAAAGTTGGAGAAAAATGGTAATCATGCTGTGTAAATTGATGGTATTTGAAGTTCAAAGAGAGAAATGGTAAATTTAATATGAATAATATTTTGATAACGGTGAAGGAAAACATCGTGAGAAAAGCTACATACCTGAGAAGTTCTCTGAATTTCGAAGGTATGTGAAGTCTGCCAACCCGCACTAGGCCAGCGTGGTGGACTAAGGCCTTAACCCTCTCATTTGTAGAGGAGGCCCGTACTGAGCAGTGGGCAGTATATAATACAGGGCTGGTATGGTATGGTAATATTTTGATGTAACAATACCTACATTTAGTTCTGCAAAGGAGGTTCGATAAAATTTAAATTAAAGTAATATTTTTAAAGCAGTCGCAATAAATCTGAACTCGTTATGTAAGTCTGCGATAAGGTCAGTATATATTTATACTGCACCACGTTGCGTTATATGTTACTGCAAAAAAGGAAATAATAAAACATGATGTGAAAGAAATACGACTTCCTACGAGTAAAGGATTTCTGGCGAAGATTTCGCGTTAAGTGTTTAAATATATCAAAGATAAAAAAAGTTAAAATATAAATAACAGGTATGTTATTGCAACAGTTTCCTGATAATAAAATATTTTCCATCTTTCTCTTATATAATTTAAAATAATAATATTTATGCTACTAAAAAAATGTTTCTGTTCAAATATGTATGTTTCAAATGTTCTCTTAATTTTTGACGTGATCTGTTCTTATATCATATAATCATTATAAAATACAAAACTTCCAGCAATTTTCGACAAAGTAACTAACAATTGGAAGATGACAATTTACTACAATTTTATAATGGCGGCTTTGAATTCTTAGATAATAATTTGTTTCGTAATAAGCCGTTAGGTTTAATAGCCCTAACATTACATTATAATGTTAGTATTTGTCGGAAATTATTTTATAGCTTTGGAAATTATAGGTAATTTGATTTAACCCGTATAATTTTAATGGACATGATAATAACTGATTAAGAAGAGAAGATAAATATATTATAAATTGTAAGGGTTTTTCGTTGGATTTATTGCCTCATTGGTGTGGTATGGCAGCATACCTACGAGACAAGTGGAAACGAGATACTAGCTTTAAACGTTGTGTGAGTTTTATCATAATTTGCATGGGGTTTGTTTTCCCATAAAATGATTAGATCATAGATACTGACAGACAATAAACTAAGAAAAATCTTTCAAAAATATAAAATAATTTATCAATCCCTTCTTACATCAAGATGAGAGCAATATGATAAACAACTCTTCGTCAAAACAATAACACAATTATAGAAATATGTAATAAAGCAGTTACATCATGAAGGCGGACAATTGGCGCCGAGCTCTGAATGGGTATTGTAGCCCTATGACACACGTGCCTTAGGAAACCCTTTAAATGTCTGTAGTTGTGCCGTCACACGCATTGATTGATATCTGCTCAGTATTGAAGTAAAAATAAACGCGTACAAATTATTTTGCAACAATTTGATAAATATGTAGGCCAGTTGATAAAACTTCTTAATTGCTCTCCATTAATAAGTTATAGGTTAGTTTATTAAACTTTAAATAAATGGTCTCATTTGCTTATACATATTTATAATAAAATCTGGTTATCTTATGTCTCAGGAAGTACAATCATAATTTTAATTAACTATCCTTTAAAACCAAAAACAATACAAATCAGGAAAACAATTTAAATTTTGAAAAAAGAACATTGAATAATTAACGTATTGGAGTACCTACACCGACGTACAGTCAGCCACATAAGTAGCTGAACAAATTCAAAACTTTAAAACACCCGTATAATTTTGTGTTCTTACCAATTTTAGTTTTACCTCCACAATAATAGAATAAAAGGCATTTATTTTACTTCAAGCAAAGAAAAGAAAATTATTCAATTAAACATAACGCGTGGAGGAGATTTGAAATTTTGAATTTGTTCAGCTACTTATGCTGCTGACTGTACATAGATAGGCACGAGGCAGCAATCATAGCGTATTGTACGCATGCGGTTTCCTAATTTCGTCTGATCGATGGTCCCGCTGGATTTCTATAAACATTGCAATACATGAGATCAAAGAGCGACATAATTGAAGCAGATCACTCGTTAACGTTTCACGTTACTGGTTAACGTATTAACCATTATGTTTACATTACAACGTGTAGGTTTTTTTTTTTTTTATTTTTTTTTTTTTAGTCGGCGACCCTGCAGTCAACACCGGGGGAAACCTGCGAATGGGATACTGGAGTCCCCCGGCTTGACGACTGCAGGGGCCTGGGAAGGAAGTGGAATAGGATGATGGAAGGAAAGGTGGGGAAGGGAGAAAGGTTCTCAGGATGGGTGGAAAGGAAAAGGGTGCCAGGAAATGTTCGCGGGCCCTTTTAGGCCTCAATGTGTTACACAACCAAGAGGTATACACACTGACTGTGTGCCTCGGCCCGCGACTAATGTTCCCCCGCGCATGGGCGTGCATTGGGTGTGAAGACCCAGAGCACAAGAATTGCCTCGGGGGGGTACAACGTGTAGGTAGGATGCGTTAATATGAACCGCAGAAACTGCTGGTTTTGTGATATTTTTTTTTAAATATGTACATAAACTGAAATAAATGGATTTAAAAGTTACTTTATTCAAAGATCTTTATATATACATAGTATCAGGTCTCTTTCCCATTTCAGAGGTAGGCAGATGTATGACATCCACATTTCGCCAGCTATGTTAGTTCCCATGTAATAGGTGGGCTTATTGCCATTTACTGAGCACATTCTCAGCCTCCGAATACTGAGTAAAAAACCCATTATCGCTTGCAAGTCCGGGATTCGAACCCAAGACCTCACCGAGATAGTCGTACCGCAGACGCAATACAACTACGCCAACGACGTAGTCTAAAGATCGCTATAGATGTACATATTATAGTGTTTTTGCCGATATTTCCGAATAAATTAGGTTTATTTGAAAACATTACACTGGGTTAGGAAAAAAGTCGCCATTTAGTAGATGAGGTACTATGTAGCTTATCGTAAAAACATTAAAAAAAACACTATTTTATCAGATAATTAATGCGACATAACTTTTTTATACTATGATTGCCTATTAAAAAGTAAAAAAATACCAACAATAATTTCGAATGTTTCAATTAAATTGTTTGCGTAACAGTTTTTTTGGTCACATTACAAAGCCGAGAGCGCTTCTCAAAGAGAAAGTCTTGTTCGACATAAATATTGATTTACAATTTACGTACTGTAGCGTTACATTTGTAGCGTCGTAAAATATTGTATATGTGCCTATAAGTATCAAATTCCGGGTTTCCTGTTAATAATCTACATAATGTATTAAACATAATGTGCGATGTTTAAGTTAAATATAATTTATAGTGGATAACATAGAAAGTATAATGCGGCTATTTATAAAAGTTAAAATAAACTCTCCTATTCCTGATGAAAAGTATATTTTGTTACGTCAAAAGATGTTACAATAGATGCTTGGATGTTTTCACAATAGATATTTTTAAACAAGTTGTTGAAAACAAATAAAATCAAATGTTTTCGAAGAATTCATTTACTGAAACAATCAAATTTATTCTATTTTCAAATTTTAAAATACGTTATAAGTACAATAACGTTATGAAGCGTTTTCTGGAACATGCTAGGTGCTAATTAACCCTAACAAATTAGATTTTAAAACATATTATGTAAAATGATTAGTCAAACATCGAGGTCGTCGCTCCCATACTCATATCAAAGGCGATAACATTTCTAGGTCCATTTCCTTTGTTCGCAAACGATAACGATACTGTGTAACCGCGAAAAACTTGTAGCAAAACAATTACAACAATCAAAACAATTTGCATATCCACACGCTGCGTCTTCTTGAATAAGTCATGAACTTAGAGGAAATAGATGAGTGAATGCGTGAATGTCTTGTGTATGTTAGATGCTATTCATAGACTCAAACATGTATCATGCAAGAAATGCTAAAATATCCCTATACCAAACATTTAATGTCACTATTAAAATCGAAAATACTGATTCTCAACCATGCAGAGTCCCAACTGCATATTAATATATAATGTAATATAACTTTATGTCATGTTATTGGAATTTTTATGAATAATTCTAAGAGTTGTATACAAACGCTTACAAAATGGAGAATACAGTATACTTAAATCTAAGAGAGGTTGCCATCCCGTACCGTACGATACAATTTACGAGCTGAGATAAAAGATGCGCTGGCGCACATTTATTACACAATAAACACTCCATGCCCAATCGTTGCATCTACGATTGTCAATCAATTCAATTGATTCATTGCACTACGAACAAAACAATTTATGATCATAATATCAACTCGGCAGAGAGAAATGTAGTTGAGCCTATCAACCATAAGTTTTTTCAAGGCTTTATGCTTGCTTGTTGTGGCGATGTACGCAGATGATAAATTAAGCTCAGTTAATGCGTACCGTTATTGTTTTTGTAGAAAATGGAGACAATCCACAGAATATGAATTTAAATGTATACTTTTTGAATAAACATTTAATGCAATAAAATTACTTTATAAAACATTACAGAAGTTACTTTTGAGACATCTATCAATTTTGGGAAAGCCCTGAGGGGCAGAATAACTGTATTCTAGCCATATTCGTGCAGGAGGGTTGGCTCTGGGTAAAACCAATGTTATGATATAATTGCCGTCGGTTCGTTGACTTGGGAAATAACATTCCAGCTGATTAGTTGCCTAATAGACAAATATTATATTGTTATTTTAGAGTAGAGTAATATCAATAGATTCCTCTTCTTTATCGTTAGGCAGAACACTCGATTTAACACCCCCACCCTCTCCCCTACACGCTCCCTCCTCATCAAACATCATTCCTCCTTAAGATCGAAAATATTTACCGTAAGATAAACATCTTGCTTGATGTCTTACTTTCTGTTGGAAACATTTCTCTGGGGTTAATGTTTCATCAGCCATATTCAATGGTCCGATTTTCTTTAATTTTACCACATTTTGTATTGAGGACATGTAAAATGTTATAATTTTTCTATGAATGTTATCTGTCCAAAAAATCAGCCCATAACTAAGAGATCACAAACCTTCATAGCTAGCAAAGAGCACACATATCTAGCCTTGATAGACTTCAAAACAAAGGAACCCTTTACTTAATTAAGCTGTTATTTTACAATTTGATATTGTTAGCCACAAGCCAAGATTTCAGTTCAGCGAAAGTTTGAACCACCAGGCAAGTGATCGAGAAACTTCAATTAATGAACGTTAGACAGACATTGTCACTAAACTAACTTGGGTAAGGAGTTTCCAACCCATTATAACTATACACGGTAATTATTTAGGGTCGACATTTCTCTGCTCTTATTTTACTTAGACCTTTCTGAAAAGAGAATAACATTTGCAGACATTGAGTTGTCTTTATTCATCTGTGTAATGAACTTCATTCATCTCAGTAGTTTATATACCATCAGTATTACGGTTTTAGATGTAAACTAGCATCATGTGAAATCTTTATTATTAGCCTAAAATAAGTAAAGTAGAAAGCATTTAAAATGCTTCATATGGAAATATGGCGCGAGAAATGAAAGTCTATATTAACGATTCGAATCCAGTAATTTTGAAGCGTCCTCGGAGATTCAAACATCTATCTCACACTGGGCTCGATGCAATATGGTTCCTTATTAGAAACTAATAATATTTTACCAAATTCTATCATACAACTATCGGAGAAATATTTCTAAAGTTATCTTCTTTTATTGTTATTTTGATGTGTGTAATGACCTTACTGTGCCGTGTTCCAAATGCTATACCTAAAACAGGAATGCGAACGTACCTTCCAGCTTTAATTGGCCGTCTTTCAGTCACCTGTTCAGCCATTTGGCGATAAACGAGCAGAGTTCAGGAATAATAAAGTTTTCACGCCTACTTTTATGACAGCTATTTCACAGTCTGACCTTCAAACGTATTGATCTGTCTTTGTACGCCTACGGACTGATTGCCTGTCTACAAAATAAGTTTTAGTTGAGGAAAACATTGAGCATTTATTGCCTTGGACATTTTACTTCGTTGACAATGTTCAAGTTAACGACTAGTCTGGCCTTTTAAAACTTAATTTTCTTTAGATATCACGCAAACTAGATTGCATATTTTCTGAATTTTTACTTATTCGTTAATTATCTAGGTACCTAACCTATTTTATTCGCCCCCGAGGCAATTCTTGTGCTTTGGGTCTTCACACCCAATGCACGCCCATGCGCGGGGGAACATTAGTCGCGGGCCGAGGCACACAGTCAGTGTGTATACCTCTTGGTTGCATAACACATTGAGGCCTAAAAGGGCCCGCGAACATTTCCTGGCACCCTTTTCCTTTCCGCCCATCCTGAGAACCTTTCTCCACTCCCCACCTTTCCTTCCATCATCCTTTTCCGCTTCCTTCCCAGGCCCCTGCAGTCGTCAAGCCGGGGGACTCCAGTATCCCATTCGCAGGTTTCCCCCGGTGTTGACTGCAGGATCGCCTACCGAAAAAAAAAACCTATTTTATTGTCATACAAAACGAGTAATAAGTAGTAAGCTTTAATTAAGACAGATACCTAAATAATAATGACGATAAGCAACAATGGCATGTCAATTGAAATAACTATTTAATAGCAAATTATGTTCTTGACTTGCTCGGATGACGAAGCGTGGTGGCAATTCAACAATTGAAACATTGTGTTTAATGACATACGTATGACCCAAATTTATATGAAAATGGACGTACTTACGTAACCCACGTCCTTGGCAGTTAATATCACTTTTTGGAACGAAGTTCCTTATCGCGCGTTGTGAAAGGGGGCTGGACGGAAAAAACAAATGAAAAGTTGTCACGACACTTTTTGCTATTATCTTACTAATATGAACCTTAAATACAATGCTTAGAAGCTATAATTCTTGAAACGAGTATATTTTTATTTATTTTATTTATTAAAGTCATTAAAACCATTTCTTACTAATCTAATATGAACCTTAAATACATTGCGTAGAAGCTATTTCCCCAGCGTTGGCACGGCACGAGTACAAAAGAATCGAACGTAACATTCTTTTTTCAAATTTTGTTGATTTATTCTACTTTGGTTACTGACATTTATCAATAACAAGACTAAACGTGCTATGCTCGCGTTTAAAAATCTACTTTATGTGGTAAGCGTAAGATCGAATTTGTGTTTAGTCAATCAAAATTTGTGATAAAAATGCTATGCAATAGCTTTACCGCGGCAGTCTCCGAGTGCCACACGTATTTATTTGTTTTTTTCTCTAGAAACTTATGTATTGGAACGGAAATAGGAAAATATTAATATATTTATATATATACACACACTCTGTTATATAAATAAAATTTTATTACAATTCCTTCACTAATTAATCGAAAGGAACTTCGTTCCATCCGGGTGTCCCTTGACACCTCTCAAGTTTTTTATTTATGAAGTGGTATGACTAAAGGCAATTAATTCACATGGTTTTTGCTTGAAAACTTATGTAGATTTATCGAACACAAATTATGAACATTTTGTTTCAGGACATCCATAGTGCACATGCAAAGTCCTCAATTTTATATTTGAAGATCTAAAATTCTTTGGTCCCAACAAAATTGATTCAGTGAATGTACAGAATTCCCCTATCAAAACTAGCCGTACATTCCAAAAGCCCGTTCAATGGAAAAGTCTGTGGGAAAAGTCATTATTAGGGCAGTAGGCTTTCAAATACATCGATCCCAACGCGGCGGGCACTTCTGGCTTTTCGCCACAAATGTAACAAAAAGTAGGTGAAGCAGCTGTTGTGGATACAAAACTTACTTTATTATTAGTAGGACTTGGCATAGTTTTTATTCTGCTTCTTCAAAGATTACGTTTTGTGACGCTGGCTGTGGTTAATATCAAAATGAGTAATTCCTGTTACTCATTTTTCCTGGATGTTCCTGTTCTTGTAGGTATTTTTGCGTCGGGATTTCACTTAAATATGTATTAGTAAAAAATATGCAGGCCGCTTTTGTCAGGACTCTTTGGGGGAGGCCTATGTTCAGCAGTGGACGTCATGTGGCTGATGATGATGATGATGATGAAAAAATATTTTAATCGTCATGACCTGCAATTTGTTTGATGGCAGCATTAGACTGCATTGAAATTACCATACCATTACCATCAAAATTACAGTATTCAAGGGTTATATTAAAAAAAATGTAGCAACATATCACAGATTAGTTTATAAAGACATATTTGTTGACTCGTATTGAAAGTTATTCTTAATATCTCACACAATTAAATTTAAGTCAAATTTAAAGGGACTGTCATTCATAAACCAACGATGCGTGTAATTGCTTATGAACGCTTGTAAGATTATAGACCTACCGTCTATTCTTTGTCTGAAAAGTCCTTTGGGTTCAATAGCTATATCGTATACATTTTGTATCGTATTGCCTGGTTGACATTTTTATTAGGTGCCTGCATTTGAAAATTTATGTCAACATATTTTAATTCATAAACTTAGAAGCATATCTATACTATAATATATCAGTAGATCCCGGTGTGTCTGTGCATTGAAAGAAATGTGATAAAAGAAAAGGGATGACCAAAGAAGACCAATGGAAAACAAATCAGCGATATTCATAATTCTTTTCTGTCTGTCTGATTTTCTATTTGTTTGTTCCTGCACATCTCCGAAACTCCTGAAGGGATTTCGATGAAAATGGGTATGGAGATAGTTTGAGGCCTGAGAAAGGACACAGGCTACTTTATCCCGGGAAAATTTAAGGCGGGTCTTGTATCCCGGAAAAACTTTTTCACGAGGGCGGAGCCGCGAGCAAAAGCTAGTTATGAATATTATGGTACATTATATCGAATTTTAATCATCAAAATTCGCGTGTCACTAGTTGACATACCAAAAGAAATAATACAAAACAAATTGAACTAAAATACCTTAATTGTGATATGAGCCGTCGCATAAGCTAGTCTTTTCAAAATCTGCAAACTTTTTGCATAATCTTAAACGGCATTGTGAATTGTCATATCATAACCCATCTGACATTGCTTGTAGATAAATATTTGTACATAAACCAATACCAAATAGCCGTCCGACCTACAGTAAAGTCGTTAAGTTATATTAATACATGCACAACGATTTCGTACGACCTTGTGTGGGTGTAAAAATATTCGATGTTTACGCGTTAATGCAGTTAGTATTTGGTTTCGAAATTGAACAAGTTAATAATGATGTAAACTAATAAATTGCAAATGAAAATAAACTATCGGGTATTGAATTTTGTAAATTAGGTATTTAATTTTATGGCCCAACATTAAAACGTCTAGGGATTAAACGCTCACGAGCGCTTTTACATGCTGGTAAGCAGTAATAGTAGATACTACTTAATATTAATATTATTAATTTATTTACTGGTGGTAGGTCTCTCATATGTAGGAGTCCGTCTGGGTGGGTAGCACCGCAATGTCTATTTCTACCGCCAAGCAGTAGTGTACATGCACTGTTGTGTTTCGGTTTGAAGGACATTGTAGCCAGTGTAACTACTGGATATAATGAGACTTAACATCTTATGTCTCAGGATGACGAGCGCAGTGGAATGCCACACAGTGCTTTGTAAATCAAGGTGCTGGATGGTGTTGCTACTGTTTATGGGTGGTCCTATCGCTTACCATCAGGCGAACGGCATGCTCGTCTCATCATTCAATGCTATAAAAAAAAAAGTTTAGTACGTTTCTTGCTGATTACTGCCGTGACCATTTTTTATATGGTTGACACAATGCAGGCCAGTTATCGCATGCATGCATGGACTTCGATCTGATCTAATACTTGATTAAAATCACCCACATGATTAGTTATTTGGCTTAAAGAATGTAGGCAAAAACTGAAGCAACTGCTCTACACTCGCTAGGAACTTATAATAGAGCATTTAATCTTACTTAAAGGATTCGATCACTGCGTCAGTTTGTTGCAAATGAATGATGATTATATTTGAAATGATATTTATTAATCTTTTAACATCGCGCGTTGATTAATCATATTGAACCATATATAATCCACAATACTATCTTCTATAAAAAAGCCCGAATAAGTAATTATGATTATGTGAATTATAAAGACCATAGAGGTCTCACGGTAAAAGCCGTTTTCCAACTTTTTACGTATAGTAGAAATTTAACTTTAATCAGCACTAGTCCAATGCGATTTCAGCTTGTCAAGTTAACCTGCCCCAAATATATTGCTAGGACTCTTCACTTTTCTAAATTACTGACCTAGTATTTAGCGAAATCTGTGGTTAATAGGTGCGAACTAGTTAGCCGTAGGTGCCCCAGCATTACATGACCCTCGGGTCACAAATACAAAATGTTGTCTTAAGTGGTTGCTTAACAAGCAGTAGGCTTGATTGTCGGCATGTCTAGAGGCCGGTCAATTATGTCTGGGCGATTAAAATTGGGTCCACTGAATATTATGTGGGTATATTTGAAGTTAAAATAGCCATTTTATTAAGAACTCCATGAAGGTTTTGGCTCTCTAATTTGATATTTATCTTTCCAATCAACTCCAGCAGATGTTATTTACTCAAACAATGTAACCAATGCCTCAATAGAAATTTTTGGGCGCTTTTATCAATACTATGGTAGCCCTTCCTAATGAACGCTAGTCAACGTGATTCCCTTGCGTCATCCAATTAAATAAAATTCCAAACACTACTTTCATCCACGGTTCTTATAAAAATAAACCCAAGTCGATGTCATTAATCAGATGAGACGTGCATTCTGACACCAAGTTACGGCTTCCAAATAATTTAATGTAACATAAACAAGATTGAAAAAATAGGAAGACCTTAGAAAAAGTATGTTTCACAGAATTAGCCGCTAATAAAATTCTTGTTGAAATATTGAAGTTGCTACACCGTCTCCAACGCTTGCTTATTTTATATTATTCAGAATAAAACCATATCTCATCTGTGACTTTAACACCCCGCCATTAAGGTTACGCCTCCATTTTTATTTTAAAACTTTTTTATGAAGGAAATGGGCAATAAGGTTAGTCTGGCCACTACCTGCCATCCGGATCCATGGTGCCTCACACCTGCTATCCAAAAAAAATATACAAACACTGGCCTCTATTTCGGGAAGTACTCGCTGGATTACGGGCCGCTGTACCATAAATTATTACTTCGAATTCTCATTGTAACTTTTTATGGTACTATTAAAAATCCCACGTTTTTGACGCTAATTGTGAGTTTACTACCAAAGTCGTGTTAAATCTCCGCAATGTTATAATCTGTGGATGGGAATTAATATTAAATCGTGCCGTTGGTTTCTATTCGCGTCGCGGTCGTCCCCATTCACACTTCTCGGTTAGTGACATCGGCCGGCGAAATTAAAAAAAAAACAACGTAAAGTGGACGCCACTCACTCTGCAGGACTGATATAAAATTCTAAATTTGAATCACAGCCCGTCTTGCCATTATATCATACGAAGTGGTTCGGATGACGTCTTTCGAGCCACTTTTGTATAAAATGCTGGATTTTAAACACAATACCGTTAGTGTTAAGATATAAACTTAGTTTATCTGAATCTGTGCTGATGTTGACGCAATTATCTCACTGCCATAAGTGAACTACACAACAATTACTCATGAAGGTTTTGAAGGCACAATGTACGCTTTAAATGGATTCTAGCCGGTGTTTATAGGTCATTTTTAAATACACCTGAACTGATCGAAGCAATGGTGTCAAGGATGGCACATTATTTTTATGACGTCTACAGATAGCATGTTGGTTATTATTATTGATTGGGTCAACTGATAACTAATGTGCACTGCAGTGTGTTCGGTCTTGAATGCCTACAAACTTAGGTGTTATTATTAAATTCGTATTTTATTTATCATTCTTATTTATCATAGTTCCAAAGAAAATAATAAAATTCCAGAGCAGTCGAGAAGCTTGTTCGTCGACCACAAGGGAAGACTGCGCCTGGATATTCTAAGAATACTTAATTATAAAATTCTGTGTAGTCAGTTTTGTTGCAGTTAAAGAAACAATGACTATTTCCCCACCTAGGGACCGTTTAGGTATTACGTAAGTAAGTATAATTTTAGTATTTTTTAACCCCCCCGTCCCCTTTGTCAGCAAAAGTAAGCAAAGTTCTTATCTTCTGTACTGCTAAAGCTACAACATACAATGTAGACAAAGGCTATCATTTCTCAGTAAATGTTGCTCATATCCTGGCTGATTTCAGGTTCAGTTGTCATTATTCATAATAGGGTAGTTGATTACTTTTTTAAAAATATATTTATCAAAAATGTATGCCATCCAAAATGTAACGGAAAAATAATTTTCAAAATCAGTGAAGTAATAACTAAGTTAAAAGCTTTGAAGTTTGGTGGAAGGGGAAGTTGTCAAATAACAGTAATATCAGACTGTAACGTCATCGAGTGTCACCGGTCATAACGCTGCGTGTGCGATGTGCGAAAGAGATGTGCGATATCCCCGCCACGTTCCCACTTTTGCTCTCAACAATATTTCAAATACGCTTTATTTTCCAACCAATTTAAATGCTGATTTCACATAAGAATTTCTTTTTCGTATTATTTTCTGTTACATATACAATAATTTACAAAAAAAAACATAGGATACTACCCTATTTACAATAGATAAGCAGTAATTAATTCCTCCGACATCAGTGGACATAAAATTCTCCACCAAGCAAACAAAAACTGTATCACTTGCTCATGATGCTTATAGCTTGGGAACAGATCAAGAGCAGGTTCCGTACAAGGAGCCTGCGATTCATTCGGCGCCTATCGGTCGGGGTTAGTGGGGTAAACTCGAATTGCGGTCGGGCAGGGCACGCGGATCAATAACGCATCGGGTTCTATCGGGGCTACAAACAGTTTTGGTGCAAGGAAGTGTAAATGAAGTATGATTCCGCTTGGGATCTGGCAGGAGTTAGGTTGAAAATACAGCGTATGGGATGTATGACATAAGCTAGATTTTTATGCCGTACTTTTAATCTTTTAAACTACTGTGGGGTACGCAAAGTAATGTTTATTCCAAGCGCATCAAGTATATAATGATCTATTTATATATAAAAGCGAAAGGTCACTCACTCACTAACTCATCACGAAATCTTAGAAATTACAAGTGCTAGGAGTCTCAAATTGCATGGTTCCTTTAAGGACGTAGGTTCTCACTAAGACGGGATTTTGCGAAATTCATTCCCTAAGAGGGTAAAAAGGGGTGGCAAACTTTGCTTAAAAACTACCGAACGGATTTCAATAAAATTTGGTATGGACATAGTTCGACACCCTGGGAAGATTTAAGGCTACTTTTTATCCCGAGGAAATGTATAGCGGGTCTTTTATCTAGAAAAATATATTTCGTGCGGGTGAAGGCGCGGGCAAAAGCTAGTACTAATAAGCTTAGTATAAACTTATAAGTAGAGATCTGGAACAAAAACTAAACGGTGAACAAATTAAATGAACCATTCCTCAAAATTTCCAATCAGTTAATGAATTGTAAAGATTTCCCCGAATCCCCTACCAGGAACGCCGTTAAATAGCGGGCATTTAACAATGACTTACGATCCACCAACTTCCATTCGCACCGTGTTATTTATTGCCTTTTAATGTCAAGATAACCTATACAAAATGGAAGAATATTTAGTCAGATATTTTTTGGTAAATATGGTTTTATCTGAAGATATCAGTCACATAATTGGGAGATTTATTGATGTTCTTACAATGTTTGTTGTGATAAATTGAATACGCGCTAATAGCATTACGTAAAAAACCATTTTGCATCGTCTAGGTACAAATTACGAAAGAAATAATCAGAAAATATCTCACCAGCAAGAATAAAAATTTGAAATGAGATTTCATTACTGTTACCATTATAAGATTTTTACTTTAAGGAGATCTTTAATACTAAAATGAACTCTGTCAACTATAATACCAATAATGATAGACAATTCGTAATCAGCGAAGAATGCGATGCTGTTAACCTCATTCGCACTCCTTATCATTGGACAGTTGACCACTGCACATGACTTTGAGTTTACTCATGATTGGATTTGATTAATTTGTTGATGAGGCAAATAAGCAATTATGCATTCCATTAACTGTTAAATTACTTATTTTATTACATAATGGGTAGAGAAGAGTATTAATTCTAAACATCCTAAGTATATGTATAATATCATCAATTTAGTTGGACAATAAATTAAAATTATTTAAAAAGAAATAACTAATAATAATCATAAAGTTACGAAATGCATCTAGAAATACCACTGTCTTCATAGCCGTTCAAAAATACTTTTAAATGATTAAATATAATGTAAATACTGTCACAACTCACAAATAAAACCATACAATTACGGTAAAATAGTAACAGAGATAATTCATTTGAACTCCCATACATGGTCGACTTGTAAACTTTTTAAAAGCTTTTATGTATTGCTCTTCGCTTTGTGTTAGCCGCGCTGGCCCCTTTTATGGCCAGACTATGGAATGCTGAGGTCCGAAATCCAGTTCGGAACGATTCTCGGAACCCTTAAAAACCTTAGCTCGAGTATCGTGTTTTTTTTTTGGAAGTTAACTCTCGGACGCTCGTATACAGTTGCGATAGTAGATTACAACATTTTTACCGATCAAAATAATTTTATTGAGAGTTATTAAAGAATCAGCGTCAAAAATGCTTTTTTAATAGAAGAATATAAGTGCATTGTGAGGTTTTTGTATAAGTATCAATATTTATTGCTGAATCCATTAAAAAATAAATAAACGAAGTCTCTCACAAATCTGAAGGTGGTCATGTTGACCGTAAAATACTATAATAACAAGTTGGTACAAGGTAAAAATACCACAATACGGGACACAAAGGAGACCATACCGCTAAAAGTGATGTCTCCAATATAACCTTTATAGCTAACGTTATATAGGTCAATCTTCCACGTTAGCCTGTAATGTCAACGGCTGGAGGATGTTCTCTATATTGAGGGCCTCGTCATGAAATCGTGTTAAGCAAACTCGATATACTGTAGGCATTACAGCTCTGACGTAACAATTTGTTAGGCGTTGGCGACTATTATAACCTAGATATAGGCTTCGTATAAAGTCGTGTTCTTTATAGTTACTGGGTGAACTGTTTTAATTCCAGCTAAAGTACGCATGGATACATGCAAACTGTTTTGGCTTGGATGAATATATTTTCAAGCATTTGTCTGTGGTTAAAGTCTTCTAAAATGGAGAGTTCTTTTTGAGATATCTACCTATTTGCTTATCAAAATGAATTTAATACTGTTTTGATGACGTTGTTGGTTTTGATTACTAGCACCATTACTTCAATAATTAATCGAGGAGTTTGTAAACAAAGACCTGAATTCAATATATTTCTTTAAGCTTAAATAATGAATCAAAATAAGTTCTGGAATTTTTTTTCTACACACATGACAACGTATAACGTATTAATTTACAATAACCTTCAAAAAGGTGATGCCTCGTGGTTCTCGGAACTGCAGTTGCAAGTTGCAACATTGTACTATTTGCAGTAACGTGATATTATGTTTTTGTTATTTCTCGTTTTATTAATTCAGCAGAACTTAATCGCCATTGGTCCATTTACACAAATATGTGCATGCAATCTGAATTATAATACTTTAGTTTTTTATTTATCTCATTCATCTTGTAGCACACCTTTTAGTAATTGTGTCGTTTCGTAGCATGTGGTCGTAAACTTTAATTTTATAGCAAAATGGCATGGCATCAGCTTTTTTCTTCATATTGCTGAATTAGAGTTTAGTTCCATATTATAACACGAAGCGTTTGAGCAGGCAGTCTTCGAAACCAAGAAATCTTATTTGATTTTACAGATCTAATCTAACATTGTACTACATCAATGACAATAAAATATGTAGGTATGTCAGGAATATTATTTCAGCAAAAACATAAAGCTTGTTTAAACAAACCAGCATATTTGAGTTCATAACACAAATAAATCAAGTAGACGTGTTGTGATATTCGAATACTTGGGCTGTAATTCATTCGTCCGTTTATTTTAGCTTTAACTTTTCATATTTTCCTTTTCGATTTCGTCTGGCTGGATGGAATTAGCTTAGGATTTATATGGACTGTCATACCTTTCGTCACTTTAATTAGTATAATTAGTGTGAGCGAAGTATAACCGGACATTTAAATTATGACTCCAAATAAATATCAGGCTTAAATTGAAAATGTTATTGGACTAATTCGTGCACATTTTTTAAAATAACCACTGGTACCGCTAGATGTGTGTTTCATTGGTTATTGGGTCATTCGTGGATGTTATTACTGACGAATATATTATAATTTAATAATAGGTAGTAGTTAATCCAACCGTATAATGCTGTCAGAATTTTCTAGTAATTTATAGATCTTTTAGGTTAATATTTGTTGTTTGGCAATAATTAATTCCCATTCCTGATTCTATATTTTACAACTAAATATCGTCACGTTTAAGTGTTACCATAGATTTTCTCATTAATGATCTCACCATATTTAATCATGATAATTTACGAAGACCGAATAAAGTCTAAAGTATCGTATTTTTCTGCGCTATCAACAGTAATCTCTGGCGGATCTATGTAGCGTATGGTAGGTATCGATATTGTACCTATTTAGGAAAATCAACTAGCGAAAGTAATAACAAAGGTTGAATAAAGAGCGTGGGGTCAATCCTACTGAACTCTACAGATTACGCGGTCGCTATGTATAGTTTTCTTCGATCGGAGCATTTTGCGTAGCTCATAATGACTTGTTCATGGTACATTGGTTTTGTTGATGAGAAAGCTCTTCTGAGGACTGAACAATTTATTAAATCCTTTGTTTGGCATTTTTTTAATGAAAATAATTATGTAACCTCATTCCAACAGGCCGACAATAGAGAAGAAAGGTTCAAGTAATATCGAATTTCTTTTATTTTCGTGTTTCTGTAAATAGGATCTCATTGTTTTCAATTCTGAGAACGGAGGATTGTATTTAAATTGATTCAGAAAAAAGTACCCATTGACTTTTTATCCTATTCAATCAGATTCCTTGGTAAGTACTTTCTTTTCATCATAATTTCAAGCGAAACTGTTTTCATTTATAGTACCACTATTCATCGTTGTGATGAATATTTCCAAGCATTTAGAATGCTGTGCTTAATGTATTTAGATATTAGAGTCGACACAGATTTTCACAAGCAATTACAAGCCGTTTCTACATACTGAATATATTTCAACTCCCTTCTAGTCGAGACGCAAGACGCTACAGCACAAGTTGCTATAAAAGGTAATAGCCCTTTGACCACAAGCATTCGATTTGCAACAGAAGCCGATAAAAACTGCGAGTATTACCATTTACAGCGTCATTACGTAAATATAAACTGTCCATTGTTAGTATTATGTTTCACATGGTAAAATTCTAACCGTTGCTATTTTTGCCTAACCTCATGCCTTATTAGGTGGGAGGTCGGACTATACTGCGTTCTTAGTTAAGCTAATGTGAAGGCTTGACACACTACAAAG
The DNA here is from genome assembly GCA_947568825.1 of Sphinx pinastri. NCBI lineage: Eukaryota > Metazoa > Arthropoda > Insecta > Lepidoptera > Sphingidae > Sphinx > Sphinx pinastri. The sequence goes on from OX387630.1 coordinate 11,714,024, forward strand.
TATTGCTTTCTTTTTTGGATAACAAGACACTTTTACATTTTTTCTACTACTTGCAATTATGGCCTTAAGTGAGGTTGGCGCAACTGCTTCAAACGCATGTCGCGGTTAAAATTTGCCTGCCTGGCATTACTTATGGAACTCATCTCGGGAAAAGCGTGTTAGAAATACCTAACCTGAAAATCTAATCTAGGACCATTTGAATTTTGCTTGAATTCCTAAGATGATAGAAAAGACATTCTAAACTCTTGTATTGACACGGGTTATCAAGTTCATAATAACAATATTGATCTAAAGGTAGAAATTAAAAGAATTGTTGCTAGAATTAAAATTCATTAAGAGGATAGGCTGATTCCATTGGTTTTGGACTACAAATCACATACATTATTCAAATCACATGGCAGTGTCCTTACAAGATCTATGCCTATGCACTATTAATTGCTGGGATCAAGTCTAAGTAATTAAATCAAAACCTAACCTAACTACTTGATCCCTTAATATTGATAGTAACTATAAGTAATGAGGAAGGAACGATATTTACAATCTTAATCATTTATTTGTCGTTGACGTAGAGTTTATTTACTTATAATGAAGATGATTTTAAAATAAACAAATACTTTAATGTAGTTGCAAAAGGATCAAAGGTATACTGGGTATACTTAACAAGGACTATTCACAATGGCGAATAACTTCCATGAATAAAAAACAACGCTGCCATAAGTAGATTCTTTTTTTAAATATAATATTCAAATGAATAAAGGTGAACGTCAGTATTTATTGGTTTGTTAAAAACAGATTTATGGCCGGACCTACCGTAAAATGTTTCTTAACTTTACGACAGATTAGCTTTGACAGATTTGTTAAGGCCATTCAAACTTGTTTACACGAATGTGGAGGAGTTGGGGAAAGTTGCATACACCTTATTAGCTATTTTTATGGGTTTGTGTCTATTTGTAGTTTCACTAACTGTACTTATTGCTCATTAGTCCGTTATTAGAAGAATAAAAGTTTGTTTTATACAACACGCTTGAAAGAAAAGGAAAACGAGTCATGAATTAAAAACAAACTATAAGGTTGTATAGGTGTATAAAATTACAAAATAAACATTTATTTAAAACCAAACTTGTATCTTATTTGAATTTTAATCCGTCAAACAAAAATTGAATACAAAAACATTATTTTTAAACAAGTAGGTATAATTTTTTTTTGGGTAGGCGATCCTGCAGTCAACACCGGGGAAAACCTGCGAATGGGAGACTGGAGTCCCCCGGCTTAACGACTGCAGGGGTCTGGGGGGGACGTGGGAGAGGAATATGGAAGGGAAGGTGGGGGAAGGGAGAAGGGTTTCCAGGATGAGCGGAAAGAGAGGGTGCCAGGAAATGTTCGCGGGCCCTTTTAGGCCTCAATGTGATTTACAACCAAGAGGTATACACACTGACTGTGTGCCTCGGCCCGCTACTAATGTCCCCCCGCACATGGGCGTGCATTGGGTGTGAAGACCCAGCGCACAAGAATTGCCTCGGGGGGTAAGTTGGTATATTGCCAATTAGCATCAACATAACAATTTTGAAAACGAGAACATTTTCCTCACAAAGTTCAAACAAAGTTGAGTAACCCGATGGCATAATACAAAAATTCCTTCCAAAAAAAAAAACAAAATAATCGATATTCAAATCTGATTCGCTAACGTGCAATGCACACATAACGGTATCGGTCCAATGCAGTGATATAGTGAAACCGAGCGGTCGGACTTCGGGGCCAGTGGACCGGCCATTTTCGTCTTCTATTGTATTATAAGGTTTTGTACATACTAACGCTATGGAAACGCCGACGTATGTTTACATGTATAATAAATGGATAATTCACTTTCAATAACGTATAATTTTCTAATATTAACATTGTGGGATGAAAGCCACAATATTTTTTTGCTTTTGCTTGCCTTTTTTGTTAAGTTGAATTACGCTAACAATGAAAATAATAGTGCCCTTTACATTTTCCAACATGATAAAATGTACCTTACCATTCATAGCAAACTTAACAGTAAATTCAGCCCACCCATTAGTCCCTTTTTGGACACAAAAACCGCAGCGTCAATGAAGTGTTATGGAACTCGAACCTTATTTTTTGTCACGTCACCCACGTGACGCGGTACAAACCATAGGGCTTGTACCGCGGTACATACAGGTACCTGCGAACGACCTACAAATTGATAAGATGGTATCGCTGATTGTGCGAAATTTATTTATTTTATTGCAACAATGATAATTAACCTAATTAATGTAGGTACATACATAGCTAGATGGTTATATTGCAAGTAAACATGTTATTAAGGATTGTCTCAGTTTATTTCTTAGTTACAAATTCCTAATAGTTTATAATAATAGATAGGTTCCTGATGATAAGCTATGCTATTTCGGTTGCTGTCGAAACAATGCAGTAATATATTTACTTACGATTAATCGATTACAATGACAACAATGCTATCGCCCTGCTTCTTAGAACGTTAAGTCGATGGGTAATGTCTTTAATCTTAGTAGACTTTAATAGGTATTTTACTACATAATCGTTGAGTGGCAGCGTGCTTAAATTGTGAAACAGTTAAGACGATGGGTTTATCCACGGCGGGTAAAAGAAATTTCTGTTAATTTTCGATTCGAGAATCACAAGCTAATACCCATATTTTATCAAACTATTTGACTTGATCCGTACTTGAATTAAGGAGCCCCAAAAGCTTATGTGTATTAAAAATGTATAAATCGTAGAAACTCCAATTTTATTGCACTTATATATCAAACGTCCTTGCACATATACCTATATTACAGTCCATCTAAGTAAACAGCTGTTGGAATATTATTTCGTTTGCACAATGCGCGTATCGACGGTTATTGTTCGGAACTTGTAAACGATTGCAAATCTATCAACAAATGGTAAATAAATCCAGACGTTACGCTAAATGAAGGGTTTTATGTTTTACAGAGAATACACACTACACAGCCGGGTTTTTGTTTACTACTTATTAGTTTTTATCACAGTGGAAGTTTGCGAAACGAAAATTGAAAGTATTTTACGGATAGAATATTTAAATTGTTTACGTTTAGTAATTTTCGAGTTCACGGCATGTTCAGAAAGCTATGGGCAAGAAAGAACAGACAGAAAACTCTTTTGCTGTTTCAAAATCAGTCTACAATACAAATTAGCAGTAACATATTTTTTATTCATAACAGGTCATAGATCTAGAAGTCTATGTTTTATAATTTATTTATTTGTAATATTGTAGTTATTTTAATTATTCTTATAATTATTATTTTATATTATATTTAGATGTTTTCTATAAAAACGTGGGATAGAAATAATGGTTAATAATAATGGTCGCAGATGGCTTGAACATGCAATTTGGAAAGTGGGCGAAGGCTGCATTTGGCTAGAAGCAAAATGGATGCCATTACCACAATACTTTTTGTAGGTACACATACCATATTCGGATACGTGAAGGAGAATGATTAATTTCATCCAAAAATATATGCAAATTTTAATCTATACATCTATACATCTGTACATCTGTATATCTATACATACATATAAATAAAATTGGAGTGTCTGTTTGTAATATTGAAATAACCGTTTTTTACTACATGTATATGAATATATATACGGTAGATACACCAAAATATCATTTTTTTCAATTTTTGTCTGTCTGTCTATCTTTCTGTCTGTCTGTTTGTTCCGGCTAATCTCTGAAATGGCTGGACCGATTTTGACGGGACTTTTATTGGCAGGTAGCTGATGTGATAAGGAGTAACTTAGGCTACTTTTTATCCCGGGAAAATATAAAGCGGGACTTTTATCCCGGGAAAACTCATTCACGCGGGCGGAGCCGCGGGCAACAGCTAGTTCATAATAAAATGGCATTCAAAGTTCAACCTCAATGTCGCAAGCAATCAAAATAAAAAGGTATTTTTTAAAATAGAAATATACTTTAGCGCCTCTGGGTTCTTTCGATAGTTCTGAGTATGTCTCACTCTGTTATCAAAAGCATTCAACCATCACATAATGGAGTGACAAGATCTAAAATACTTAGTAAAGAATTGAAGAAAATAAACACATGCATGTATTCTAAGAGAGGTAACTAGGCTTATTTTTATGGTAAGAAGCGAAGCTAAAGCACGGTAATTTTTAGTTCTTATTGGGTTTGAAAAGTACCGAAAATCTCACTTTATTTACTTACATAATATTAGAGTCACTCACTTTAATGGTCTACTCAGAAGACTATAGAATTGTTTATATTTGTAATATAGTGAACTCTACCATGTACCATGTAGAGACTAGAGACATTTGACCTTTCGGAATTCTCAGAATAGTCTTCAAACAATAATTTCCTATAGACCACTTGATGAATTTAGATCCTTAATTAATTCACCTTTGTTCAAATATAAACTAGAAACAGATGCGAAATGTCACCAGTATCAAGTGTTCTGTGGGGCCATATGGCGTGCGGTAACGAACCCGCCAGACCTCTGTTATTGAGATTATTGATGTCATTTCGCCTTGGAAATAGAGGTCAGAGATGCCCACTCACGCCACTCCCGTGGTAAACATTATTAGCTTAATTACATTTCAATGTATCCGGTGTTTAAAGTGAACTTGTTTCGCTAAATTTGACAATATTAGGGATGAACAGAATGTAATAATCGATAGTTATTCTACTTCAGGTTAATTATTTCACGTTTCACGTTATTTCACGTCCATAACACGCTAAGCCAGAATTTTAAGTACATAATATATTATAATCGATACCCATTTAATTTGGCGTTCATCATTCTAAGTCCATAATTGTTAATACTTTTAAAGAAAGTCTATTAACAATTATGAACTAGATCCGGATCTAGTAACATGGACATTAGAAATAACTAGTGTTTTTGCTAAAGATGTAAAGAGAGTACAGTTTTTGCTCATTTAAACTCAAATAAACTTGTTAATAACTTCATCAAGCTCTAATAGATGACATACTTTTTATTCATTTAAACACTATTCAACAGAAAAAAGCATTACTACAACAGGCATCGTAATTCAAACAAATACCAAAAAGCTATTTTGCAATATTTACCTAAATTCGGTCCTTTCACATATCTTATTTGCATATCAAATGTCTCTGCCTATGCATTCAGTTAAACAAATTTTGTTGCGGTTTAAGGAACCTGATATTGCCTAACAAAATACGTTTAGGATCGCAATCAAGACTTCGACGAAGAGCTGCAAGTGTTAAATAATACATAGATTTTTTGTGTATTTCGTTTTTCCTCAAAGCAAGCGAATGACACACAATGCGTGGGAGCGTAGTATTTGTACCCATCACCTTATAAGCGTTTGGCCTCACGGATCTTTGCTAAGACAACGTTTGTGCCTCTACCTTAGCCTTTTATGAACATGGTGAACCAGAAATCTGTGGGTGAAACTGGGCATGGCTTTCACAGTGTACTTGTTTAACTTCGTTTAAGGATCGGCAACACAACGATCTCTAAGGAGTTTGGGTATTCATGACCTGCCGTGAACATTTGCAATCAGATGACAAACTTGGCTGTTCTTTTATCTATAATAATTGTAGAAAAATTAACAGCTGCACACTACCACATTCTTAGCGCAATAACGTAGGATGTGACTGTACAGTGGTCGAAAATTTTACTAAAACAACATCTTGTTGCAGCTGAATATTATATTACGTAACCGCAAAGCCGTCACTTATTTTGTCACGTGGTTATTAAAGTCAGTTATAGTTAGTGAGGCAATACTGCATTATTTTAAACGCAATGGTAATTCGAAATTCATATGCAAGGGACTACGGAATTTTAATCCCGAAATGTTTTAAAAATATGTGAACATTTACAGCCATTTTAATTCTTAAAAAGCGTGACCGAAAAAAATAAAGAATACACGCACCTCATAAAATAGCCTGTTTTTAACCTAAAAATGTCGGACGAAAGGTCAAGCACCGGTAAATAACATACCAGAGTAACACAAACATCTAGATTAGTAGCATGACTGGAATCTAAAACTTAGGCCCGAAATAGATCGTTGATCGCCTCATCTGGGAATTAAGCCGGGGGAGCGAGTTCAAATAAGAACTAAATGTTTGCACATTTGCAACGCAACGGAAATACGTGCGTCGCTTTTAGTGACTGATTTTAGACGATATTGGAGATTCCGTCGTTGGAAGCCAATGTTTGTGTATTCCGCAAATATTTGAGACGACTCAATTGTCAAGTTCAAAGGTTTTCTTGTCATCAAAAGTTTACTGGAGTACTGACTGGTAACATGCTTGTACAGGCAAGTGATTACCTGCAATTTGTATGACATTGCTAAATATTTTGAAGTATTGCACTATATTAATTAAATGCTTTATAAAACCCGTTCAAACAGGTACAGTTTATAACTGTGTTTTCCGAGAATGCACCGATTTATATTTTTCCAGTATGACAAATTTCATTTATAATTAGTATTCATTATTGTGCGTACAATTGACCGAGTTGTTTTCCTTGTATTTTATACTAAAATAATGTTTTACGCAACAAATTTCTTAAATGTTTACAATATTCTTATGCAATTTACACTTTGGTTTTATTCTCATGAAATAACATTTTGAATTTGACTAAAAACGTTACACCCAATTCTCATCGTAAAATAAATCATCGAATAAAAATATACACACACGCTACAAATGCCACAAACACTACAAATAAATCCCTTATTAATAGGAATCATTTAACATTCTACTTAAAGTACAATATCTCTTCTAAAGGCTGACAGATCGTTTTGTCAGCACCAGTGGGAGGTAGAAAAAATCCACCGCACGTTAATGTCGCGAGCACAGCAGATGTTGATTTAGGTTACGCATCCGAAATGGGAATGGACAGATCAGTGAATAAAACAAAAGAATAGCATTGAAAAGTACTTGATACAATTAAATATAAGTTGACATTCTGGAAAATTTAGGGGTAAAAAGAAATCTATTTTGATTAGCAAGGTGTCTTTTTAATGAGAGAATTGTTAAAGAAAGATGAATAAGCGGAGCTAAAGTTAAGTCTCAAATTATTATACTCCCAAACAGAGTGTGAAGAAACCAGAAATTGTTACTCGGCACTTTTCAAAAGATATTATGTACTCTATACATAATTCTAATTTAATACGCTTAACATGAGATTACAATCCGGAACGTATATTGCATAACTTGAGTTCTATAATGTGATATTCATTTAATATGAAATTTGACTTAACGCCGCTAAAATGTGCTGTTACACTAAATTATTTTAGCTATCTGTCGATGTTATTTCCCTTAATACTTTACAGCGATTTGTAGAAAAATTATAAACTGCAGTAGGATATATTCCAACGCAACAGATAACTGAAATCATAGATAACATATTATATAGATAAAAAACAGTGCAAAACGATAAAGACTGCGGTATGGCGACACAGTTTGAAATTAAACTCGAGTCTATAGACAAATCAAACCATATTAAACGGAATAAAAAATTGGTTGTGTGAGGTTTAAAATCTTCTAGCCATTAAGTTTAGAAGTTGTTATAAACCTTCAGTAGTACTGATCCATGATTAATAGAGCATTAGCCATACTTAAGCGCAAATGTAATAGCGTGAGGAATTTTAAAATCTCATTTCATTGTGAATGGTCAAGATCGTCGACCTCTGGCGGTAGAGGCTTAGGAAGTGAATGGTACGGAAGTTCAATTCTCACACAAAACAAACATTTGTTTCAAGAGGTATCCGTTATACCTGTCATAACTGCAAATGCTGTACAAAAAAAGACGTAAATGAGCTGCTTGTCGTTGTAGTGTCATTAACAAATATTATGATTGCAAGATACCTGCTAAAATTATAACTTTGATTTCAATATATAATAATAATAATAATAATACCAGCCCTATATTATATACTGCCCACTGCTGAGCACGGGCCTCCTCTGCTACTGAGAGGGTTTAGGCCTTAGTCCACCACGCTGGCCTAGTGCGGATTGGCAGACTTCACATACCCTCGAAATTCTTATCGAGAATTCTCAGGTATGTAGGTTTCCTCACGATGTTTTCCTTCACCGTTAAAGCGAACGATAATTAATAAACAATACACACGTAACTTCGAAAAGTCAGAGGTGTGTGCTTTGGGTTTTGAACCTGCGGACATTGTCTCGGCAGACCGTTCCATTCCCAACTAGGCTATCGTCCACTAATATATCGTCAATACAAATTAAAAAAATTAAGTAAGCATTATTTAAAACCGTTTTTTTAATGGCATTGAATGACGAGACGAGCATGCCGTTCACCTGATGGTAAGCGATACGATCACCCATAAACAGTAGTAACACCATACGGCATACAGCACCTCGTCATCCTGAGACATAAGATGTTAAGTCTCATTATGTCCAGTAGTTACACCGGCTACAATGTCCTTCAAACCGAAACACAACAGTGCACGCACATTGCGGTGGTACCCACCCAGACGGACTCTTACATATGAGAGACCTACCAGTAAATTTGCGGTTAATCTGCAGCTTGTCCAGATTTTCCTTTTTCAATAATCGAGTCATTGCGATTGATCGTTGGAGAATGGGTTTTTAAGAGTCCATAGTTAAATGGTGTAGTCAAAATAAATATGTCTGGGATAATTATTGTAGTGAAATTCTTAAAATGTAGGACGCACAGGAAGCCGATGACAATTCCCAATTTACAAAGATCTTAATGATTTATATCATAATCTATCAAGCTTATAGCGTTTATGCAAATTAATTCGTGATAATGAATAATGTTTTAACATTGTTATGCTAATTCTGTTCTCTAATGGCTCAGTGAACAAAATACAAACCTATTTATATTTATTAGCTTATTATTGTAATGGGCCTATCTCAATTTGTTTACGTTAAAATGAATAAAATATTCTAAATGGAGATTTGAAATCAAATTATTCTATTTTGAGTATTACTATTATTTTTTTGGTATTCGCACTGTCGCATATTAATATTTATGTATTAAAAAATATCAATTTGTAAATTGTAATAGATGACACGGTCGCTTGTCATGAATCGATTAGTTTCTAATAGGAATTTAATTTAATTTAATCCTGGAAACCCAAATGACCTTAGAAAATGGCCACCACTGACCATTTCCCGACAGCAAAATCTCAGCAAAGACGTCAGTATCCTGATCACATGCAGGAGTACGCAATATGAAGTGACACATTCCTCAATTGAGCGATGCGGCGAGCCATGCGAGATCTCGAATTAGCACCAATTTGTGCCTCCTGTGACTCACAGACGGTTAATAGGCGTTTCTCGTTCCCATATAGGATCCATAAGAATTTAGGAGTTTACACAGACAAAAACGAAAAATTTGACATAAAAATTTCAGTTTTCTAAAACGCAGTATAGGCAAATATTTTTAAATTTGATAATTGTCGATGTAAATTGACTCGCTAGGCTTTTTTATTATATATATTTGTAACTAAGATGTGTCCATTATTCTCAATCAAGACAGTTAAACCAATATTTATTAAACCACAGGCTCACATCAAGACGTCGGATACAAGTCCTATATCAATTTTTATTTTGGTATTCTTTGATTGTGCGCCGGACGAACTATGAAAAGAATCTACGTCAACACAATCAAACGAACGATGCGAACAGTACTGTAAAAGCAAAACATTCTTTTGATATTGGTAGTGTATTTTACAAGACTGGGATTTGTCTTTGACTTCCGACATCTAAGTATCAAGATAAAACGAGTCCCTAAACCTAAACTGGGTTTTAATTTTCATACGATTCTTTTAATTAGTTGTAATATTTGATTTGAAAATTATAATTAATTCCTTAGTATAAATTATCATTAATATTCGATGGGCCGGGTCTACGTAAATAAAAGATAAATTACATAAAAATGATGGATGTCTTTCTGCTGACCTAATCAATTGCATTATTTCATTTTAAATGCAAACTGCAGGTGTCTTATTCAGAATTAATTACATATGTATCACTTTTACGATGAAAGATGACATCGTGAATGTATCAGCGTGTCAATGGAATAATGCATTTTACCGTGTGAACGAAAGTTCAATCAGATGTATGTTAATGTAGTAATGTATATCTTATCAAACTTAAAGCTTTCAATCACATTAAGAATTGGCATCCTTTTGACAAAACGAATTTAGTTGAAATAAGTATGAGTTTTATAAAGACACGATTTGGTTGACTTAAAAATCAATAAAAAGAACATGATACTTAACGAGCAAATCCAATACAGAGTGTAATTTTTAATTAGCTACATGCATCATTTAATGGAACTGACCTCAATCGCATAGGCGCCCATTTATCACTGCGCCTATGTTCAGATAGTTTACCTCTACATAATATGAAGTCCTAAGGGATAACCCTCCCCACCTTAAGACTAGAAATTTTGACCAAAAATCTTTGACATGGGTTATGTGAACCCAACATTAGCATTCTCACATCAGTTAAATATCGCTTGAGTATCTTTCTATCAGGAGCATCGCAGAAATGTCCTTCGATTAGCGTATATTTCCTGTAATTTGCATCTATATATCCATTAACTAACAACATGTTAAAGATTTACATATAAAAACATAACGACTACATCGGAAACCGGACAGAGTTCTCTCCCGACGGCCTTGCCTCGCGAATAATTGAACTAACGCAATTGAGCTCTTCCCAAGTGAGGATGCGTCAAACGGGATGTTAGTCAGACCTCGCCAAATTCTGACTTCACGCCGCAACCTTGTTAGAGCCAAGGTTGTTAATGTTTTCGGGACTTATAGAAATTAGCCATACCAATTGTCAAAATAAGTGAAATGGGTTTAGTAGAGTTCTTGTTTATTTGCACATTTGACATTTGTGTTTATTGAACCGCTGCGTTGTTTATCTCTATGAGTGATAATATACTCTAAACAAAAATAAACGAGTATATAGACAACATAATAGTTAGGGAACTAATAACAAACGTCAGTCATTCTAATTCTAAGCCGTTAATTCCAAGCGATAGAAACTCTCGGTCAATTTAATGAATAAAATCATCTACAGATAACGTCAAGAAATAAAACCAAAAATGATCTTCAGATATAATCTCCACCAGCGGCGTTTTTTGATTCTAACGTTTTCGAGTGTAAAGGAAATAAAAGTACGTTGATAGTATAAGTTTACGTTTTCTATTTTTATAAATTATATTTTTATGGTAATGAACCCGTCTTTACCCTTTTGTTGTATATTTTTAAATGTACATGTGTGCGTTTACAAGTTAATATATATTTTTTCACCGTTAGTGTTTACTACCGCTTTCATTTTTATTGTGATATTGTGTTAAGGTGCTTCAAGCCAATGCCCTCGTATAAGATGAAGTCTTGTTGCTGATTCATAAGCATGAGATAGCTAAAATGTGACTTATATTCACTGATAGCTTCCATAGGCGTTGATGATACACTATTTATATTTAAATGATGTGTGTATATTAAGAATTAACAATAATTTCTATTGGTTTTGGATCTCGAATTAATCCCTCATTTTCAATCATTTTATATAATTAATGTTTTTCGAAAAGCAAAACTAAATTGGTATTTTTTTTCCAGAATGTGGTGGACGATCACTGGAAACTTTGGCAACATACTACCAATCGATTGGACCAAATCCTTCTCAAGGAAGATGCACATCCCAACACTGAACTTGAGTGATAAGAAGGTAAATTAAATTTCTTTCTTACTTGAGCCTTTTTATTACGCCTCAGTCTTATTTCATTTTCCTTAATTCTGCTTTTTAAGAAAGATGTAGTAGTATTTGTGAATATGGGATTAAAGTGGTGATTTCTATTCGAAATCAGAGTTGATGAAATCGTGAACTACAATAATTTTGCTTCTGATATTTTATTTAAATGTGAAATATTTAAATAGATACTCATTGAATGCAAAGATATCAAACTTAGACAAAGCAACATGTATAGAGGATGCTCGCAAGAAACCTAAATACGGAATACATTTTTTGTTTCCATAACCGTCCAGAGATCCAAAGTGCATGATTACTATTGTTATTATCATCCTCGTGGACGTCATGCGATGATTCATTGCCATAAGAAATACTGTCACGGTTTTATTATCTCTTCCCAGTACACAATTAATCCGAATAGGCGTACAAATCACCACATCGTTTATATTAAATGCTTATTGGGAACTTTGTTTGGCATTGATGTTTTTACTTCAATTAGTTCATAGATCTTTATGTAAACAGTGTTTTAGTCATGTTAATTGCATGAACTTTACAGATGTTTACAATATGAAACAAAATGACTTCATGCAGTTGCTATTTTCAACGTATTTGCACATTGTCTTAAGCATATTATCATCATACTATGAAAATAATGCCATCATCGTTCGCATCATATTTTTTATTCAGTAATCCAAATACTTCTAAGCAATATTCGCTAATTATTTCCCAGGCTTAACCCTTCATTAAAAAAATATCACCTTGTGTCAGAAATAATTTCAGCAAGTCTTCAATACGTCTTTTCATGCTATTTCCCAAATAGATAAAAAACTGTACCTAAGCCACAAATTAGAAATAGCAACAAAGTTTCATAACATTTTACTGGGTGCCTACAGCCTTGCTTGCGTCACTGGATCGAGTAGGTACCTGTTTTGTGCAACCTTCTCAGTTTGAAGCTGGCTTTTGTTCGTTTTGTCCGTAACACTACACCGCTCCATGGCCGCTACAAAAGAGCGGGTGGCTCTCCAACGAACACTTTTGTTTCGTGGGAACGACCAATTATTTCACTTGTGTTTAAATATAGTTGCAGTTATGAAAAAGCGGAGCTCTAATTAAACTGCTTTCTTAGCATGAATATGCGTTTGATTACAATGAGAGTCGTGGCGGAGACAATGCATTTTAATCAGTTAAGATGGTTATTGTTTTGATATTGAACTTTTATAAAAGTTTCTGTCTATCATGTATACAATATTCCTACAAATTAATTTGGTAGCTTTTATTATTCTTTAGCTTAAAATGAAGCATTGTTCAGACCAAATTATAGTAATAAAAAAAAACCCATATGAAATTTCATACGATGTATTCAACCAAATATTCTGCATGTGCAGGGTTCAATGACCCCTGACGACGAGATCCACAGCTCGGAGGACGAGGCTGTTGCCTCAGACCTGGACATGCACGCGCTGATCTTGGGCGGGCTCCACCAGGACCACGAATGCCCCGTCAAAACTGCTGATGAGGTGAGCTCTTAATAAACCCTCCTGATAATAACGCAGAATAACATTTTCATTAGTAAATGAATGTTGCAACTTCATTATTGCTTCATTAGAGCGTAAAGTCTCTTTTTCATCCTTACACGTTCTCTCTGTGGTTTTTAGGGCATTAAGAGATACCTTAATAATATAAATAAATTATTCATTTATCTAATGGTGTGCTAATCTTAATATGCACCTTGTTAACATTTGTCTGTGGTCTTACAGGTGATCCAAGAAATAGACGATATGATGCAAGACACCCCATCATCGGAAGGAGACATTCTAGAGTACAATGAGGCTCTGGAGAAAGGCAAAGAAGTACTAAGCTCGCCATTATATGAAGACAGTAAGTAAAAAAATAATAATATAATGCATGCGCATACTCACGCCTTTTATCCCCGAAGGGGTAGGCAGAGGCGCAACTAGTGCACCCACTTTTCGCCAAGCGTATTCCGTCTCATGATGTGATAGGGGGCGAGCCTATCGCCATATCGGGCACAAATTCCAGACTCCGGGCTGATACTGAATAGAAAAATCCAATATCACTGCCCGACCCGGGGATCGAACCCGAGACCTCAGCCTTGCAGTCGTACCGTAATACAACTACGCCACCGAGGCAGTTAATAATATAATACCAGCCCTGTATTATATACTGCCCACTGCTGCGCACGTACTCCTCTACAACTGAGAGGGTTTAGGCTTTAATCCACCACGCTGGCCTAGTGCAGGTTGGAAGACTACACATACTTTCGAAACTCTTATAGAGAACTTCTCAGGTATGCAGGTTTCCTCACGATGTTTTCCTTCACCGTTAAAGCAAGCGATAATTCACACAGAATATACACATAACTTTAGAAAAGTCAGAGGTGCCAAACCCAAGCGTTCGGTTTTAAACCTGCGGTATTCGTCTCGGCACTCGGCAGTCCGTTTCTCTCCCAATTAGGCTATCGCCGCTTAGACAGTAAGTAACAAGCCTAATTGTATTAGCCAACGTCGGAGACGCAACTATTACTTAAAATTACCTATTTCTTGTGATGTGACTCAGTAAAGTCTTGATTTTTGTTCCTGGTTTATATTTACTGTTGCTAGAAAGATTTGAAGAATATTCAGTAATTAGGATCTCAACATGGCGTCTTCGCAACCTTATTTATGGCGTCGCCGCATACGCGATGATTCTGCCAATGTCAAACAATTCATTTGTTAAAATACATTTGTAAGCAACTAGTTATCCAAAAAATCTAATAAAATGGCAAGATAAACCGTTAAATTTAAAAACGCTAATTCAAATAATAACGAATACAAGTTACGTGTATCCTATTCTCAGATTTTTTTATACTGGTTATTGACATTTATACTGGTTACTGACATATATACTGGTTTCTTTCTAAACAGACTAAGTATAGAAGCGTAATATAAGACAAAATAATAAATGTGGGAACCGGTCCTAATCTCAAATTGTAGTTGACTTGAGCAGACAGCGAATGACATAATAATTTCTTGTCGTTTTGTAAGTTTTGTCGCACCTTCTTACCGTACGTAACACGTAACCGCTATTATTCAATACTGTGTGAACGATGAGATAAACATATGTTTGCTATCTAAAGTCAACAGTGTATTCAGTTTGCCAATTGCTTTATATAGGAAATGTACTGTTATATTTATAGTTCTCTGCATTTAATTTATTTACTATTAAGGCCGTAATACGAGAGCTTCTCGCTTTAAAACACGATAGAGTTACGATGTCGTAAATATTACTTTTTATTTATAACACCATAAATATAATTTAGTAAATATTACGTTTTGTAAGCAAATATCGAACGGGGGTAAAATAAAGTTGCAATTTACGGTACCCATTAGTTGTGTAACTTCCAGTTACTTAATTATTCTTCGAAGAATTTGTTTTTTATTATTTAAACTACCTATACTTTTTATTAACCGATTAATGACCTGTATACTGTTTACAGGCCAGATAAATGAACAACTTTTAGGCACTATTTTATACCGAAAATTAAATTTTCCCTAACGACTAATAATCAAGATTACCTACCTAATATTTGTCATTTGCCAAAATGCGGGTGGATAAAGATTAAAAAAACTTTTTATTTAATGAGTGTTATGCGATATCGTGAGTGTTTAATTACAACCCTGACACACGAATCATTTGCGAGGTCGGTGACCTCTGATAATTGAAGCATCAGCCGGCGTGGATACCAGATTATCAAATAAGTCTCGATGGAAAAAGTTTTTGGGTCTTTCTGGAATATTATTTTGTGTCCAATAGTTGCTATGGAAAGAAAAGGTGGTGACGTATGCTATCTATATTTATCATATAACAAATCTCTATTTTGTATACTCTGGGTGTTTTAGGACTTTATGATGACTATAAAACATTTTAATGATTTATTAAGAAAATTTGAATTCGATTTTTATTGCTATTTCAACACCTACTAAACACAATAATCATACATTAATAATGTAAATCAATCTTAGAGTTAAACACAAAACGGCTTTAGGGACAAAAAGCAGCGTAGGTATTATCTTTCCATAACCAATAATTACAAGCTCAAGCGTCATTAATCATTACTCTACAACGAATCATAGACGATTAACATTATAACGGCACCCAACTAATATAACTAAATCAAATCATTATAGTATTCTAATATCAACGGGTAGAATATGGAGCCTCGACGCCGACCACAAATTGGGGAGTGCATTCACCTCACGCGATTAATTTGCACTCTGTTTTCATAACATGCTTTGAAAGTTTATCATCGATTATGAGTTTAGGAGAATGTAAACTACGCATTTTTATTAGAATTAGGTTGGATGATGCTTCCTACATCCATTAATCTATACTAATATTATAAAGTGGAAAGATTTGTATGTAAGTATGTTTGTAACGAATAAACTCAAAAACTACTGAACGGGTTTCGATGAAATTTGGCACACGGGTAGATCATGTCCTGGATTAACACATAGGCTACTTTGTATCCCGGGAAAATATTTTTATCCCGGAAAAACTTTTTCACGCGAGCAGAAGTTTAGTTTAGAATATATTACATAATTATTTTTTTATTGTACCAGCGGATGTTTAGAAATTAATTATTTTTATGAATCATAGGTCAGACAATTCGTTTACGTTTTAGAACACTATTTGCATCTAATTATTTTCGATGGTTGTAGTCATTTTTGTATTTCTGTTAGACTAAATCTGAGACACAAGTTCTAATAGGTACCAAATTACTTTATTACCAAATTACTGTACTTGTTTGTTGTCAAGTTTTTCTCGGTTGTACAAAATTTTCCCTACAAAAATTTATCTTGAGATTTTTTTTCTGTTGTTTTTTATGCCTTCTTTATCATTCTTCAGAACTCCGCACACTATCCCTGGCTCAGCTGAACGAGATCTTCATGGAGTTGGAAGTACTGATCCGCGAGTTCTCCGAGACCCTGATCGCGGAGCTGGCTCTGCGCGACGAGCTGGAATACGAGAAGGAATTGAAGAACACTTTCATATCGCTCCTACTCGCTGTGCAGAACAAGCGGCGTCAGTACCACATCGAGAAGAAGAAGAGACCTGGACAGCCGCGCTCGCCTAACCTTAACAGCAGTAGTTCGGAACCTAAGGTAAGATTACAGTTTATGTGATGATTTTTAGAATGTTTTATTTGTGATTTTTTTTTCTATATCCGATAGATTAATGGCAGAATACTACATGTGTCGGGTACTATATGTCGGGTCAAATCAAAACTAGAAAACCGTTGTAACCTTTCTTTAAGTAAAAAACACATCGCTGTGTTTATATTATTATCATTACAAAGTTATTAATAGGCAACTAGTAAAATTAAAAGATCATACGATACAGAAAACTGTTTAATTAACTTATAGCGTTTGCAAGGGTACTAAAACGATTAATTTAGTACAATATTACAGTATTTAATTTTACGACACATAACGGACTGCGCAATTGAAAATAAGAAGACATTGAAATAAAACTATTTTGCGGATTTTATCGCGGTTTTTTAGTTAATATTTTCCCCATAATATTAATTAATAAAACCGCCATAAAATCCGCAACATAGTTTTATTTCAATGTGTAACATTCGCGTAAATACAAGAAGTCATAAGAAGACATTTTAGTATTTGCATCAATGACCAAATGCGCGCATACCATGAACTATACAAAATATATGCGAGAAATAAATATTATAGTAAAGACATTAAATTGCACAACACTCGACACGAAATACCGACATCGAGTTGTCAATGTTTGTTTTTATAAAATTACCTACTACGAAACTTACAGGTACCTACTTGAAATAAATTGCTAAACTTATCAAAAGTGTAATACCATACCATACCAGCCCTGTATATATTGCCCACTACTGAGCACGGGCCTCCTCTACTACTGAAAGGTTAAGACCTTAGTCCACCACGCCGGCCTAGTGCGGGTTGGCAGACTTCACATACCTTCGAAATTCAGAGAACTTCTCAGATATGCAGGTTTCCTCACGATGTTTTCCTTCACCGTTAAAGCGAGCGATAATTCACAAAGAATACACACATAACTTTTTAGAAAAGTCAGAGGTGTGTGCCCTTGGGTTTTGAACCTGCGGACATTCGTCTCGGCAGTCCATTCCACTCCCAACTAGGCTATCGCCGCTTAAAAGTGTAATAAGTATTTGTCATTTAACACTACATAGTGATAGCATTATACACGACTAGCTTTTGTTGAAAAGTTTTTCCGGGATAAAAAGTATTTCGGCATTCCACTGCGCTTGTCATCCAGAGACATAAGATTTGCATTCCGGGATCACCCTGTGTTTAGGTCTCCAACAGATCAACATTGTGTTGACTGGTCATCTCTCCACACATTCAACACTCAACCATCATTACTAACGAAGAAATCAACAATTCAGGAGAATCCATCCCAGTTGAATATGATTAAACCTTTATATTAAACAACTAGCATTGCGCGCGGCTCCGCCCGCGTGGAAAAGCTATTCCGGGATAAAAAGTAGCCTATAGCACTCAGGAGTAATGTAGCTTCCTATTAGTGAAAGAATTTTCAAAATCGGTCCAGTAGTTCCTGAGATTAGCGCGTTCAAACAAACAAACAAACTCTTCAGCTTTATAATATTAGTATAGATATGTTGTAGCTTTTTTTCCAATTGTTTAATGTGCATTTCTTTTGTTTCAGTATTTGACGACCGTCATTCCATTCCACCTGGACAATGGACCACCCGACAACCAGTCGCTCCAAGTACTCATTAAGAGTAAGTACTACATTAATTTGAATTAAATTAATCCGTAGTCAAAGCGCCTTCATTATGAAAATCAATCAAACCCATTTCGTAAAGCTTGGTTTTGACTATAATAGCAAAATTAATAAATTAATGTTTTCTTTGAATTGCATCATCTTAGCATGCAATCGATTCGATTTGTCGATTTGTTTGTACAGTCACCAGCATAAGTAGCTGGACAAATTCAAAATTTCAAATCGCCTTCATACTTTTTTGTTCTTAATAATCTTTTTTTTTTCTTCACAAAAATAAAAAAAAGCAATGAGAGGTGTCAAGGGACACCCGGATGGAACGAAGTTCCTTTCGATTAATTAGTGAAGGAATTGTAATAAAATTTTATTTATATAACAGAGTGTGTATATATATAAATATTTTCCTATTTCCGTTCCAATACATAAGTTTCTAGAGAAAAAAACAAATAAATACGTGTGGCACTCGGAGACCACCGCGGTAAAGCTATTGCATAGCATTTTTATCACAAATTTTGATTGACTAAACACAAATTCGATCTTACGCTTACCACATAAAGTAGATTTTTAAACGCGAGCAAAGCACGTTTAGTCTTGTTATTGATAAATGTCATTAACCAAAGTAGAATAAATCAACAAAATTTAAAAAAAAAATGTTACGTTCGATTCTTTTGTACTCGTGCCGTGCCAACGCTGGGGAAATAGCTTCTACGCAATGTATTTAAGGTTCATTTTAGATTAGTAAGAAATGGTTTTAATGACTTTAATAAATAAAATAAATACAAATATACTCGTTTCAAGAATTATAGCTACTACGCATTGTATTTAAGGTTCATATTAGTAAGATAATAGGAAAAATGTGTCGTGACAACTTTCCGTCCAGCCCCCTTTCACAACGCGCAATAAGGAACTGCGTTCAAATAAAAGAGATTTACTTTACTTCAAACAAATAAAAAAAGGTTTAGGTTTAACTTAACGCGTATATAGGCGATTTGAAATGTTGATTTTGTACAGATATTTATGCATCTGACTACATTACGGCCATCAATTCCTAAAATAACACGGCAAAAACCTCATCAATACTATTTTTTCTGATGAAAGAAGTCAACTGTCTGCCATTTAATTAGTTTAAAAATTTTACCACGTAAAAACCCTATCTGTATTTTTGACGCTATATTCCAAATAACTTTTCTGATGAGTTGTTATTTCTGTTTCAGTTCTAAAGGCAATAAACGAAGACAGTCCCACAGTGCCCACACTATTAACAGACTACATCCTAAAGGTGCTGTGTCCAACATAAACCTTCTCCCACACCACTAGCTAATTCAACATATTCAACATTTCAACATAATTGTACTACACACACACCATAAATATATTCAAATGAATTGCCTATATTTAGGTCCTATCATAAAACCCACTTTCCACATAGAAAAGCGTAATTCACATATTAAATGTAGTTAAAAACACTCATATTTAAAAATTATGATGGCATAGATAATTATGAATGTTCATTTGTTTAAATCAAAATATATAAATCCTACACATTTTTCGATCGGACAATTGATGTTTATTGTTACAAAAGCGTGTTCAAATTTTAATTAATAATGTTTATGTTGAAATGTTCAAGTCGATATTGCCATAACCATTATTTTTATCGTTAATAATTCAACTGTAAACATATTTTAAGTGTACCTATTCAATTTATATTTTATTGTATATTATTTGCTTAAATGAACTGTGATATAATTACGGTAGTTGATTAATGAATGCTTCCTTTAAAGTTTACACATTTTGTTTATTGTTTAAATTTATATTCGCTTTAGGAACAATCACGCGAAAATCAGGAATGAATGTCACGCGAATGTATTAAACAGCGTTGATTGCCTCATGCCTGGGTCTAGATTGCGATAAACGGGTCACGCGTCATTGTACCTCGAGTGGAATATTTTATTCGGAAATCAATATTATTCCTATTGAATCAATTGTCTCAGGATCAATGTGAATTTGAGCATTATTGTACATATTTTAAAAAAGTATATTTCAAATGGAATTGTCGTCTGATTATTTAAAATTAAGGTAAGCGACAAAGGTTGAAGAGGCTTGTAAATAATTGTAGAATCCGCTTATACGTTTTAGCTTAGTTATTTTAACAGAACTTTCTTGTCACGTTTTTTTATTTTAAGGTAAACTTCGAATACATTTTTGTTATACTTATTTTAATTTGTAGGTATCGTAGCATAGCGTCGTAGCTTAGTGAAGCGCCCGAGGTAATTCAGCTATTGTCTCTATTGATATTATTCCAGTAATCATGATACTAATAGTTAAATATAGTTGTAAAACAATCATAGATTTTAAGTATATCTCTAGTCTCAACATTTCGTAGTCATAATTTTGTTATTAACTTTAAAATAATGTCGGGATAATATGCAAAACATTATAATCTACAAGGCATGTATAAAGTGAAATTGTTGTTGTGATTCAGAGAACATTTAATTATATTCAGTTCGCAAATATATATTGTGGATGCTTTAACCGCACATTTTGAAATTTACTTAGTGAGACACCCTATTTGTTGTGCAAGCGTGTTACGTGTAAAGGAACGCAATGTGGTACCTAATAAGGAAGATATTAGAGCTGCTCTTGTATATTTAAAAATTATATTTTAAATCGAATTGTAAAATATTTTCCAATTTATTAAATAAGGAACGGCATTAGAATTTTTATTTATTCATAACCTCAACATACGGATCAATTACTTTCGTAATTTTAAAGGTGTGTTGTTCGATTATAATTTTTAAGAATTTAATACTTGTACATTTTAATTAACTTACTTATATTTGTCTAATAAATGAGCTATACCCCGTTCGGTTATTTTTCCTTGAATTTGTATCGGAGTAATCTACAGTAAAATATCAGATCAAGTAAAATAATTATGGACGGGGTGCATTTACATGTCAAGATTTAATATCATCAAAATGTATTTTTAATGTAGGCAATACAGAATGACCATTGTTTTTGAACTTAAAAAGCAATGAACGTGTTTCTAAGTCGCTTAACGTGGATGTGAAGCAAGTGAGAGCGGCTGTGTGGTACCTGGTTGGAATAAAGGAGCTTGAGTAAAACATGTTTCAATATTTATCCCCTTTCCTTAGTCCTGTAAACTAAAGGCCGTATTGGGCCCAACTCAGTTTCGTTTTGAAGTTAAAGTCAGCCACATACAAATTACGAACACATAAATTAAGAACCTCCTTTGTTTTTGAAAGTTGGTTAAAAATCAGCACTGTAAATATTAAATATAACAACGTTACTTAAAAGCCTGATCCTGGTAGCGATCACGCTCATTTTTTTATTTATTTAATAGCTGAGTTACCTGTTAAACAATGGCGACTCGAGTTGACAACAGGTCTTGGGGACGTTTCCCAGAAAACTTACCAGTGCGAAAACGAATCATTTTAGAATTAATTACAAATATGTCTTCGCTTTGTTTCAGTGGAAAAAGTAAAGTGGAACAAACTGTTTGAATAAGAGACAGAACGGGTTGTAGGATTCATGTAGCAATTTTCGATTTGTAGAATTAAGGGAGTAATCAAATTTCCATAGTGTTAAACTATTTAAAAGGGTGTGAACCGAAAACAAAGTAACACGTAAAATGATGCATGAGAAATACCGATACAGAATACATGAACCAATCAAAATCCTTGGAAAAATGTTAAAATACTACTGACCGCACGGTTGGTTTCCTCCCACACTGGTTACTGGACCGCACGGTTTTACTGGTGGTAGGTCTCTCATATGTAAGAGTCCGTCTGGGTGGGTACCACCGCAATGTCTATTTCTACCGCCAAGCAGCAGTGTGCATGCACTGTTGTGTTTCGGTTTGAAGGACAATGTAGCCAGTGTAACTACAGGACATAATGAGACTTAACATCTTATGTCTCAGGATGACGAGCGCAGTGGAATGCCACACAGTACTTTGTAACTCAAGGTGCTGGATGGTGTTGCTACTGTTTATGGGTGTTCGTATCGCTTACCATCAGGCGAACGACATGCTCGTCTCGTCATTCAAAGCAATAAAAAAAAAACACACTTCACTAACATTCACTTGACAGATGGATAGGAACCAACCTCTTATCTATACTCCGTGGAACGCACAATCCTATCACCTATGCCAATGGAATAAA
This sequence comes from Sphinx pinastri, assembly GCA_947568825.1. Taxonomy (NCBI): domain Eukaryota; kingdom Metazoa; phylum Arthropoda; class Insecta; order Lepidoptera; family Sphingidae; genus Sphinx; species Sphinx pinastri. The sequence continues at coordinate 11,736,776 of OX387630.1, forward strand.
CACACTAGAGCTTCATTTAGATGGAGCAATAATTTCTATCAATAATCTTACTCGATTATTGCTTAAAAATTTACCCCTTCTGAACATGCGCAATGGCAAGTCTTTGACAACATACCTACATGCATACACTCACGCCTTTTGTCCCAGTGACCGTCCTGAGCCGAGGTCCTTAACCCGTTAGGGGGTTGCCCTCAACATGGTCACCTAAATTAAAGGGTTGCGAGTGCCTAAAGCGCTCAACCTAAAGTCCGGTGTGGCCAGAAAAGCCGACTCTCGTCAGGATACTGGCCTTTAGGTCCGCGATAAAAAAAAAGCCGAAGGGTAGGCAGAGACGCAACTAGTGCACCCACTTTTCGCCATGCGTATTCCGTCCCATGATGTGATAGGGGGCGAGCCTACCGCCATATCAGGCACAAATTCCAGACTCCGAGCTGATACTGAATAGAAAAATGCAATATCACTTTGCCCGACCCCGGGATCGAACCCGAGACCTTAGCATTGCAGTCATACCGTAATATAACTACGCCACCGAGGCAGCTGACAAATCCTTACATATTATAAAATTAAGTTCCCCGCCGCGTCTGTCCGTCTGTCTGAAGTGTGAACGCGATAAACTCAAAAACTACCTATTAGATTTCTATGAAATGTTGTATGGAGACAATTTGGGACTTTGGGAAGGACATAGATTACTTTTATCTCGGAAAATCTATTTTCTAACAAAAATTACGTACGATTATTGCTTGCAATCATTGATCTGTCTAAATGAGGCTTAAATGCAGTAAAAAGGACAATATAAAATAAAGGCAGAGGCGCAACTAGTGCACCCACTTTTCGCCAAGCGTATTCCGTCCCATGATGTGATAGGGGGTGTGTCGAATACAGAACCTCCTTTTTTAAATTGGTTAATTAACCATAATGCATGATGTTGTTTTTGCAGTGCGTTCCAAGTCAAAATATAGAGTTGATTGCTTTACCAATTTATCAGTCCATCAATTATGAATATCTCTGCAGTGCCGGATTTTGTATAATCTCAGATAATTGTTAATAGCCGATAAGTAATCGGTACGACTGAAATATCAGATTTAAGCAATCCCTTCAAAATATTATTATGTAGTCAGTCACATACATAGCTAAGCAAATTTAAAATTTCAAAACGCTCATACGCGTTCAGTTTAACTGAAATCTTTCTTTCTTTGTTTGAAGTGAAATATTAAATCCTTTGTATTTTATTTTTGTGAGGAGATTTTTTTTATTAAAACAATGCTTACTTATATCCTTTGTTTTCATTAAAAACGGCTAGGTCAAAACGTGATAGAAATCCCTTACAAATTGTTGCCCGACCTAAGAATCGAACCTAGTTTCTACAGCTCAAATACTTACACTATTACTACCTATACTTAGGAACCGAGGAGAATTTGCATCATTTTATAAATCTACATAAGAATTGCATCCATATCTATACCTCAGACTGAAAGGAATCTTTCATAAAATAATAACACATTAAATAAAGTTAAAAAGTATTTTTATTGCTTTAATTACTTTCAACAAACTGTACTTATTTGATCTCCAGATTGAACGATAAGTCAGGTACAGATACACCGATGGCTAGAAAGTATTTAATTAGTAATTCACAAGTGTTGCCTGATGAAGCTGTCGAAGCTGGTGACACGGGCGAAGCCTGAAGGGAAGCCGCGTTCGCAAGCAGACATTCCTCCAATTGAAGCCGCGAATGATGTTACGCCGACCTAGTGATAATTTTTTTTCATTATTTATAATTTACACCTGCCTCCGTCTCTCTGCACCTCCTTAAGGTCGACTGGGAGAAAATGCCCTTAGGCATTAAGTCCGCCTGTACTATACATCTGTACAAAGTGTAAAATAAATAATAAAATAAAAACCTATATAAATCTTCCGTCTCTCATTCTTAGCTAAAGTTACTGAAAATTAAGGACGTTTAGAACACACAATCGAAGTTACTTATAATTCAATTAACATTATTGTTAAAGCTCATTAGCTTCTCTCGTTTGGAATGGTAATTAAATCTAAAGGTTTTATATTGATTTACAGATCCAGGCATGATATTTCTTTATAAACATTTACAAAACGTGTGTAATTATTATTGGTTATCAGTTTAAGTATACAGGACGCACGTGATATACAAGCAAGTACTTATAATCCGATTATCTCACTAATATTTTTAGAATGTTTAATTAAAAAATATATTGAAGTGGAATTTATAGAGATAAACATAAATTGGCAAATGTTTACAATAAAATATTCTAGGCAATTGTGATAGTAAGCTAGAATTTAATTTAGAATAAGAGAAAAATATTTCAAACTAATATTTGAAATCTGAAGTCAAATATTTAGATATGAAAGATACAATTTCCCACACATTAGTAAAATTTATTTTGGCTATTGCAAACGGTAATATGTTTTGTCAAGGTAGATTATAGAACATACCAAAATAATACGTCCCCAGCGGTTGACAACAAGAGGTCCACCAGAGTCGCCGCCGCAGACGCCCACTCCTCCTCGACCGCTGGTGCAGAGCGTGCTCGCGATCACGTTAGAGGCGAAAATGCTCTGACACTCAGATATGCTGATAACTTGAAGGTTCACGTGGCTCACCAAGGTGTTAACAGTGACACCGGCTTGAGCTAGAACATGGAATTTAACAAAATTATTGTTTTTTTTTTATCTCATTGAATGACGAGACGATCATGCCGTTCGCCTGATGGTAAGCGATACGACCGCACATAAACAGTAAAAACACCATACAGCACCTTGAGTTACAAAGTACTGTATGGCATTCCACTGCGCTCGTCATCCTGAGTCGTAAGATGTTAAGTCTCATTATGTCCAGTAGTTTCACTGGCTACAATATCCTTCAAACCGAAATACAACAGTGCATGCACTCTGCTGCTTGGCGGTAGAAATAGAAATTGCGGTGGTACCCACCCAGACGGACTCTTACATATGAGATACCTACCACCAGTACATTGGTTTGATATAAAACACTCAGACTTTGAGATCATTGTATTAATCTACCCATATACAATGTAATTTGGATATAAAGAGAAATATGTGAACAAACTTGTATGTGAGATCTGTTTAAACTTTAAATAAACCCTTGCAGTGGAAAGCGTTCTTCTGTTGAAAGGTAAGAGCAGCCTGTAGGGTGTTATGCTTGATCGTTTATTGATAATCTCACCTCTGATGAGAGGATCAATCGATCTGGAAAGGTTTTTAAAAAGTAGCATCGTGGTACCTCATTGTGCTAGATACCGCACATCAGAACCCATTCATGTTTATTTCAACAGCTCCATGATACTTTACGCGAAATTTGCATTTTCTTAATCCATTCATTCAGTGACAAAAATAAGTTTCTAACAATTCCGTCAAACAAGTAGAATAAAGGTGGTAACGTTAAGTAATATTCACCGTCACTAATTCTTCCGTATCCAGCAGCGACACCCCACTCTCCGACAAATGATTCCGCCAATTCCCATGAGTTTGGAAGCGCTACAGCTTGGATGGCACCTGATAAAAACAAAGCATTATAATAAGGTACAGTTCACTGTTCACATCAATTATACTGGTATAAGTCCACGTTAAGAATCTCCAGTAAGGAGCGTTAAAGTAAGCGCTGGTCAATGCTGGCTGCATGCGGTTATTTCCGTTGCTGCTTCATCGAATAATTAGGCTTAAAATGATTCGTAGTGTCTGAAAACAATAGCTATGACTCCACTTCACTTATGACTAACTTTATATATGCCATAAATATTTACGACGTCTTATTTGTGTTGATAAAATTTCTTTGAAAAGATTTTGTGAGTTATTGATAATGATTATATATTGGCAACACTGATTGATATTCGGCATTATGAGTTGTAAATAGCGTCTGTTTCTATTGGTTATTAAAGTTCTAACACTTAGAGAAGAGATTAGAATATCTTAATCCTGTTTATAGAATAACCTCGGTGGTTGTGTTGCGGTACGTCTGCAAAGCTAAGATTTCGGGTTCAATTCTCGAGTCGGCCAAAGTGATATTGGGTTTTTCTACTCAGTATCAGCCCGGAGTCTGGAATTTGTGCCCGATATGACGATAGGCTCGCCCCCTATGACATCATTGGACGGAAAGCGCGGCGAAAAGTGGGCACACACTAGTTGCGCCTTTGCCTATCCTTTCGGGGATACCAGGCGTGTGTGTGTGTGTGTGTGTGTGTGTTTATAGAATAGATACTATGATGCGGGCTTTGCCTGTTTCACAATATTTTTTTACAAAACTCATCGCCAATTATGTGGTGCCAACATTAATATGTAAACAAAACCCGGTGCCAATAATAATATAACACTTACTGGTGAAAATCACTGAGCTAGGAAGTTGGATGACAGCAATGTCGTTGAACAACATGCTCGGCATGTATTGTGGGTGCATGATGACATTGCTGGTGCCGATGCGCATGCCACCTTGGAAGAGGAACTGGGAGCCGAGGACCACGATGAACTGCCACGCTTGACGCACACCATCGAACCAGCAGTGCGCAGCGGTCAGGAGGCGGTTGGGCGACACCAGCGAGGAGCCGCAAACTGAGTTACCAGCGATATTGACGAGACTGATAACCAAGCCACCCTAAAATAACAATTCAAATTTAACAATACTTAACTAAGTCTGTGTAAAAATAATTTTGTTACTTTAGTAAGGAGAGGGAGAAATTAGTAAGTACATAAGTTTACATGGCTTATATTATGTATGATTCACTGATCTGGGAATTAGACGCATAAGTCATTCATTTTCATTTTCCATTTGACGGTAAGGGGAATTCCTCATGACGTTCTCGAACTTACTTACCAATTGAAGCTGCTAAATTACTTCATAGTTCCTTAAAAAAATACTTTAACCACTGTAAATTACTTACTTTGATAGTTATTTTACATATTTATTGTACAATGTACACGAACAGAAACAACAAATATATCATAGTAGGTACTTAATATTTAATACACACACACACTCACGCCCCTTATCCCCGAAGGGGTAGGCAGAGGCGCAACAAGTGCACCCACTTTTCGCCGTGCGTATTCCGTCCTATGATGTGATAGGGGACGAGCCTATCGCCATATCGGGCATAAATTTCAGACTCCGGGCTGATACTGAATAGAAAAACCCAATATAACTTTGTCCGACCCCGGATCGAACCCGAGACCTCAGCTTTACAGTCGTACCGTAATACTACTACCCCACCGAGGCAATAATATTTTATTGTATAAATTATATAACATAATTACAGTTGTGGCAAATAAATCATTTTCCAATTACTGCTACCTAAGTTTCGCTTGTAAGTCATAGCAATTTTTTTTTGCTCTTGTCCCGTAATTTCACTAATAATTATTACAGTATCTTACCAAGTAAGGGTGAGCATTAACAGGTGCGGCAGATCCCCCAACGATCCTTCCTAGTGCAGTTGGTGGCCTGGTCTCTGGGTTGGCCATAATACTGTCTTCATAGGCCTTGATCCTCTGCGCCTCTGGGATCCCAACCGCATCGTGATAGGACCTCGGGATGCTAACATCCGAGGCGACCGAGGCAACCAGCGCCAACCCAACCAGCAGAAGCGACCGCATTATAATATTTTTTTATGTGACTGAATTCGTATTCAGTCGTATTAATTTATATACCATTGATCGCGTTATCATTCGTAAAGCAATTCATCAGTCGCCAGAATTGATATAATAGATTATCGTTGCGTATAATTATTTTTACTTCCTACCAAGTGTTAATTTAATGCAAATTAATTAAAAAGGTAAACAATGCAACTTGTTAGTTGATAAGAACCATGGGTATTGATAAAAACATTGCACTAAACCCATCTTTCTTTTTCCACCACCATATCACCATACTAGCCCTGTATTATATACTGCCCACTGCTGAGCACGGGCTTCTTTTACTACTGAGAGGGTCTATTTATTTTTCGTTTCTTCGGACTTCCCTCCGCAGAGCCGCTGTGGAGGAGTGGCGTCTTAGGCGGGAGGCCTCATTAACGGGGCTTAAGGTCTTCGAGGCTATGCATCATGTATTCGCTGAATGGCTGGACAGGCGCTACGATGTAGCGACGTCAAGTTAAATATAGGTGCTCACCGGACATTGTTGTTTTGATGGACACCTATGGTGAATCGTCAGCAAGGAGGAGACGACCGTATGTCAAGACTGTGACATCTGCCCGTAGGATACGGCTCAACCTTTGATTAATAATATACCGGCTCGACATTCGTTGGAGTTTTACCCAGCCCGGGACAAGGAGCGCAGCACTCATATTTCAGTCATCGAGGGAAATCTGTTTACGCAAAGGGCGTCCTTTGTTGCGCGGGGCATCGGCGACTTTTGAATCTTAGAAAATAAAAAGGTACTTTGAAGGTTTTAAATGTATGAAAACGGGTTTTGTTTTCTTCTCACTTTTTTTTATTTCAGTGACAGTAAAGCTGAAAGCAGCCCTCTTTTAACAGGTCCGTTTGATGATGATGATTGTAATTTAGGCCCTACTCAAGCCATACTTTTGATCTTGACCCCGACCGTGCCCGTTTAGAAGACATGAGGTAAGAAAAAATGCATGATTAGCTCATATTTTGACAGGGATAATGTACCTTAAATAGATTAGTTTGAGTTGTAATTGCTTCACTTTTCTGTTGGCAAATACCGCACCGAAATCGTAGTAGGCGCCATTTTGTCATTTTTGAATTGATACTGACGCGACGTAACGAGCAAATCTACCAATTTTGGTAGAGTTTTTGTGATACGTTCGCTGCGGCCAACGTAATCTAGTCGTTATTAATAGACTGAGGTGACTCTATTTTGGCCAGAATCTTGATCTCATACACCTAGATTTTAATGTCTGGAGGCACATGTAACCTTTCGTGTACGGTACTTCACCTGTACCTACACGTGATGAACTGGTTTTAGGAATAATTAATGTAGATGAGTAAACAACAAGTACTTTATTTCTTAGAATTGCTAAAAGTTAATTACGCCACCATTGTATTAGGAACAGAGGCCTATGTGGGCTGAGTAAGGTTTTAAAATAAAGAAAATTGTATTTTATTGAAAGAATAATACGTTTATACGCTTTACAGTCACCCTGTATATACAAATATTATGATCCGCGAGATACTTGAAAAAGTGGTTCTTCACCCCACACTGAAATGGGATACGGAAGGAAGCGGAGATTGTATATCCTCAGTTCTGTTTAAAAATAGTTACAACTTGGAAGTCCGGGCCACAAATATCATGTTGTTTGACATCTAATCTATCCAATATAATTCTAATCGACTAATTAGTTGAACTCTATCTGTAATCCTAGGTTCGTCATAAAATCCGGGCTTTCCAAATCTAAAATATCTTATCTAAGCTACTTAGGCATAGTTAATTCAGAGTGTAATGACGAGTATTTTATAATCTCTACATATTATAATAAAATCGTAAATTTATCGTGTGACTTTCACTGGGTTCCAACTTTTGAACCGTATCAAATAGGAAGTGAGCTGTATGTGTGAGTGGAATTTTGACTAAAGGTGTTATTACGGTGGATTTCTCAACAAACAATAAAGGCAAAACAATAAAAACTTTAAATTGAATCAAACTAAGCTTGCACCAATTAGTAATAAGTCAAGTCGTCTCGGTATGCTCAAAATTTGTAAAGGAAGCAATATTTTGGAAGGAAATATGCCAATTTGCGCATTACGATCATGTCAAAGTATGTTCTAATGCATTTCACATAGCCCTTTGATATTTCACGGTAGATTGATTTACTGACAAAGAGGCTCAAAATTTTTGTATTTTAATTTTCCCAATGTCCGCTCTATATAATCTTAGAACTCTTTGGTTTTAACGAATGACGAATCAACAAGCGTAATGGCAAGCGTCATAGCTTCCTGCCTGAACCCACAAAGCTTACAAAGCTCTACAAAAGCTAACAAAGCTTAAAAACTTACAAAGCCCTGTGTAGTATTGCACTAAGCTTGTCATCCTAAGATATAAGATAAAATGAGTAATTAGGTGCAATTGAAATTGATCATGCACAACTGTTCTTGTACAATATTACTTAGCGGCAAAAATAGACAGTGCAGTGGTATCATATATCAACTACTTACCCAGCCGTCTCACACGAGAAACCGAGGAATGGCTTACCTACTCATTGATTCATTCGTGGGATGTGAAATTAAGAATCTAGGTGAAGTAAAAAAATAAGTCATAAGAATTAATAAGGTATTTATTGACTTAAATGTTATCAGTTCAATCAAGCTCAATACCGGTGACTTCACTGATCCAGTCGAGATGTCTCTGGACCCTCGTGAACACTGAGGGCAGGTCGTCATTACAACCGCTGGAACTGACGAAAGACGCCACGCCAATCTAACAAACGAGAAACAAAAAATATACTTAGGTTTCCCTTTATTTGGGTAAAGGTAGCCAACTGCAAACAGGGTGCAATAATCAAGATTATTACTTAATAATCAAGATTATTAAGAGTTTAATCGAATGAATGAGTAGGTATTTACACACACACACACACACTCACGCCTTTTATCCCCGAAGGGGTAGGCAGAGGCACAACTAGTTGCACCCACTTTTCGCCATTATTCCGTCCCATGATGTGATAGGGGGCGAGCCCATCGCCATATCGGGCACAAATTCCAGACTCCGGGCTGATACTGAACAGAAAAATCCAATATCGCTTTGCCCGACCCGGGGATCGAACCCGAGACCTCAGCATTGCAGTCGTACCGTAATACAACTACGCCACCGAGGCAGTCGCAGTAGGTATTTAAACTATATATATTGGGGCATAAGATCGGTGTAACCAACATAACCGTTCCATTCGACCCTCAGTGGTCGAAGCGATAAGGCGTCTTTAACTGGCGGAAAAAACTAATGAAACAATAATCATCTTACTGAATTCCACTTAATATAATTTATTCTTAGTAAAGGTAAATAAAAAATCCTAGAGTCAGCATAGCATATTCTTTGCAACTACTGCCCAAAGAACATCTTGAAACCAGACATGGACATCAAAGCTCTTTTTTATTCGTCGTTTCTTTTTAAAAATACGATTTAATAAGCCCATATGATTTAAATCTTTATCTTTTTACACAATTTTTATCGTTTAATAAAAATGTTATTTCGTTTGTTACACTTGAATACAACATGTTTATTTATATGAAAACGATAAAACATATAAAATAGTAATAATAATATGATTCTAGCTATCAACGTATGAATTTTGAATATATTATTGCAAATCCTTTGCTGAGATAGATTGCGATATCCATACATACTATGTTAATACGATAATGACAAGTTCCACTGGCTAAGAATCAATGATTTAAAGGCACCTATGATTTAGATAAGCGTAATTACACATACGTGTTGACATAACAAAAAACTAACTAAAATAATAATAATAAGGAGTTACGAAGACGCTGTCAAATTGGGTTGTTGATGTTTTTTTTTAAAATACATTTCTTAAAAATGAATGTCATCCAATCTAACGGAAAAATAATTTTCAAAATTGGCGCAATAATATGTAAGGTATAAAGCTTTGAAATTTGGTGGAAGGAGTAGTTGTCAAATAACAGTATATCAGACTGTGACGTCACCGGGTGTCACCGGCCATAACGCTGCGTGCGTGCGAAATATATAGCGCTATCCCCACCAAGCCCCAATTTTGCTCACAACAATATTTCAAGTTTGAATAACTACTTTATTTTTAAACCAATTTTGATGCTGATTTCACGGTAGAATTTCTTTTTCACATCATATTCTGTTACACATACAATAATGTACAAAATCAAACATAGGAAACTACCCTATTGTTGCCGAGAATCACTACACTACTATGGAACTGACGGTTGCTGAAGGGAAGTTAAACTAGTGTTTTGGTACGGCCATAGACATATATAGAGAGGGGACTGCTTAATCCTTACCAACCCCAGAATTGCATGGTGGGCACCCGCAAAATTTTGACGCAGCCTACTACAAGCATTTTTTTTAAAACAAACCACATTTACAAATCTGCTAAAACACAGGTATTTTTTTTTTAGGCTAGGACACTGCCCCCTCCCCCTGGAAAATAAATGTAGCTACGCTCATAGGTATGGATGTTACTTTAATACGAGGGAATAATAGAAGTTTTAAAAGTTATGTAAAGTTTTGTCTTATCTTTCATTGTAAATTAACTTATTTTATTTATCCGTGTCACTTTCCTTGGTGCTCACATTATTTCTCAGCTCACATTACCTACGTAATATACCTACAAAATATATGTGTGGACGATAGCCTAGTTGGGAATGGAACGGTGTGCCGAGACAATGTCCGCAGGTCAAAACCCAAGGCACACACCTCTAATTTTTCGAAGTTACATGTGTATTATTTATCAATTATCGTTCGCTTTAAATACGAAGGAAAACATCGTGAGGAAACCTACATACCTGAGAATTCTCCATAAGAATTTCGAGGGTATGTGAGGTCTGCCAACCCGCACTAGGCCAGCGTGGTGGACTAAGGCCTAACCCCCTCTCAGTAGTAGAGGAGGCCCTTGCTCAGCAGTGGGCAGTATATAATACAGGGCTGATTGCATTGCATTGCATACAAAATACATAGTATAGTTTGAATACCAACCAATATAGTTTCCTCAGTGGCATTGAAGAATATTGTCATTGGTCCACCATTGTCTCCCTGCAAAAATAATATTTTAGAATTAAAACGTTTATTTTAACCTTTACCAAGAACTAAGTTACTAAGGCTTATATAGACAGCAAACTATATAAACTAAGCTATGAATAAGTATATAGCTTAGTTTATATTATGTGTAATATTCTCAGCTGTGCGAGCTAAGCGAGAGTAAGTTTGTTACTTAGTTCTTGGTCTGTCACTGACTTAAATCGCCTCATTGATCTAGTCTCCATAGGAGCTGGTCGGCCCGCCCCACCTTGATGCCAGCACAGATCGTTAATATTTACTAGCTCGTCGAAAAAATCGTGTGAATCTTCGTTTCCGGGATAAAAAAGCAGTCTATTGGGGAAAGAATTAACAGAATCCGGCCATTAGATCCAGAGATTAGCGCCTCCAGAAAAACAAATAAAAACAACGAAGTATTTACATTGTATAATATATTAATACCTATATCGCATATATAACAAAGGCAAAATAAATTAAATCTAATTTCTTTGATGTTATTTGTGAAATATAATGTATTATCAACATGGATATGTAAAAAAACCCATCAATTGTTATCAATTAAATAAATCCGCTTAAGTTGACGCCTAAAATCGCGAATTATCCACTGTCATTTTCAAATTAAAATGTTACGGCCGCTATAATAAATCTATACTAATATTATAAAGCTGAAAAGTTTGTTTGTTTGTTTGTTTGTTTGAACGCGCTAATCTCAGGAACTACTGGACGAATTTTGAAAATTCTTTCACTAATAGGAAGCTACATTACTCCTGAGTGCTATAGGCTACTTTTTATCCCGGAATAGCTTTTCCACGCGGGCGGAGCCGCGCGCAATGCTAGTGTTGTTTAATATAAAGGTTTAATCATTTTCAACTGGGATGGATTCTCCTGAATTGTTGATTTCTTCGTTAGTAATGATAGTTGAGTGTTGAATGTGTGGAGAGATGACCAGTCAACACAATGTTGATCTGTTGGAGACCTAAACACAGGGTGATCCCGGAATGCAAATATTATGTCTCTGGATGACAAGCGCAGTGGAATGCCACACAGTACTTTGTAACTCAAGGTGCTGAATGGTGTTATTACTGTTTATGGGTGGCCGTATCGCTTACCATAAGGCGAACGGCATGCTCATCTCGTCATTTAATGCAATACATTTACGTCGGCCACTATGGCGGAATTTACACTTTGTGTACAATGATTGTTATTCGGGTGGATACAAATTGTACAATACATACACCTGCACACGCAAACGACCGACTCAACCTTCATCACAACACGCATTCATTTGTAAAATACAGTCAGTTCACCATCAAACCGCGTCCGCAATGCACATTTATCATTAGCATTAGTGAACTCAATATATTATATCAGCTATTTAAAACAGTCTACATTGTTTAATTTACTCTTAAAAGGTGTACGACTAAAATTATACATCTGTTTGGTCCTTCGAGCCGGATCCGATTTTACAAATGAATGCGTGTTGTGATGAATGCTGAGTCGTTCGTTTGCGTGTGCAGACCTGCACACGCAAAGTGCCTGTGTATGTGCGGTTGTACCGTACACAAATATCCCACCGTCAGCACTTGCTTTTTGTAGTTCATAATTTTGTCTCCAACTTTGCTATGGAAGGAAGTGGAAAATATACTTCCAACTCCTCCCTATCCTTCTATTTGATTAATTTCGTTGCAGGTTAGGACTGATTAGTGTTTCCTGAGACCCGCCGAGCTTCACCACTTGGTGTCGATTCTGGCTTACAGCAGTTGCAGTGTTGGATGTGAGGGCGGGATAGGCTCGTAGTCTCGTCAGCTCATACCAGTATTCAAATGCACGCAATATATTACCTTGCACGTGCCAGCACCGGCCCCAAAACCGCATATAGTGTTCTCTGGGAGCTGGTTGAAGTAGGACGTGTTGCAGAGCGGGTCCGTCATCACCGTCAACAGCTTTTCACGAAGCGTTGGCGAGACGAATGTTACACCTGTAGATGGTATATGGTATGGTATGGTAGGTCTCTCTTATACGATGTAGGTACATATCTCTCGTATATGATGGTACCACCGCAATGTATATTTCTACCGCCGAGTAGTAGGTACTGGGGCCCAGGGCCGGATCAAGAATGTCGTGGCCCTAAGGCATTGCCCACTTGGGGCCCCTTTCCCCTTTCCTGACTTCCTAAATATTTGTTTTCTATCACAACATAATTAACCGTCTGCAAAAAAATAATTATATATTTATTTATAACTTAAAATATGTTCCAAAATGTATTGAAATATAATGTAAAAGATAATCTAGGTAATAATATTGTCATCGGGTAATGGGTTCATTAAACGCGAATCACTAAATATAATTTTATCGTTTTTTTCTCGGGACGAAGAGCCCTTGGACGATGCTGGGCCCCTATTGCCTAATTTGCCTTACGGCTAATCTGGCCCTGCTGGCGCCGTAGCCAAAATGCCTTTTGAAAAGCGTCAACAACAATAGGAAACAAAAAATGTATAGAAATTATGTATCCGTGCGGAAGGCTTATCGATCGGATATGCATTCGGATATTGTTTTTGTTTTGTAGCGTTACCGCCTATGGAAATGCATCTTGGCTACGGTCGTAGTCGTGTTCCAGTTTGAAAAACATTGGAATTGAAACATCGGATTACTTGAGATGAAAAGCTTAGTTTAATGCCACGCAGTGCTTTGTAATTCGCAGTTCTAGATAGAATTATAAACTGTTACTGTTTATACGCAGTGGCATAGCGTGGTTGGGGCGGAGGGGGGGGGGGGAGTCGCCACATTAACTGGTGGTAGGTCTCTCATTATGTAAGAGGCCGTCTGGGTGGGTACCACCGCAATGTCTATTTCTACCGCCAAGCAGCAGTGTGCATGCACTGTTGTGTTTCGGTTTGAAGGATATTGTAGCCAGTATAACTACTGGACATAATGAGACTTAACATCTTATGTCTCAGGATGACGAGCGCAGTAGAATGCCACTCAGTATTTTGTCAGTCAAGGTGCTGGATGGTGTTGCTACTGTTTATGGGTGGTCGTATCGCTTACCATCAGGCGAACGGCATGCTCGTCTCGTCAATCAAAGCAATAAAAAAAAAAAAAACATTTAGAGGGGCGGGAAAATGCGCGAAATAAAACCTTTTGTCTCATTAACCAGGGGGGGGAGGTTCGCGTAACTCTTATTTGAATTATGAAATGACCATTATTTTTCTTTTCGCCCGGTGCCTTGGGGCGGCCAGAACCCTCGCTAAACCACTGTTTATAGTCATGTAACTGACTTTCAGGCAAACGTCTTATTATTTATTGTAGGTAGGTATAAAAATAATGTTCCTACCTACGACATAACAGGCACCTACCTACGATACAAGCGTATTAAAGTAATTAGTCATGATAATTCAAATAATTTTGACAGATAAAATAGACAATTAATCAAATCTTATAACCTGCTACAGACAAAGCGACTGAAGTGGACAATACATAGATACCTATAGTGAATATTTAGTGTTGACTGTTGGATGTCAATAGGTTGTATAGGCCGTGGCCTAGTGGTGGCAACGGTCTAGAGGGCGGCAAAAAATATAAGACCTACTTTCTACAAAATAAATGTTAGACATTTTTTTACGCTACCTGGCGAACTTTTTTTCACCCGGTTAAACAAAAATATATGTTGCCGTCGGAACATTTTCTTGTTTATGCTTCCGCGACATAGGCCGCCCTTGGCGCGGAACATACGGGGCAAGCACAAATTAAGTGATCGTTACGTAAGGAAAATATAAATCTACATGTAGTATGTACAAAAGTGTTTTGCGATATTTTGCTTTCAATATTAGTCCGAGAAATAACACTCAAATACAATCTTTAATACATTCACGATTCTTACCTTCTGCAGCGATACCCCAACCGGAAACAGTCGCGCCCAGACCGGCAAAGTTAAATGACACTGTGCTCAGATACGGTAGTCGCACGACCTCTATCGTATCTGAAACGTAAATACATAAAACTACATGCTAGTTTCCAAGCTTTATACAAAGAGACAATTTATTAGTGCTTCAGTGCTCTTGAAAAATATGCTGCTGGGTCCGTAGCTAAGATGCCTTAATACAATCGTTAATGCTAATCGGAAATAGAAAAAATGTAAAGGAGTGTCATGTAATATCGAGTCTGTCGCTAGGATATGTCATTCTCATTTTGACGCACTAGGCCAGCTGGAGGGCTAAGGCCTAACCCCTCTCTAGTAGAGGAGGCCCGTGCTCAGCAGTGGGCAGTATTTAATACAGGGCTGATTGCATTGCATTGTAGAAAGGCATCTTGACTACGGCTCCTGCTCTTTCTCCTACGGATCAGTGCTGAACGCAGTAGCAGCCTTAACTAATTAATGCAAGGCTCTGGGCGGCAGATGTTTGCAAGGTTTTTTTTTATCTAAAAGAGGGTAATATTTTTTGTGGCCCTTACAAACGATTACGGCATTATTTACTTAGTTCTAACAAGAATACAAATATCCATAGGTTCATTTGCATTTATAATATTAGTTAGAAGTATGATTAGCTACGAAAGATATAATCGGAACTAGAATTTGGAGATATTCTTACAGTATGATATTTAAACAAAATCCATAGTCAACAAATCTATGCAACAAGCTAAGAGTAATAAATTATAGTTAAATTAATTAAGTACTGCCACGGTGGCGTAGTTGTATTACGGTACGACTGCAGTGCTGACGTCTTGGATTCGGTTCCCGGGTCGGGGAAAGTGATATTAGATTTTTCTATTCAGTATCAGCCCCGAGTGTGGAATTTGTGCCCGATATGGCGATAGGCTTGCCCCCTATCACATCATGGGACGGAATACGCATGGCGAAATGTGGGTGCAATAGTTGCACCTCTGCCTATTCCTTCGGGGATAAAAGGTGTGAGTGTGTGTGTGTGTGTGTGTGTGTGTGTTTGAGTTTATGTTAAATATCAACGTAATAGGTACTAACCGGTGACCTGCACAACATTGGCAAGTCGCAGCAACGCTAAGTCATTGGTGAAGGTTGCAGCATCGAAGTCTGGGTGCACCACCACCTCAGCCACGTTCACGATACGGCGGCCATTTTCATAGCGGTCATACAGTGAGTGAGCGCCGAATATAGCCTGAAAATACAACAAATAGTACAATAATTTTTGGTCGCGTAGAATATTTATTTATTTATTTATGCACTTTATATACAAAAGTATATAGGCGGACTTAATGCCAAAGGCATTCTCTCCCAGTCAACCTGTGGGTGGTGCAGAGATAAATAAGGTAGGTGCAACAAGGTCAGTTATAAATATAACATATATAAATGAAACATACATATATAAACGTACATAAAAGTAAATATAGCAATTAATAAAAATTGCCTATCTTGAATATATACATAATATAAGTAAAATTGTAAATACATAACATACAAATTACACTTACATAAATACATATGTAGGTATATAATATAATATTATTATTAATGTGGTGACTCTTCTGCTTCGTTCAACAGTAGCTCTCGTACTCTTCTTTTAAAGGCAAACCGAGAGGTGGCCGATCTGATTTCGAGGGGGAGTGAATTCCATAGAAGAATAGATTGGATAGCAAAGGACGAGTGAGTGAAGTTAGAGCTATGAGGGGGGCATTTGAGGAGAAGATTGCTAGAAGAGCGGAGGTTCCTAACGTGGCTACTGCAGAGGTATTGATAGTTTGATGATAAGTAACTAGGAGGAGTAGGTGAGGTAAGGAAAGAGAATAAAGTGGTAAGTGCCCGCAAAGAACGCCGCTGACGTATGGGTAGCCATTTTAGTTGATGACGATAGGAAGAAATGTGGTCATATTTGCGAAGATTGTACACAAATCGAATGCAGTTATTTAGAAGTCGGTCCAGTTTATTGAGGTGGTCTGCATCCAGATCAAAATAACACACATCACCATAGTCGATTACAGGAAGGATTAAGGCTTGCACAAGCATAGTCTTGGTCTTAGGCGGGAGGAAGTTCTTCAGGCGGTAAAGAGAGCGAAGAGTGCCAGTGACTCTCTGACAGACAGAGGTTACCTGGGGCCTCCAGCTCAAAGTGGAGTCAATGTGTAGGCCGAGATTTCGAGCACTGGAGCTCCAAGGGATGATATTGCCGTTGAATATAACGGGTGGAATGATCATATTATCCAATCGGCTAATCATTCTGGAGCTACCTATAATCATAGCTTGGCATTTTGCAGGGTTTACAGAGAGACCGAAATTGTCGGACCAGATTTTAATCTGGGCTAGGTCCTAGTTCACCCTGTCCACAGCCGCCGAAACACAATCTACTCCGTCCTGAGAATATATTTGCAAGTCATCGGCATACAGGTGGTACGCACACTGAAGTTCTTGAGTTAAGAGGTTAATAAAGATAGAAAATAATAATGAGGAGAGTATGCCGCCTTGAGGGACACCAGAGTCGATATGGCACCAACTGGACGAGGCATCGCCGAGTCGCACCAACTGCTGGCGTCCCTGAAGATAGGACGAGAACCAATCCAGAGCCGAAGGAGAGATCAAAAGGTGGGAGAGGATGGCAAGAAGGATGACGTGACTAACGGTATTGAAGGCGTTCGAGAAATCAACCAAAGCCAACACAGTGACCTTGGTGTCTTCCATGCCCGCCCTAATATCGTCAGTCACTTTGAGTACCGCAGTAGTAGTGCTGTGACCAGGCCTGAAACCGGATTGCAGTGGACACAACAGGTTGTTCAGGTGCACAAACCTAGATAACTGTTTGTGTGCACAAGCCTCAAGCACTTTGGATAGGAAAGGAAGTATGGAAATAGGACGGAAATGTTTCACATGGGAAGGGTTAGGGGTTTTGGGAAGAGGAATTACGATGGCTTTCCGCCAAAGAGACGGGAATATGCCAGAGGTAAGGGAGCTATTAACGATGTGCGTAATGGCTGGGAGAAGGTGATCTAGGATAAGGATTATCATACGTCGACTGACGTTGTCACAGCCAGAATTCTCTATTTAGGTAAGTAGAATATCTACTTACCTAAATAGAGAATAGGTAATTACTACTTAGCTATTTTAAAATGACAGTAGAATATTCGAGTACCTACGTACTTATTTAATAAGTAGCTACATATTACCAATTGAGTACCTACCTAGCAGGGGCGTAGCTACCGCTGTATCAGCCGTATCAATGATACGGGGCCCTCGAGCTCTAGGGGCCCTTCTTAGCCTATACGCTAAACTTAGCGGTTCTTTTTGCTCCCTCATAATAGGCCTGCGCACGCGGGACATGCAGGACGACACAAACTGAGTGGCCTGTACTTAAGGAAAGCATAAATCTGGCGCTGGAAGGGCCCCAACAACATTTTGATACATGGCCCCTTTATGGCAAGCTACGCCATCGCTACCTAGTATTTTAAACATTTGGATACTAAATAAATAACAGGTAGGAAAATAAATCATCAGTCAGTTTTACAATATCTCAAGTCATTATTACGCGGATGTTGCCTCGCTATTCAATTATTCATTTTCATACACTTCATTCCAAATATGAAATCACTGTCATATAGTAAATGATGTCGTACACCATGTACACATTCAGGAACATCCTGAAACCTCTATTACGTACAAAATGAAAGAGCATAGCCTTGTTGCAACAAAAATCATTAGATTTTTATTTTTTTGTGTAATCCTAACAAAATATATAGGTAAATATAATTTATATTGTACGCACATGATACTCGACATTATTCTTCATGGCATCTGCAAAGATTGGTCTCATAGGTTTTATTGCTACTACCTCTTAAAAAGCTGCGCTACTCTTATTTAACTCTACCTTTCTTACTCCGAACTACCTACCACTGCCTCCATCGTCGGTTCCTTAAATGCTTTGTTCTGCAACACTTCGTTATTCCTTTACCCCACTTCCTCCATTTTAATTCATTAAATTCAGGAATACAATCATAATTTGTGCGTTGTAGATACCTAGAGCGATGATTACCTAGTACTTACCTACTCATTAAAATGGGACGCACATGCTGACTTGTTTTACGAATAAATTTATCTCGATTATTGAAGTCGGTCCTAAACGACATACCTGTACATGATCCACTTCGTGCCCGTCATGGAAGCAGCAGTGCGCAGCCGTAATCACCCATTGCTGGTGGACGAGCGCTCCACCGCAGAAACCAAGCTCCCCAGTCGTACCAACTCTCATGTATAGAGCTACCTAATGCACAAGAACATGTCAAATTGTATAACTAATAATTTTCAAAAGAAGAAGCCACTAGGAAGCACTTTTTTTTTATTTACGATAAAATGAACAAGTTTGATTGTAAGGTTTACCTGTCCATGAACATTCGATATAATACCCACATGAAACCTTTGAATTACCATCTAGACCTGCAATGCTCAACCATTTTTTGACGCGAGCCACAGACGTCTTAGTTATGGTGCCTCCGGCGGCGGGCCACAGTTCAATTCATTGACCTACTTCAGTGTCTAAAAACGTTATTAAAATGTATATTTGTTTATTTTAAAATTAACTGAATGATTTTATTCTAATATGGTTATAGTATACAGCTGAAGTGATCTTGGGATAAATTTATTTGGTTTTAGTGAGATTTTTGATTTCAGACGAGCCACTTGCAAAGACTCCGTGGCCGCATGCAAAGGCTTGGCGGACCGCAGGTTTAACATCGCCTATATCTAGACAGTCACAGCAATACCATCCACTACATAATTTAATATTTTGGCTAGCTCATTGGCAGCATTAATGAATCAAATAGACAACCGCGCTGCATCAAGTATAATTGCACGAACAAAATTATAAACCCTTTTTAAGTAACCAATATTATAACTAATAGGTCATGACTTGCTAAATTATATTACTTACATTCTACATCAAATCGATCATTAATGTTTTAACTTACTTGAAAAGGCCTTGTATTGGGTTCCGTAATATCACCGCCAATTATTCTCCCGAGAGATCTATTACAATCATTTCCTCGGCAAATTTTGTCGGCTCCGAACACAATAGGCAAAAGGAGAAACACACAAAATCTTAACATTTTCACAAAATACTGATACTCCATCTTAGCGGTGTGGATACGATGCGGGAAAGTTTTTATCTCGCTTTGAGTGTAGTGATCTTTATCATATCTTCATCCTGATATCGATAAGAAATAGGTCGTTGATATGAGATTCCAGGTCTACGCACTAGTTTAATATTATTATTAAACATTTTGTGTGTGTCCATTGACCTGCCTAGCAACTGCAAGACCCAGTTGGTTTTTCCCCCCAGCAGTAGGTAAGTAATTAATCGGGAAATATGGACTAGTAAAAGGACAGTCTTTTTTATAATTAGATAAAATTTTATCTCGGATTTTGTTACTGAAATTGATTGTAGTGTGTTTAGCAGTGGCCAAAACAGCTTCTTAAAATACCTAAAAAAGTTGTTCGTGGTGAGTATACTTTTATTAAAACTCCTTTTTGAACCGACATCCAAAAAAGAAGGTTACTCAATTCCTCTAATTCTAATTCAAGACCTCGCGTGCCTGGAGCGTACGTGTAGGTACCTTTTTTTTTTTTTTTTTTTTTTTTTTTTATCGCGGGGAAAAAAAAACGCTTTATCGCTACCACCACTGGGGGGTGAGTGGAACGGTTATGTTGGTTTCACACAGTCTTACGGCCCAATGTCGATACTCGGGAGTATAGCATCATCCGAGCGAGCATTGGACCGAGTCCCTAACACTATGTACACCCTACACCGGCATACCAACCAAAACCCGCGGTGGCCTTCTTCGGCGCCTACGGGACGGCCCCGGGGTATCTCGTTGCACAAAGATAGCTGCACAGGACCGCCCCAGCGCGATGCCGCATTGCGGCCCCTCTCTAAATGAGGAGGCTGAGAAGCCTCCAAACTCTAAAGCACGCCTTCGGCGTTTACGACTGCGGGAGACCGACTACGCGCATTGTCGTCCACCTCGGAGTCGCTTACTGAAGTAGTTGAGTGAACAGACCCCCACTGCTCACCCCGCGACTATCGCCAACCCCATTTAGTCGCCTCTTACGACAGGCAGGGGATGCCGTGGCGGAATTCTTGTTCATACTATGCCGAGAGCGTACATGTACGCTTGGGCCGATTTCTGCAAAATGTATGAAAACTGAACATCTACAGGTTGTTTCTTCTTTCGCTATTTTTGGCTTGCCGTTGAATGCAAGATCTTGACGTAGGTAATAGGTAGGTAAGAGGACCTCAATGTGCATCGAATTAACCCCGTATGTGGCCCGAAAATGGATAGTTTAATAGTTATTTAGATTTTTGTGATTTTTTAATGAAAGTAGACTACCCACTTAACTTCGTAGTTAAAGCTAAACTATTAGGTATACAGTCATTTAGTTATGATTTTATTATATGATTTTACATTGAAAATACAGACATTGTCTCTTCCATAATTAAGGCAACTTTTATACCAATAAACAGTAACTTTCGTTAGTTAGTTTAAAGCACGATTTTGATTGAAAACGGCAGCATGTTTGAGTCTCCGTACAACAAAATTTCTGAAACAGACGTTGGAACTTGGTGGATAGATTGAAATTAAAGAAATATATGAAAAATGTGGCTCGTTTATTTTATTAGTGTTGAAATAGTCTTTCCGATGATGTATTAGAAATTAATCAAATCAGTTTATTTTTTGAATAATCTCGATGAAAAGTTGACTGAAAAAATTGAAATTTTGTATACGGCCTCTTAAGTGACAGATTTTAATATTATGAAAAAAAATACACGACATATGACAAAGAAAAATATAAATTCAACAGTCACCGGTAATGTGTATAATGCAGGCATTCTATACAGCAGCAGTATTATAATTCTCTTTGCTATACAGTGCCCAGTCAATGTGTATAATGAGAGCATTCTATACAATGCCCAGTCAATGTGTACATAGCAGGCATACCATACAATGGCCAGTCAATCAATATAAAATGTAGTATTTTTTACACCCAGCTCAGACTGTTAGAGTTTATGTATTACTACTGTACTTTCTGAAATAAATTATATTATTATTTTAAAAAAAATGTGTATATCGCGGGCATTATATACAATGCCTCCTCAATGTGTATATAGCAGGCATTGAGGTATTTTATACGAGACCATCTCTCCTAGTTTTCTGAACGCTGCCCAACCAACAAGAACAAGCTGGATTTGACGATTCAAGAATAAAACAACCATGTTTATTTGAAAACATCATTTATTATATTTTCATCAAAAAAGTAAAATTTTAAAATAAAATATTTAAACATAGTTCGGTGTGCGTTAGTGTGAGTGAATGCGGTGTGTGACGAACGTGACACACGCAGGACACTACCGAACTACCACACTATCGCACCCTAACCGTACCATATACGTAGACAGAACTAAAAATGTGTCATCGTTACATTTATAGATGTGTACTTTTCATATACGTATTGCATAGTAAGAGAAAAAAATAACAATTTATGAACATTGGCAGTTAAATTAAATATATATTATTTTTATTAATAAAGACATTTTATAGAAGCACTTATGAGGCGTACAAGCATACTTACATCTTGTAATAATATTAATGTGGGCGGCGGCCTCGTTGTCGCGTGACGTCACCGTCCTAGCGTCTATCTACTGCACGTGATATAAATGCGAGCGCTACTGACGGACAGCGGGGCCGCCGCCATTGAAGAAGACACTTTATGATGGAAATTAAATCTAATACAATTACGTAGCTTACGTTACATACATCGTATTGCTCTTGTGTAGCAAAGCAGTCGATATGATTAAAACGTCAATCCACTGGGAATCTTATTGAATGTAAATGCGGTTATCCGATTATCAGCTAAGTTTACATTATCGAATCAGATAAATTTGTCAAATGACATCAACTTGGTCAAACATTTAAAAACATTTTCAAAGAGAAATTGAAACGTACGACATACATTTCTAGTTCAACTGAATGTACATTACACTATCTCCATTTTATATATAAATAATTAAAATATATATGATATAATATATATTTTCTCAATCTGAATTTAAACACTAAAAGTCATCTATTTATAAATAGCGTCGCATTTATATTTTTCTTTTAAATAATATTCATTTTATTCAACCGTTTCATAACAACACTTTCGCGGGACATACGTGAAGATGTGAATCTTATTTTAAAACTTTCGATACAGCAATCGAACAATAAATATACGTATAGACAAAGGCGAATTCAAACACTCAAATACGGAACAGTCTCAAATAACGTTTCTTTTTGTACGCAACAAAAATAATATGTTAGTAAGAAAGGTGTGCCAGTCTATAGTGGCGCGCTCGTCGTTGGCAAAGCGTAGAGCAGCAAGCGTGTGGACGCGCCCGTCGGCGCGCGCGTGCACGCTCGTACGCATGCGTACTGCACGCGCGGCGAGGGCGCAGCTGCCGACAGCTCTCTCTCTCCTTCCGGCTCACACTCCCTCCCACTCCCACTCGCCTTCTGCTTTAGCTGTGGAACCAAACACCAACTTATTTATATGTGGCATTACGTGTGCGCGCTAAGTATTTATGGAAAAAAAACTAAGGAAATCGCGCCAGAAGTTATGTGAATTTCATTTTGTATTTGAAAATTCTAATTGTTGATTCCCGTATTATATCTTTTAAATTATTACTTACGGCATAATTAAGGTCAGTTAAATATTTAATTACATTAAAAAAATGTTTATATAATAAGAAGTAGATGAAAAAAGGACTATTGTTTTTCTGTACGCAACACCTTATAACCTAATATAACGTACAACCCTTATTCCTGTGTTAGTATTAAAAAATCCCTTTCTAGCCGATTTCGGCCACGGCGGCCAATCTCAACGGAGATCAGCCAGGTACGCAGGAGATATTATAGTGCACAAGTGTGTGCGCAATACACAGGCGCACTCGCTATTCCTTCACTCTCATAGTCCGGTGAGACGGCAATCCGACATGACCAGAGAGAGATCAGGAGCAGGACCAACGGCTTTACGTGCTTTCGAGGCACGGGGGTATCACACCGCCAACTTCCTGACTCCGAGCTGCGACTGAGTAAGTTTTAAGATGGAAAAACCCAGTCACAATGTTTTTGGCCCGACCCGGGATTCGAACCCAGGACCAGCGCGCAAATCGTACTCGTAACGCGTAGGCAATACAACTACGCCACCGAGACAGTCGTGTTAGTATTAATTATACATGCAGTGCATACTTTGACATAAAACCAACTTCAAACAAGGATTGTGTTAGTGTTAAGTACATGCAACAAAATATAATCGAACACCAAAAGGCTATTTAACTATTGTACTTTAAACATAATTTTTAAATTAACAGCAGTGTTTTTATCTATATCGAAATTATCGATTTTTTTTCAGTAATTGGTTATGTGTAGTTGCTAAGCGATTTTAATTTTTCCCAACACTACACTCATGAACTGCAGTATACAACATTGTAAAGGGGTCGCGTTGATATAAGAGACAGGATTAAATTCTTTAGTTCAGGATTTTTTACAATATTAATTTAAATATGTTACATAAGTATGACACCCTTTGCTATAATGTATGGCGAATATGATAAGTATTTGTAATTATTTAGTTGATTTATGAATTTTTTGGATAGGCGTTCTCACAAAGTTATCGCGTCGCGAATTTGTGAATTGTCATACCGGCCAACATATATTGTGCCGACTATAGTATAGATGACAGTAGATGTTTACAAACGAGTGTCGTTATCGCAAATTTTGCAAATCGAAAACATTTACGATCACATGGTTCTAACTACAATATTTTTTGTTAAAAATATTAAATACATTTTTTTTATATTATTGCTAATTGCTTGATCTTAAAAATCTAAGCGGATTGCAATAAATACGTACATATTTTGCATACCGTCAAAAAGCCTATTTTGATAAAGCACCCCAGAACTGATTGTTAGTGAATCTGGCACTTTGCGAATGATACAGCGATGATATTTTGTGTTTGTTACATGCATTTAGTTAGTTAATCTGGATTTGGCAAATGCTGTGAGCTAGTGATACTAAATTATGGCATTATTTTTTAAAATATAAATTCATTATGTTTTGTAAAAAATCATAGAACAAAAGATATTGTTTATAATTTTACTAATATAGTCTGACGAGGTTATTGTTTGTAGAATAACACAATTAAAATCTTATTTTCAGTTTCAAAGTGCGGTGTCTATGGAAGCGATGAATGGTTTTGAATGCAAGTAACAGATAACACGTTGGCCCTGGCACACAGTAAAGACAAACTGTTGATTCCCACCACCGTGCGCGTTATCGTAACGTTACACACATGCGTCATGCGTCGTGCGGTATGGTAGTGGTGAGCTAGGCCTAGGGCGCGTATAGCGAGGTGAGGAGCGTGACTGACTTCTTCTTGAGCGTGAAGAAGGAGCGTCGCTTGGTCTCCTGGTTGGCGGGCGCGGGCAGCGTGTGCGAGCGCGCGGCGGGCGCCTGCGTGCGCGTGCGCAGCGCCTCCAGCCACCACGACATCTCCGCCTCGTCGTGCGCCTGCAGCAGGAACTCCGCGCCCGGCGACAGTCTGCGCACGCACAATACAATTACTACTCTCATACACATACTAATACAATTCACATCATACCAAAATATTACGAGTATTTTTTTTAAAGGGGCTTTAAGAAAGTTTTCAAATTTCACCGTGTAAACAGTCACAGCAAGCTGACTTGTGCAAATTTTGAAGCTTGCAAGACGCGGCGGTTCGAATTTGTAGATACGAACCGCCGCACAAGATCGAAGAAGCGGATGTGTTTCAATAATTTGAAACATAGCCGCTGGTGTTAAAGCATTTAAAAGTTGTTGCTCAACATATAACTACTAGAAATTGCTTGCAAACTTAGCTTACCATTTTTCATTTTAATTGCTCGACGAATTTTACAACTCATGTTCGAATACATTATTTTTAAATTGCTATAATTACTAGATACATAATAATTCGTACTTGAGCCGGAACACGTGCTTCTTCTTAGTGTAGTTGGCAGCTACTTCTACGACGGCGCCGTTGAGGTCCAGCGGGGTCTCGCCACGCCAATACTGTTCGGGCGACGCCTTATACGCCTTCTGGTCCTTGTAGAACGACATGCGCCCGTCCTTCGCCACCACGTACAATTTATCCCACGATCTGTTCACATCGATTCATTTTAGTCACACTTCCTACAACTACTTATCGACTATTTTATTTATGTTGAAAATTCCACCAAATAACTCGTTTCAATAAACCCCGTTTCGGAGTAACCTCGTAACGTATTTAAAAAATTGTCAACTACTCTATTGATTGTTCATTATTATTGTCTCCCGCTTTGCTATGGAGGGACGTGGACAATTAATATTTCCAACTCCTCCTTATCTTTCTATTTGATTATTTCGTTGCGGGTTAAAAACAGATTAGTGTTTCCTGAGATTCGGCGAGTTTCACCGCTCGGTGTCATAAAATGCGTGCCACTGCTGATCCTGGCTTACAGAAGTTGCAGTGGCGAGTGTGAGGGCGGGATTGTCTCTACCCTATTGATTGGTTTTATATGGTCTCCTATAACAAGTATTTATTTACTATATGAGTTCGGTATCAGCTTACCTGTTGGATGCTCGTTTCGCGGCGGATTCCCACTCGTGCTTGCGTACGAGCGTTCCCTCGACGCCCTCATCCTCGCTGGCGGGGCTGGCACCCTCTGTTATAAGGCACGCCATTATATATACAGGTACTGACTGGGGCCTATTGTGCTTGTAGCGTCAATATCGATATTTATGCATGCTTTTTGGATAGACCGTGAATCATTTTAATTAGCAGTAATATTTTTTATAGAGGTTGAATTATCGATAATACATTTACATAATAATATCGATAACAACACTATGCACATAGTAGACCCCTATCACAATACCCAACATAAATAAACATAATACTCATTTCCCTATATTTTTATGTTCCTTTCGGTATTTGAAACCAAAAATAACCGATAATAAAAATTAATCTAAAAGACTAGACTATCGAATTGGAAGTGAATGATAATTGTAAACGTTCATTCCTGTAGGCGTGGTTTGATACGCAGTCTCGTTCGTCGAAGCTGTAGGCGGTAACTGAATGAAAGCCATTCGTATAAAACGTGTTTATTGCACACACACGCAATAATCATGCGCTAACAACACAACAGCACATATAAAGCGAACGCCGCGATTTTTTAATGATAGTTGACTGTAGGGGATGAATATTTTCCTGTATTTTATTTTACCAAACATCTTATTGTACCAAAATTCACAATTAAAAACACTACGGCTGTACAGAGACTTTTAAAATTCGACTTTATTTCTTTAGCTACATAGTGTTCGTTATTTTAACAGTAAACAAAACTTTTATCATCATTGTTATACAGTATGATCTAGAATCATCCACAACAATCAAATACCACGAATACCTTCGTCGTCGCTGTGGTGGGATCCGGCGATCAGTTTCTTAGCCGTGCGCCATCGGAAACTCCTGAACGGTGACTTGCTTCGTGACCGCGACTTCACCTTACCGGAAGTCGACGGTGTCGCCGGGGTTGAGCTCGTTCCGGGCGCTGTACGCGTCAAGGATGGGACGGTAGGGACCAGGAACAAGAGGGGGGTAAATTAAACAAAACGGCGATTGGAATGGGGGTTAAAGGAAGGGCAAAAAACAAAACATAATTCAAAGCAACATAAAAACAATAATTGCGTCGCAGCAAAAAAACAAAAGCTTCAGTCATGCCGAAAAAACAATCTTTTGACTAATAACAAAAACACAGTTGTTACGCACTAACATGCATGGTAACATACACAAATTAGATTTATTGCAACGGTGTCTCTTCTGTTACCAAAAGTTTAGAGAGTTATTTTACTACAGTTATGGTTTGAATATGATCCGCTTTTAAAACGTAAGAATAAATTAGCTGTTTGTAATTTGTTTTGCAACTGGACAGCAAAACATTCTTAAGTACCAAAAAGATTCAGATACAAAACAATCTCTATTTTACATTTCACCACGTTCAAATTAAAACCATAACTAGGTATAAATAAGAATCAAAATACATGTAGTTCGTCTACAATACTCACTGGAGAGGCGTGCGGGTTTGACCGGCGTCTGTTTCGACGTGGACGGTCGGGGCGGGGAGTCCGCCGGCGAGGGCGCGGGCGACGGCGGGGACGAGGCGGGGGCGGGGGCGGGGGGGCTCGCCTCTGCATGCACACGGCTACGTGCTAATTACGGCTACACTACGTGCATTGCACATGCTACGTACATACACATGCTACGACCATGCGGGCGTATCAAACGTGAACGAATGAATGAATGAATGAACGAATGATAAACAAATACTTTTTCTGATGACGATACATTCGAATGACATTTTATGTATAGATTTTTGTTACAGATACGCACGCATAGCTGTTATGAGTAAATAAATTAACATTACATGCTACAGATACAGTGTGTTTCAAATCTACGTTAAGAGTTATTGAGAGTATTATTTTGTTCCTACATCGTTTCCTACGGATACGTAACACATCATTTGTCCCCGAATGATAGTAAATAAGAATGAAGAAGCGGTTATAACCCCATGTAGGATATTGTTAAAGCAATTCCGATGTAAATTTTCTGTATTACACATACACCCACAAATATATTCAAATATAAACTTTCCTTAAATATGTATCCCCTTGTATAATATGGAACTTTTATGAATTTTATCCAGTCAATTAGACACAGAGTATTAAATGCAAATATAAAACATAAAAAGCTATAAAGCCGTGCATATAATAAATATATAGCAAGAAAGTGAAGCAAGTAGTGTGTAGGTAACGTATACCTACCTTAGTTGAAGCCAGCTTCGTCAAGGAAGAGGATACACTTAAAACTTAACACGAGCTAAGTCGAAGGACAAAATGAGAAGAAAGACAGACATGAAGAGGACAGAGTATCAAACCATCACCGTGATTAGCTTTAAACGAACATATAAAATAAATGGAATACATTGTAGAAAATATCGTGAGATGAGTGTGATCATGAATGTGGGTGGTATTGCATGAGATATAAAACCTCTTATCTTTGTATTGTTAAGACATTGAAGTTTTAAACCTCGGTTAAGTTTTTAATAATGATAATGATCGAATAAATAAATCGACATAAATTACCAACACCCTGTATAGTGATCTAAGTAATGTGAGATGAAATAGAAATCGTGCGACAAATAATATTGTGCTCTGTTCTAAATACGATAGCCTAAATCGCCTACACTAACTACCCCAGTGTACAACAAAGCTTGGAACATTAATCACAGTTATTGTCAACCCAGTGGCGTCTCCTATTCGAGCGCAGTGTCACCTTACAGTAAGATACCCCTACAACTACCGTAGAAGCTCATGCTAACAGCCGATAAGTTAACATCGGTAGTTTAAAGCGCTCATGTTACCTGGCTGGGAATGCGGTCGCTCTTGGGCCTTCTCAGCCGCTTTAGTGGACGTTCTCCTTACGACTACACGTGTGCATGTGTGGACAACACATCGGTAAGTAAGTGGCCCTTTTGTCACGCACAACATTCTCGATCGACCAAAGAATAGATCATATCCCGTTGTAATATGGACTGATATTGATAATGCCATCTAGTGGCCGTGAATATATTTCGTTGGTCGACGAGCAAGCGAGAGAAAGGTCTTAAAAATTCACACATAAAGCGGCAAGCGTTGCCGTAAGCTTTATATTTGTGAATCGTGTTTCAGTATTAATGTTTATAAAATATAATTTTCTTTCTAATTTTATCGTTTCCTTATTAAATTATCTGAGATTTACAGAAAAACGTGACCAGAAAGATAAATTGTAATAAAAAAAACGATAAAATCAGGAAACAATTTAACGCTATAAGTACTAGTCAATAGTAATTATGAGACATAAATAATTAAGATCAACTGTTGGCGTTTCCCGCAGTAAGGACTATCACTGAGATTCTGTGTTATCGCAATATGCAAGCAGCATACACCTTCTTTCATCAGTGACGGTGAGGGTTAGAGAAGACTATTTGTCTTTCAAGTTATTGAAGTGCTAAAAGACATTACACATGCGTGCTTACATTGCATTTGTGACATAAAGTGAAGTTATATTTTGCTTTGCGTTCTGTTTTCGTATGTCATTTTATTTTTTGTCTGAGTCTTATTAAAGAAATTGTAATTTGTCTATTGTATATGTGTAACAATAACAATATAGTAAAACGTAACTTACTCAAAAAACATCGAAGAATAAATAGGTGATATTCATTAAATTTTTCAATATTTTTCTATAAACGTATTTCGCTACGTTTGCCATTCAATTTTGATTGAAACTCATGCTTGTGTCGCTACCATGACATTAGATATAAGATAAAGCGGTTAATCCTAGATTCTTTGACAAATAATAAATGTCAGATATTTTTCGAGAACTTCAGTTGTACTTTGCCGTTTTAAACATTCAATGAGACAAAAGTGAGTAAGTTATGTTTAACCGTGTAAAGTTTTTCTTGCATGGACCTCTGTGACGCGCCAAAACCGGTTTCGAACAGGCCAGCATAATTATGTCGACTGGCAAGGGGTAATCATTTCTCGTCAGTCGATACTCTATCTAAATGCCACTCACCATCAGTGAAGTTGTCTTACTTTACCGTGCCCATATAATGCCATCACCTAATCCTGTCATAACACGGTATATATCGTAAATGATCGGCGAGTGTGTGTGGCCTTGTATAGTTTGTAACAGGTGTATGTATCGTACCCTGCGGCGGCGGCTGTTCCTGCTGCGCGTCCGCTGCGTCGGGCTGGTCGGCGGCGGCGGCTGCTGCTGCTTCTGCCGCTTCTCGCTCGCGCTTCTCTCGCTCCGCAGCCTCTGCAGCCTCCTGGCGACGCTTCATCTCCTTCACCTCGAACTATAGAGCGATAGTACATTAGTAATGTAGGGCATGATGATATAAATAATGCGGTGGTTAGTTCGCCCTGCGGTCTAGCGTTACACATATACCCTATTATTGGAATATCGACTTATGTGGATTCTAGTCTTAGAAAACAGCACAGCATAGTAATAACATAGCAGAATATTATTGATCTTTATATGATTCATAAACTTTGCTTACAAGTTACATGTATATGAAATGCTTTAATATACAACAATACAAAATATATTTCTACTTGTACAATGAGATTCAATCATTTTTCTCAAAGTGCAATAAGCTCAAGCGAAACACAAGAAGGCACATGCAATAAACACCAGACACCACACTTACACCATCCAAGTAGTTAAAATACCATGCACCTTCGGGACCCAGGAGGTTACGGGTTTGGGACAACAAGAGCAAGGAGGAATTCAAAGGTATCGTCTTCACCTCCTTGCCTAAATCATTTATAGCCTTAGTACTACTTGTCAACCCCGGCATAGAAAGCACGGCAACCTCACCCTTAATATTAGAGTCGGTGGACCTAATTTTCTTTGATATCTTTTTAATAATCCGTTTAAGACTATTCGATTTAGAGGAACCGCTTTTCGATCTTAGCAACGAAACATTCGGGTAAATGTATTGATATGATAACCTCTGCCAGAGTATGAAATCTATGCACGCTAATGACATGTTAGGCTCTTCGTTATTGTCTGGAAACTCGAAGAAAACTGAACTGTATATTTCAGGAGATAGAGGCGATTTTAATGGTGACATAGGCGGCGTACTTGTCTCTGATATAGTCGATAAACTTGTTGTTGTAACAACATTCCACAGGTACGAATCATTTTTCAATGGGGGCTTATTTGAGTAATCTAGAGTGAGATTCCTCGCCTGGAACTTTTCAGGCAACGGGAATTTATTGCTATTCGTAATTATTTCCTCTACTACTTGGCTGACTGGACGTTCGGGTTTGTTAGAGACGTTGACAGTTAGTGGGGGACTCTTGCGGGACATAGGCGGGTGTTCATATGTGAAGGTAGACTCGTCATAAGTTTCCCAAGGATCTGGTTTGGGCCACAGTGACGTCGCACGCTGTTCAAGCTAGTGAATAGAAGAGTGAGATTAGAACCAAAGTACACCATTCCAACAAGCATAGTGCAAATAAATGAACCAGTGCCGATTGTATTAATTTCAACGCTAATTAGTTGAGAACCAATGAAAAAAAACTAAATTTGTTTTTTTTTTCATAAATTGTCAATGAAGTTTTACCAGTGCGGATGTCAACTTTACAAAATAGAGAAAAAATATGGCGCATGCACACGCAATTAAATAATATCAAGAATGGCATTCAAGTCCCAAACCACTAACTAGGTTAAATAAATGACTTACGCACTATTACAACTTTACTAACGATATTGGTTTATAATAATGACTTGATTAAGCATGTAAAACATCCACAATACCACACCATCCTAATGGATTAATTAAATCTTAAAGCTGCCAGTGGTAAATAATTCAATAATAAATATTTTCTTAATTTAAGTATTAAAAAAATGTGCAACATCAATAAACCCGCACAGTGCACTAATTAAAATATTATACTTCCAGAATATGACACTAATGGCGGTGCTTGCCGTATCTGTATTATTATTTGGTCAATCCAAAAACGATTTTATGTCATTTATGCAAAATGTTCAACATCCAAAATATTGCAGTTTGCAAATTCCCAAGTCACATTTTATTTTTTACTTTTATTTAGTACCCTTTTACCACTGAAGAAGGAAAATCCAACTTTAAATGTATATTGTATGTACATTTTGCAGTGTACTTACCGTGGTGAGCCGCTGCAGCGCGCTGAACCTGTCCTCCTGCGCGGCGGCGGACTTCTCGAACGCCTCGTGCTTCTTGATGAGGCTCTCCACCTCGTCGATGGTGTGGCCCAGCTCCTGCGACATCAGGTACGGCTCCTGCGCGATCAGCCACGCCTCCGCCACGGCCGCGTCGCGCGCGAACTGGTACACTTCCAGAACTGCGGGGAGGGATGGTTTTATGAGCTAGTGTTGAAACGCAATAATATAAGGTAGCAAAATTCGGAAAGTCAAGAATGCTATACAAAATAAATAAAATCGACATAATATGTAAAAGATATTGCCAAGAAGTATTCTGGTAAACCTTAACACCGAAAAGTAAAAATATTGAAAAAAATCTACATCATTAATACTCAAATATTATCGATATTAAATCGATACTTACTGAGCTGCAAGTTCTCCCAGCGCTCCTCCCACCGGCGCAGTAACGCGTTACGCTGGTTGGTCAGCTGCAGCAGCTTGTCTTTGATGTCTGACGACGCGTAGTGCTGACGCGCCAACAATTCTTTACCGAGGGAGATGCACGCTGAGAAGTTGTCCTCGCGCGTGTCGATTTCCGCTTTTAGAGATTGGTGGTTGTTCATGAGGAGTTCTACTCCGCTTACGTCTCTGAATTATGAGAAAATAATAATAGTTTTTAATTTATTTATATTTTATTTATTTTCGACTAGCTTTTGCTCGCGGCTTCGCCCGCGTGAAAAGTTTTTCCGGAATCAAAGTCCCGATTTATATTCTCCCCGGATTAAAAGTAGCCAATGTTACTCGCCAATAATGTAGTTTCATAATCGAGAAAGAATTTTTAAAATCTTTCCAGTAATATTTGAGTTTATCCATCACAAACAGACAAATTAAAAATGAATTAATCTTTCCCATTTATAATATTAGGAGAGATGGATTAATGTGGATGTTTAGGAATAATAATTATCGTTAATCGTTTACAGGAAATATATTCTGTAAATTAATTATGTTTTGATCCGCCCCCACAATCTAGTAACAAACAAAAATGAAATGACAAAAGTACAATGAACCGACCGCGGTTTCTCCCCGGTGTTCATCTGGCGCACGACGTCGTCCATCCACACGGTGAGGTTGCGCACTTGGTTGAGGAACCGGTAGAGGTCGTCCGCGTCCTCGAGCTTGGCCTTGCGCGCGGCGCAGGCGGCGTGCAGCGCGGCCCACGCGTCCGCCACCTCCGCCTCGCGCCGCGTGATCTCCGCCGCCTTGTCGCCCGCGTACGACGCGCCCAGTCGCGCGCACTCGCTTGAGATCGCTTCCACCTATACAAATACATACCCCACTCACAATAATACAGTTAACGACGTTGAAGGAACCACGCTATATCCGATAGTCGTTATAAACGATACTCTTTTTCTATACATGTATTTACCGGGACTTTTCCATTTACTCGCTATAACCGATGCGTCGTTATAACCGATGACCGGTTTCTACTATACTTCAATAGTTTAACAAAGAAAGAATACAGTATGTAACTACACAATGAGTTTCCAAAATATCGGCCATCTCATCGAAGAATCAAGGTACCGACCACAAAATATGAATAGTTTGCGAATATATCAAATTTTTATTTAGTTATAACTTAAGGGTATTTTGATTGTGCATCTCAAATTTTATCGACACACTAGCTGTTGCCCGCGGCTCCACCCGCGTGAATGAGTTTTCCCGGGATAAAAAGTAGCCTAAGTTACTCCTTATTACATCAGCTACCTGCTCATAAAAGTCCCGTCAAAATCGGTCCAGCCATTTCAGAGATTAACCGGAACAAACAGACAGACAGACAGACAAAAATTGTAAAAAATGTTATTTTGGTGTATGTAGCGTATATATATTCATATACATGTAGTAAAAAACGGTTATTTCAATATTACAAACAGAGACCCCAATTTTATTTATATGTATGTATGTATGTATGTATAGATGAAGCATTTAAACGTTATCAATTGTTACAAATTTTAAGTGTTTGTTAGGCCTTATACAAAAGTTAACGTAGTATCAAAACAATGACAGTGCTAAGGGCATGACCACACTCCAGCGTAATATAACGTAAACAATACGTATTAGTGAACCGTACCTGCTGCTGCAGCGTGCTGAGGTCCTGCATGAAGTTGTAGTGCTTGCGCTGCAGCGCGCCGACGCTGATGGCGTCGCGGCCGAGCTCGTCGCTCACGCCGCGCGCCTTCTCGTTCACGCGCTGCAGCGTGTCCTTGCAGTCGTGGAAGTACTTGTGCAGCTCGCGCGACGCGGCCAACATCTACGCGAAAATAGACATCGGGTCAGGCATATGGAACAAACAACCAAATAATTTCCTTTTTTTTTTGTATTGAATGACGAGACGAGAAAGCCGTTCGCCTGATGGTAAGCGATACGACCACCCATAAACAGTAGCAACACCATTCAGCACCTTGAGTTACAAAGTACTGTGTGGCATTCCACTGCGCTCGTCATCCTGAGACATAAGATGTTTAGTCTCATTATGTCCAGTAGTTACACTGCCTACAATGTCCTTCAATCCGAAACACAACAGTGCATGCAAACTGCTGCTTGGCATTAAAATTAAAATTACTGAATAATTAAAATGTCAAAAATTATCTTAAAAAATTTCGACGTATTTCGTCATCTTGGAGAAGCGGAGTTCAAACAAAGACTCCACAGTACCTGGGTCCTGGTCTCGATGAGTTCGAGCAGGTCCTGCCAGGTCTCTTTGAGCCCCTCCTTCCACTGCGCGATGGTGGCGTTGTCGGAGTGTCCCATGGCGATCATCTGGTCGGCGATGCGCTCCGCCGTGGCCACGCGCTCCGAGCCCACGGACTGAGTCTCACGCGCGAACTCCTTGAAACGCTCCCAGAGAAGCTGCAAAGACAATATTTTATTATTATCTCTGCCCACCCTAAGGTTAACTGGAAGAGAATGCCTTTGGCATGAAGTCCGCCTATATACATTTGTATATAAAGTACAGTAAATAAAAAAAAATAGTTAAGTCGTTCAAAGTTTCGTACAATAATTTTATCGGATCTTAAGAAACGATCAAATAGAAAAAAAAGGGAATCGATCATTCATAAATACAACAATTGAACTATTTCAAAATAACGATTTCATATTTACTCCACTTAAAGACAATCAAGTTCAAATCCAAGAAGACCGCGATTCTATAGTATTACAAACTGTGTATTTTTATTTGTGTGTAGTAAAATAAATGGTTTAAATAGTAAAATAAACATTTCATCCTACACTATCGAACCAAACTGTAATGAACCCAACACCAACCGTAACATGGTCGTAGTCCTGGCCAAGCTCCTGCGAGCTGGCGACGAGCTCCCGCTCGGTGATCCACTGCTCGAGGTCGTCGACCTCGCGCGACAGCTGGAACAGCCGCAGCGCCTCGTCCAGCTTGGCGCGCCTCTCGCCGGCCAGGTCCTTCAGACCCGCATACAGTTTGTCCACTTGCGACTGTTTTACTGAGATTTGTTCGCTGAAAAAAAATACAACTGAATAACCTCCTCTTTTATGAGGTCGGTAAAATATTTGGTTTCATTGCTATACATTTTTTTACGATTCATTGGGACAGATGAATATTAATTAGATATCAGTAAAGTAGCAACATTACAAATAAAACATATAGATACCATTGATCTATAATTACATATTTAATGTGACTTGCTTGGGCGCTCCCAAAATTTTAGTCTTACTTGACAAACAATATCTTAACTCTTAACAGACATCTTAAAATCTATAAATTATGGACGATTTGTTATTTCACTATTCGGCTGCATACATACCTCAATGGATGCTCCTCGCTAGTCAGCTGACGCACCGTCTCTCCCAACTGACGTATAGTCTGTGCGTAGTCATCGACGGCCTGCTCCAATATCTCGTGCTTCTTCATGAGGTTCTGCGCAGAGATTTCGTCCTTGCCGCGGTCCTCGACCATCATGTACAATTCCTGTTCGCTCATCCACGCCTCCGCCTCATTGGCATCGAACAAGTACTGCTGTGCCTTCTCCCATTGTGACAGGTTGTTCTTGCGTTGCTCGATGGCATCTACGAAATCGAATTTAATTAATATCAATTAGTTATGAAATCGATTAGATAAATTCATGATTATTATTTATAAAAGGCAGAAGAAACTACGTAAACATTTCCTGTAAATAATGCTTCTTACCCTTAAGTTCTCGCCACCTCGCGGTAAGTTCGTCGATAAGCTGCTTGAACTCGGGCGCTGCCTCGTGTCCCTCGTCAATCAGCTTCTGTCCATTGGAGATGACGGTCAAGATCCTGGGCTCGTGATTATCAGTCTCGGTCTTCAACGACTGATTCTTCTTCTGTAGCATCTGTACGTTGAACAACGAGTTTCCGTAGTCGGTGCTGGTAGCTAGCGGCATTTTCTCGTGGATCCATAACTTCTCATCCTCGATATCGCGACGGAACTGGAATGCTTCCTTCTTCTTCGCCAATTGGCGTTGGCGGTCCAACAACGGAGCCTTCAACTGCTCGAATCTCTGTTCGACGCACTTCTTCTTTTCCTTGATCTCCTCCATCTTATCTGGCACTGTCTTCTGCAAGTATTCAGCCTGAGTTTCGAGCTCGGTAACCTGCTTGGCTTTGACTGCCATCTGTGTCTCGATCATCTGTTGTTTCTGCATCAGAATATTGACAGAAGCAAGGTCGGTACCAGTGTCAGTGTTCTCGATTTGCTTTTCGAGTTCATTCATCCACGAGTCGATATCGTCACAAGTCTGGTGCAAGAGCACTTCCCTGTTGGCATCGAATAGGCGCTCTCCCTTCTCCTTGGTTGTTGTCTGCAGGTTCTCGAACTGGTCTTGTAATTCGTGCATTTTCGGTGAAATGACTTCGACAAATTCGGGCTTCTGCTTCATGAGCTCTTCAGCAGCGTTCTGAACGGCGAAAAGACGTTCCTTGTTAGCGGCAATTTCTGCTTCAAAGGCTTGATGGCGGGTCCATTTGGAATGGATAGTCTTGGCAGAACGGTAAGTGTCGTCTTGAGCGGTGACATTCTTCTCCTGCACCCATTCGCCGAGTTCGTCACAATCCTGAAGGAATTGATGGAGCTGCAACTGGTCTTGGAGTTTTTCCATCTGTTGCAGAGCCTTGTCGCGGTTGGCATTACGTCTGGCCTCGATGTTTTCGGCCTTGCGTTGGATCTTATCGGCGTCGAAGTGCCTCTCCTCAACCAGGCGGTTGGCGAACTGCACGACGGAGTTGATCTTGTCGTCGTTGGCTTCCATGGTAGTGAGGAAGGCTTCATGTTCCTTTATCAAGTTTTCAGCTTGTTCCAAGTTGGTTGGCGGTTCCGTCTTTGCTAGCCTAAAAGAAAGGAAATAAATCTATCAATGCTCATAATTATCGTCTTTACGAAGTTGTGAACAAAAAGCAGAGTATTCTCTTTCATACTAGAATATTTTTTTTGGAACTAACCAAGTTTATAGTGTATAGATTATCATACCTGTGCTCCTGGTGAGATAGCAGCACCTCAGCCTGTCGCGCGTCGCGCTGCAGCAGTTGCAGCTCGAGGCTCTGCGTGAGGAGTTGCTGTCGGTTCTCCCACATCTGTTGCAGCTCAGCCCAGCCTTCGCGCAGAGCCTTGAGCCGCTCGCGCAGGAACATGTACTGCGGGTCGTCTTGGGTCGATGGCTCCTGGAATACATCAATATACATGTAATGTCTATTTAAAAGTAACGTAAGTGCCCAAACGATAAGCTTTAAACACTCTTTGAAGTAATATAGTTATTCCAGTTAATGGCTTTCTGGCATTTTATTTTTTCTAGTTTGATCACACTATGAGACATTTGTAATCTGTATAATTTTGTGAGATTAAAATCTACTTTACGCTTACAGTAAATACTGTATACAATGTATGTGAACGTATGTAAGATAACATGTCTTTTATACACCAGTTCAGCGGTCGGCAACAGGCGGACCGCGGAAGGTCGATCCTTGGACCGCTGAATATTTTTTGAATATAACTACCTACCTATTCAATTTAAATTACATTTTTATATAACTAGGTCTACCTCCATTTGGTACTATGATTTTTTTTATGGCCTTCGATACAAATTTTCAACAGGATCCGGAGCCCGTTAGAAATTACTTGCCGACCCCTGCACCAGTTTACACTTACGGCAGTGATCTTTTCTCCGTATTCCATCATCTTGGCGTACTCGTCCTTGTAGTTGTCGATCTCCTCCTTGATAGTCTGGTGCTGCGACAGAAGCTTCTCGGCCTCGGGCAAGCTCGATGGGGTATCTAGAAATCATACATTGTTGAAGGTGGATATAATCGACGCATATTTTGAAGAAACATGTGAGAAAAAGCTCTCATCTCAAAATAATAGAATTCAATGATACTCCTGGATTGAGCTTTAGTAAGTTACCTTCAGAGGCCACGTCGGTCTGTGTCTTGGTAAGCCAAGCCTGGAAGTGGTCCACGGAGCGCAAGAAACGATGCAAGTCACCGGCCTCTTCCAATTTTGAGTCGCGCTCTTTGAGCTGTTGAAGTAAAATTAAAAAAAGACTGAAGCTTAAATTCTTTTTTTCTAGCACAGCAAGGTGCTGCCATTTTAAGTGAAGATATCAAGGGATGTTGTATCCCGTTATGGGTGGCGCTATTATGCCGGTCTGTAAAATGGTTCTTCACGTTTCGTTTAGGACCCATCACCCAATAAAGAAAGTTTTTTTTTTATTTGTCACTGTCGCAATTGAAGTCAATTGTAATCGTTTGTAAGTACAAAAGTGACATAAATGAAAACATCGTAGTAAGTTAGATGTACTAACCATCTGCGTGAGCTGGTCCCAGTTCTGGTTGATCTGCTGCACGCGGTCGCGGATGAGCTGCGCCTCCTCGGGGTGTTCGTCCTCGATGGCGTTGGCCTCGCTCTCCAGCGAGGAGATGCGCGCCTGGATCGCGGCCAGGTCGCGCTCCATGCCCGACAGGCGCCGCTGGAGGGTCATCACGCCTGCAACACATTACTGGTGTGATTCTCACACACACATACACACGCCTTTTATTCCCGATGGGGTAGGCAGAGGCACAACTAGTGCACCCATTTTTCGCCATGCGTATTCCGTCCCATGATGTGATAGGGAGCGAGCCTATCCTAGCCTAATGGTGATTCTCCAGTGTAAATATATTTATTCTATGATGTCTATATCCTTTATTACTTTTATTTACTTTAGTTATGGCTACATATTACATAAAGTCCATTTTTCGAATCGATATTAGTAATTAATTGATATCCATAATCTTGTAACCCCTTTATGCTCAAATAATCTTAGTAAGCATTAAAACAAAGCAACAATCGCATTACCGTTGAGGTCCATCTCAAGGTTGTCGGTCTGCTGTAGAATCCTCTTCTTGTCTTCGATCCATGAAACGGTCTCGCGGCACTCGATGTGGAATGTCTGTACTCCCTGAGCGGATTTAAGGTCGTCCTTCTTGGCTTCGGCCTGTTATCAAAAATACAATATTTGTTTACAAGATATTCGTAACTGTGATATTATGCAATAAGTGTATAAAAAGGAGCAACTTAGTTAAAATTAAATCCTATCTAAATTTAAATAGTGAATAAATATGATACTTATCAATTTAAAAAAAGTCTGACCAACCAAATAAATGGTAATGTCATACTTATAATAATGGTAATTAAAGTAAATTTCTCCACAGTACCTTCTCCCGGAGCGTAGACCAGGCGCTGTTGAGCGCGGCCTGGCGCTCCTGTATGCGCGCCGCCTGCGGGTGCTCCACATGGATGAGCTGCCGCGCCAGCTGGTTCACCACCGCCACGCGCGACGCGTTCGCGTTCATCTCCTTGTCGAACCCATCGTATCTGTGACACAAGTTTATCGTAAGTCAAAAGTCGTACACTACCTACTCGTAAAAATATAAAAGGACCCGAAATCGTAGTTTCTTATTAATATTACGGACTAACCATATGCATGATTAACAAGGTAAATCATGTTGAATAGTTAGTTTATTGTCAGCTAACATATCAACGATGGTACCTGTGTTTCATAATCTCGACATCGTCGATGTCCTTGGGCGGCAGCATGGTGTCGAGCATGCGGTCCTTCTCTGCGATCCACTGGTCGGCGGCGTCTGCCTCGGCCAGCAGCTTGAAGAGCGAGAGCGCGTCGAGCAGGCGCTGCTTGCGCAGGCGCGCCAGCTCGGCCAGCTCGCCGTGCCGCGCGTCGATGGCGCCGAGCCGCTCGCGCACCTCCGCGCTGCTCGCGTCCTCCGGGCTCAGCTCCTGCGCCTGCGCATACATAGTACACACACCACATAAAATAAATCTTTTACATATGTTCCATGACAATAATACAACTAAATTATTTATTTTTGTTCGTTTTTCAAGCGTTATAATGTTCCGAATTACATTACTAGGAAATTTCAAAAGATAAACATACCTGTTGCTTGAGCTGCTGGATGACGTTGGCGTAGTTTTTCAGTTCGTCGGTGACGTCCTTGTGTTTCTTCAGCAGGCTCTGCACTTGAGCCTCGTCGACACCGGTGTCTTCCGACGATACCAATCTGACAACAACAGATTATATCAAAGTACAAAAGATAAATTAATACATATCCATATGCAAAATTAAATTTAAAAAATAAAAAACTCATAAAGACCCTTTTTTTTTTAAATAAAATTGTGAAGAAGATTATTAAAGAAGAGACATAAATGACTAATCAAACTCTATACCTGAGGGTATCAAGCATCCAGTTGTCAATGTCATCCGCATCAGCGAACAGTTGGTGGTATCGCACGGCGGCATCGAGTCGGTTCTTGCGCAGCGACACCAGGTCCAGGAGGTGGTTCCATTGGGACAGGATGTCGCGGAGACGGTCCTGTGTACAACGATGTTTTAAACGATAGCTCAACGAGTATTTAGGTCATTTGATGATAAGTGATGATACTGTAGAAGAACTACATAATATGTATGCATACTTTTAAGCAGGAGTAATTGGAATTAGGAGAGGCGTTGGGCGAGACTGAAGTTTTTAATTGACAGACTCCGATACAAATGTTTGTGTTCCTGATACCCACACCAGATATAATCGTGTGAAGCCATCGAAATAGTATGTGTGACTGAAAGATATATTTGTTTGTTTACTAGCTTTTGCTCGCGGCTGCGCTCGCGCGAAAAAGGTTTTTCGGGATAAAAGTCCCACTT
The DNA here is from genome assembly GCA_947568825.1 of Sphinx pinastri. Classification (NCBI taxonomy): domain Eukaryota; kingdom Metazoa; phylum Arthropoda; class Insecta; order Lepidoptera; family Sphingidae; genus Sphinx; species Sphinx pinastri. The sequence continues at coordinate 11,778,549 of OX387630.1, forward strand.
TATATTTTCCCGGGATAAAAAGTAGCCTATGTGTTAATCCAAGACATGATCTACCCGTGTGCCAAATTTCATCGAAATCCGTTCAGTAATTTTGGAGATGTGCAGTATCAAAAAAAAAGAAAAACAGACAGAAAAGAATTACAAAAATCGCTGATTTATATTCCATTTCTCTTTAGTTACTCCCTTTCTTTTTTATCGCATTTCTTTAAATGTACAGACGCACCGGTTCTACTGCTTTATCATATGTATGGATAATGTAAAATGGTCTCTCAGTCTCCGGTCATCGAGAAACAGTCATTACTATATTCTTACAGCACTACACTAGAAGCTAAGCTTATAGAAGACGTTACCTGTATGCGGTCCGCGCCGAAGTGTCCTTGCGAGATGAGCTCGTCGCCGACGGCCGCCACGCTCATGAGCTGCGGCTCGTGCGCCTGCATGTCCGCCTCCAGCGCCTTGTGCTTCGAGATCAGCAGGTACACTGACATAACACAATACACCAATGAGCTAGAAGTCATTATATTCATACACTAGCATTTGCTCGCGGCTCCGCCCGCGTGGAAAAGTTTTTCCGGGATAAAAAGTAGCCTATAGCACTCAGGAGTAATGTAGCTTCCTATTAGTGAAAGAATTTTCAAAATTGGTCCAGTAGTTCCTGAGATTAGCGAGTTCCAACAAACAAACAAACTCTTCAGCTTTATAATATTAAGTATAGATTATGTTTGGTTTCACCAATTTGTTTGAAGCTCTCTATTTAACTACATTACAGATAATCATAATTATAAAATCTATTTGCAAGCTTAAAAAATTGTGTTCTTTATTTTTCTACAATAAAATAATTTAAAAATACACCAAAATCCAAAATTCACTGTATTTGTTCTTTATAGTCAATGATTAATAAACCAATAAGATTCACACCTTTGTCATAGAATGACAATAAAAGCAGTATTTTAAATAGTATCGAGATTTTGTTTTCAAAAATGTCACCTTAGTAACACTTTTCAATATTTCTCACCATTTCATTAAATAACACACACTCACGCCTTTTATCCCCCAATGGGTAGGCAGAGGCGCAATTAATCATTAAATAAAAAATAGATTTAAATAAACTAATACTACTAGTACACTGACCGGTAGTAAGGTCGTGTCCGATGTCGTCCACGGACACGATCTGTTCCTTCTCCTTGATCCAGTTCTCCTCGTCGGCCATGTCCCAGTAGAACTGCCACAGCTTGCGGCTGTCCTCGAGTCGCTTTCTGTACGAACAAAAATATTGATGATGTTAATCAATTGATAAATTAATGAGTAATTATAAAACTTAAACCAATGAGTAAATATTTTACTCGATAGAAATATTAATTTCGAAAACTTTTTATTACTATTTCACCTTTTAAAGATTATGCACTTCAAATTAGTTTGTAATTTTCTTAAAAATCCAAGTATATTTTACCAATGCTCTCTATTTACTCCTTACCATTGACGCAACAAACACCGTCGAAACCTGCACAAGAAACATAAGTCTACAAAATCGTATCATACCTGCGTTCTACTGCGAGATGCACAAGCTCCGCATAAGCGTTCTCGAGCTGGTGAATGCGGTCCACGGTGACGGCCGGGTCGCACGGACGGTAGCCGCCTTCCTCCTGCTCCAGGAAACGCTGCGACTGCCCCACCACCACCTGGGGACAGTTATCATTATAGAGTTGTTTGCGATAGCATAATGTTACACTTATAATAACAACTTGACCACTCTATCATGTGGGGTTTTTTTACGTAAGTGTTTTTTTTTATATGGCATTGAATGACGAGACGAGCATGCCGTTCGCATGGTAAGTGAAACGACCACCCATAAACAGTAGCAACACCATCCAGCACTTTGAGTTACAAAGTACTGTGTGGTTTTCCACTGCGCTCGTCATCCGTCCTGTAGTTACACTGGCTACAATGTCCTTCAAACACAACAGAACAAAACAGTGCATGCACACTGCTGCTTGGCGGTAGAAATAGACATTGCGGTGGTACCCACCCAGACGGTCTCTTACATATGGGAGACCTACTCCCAGTCAGCAACTCAGTCAGTAAGTGTAGCTACACTAATGTATAAGAAATATCCTCCACCACACGATAATGTGCTAATTTGTTTGCTGGCTATTATAACTCAAAAAGACTACTTGTAGAACAGTCATAAGAAATGAAAATAGTTGGCTTTTTATAACGAAACCAGATGGTACATAAATTCTGGAATAAGGCACTTTAGATGTAAAGGTATGTCAACAACTTAATAATAGGAGTTTTGGCGGGAACTTGGAAGTGTCATGAGGTGCTCTTGTTTTAATTCATTATTTTGGTGATACTTAGTGTTATATTGCATAATTATGGTGGTATACTATCCAATATAGTTCTATTAAAGAGCTCAAATGAAGTGAATTGAAATAATTGTGCTAATCAAGTATTTTTTTTTGTTGCCGCCAAAACTCCTCGATAAAGTCTTGGTAAGGTAGCCACTGCTTTACTTCGACATACTACAGATAATAAAAAAAGACAATCCAAACTTGACATTGGCAAAATGTGAACACAAGTGCCATTAAAAAAAAAAAAACAAACAAACTTAATAATAAGTGCAGACTGCTAAAATAGTATAACTACTGGACATAATGAGACTTAACATCTTATGTCTCAGGGTGACGAGCGCAGTGGAATGCCACACAGTACTTTGTTAGTCAAGGTGCTGGATGGTGTTGCTACTGTTTATGGGTGGTCGTATCGCTTACCATCAGGCGAACGGCATGCTCGTCTCGTCATTAAATGCAATAAAAAAAAAAAAAAAAAAAAAAAAAAAAATATAAATAGAGTAATTTAAATATATAGAATGTTTTGTAATGTTGATATATTAACAAAATTACATGAGAAGCGAACGATTTGTAAGCTTATAAGGTAACAGGACGAAATTCATGCGCCATCTATAAAAAAAAGGTTATCCTCAATGATACCTAACTTTTTAAATTAGAATTCATGCTTAGTAACATCTGTTGCATCTTATTTTAACTGCCATTAAGACCTAGAATATTAAACTTGAGAATTTGTTGAAATTGAGTAGGTAACTAACAAGTAATAACATATATTTTTTATGCTTTCATAAAGAGTGAAAATGCATTTCAATGTATGGGAGTTGTAACAATTAACGGTATAATCTATGTAACTCACTTTGACGCGTTCGCCGAGTACGTTGATGTCGGCTTCGACGAGGGCGTGCTTCTGGAGTAAGTCCTCGACGCCCATCAGATGCTTGCCGTAGTCGTCTGTCAGCAGACGCATCTTGATCTCTTCCATCGAGTCCAGGATGTATAGCATCTCCTGTGTAAGAAAACGTATGGTAACAATAATATAACAATAAATAAGTATGGTAACAATAAAAAAATAGGTATATTATTTTTAGAGTAGAGCAGAAGATATATATTTTTAAAGAATTTTACTATCCAAGCATATTATACATGTATCTAACATACATAGCATCACGTCTTTTTCCCTATTCAGGAGAGGTGTTACACACCCACATTTCGCCAGCAATATTAGGTCCCATGTAATTGGGGGTCCCTATTCACTATTGTCATTTACTGAGCACATTTCCAGACTTCGGGCTGGTACCGAGCAAAAAAAAAACCATATTACTTTGGCCGAACCGGGATTCGAACCCGAGAGCTCAGCGCGATAGTCGTACAACTAAGGGCGGTATTAATAACTCAATCTCAAGTTTGAGTTACATCTCAAGTAGACATAATGTATTAATAGTTCCATACATTATGTCTACTTGAGATGTAACTCAAACTTGAGATTGATTTATTAATACCGCCCTAAGCTACCGAGGCAGTTGTGGTGACGCTTGTAGTGTTGGTGGAGTAATGTATTTGTGTACAGTCAGCAGCAAAAGTAGATGAACAAATTCAAAACTTCAAAATGCCTACACACTTTTGTTTTCTTACTAATCTTTATTTTCTCTTCACAAAAATAAAATACAAGAGACTTTACTTCAAACGAAGAAAAAAATGTTTCTGTTTAACTTAACGCGTGTATAGGCGATTTGAAATTTTGATTTTGTACAGATATTTATGCTGCTGACTGTACATGCCTGGAAGTTCTGCTGCAGCTGGAGCGAGAGCTCGAGGCGGGCGCGGCGGGCCCGCAGCAGCTCCAGCAGGTAGGCTAGTGTTGGTGGAGTAATGTATTTGTGTACATGCCTGGAAGTTCTGCTGCAGCTGGAGCGAGAGCTCGAGGCGGGCGCGGCGGGCCCGCAGCAGCTCCAGCAGGTAGGCTAGTGTTGGCGGAGTAATGTATTTGTGTACATGCCTGGAAGTTCTGCTGCAGCTGGAGCGAGAGCTCGAGGCGGGCGCGGCGGGCCCGCAGCAGCTCCAGCAGGTAGGCTAGTGTTGGTGGAGTAATGTATTTGTGTACATGCCTGGAAGTTCTGCTGCAGCTGGAGCGAGAGCTCGAGGCGGGCGCGGCGGGCCCGCAGCAGCTCCAGCAGGTAGGCTAGTGTTGGTGGAGTAATGTATTTGTGTACATGCCTGGAAGTTCTGCTGCAGCTGGAGCGAGAGCTCGAGGCGGGCGCGGCGGGCCCGCAGCAGCTCCAGCAGGTAGGCTAGTGTTGGTGGAGTAATGTATTTGTGTATGTTGTGTATAGCTATAGGTATGCATAGACAATAAGTGAGTGGCTGCGCCCACTGTGTCTTTACGTATTAAACGTCAGTGCGTAATCAACTGCGAGCTGTTTCACTTGTCCTTGCGTACATAACAGTGGCGACGAGGTACCTACATCTAAAAAAATAAAAATAAAAAATGGCACAAGCATTGTTCGGAGTGATATGCAGTTTTGATCACAATTTGCAAACTTGGCCAGAATATAAAGGTCGTTTGTTGCAATGGTTCATCGCAAACGATATCGACGCGACTAAGGATGCTACCGGCATTAAACGGCGCGCGATTTTGTTGAGCGCACTCAGCGAGCCCACATACAAATTGTTAACGGATTTAGCGCTGCCAAAAGAACTTCCCTCCGTCCCGTTTGAAGACATATTAAGAATTTTGGACGGACATTTTATACCGCAAGTATGTGGATTTCACGAAAGATATAAATTTTTTTCCTCGGCGCAAAGTGAAGGCGAAACCTACCCGCAGTGGGCGGCGAGACTCCGTGGGTTGGCGACTCATTGTAGATTCCTCAACGTCGAGGAAGCGCTACGGGACCATTTCGTCATGGGTATGCTGCCGGGAAGAGAGCGAGAAAAATTGTTCGCTCAAGATCCGAAAACCTTAACGCTGGCAAAAGCAGTGGAGTTGGCTGAGAGCGTGCGGTGCGCACGCGTCGGCGCCGGGACATCGACGGCGCTGGTGGCGGTGGCCCCACCTCGCTCCGATCAGCTGTTCAAGATCGCCACAGAGAAGAGTGCCAGTGAAAAAGTGTCGTGTGCGGTTTGTGGATTTAAAAACCACAATTCCACCCAGTGTCGGTTTGCTAATTACACCTGCAAAAAGTGCAATAAAAAAGGACATTTGCGGCGTATGTGCAAAAATATTCAGTTTATAGGAAACGAGAATGTTGATTGTAACGGCGACGACGGTAAGATTTACAACATTCGTACGGTTAACGGTGAACCCATGTTCGAAATAGTTCATGTACGTGGAGTGCAAATGAAGTTTCAAATAGACACGGGGTCAGCTGTTACGGCGATTTCCGAAACGACGTATTTAAAACATTTTTATGATGTGTCATTGTCTCACACTAACAAACGGTTGTTATCGTACACTGGCTATAACATCACCTGTATAGGAATTGTACGTTTGCCGTTTACTTATATAGGTAAAACACATGTATTAGACGTATATATAATTCGAGACGGCGGTCCACCTATTCTAGGTAGGGACTTCCTGTGTATATATAAATTGGAAATGTTGCAGGTAAATTTCTGTGGAAATTCCTTAAATGATATTGAACAATTACAAATACAATACCCTCGAGTTTTTTCGGATGAACTTGGTCAATTTAATAAATTTAAAGTAAAATTAAAATTAAAAAGTGACGCTAAGCCTATATTTTTCAAACCACGACCCATAGCGTTTGCATTACGAGATAAGATAGATAAAGAGTTAGATCGCTTGGTGCGCGAGGGTATATTAAAACCGGTTGATTATTCTGAGTACGCGTCGCCGATCGTGCCTGTCTTGAAGCGCGACGGCTCGATTCGTTTATGCGCTGATTACTCAGTTACCATTAACAAACAGCTGTTAGTTGACCAGCATCCCTTACCTACTGCGCACGAACTGTTTACTAAATTACACGGGGGACAACAATTTAGTAAACTAGATTTATCTCAAGCCTATGCTCAATGTGTTTTACATGAGGAATCCCAAAAAATTACTTGTATTAACACTCATAAAGGGTTGTTCCAGTACACGCGGTTAGTGTTCGGGCTAGCTAGCGCGCCGGCTATATTTCAGCGTGTGATGGAAGGCGTGTTGTCAGGCATGGACGGAGTGCTATGTATGCTAGATGACGTTTTAGTAACGGGGGTCAGCAGAGAGGTACATTTAAAACGTTTGCATGAAGTACTGCAACGGTTGCAGGATGCAGGGTTGACGCTTCAAAAGTCAAAGTGCACATTTTTTAAGGATGAAGTAGAGTATTTAGGATACATTGTAGATAAGAATGGGTTAAAAAAGTCACCGCAAAAGGTATCGGCTATTTTAAATGCTCCAGTCCCAAAAGACGTATCAAAATTACAATCATTTTTGGGTCTTGTGAACTATTATCGAAATTTTGTACCTAGAGCGTCGTCAATCCTTAGCCCTTTGTATAGTTTGCTCAAAAAAAATTGTAAATGGCAGTGGGATTCGAACCACGACGAAGCATTTAATACAATAAAAAAGTTGTTGGTTTCCGATTCAGTTTTAGCACACTTTGATGCGAATGCTAAAATAATTTTGACAGTGGACGCTTCACCGAGCGGTCTAGGTGCGGTGTTGTCGCAGGTCGACCCTAGCGGGGCGGAGCGCCCGGTATCGTATGCTTCGCGCACTTTGAATGCAGCAGAACGGCAGTATTCACAAATCCAAAAAGAAGCTACCGCGATAATATTTGGTGTGCGCCGTTTTCATCAATATCTTTATGGCAGATCCGACCCGTTTGTTCTTAGGACAGATCATAAACCCTTAATCACAATTTTCGGTCCGCATCGAGGTATACCCGAAGTGTCTGCTAACAGATTGCAGCGTTATGCTATGTTTCTGACTGGGTATAACTTTAAAATAGAATATATTCGTAGCAATAATAACTGTGCTGATTATTTGTCGCGTGCCAGCCTGAGCGGTAAAATGGAAGGCCATGAAAAACATTATGACAAAACAAGGTTTATTGAAGATAGGGCCTCATACATAAATTTTGTTGTCGACGCTAGTTTACCAGTAACGCTCGACTTGTTACGCGACGCAACACACAGTGATCCGAAGTTATCAAAGGTTATTAGGTATATTTTAAATGGCTGGCCGAGAAAAATAGCCGATCGCAAATTGTTCCCATACTTTTTGTGTAAAAATCAACTTGCTGTAGAAAATGGTATTATCATGCGGGGCCATAAAGTAGTTGTCCCGGAAATATTGCAAAATAAAATTTTGTCCGAGCTTCACAAATCACATTTGGGGATAGTTAAGTGCAAAGCTGACGCACGGAGTAAAGTATGGTTTCCGGGGATTGATAAAGCCATCGAGGATATGATAGGAGATTGTAATATATGTCTGCAGCTCAGACCGTCTCCAGCAAAGGTACCTCTCTCTGTGTGGCCTCTCCCTCAACGTCCGTTCGAAAGAGTGCATATCGATTTTTTGGGCCCGATTAAGGGCCAATCATACCTCGTGATAGTAGACGCTTACTCTAAATGGGTGGAGGTGTACAAAATGAACAGCACTTCTTCGGCCGCCGTTATCTCCAAACTATATGATTTTATGTCAAGGTTCGGTCTTATACACACATTAGTCAGTGACAATGCCACATGCTTTTTATCAGAGGAATTCATAAAATTTTGCAGGTCGAATGGAATATCGCACGTAACATCTCCCGCCTATCACCCAGCTAGTAACGGCCAGGCGGAGAGCTACGTAAAAATTATAAAAAAGGGCATTAAATCTAGTTTAATCATGAGCAATACTTTAAATCAAAATAATGAAAATTTACTAAAATATTTATTCGATTATAGAAACTCATTGCACGGTACTACGGGTTTTTCGCCTGCGCAATTAGTATTTGGTCGGAAACTTCGTTCGCGTTTAGATTTGATAATGCCAAACAAGGTGACGTCTTCGCCGTTCACATCTAACACTCTCGCTGAAACTGTGAAACGTAATCAGTGCTCACAGAGTAAAGCCTATGGTGGAACAAATAAACAAACTTTTAAACCCGGTGACTATGTCATGTATAAACAATTTCTTGTGAACAAAAAGTTCACATGGTACAAGGGTGTGGTGATTAAGCGTTTGGGGAACGTAACATACCTAGTGAAGGACTGTAACTCTTCTGTGGAATTTAAAAAACATAAAAACCACCTCATACGCTGCAGAACAGTGTATAATAATAATGATAATCAATGGCATGATGCTGGTGATGATAGCCCTGTGGAGATATCTGACGGGACATCGGAGTTGCTTGCAACGGGTGCGGCCGCTTTGGAAGAGTGTGAGACGCCGTGTTATGAAGAAGGGAAGGAAGGAGATCCGGTTACTTCATTGCCGGAAGCCTCGAACACAGTGACTGTGTCACCTGAGGAGACACCAGAGCCTGAAGCTTCTGCAGGCATTGAAGGTAATGAAGAAGCGGAACATTCGTGCGAGCAACCCCCTATATCGACATCATCTTCAGATAGGGTTCTGCGGCCGTTACCCCGGGTTAATTATAAGCCGTTTTTCTGTATAAACATATAAGTATTAGCTAAAGAGGGAGGATTGTTGTGTATAGCTATAGGTATGCATAGACAATAAGTGAGTGGCTGCGCCCACTGTGTCTTTACGTATTAAACGTCAGTGCGTAATCAACTGCGAGCTGTTTCACTTGTCCTTGCGTACATAACAGTGTACATGCCTGGAAGTTCTGCTGCAGCTGGAGCGAGAGCTCGAGGCGGGCGCGGCGGGCCCGCAGCAGCTCCAGCAGGTAGGCTAGTGTTGGTGGAGTAATGTATTTGTGTATGTTGTGTATAGCTATAGGTATGCATAGACAATAAGTGAGTGGCTGCGCCCACTGTGTCTTTACGTATTAAACGTCAGTGCGTAATCAACTGCGAGCTGTTTCACTTGTCCTTGCGTACATAACAGTGTACATGCCTGGAAGTTCTGCTGCAGCTGGAGCGAGAGCTCGAGGCGGGCGCGGCGGGCCCGCAGCAGCTCCAGCAGGTAGGCTAGTGTTGGTGGAGTAATGTATTTGTGTACATGCCTGGAAGTTCTGCTGCAGCTGGAGCGAGAGCTCGAGGCGGGCGCGGCGGGCCCGCAGCAGCTCCAGCAGGTAGGCTAGTGTTGGTGGAGTAATGTATTTGTGTACATGCCTGGAAGTTCTGCTGCAGCTGGAGCGAGAGCTCGAGGCGGGCGCGGCGGGCCCGCAGCAGCTCCAGCAGGTAGGCTAGTGTTGGTGGAGTAATGTATTTGTGTACATGCCTGGAAGTTCTGCTGCAGCTGGAGCGAGAGCTCGAGGCGGGCGCGGCGGGCCCGCAGCAGCTCCAGCAGGTAGGCCCACAGCCGCAGCACGTTGTCGCGCCGCGCCGACACGCGCTCCATATCGTGGTACCTGCACGGCGCACCCACACAAACTTATCACACCTCTTTATATACTCACAATAGGAAAACTATTAAGCGCGTTAAACTTCAAATTAGTAGATGCCATTTTTGCACAACAATAATTCTTTTAGTAGTTGTTAAGTCGAAAATTTTTAAGTTTACCCACTCAGCCTTGATATACATAATTTCTTGTATTACTCTATTTAATTTCTGTATGCTCGTAGTTAACCATAATTTTAGTTTATAAATCGTTTTCTCAGTAAGTGAATTTATGTAATTCTTTATGAGAAACTAAGATCTTAAAAGTCTCTTAAGAGGACATCGATCAAAACACAGTAATGTGCAAAAACCCTTGCATTCCAATTTGATAAATATTCCTGTCCACTTTCTACCATAAACGAACCAAGGACCTCGCATAAATCACATGACTCAACAAAATGACGTGACTCACCTCTCAGCCTGTAATTCGGAGCACACCGCGACCACGGCCTGCACTCTCTCCTCGTACGCGAAGATGTCGGTCTCGATGGCCTCGTGTTTCTTGGCGGCTGCCTCCACGGCGGCGAGGTCGAAGCCGAAGTTGTCCTGGCTGACCAGACGCTGGTTCTCCGACAGCCATGTCTCTCGCATCTGGGCTTTGCGGTTGAATCTGTAGAATGCATGTTGTTGTTAGCGACAGGTATCATTTCAGTAAAAAATATTTATTATACCATTATCTCATATATACACATGGAATCGTGGAATGTGGCAACTTTACTATAACATTTCTTATTTAATTAGCTAGAGGTACAAATCATTACCGTCTCTTTTCCGTAAACGTCGATAATATACACCCCATTCCCGTACCATTGTACAGTCAGAAGCATAAATATCTGTACATAATCAACATTTCAAATCGCCTATATACGCTTTAAGTTAAACCTAAACCTTTTTTTCTTTGTTTGAAGTAAAGTAAATCTCTTTTATTTTATTTTTGTGAAGTGAAAAAAAATTTAGTAAGAACAAAAAAGTATGTAGGCGATTTGAAATTTTGAATTTGTTCAGCTACTTATGCTGGTGACTGTATATGATGGCCTGTAGCGATCTCAAGTATCGGGCATTGGCTTGTTGACCCCGCCAGTGCTGTAATGCAATAGTCACCTGGCGGCCAGCTGCTCGAGCTTCTCCTGCCGGATGAGCTCCTCCCTGAGCGCGAGTTCCCGCTCGTGCTCTGACTTCTCGAGGCGCTCCCAGGCGCGGTTGATGTCGTGGATCATGCGGCCCTCGCGAGGAGTGTACGGCTTCTGGTTAGCGGCGCGCATGCGCGACTGCAGCGTGAATAGCAACACCTCCAGGTTGCCTTTCTCCACGAACCTGGTGGGAAAAAAATCATTATAAATTGGGAAACTTTAAAGAAGTCCGCTTTTTTTATGTGTGCTAGGCCTCAAAATCTAACCAGGCTCAAACTTTATGTATATTAAGGGGCCAAAATATGGATTTTGAATCTATAAAAAAAAAAATTACCCCTCCATTTATAACTAACTTTTTAAAAACCGTCATTTTAAGGTTAGTTTTTAAACAAAATAGAATTACATAAATCTCATAATCGCAGGACTTTAAAATTATACGATTTATTGCAAAGGCGTAGTTTTTGGGAGTACTAACCAAATATATATAAAGTATCTTGGTTAGAATTTTTCACCCGTTTTTGGACATGTCCTTTGAGTGCATATAAAATAACTAGAAAGCTGGTGTATCGAGAATGGACGACGGTCTTGCACAAATGGTACCTATGGTTGTAAGATTTTCACGTATTGATTCCAAAATTAATATTTTTACCGAAGTAAAATAAAGATATGTCATGTCACTCACTTCGGTGGTTTTTCGACGGTGCGGTAGTTGGCGAATTGTATGAGCTGTTGACGCACGCCCTCGAGGGAGTTCGCGAAGGTTCTGTCGCCCAACGCTTCGATAGTACGCTCGATCCATTGCAACAGGTCACTGGAATAAATAATACAACATTAAACTATACACACTCACTTAAAAATCAAACTAAATATGTAGAAAACAGCTTCTATATTTGTATATCCTGGCAAGGACTAATACATCAAATATGATAGTAAGTACGACGTCATACAATATTAATCAATGATATCGAGCATCGATTTTCGGGCGCCAGAATTATGCTAGTCTCTCTTATTAGATATACATCCATCGGACGTCCAGGATAATAATAATGAATACGATAGACCGCCTCGTTGGCGTAGTTGTATTACGATGCGACTGCAATGCTGAGGTCTCAGGTTCAATCCCCGGGTCGGGCATAGTGATATTGGGTTTTTCTGTTCAGTATCAGCCCGGAGTCTGGAATTTGTGCTGGATCTACTCTACCTACACCTTCGGGGATAAAACGCGTGAATGTGTATGATATAAGATGTCACAAAGTAAGCAATAGTTGCTATACGATGGATTATAGAGTATATCTGTTCCATACCTGGTGAGCGTCTCATATTCATGTATCATCTTGTCGTTCTCCATGGCGATGCCGACCACCTTGCCGATCCTCTTGCCTTGCACCGTCTCCTGCTTCATCTTGCTGAAGTAGTGGTAGTACGTGACCACGTAGGTGATGATCGACTTCTCGTCAGGGTGGTCGACGGCGATGTCTAAAACACACCAACTTTATATAAAAACTGCATGTTTATGGAGAAGATTTATAATGCGAACAAATTAGAAATGAGTCTATTTAAAAATAATCGCATGAGAATACCGAATAGGTAACTTTTATAACTTTTTGTGATGGCACAGAGAAAAGAGTACAACGGACTTATGATATAATGTTCATCAAAAAGAGACATTGCATCCCTGAACAATCACCGGCATGTCTTACAGCACGAAACAAGCCAATATTGTGACTTTCAAGTCTTCCTAGCACCGATCAAAACCATTCTATCAACAGACACCGAACACACTCAAAATCAACCCACCTTCAGCGTCCAACAGCTTAGTAAGCCCGAGTTTCTCCTCAGCAACATTGAACGCATTGTTCAAGTTGTGTATCGGGTTGCTCCTGTGCAGTTTCTCGAACTGTATCAGTTCGGGTCTGTGCTTGTGTATGATCGCGTTGAAAGCGAGCCCGTCGCGCCACGACGTCGTGAAGTTGCGCACGTTCACGTTGTTGTATCCAGCCGTCTTCATTTGACACCACAGGAGCAGGGCGTCTTTGGCGGATTTCGTCTCTTTGTTGTCGGTTTCTTCGATTGTTATGTCTTGAATCTGTTAGGGCAATAAGGGTTAGAATAGGATGGTGAGACGAGCATGCCGTTCGCCTGCTGGTAAGCGATACGACCACCCATAATCAGTAGCAACACCACCCAGCACCTTGACTTACAAAGTACTGTGTGGCATTCCACTGCGCTCGTCATCCTGAGACATAAGATGTTAAGTCTCATTATGTCCACCGGCTACAATGTCCTTCAAACCGAAACACAACAGTGCATGCACAGTGCTGCTTGGCAGTAGAAATAGACATTGCGGTGGTATCCACCTAGACGGACTCTTACAATATGAGAGACCTACCACCAGTCAAAAGTCTTGTCACAGTAACTAAAATTTTGAAAGCATATAGAGTGATATAATTCATTATGTATTTCATAGCAAAACAGGTGCCATTATAATTTTCTTAACAAACCTATATCTACCTTCTATCTATATATATAAAAATTTCGTGTCACAGTGTTTGTTACCATACTCCACCGAAACGGCTGAAACGATTTTGATGATGAAATACTTACATAGATCCCTAAATTCTCTACCTTCCATCATCCCCTATTTTTTAATAGCGATATTAGTAATTTAATAACTTTTAACCCCGGTCGGTAACTGATCAATTGATCTTCATGTTTTTCTACTAAAATAATTTCTAAAAGAATTTATACGGCAAAACAACGTTTGCCGGGTCAACTAGTTTTTAATAAAATTAGACGACAATTAAACATAAAAAAAAACAACGTACCTGGAAGCGCAGAATGATGGTCCAGATCAGTCCAAGGTTGAGCCTGGGGTTCCCATCGACGATGTCGTGGGAGCCCATGTTCTCCAAGTGCACGCGCTGCTCGCGCAGGAACTGCAGCGCCTTGTCAACGTTCTCCAGGCAGTGGATGCGCATCTTGCCTTTCGTGGGACGAGGCTGATGGCAAAATATATCCAGTGAGATTCCAAAATGGTCAATCACAACTATGAATACGTGATAATAGTTACTAAATTATAAGTAATTTTGATTATAGTTTGTGTTATCAATATAATAGGTTTATAATTATTATTAGTTATTAATAGGTTATTATAGATTTTACGAGTTATTGGATATTGTAACGGTGTTTGTTTCTCAGAAAATTAACGTCTAATAACCATGCTGTTACCAACTGTGCCTATATATATAGGTAAAATAGCAACATTCCTTATTTTTGGGCATAGTGGACGTTTATAGGTGATAAGGTAGCTTACTAGCTTATTTTCCTTCTTAAATTAAAAAAAAATCCTCTACACACAGATATTTGTGAAACTATTGAAACATTAAAAAAAACATGATTAGTAATCAGTAATACTAAACGGAATGCTATTGTTACACCATTAAATTACTTATTAAAAAGGTCGTGACTAAAGAAACCTACAATGGAGCTGGTTAACTTAACATTTGTTTATTTTTTATGATAGATGCAATTCCAGGGATCAAACGAGCTCGTTTGTATGTATACTGTAGCTACAGTATAACCAATTTTGTTGGATACATACTTAAACACCTGACTAGGACCAATATCTTATGTTAACGATAATTACATGACATGAATGTGTCACTTGACAGTTGACACTGGCAGTAATTTGCTTGTTATTTTTCTGAGGTAATGTTCCTCAATTCAGAGGATTCAGTTGCCATATTAAAAAAAAAATATCTTTTGTTTAATAATAACATTACAAACTGCAACCATAACATTGTGTAAACTAGAATTTGCATTACACGCTCCAATTTCAGTTAGTGTGCAACTAATTTTAACGCGGCAGCCATGAACCGAATGCTATATTTTAAACCATCGCGTAGGTTACCATTGTTTTATCAAACAAACTGTATTTTAGCAGAAACGGTAAACAACAATGAATATTATTAATAATATTAATATGAAAATCGAATCGAAATTGCCTATTTTTAACAGACTACCAAAAAAGGAGGAGGTTCTCAATTCGTGTGTTTGTATTTTTTTATGTATGTACACCGATTTTTGTTTTATATTAATATTATATTTTGACATCATTGTATTGATAGGACTAAATAGAAAGAACACTATTATTTATTAAGTACAACGAATCTCCTAGATACAGAAAAAAACATTTGGCGCGAAAACGAAATATGTAGTTGTCAATAAATTGCACTTGTGTCTACAAATATCTAGATAGATGATAGTTCTGTATCTTATAAATTTATTCAATAGTTTTAAGTTCCTATACCTCAGTTTAGGCTCGTTCCACATAAAGTATCGATAGTCGATTATATATCAGTGTAAGTAGAATAAAGCAGTATACACACCAGCCTCTCTCCAGACAGCACCTCCAGCAGCTTGATCAGCATTTTGCCATCCCTCATGTCCACGTACAGGTCGCCGATACGGCACCCGACGCGGACTAAATGAGAGTTCACCCATTTTTGAAATGTCTTCTTCTGTACGCTCTCTCGTTCGTCTGGCGGAAAAGCAAGTGGATTATTACTTACATTTGCTTTCAAAGGATATCATATTCGTTGATTAAATTTCAGACACAGCAATTGATATGTAAATAAAGGCGATTGTAAATAATGCAATCGATGTATGGAAATGGATATGTGCCCTGCGACATACGGTATACGTGTGTTTGCAATCCACTACAAATTAGTATACAATGCACGGACCTGTAAGACCAAAAAAACAGTGCACGTAAAGCACGCTCATTTATTATAGGTGAGGAAAACTCTATATAGAAAAACAGTAGGGAATGTTAACACAATAACCGCCAGTGAGGTCGACCGCGGCGCGGCGACCAAATCGCGTGTGTTGAAGTCGACCACTCCTGAACTGATGATGCCGAGCCGTCGGCTGATGCTCGCCCGTCCGGAGTCGCCATCGGTATTGTAATAACTTACAACAAGACAATACGGCCTAGGTGTTGTGTTCGGAAAATAATATGCGTAATTCGAGATGAGGATCGGATTGCGATTCGCACGCTTCAGAGCGGAAAGACATGGTCCTAGATGTGCGGGATGTTGTGTTGGCAGTATTGTTCTCACTAACATCCGACTCGTAACGCATCCCATATCGATCAATCTTCAATATTCGGACACTGCACTACTATAAACAACACCAAATTCCACGAAATTTAAACATCATTTGTATCCAATTATTTACATAATTAGATTCATTAACATAAACCGATCTCACAAACAATAATTCCCAATCGTACATAATAATAATTCACAATCATTTATAACAACGCATCAATAAAAACTATTATTAACGACGCGTGAACAAACGATGATAAATCACAAATGCACAACACAACTAACCTCGTAGTTCTATCACAACCTTATCATAATACACTTCTAATCCTGGCACTTCTATGTCGACTCCTTTTTTTATTAGATCGTAACACTCGGTGGATGTCATGTCGCCAGCAGCCAGAGGCGACTGAAACATGGCAGCATCAAGCGAAAGACGGGAGGAATTAGAGCGACAAAATTCAACTGCTCACTGGACAAGGATATTCGATACGAACGCAACAGATGTCGACAACTTTAGGACCGGTTTTATTAATTAAAACTGATGCCCTCTAACATCACACATTCTGCATTAAAAATGAATAGTTATCACAGTTATATTTGGGTAATAACAAGAAAATATGTCGCTAAGCGACTATCTCTCTGCCGGTACACGTAAGCCTCGAGATTCAATTGGCCAAGCGAGAAAAATCGTGGGTTAGATAACAATTTTTACAACACTGATAAACGTAGTATCAAAACATCTAACTGATATATTCATGAAGACAGTGAAGATGTTTGAATTTTGTAAAATAATAAAACTGAACCAACCGATGGTTGATTAGCCCCTTAATTAAATAAGGAAAAACGGAAGTTGTGGTAAATGCAAATTCGTGATAAGCTTACAATGAGCCATATAAAATAGACGTGTTTAATTGAAATAAGTTTGTCAAGGCCCCGGTGGACATACCTCTGCGCCATTATCGCCTGCTTCAACAATAGGATCTATTAATTCAATGTTTTTATAAGATAAATCCGCTTGTACAGTACAGTTCAATAAACTATTAGACTATTATTTGGAATGCCGCAAACAAACCTGTTTCGAATCGTTTTGTAACGATTCTTACAAGTAATATTTTATCTTTATTGCCTTCGATGTTAACTAATGCCGTATCATAGAAGTATTTGCTCCTTATCAGGATTTGTAGTACTGGTGAGGTGACACACATTCGAACAGCTACATACCTCGCCATCCATATCAAATGCATTAAACACCAGGAATAACTCAGCAAAATAACTTTAAAACTAATAACCAATCATTATTTTGTGTCAATCATATACGATTACAGTGTTCATAACAATTAGAGAAAAAATTACAAAGAGTACCTATAGAATCGAGGCGACACGTGTCCCTTATAATATACCCCATATTTTACCTGTCATGAAGCTAGTCGACTAATATTTTTAACCACCAGCATTCAAAACACCAGAATGATAATGTTCAAACATCATCATAAAGGCTAGCGTCGACTAGAGCACAATGGGAGCGCGTCGAATCGAATCGCACTGATTCCGTACATGCGCTAATTTGGCTCGGCACGCCGCGCACTTCCTAACGTAAATTACGTTAGGATAGGATATAACAGGCGACTTAATGCGGTTCGGTTCGACTCAAGGAGCCTAGTCGACGCCACCCTTACTATGTAAAAGGAAAGCGCCGATCGAGATCGGGAACGAACCGATTCCGTCGGCCGCCTAACAAAAAGGAAGGAGGAGGCGCCGGGTTGAAAATTGACCTGTGGCGTCTGAGTCGGAAGGTCGGTGAGTCCGACATAACCATTCTTCCCCTACCCAGGTTTAGGATAAGTATCCATAAGATGGATTTCTCCTGCGAGATAAAAAAAGCCCATAATATGTAATTAAATTGTTATGTTACCTGCAAGCGCTTTAATGCGCGATCGTTCGTAGAGCCTCGACGATGAATTCCCGCCGTCGTACTCAAACTCATCGATGATCTCCTGGCCGTGGCCGATGGACGGGTCCCAGCGGGACACCGATATGTCGGTCGTCATCGCGACCAACCACTCCTCACCGCGCCACGCTCAAATGTCTGCCAACAAACAGAAAAACATAACGTCATTCATTGAAATTCAAATATAATTCAGACCATTTTTTATTGAATATAAATGATCAATATATTAATAACGGAAACGCCGCGCCGTACCGAATTAGCGTAGTCGGATAAAGATTTAGGGTCTATTAGAAAGAGGAATCCCAAAATTCATTTAGCTCAGTTCATTCCGTTCATCAGCACATTAATAACACTATAATCGCCGTAATCTTATATAGATAAAAAAGAAAACGTTTCCATTCTGATCAAATCAATTAATTCCAATTGTCTTCACTCTGCACTCAGACCATTTATTATTGCAGCGGACAGGAACATTCAATGAAAGCGTGATCACAGTCAACATTATTATGAAAATGGCGAATTTATGATTCAATTAAAATACCTTTATTAAGCACGACTAGCATTCTCACAGGCAAGTCATAAATCATTATTGGGGCGATGAATACGGTAGATTTTAGGTCAACGAACTATTGAAATCCTCTTAATGTAATTACCTACATCGAAAAATGATAGTGCATTGTATATGCGCTACATTCACGCGACCTGCTGAA
Organism: Sphinx pinastri; assembly: GCA_947568825.1. Lineage (NCBI taxonomy): Eukaryota > Metazoa > Arthropoda > Insecta > Lepidoptera > Sphingidae > Sphinx > Sphinx pinastri. The sequence goes on from OX387630.1 coordinate 11,797,294, forward strand.
ATCCGTTTAGGTACTCAGTTGACAACAATTCAATTATCTCGCATAAAAACCATTACATGCCAAAAAAATGCAACAGTAATTGCACTTAATTGCGTCGGTCATAAAATAATGTAATTTACAACAATTAATGTTCTCAGGTTTAGTCATTTTGGTTTCACGTTATTATGTGGTTAATGATTCCACGATACCGATTTAAACTAAAATAAAGATAAAGAATCGACATTTACGCAATCGCGTAGTAAAACGATCCATCCATTTCTCTATAATCATTGAGAAATTTTATAAATTGCACAAGCGTTCCGTATATTATTATTATTTTAAATGACATCATACATACGATAAGATTAGATAACTTTTCAAGAGGCTACGAAGCTGCACCCATACGAAGTGCTTAGCTGAATTGAACATTGAAATCAGAACAGCGGGACAGAATAACAACTGTGCAGTGTATAACTAGGTAGTGATGCGACTCGAATTGGATTTTATGACTCGAGTCACTCGAATAATTTCAGTGCGTTACTCGAGTTGTACTCGAGTTTTCGAGTCACTCGAGTTAAATATTTTGTATTTTCCCGCCATGCAACTCGAGTGAGATTTTTCATAGCAGTTTTTAAAACCTTTATTAATTCAGATTTCTTGAGAAGCTACGCTTGGAATACATATAACTAAAAGTGATTAACGTGAGAAAAATGCTAAAGTTAACAAAAAAAATCGATAGAAATTAAAAATTATATTAAGCTTACTACTATACCAAAATAAAACTCGACGCGGTTATGAGAATTGAACCCTACCTAAAAATCTAAATCGTGATAACATAAGTATAAATATGTGTATAAATATAAATAAAATATTGAGAATAATCTGAAACAAAACTAATAATATTATGCGATATATAAGAAATAAAAATACAAATGACAGGTCTTTGTCAATGTTGCCACTTACCAACTCGTACTTTTTAAGATTACTAGGCATAAGCCCATTGCAGAAAAAATAAAAAATATAGTACATTTCAACTAATAGCATATTATAATACTGCTCACTAAATTGGGCCCCACTTTTTTGATTTTTTGAATTTTTATATTTTTAATTATTTGTTCGTTAATGTTCGAATGTAAAAATTCTTTATTTTTATCGCTCAGATTAATTACTTTTGATTACACTGGCTATTTGTATATGGTAAATTGAATTTTGTCATGCCACATTTTTGAAAAAATGCGTTACCCCAGCCACACTACGTCCCTGCTCACTAGCCTCGCCACTCATCGAGTATTAAAATTAAAAATGTTTACCTAAATAGACAGCAATGACGTTTGTGACGTTGACACTTGACAGTTGACTAGTGAAGTAAGGTTTAGCGAGAGTCTACTCGGTGCGCCGAGTTGACTCGGCAACTCGAGTGCAAATTGACTCGAGTCAATATTTTTTTCACTCGAGTACGAATTTCGCAAACTCACTCGAGTCACTCGAGTAAAAACACGACTCGAGTCGCATCACTATAACTAGGTATAAATGTAAGATCCTTTTTTGACTGTCAAACATGGACAAGATATATTATAACAATTAAAAAATGTATGCGAGTGAATAAATTCAACTGAGTCATGTTTTTAACATTGTAACAAGCAAAATACTAATATGGAGATCGAGTAAACAATGATTTAGACTATTTTTGTATATGACTCGGACATGATATCATAAACACAAAAAAATATATTTTAAACTAAAAACATCATCATGACATTTAGATGCTAAAGTCAGATTGTGTTGTCTAGCCTGACTGAACGTGAGCTAGTATTTGAAGTAGATTACTAAATACTAAGTAGGACCCGAGCGACAAATCTAGACAAGAAGCGGTTAGAGCCATTACTCTAATTGGTACAGATGCTCGCTAAGATTTCTTAAGCTTTTACCGTTATTAGCAATTGTATGTAAGTACTAAGTAGCTATTTCAAAATGAACCAAGGAGTATAAACAGATCGCTCTACGTTTCAGATAATTTATATAATAGCCTGCAATATAAATATATTATGTCTATTCGACCAAACTCCAAGAAGAATATTGGTAAATCTCGAAAAACTTTCATCGTATAATTTTTAGGTCTTTAAAATTTTACATCTGATGCCTTAGGGTGACGGTGCCTACCACTATGCGGTACTTTATAATTCAAAGTACTTTTTGGTCTTGCTTAAGGCGTGGCGCCTACCATATTACAAGCGACTTGATCTAGTTTTGTCCCATCATACAGTTGTAAAAGAGCTTGGCACCTGTCGTTTATAATAAAAGAATGACTGACCGTCGACATTAGTTGAACATGATACCAATAAACAATCAGTATCGATATCTACGCATCGATTCAACAATTTCACAAGAATAGAGATTACCAACGTCTGCACGGCACTAGACGTTGCGTTACGTATGATTCATGATCCAAATGCGTACACGAATCCGTTACTATACTATTTTCATGTTTATGAATAGCATTCCTTTGATTAATCTTCTGAATAGCTCTCTTGTGTGGAATATTCGGTGGTGGGAACCATGTGGTTACAAATCTTAAAAAGCAGAATGATGAAACTGAATTATTTCTAGGATCAGGCAACAGTGGATTACCTAATGGTATTACAATTGGTAAACTTAGTCGCACCGCTGCCTAGAATCGAGAAATACAAAGCAAGCATGAAAACGATTTTGTTCTTGTGGAATAAGGGTAAATAGGACGAAAACATTGCATGGCACAGCCAAACGTTACATCCAGACACATTAAATATGACGACACGTCTAAGGGCTAAAAATAAAAGTGTCCTTTAAACTTTGAAACAATAGTGCCCCTAGGAAGCAGGTACAATCAAAACTTTGTACCTAACCAGACGGATTTTTCCATACAATACTATTAATACTATTAATACTATTAAAAAATCCGTCGTTCAAATGCTTGGTTCTAACTCAGGTTATAATTTTTTTTTTAACATAACTTTTTTTTCTCCGTAATTTCCTTCAATGTGTTTACTAGAATAATAATGTTGATTAACATTTTCGATAAAATTGCTAAAATATTTATATCTAATACCTCCACAATACCTTCTACTTTATGAAATGTAGGAACAATTACTATGATCAATTTTTCCGTCTATAAAAACTTTCCCACAAATAAGACCTATAAGACTGATAAAAAGTAGCCTATAAAGGCAACGCTTCATTTTTATGGTTCAATCAATGCCATTAAACATTTACGATCAATCTCACTAGTAAAACTCGTATAATTTCGTATATCGACGTTACGTATAATACATACGTCGATGGCTGCGACCTTCTAATACAATAACCCAACTTTGCCAATGAAGGTTTGGCACATAATGAATTTAAGCACCATATTTTTGTATTGGAAGATACAAATGACACTAAATGTCGGACGAAGCATCAAGATTAATGGCTTTCTCTGATACGTAAGCAGTAGATATGCTGAGATTACAAAGAAACGAGAATGAGGATCAATAAAGAATATTATTGTAATAAAATCACGGTACTGAAAAACCAATAAAAAAGGTTGGTTTCAAATTTAAAAGAAGGCATAACAGTGAATTATATAGAATTAAAGAAAGCTATTAATGAAATAAAATACAAAAAGATGACGAATAAACGTAAATCCAACTAAAAATGAGTCAATCAACGAATATAATTTTAGTACGAATTGCAATCATGATATTCCCGGTGTTCTCAGGCCGTGCTATTTACAAACATTTGCGTAAGCAGAATAATAAAAACTTCGTATTTCACACAATTTTTAGCCACGTGTAAATACGTTAACAATGAAACCGTGGGAAATTCGTCATTCCGGGACAAGTTCTTTTTTAACACGAATAAGAAGTTTTGCAATGACTCATTTCCTCTTATATCTTTGTTCCTAAGTTTCTAATTGATTCAACGTTAAGACATAGAAATAAAGTTCAGTTCTTACTGAGATAGTAGAAACTCGATCTTTACTGCTGCGTACAGTTTCTTACGTACATCGAGAAAAATATATAATAAAGGATCTTGAAAGAGCATTACAGTATTCGCTTAATTTACTTTTTGTTTAATATCATACCATATTTAAAAAAAAAATACTGATAATCTGAAATTTCATTTCACTTGTCCATAAGTTAATTTGAATACTGCGTGTCAATATTATTGTGGTAAGACTTTTCAACTTGGTTGTCAAAAATATTTGAAATTGAAGCATCATGAGTTCTGAAAAGTGAAAAAAGGTAAACTGTGTAACGTACAACTGCTGTTTCTTAAGAAAATGACTAACGTTTGACATTAAAACAATGTACATCCAATGATTTATAGCAAACACATTTCTCTATATCTCATTAAAATACGCACGCCACAGAGAACCGTTTTAATCTAATCAATACGTGCGACGCGACACACGGCGCACTACGACAATGCATTACATAAAATGTGGACAAAGTGTAGCACGAAACGAACGGGAAACACAAAAGTCGAACAAAGCTAAGTGTAATGGGTAAGGCGGCGCGGCCGTTCACCCTTGCCACCATGCCACCAGACACCGCGACGGCACTCCATACCAGTCCACCATTAAATAACCATGACAACGTGATTACCCACGTACGGAGAAACTGTTCCTCTCGAGTTTCCAATAAAGTGAACTTCATTAATTTCAATCAGAGCTGACATTTCTGAAAGCGTTATATTAAAAACGTTATTGGATCAAATTACATTGGATGAGTGCTTACTGCCTATGCACTAAGAAAACGATGATACGAAAATCCCACTGCAACAATTCGCATGTTTCATACTAATATATCCCAAATAAAATCGTAGCCTGATGCCCATGAACTCGTAGCATGAACCAAAGATATGCCTTTATAGACCAGCGCCCCTTAATGATTAACGATATTAACGCTATACAGCCAGACCCAATATAAACGAAGCTAAATTACATTCCGAAGGATGACAAAGCAAACAATCAAGGCTAGACAATGCGCCTGAAGCGTTCGACCTTTGACGTCAATAATGTCAGTGGCAAGGAAGGCTCCTTCGAACCACCACCCGAAACTTAGATATCAAGTTCGTGTATCAAGACGAAAAGGTCAAAGTCATTCGTTCAACATCACTAATGAAAGCACTCAAAGAACACAAGAATAGATTGATTCAATTGAAAGAGTATTGGGGAACAATCAAATCAGAACGTCAATGAATTGTTTTGATGAGAAGCAAGTACCGCCTCGGAGGTTCTAAATTAGTTTTAGGAAGTATCATGTTGCCAAAATTAAATCATCTGATGCAATGTTATGAATATCTAATAAAAAAAGTCACGTGTGCAAGACACTGCTGAATGGATGGTTATAATAAAAGAACCGCAGTCGTTGAAAGATACAACATACAAATGTGTGCAAATTTAGCGTGATTTGACGGCATTAAGAGTTTTACACACTCCATAAATTTAGATATATTTTTTGACGTGATTGAAAACATTTGCAAGAGTATAAGTTGCGTAATTCTAAAGCCAAGTCACTAGTCACAAGTTTTTGTTCTAATAATAATTTAGCAGTAATTAAACAGCTAGTGGACTGTCGTCCACGCGCCCTAATGTCGTCGCGGGTGCAAATAAAACCCGCGAAGGTTTCCCGCAATGTTTATCGCGGCATATAAACGAGTAGACAGCACGCCATGTCTGCAATGCGAGGGGACACGGCATCGCGTTCCGTTATAATATTAAATTATAAAACGACTTTGGTCAACCGGATATCCGAAATACTTTGTACATTGGAACAAGGTACATTTTAATTAATTGGAACAGTTTGATAGTTATGAACTAGTATATAAATATTACTTGTTGTTATTCTAGCGATGACTACAACCATATTTCTAATTAAGTTGATTACCTATCAAAAGTAGGTCTTTTCAAGGTCTTCTATAACATAAAAAAAAAATACGCTTCCAATAATAACTTTCATAACTATTACTAAAACCAAAACCACTTATCATAGACAACATCAATTCTGTAAAGAAATTATATAAAATCGATTAGCAACCGCAGCACGAGCACAATTAGATGAAACCTTAAAATAATTTAGGGAAGTTTCAATCTAAGGCGTACTTCCTCCGGTTTTCGTAACTTATTATACCATACATAAACTTTATGAAACGCATCGAAAGTAACTCAAGTTGTTATGTCTACAGCACATTTACTTTTTGTGTTATGTAAAACGCAAAAAGAGCACGAGAGCAACCGTTATATTCGCATTATAGCCTGCTTCGGTATCAACACGACACAAACTTTGTATTTTATTTCACTAGGAAGCAACAGGAATATTTATACTTTATATATTTATATACTATATTTGCTACAATGGTATGTTATATTTCCAAATGAAGAATCCGGATTTGAGGAGTTTTATGTCAAAAATACCATTTTACAACTCATATCTTCAGGGATAAGTGTTAACAGTGGAATTTCATCAGAATTTATAAAACATGTGCCATTGTATGTTGAGGGTAGGACATAATAACCTAGAGCAACTAACTATCTAACAATACCTATTCCCTCGACGGTCGTTTTTCCGAGAGGGCCATAAGAGTCGATTGCTCAGGTCGTGGTAGGGTGCTTTTGTACCGTCTACTACACGCACGATGAAAAACCCGTCATTGTGAGTTGCCCTTCCAAGTCGCTTTTCAGAAATAAACTATGTGCTCGCAGTAATAGGGTTCACGGGAATTGTGGTCTATGAGAACAGCAATATTTCAAGTATGCAACGTTTTAAATGTTTAAAACACTATAACGTAGTCAATGGAACATGATTCCAATGTTACATAAACGCGAAATAACTTTTTGATAGCTGTTCATAAATGATAATACAGTTATAATAGAAAAGTTTCCAAATTTTGGCGAGAACAACCTGAACTCTAGCCAAATAGTTTGTTAATATTCCACCTAAGACTTCTTCGAAGCCAGCAGACATAATCAAAAGAAACCTTTAGGTAAGTTTATACCAAAGTCGATTCAAGCAAACACATCACTCGGCGCATTTTAATGTTGCATTTACATAATTACAAACTACGAACGATTCATTAGAATTTTAAGTACGAAGAGTGACTAAACTGGAACACACGCAAAGCACAGAGAAGGGGATACAGACAGCTGCATCATCAGCTGATTCTAGTTTAAATAAAGAAACGTGAATACGTCAAATTATTATATACAGAATAGGATGCTAAATTGGTTAATGGTTCTTTTCCAATTCGTTCGGTGTACCTATTATTTCAACGAAACAATATAAAGAAACCGTTAAAAATTTTAACCGTTAAATTCATCTTTACTACAAGTATCGCTTTCAAAATGCTAATCTCGGCGAACGATGCCGTGAGCAAAAACTTCACACCACTAAAACATGCAAAACATAACTCATTCATGATTATGTGCATTTTCAATTCCCCTCAACAACCGCAGGAAACAATGCGTGTCCTATCATCGGCATCCCATTAGCTTTCAACAACTCTTATTCACAACACAATAGAGTACATTTTAATGGTTGTACAGTAACTGTATATTTTTACGTACGGATGTAATATTTACGGTCCGTCACAGTCACAGCACGTCGAGTGCCGTCGTTTAACCCACTGCTGACTGCATCAGTACCGACCACAGTTACACGTTTTGTTTGTTTTTATAATCAACCTTCAGTTTTTATTACACTGTACCCATTTCTACCTTATAATAGTTTTGTGAAATATCATGTTTAGATTGACTAGATTTGATAACACTTTTAACTCTCTATTATATTTTCACTTATAACATCAGTGTCTAATTTTTATGAAATACTATGCTGGTCAAAGTTACGTTAACTTGCCTGTTTCCTTGCAATTTCATGTCGTATACAAATTCCACAACAAATACAAACATCACGACATTGAACATCCAAATAGGAACGACAAATAACATCCGCAGAGTCGTGATTTCCATTATCCGTCGAGAGCTTATAGCAAAACTGTTTTTATGCTTAGATAGTAATAATAGTCATTAACACGGCTGAAGAGGTCTCGACTCGAGGCAAGATCGGCTGAAATCTTCGCTGACGAGCTTTAAGCAGCGTCTTGAGATTTAAGCTTCAAGTGATTTGATGAAGGCTCTAATCTCAAGGGCGTCGCCGGGATGAGCTCGGCTGGGATTAGTCACAATAGTGGCGGTATATGCTGTACCTAAGAGCGAATAGTTAAGTACGTGAATGCTTATAGCTCGAAGTAGCTTCACTTGATGCCAAATGCTACGAACAAGCGCGACTTGAAACGAAACTAACAGAAAAATGTTGCCTCAGGTGCTCCACAAAAAAAGGAGTTACGTTAGCGATAACGTATAATGACAATACATGAAATAAGTAAACGAATTACTACAATAAGATATAACTTTCTTAATTAGAAAACCAATAAACACCCGTATTTATCCTATTATCTCTACCAGCTTTCGCTTTGCACAAGAATAAATAACTCCAATCAATGGAGAAATTGCCACTTAAAAACCAATCGCGGTCCAATAAAATTCTCTTGAAACTGCAGTCGCAAAAGGCGTTGACGATAAACCGCGAGCATAGAAACACGAATCGGAACAGGTACGAGCGGACGAGCTAACAGGCACTTCCCATGATGGTGCCGGTGCGCGGACGAATCCATTAACCCAAATATAGAACCGCGCCCGAAGTACCACCCGCGTACGTGGCGCGTTTAACTCCAATAATGTTATCTAATGTTACACACGGCCAATAAATATTGGTTTGCCACTAAACGTTTCGGGAACAATCGAGAACGGTGACATCATTGCGATAACGTTACTGGACATTAAAGTAGGAAAAATTCTATCGGGCGGATTTGACGAAATTGGGCTGGTTGTTGATGAACGGTACTATAATCTCAGTGAAATATAGACCCTCACATGTTAGAACACAAAATATTATCCATTTACAAATATGCGGCACATTACCCAATCAATTTCCACATGTTAACACCCAAACTTTTGCCTAGCATTACATACTACAAAAAGGAAAGTTAATTTTAAAACAACAGCGCTAAGCCGCTAGCGCTCGCACCACCGCCACAGCGCCTGGCTATTGACTGGCTCACGGCTAATTAGTGGCGGTAATCAAAGGCTCGCGTGAAAACGGCCCCGAGCAGCTCCCCTAGAACGCGTCCGCCCGTTATAAATAATAAACAAAAGCATCGCTGATACGAAACATGACGCTTTACAACAGAAACAAAGCCATATCCGACCTGCATGCGCATGTGCCGACGAAATTTTAAAAAATAGATGATCATTCGATGAAACGATAAACAGATTGACCGATATAGATAGAATTATGTGAAAGTTCATTAATGTGTAACTGCATATTTTTACAGCCTAACAGCTTATCTAATTTTACGCGCGTTTCTGATATCAACAAATTGCCTGCCTTGTTATTGTCAGCAAACATGAATAAAGTAAATCAATAGTTAATTTAAGCTCACTAATGCCCGATTTCTGAATCTCCCAGTTAAACTTTTAATAACTATTGATCCATTAAAGTTAAACTTAAGATAAACGTCGGTTGACTTTCACTGTGTTTCTGAACATATTATAATGAAGCTTTCGAAAACTATAAATCCGACAACCAGTTCCTTGTTTTGCTACTAGATGGCTCTTTTTTAGCAGTCGACTTTAAAATGGATTTTATTACTAAAATTCTTAACTAATAATTATTTTATATACAAAACTAACTTATTTTAACATAGATCAACGCCTAAACATTATTTTAATTTTATTTTGTGGTAATTTGTTATTTGTCTCTGGCTGGTGAATGACATCATTGCCGAATTAAAAAAAAAAGTCAAACAGTTCAACAAAATGTCTTATGTCATGCTAGCACTAGTTTGCTAATTTGTGTTTTATGTCGTTTTATTTAGAATTTGAGAATTTATAACACTACTGAAACTGTTGTGATTGGACGTATTAATTATGTTCCGCTATATTGTAAATAATATCTAACAAGTTGCCGTCGTCAACAAATAATACTTCAGAAACCTGGCATAAATGTGTTACTATGTTGCCGAACACCCACAGCATGAAGAAGTTAACAAAATACTAATAACTCATTCACAGCGGAAATACGCATAATGAAGAAATCCGCAATGCACTAAGATGTATATTCATATCCACTTATTACTCACCACTCTCTTGGTTTGCCAACTATCATGTTTTCAACCAAAAGAATCAGAGCAGAATATTCACGAAAATATAGACTACATGCTTTCTAACTGATACATTGTTTTTATTGTGCGGAAACAAACAACGCGGTGACAAAGTCTATCGTTTCAAACAAACTCGCATCCAGTATCCGCATTTCGACTGAAATTGTGTCACATGAAACGTAAATAGCGTGATATATTAGCTCATCAATCAATCAATCAGCCTGTCGCCGTCCACTGCTGAACGTAGGCCTCCCCAAGTGAACGCCAACCATCCCGGTCTTGAGCAGCCCGCATCCATCCGCTACCCGCCGCCTTATTCAAGTCGTCTGTCCATCGTGCAGCAGGGCGTCCTACACTACGTTTACCTAAACGCGGTCTCCACTCCAGCACTTCTCTGCTCCATCGACCGTCTGTCCGTCTGCAGACATGGCCAGCCCACTTCCATTATTAGCTCATTATTATTATTAGCTCATAATGCGGACATTTTCAACCCCCAGAATCACCCACCCGCCCACTAACTTTGGTGGGTGAATCGATTCGTATGTCAGACACTGACCGGAGATTGGACATGGCGTATTTTGCTAGTCATCTCTCTACGAAAGTGGTATATTATTTTTAGATGTTTGCCTATAGTATATACTGGTCGAAATGGGGCCAGCATGCCGACGTATCGTTTTTTTTTTTTATTGCTTTGAATGACGAGACGAGCATGCCGTTCGCCTGATGGTAAGCGATACGACCACCCATAAACAGTAGCAACACCATCCACCTTGACTTACAAAGTACTGTGTGGCATTCCACTGCGCTCGGCATCCTGAGACATAAGATGCTAAGTCTCATTATGTCCAGTAGGTATCTCGTATGGTTACCGCGTTAATGGAAAAAAATGAATAGTGTGTCTAGTTTTACTAACTCCCAAATTTAAGGAATGAAAATTTATTGAAGGGCACTTTTATTGCCTTGTGGATATGGGCATTAGTGTTTGTATTCCGCGTTCAGGTAACCCAATTATCTTGACAAAACTAAAAATACATGTGATATCAAAAAAATATTACCTAAATATAATAGTGTAACAAAAATAGAATAATTAATAGTTGAGAAAATTAAAAAAAGCAAAGAACAATTAATAGAAAATGTATATTGACAAGTTTAGAGATCGAGCCAAGATACGTGGATTGAAATAAGCTGATGATGACTCATCAAATCACGACTCAGTTGACTGATCAATTGCTTGATTGATCGATGGATAGATTTCAAGAACTCAAGACTGGAATTTAATTCTGAGAGCACGATAACTTTCCACCGTGGCGTACTGGACCGAATCTAGCAATCAATACACTGCCAAATAATGACGCGATTGTTATATACATGTATCATCAACAAGAATAACCTCGTCTTAACGTTATCTGTATTGCAGCATCACCTCGTGAGATAATCAATGAACGACGCGCGTGGGAGTCGCCACTGAACTTCGTAGAGTAGGATGCGGTTAATTTGTTGCCAACCAACGAACTAGCACAGGGAATATCATGCGCAAGCATCGGCGTTTAAACCATACCTATGCTTGGTTTGATGATGAATAGTTGCCCTTTTTTATATTATTTAATAATGACGTGGGAGTTCTTTGACAAAGGGATTTAAGGGGTCCAACTTGCATCATTCAGATTTCAACCGAATCTTAACGGCTTATACTGAATACTAACCAACGCACTGTATTTTACCAGTTTTGTTTAATTAGTACACCACCGTTAAAAATGAGCATGACTTTCTCTACTAATGAGGTCTTTTTCTACAGTATTTGAATAAAGTTTATAGCGACACTGTATTTATTAATCACAAAATTTATATGCGTATATTTTCGTATTCTTTACATATTACTATTTTAACTGTTTCGACATTATATAAGTTCAGTTTCGTGGACCTACTATGATTTTGTCTCTGCACCGCCTCAGGTTCACAGGTAGAGAATGCCTTCGGCATTAAGTCCGCCTTTACACGACTATGTATAAAGTTTAAATACATAAATAATAAATCTATACTAATATATAAAGCTGAAGAGTTTGTTTGTTTGAACGCGCTAATCTCAGGAACTACTGGACCGATTTTGAAAATTCTTTCACTAATAGGAAGCTACATTACTCCTGAGTGCTATAGGCTACTTTTTATCCCGGAAAAACTTTTCCACGCGGGCTGAGCCGCGCGCCATACTATAAATAATAAATTTGATATAATAACTTTAAAAACCAGCTTCTGACAACAGGTGTAAGCTTATCTTTACATGTAGCATAATATACTTACAACATAGCTTCTGGTACAAACAATTATTTATGAATCAGATCTTTTACGGCTCGAGATTAAAACCAGTAGTTGTCCAATTTTATTATAATCACTTGCTCAATGCAAGGACGAGGATCTTTGTCGAAAGTTGGCTCTTTATAAAATTCTGATAATTATATAAAACTATAATTTAACTCTACTTCCCTCTAAAAAGTGTTAAAAATTTCACTCCATACCATTTGCCGAGTCTGAAAAAGTCTTCTATTAAATGCATTGCGATTTTTTCTCTTGTTCCCATCTCTTCCACAACTCAACACTGCGTTTGCACTTTCGACAAGTGCCTTTTAACCGCATCCTTTTCGCCTTTTCACCAGCTAGAGAACCCTAAGGACCGTAAAAGGCTGCAATATTCTGTATGCTTTGAATTTCTCCAAAAAATGAAACTCGTAAGTCGATGTCCTTTAATTTTTATGTTTGTTTTGTGATTGATCAAGAGAACATTACGTCAGTCACGTGTTTGTCTCTCAACTAATCCCAATAAAACGAAACGGATTCGTGCCGTATTTTTTCCACATTCTAAGCACACTTCACTTTATAATAAGCGAAATATCATACAATATTACGCGGTCATCGAAAAAGGCTTCTTGGAAAACCATAGAAGCACGTAATTCTATATCTTTTGTGGCAACCTATCGGATGTACAAATTAAATTCGTGGAAAATTACACCGTATAACACACGAGTCTCTTTGATGTTCTTTCGACTCATGTGTGTATCGATGAAATGTTAATTAAAGCCATACATTACCTTTGTTTTATACCATTATTTGTGATGAAATCAGATGAACAAGGAAAATTGACTAAGTAAAAATGCAAAAGCTACAAAGGACGTGATTTTGATAACCTCGGTTATGGGGCCTACTCAATTCTAGACCTTTGTAGTTTTCTTTATCCGCATAATAGAAAATATTAATTAGGATTATTCATGCGACTGCATAATGTAATCTCTTTTCAGTTATTTTGCTTTAGTAATCCTCAGCAGCCTACGATATAATCAACAAAGAATGCGACGTCGGACTTGCGCGATGTAGATACTTCCAACCGGCTATCGCCTCAAAGTGTCATACCATAAAAACCAAGAAATATTACTATCATAATCCCCATAATTTCTCCAAATGATAATTAAACTTGATTTTCTAACGTCGCATCCCATCTAGAATGTCTAATACGGGTTCTGTAGCCTTCAACGTTTTCCGCAGAAACCAGTTTATCCAGGTTGTCTTCGTTTTATCTCTACATAATATGCTAGAAATATAATCGCACAGATAAGAACTTGCATCTGTTTTACTCATTTTGTGTTAAGTCAATGGTCATTACTTCCTTAACGTTGGACAACGTTGAGAAGACCAAATTAACGAAGACTTGGACTTTCATGTGACTACAACTTGTTCTGCTGGGGTCCTTTACCACGATGAACCGTTATGTGTGCATTATATTTAAAAGTAGCTGGCCCGGCAAACTTCGTATCGCTTCAGAATCAATGAATGTTATGTTAATGTTATTTTGTTGTCTCTTTCACCTCTTCCACATTCATAGTTCTCATCATACATTTTGGCAGATTATGGGCATCTCCTCCATCCGTGCCGTCCACATTCGCTCGATAAATAACCTTTCCTAACTCGTCTTTCAACCATCCTCTCTACGTGCCCAAATCATCTCTGCATATTTATTTTAATTTTAGTCACCACATCATACTTCAATTTATAACGTCATACTATCCCCATGCAATAAGAAATAATGACTCCACATAATATGCTTTGTAAGGACTTCATTTCCGCCCCATTTACTCGACTTTCGTGCTTCTTCTGCCAAACCAGCGTTCACTTCCTTACATAAGCGTCGGCTACAGCACAGTATTGCGAATCCCTATTCTGCTCCTTTTACCCGAATATAGGCTTTGGAGTTCTCATTACAGAGACTTCAATGCCCTCAGTCCCATACGTTAATGACAGCGTTGAGCACAGCTTATTCCTCGGCACACGATCATAAGCCTTTTTCCAACTTTAGGAAGGCACAAAAGACTTTTGATTTGGCCAAATGTTTCTCCGCCATGTACCTTATGGAAAAGACTTGATCTTCTTGTTCTTCTAAATCGAGGTATTATAAATAACATTCGTAAATCAAACACACAGTCCAGAATACTTTTCTCTGTATACGAAAGTTATCGATTGGATTAATCAAAGAGCATTTATAATACTATCGAAAGGACTAATTGTCGATGCGACACGGCTAATCACAACAAAACGAGAGTTAGAATTCACCTCTTTGAAATCACTTTTCGCTGTAGATTTTCAGAAAAAATCGAACGAAGAGAATTAATAAAAACGAATTCAAATACAAACATGGCCGAAAACTGAATAAAAATTAGTGAAAACTCAAAAAAGATGCTAATTAATCGCGTAACGGCTAAGCAAGTGCAACGGTATGCAATGAAAGGAGGTAATATGACATTATAATATTATTCTCTTTGCGATTTTCAAAGGGACTGCGCAACTGAAGCAGCTATCAAAGGATAAAATAAACTACGCCATGTTCGTTTTATAAAATTACAAATAAAATGTATGAGAAAATAAATTTTCTTCATAATTTCCTTGATCGTAAACTTTTTCCATATTTTTGTAGTTATTCTGCTATTCGGAACGGATACAAATCCAAGTAATCAAAGAACATGATAATCGGTTCGGCCGTTCTCTAGTTATAAATGGTGTAACTAACACAAGTTTCTTTATATATATATATATATATATATATATATATATATATATATATATATATATATATATATATATATATATATATATATATATATATATATATATAGAAGATTACATCGATAACGAAAGACGCCATCAAGATGTTTATCGGTTATGAATACCCTAATATGAAATTATTAAGATCGGCGTCACGTCGCATGTCCAATATTGCTGGCCCATTGTTCTCAATAATTTCGGTCACCATAAAGCCAACGTCATGCATAACGAATCGTCTTTACTTCGTTGAGAACGTGCCCATAAAATTGGTGCTACAAGTACAAGAACGAGTAGTTGATTTCACTAGCCTTAACTGAGGTGATTTATCAATATACCTGTTTTACTTAGAATCAATTACATCACGTAACGTGAGAAAGTGTTAAGAAGGAAACAAAATACATGAAAATACGTTTACTGCTGACGGATGTTTAAAAACAGATGCTCTGTGATACTTATCTGCGTCACTTTTAGCCAATATATTTTCTGGGAAAAGTTTATTATTGCGTGCATAATTATATCTCAAATTGTAATAATATTTTAGGGTAATGCAGTTACTTCAGTAATAATTTGAAATAAATACTTCACGAACTTACTGTAGCACCTAATCCTCCTACAATTTTCAGATAGCTAACACAAACAACTCCCAAATCATCAAATGTGCCTACAATAAGGAGTCAAAAACACATCCGCCCCAGTCCTTCAGGTCAATTTACCGTAGTACACAATCATGGGCAGTGATGGTATGACATAAGCGTGGGTGACGTCACCGGGCGTCGGCTGCTGGCGCGAAGGCCGGCGCGGCGTTGTTCGCGCGCGACCGACCGGTTTTATGGCAACACATGCACTGCACGTTACATCGGATCACGCGATACTTCAGGATCCTTGCGCTGTTACGCTCTCCGATGCAACATATTATTTGCAGTTTGAAGAAAAAAGTCGAGAACATCCAGTTATAGCTTCTGTTTGCATCGATCGTTTTTCAGTGAATACCGAATTCTATCTCTTTATTTACAATTTTACAGAATAACAAAATCTGTGCATGGAAAGCGTATAAGAACTTTCTCTAGCCATTTATTATTGTTAATGGATAAAGATTGCTATCTGAACATCTAAAGATTTCCAGATCATGTTCTTAAGTTCCAATATCGCATTCTTTTGCTCTGGTAATCATCATTATAATCATTTGACGCTGGGTTTAATTTCTTAATCGCGACAGTGGCATATTTTGATCTCGTGGGAATTGACATACACTTCATACACGTCGTCGCCTTTTTCATTTCACATGCGACACACTCGCCCACAAGCAAGAGGTTCGCCTCGGCCGTAGCGATGATGTTATCGTCTATTTAGGTCAATATAACTCACAATGAACATAAAAATTATAAACTCGCCTCGCAGCGGTCTTACTCGGCCATTGTTCACCACAAGGCTTGAGATGGCGTTTAAATGGTGTGCAATTACAAACTCCACTTCAAAAATTCTCAAGCAATGCTCTTTCTACTTTAAAGTAAACAATGGTGCATAATTATAATTTTTTTAATATATGTATGACTGTTTTCACACAAGTTTAATCAAAATATGTACTATTTACGCGCTGTTGTTTCACTAAAGTACGTAAACTATGGCATTATGAATATTCTAGAAAAGTTAACGGCTCAGGGTTTTTTTTTATTTCTAGCATGGCAAGGTGGCTTTGTCTGCTCCTAATATGAAGTAAAAAGACATTATTATTCGTTATTAATCTAAAATTATTACTTAGTATAACTGTATGAGTAGTCGAGTATAAAATGTGTTTTGTGTAATCATCCTAAACTTTAACACAGTCATTCGCCGAACGCCAACCACAAAATCTCCATTAAGATAGAAATGCAAAACTTACTAATTACGTAACTATGTGTTGAATTATGAAAAACTCATTTCTACACAGAGTGCACCATTAAAAATTACGTTAGCGTAATTACTCAAAGAGCTACGAGCAGAAATATGCCTACGTCTACATCGCTTCCAGCTAAACTAAAGGCCAATTTTTACTACTGGAAAATTATTTTGATTTCTTGCCAAAACATATGGAGTTGTTTATTGAATGTATGTAATATTTTCTGTTGAGGTTCTGTGAGGAATTTTATGGTTACTTCTAGAACAGTTCTCTTTAAATAGAACACTGGCCAGCAATTAGCGAATCGAAACTCGAAGCCCTTGAAGAATCTATCTTGAATAAACGTGGCGTCTCTACATAATGTAGAGACTAGAGATACAAAGATTTTTCTCACCAACAATAGCTTTTATCAGATTTTACAAACTCTCTACGGCCTGCGCATCATTGAAACCGCTAGCATAGTTCATCTACATGTTTTATTAATTAAGGGATTGATACCTTCATATTCATTAACAGCTTGATTAGAACCAAAAATGTTTCCACCTGAACATAAAGATTATTACATTACATTAGAATAACGAGAGGGATCCATAACAAAAAGGTAAGGAAACACTGTCCCAGATTCAATCAGATTGCTATTCCCTTCACTACAAAGCCTTGCAGTTGGTTATCAGAGCGTGTAGTCGCCTGGATGAAGTCAACCAAATTGTAATGCGATTGTACTACATTGGCAACGCGACTGCAGAGGCATAAAGGATTGCTCATAACATTAAAATATGTCCTAGAAATAGTTACTAGTGAAAGATGTGTACATTTAAGCTATCTGGTGGAACATTATTTAGAACATCAATAGATTTTTGTAACAAATTTTCCTAATCCTGCATGGTGTAACTACAACTTCTGCAATCAGAAAAGTACCGATATCATGCTTAAAATTTATGGCCACTTTGTAAAAGTATCCTTTAAGATAAAAAGAGCCCGGTCTCAAACTCTTGAACAAAACAAAAAAGAAACTATTTCTAGAAGTTCGTCTAAAACGGGACTCATTAGTTAATCGACTCTTCCGGGAGGTGATTAGTTTCGGGGTATTTTTAAAGCTTTCCTATATTATCAGAAACAAATTGAACAAGTTGCATAAAATCTTAATAGTCGCTACCATACTTTTTGGCATAAAACAAATTACAATGGGGTGAACAGAATTTGTTCTTATCTACGCTAACAGTGAACATTTGCCAGCGCCAGTTGGTAGATTTCTATGTCAGACGTGATAAATGGCTCACTTATCGCAAATCACATTGATATTGAATTATTTATTTTGATAATATGCCGGTTGATTTGTGATATTATTATTTACCTCAATGTAGAGTAAAATGTTCTGTTTATTACAGAACTGTAGTTGCGTTGAAGTATCCAAATCAATTTTATATCCTACCACGGTAAACTTTATCCCATATTAAGTACAGTTATCCCAAAAATGTAGACTAACGAGAGATGTTAGGTCCTCGTCCAATGCAAGAATTAGTCAATCTCTTTATAAATATATACCAGCTGCTCCTAGAGAGCGACTAATCTGAAGAGCCATTACAGTAAATTCTTCATCATGTGTCCGGTGGGCGCTACAAACCCGATCAATTTAAAACAAAGCGACCAATCGTTCAGGGCATCGGCATACGGAGAATGGATCCTCATCCATTATTCCATTCTCCGCACTGGCTGGTTCTAGATTAAATGTAAATAGAAAAGCAACAACACGATCCGAACAGAAGGCAATCTAATCCGACCGCTAGGCGGAACCAATCAATATTAATTTAACAAATGGATGCTCTACGAACATCGCCATTCGTTAATCATTCGAATATCCTATTACTGCAGGCAGGCTTTCTTATAGTTCAAACTGTTTTGACACATTAAGTATAATTTTATTTATGGCAGACTTATTAAGAGATATGATACACATCGTGAAGAATTATTATTATAAGAAGCATTCGTACCTCTTATGAAAGACAGCAGTTTGAAGGCAATCAGCTGTAGATGTCTGCTAATTCAAAATTGTCGATTCCTGATAATATGCTTATCAATTTAGTAACGAGTATCAAACTTATAACAGACTTGAAGGACCTTGATATCTAAAGAGTTACTATCCTGATTACGTACTCAAGACTATCGACTAATTACTTAGAAGACTTCTCTAAGAGCCTTTAGAAACAGTTTTCAATTTCATTAGAAATATAATAGGTACTAACGGCATGTCAGTAAGACGTGAAGACCTCCCACGTTATTTCGTCGACCTCTGACCTTCTGATCTACACATAACAGGTGAGATATCTGACCTCATCATCGCCACAAATTGACTTTTAAATAACACTATGATATGCATATATTTTTAATAACAATTCATAAATAAAGCACCCAAAACTATACGCAAATAAAAATAATTTATTACAAGACTGCACTAATGAAGTAGACCGCAATTTTCATAGTTAATAATATAATTAGTTTTAAAAGAATTTGATGAAATGTTTTAATTAATAACTCATTGCATTATAAATAAGTCCATAATGATTATTGTACATTAATTATACGGCTGGATTTATGTTTCATTACTAG
Source organism: Sphinx pinastri (assembly GCA_947568825.1). NCBI lineage: Eukaryota > Metazoa > Arthropoda > Insecta > Lepidoptera > Sphingidae > Sphinx > Sphinx pinastri. The sequence continues at coordinate 11,817,080 of OX387630.1, forward strand.
ATTATGCATTGTAAAATAATTTTTATACGGTTTCTTTATTTTATATGTGCAATGCAGTACGGGAAATTACTACAGTAATATGAAAAGAAAACAACATATTTAAATCTATAATTAATTTCATACTATCCACAGTCAACCAAAAATTTACCAGCACTAACATAACACCGAATCCCGTTACAGACACGTAGCATACACACTTCAAACATCTGCTTCATATCAGCGATATTAAAAACGCGGATTCAACATACTCTGCGCCACATTTCCTTCGATTATTCAAAGCGCATTTATACGCGTTTCATAACAAAAATAAAACAAGCACCACTTATTGTATGTTGCGTCATTGCGTAGACGCATCGGTTCTTAGAAAAGAAAATAGGTGAAGACACTACTCGCTCGTGTTAATAACTAACCCATGAATTATTCACAAGCCAAGAGCCCACAATGAAACTCTTTGTGGCGAATGCACGATCGCACTTTCCATAATATCAATACTCCAATGTGGGTGAAAGCAGAGATATCTTGCCCGCGTTCCGATTTGTAAACAGTGCTCTGTTCGGCTGAGATAGGAACGGTGCCAAAAATAAATTTGTCGTCATCGTGAAAAGCGATTTAATCGTCTGTGGATGACACGATAAATGCGATAGCATCAGCGAATAGAAGAAAAATACGTGATCATTTGAAGGATTTCTTGACCAAATGGCTATTAAAGCGTGTCAAACTTTGACAAGTACACAGAAGTCCTAATATAATCTGCGGTTGAAAAAATCGTCAATCTTGTCTACTAAAAAGAAAATCTTTCTCACACCAATAAACGGCATTATAAATATTAAAAGATGAGTCGCAAGATGGTTTGCATACATTTTTATATTTATTACTGTTCTGACAAATTATTGAAGCTGTATTTTAGAATAGTCACTATAAGTACTGTATTTGAAATAATCATTATTGCTTCTTTTTTAGTTTTAGACCTTCTTTTTTAGATTGACCTTATGATCAAGATAATCATATCTAAGGTACAATTTACTAATGAACGGAAGACTCAATACGCATTTTAAATCAAATTCAGCGTACTCTCCTCGGTAACTTTTTATTTTCAAATTCTAGACCAGCATGTTTCTAATTAGACAATAGAATAAAACTACTCGAGCGCAGAGTAAAGTTCGTGGTAAAAAGATAAAAATCATTGTGATTTAGGTCATCCGATGTAATCCGAGAGGAAAGTCGAAGGTTGCAAGTTATGAACGCGGCCATTATCTCTGTTAAATGAAGCCCAAATGGCACGTTGGTGTATAATGGTACACCTCATCGTTTACATTTGGCTTTGACCTCGATGCTGCGCTTTACGTCAACGATGCAAGGGCCGGGTTAAGCAAATATTCTTTTATGTAAGCCACGTGGCATAATAAAATTGGCTTTAGAATATGGACCTTTGCATGTTTCTTTTCTAGATCATGTCACCTGGGAATTAAAGGTTTTAGTTTAGCACGAGGCTTCACGGAAGCTGGCTGGAAGATAGGTAACCAAAAACATATTGTATTGCGCGAAGTCAAATGTTTACAAATTTTCTTACTTGTGGTTACTTACTGGTGGTAGGTCTCTCATATGTCCGTCTGGGTGGGTACCACCGCAATGTCTATTTCCACAGCCAAGCAGCAGTGTGCATGCACTGTTGTATTTCAGATTTGAAGTGCATTGTAGCCAGTGTAACTACTGGACATAATGAGACTTAACATCTTAAGTCTCAGGATGACGAGCGCAGTGGAATGCCGCACAGTATTTTGTGACTAAATGTGCTGGATGGTGTTGCTTCTGTTTATGGGTCATATCGCTTGCCATCAGATGAACGGCATGCTCGACATTTACGACACTGCTCGCGTGCTTTATAAAATTGACTTTATACGTATAATGAATAAATAATTTCATAATGTGCTAAATATCAGTGTCATTAGTCGTAAATTAAATTATATGTTTTTACTTATTTCCACCTTTAGCGAACTTACAAAAGAGAGACACACTGCTATACGTCCAAAAATCATACCAACCATTTACAATAGTGTTATGCTACATTTGAAACCTTCAAGGGATACTTAATACAAATTAAGCACCGTATACTCTTCCAATAAAGAATTTAATGAAAAAAAAAAAATTGGGTACACGTATAGCAGCAGCATAAGTGATCTCTACATCACATTCGATTTCTAGATCAGATAATTCTTTTTGCGTGCACGTTGATGCGAAAAAACCATTCGCCCGGATTGGATTTGTATCCGATATGGCGTAGGCACGGCCCCTATCACATCAGGCAACGGAAATACAATTGGCGAAATGTGGGAGCAGTCACAGCTATACGCCCAATCCTTTAAGGACAAGGTATAGTACGTCATGTTATCCTTTTCATACACGATGGACTAAAATAACTATTTGATATAATTATAGAGCCATTCATACTATGTATATAGAAACTGGTGAGACCGTCATTGTTCTATAGCTTTAAACTGTACTAAATTTGCGTTTTTACATCTATCAATATTGGCATAATCACAACCTTTGCTTTTTTGTTTTTTCATGATCCATTCTTATATACATTAAGAAAACTTAGATGCGAATGACGCACCGTTATTCTTTACCCACCATCTTATTCTACTGACTGATATCACAATGAATGCTGTCGGCGACTGTTGAAAGAGCGAGTACGTTTAAGCGTCATCAGTACTTTTTATCTTTACACTGAGCGATAAAGTTGGCTGTTAAATATTTTCTTTTTAAGAATTCTTTCCCCCTTCAACGCGGCTGACATTGATGTTTTGTGTAGTCGTTAAAGATGATATCATGCAGCAATTTATAATGTTCGTAATAATAGCTATTAAAACTAAGGGACAAATCTCTTCTAACAAATAGAGATGTCTCCCAAAACATTTATGACATCCACACTCGCACACGACACATTTCAAACTGTGTTCAACCAAAATCCTTTGAACTAGTTCGCCTATAGAGGCGAAAACGAAAAGTGCGAATACATATAATTCACTATCATATTCTTAAATCTTCTTTGACACGATGAACATATAGATAATATAATAATGGGAATAAAGTACAATAGGCATTGAAGAAAATATACCTGTGTACCTAGAAATTTCTACTTTGTTTATAATAAGCATTTTGAAACAGTACACTCACAACCATCGTACGTGTCGGTAACCCGCATGATAAAAGTTGTAAGCACATTGAGTCATGGCAAAACCGCACGAACATTGATGACAATGACGCTACGATGAGTTTGAAGTTTGGTACACGTAATGCTAAAGTCACAATTAATTCATACAATCCAACAATAACAGTACACATTAAATGTAATTACAAGATCACACCAAAACTATCCGTAAATAGAATAAGCAGAAATATCGGTGATAATAAAGACAATGCAGAATCGCCAAAAATAGATTGTTATACGATACAAAACTATTTATAGATATTGTAATCCGTAGAAGATCATTCAACATGAATGATAACAACGTTCAGATCTATAGAAATTGGCAAAGCACACGTTTTGTCTACACGTGTGGAGCTTGTGTGCGTAGAGTGCAGAGAGCGGTTGTTACGTGAGTCGTCGAGTGCAAGACATGGACTGGATTCGAGTTCGTCGACCTCGATACAGTGGGACTCAGGACTCCACAGCCGGAATATTAAATGTAGAAAAGCTCGGCCGTATAAATCTCGATGACGTCCATAGTTTATGCGCGAGCTGACATTTAATGTTAGTGAGGTTTTGCATGTAAAATTGGAACAAGCGTCTAGAACAGATTTTAATAATATTTTTCTTTCTAGAAATTAGATGTGCTATTTGCTCTAGAGTGCTATTTTTACCGCTACTTATGGTGAGTACTGATATTATGATATGACGTATAATTATTATGATCGTATAACTCAATGACGTTAAAGAGATTTTCTGCTCCACGATAATGTACAGATATACCTTAGATGTATTAAACCTGGAAAAATGAATTCCCAGCTGTTGCCAGAGTAATAAAGAAAGGAAACTAATTTCCAATGAATATTGTTGATGGCTACTGGTTTCTAACAAATCAAACTAAAATAAAAAGAAAGCTAACCATATAGTATAACAACAAAGCAGTCAAGCATTCCTTACAGCATTCGATAATCAGAAAGTCAGTACTGCGTACCCCTTTTGTTAGCGCAATTAACGTCTTCGCCATTTCGACCGTGAAAGGGCCAACGGACATAAAATTTCGGTTAGCAATTCGAAACGCTCGAGCCGAAAAGAGAAATGTTTGTTTAAACACTGCAAATAGTTCAAGAATAACAATTGGATCTTATTGATAGATTGATAATCCGCCCAGATATGAAAGCTGTTTCGTTTCCTTTATCTAGTTGGGCATTTCACTACTTTATTACTTGGAAGAATGGCGTTGTAGTTGTAGTGCGTGGAAACAATCCAACGACAGAACAGACTCATTATATAGCAATTGTAATTAGGAGAAACATGAGTAACAAAATTTCAGGATAAACATTATAAAAAATGACTTTATTTATTTATTAGCACTGCCACTGCACTCCACTTCATAAAATAAAAATATATACAGTTAGGAAATTGAGTTCGGATATTTAAATAATTTTTGTTCAGAGATTACGTAATGCTTGACCTAATAGTGTCGAAATTGTTTACTTCTTCCTCCAGTGTATTATGGCTATTAATAAGTTTTAAAAATAAAGTTTATGGTAACAATGAAATCTTTCTCTTTTTTTATGACTAGCTATTTAATCTCCAAAAGAAACCCTGACTTGTATAGATGTCACGACAAAAAAGTCAGGCAGTGATAAGAAACAGAATGTTTGAAGTTCATTGTTAGACACGTCCGAACACCTATGTCCAGTGTTTCACGGCACGATTCCACACTAGTGGCCATAACTCTAAATATACCTTTCTATAAAAAGTAACGTCGAATTCCAAGTAAACTGAATAGCATTATATTTGTTCGGGAAGCGTTTCGAAAGTTCATTTAACCGTTGAATATGTCGGTCATTTTGTGCGCTGTATAATTATTAATGGTGTGATTTACATTGCATTGTGTCATCGCTTTAATGACTTACATTGCTGTCACGTTCAAGGTCTCATTAGCTCATTAGTCATTACGCATCTCGCTATCACGATGCTTACCTGTAAACAATAGAACATAATGTAAATCAACATGTTTATGTTTACAATTACGTATCCATAACAATCCATATTTTACAATGCAGTTTACTCCTGCACAGCCTTGGTTATAAAACCCTATTTATTTTTGTAAAAATATCGGTAACTTCCTCCAAATATTATCACATGTCTCGTCTTTAAAAAGATACATAGAATCTGCAAATTTAAATTCAGACATATAAAGTGTCAAGCAATGTTAACAAATACAAAAACTCTATATTTATGATACAACGCAAACTTCTTATCGGAACTCATAATAGCTTCGGTGATAATACTACCGCAATAAATAAGAAATCTGCCGCAGTACTTGTAATGTAGTTTGTCATGCAGTAATGTCCAAAAGTCAGTATCTTGTTGCAGGTTAAATAAAAGGTCAAGACAAGAGGAAGATAACTAAATAGCCAAAATTACGATTATAAATAAAACGATCATTATTACGATCTAAACGACTTCATATTAGGAAGCTACATCTTCGTCGACTTTAATGTTACATAATCAATACAAGATAAAAGGTCATTACGAATGGTAAAGCATTTAGAATTTCTTTCGTTATCAGTATTGAAAATACGAATTAACGCGGATAAGAAACGATAAACAGTTTCATACAAGCTTGTGTCTTATCACAATTACCTTATATTAAACAAAGTTACGAAACGAATTCACTTTTTACAAGTTTGGTGTAAAAAAACATGATACGGACATCTTGAAAGTTCTTCGTTAAATTTAGATACACAACGCCCACATATTAGTAGGAACATCAATAGAATTGATTCCACGGCTGCGAAACTTAGTTTAAAAGTATGTTAGTGGTCACTGAATGTGAACAAGTCGACGGTGACCTCACCTATTATTTTTTGTCATTAGCAGATGTCGGCACGGGCGTAACTTATTATCATGGCATGCCCGAATAGCTGACTCATTTCAAACTAGAGTACCTGCAGAAAACACTATCTGTGTTCTGTGCTAACCAGACGGGCGTGGCATTTTCTGCCTAGAAATTACCACTCATCATTCTACCTCATAGTGTAGCAATGCGTTAGTTTAAGCAGGTGCGGGTTACTGACATCAATTCACGTAACAATAAATTTTAGAAAATCTATCCTGGTGTCTGATGCAAGCTGCATTATGGATGCGGTATAATCTAATGGTTTAACGTTTAACGATACTAAATCGAATATTCTCAGTACTGATAGCCAGCATAAGGACACAGTTGTTGCACCACGAATGAAAATGACATCATGTGACGACGCAATGCAATTTAATGCTCTTGAATGATATCATACTAGATGTTGAATATAATATTAGCACTTGTTTTAATCTATACGACCTTGCGACTCGCGAAATCCTTCAGAATCCTACATGAATTGGATGCGTACAGTTTCATTGATTAGATGTTCCAGTTTCAGCAAAGTATTTTAGTGAAATGCTATTCTCGTTAATCATTATACTAAATTCAAAACATTAAAAATAATCCAGACTTCTAAACAGATCACGTCAGTGTCTGGAAAAATCGTTCAAAACACACAATCCTGACGCTAGCCAGTGTTTGACAGTTGATCAGTACGTCTGCGCGAGTGACCTCCATGACAGCAGGGGGCGAGGCGCTGTCGGCTCAGCAAATACAAAATCTGCGACGGATTTCAACGCAACGCCAGTTTAGTCTGGATAATCTTCACCATGTCTAGGTGGATTTTCACAAGTAGGTACACAGGTCACGAGGTTGCCAGCTCGCTCAATGACGTTAGTCATCTAATTGCTGTATTCATTTGCTTTTATAAGTGTTACGACAAGTCTGAGTATTACTACAGATGGTTATAACTTTTAGTTGCGAATTCATTCAGAAAACTAGAGACGCTGTACATAGGTAACTAAAGAATCCTGCAAATGATTAAACTAAAAGCTGGAAGTTATTGCGAAGAAAAAATTAAGCATAAAATCCATAATTCATAATGGGAAGAACAAAGTCGAACTGTGATAAATGCCTGAAAATATTCCGATAAAATTGCCAGGCTACGTAAAAAAACTGGCTAAAGAGAAAAACTATTTTAAAATGTTAACGCCAGCAATTACCGGCTTGAACATTCCCACCAGTTTTAAAATCGTTAATTTAAAAACTGATTTGTATCTAGCGTCGGATAGACGGCAATCTGACGTCAGCAATTATATGGTCAAGCCGTACTATTGATCCCATACACTACAGTCTACACTGACACTAAACACCGGAAACCTGTTTCTCGACTGGGAAGTCGGTCACGAATATATCCAAAAAAACACATACCAACTGTGGACTTGAACTATCTCATCTCCGCCGTCAGAAAACTAACAAATTCACTTCACAGTTTATACAGGATAACTTTGAAGAGGTGAACACACGAAAGCACGGAATTGAAATATACAGCGCGGAGCAAAATCGCGTCGCGACAGTCGACACCGAACCGACGGAATGAGCCGCGAGCCGGAATATCGATCGAACTCCTGGCGCCGGCGAGCCGCATATCCCTAGTGCACGCACACCCCGCCCCGCCGGGCTTCCACCCCTGCGTGAGAAACCCTTATTGCTGGCTTATAATTTTTTTAAGCTAAATATGTCATAATTGAAGATAAACCTGTAATATTTCGGTATTTTTTTCTTCATTCATTTTTATTGATACGATTTTCAATTTGAAGTTAGAGTGGAAAGGGGTGATCCAAAATTAGGGGTCGTTAGAGCCATAATAATATTATCATTATCAGTGTTCCACATACTTATACAGATTATAATAAATAAAAATATTATGTATATTATTCAGACTAAATGGTTATTAATTGCTTGAAATTAAGATACACACATCCCATTAAATGCATAATTTATTTTTAATGTTTTTCTATCTAAAACTCAGAAAGGTATCTAGTCAATTTGGCTCTATTGTAACAGGCCCGGCTAAAAAACGGGGCCAACTCAATAAGCCATCCCACTCCCACTTAGGCTGGGTCCGACCTTGCGGGAGCGTCGACGGAAAACCCATTACCCCTGTCTGCAGAGGCTAGAAGTCTGCAGAGGCTAGAATATTACGTCAAAACGTCACAGTAATGTTATCACCAGACCCAGCGCGATTTAATAAATTACTCTTCTCTTTGATAAAATCTCTGAAATTTGAAATTTCATTCGGAATCTTATCATGAACAGGTTTTATAATAGCTTAATTGGCTTGCGCTTTTCCCTTCCTTAAATAGGTATTACATTTTTGGCTGTCTGCATTAATAGTTTTATATTGAGAATGTTTATTTAAGAATTTAGTTTTCTCAGCATATATCCGTAGAAGTTATTCAACTATCCCTAAAGAGAAGATGATTCATAGGTACAATACATGAAAGAATTAGATTGGTTGTGTAAGTAGTTGACTTAATTTGAACACACCTATCAGGCCTTATCTAATTTATTATCAACTAGCTTTTGCTCGCGGCTCCGCCCGCGTGAATAAGTTTTTCCAGGATAAAAGTCATGCTTTTTATTTTCCCGTGATATAAAGTAGCCTAAATGTTAATCCAGGACATGATCTACCCATGTGCCAAATTTCATCAAACTCCGTTCAGTAGTTTCGGAGATGTGCAGTGACAAACAAACAGAAAAACAGACAGACCGAAAATAATTATAAAAATCGCCGATTTATTTTCCATTACTCTTCTTTAGTCAACCCCTTTTTTTATCACGTTTCTTTTAATGTGCCGACACACAAGTATCTACTGCTTTATTGCAGTATAGATTACTTATCTGTCCAAGTAACTAAATAGTAAGCACATAGCTAGGATTTCCTAGAAGGAGGGAGGAGCTGGGGAGAATGGGGAAACTTTTGTTCAATATTATTTTCTAAAATAATTTGACTATTTGTTACAATGGAGACGAAATATCTGTGCACCTGCTCATCTTGAATATCCTTGACTAGAGTGAATTAATATAAATTAAATTAGAATAAATTAATACCTGGTTGTTAGTGATGCTGGTAACATACATTATGAACTGTTTTATATTGTCACTAAACATATCAAACTAGCATAGTCTTCACCAGCTATTTTAAGTATTAACTTTAAACATTATCAAATCCTCCATCTTTAGACATTGGTTATTTCCTAAAAAAATTACACATATTCAAGTAGTTAAAATCTTTTAAATGACACCAGCTAATATCCTGAGCCCATGGCTAATATCCAAGATGCCATATAAGGATGATTTAACGCAAATCCCGTCCAAGGCCTTCTGTAGTTTCTTCATTAATAAATAATTATATATACATTTATACTGTGTCTTTAACATTTAAAGAATTAATTAAAAAAAAAGCATATTGTTAGACTTGCTTTCAGCTACCTGATTTATTTAAACTTGATTTACACTTGTTTGTATCAAATCCATACAGATTATTTAAAAAATCTGAGACATATTAAAGCTTGTTTTGTTTAAAGGATCATTTTTTTATTGAAGTAGAGAACATTAAACTCTTTGAATCAAAAAAGACAAAATGCTTATGGAATTAGAAACTAGTAGAAACCGTTTATAACGATGTTGGTTATAATGATTGAATGGCAAGGTTTGGTTTCCCAGCACGACATGTATAAGAAGAGATATTGTTTATAATGACTATTGGATATAGCATCCTCATTAGGTGGTCCCTTCAATGACGTTATAAACAGTTTTCACTGCAGATGTTTTTCTATAAATTACTGAACTATATTCAATAGTTTCTGTATAACTTTATTTCTAGAAAGACTTACCTAATACATTGTTTCTATGTTCAGAGACCGTTGTTACAAGAAGAATGGAACCGGAAGTGTTCTCATAAACAAAACTGTAAATGCAGTGTTAACATTTTCAACAGTATGAAATGTTGAATATTTTATAACTCATAATAAAGCGATTAAATTAATAATAATCAAAATATAGCTACACAGAATTCAGAATGTACAGATAAGTAAATTAGTCTTTTGGAAACAATTATGTAACAACCAAACTATAGCAGAAATGAAACTTGACTCATCTGATGAATATTACAATAACTTCATTAAAATTCATCATTTATTAGTTTATCTTTATTACTTTTTTTTATAGTATACTTCTTTTTGTGATAATTACACAAAAGTATGACATGAGGCCTGAGGCCCATAGGCCTAGGATAGGTCATAGCCTATCTTATGTAGATTGATGAATATTTTTAATTTAAAGTACTAAATTTTATAAAGAAATTTACTAAGTTATCTTTGTTTAAAACGCAAGTTCTATTGATAAGTAAAAGCAAAATGGTAAAATAATGTAATAATCTTTAATTGTCATCAAATATGATATCAGTTAATGTGCAAATTGACAAGTTCACATAATATTGGAAGAGTAAAACAATCTCTGACCTACTCATTGATAAACAAATTGTTCTCATTTTGCATTACATTATTGTACGCCATCTGCAGTGATTGGAATACAACACAGCATTGATCAGATTGCAATGCAATGCAATCACCCTTGTATTATATACTGCCCACTGCTGAGCACGGGCCTCTTCTACAAGTGAGAGGGTTTAGGCCTTAGCCCACCACGCTGGCCTAATGCGGGTTGGCAGACTTCACATATCCTCGAAATTCTTATGGAAAATTGTCAGGTATATAGGTTTCCTCACGATGTTTTCCTTCGCCGTTAAAGTGAGCGATAATTGATAAACAATACACACATATCTTCGAAAGTCAGAGGTGTGTGTCTTGGGTTTTGAACCTCCGGACATTGTCTCGGCAGACCGTTCCATTCCCAACTAGGCTATCGTCCACTTGATCAGATTGCTCACATATAAATTCTATTTATATATAGAATTAATACTAATTTCATTCTGGCATGTGGATACATACTAAGAGAATTGTGATTAATTGCACACACACACTGTAAACACCAGAAATAAACATACTTTTCTTTTCTTAATCTCATTATCTACTGTGGTTAAATAATTTGGCATAACATGGGCTACAGAACAGAAGGTTCATGGTGATTTGCAAATCTCAAATAATTTCTCGGACAACTTATTATCTATAGTCATGGTCTAGTGTGATGTTAGAACAATATTTTTATGTAACCTAAGGGTGTTTTTATTACCCATATAATATTATTTCTCCATGCAGACGTGTTTTAGTCTGAACATGTTAATTACAAGGCCAGTACATTTTTACCACAGAATAATATGTGTAGATAATGTATAATCTGTGTCAATAAGATGTTATTGTTAAATAAAATCTGTAATATTAAGGAACTAAAAGGGATGTTTAATTTCAGTCTATGACTTACTTAAAATTGGGAAAATTACATCTTTCTCAAATGGTTAAGAGCTTTATGTACAGTCAGCCACATAAGTAGCTGAACAAATTCAAAACTTGAAACTTCCTTTTTTATCTTGACTAACATTAAATAAAAGGGATTTTCTTTACTTCACAGAAAGAAAAAAATGTCTCAATTAAACTTAATGTGTATATGCAATTTGAATAATTTTACACCACACTTCATGTATAGAAACACTGTCATTTTAAGTAATGGTTTGTGTTAAACTTAAAGTATTTTTTATTTTATATTCAGAAAATCCACAATAATATTATAAAATTAATGTTAAGTACCAAATGTAATTAGGTGAATGTGTACCTAGATTTCTGAAGTTAATACATAGCTTTGGTACCGGAGAAAAGTCTCACATCCAATTTGAAGTCTATACCTACTTCAAATTGGAATATTTCTAGTATATTTGAAGTATAATATAGTAACTACCTTTTAAAAGCAGTTGAAAGGCACAGTTAATAAATAAATAGGTAATTGCAGGCTCTAATAAGCAACTATCTCTTATAATGTAAAAAATTATGAAGGTAAGTAAATAGTCCTATAAACCATAAGTCTCAAAATGATCTGTAAACAAGTATGCATACATAGATAGATACAAATTACATTCAAAAGAAGTATTCTACTACATATTCTATCTACTTCTGTCCTTTTTTTGGCCCTAATTGAATTGATACCTATATGAAGAAATTATTATAAGGCTCTTTTTGTGAAAGGTCAAGCAAAAATACAATAGAAAATGATTCAAAGGTACCTACTATAAATAATATATGATATAAAAAGTGCACTCAAATAAAGACTACATAATAGAAAGATATATTGATTGTCCCCTTGACCTAGAAACTATATTATTATCCATACATGCACATTTTTTTTGGATACCCATAGCAACCTACCTACTAAACTCTGGACACGACGTCTGGGAGACGCCCAAAAAGAAAAGTAGTTTGTCTACTCCCAGAAACATTGGAGTATTCGACCAAGTAACTACCTAATTAAGCCAATTGTGAGCAATGATACGTAAGCCGTTACGAAATAATATGCATACCGAACTAACAAATATTATGAAATAATATATAAAGATAACGGTAATGCCATCAACGCCAGTGAAAGAAGAAGGTGCGATGACAAAAAAGCAATAGAGCAAAGGGCAATATTGACCGAATAGCCGCTTCACCTAAAAATTAACGGTCGCGACAAAAAAAAATCTCAACTATTTCGAATGCTGTATACATACCTTTCAATAAAAGTCCAATTAATGCTATTTCAGCACAGTCAAACACATAAACTCGTCGGCACACACAAATTTTCACACTTTGGATGCGGGGTCTGCGGTCAATAGTAAAAAATTCGATCCCGCGGCACTGACACTCCGTAAATAATCTTTTAACATAACCCGTGCACTATTATTGTTGCGGAACTTATAAATAATCGCTACTCATACAGAATTAGTTGAATTATCATCCGTGAATACGAGTACGAACACGGCATCGAGCGAAGCGAAAGACCGACCGCAAAAGTATCCACCTTCGTTCCGCCCTTGTCATAGATCAGATAATTTTAAGAAAGTAGACACTCATCATCGCTTTATCGAGGTAGGTAGATTGTCAAGAATACGAATATAATTATATTGAAATTTAATAGGAAAATTTTGATAACCGCGATCGATTTCCGGTTATTTTAGTATTTTCCTTAATTCGTTTATGGATTATTCATATAAATTAATAGCCTACATATTATGACAATTATACCAATTAGTAAAATCGGCTATTTAAAAAAGAACTTCGTGATATAAATTGTATCTTAATCTTGCATCAGAATTTGTTTACCATACCATACCATACTAGCCCTGTATTATATACTGCCCACTGCTGAGCACGGGCCTCCTCTACAACTGAGAGGGTTTCGGCCTTAGTCCACCACGCTGGCTTTGTGCGGGTTGACAGCCTTCACATATCTTCGAAATTCAGAGAACTTCTCGGGTATGCAGGTTTCCTTACGATGTTTTCCTTCACCGTTAAAGCGAGCGATAATTCACAAAGAATACACACATATCTTTTTAGAAAAGTCCGAGGTGTGTGCCCTTGGGTTTGAATCTGCGGAAATTCGTCTTGGCAGTCCGTTCCACTACCAACTAGGCTATCGCCGCTTCTAGAATTTGTTTATTTACATGTTATTATTTTCCTTTCAAGATATGAACTACTAGAATTCTGCTCGTGGCTTCGCCCGCGTGAAAAAGTTTTTCCGGGATAAAAAGTAGCCTATGTGTTAATCGGAGACATGATCTACCCGTGTGCCAAATTTCATCGAAATCCGTTCAGCAGTTTTTGAGTTTATTCGTTACAAACATACTTACATACAAATCTTTCCTCTTTATACTATTAGTATATATTTCAATAGTGTTAAGTAAACTTTTTAAACTGCTTACTTATATAACAAAATAGTAATCATTTAATACGATCAAGAGTATTCTTAATAAATATGTCATTATAATTATATATAGATTATACCTAACCATAGTGTAACATTATTATACTAGCTAGTTAGTATCGAATTTAGCTAATATTAGTTTGAACTAATTAACGCGCTGCGATTTTAATTTCATTCGCGCTGCGCGCATGTACTTGCCTAACTGTCTTCAAATAAAAAAATACTCTTTGACATGCATGATGTCATCGTCTGACATACATAGTTTAGTGTTGTACCTACCCAAAAAAATAGTTTATCATTCCAACGTTTTACACACGTAAAGTTTTTATTAAAACAATATTAATTATATATATATTTATAATAATGTGGTAGGTACTTTTTAGTACCTATTTTGATTTGCAAATAAAACTTTTTCTATAGAACGATTTAGCTGGCAATAAAATATAAAGTTTGTCTAAGCGCCATCTATTTAATCATCAAGAAGAACATTAAGAGACCTGTCGAGTGTCACTAAATCTAGATGGCGCTATTAGCAAATGAAATAGCCAGTAAATTATAAAAATCTTAAAATTCTTTTCTGGAATCCCGGATAATCCCGCTGCATACTGGATGCCTAATTTACAACTATGAAATGTAATGTTGGAAGTCTGTAAGGTAAATAAAGGACCTGGGTCTTGGTTTAAGATTTTATTTATAGGCATTATTTAAGGGCATTATAATAATGCGTTTTACGATTACATACACCTTTAGTGGAACGATTTCGGAAAAACTAACTAGTGTGACGTCAATATATATCCTGTGTTATTATTCTAAGATACATCCTAACTGAAAGGGAATGCGCTGTAATTAAAGCTAGATTATCGGGCTATATAATAACTACTACTAAAGTAATTACTTTTCATTGAACACGATATTTATTTAGGTTTTCTATCTATTGATATCACAATCTTCAGACTTCCAGGCTTTATGTCAATTTTCTTATATCTAAAATAAAATTTAATAACTTGCTCGAATATGAGGCACAGTTTGGGAGAAATAATGCGCGTTGATCCCACACGCTCGTTTTAAATATTTTACCAAATATTTAAAAATGTTAATGTATAAAACTGTACTAAGAAATGTATAGTAATGATAACTGTTAACAGTTGAGACGAACAAAAAAACAATACTTTTGATTTTTGAAGCAAGACGAAATGAGACAATGTTCAAATTAAGTATTTACTTTCGGTATCAAAAAAAGCAATAGGTACTCTCATAAAAAAGTTAGATGTGTTCAGAATAGCATTGAGCTATGGCCTAGAAACAAGAAACAAACATGTATTTGCATAGACTACAGGTGGTACCAAATTTAACAGTGGTGCATAGTTCAAAGTTCAAACTATACCTACTCTGCCTGCTTTAGGCATGGAAATATTTATAATTATATAAAACAAATAAATAGGGAGCGTGGACGAACTATAGGGGGCAGCACAAAATCGACACAAGAGCCACAGGTGGATAAACAAAGAAACTAGAACTAGCACAATAATCTGTTTATATATTCTTTTAATATGACAAAAATGATAAAATATGTGTTCCGGCCGAATGTTATTTACACCCAGCGTGTCCAGAATATGCTTTTTTTTTAGATGGGAGCTTATTTAAGCAAAATTAGGAGGTTATGTTCCCTTAATTACAGATTTTTTTGTATTGAATATTACCTTCAAACCATATTTATTTTTATAAATTACGTAACAATACATTTCTAAATGCTTTTGAAACTCATAATTATGTATGTTTTATACAGCTTTTATTATTATGGTCGATTTTCACACAACCATAGAATGTAAGTACTTAGGTACCATTCTTGGGAACATTATATAATTTCACACCATTTGATTTGTTTATTTTTATGTTTTGGAGCAGCGAGATACACAGCGATACATTATCAACAAATTAAATGTTATTTTTCATCCTTTTAATGAATATTGTACGTCAATGCCAAGTATCGATGGGCTGAAAATTTAAATGAGTCGTCAAGTGCCAGTGCCAAGTATCGATTGCGCCACTAGATGGCAGTGCTTACGACGTGCACGTTCCCTATAGTATTATTTTTTTGTAACAAATTGTCAGTCTATATTATTATTTAGCATTTTTATTATATTCTTAATTATATTATATAAAATTTTACAAATAATCAACTTCATTATATCTGTATTGCATGAACTCTTCTATCGTATAAAAACACTTATCTACTAGCTATTTTCTTAAATTAGTTTTAAAATATTTAAATGTAAGTTCCCTTAGATTTTTAGGCAGTTTATTAAAAACTGATATGTATATAGGATAAACATTCTGTTTCTTTAAGGCTGTTCTACAAAGTGGAATCACTATTTTAGTAGGATCTCTTGGTCTGTATTTAGTAATATGATCCCCTTTGAATATGAAAAAATCTTTATATTTCCTTACAAAAACCGATACTTCGAGCACATTCATGTAGGTCAATGTAATCAAATTGAGTTTTTTAAATAAGGGTTTACAAGAGTCAAGTGGACTTACTGCACAAATAGCTCTTAAGCATTTCTTTTGTGCAATGAATGCTTGACCAGCATCAGTCGAATTCCCCCATATTATTAACCCATATCTAAGGATTGACTCAACATAACCTTTATATGCTATACATGCAGTCTTTTCATCTGACACGGTCCGAAGCTTTCTAAGGGCATATATAAATCTGCTTAGTTTGAGGCCAACATCATTTATATGTTGTTTCTAGTTACAGAATCTATATGGATAGATTCTGTGTCCTGTTTTAGGTATAACCATGGGGTTATACCTAAGAATTTTATACTGTCAGCTTCTTCTATCTTTATGGTACAGGTATATCTAGGTACAGGAAACAGGTTCAAACACCTAAGGAGCCATATAGATATAAAATAGGTAATAAAATTAATAAGTATGCTGTCTTCTACGACACCTTTGTAGTTGGAACTTTCCATAAAAAAAAATCAGCTACCATTGCGTTTTTTTAAACTTTTTACCTACCTTTAATACCTATAGTATTATAGGTACTTAGGTACTCGTACTAACTACTTTTGTAGGTATGTAGTATCTGCAATGCGCAGAATTGTGCCAATAGGTACTTACCTACACCTAAGTATTAGGTGTGTGCACCGTGAGTAGTCACGACATGGGAATTCCAGATTACCTATAGATTTTATTGCTTTGTTTAGTAAGGAAAATGTAGACCACGTACATCTCAGACATATTTTCACTTGCTTATGTTAGTACGGTGTTACCAGGCTCCCACTGAATTAACTTACACCGATCAAATAAAACAATAAATTTCATTTTATTTAATTTTTATTATAAAATTAAGTGTATGATAAAATTAAAACTCGTACAAAATCAGTTTTGAGACCAGGCAAAATAGTACAACGGCTTTTGTACTCCATTTTTTCTTCACAATTTAGATTACATTATACATATATCAGTCACAGAACTAGAGGTGAATTATATAATTCACATAATACCTACAGTTTTCTTCATCATTCTGAATAAATATATGTATCATCATTTCGACCATTTATATGAGCCTTTAAATCTTTCTACTTCCTAAACTGAAAAAATTGACATCACAATTCACATAACAAAATGCCTAGCCTTTCAATGGAAAATAATAATTTAAAACACATTAAAATTACACCTTATAACTAAATTTCGAGGCAGTGCTAATGATGGTAATATAATGGAAAACTTTAATGCAATATTTATCACATGGAGATATTCAGCGAATAAGCCTCTTTAAAAATGTAGAAACTTCTTAGTACTTAAACATTATAATAAATTGCTTTTATTTCAATTTCAAAATATATTTCTTTAATATTATTGCTACAGACACAATATAAGTAATAATTTTTATTATGCCTATCATCATAGTCGTTACCCATGTAAACATCAAAAGCACCGCCTCAAACAGTATTACCCAATCTATATTCTACAATAAATAGCATATCGCTAATCAAAAGAACCGGACAAGCTTTGGAAATATCGAAGAACAGTCTCATTAAAATATAACATTTGATGATGATTATATCACCCTTTATAAATTAAGTACAAAAATGTTGAGAACTATTGAGTTATGCAGGCTATAGACGCTCCAAGAAATTAAAAGTACCTACATCTTCAATGCGAATTTTTCGAAAGTCCATTTACGAATATAAAAAATATACAGAAGGAAAAAATATGGAAATTTACTCAATTGGAGCGCCTTACATATTCAAACAGAAGAAAGCCAAGACGTATCGGAAGATGGTGTTTTTATTTGTTTTTGCCTTATGAATAACATATAGCACCAGTTAGTTTTGAAACAGATGTCCTCGGGACTCAAAGTTAAACAAATCTAGAACATAGTTGATAGTTGTATAATTTCTATCGGCAGGAATCTTTGAATATGCATCATATGCATACGAGAAAAATACGACTCCACGCATCTCAGGAGTATTAAGTCTTTAAAAGCCAATAGAGATGCAAAAGATCACTTATCAGTAATGCCTGTAGGGCCAGTGATTGCTAGAAGACGAGTGATGGTCCATGTAAGGACTGTCTGTTAACAAGAGCTTGCTTCCACTCAGGCCTGAGCTTGAGCTCTCACTGGAAGAGAACATGCTCTTGCTGCCCGTGTAGAAGGAGAGGGAAGTATGCAGAGGCTCTCGACCTAATCTTCGTCTCGCTCGCACCAAAGATATAAATGCAACGGCTATAGCGCACAGGAAAATGATTCCCAGCACACAGAATGCAAGTGCCATTTTTCCAGGTGATAGGCAAATCGTTCTATCTCCGGGTGAAAAGCCTCGGACGAATTCATCTTCTTCAGATTCTATTCTTCTTGAACCTGCCAACAAAAATAATAGTTGACGCTGAGAATACAAATGCTATTATTTACAATGTTTAAACGAAAGTAAGAAAGTGTAAGTAGATTGTTATTAACGGTTATGTACTAAGTCGAAAGATGTATATGACGTGATCTGATTACTTTATAAGTATTTTTTGTAAGGAATGTGTTTTTTAACACGTTTTTTTATTTTTAACGCGCTTTTATTAGCTTCTTTTTATTGATTACTAGCTTCATACTTATGTCAGTATGTATGTAACGGAAACTTTGAACATAATTTTGACCTCCTTCACAACGTGGGATTAAATCAAAATTTCACATACTTATCAAAGACCGATGACAATTAATTTTTTATAGAAAATCCAACAAAAAAATAGATATTTTTTTTAAATAAATTGGATTAAGAATAGTGTAAAAAATAATATTAAATATAAATTAAGAATAGTGTAAATAAGAAAAAAAATTATTTTATTGCAAATAAAGCGTGGGGTGCTTTTTTAAGATATTATCAAAATGATAATCATTCTACTCATATCTGTCAATAAAATATTTATAACTATTGACACCATGCACCCCACGCTTTATGTTACAATAAAAGACATTTTTTTTTTCTTATTTACACTATTCTTAATTTATATTTATTAAATACTAGCTGGACCGGC
Source organism: Sphinx pinastri (assembly GCA_947568825.1). Taxonomy (NCBI): domain Eukaryota; kingdom Metazoa; phylum Arthropoda; class Insecta; order Lepidoptera; family Sphingidae; genus Sphinx; species Sphinx pinastri. Next base: position 11,836,588 of record OX387630.1, read on the forward strand.
GAACTCTGTTCCGCCTTAGAGGCAATAAATAAGCAGATTTTTGATTTTATTAAGTTCAATTTTTTATTAGGAAATACAAATAAAAAAATTAAGTATTTTAATGATTCTGCGTAGATCGGACCTTCAACAACTAATAATTTTAAAAATCTTTTATAATTGTACCAGGACATCATAAAACACAACAACTCACAGAAAACGATTTTTCGGGATAAAAGTCCTGATTTATATTTTCTCGGGATATATTATTATTACTTCCCTATTTTTAAATATATTAAGTACCAGGACATCATAAAACACAACAACTCACAGAAAACGATTTTTCGGGATAAAAGTCCCGGTTTATATTTTCCGGGATAAAAAGTATCCTATGTCCGTCTCCCGTTTCTAAGGTACCTCTCCACCAATTTTCAGCCGTTCTTGAGTTATAAATAGTGTAACTAACAAGACTTTCTTTTATATATATAGATTTTAACACTATACTTAATTCAAATTTATTAAAATTTATTTTCTACATTTTAGTTGGATTTTTTAACCAACGCTTGTATTACTTTACCTCTTATAGAAGCTTCGTCTTCTAACTCTATATTCGGTGCATGAACCTCTATACTATTGTAGACTTCAAGTCTATCAATAACCACTCCTTTAGCGTCTTTATCCAAACGCGCCTTTCTTAGCAACCCATCTCTGGTTTGCTGAGGTTTCTGCAAAACTTTACAGTCGATAGCCGGGCAATGGCCTTTACACAATTCAATACCACACGTCAAATGCAGCTTCGCTCTATCTGGAAACTTGAATGCGGCAAAAGTGGTGATAGCGTGTTGGTATGTCATTACATTCTTAAACATATACTCCGGATCGGTTTTTGAGAGTTTAATACTTGTGCTCTCGTCAATATTTCTTTGCGTATCTGCTGGTTCTAGTTCAGAAAACTCGATTTCACTACTTTTGTGTTTGTGATAGTGAATGCTGGGTTGGCTAAATATTGTCTCATCTATAGGACACCCTGCTTCATCCAGTAGCTTCTGTGATGCTTCTCCAAGACCGTCATGTGCTATACAATTTGTGACGCGAAGGCCTACGCCAACTGTAAAAAAGAAAGTAAAATATTTTCATATTTGGTTATCATTTTGCTATCTTTAGAGTTCAAATTGGAAAGTATGTCACGAACCAATTTCTTAGCCATAATTAGACAACAAAATTGCACATTGAAATTTATTTTTGAAAATAGTGAAAGGCGACATTAAGCTATATCTAATGTGGTTAAAATGACGGACTAAAGGTCAAGCCCTATATACGCGTGTCTTCGTCACTCGAACTCACATTAATACTTCAGAGAATTTCATTAAAGTTTCATAGAAAGCAATAAAATATTTTTTTCTAACTTTGACTAAGATGTTTAGAGGATAATATTTCTAGACTTAATAGTAAATCTGGGTCCAAATACATACCAGGAAGTGTGCATTGGATGAGCAATCTAGTCGGCTGCCCGACCTCAACAGTGGCCGGTTCAGTGGCGGCCACAGCGGGGGAGAGCTCCATCCAAGCCCTCGCCGCTTCCATCAGCATCTCGCGTTGCTCCATTTCCGCAGGACTCGCGAACCCTTGTCTGTTTCGTCCAGTCCTGTAAAGAGTCATATAAACTATTAGATATTTATTAAGGCAGAAAATTCATAGTATTTTTACTCTACTGCCCCGGTGGCGTAGTTGTATTACGGTACTGCAATACAGAGGTCTCGGGTTCGATCCCCGGGTCGGGCAAAGTGATATTGGATTTTTCTATTCAGTATCAGCCCGGAGTCTGGAATTTGTGCCCGATATGGCGACAGCACCCTATCACATCATACGACGGAATACGCACGGCGAAAAGTCGGTGCACTAGTTGCATCTCTGCCTACCCCTTCGGGGATAAATGGCGTGAGTATGTGTATTTTTACTCTAAAACAACCATTAAAAATATGTTACTAAACACATGATCAATTTTCTATTATATTGTAATAATCATAACATCATGCCTATTAATTACGTTATCTTATCGAATAAACATTTTTTGGAAAATTACCTCGTTCTTTTTACTTCTTGCCCTGCCATTTCTCTGAGTTTGTTGTTAATAACCGTTTCCAAAGCTGAGCTGTTAATTCCTACAGCCCGACGCTGCAGTTTACACCTGGAAACCAAAGAAAATCATTATGTCCAGACTATATTCTACCACTTTGGCTACCTATAAATGGAGCTCCACATAGATATTAGACACTGTCACCTTGTTGCTGAGAACACAATTGTAATGACACTGACAGTTGCTAGAGTTGTTGATATATAATTAGTGTCTCTCTCGGCAACAAGTTGACAGTGCTTATATGACAGCTTGTGAAGACAAATCATATTAAGTATGCGTTATCCGTGAGTGAATTAGTTTCAAGCCTCGTGGTAAGTATATAGTAAATAAAAGGCAATGTGCGTCATTTTATAACTTTTAAATTTGTAAAAAAGGACGAAAATATGTGACATTTTTCAAAAGTAAGACTCAGCTATAAATTATAGTACTTTAAAATGAGGCGAATGCAAGAATTTAAAAATAAAATAATACCTGATTAATATCTCCTGGTCGGAAGACTGCTGCAGGTGCTTGTCCATTTGCACGATGAGCTCCACATTGTAGTACAAAGGGTCGTCGTCTCCGGGCTCTGCTACCGTCGTGTTCAGGGTTGAGGTTCGCACACCACACGCGTTCGACGGCAAGTGCAGCGATACTTTGTTTAGCAGATTTCCTAAAATATTGGGCAGAATATCGATTATTCCTTAAATTTAGATAAATGTTGAATCATTAAAGTTTGTATAATGACTTCTTATATTTACGCGAATGTTAGACATTGAAATAAAACTATTTTGCGGATTTTATAGCGGTTTTTTAATTAATATTTTCTCCCGACGTTTCGAAGGCTTTGCAGCACTTCGTGGTCACGGGGCGGACTGAGGTGCTGGTGGTCCGAAAAGTTAATGTTACAATATCTATACTCCATCGGTTTTTTTTTATTTGGTAGGCGATCCTATAGTCAACACCGGAGGAAACCTGCGAATGGGATACTGGAGTCCCCCGGCTTAACGACTGCAGGGGCCTGGGAGGGAAGTGGAGGAGGAATATGGAAGGGAAGGTGGGGGGAAGGGAGGAAGGTTATCTATTACGATCCATTGGAAAAATGGACCTACAAAATTTAAGAGTACAACTGTCACGTAGCACGCCATTAAAACTGACCGTCATTCAATTTAATCGGTTAACTAGACACTAATTAACGATACATTACCGCATTGTAGAAATTTGTTTATTTGTCATATGTTTTGGTTTGTTTCAGATAATTAGTTGTTGTTAGTTATTTATTTTGTTTCTAAAGTGAATTTAATAATTTTAAGTGTTTGTTGTACGCCGTGGTTTCATTGACACAACAGTCTTCGTAAATACTTTCGTAAGAAAACGTTGACTATACGGGAATCATATGTCATTTTTTGTTTACATTTAGTTAAATACCTAAACCGATGGAGTATAACTTCATTTTTTAATTATACTTTTAAAAAAATGTGTTTTGTAACCGCATTTAGATTTTAATATTTTCGTCTATTTTGAGTATAAATAACTTTGTGTGGAATTTAACCACATGGAATTTTCTTTACGCTTATTAAGAATTTTTTTTTATCTTGAATTACTTTTATGCACTTTAAAATAACAGTAAAGAATTCAGAATGTTGACACGAGTACGATTAAAGTATCTAAGTACATAGCGAACTTCTAAGTTCTTGAACTATACACACACACACACACGCCCTTTATCCCCAAGGGGTAGGCGGAGGCGCAACTAGTGCACCCACTTTTCGCCGTGCATATTCCGTCCCATGACGTGATGTGTCTTGAACTATAATAATAAATAAATTAAAGTGATTTTGATAAAACAAACCTTGAGCTTGACACTCTCTCGAGAAATCTTTGCTGAAAACCAGTCCTTTGAACGGCTTTTCCATCTCCAGGTGTGCCGTTATGGATCCCTTGTCGCAAACTGTGGATACACTGACGACCCTGTTAGCCCTGGTCTGCTGGCCAAGACTAGATGTCGCCAGGAATAATAACAGCATTGCGCGCCACATGTTGGCGCCCCTGTTGACAAACGGATTTAAAGCCTAAAATTTTTTGGAATAAGACTTTTAGTCTATAGGTGCTAAATATGAAAAATGTGTTATATTCTTCCAACACATGTGCAGGAGTAACAATGTGAACTAAGAACCGATTTATAGAAAGAAACAGTAAATTGAAATTCAAAAATAGTTTAACCCGTAGCTCACCTAGGTTTTTTCTGTTTTTAGCTTTACAAAAAGGTCGTATATTTTCTTAACACGAGAAATTACTAGACAGCAAATAGCATCCAAGTTGATAAGAAAAATTGTACCCACTTGATTTACTTTACGACGGACTCCATATACAATCCTGCTTCCCAACTCGATTTTCTAATGGGCAATTACTTTGAATCCTCATTTAAAGTATACCAGCTCCCTGTTTTTATGTACGAGAACTTTTATTTACTAAGTTTTTCTGTTGCACAGGTAAATATCGAAGTAATTCATCTACATACTAATCATGTCGTCAGACAAGTTAGAATTCTAGATTTCATGGGAAACTAACTCGTTTATGAGAGAAATATGTATGGGTATCTAATTTTATCATTTCTAATATCGGCGACTACTAGCACTAGAGTAATAGGAAGATAATCTTCTACAGTAATGGATCAAGAACTTTAGTTGTGTTCTATTTTTGAATTGAACGCGGTGAGATAATGTATCTTTAAAGCACTTTTGTCATTGATTTATTTACAAGAATTATGTATAAACCTTTTTTGAACTGAGGTACTTATATATTGTGTATGCAAAAGGGATCATCAAAAAAAGCTTCTTTTTTCCATATGTCCAGTAGGTACCTTTGAAGAACGAGAGGTACTTATTGCACAAAGACAAACTACTAAAGGAAGTTCGTGAGAAGTGATTCCACTTGTCTACAAACCAAATGCTTAACTATTCTACCTGCAACTACTAGCCTTTTTGAAAAGAAGTTCTACGTAATCCGAATTCTGAACTTAGTTTCTTATAAAGGATATGCCCCTCGTCTAGACTCTCAGTTCGTTCCTGAGCTAGTCCGTCTAGATTCCTAAGGAGTCGATCTAGTAATATTGATCAAGAGTTTGCGGTCAGTGTTCGCGGTCGCAGCGGCGGATATGAAAGCAATTTGAGACAATCGTTAGCGGCGAAAATGGCATGGAACTATTCTTTTTCTTACAGTTATAAAAAGGGAATGAATTTGTTTCAAATTTACTAGCAATGAAATAAATATAAAGATGCCATTTGGTTCTTATGCAAAATTTTCTAATTTTTGTAAATTAAATGTAGAACGAATATAGTTTTTTTTTTATTGCATTGAATGATGAGACGAGCATGCCGTTCGCCTGATGGTAAGCGATACGACCACCCATAAACAGTAGCAACACCATCCAGCACCTTGACTTACAAAGTACTGTGTGGCATTACACTGCGCTCGTCATCCTGAGACATAAGATGTTAAGTCTCATGTCCAGTAGTTATACTGGCTACATTGTCCTTCAAACCGAAACACAACAGTGCATGCACCAGTGTGTTGCTTGGCGGTAGAAATAGACATTGCGGTGGTACCCACCCAGACGGTCTCTTACATAATGAGAGACCTACCACCAGTAAACCATAATTAATATACATCTATAGATATGTATTTAAATATACCTACGGATGTTAAGTTCAAGCAAGATATAGGTCGAACACGCTAAGCGCTTAAATGCTACTTAGAAAGAAAAAAAAGCCTAAATGGTTATTTCACGGCTGGTTTTCTCGCACTTCTGTAAACCTGTTAACCGTCATATTGTTAGAAGTGTACCGTTTATTCGTTCCTTGCGAGCGATTTTAGATACCCCAATTAGATTACACCAAGACGATTGTTTATCTTGTGAATGAGTTGGATGTTTATGGTGAGGTGATTAATTGCGTTTTCATTTTAGTAAACATAATATTAGAAAATGAAACTGCAAGTGCTGTGGTCTATTCTCCATGGTTGTGGTCACTGTGCTATCTGCTAAGTAAGAAAGGGACAAATGTTCGTATGATAGTGACGTAAGTTGTAATAGTTAATATTGTTTGAACCAGTTTTGCGCGAAATCACCATCTTCAGCCACATGATGTCCACTGCTGAACATTTGCTTTCAAAGGCCTGTGCACTACGATGCTATTAACAAAGAACTCAATGGCTACACAATTGAGCACGTAATTTCATTAGCCAAATTCTCTATATTCTATACGTGACTTATCTCATACACCCATTACTAAAACAATTACATAAACAGCTAAATCGCGTTGCGTCATCAGTAATTAAGACTCTATTAGAACTGTAAAAGTCTGTGAGTCTGTATTTTAAATGCTATGGGACACCGACGCAGATGCGTGTGAACTTTATCTACTAACTGTTACACACGGCTCCGTCCACGTGAAAGTTTTTTTGAGGTAAAATATATCTCAGGTCCTTTCTCAGGCACATTATGGCATATCGATAACAAACATCTAGTCATGACAATATTTTAGACAAACTCAATAAAATTTTTGGTGCCAGATCATTAACCGAATGCAACACTTGATTGGGATTAGACATGAACCTCTACAATACCAAACTAATAACTGTTCTCGATGTGTTCCATAGGGCAAGCGATGAATGCAGTTTACGGGAAATATAGAAATGAGACATGTCTCAAAAATAACTTGAATTCTAGATTTGATTTTAAGTTATAAACTATGAGCTACATGGCGTACAATCACCCTATCAATATTTTTTATAAAATGTTGAAAAACTTGTAGGTTGTTTATTATAACTGACATCGTCACGGCTGAATCCCGAAGCAGTAAACAGAGACACCACAAAGAAAACACAAAGTGTACACCGATGTTTCTCCAACGGTAACTATAACTGTCATTCCGTCCCAGGTAAAATTATTGGGGCGAGGTAATTACCTTATTAGACATAAATCGAATCCCAAGTAAATAATTAATCTATGTGAACCCTATAAATGTATCAATAAATAAGACAATCGCTTGATTAGTAGTGTATTTTGATTTTACATTGTAGGATTCTGGGTTTGAGTTCCATTTTTCACTTGCCTTGAGGTGCGTGCCACGAAATTCAAGTAGTACACTGCCGATAATTTCTTCTAACTAGAGCATGATATTGCCTTCTATATACATTTTTTTTTTCGCGGGGAAAAAACGTGTTATCTCTACCACTACTGGGGGGTGAGTGGAACGGTTATGTTGGTTTCATACAGTCTTACAGCCCAATGTCGACACTCGGGAGTATGGCATCATCCGAGCGAGCATTGGACCGAATCCCTAATACTATGTACACCCTACACCGGCATAGCAACCAAAACCCGCGGTGGCCTTCTTCGGCGCATACGAGAGGGCCCCGGGGTATCTTGTTGCACTAAGATGCTGCACGGGACCGTCCCTGCGCAATGCCGTTGCGGCCCCTCTTTATACAAGGGGGCTAAGATGCCCCCGAACTCTAACGGACGCCTTTGGCGTCTACGACAACGGGAGACCGACCACCCGCATTGTCGTTCATCTCGGAGTCGCTTAAATTGGACTGAGCAGCCCCTCGCTGCTCGCCCCGCGACTCTCTTAAAGCTCCATTTAGTCGCCTCTTACGACAGGCAGGGGATGCCGTGGCAGAACTCTCTAAATGCGCTCGGATCACAGAGCACGCCTTCTATATACCTACTGCTCCTTAGAAGTAATTAGGCTGATGTACAAAAAAATTATTCGCCAGCTGTTTCCAGAGAAGTAAACAAATAGGATATATTCACTACCAATACAATTTGTGATTTTTAGATCCCTTTCTAACTTTCTGGAAGTAACATGCTCATATTCAAAGGGACAATGACAGACTGACCAAATAGTATAATATGTAATATTATATGGAGGTAATGTCTCTCGTATGTGTTATATGGAGGCACACACCTCTGAATTTTCGAAGTTATGTGTGTATTGTTTATCAATTATCGTTCGCTTTAACGGTGAAGGAAAACATCGTGAGGAAACCTACATACCTGAGAATTCTCCATAAGAATCTCGAGGATATGTGAAGTCTGCCAACCCGCACTAGGCCAGCGTGGTGGACTAAGGCCTAACCCCTCTCAGTAGTAGAGGAGGCCTGTGCTCAGCAGTGGGCAATATATAATACAGGGCTGATGATGAATGTCTCTCGTCTGGAGAAAGTACCTTAATTAGATTTATGTCGACCTTGAACCCAAAAATGTAGTGTTCCAAATGTAGGGGATTAGATAACGCCCACTAGACAACAAAGGGGTGGTCTAATAAAAGAACCAGACATTTTATCTTATCTCTAATTCTTTAGCGGATATGTAGCATGCTATAAATGATCGAAATGTTATGTAAACAATTTGTTTAGTTAATTTAACGTAATTCCATTATAAAGTGTAAAATTGTCGTAACTGATTTGTTGACTGATGTTGACTGATTGAAACAATAACAATATTTAAATATAAGTATGTCTGTGTGTTTTTTCTTTTACTTGTGTGGTGTTCAATAAAGAGTTATCTATCTATCTATTTATATAAAAGTGAATAATTTAAGTGCGGTCTAAAAAGAACGCTGCCCGCAGTTAGAGCCTATCTTAGACAAATTATACAAGTCTATATTGCAACGTGATATATATGCTTAATAATGTATGCTTAATACTGTTAATGCATTTATCCCAATTTACTATAAACGAACCACTAATAAAACATAATATGATTGTAGCGAAACCATTTTTAGGTGTAGGTAAGTATATTCTTATATCAATTTTACCGTATTAATCTAATACCACTCTAGTCTCTAAATTGATTCAAATTTTATAAAATTACACACTCCTTACACTTGATGGATTGTTAAATAGAGCGTAATCGTCTTTTAAAAAGGTTTTTTTACAGCCAATAACTATCTTAAAAAGTTTTAAATGTTGGAGCTTGGAATCATACAGCCAGGAATCCACGAAGCGTATGATTCTTGAAAATAATTGCGTAATTATGTTAATGTAAACGGTACATACTTATTTGTCTACATAATTAAAATGTAACGTGACATTAACTTAGCTCTTTTCTAACTAAACATTTGCAAATAATTCTGTTTGATAAAATGATATCCAGGTATAATAAAATTCTTAATGCTGCTACATTGTCGGCTACGGCCGCACGTACGAATAGTTTCACATAGTAATACATTTACACATAAATCTCCACGTAATAACGTGTCAAAAGATAATAGGTTTTATAATTTTCTTGCCTATGATCGGGATGGAAGGTCATTGGCGCCTAATTTCGTACGGTCGGGCATAACGAACACTTTTCTAAGGCGGAATGGTAATCGATTTTGAGCTAACACTTCATGGTGTTATAATCATTTCGTAATCGTTGAAATAGTTGTTTGTTTTTTGTTTTGGCTGCGTGGAGAAAATTGGTTTTATTTTGCAAGACGTTTTATGAAGCCGTATGTTGTGGAAACCTGTAATCATAATATGTCTGGCATGTTATGCCGTATCTATCTATATGCGGTAATTAAGAAACTGTATAAGTTCAACTATCTTTACTTATACGCTGTATCTAGATTATTTTATACAAGGAATTAAATACGTGTTTAATTCCATCCAATGTTAATCCATGTTTAATTCCAATAAAGTGGACGATAGCCTAGTTGGGAATGGAACGGTCTGCCGAGACAATGTCCGGAGGTTCAAAACCCAAGGCACACACCTCTGACTTTTCGAAGTTACGTGTGTATTGTTTATTAATTATCGTTCGCTATAACGGTGAAGGAAAACATCGTGAGGAAACCTACATACCTGAGAATTCTCCATAAGAATTTCGAGGGTATGTGAAGTCTGCCAACCCGCACTAGGCCAGCGTGGTGGACTAAGGCCTAAAACCCTCTCAGTAGTAGAGGAGGCCCGTGCTCAGCAGTGGGCAGTATATAATACAGGGCTGGTATGATGATGATGATGATGATGATTAATTCCATCGTTATTATGTAAAAAAAAGAACGGGTTACACTCCGGGAGTGGCGGCAAAAGTGAAAACTTGAACATTAACGTTGTGCATTCTTGAATATTTTGGAACGGTTAGGGAATAATTTCGCACGAATTGCTTTATTTATCAGTATAAAAGTACTAGCATTTATGTGGCTAAATACAATATTTATTTATTGCGCTATCGTCATTGATGTATTAAAAAACCCAAGATGCACAGTTTTTTGCAAATAACACATCAATAAGTGTTGTCGATAAGTCAAACTAAAATAACCTCCTCCTTTTGGAAGTCGGTTAAAAAGAAACAAACAATTACAAATTTTGATTGACTAAACACAAATTCTATCTTACGCCTACCACATAAAGTAGATTTTCAAACGCGAGCAACGCACGTTTAGTCTGGTTTTTGATAAATGTCAATGGTCATCGCAACCAAAGTAGAATAAATATTTTTTTTAATAAAGAATGTTACTTTCTTTTGTAGTCGTGCCGTGCCAACGTTGGGGAAATAGCTTCTACGCAATGTATTTAAAGTTCATATTAGTAAGGGATGGTTTTAATGACGTTAATAAATAAAAATGCACTCGTTTCAAGAATTATAGCTTCTATGCGTTGTATTTAAGGTTCATATTAGTAAGGGATGGTTTTAATGACGTTAATAAATAAAAATGCACTCGTTTCAAGAATTATAGCTTCTATGCATTGTATTTAAGGTTCATATTAGTAAGGGATGATAAAACCTCCGCATGCATTTTCGTCAGAATTCGGTCACGTGATCCTGACGCGAGTACGCGAGTTTAACATTTTATACCCATTCCCAAAAAAGTGCTCAACGCCGCTAAAGAAGTTTTCACTTCAAAAAATATAATTTGAAGATTACACAACAGTATTTTACGTACATAAGACCAAAATTATAAATGAAAATATATGAAAGTTAACCGAGCATAAAAAACTTGACATTACAATTATAAAATGTAAGTAGGCTAGATTAAAAAAATATTATAACATAATTTCGTTTCCGGTGCTTTATCGTGACACAAATTCTCAAAACGTTTACGCGAAATTTATCATTAGGCGAAACCATTGACATTCTGCGTGCCGTTATAAAAGCAGTACTGTCATTTTACTTTAACATTACTTTTATTTTATAACTACCGTATAAAATAACGCTTGTAAAATTACTTACTATGTCACAAATGTATGTTACAAAACTATTTTAGGTATAGTTCAAATATCTGAATGATAAAGCTCCCGTCTCTTATTTTATGATGTTTATTTTAAATTTAAAAGTACTCACAGTACCGATTTATTTAATTGAAATAGGTACAGCCACATCATATAATACCATAGTCAATCTTAATGTAATACAATTCTGATATGAAATTCCGGCGTACACAACATTCACAAAATAAATAAAACTATATTATGGTATTAATACTTCCAGATTTAGAAAATTGATAAAATTAAATCAGGATGTCAACACAATGATAAAATAAAAGTAACAATAACACCGGTCAACAGCATTTTTGCGCATGGGATATGTATATCTTATTTTCATTGCTTTTATGGCTAGAAATAAGAATAAGAGCAAGAAATAGTTTAATATTTGATTATGTGTGGAAAAAAATGCAAAAAAACAACCAATTAAAAATACTTACAATTTGGTTCATCGAACCAATTCGAATATGATTTATTAAAGATAACCAACGAAAATTTATGATTTATTTGTCTTAAAATAGAGTTCCAATGTTTAAAAATGAATAGTTTTGCTTTTCCTGTCATGTTCAATAGAAGTTTCTCTTATGAACCCGCAAATTTAATCCCCCATCATGCTTTCAGTGTACTGGCCTTGGTAACGTCTCTCAAATTCCATTATGACTTGATGGAAGCGTTCCGTTGTTATTCCGAATAGGCTCCCATATTTTTCTTAAATTTATCTACATGAGAATGTAACATGTGCATCTTTGGAGACATTCTACATCCGATGATGCAAAAAATTCGAAAAAATACCTTCCAGTATATATCTACAAGAGTTACATGACACATGTGGAGTCCATTTTTTGTCTTGCCTTTTACAGATAGATTGAAGTAAGCTTGACAAGCTTTGCAAATCTTAGAATTTATATTTAAATTATACTTGTTATCTGTTACTTTAAGAAATTCGCTGAAAATATGACAGAACAAGTCAGCGTCTCGTTTACAACCTCTCGAAGCCATTTCGTAGAGGTTGATACATGTAAGAAATATGTAATACACATTATGCCTCTGTGATACGCAAGCGCATACTGTTGCTCGCATATTAGATACGTAGTATCTCTAAGTAGTCTGTGCATATTAGCGATTCAAGAAACACTACCCCCGCCCTCTCTTCTCATTCGCCAGCGACAGCGCGCAATGCAATACAATGCAATCAGCCCTGTATTATACACTGCCCCCTGCTGAGCACGGGCCTCCTCTACTACAGACGCCTTAGTCTACCACGCTGGCCTAGGCTTGACAGCACACAATGATCGACATTAATTGGGCGCAAAAATAAAAAAATGGTCTAATCGCTATAACTTTTTTAAAAGCAAATCTTTTCGATGTCCAATCTCATTTTTTATAATATTTTTGCTTATAGAATAAGTAAATCCCATGCGCAAGTAATTTATATTTTTTCGTTGACTAGTGTAATAAAAATAAAAATGTCATAAAAATATTCACAATGGCTCAGTAAGACCTTAGAAAACTCAAGACTCTCAGTCTTGAGTTTTCAACTTTTTAACTTACTTTTTTTTTCTTGTATTGAAGAAATGAATTGTGGAATAGGTGAAGATCGTCGACACAAACATAAGAATTTGACCACTAATTTGTGATACAGACCCAGCATTTTCAAAAACCACTAATCGCATGCTACCTTTTTGTGCCTAGCTACACGAACTGTAGCGGCCAGCGGGTAATTAAATAACAATCTAAATAAAATAGGATTTAATTAGTCGCTACATGTTAAAAGAAATCAATATAAGTTGCCTGTGATCATTACCATTCTTTAATTGTAATTTCCTCTTCTTTGCGGCGCGGTGTTGTTTTTCTACATCCTTTCAGGGACGTATTTGGAAAATATATTGCTTATTTAGGTCGGGCTTTTTTAGCTTTTGGACTTGCTAATAATGGTACTATTTTCTTTACTAGGATAACTTAAAGTTATATTTGTTATTAGCTTTTGCACGCGGCTCCGCCCACGTGAATAAGGTTTTCCGGAATAAAAGTCCTGCTATATGTTTCCCTGGGATAAAAAGTAACCTGTGTCCTATCCGAGGTCTCAAATTATATCTATACCAAATTCCATCGAAATCGGTCCAGTCGTTCACCTGTGAAAGCTAGACAGATAGAATTACTTTCGCATTTATAATATTAGTATGGATCTCTTCTTCCTGCCTCATTCGACAAGGAGTCGCACTGTATTAGCTAAATAACTAAACATCACCGTCAGCCACAGGATATCCACAGTCCACTACTGAAATAGGCATTCCCCCCAGATTTCTAGACCGGCAGTTTACAACAGTAAGCGGTCTGCATCCATCGACTTCCTATGAATATAATATACCATTTCAATATCTGAATAACTTTAATTAAAATACGTGAACTCATAACTAAACTGTTTCGGTTAGTGATAGCCATCACGAGTATGGAGTCACGGCCGCCTCTGCTTCATAATTCTCTCATCCATTGTTGATATCAGTTTCCTGGCCTTGCGAATGACGGATGAGTTTCACCCCATTGTTCGATAAATCTATGGTTTATTTAGCGCAATAGTTAATAGAAATTGTTGTACTTTTACCATTGAATAGTGTTCTGTAGTCAATAAAAGTCTCCATTATGTAACATAATTGATATTTCACTTGTAATTTTTTTAAGCTCACAATTATAGAACTAAAATACGTACTATCACGTATTTTAATTAAAATACGTGTAATATGTATTATTTTCATCAAATATGGCCGTCGTGGGCAATAATTTTCTGCAGTAATTGGTAATTGTTTTGTATATCTCCCCTGGATCATTGTAAATTCCTCGAATAACGTCCAATATGAGAGCGGCTTGGTCGGCTAATCAAATGGAGTTTCAGAAACTCATTAAAATAACGTAATTTCACACCTTTCTTTAGGTCGTTAATTGTCTGTACCGTACGAGACCCAAAAATGTCTTCCAAAGGTACATTTACTTGAAATTTTATAATAAAATCTACAATGAATAAATCAATTAAAATGAGATTGGTTTTGTTACGGAATATTAACTCTGAAAGTATTTTACCGGTCATGATTTTGTATGGTCTTGTGAAAATATTATTTTCTAGAAGAAAATTTTGTAAATGGTAGTAGTTTCTTATGAGAATATGTAAGACCGAATTTGGGACAACCAGTGAATCGAACTACCCAATATCTTATCTAACATCTCAAGACGAATGTAGAGCAGTACCATAATATAGTACTTACATACTAAAACAAATCTATATAAAAAACGTGTCACAGTGTTTGTTACCATACTCCTCCGAAACGGCTGAACCGATTTTGATGAAATATTATATTCACACTTGGTAGGTCTGAGAATAGGTTGTTATCAATTTTATCTCCTAAATGATAAGGGTGGCCACCCCAAAATTTTATTTTTTATTTTTCGCAATTTTTTTTTTATGATGTGGCATTAAGAAATACATACAACCCAAAATTTTCTACCTTCTTCCATCATCCCCTATTTCTTAGTAGCGATATTAGTAATTTAATAATTTTTAACCCCGGTTGGTAAATGAGCAATTATCTCTGATCAGTTATTCCCGCTAGGCGTCTGCCGGTGTCACTTCTCATCGAGTAAACAGAAAATATAAATGTTTAGTGTTTCGTTATTACACGCTTTATATTAGCTTCACTTGTATGTATGTTTGTAAGCGACGCCTTTGGGCGCGGTTTTGACCCACTTTAAACGGTCAGATTATATTCAAACTTTGTAGGTTTGTCGAGGATCGATAACAATACACTAATTTCATAAGATTATGCCATTATTCAATTTGCAAAATGAGATTTTTGGCAATTTATATAATTTTTATTTTTAGTGACATCTGTTGGACCTTAGTAGAATTACAACTAAACTGGCTACTCTTATGCGTAAAAAATCCTACTTGTCACAAGATGGCGCTTTCGTTTATTCAGTGACATCTGTTGGACAATAGTAGAACAGAAATAAAAAATAAAAAATAAATAATAGTTAAAAACAACTAAAAAACGCGCTTTATAGAAAATCCAACTAAAATGTAGAAAATAAATTTGAAAATAAGAATATTGTAAATAAGAAAAAAATGGGTTTTATTGTAAGAAAAGCGTGGGGTGCATGGTGACAATAGTTATAAATATTTTATTGACAGATAATATGAGTAGAAGTATTACATATCATTTTGATAGTGTCTTAAAAAGCACCCCACGCTTTTTTTTTATAATAAAATATTTTTTTTTCTTATTTACACTATTCTTAATTCAAATTTATTTTCTATTTTTTAGTTGGATTTTCTATAAAGCGTGTTTTTTAGTTTTAATTTTTATATTCCGTCATCGTTTACAGCGCTCCATGCTTCTTCCACTCATACACTACATCCTTACGTACATAAAAAAAAATCTACTAAAATAATCTCTAAAAAGAATGTATATTGGAAAACAACGTTTGCCGGGTCAGCTAGTAATTTAATAAAACTTTATATACTTTTATTAAAACAAATAAAATAAAATAAAATGAAGCTTTAAATTACCTACAACTAACGCACTAAGTTCCCGTACCGTTGTACTGAATTTCGCGCCATAAAACCGGCATAAACATTATAGTATGTAGTTTTCAAGATCAGTGTTCTCTTAAAACAGTAACCTTTATTTTGGCAATATAGTTAAACGCTACAGTACAGCTATTAAGCTGGCAAGTGGTACGCGGTTACCGTCGCGTCGGTCGTGCGCTCAGCAGCTGCGTTCCGTTACACGCCGCGAGCGTTACACATAAATACACTATTTTATATAAATGAGAGCTTGAGGGAATGCGGATGGAATGGAACGTGGAAAAACTTAAGTGCAATTTAGGATTACAGGATTAAGACCTAACTGTAGAAACAGGAGCCGCAGTCAAGATGCCTTTGTATAAACGTTAAAGCAAACGTTATGTATGGGAAAGCCATATCCTATCGATAGACTTATCGATACGATATGTCATATGCATACTTTTTTTAATTAGCGTTAACGATTGTAGAAAAGCATCTTAGCTACAGCCCCAGTTGTAATAGAAATGATTGCAATTTATGTGAAGATTATAACACCATATTTTATTATTTGACCTAAAAATTATATTTATTGATCCGTAAGTTTATAAGCAGTATATCTAAAGCCCGGTGCATAGTAGGTTAACGATATTGGCCGCCGACAATTTAATTAATTGCGTTGGTCGTTGGTCGCCGTAGTTCAGTTACTTTGACGCTGTGAGAGCTTTTTAATGTAGAGCAAATTATAATTTAATAACTTTAACTTAAAGATACTTGTGTTCCATGTAGATCACTATAATATTTACATACACACACTCACGCCGTTTATCCCCGAAGGGGTAGCCAGAGGCGCCACTAGTGCATCCACTTTTCGCCGTGCGTATTCCGTCCCATGATGTGATAGGGGTCCAGCCTATCGCCATATCGTTCCAGACTCAGGGCTGGTATTGAATAGACCCAAGTTAGAGTATAATAAAGTTAAATCCTACTATAATAATAATAATATTATAAACGCGAAAGTTTGTAAGTATGGATGTATGGATGTCTGCATGTATGGATGTTTGTTACTCTTTCACGCAAAAACTACTGAACGGATTTCGATGAAATTCGGCACAAGGGTAGATTATGTCCTGGATTAACACATAGGCTACTTTTTATCCCGGGAAAACTCATTCACGCGGGCGGAGCCGCGGGCAAACACTTGTACGTTATAAGTTAGAGTCAACATTAAAATCTCTACATCGACAATCTATAACTCTCTATCTATATCTTTAATATACTCATTCTAAAACATGTTGTATATCAACATCATTTAAAGGGAATAGCGTTTCTGAATTATCTTGTATCTGAGAATGCTCTAACGAATGGCCGGTAGGAATAATGTTCATTTAAATCAGTAAACCAAGAAGGGCTAATGGTTTGTGGTATCCTCGCCGGGAAGCTAGCATGGACCCGAGGGCAAAGATAAACGCTTTCAATTTACGACTCGAGCGTGTTTAAACATTACCTGTAATCTAGTAAGGGACTCAAAGTTTAATCTTTAATTATATTTAATTTTCCTATTCGATAGGAGGTATTGAAGAGCCTTCTGGCGTCAGGTTTTGTTTTTGTAATATCGAATGAGGAATATTCGTTTATTTATCTAAATGAATAAACGATACTGTTTTAGTTTTCGCATTGGACAGTTTTCTAAAAACTCAACCTTTTTCTAAAATATATTTGTCATTATTATTCCCTGCTTGCCTCGGTGGCGTAGCTGTATTACTGTATGACTGCAATGCTGAGGTCTTGGGTTCGATTCCCGGGTCGGACAAATTGATATTGGGTTTTTTAAATTCAGTACCAGACTCGAGTCTGGAATTTATGCCCGATATGGCGATAGGATTGCCACCTATCACATCATGGGACGGATCACGCACGACGAAAACTGGGTGCACTAGTTGCGCCTCTGCATACCCCTTCGGGGATAAAAGGCGTGTGTGTGTATTATTATTACCTTGTTTATTTAAGATGATCAATTATAATCTCGAAATCATATAAAAACAGAAAAGTAAACACAAACGGTAAGAGCAACTACAGTAAACCACGGCAGCTGTGCCAGTCGCAATAATTGGCACTAGCGCAGTCCCGTTAATCATTTCCACGACAATATTCAATGGCAATTGGCCGTATTACTTATATCCGTGGGTTCACACGAGCACCGCAAGATACCGGTACCACTGCTTGATGAGCATCAATTACATAACGTTACTCTAGCGAGGGCTTAAAGGCCGTCAGTTCCGAAGAATACCGTAGTAAAATTTGATTAGGCGGATTTTCGGAAATTGGAACATTATTTATGGATGTCTATTGGATAGATATCGATTAATATTTCTCTGCTAGTCTTGTTGTGCGTTACGGTTTGGGTCCCGGGAAGTCTCGTGTCTCGAAGTCCCGGGACCACTGTATACAGCCTTAAACACAATTAAACCGAAAACGAGAGAGTGTTCTCCTTGTCCGGTGGCATTATTACAAAAATCAGAAAAAGATTGTCGGACAAAGCTGTTGACGAATCAGCAAAGAAGTCTAATTAATGTGTTAGTTATTATCTAAAAGACTGATTTATAAGTCTGTTGTATTATTTATATTTAGGTAATTTAATTATGAAACAAATCACTGATTATGAGAATTAACAATGTCGTGATTATGACCAATGATTAGATACTATAATTACTAGATAATAGTAAAGTTATTAAGAATATTTATGGTTTTCAACTAAGTTCGTTTTATAACTATAAGATTTAAGTGCTTAAAAGTGAATCTGTGTGTGATTAAAATAAATAAACAAAACAATTATTAAGACTGAAATGAACGTTAAAGTTATTAACATGTAATTTTCTGTTTAATAAATGTTGATTTTTACAAAGAATTGCCTTTTTTTATACGTTTTACCAGATATTAACTCAATTAAAATTCTTCAGAAAAGGCTTACCCCTCTTAAAAAATATCATTTTTTCTCGCGAATTCACGGGACTTTGATTGTAGGCTGTCTCGTGTCTCGGGACTTTGAAATTGTCCGGCATTCCCAAACCCTATTGTGCATCGACTACAAGTCACTTTACGTGATGATTTATACTCAAGGTGCTGTTCTATGTGTTTTACTTTCTAAAATCCCGTATCCATAGCTGATGATAGCAGTATAGCTTAGCTGAATATGGGGATTGCGAAGAACACAACGCTCACAACATCCATCTACCATACAATTGTACGGATCATTGTCCTTCTGAGATTGGAATCTCCCGTACACCAGCCAACTCTTCACATGGAGTAGTTTTCAGCATGTGACCTCGCGACAATTGACGTAACAGCCGACCGCCGCATGTGAATCCGGCGGAACGCTTTCACTCTCGCGCCTCTTGTTCGATTGTTATCTAACTGTGCGATAATGCCGTGGAAATGTCGACTGCTAATTAACATAACGTACTGACCTCTAATGTTTGTGTACTCAGCTTCATCCAACTGTAAATATGCTTCTATAAATCTATGTACTTATGTGAAGGTGATTCGAGAAGTACAGCGTAAAACGGGGCCCATTCAATTGTTCACATTTCTAATTTGAGGCTTGTTAAAACAGTCGAGAGATTGAATGTTTTTGAATCAGTGTTGCTTTTTTTTCTGATTTTTATTTTCTATCAGGTTTATTCTATCGGAATGTCGTAAAAAAACTATTATTTACTGAAAAGACAGGTTTCTCTCGACAGTTTCCATCGTCACATATACTATTCTTCATCCTTCACAGGTCTCGCCGATATCCAAAAATAAGCAAAACATAATTTTATTTTAAAATGATCGATTTGTCAAGTCATAATAAACAAATTCGCTCCATAACTCATAAGAAGCAATCAAGTATGAACGTAAATAAACTTTCACACAGTATTAAACTTAACACTTATGCAATAGTTTACACCCACGTTCACATAATTTTTAAATACAACGTAATGACGACATATTTTTTAAAATTAGATGTTCCTATACTCCATCGGTTTAGGTATTTAACTAAATGTAAACAAACCATAAAAAAGGTAGTTTACCTGTCCATTTCTCTTTACACAATACTTCATTCTAAAATAAACATCTTCATAACCTACACAACACTTAGCACTGTTATTCCCGTTTATTAAAGTTGTTTGGTTATTATAAAGTTATAGTTATTCACTAATAAGCGCGAACACAATTAATTATCATAAATTACAATAATTTTATAAAAGATCTCAATCTGTCAACTGTAAAAGAGCTAATACGACAGGCACGCTAAACATTTTTACAATGGATCGTAATAGATAACCCTACAAAATTTAAGAGTACGACTGTCACGTAGCACGCCATTAAAACTGACCGCCATTCATTTAATCGGTTGTCTAGACACCAATTAACGATACATTTCCGCATTGTAGAAATTTGTTTATTTATCATATTTTTTGCTTTCTTTCAGATGTAGTTGTTGTTAGTTATTTGTTTGGTTTCTGAAGTGAATTTAATAATTTTAAGTGTTTGTTTACGCCGTGGTTTCATTGATACAACAGTCTTCTTAAATACTTTCGTAAGAAAATGTTGACTATCCGGGAATGCTATGTTATTTTTTGTTTGCAATGCAATGCAATGCAATCAGCCCTGTATTATATACTGCCCACTGCTGAGCACGGGCCTCCTCTACTACTAAGAGGGGTTAGGCCTTAGTCTACCACGCTGGCCTAGTGCGGGTTGGCAGACTTCACATACCCTCGAAATTCTTATGAAGAATTTGAGAATTGTATGTAGGTTTCCTCACGATGTTTTCCTTCACCGATAAAGCGAACGATAATTCTTAAACAAAACACACGTAACTTCGATGTTTTTTGTTTACATTTAGTTAAATAGGTACCTAAACCGATGGAGTATACTTTCAGAAGAGCGCAAACTGTGAACGCGTACAAAAAATAATAGAAATCTACTTAGATGTGTATTGTAGAAATATATTCTGCGACTTTTATCATTATTCACTTATCTTAATATATATAAATCTCGTGTCACAATGTTTGTCCTCAATGGACTCCTAAACCACTTAACCGATTATAATTTTTGGGGTTGCGCGATTGCTTTCATCGGGAGTGGACGTGTGCACGCAATTGGTGAATTGATTTTTTGGTTTTAATTACCTGATTTTGGGTGACCTGGTGTGGAATTGTCGGCCCCTCTCTTACTATCTTGCGGGTTTTGCCGTATGGCGCCGCCTCCATATTGGATTTCTGTGTTGCTGTCTCATTCTTGTGGAGAGTTGCAATTTTTATTGGAGTGAGTCGCTTTTTGCTAATAAGAAATTTTTATTTTTTCTGTGGTTTCGAACCGGGTGTCGGCGGCTTACGCATGGAGTGTTCGGGCTGCCAGGCCAACTGATCTGTACGCCCGCTGTCGAATTAACTTGTTGCTTGGTTCACTATTATTAGTGGCATTATGAGTACTTGCAATGGATGTCAACAGCTCATCAGTGTTATTGAGAAAATATGTTGCTCGATGTGTCGTAACGATTATCATTTTGGCTGCGTTGGTATTATTAAGGAAAAATATCTCAAGATGTCACTGAAAGCTAAGGAGATATGGAAGTGCCCCGAATGTAAACCGCCGCGTAGAAAAGGTGACAACAGCAACACTCCCGTAAAGGATTCTTCAACAATCTCGGACGAGAGTTCCAATACGGTGGAATCTCTTGGGAAGCGTATTACGGATATGGAATCTACAATAGTTAAAAAGATCGATTCACTTACAACCATACATCATAAATTCAAGACTGATTTTGATCTTATTAGTAAAGACATTAAATTAATCCCTGATCTTGTGAAGTCAGTTGAATTTATGTCAAAATCCTTTGATGAAATGTGCAAAGAAATGGCTGATTTAAAAAAATGAGGTCGAAAATCTCCGTACAGAGGCAAAAAATCTTCGCGCTGAAAATATTAAACTGAAATCCGATGTCACTGAGCTAAGAGATCAGTTTTCACAAATGGAACAGCATGCGCGTGAGTGTAATGTGGAGCTGCAATGTGTCCCAGAGCACACTAATGAGAACTTAATTTCTACTGTTCTACAGCTGGCAAATACAGTCGCTTTTCCTTTAGCCGAAAAGGATATTTTGACCTGCACCAGGGTTGCAAAGTCAAGCCCTGTGTTGAAGCGCCCGAAATCAGTAATAATCAGGCTTCCTTCTCCTCGCATCCGTGATGAATTTTTAGCCGCCTGCATAAAATTCAATAAATGTAATCCAACTGATAAGTTAAACAGTCATCACTTAGGGTTTGGTGGCGAAAAGCAAGCGATATTTGTTGCTGAACATCTCTCTTCGTGGAACAAAAATCTCCATGCGCAAGCTCGAGCAGTAAAAAGAGATAAGCAATATAAGTATTGTTGGATTCGCCGCGGCCGCATATTTCTGAGGAAGGATGACTCCTCTCCTGCTATATGGGTGAAAAGCACTAATATGCTTGAAGATCTTAGAAACTAGATTATGTCTACAACATAGCATAGTTTTAAGAAAGGCTTCTGTGAAAATGGCCGAGTTAAATATATATTACCAAAATGCTAGAAGTATCCGTGGGAAACTTCATGATCTGTATTTATCTAGTTTAAAATATAACTATGATATTATAGTGTTAACAGAAACCTGGCTTAACCAAAGTGTACTTGATGCTGAAGTTCTAAATAACACTTATAATGTATTTCGAAGGGATCGTTGTTCAACAAGTAATGTTAAACTGGACGGCGGTGGAGTTTTAATTGGTGTCTCTAAAAAGTTCCAATCTATACGTTTACATAAATTCGAAAGCTCTAATGAAGACTTATGGATCTCTGTAAATATCGAGCAAAAACCTTCTAAGGATATTTATATTTGTTGTCTCTATCTTCCCCCTCCGATAAAGTTTGACACACTGAAAAATCAGCTTAATTGTTTGAGTAACACCCTAATTTCTTTTAGCTGTAACGATGTAATCATACTCGGTGACTTTAATTTACCTTACTTATATTGGTCATGCTCTAACGATACTCATGCTTCTTTATCTAAATGCACATCTAATTCAGCTATGGCTAACATGCTTTTTGATTTTATGGCCCTACACAATCTCAATCAATTTAATCTAATCCATAATAAAGACAATAAAATCCTTGATCTTACCCTCTGCAATAATAAAAACCTTATAGTTCGCGAGGCCCCTGATCATTTATCTAAAATTGATTCATATCATCCTCCTTTAGTTTTGAGTTTGACACGTCCCTCAATTAATTACCTTCCTAAGAGATCCATGTCAAAACGTAACTTTTATCGCGCTGATTATCCAAAAATTATTACAGAGTTGAACAACGTAAATTGGAATCGTTTGTTGGGCCAGTTTGACAATATTGATACCATTGTTGAACAGTTTTACTCTATAATTAATACTGTTATCGAAAAATTTGTGCCACTTTCAAATACAAACAGAAGCACTTATCCTATTTGGTATACTACTAAACTAATTAAAATTATCAAGGAGACAGAAAAGTATCGGTTCAAATACAAAAAATATAAAAACCCTTTGGATGAACTGGATTACATAGAAGCTAGGAGAAGGTGTCACAAATTGATAAGCATATGTTATAAAAATTATAAAGAATCTTTGGAAACTTCCATCTGCAGTAACAATTTGAAAGCGTTTTGGACGTATGTTCGTAATAAACGAAAGACTGCTGAGACAATACCGAGTGAAATGTTCTACAACGACGTTAAATTAACTTCCCAGACTGCAATTTGTAATGCTTTTGCCAACCATTTCTCTTCAGTTTTCACACAAAATACCCCTAGCCAAATCAATTTTAACTATTCTTCTGATCCTGTTAATTTAACGAAGTATCCACATCTCTCGGGCGCTAATGTTCCGGTTTGTTGTACGTTAAGCAGTATCAGTGTTACTCAAACCTTGATCCATAAATCGCTCATGAAACTAAAAGCAAGTCTTGGTGCTGGTCCGGATGGCCTTCCTGCCATATTTATCATCAATTGTGCCAAAAGTTTGTCGATACCATTAAACATTATTTACAACCGTTCCCTGTTCTTGGGAGTGTTTCCACGCAAGTGGAAAATGGCCAATATTGTTCCAATACCCAAAAGTGGTAACGCCAATTCAATTAATAATTATCGTCCCATATCACTTCTTTCTATATTGGGCAAAGTGTTTGAGTCTCTCATTTGTCCTCACCTCTCTCATCACCTTAAATTTCTGCTGATACCTGAACAACATGGATTTCGTTCTAAAAAATCAACAATATCCAATCTTGCTTGTTATGTCTCTGACCTTACTGCATCTATCGACGATGGACATCAAACAGACGCAATCTATACTGACATAAGCAAAGCGTTTGATACAGTAGACCATGAACTATTGATCCATAAACTTCAGCTATTGGGACTTCATGGCAGTCTCCTCAAATGGTTCTCATCTTACTTAGGACATCGCCCTCAAAAAGTTGTTGTTTGTGGCTATGAGTCAAACGCATACATAGCTAGTAGTGGAGTTCCTCAAGGATCACATTTGGGTCCATTACTGTTTTTGGCATTTATAAACGACATTTCGAATGCAATTAAACACTCTAAATTTTTACTTTTCGCCGATGATTTAAAACTTTACAAAATTATACATGATTCTAAAGACTCGCAACTACTTCAACGTGATTTAGACAGTATCTTTCACTGGACAGTCGTTAATAAACTCCCTTTAAATGTTGAGAAATGTAAGCATATCAAATTCACTAAAAAGAAATACTCTATTTCCACCTCATATACCCTTGGAGTGAAGGTTTTGGATGAAGTAGACCATATAAGTGATCTTGGCGTTTTATTAGATAGCAGACTTTCATATACTCTCCATGTGAACAGCATAATAACTAGATCTTTTAAAATGTTAGGTTTTGTGTGGCGAAATTGTAAACACTTCAAAAATGTATTGGCATTAAAGCTATTATACATTGCATTGGTCCGTAGTATATTAGATTATGGGTCTAGCATTTGGAATCCGTTTTATCAAATTCATATCGATAGAATCGAAAAAGTTCAAAAACGCTTTGTTTACTTTCTTACCATTCACCAAAAGAAAAAAGACCAGCTGAAATTGTATCCGGATCGCTTATCTAATTTTTATTTGTTAAGTTTGGAAAATCGTCGTTGGATAACGGATCAAATTCTATTGTATAAAATTTTAACTGGCTTACTAGATTGTCCCGAACTCGTCTCTAGATTTTCTTTTACTGTCCCTCGGAAAGGTGCTAGAATAGTTAATTTTTGTCCATTTACTACTAAGAGATCTAGAACAAATGTTGGGTCTCACAGTTTAATTGCAAGAATCAGCCGAGAACACAACATATTGTATAAATCTGTGCCGGTTGACTTGCTAAATTGCTCGTTGCTTAGCTTCAAAAATTTAATGTTTAAGTTTAAAAATAAAACGTAAAGATTAGTTATATATGTGTTGGAAATTATACTTATTCTTAGTTACAGATCGAGCAAAGTTCTTTCAATAAATGTTTGAAACTTTTCTACAGGACTAATACAGTCTGGCATATATTAACTTATTGCGTGAACGCCTCCAAATTATATCACGATATTGTTTGCATAATTCACTGCGCTTGAAATTAACTTTAAATTATATACATGTTGAGTTTTCCTAACTTGGGCTTACATTATAGCTATAAGTTATAATATTTTTTAATTTATTGTAATCGTAGTGTTAAGTCTGCTGGAAAACCTAATAAATAAAATAAAAATAAAAATAAAAAATAATAAAATTCGCACACCATGTGCAGTTCGATCCAACTTGAGAGATAGGATAGTTTAAATCTCAAATTATAGTCGCAATTTTAATTTATTGCTAATTATTTGTCTGTTATTATTTGACAGTCACAATTATCTGTTAACTCCAAATGATTCTAACAGATGTCGATACCTTTCGACTGGGTTGAGTAAGTAATCAATAGATGGCGCTGCTATGAATGATTCTAACAGATGTCGATACCTTTCGACTGGGTTGAGTAAGTAATCAATAGATGGCGCTGCTATGGTAAATCTACGAACGTGTCATATAAGCTACATTTTAAGCGGGACTTTTATACCGGGAAAACTCATTCACGCGGGCGGAGCCGCGGGCAAAAGCTAGTATTTATATAAGAATATCAAGTAACTAACCAATCAAAAATAGTCCTACCTGCCTCTACATTTGGCTCTACTTTCCAAAATCTTTTTTGGGAGGTTTACCTTTAGCACAACTCTTATCGGATTTCTTACACTCATTCACATTCTTATTTTATATTAAAATCTGGAGCTGGTATATAAATTGAACCGGAAACAATAAATTTATGAACAAAATTTGAATGTATTATATAGTGTTATAAATAAGTACTAGCTTATTTGGGGACATGCGTAACAATTACTGAGATGTAATCAATAATGTCACTATAACAAGAAACCAGTCTAATTGATGCAGTGAAAGTAAACCACCTATTAGAAGAACAAAGACATTCCTTAATACTTCATTATGTGTTTACGAACAATATAAAGTTCTGATTATCGATTTTTTCATCGTTTAGATTAAATCTGTAAAGAATCGAATATCATAAACAGACCGTAGAATCAAAGTATCTTAATTAGAAAAAGCTCAATTACACAGCACATAAATTTTTCCAAGCACACGCAATCGACATTCGAATAGCATGGAAGATCAGAATAATCGATTTATCGAATGGAACCGCCTCGTCCCCTTTACATGACCGCCATAGGAAACACCAATTGAAAGTTCAAATGCATTTGTTTGTAAACATAAAACGGTAGACGAATCACTGGAATAAAGTCTACATTAACGGGTCAAAATACTGTTAATTCACTTTTCGAAAACGTCACTTGTCCTGCTAAACTACTTCGTACCACTTTTTAATCTTATCACGTATCAAAAACAGTACACCGGCATGGCATACCAACTATGTGCACGCTAATTTCAACTATAAAATGTTTTATTAGGGTCTAATTTAGTTTAGATGGTGTCCAGGTTGATATCGAATCGATTGATATGAGCATAGCGTGTCGACCCCAGCGCCTGTGACCTATAGAATCTCAGCGTAAGTTCGGTGAAAGTCGGGAGACACGGAATAAGAGCACGATTCGTTGTGTGATTGTTTGGTTTCTATCGACCACCGTGGTAGTATCGAGAAGACAAGGTATGGTATTCATTAGCTTAATTGGTATCTTAGTATTACTAAGAAAAAATGACTTTTTGAAGTGACCTAAAAGGTACAATCAGTACACATTACACAATGGTTTACGGGGTTGACCGGCTACGAGCGATTAAATTACTTAAGTTGAAAAAAACTCAGATTGCTTGATGAAAATTCTAAGTTGGCCTCTCAAGAAATGTAATTACTTTGAAGATTAATCTTATATTCCAATTCCGTGGCTAATGCTTTAAATTAAAGTAATTTAAAAGACAATAACATTCTTGGTGTCGACTACCGGTAGAGAGCGGTTCCCAAAGTGTTACATATTTAGTGTATAATTAAAATAAGTCAAGTTCTTTTTCTTTTGTTTATCCTCAAATACAGAGAAGCTGTAGAAAAGAACTGTCTGATAGACATTGCTTAAAAATAAATAATGAATCCATGGCCTCAATTTTTTTGTGACTTGTTTATGGTTTATCCATCACTCTGAGCGGCATCTGGACGAATCTCAATATATTTTTTTACTTAATTGAATGATGACTCACGAGACGTGCAGGTCGCTTGCTGGATGAAAGGGGTCACAGCTGGCCAAAAACAGTAGCAACTTCAACAAGAACTTAGAAAAACAAAATACTGCGTGCAGCGTGTCACTGCACTGCGCTCTCCAACTAGAATCATCTATTACACTAATATAGTTTTCTACAAACATGGCCTGAAGGCCAAAATATGCAAAACGATGATACTTAGATGAAATGTGCAAACGAGGAACATATCCACAACTCAATTATTTTCTTTCCATCATTCTTTCCCGTAGGAGCATACAGGAGACCAAAATACTAAATAGTTTTTTTTTGCGTTGCTGCAACATCTTATTTGCTAGATTTAAATCTTTTTTTAGTAAATGCTTTATCTGCGATTGCGTGATAATTTGTCTGAAATTAAATTTGTAAAGTGGATGTATTTGGGACAATGATTATAGAGGTTTATATAGAGGTAAAGATTTTTTGTACTAATCGATGTTAATGATCACATAATTGTTATTGATTACCATTTATTTTGTAGACGAGACCTGAGATGTGTTCATCACGCGACCAATTACTTTTTACAGTACTATCTATATAAATAGTTAATCATCATTTTGAATCGATTCTAATTTTAAATTAATCAATAAGTACACAACTTAGAGTTGCTAACGAACACAATATCTCTTACGATTGAAAAGATTACAAAATTTTATTTTCCAATAACCGTATCATCCAAAACACCCTCTCACACTCAAACACAAACTATTCAAAGTGCTAAACAAAATATCAGGAACCGCTAACTGTTATGAAACGTTACGTACTGTTACAGTAAGTCTGAGTAAAGTTCGCCGGACCCTTAACTAGGGCACTCGGCACCGTTAGATGACCCTGACCGTGTCGTCGATGGCAGGTTACTACTCAATCCATCGCTCAACTGCTTTGGGAATACAAATTAGTTTCAAGGGCTACCGTGGAGTGACTCTGACTCGTGACTCATTCTTTTCGAGGATTCCGGTTGCTAATTTGGGTTTGTGTATGTCTCTTAAGGAGGTAGAAATTGAAGTTTCTAAAAATGTATTGTTACGGAAGTAAATACGACACCCGTCTCTCGTAAGAGGTAAGTTGAGTTGTACCTACCAAATAAATCAACGATTTTTTTGCTAACTTTATCTGATAGAGTGCTAACTTATCTTATTTGTCAACAACAAGAAATTTAAATTCTCCGCAAATAATAGTCGGTATTTTATTTATTTATTTAAATTGAAGCGTCACAAAATTATAAGCGGAATATCAAGAAAAAGCAATTACATAATTATAAAGTTAAAGAAATGATGAGCGAATAATCCAACAATGCTAAACATACTACGCACAACGTTACAAAAACCAAATAACTAGGCACCAGACAATAATGCAGATTAAACTAGATAATTGACGGTGTAAAGTATGTAATCAAGTTAGATTACAGCAATTATGACGACATTAGTAGAGGAGGAAGTGGATATGACAAAATAATTAAATGTTGTACATTTCCCATCAAAACTACCAATTGTTGTACGGTCAATGCCGTCAGGACAGTTATATCATAGCTCCATGTACTTGGCGTTTCGTTAGCTGTGACTCGGTGTGAAATCTTTAATTTGTAATCACCGCTATGATTCGACAAAAAATGTTGATAAATGTGGCCAATTTTTCGACGTCGTATTCACGTAACAAAATGGCGAAGAAAATAGTACCGAAGTGAGTTACATACTAATATCTTCTTATGTCTTTTTATTGGGTTTTTGTGTCACGACCCACGGGGTCTAGAAGACATCACGTGTTTGACATTTTAATTTCTTATGGTATTTCGCAACGTACAAGTGAGTTAACATCAGCGGTTAAATATACCTCCTCTCTTCAAGGTACACGAAAGCTACACACATCTAATTTGTTCAGATTATTTAATACGAGCTTTTGCCCGCGGCTCCGCCCGCGTGAATGAGTTTTCCCATGATAAAAGTCCCGCTTTATATTTTCCGGGATAAAAAGTAGCCTATGTGTTAATCCAGGACATAATCTACTCGTGTGCCATATTTCATCGAAATCCGTTCAGAAGATTTTGTGTGAAAGAGTAACAAACATCCATACATCCATACTTACAAACTTTCGCGTTTATAATATTAGTAGGATTCGATTTTAATATAAATTAAAAAATAATATCTATAGGTTAGGTCCGACATGGCTTTGGCGCTAGACTTTTTTTGGGCACGCTATCCCTACTGCACCTGATTGTAACTGTCGAATAGGGTGCAGAATGCAGATAGAATGTCGATGTAGATGTGAGAAGTATAAGACGATTATTATTATTGTTCTTCTTCTTCAGCCTTTGGAAGTCCACTGCTGAACATCGGCGTCCCCAAAGATTTCCAAACCAACCTGTAGAAGCGGCCTGCATCTAGCGGGTTCTTGTATTTATTCCTCACGATTATTATAATAGTTCGTTATTGAAAGTGCAAGATTCAAGTTATGTTTCGGTGAAATATTATCATTATAATTTATAACCTACTAGTCATTTAAGTTTCTCGGAGTTTTAGATCTCTTTGAATTCTTGCCCTTCATATGATAAACGGAACCAATATTGGTGCGTACAACTCTTAGAAAATTGCTAATTCCTTACAAGATTCTAGTGGCCATCAGACCATAACCTGATTCTATGTCACAACACACCCGTTACGTAGTAGTGTTAAAGACGTTAGACATCGCCATAAAGAACGAGCTGTCTGCAATGTGTCTATGGTTTTTGTGAAGATACCACACTCTGTGACCGATAATAGAACGTTTGTCGGCGAATTCAATGTATCTAGAAGCAACTGAATTAAGTCAGACCGCACAAAAAAACGGGCTTGCGAAAAATATGGCTGGAAATATTGCTAATATTTGAATTGTTGATGATGGTTTCTTTGTTTTTGTATTTTGACAGGAGAAAAAGCATCCTACCGCGCATTGTGAATATATAACATATAATAAACAATATATAACATCTTGCAATGTAGAGTGTTCATTAACTATGTTTTTAAGGAACTAGATACCATTTTGTTTTCTTCATATATAACTGGTAAACTTGCAGTGCAAGTGAATAGTCGACTAGTAACAGCCGATGGTCGTCGTGATATTAATAGAGTTCGGTTCAAATACCCTTTCTTGTGAGGTCGAGAGGGTGGAGTTAGATCAGAGTCAATAGTAATGAATAGCTGCCCACACATATTTCCGCACCAATAATAAGTGACATACCCGCGCAATTTATTGCTATATCAATATTATCTACATGCGCCTCCATAAATCCTTAAGAAAGTTATATGCTTCCTACACTATCCACTCAGTAATTTAATACAGTAACATTTACTAAGCCAACTTAAATGACATCCAAGGAAATTATTAGTTTTCAAGCAATTACGCAGACTACATTTTAAGGCCAGTGTAAATAAAGTTATGTAGTTAATTGCTGCATTTACAGGCGTGGGCTCCACTAAATGGTACACTTTTACAGTGTTTATAGCTTGAGGGAAACGCCCAAGCGCTCGCGTGCCTCAGTCATTTACTATTTCCTAGTAACAAACAAGAGAGAACAGCCATTTATGTTAATTCACAAACTAGCTTGGAATCCATGTGCCGTTAGTACTTGTTGGTAATCGACGGAGAGGAAGGTACTGAACCGTTATTCTATCGTGTTCGATATCCACGAAACCAGAATATTTTCCGAAGGGGAAATGCGCATCGTTTGTTCTATTGATGCCAATGCTCATAAACTAACTAGTGCTAAAGGATATACAAAAAAATATCGTGTTTTTGAAGAATTATAAAGATTTCCATTAAACATTCGCTACTGGTCTACTATCCATTATGTCACGTGTTAGTTATCTCAATTCTGGAATATTGCTCAACGGTTTCGAATCCGGTTTATAAAGTTTTTATAGATTTCATTGAACGTATTCATAATTAATTCCTAAAGCATATGCATTGTGTAATGGCAAAATTAAACTTCAATCTTCATAATAGATGCGCCGTGAGGGATCAGATGCTCTTTTATAAAATGATTAATAGTTTAACAGATTCAATACCTTTATTAAAAAAAAAACAATTGTTCGAGACTTGGAGCAAGGAATAAATGTCTTTTCTATAATCCCTATATGAGGACTGAGTACTGCAACAACAATTTTATTTCCCGTGTTTGCAAAGCTTATAAATAACTAGCTGTTGCCCGCGGCTCCACCCGCGTGTATGAGTTTTCCCGGGATAAAAGTCCCGCTTTATATTTTCCCGGGATAAAAAGTAGCCTAAGTACTCCTTATTACATCAGCTACCTGCCAATAAAAGTCCCGTCAAAATCGGTCCAGCCATTTCAGAGATTAGCCGGAACAAACAGACAGACAGACAGACAAAAATTGTAAAAAAAATTATTTTGGTGTATGTACCGTATATATATTCATATACATGTAGTAAAAAACGGTTATTTCAATATTACAAACAGACACTCCAATTTTATTTATATGTATAGATGTATAGATGATACATTATCCGATCTTGATATATTTAATTTAACCTTTAATCAGTTTAGAAAACGGGTAATGGAAATAGTTTGCAAGCAATGAGACTATTGATAACTTATGATGGCATTGTATTATGTTTTTGTTTGTTTTTAAATTTCATGCGTAGCTTGTGAGGTGACTGCTTTCGGTGGGTGATTTGTTCAGACCGGCCAGGAGGAGGCATTCATTACTATATTACAGGATTACAGGACTCTCCCTGGCCTCTTCTGAATTGTTCCGTGTACCTATCTATACCTATGTATCGGTATACCTATTTGCCCATCTAAATTATAATGCTTAGTCAGTTTTGCGTTAAGAGCGAATTTAATTGTGGAAACTTAATTTAGCCATGTACTACCTAATTTGTTTTATGTTATGTTTTTCTTTATTTATTTGTATGTTTCCCTTAAAAACCAATAAATAAATAAGTTATAACATGCAAATGACACAATCTAATGACGCATAGTTCAATTATAACTTAACGAATTACCTACCACCTAGTCCTACAAACTCCGTGATATATATTGGTAACAAAATTTTATATTTTCCTATAAATCAAGTTCTTTTGCTACTATTTCAAGAGCTAATTGGTCTTGAAACAGCGACCAAATAATTGATGTTCAGTCGTTGCTGAAGGCACTGAGAATAAAATAAGTACACAATTTTATTGTGACTCCAGAATCTTCGCCAAGAATTCCAAACATATTTTCATTGACATTGTAGAACATAAAATACGTGTATCGTGACTTTTGAGAGCAGCTAATACTTAAAGTCTGGAAAGTCGAACATATAGGTATATCTACGATTTACTGTCGTGTAGGGTCTTAAGTTTTTACTTTGGGATTTGGAAGCATAATACAATATTCTTACGTCTGTCAATTACTTTTGGCAGTTTTCCATAATTTATCTTAATTACATGTCCAAGTACTAGGCTAACATAACTAAAGCTCAGTGTTTTGATTTAATTCTGACTCACCCATAAAATAAGCGCAGCCTTGGTTCTATGGCTGAACAGTATTTCTTGGAGCAATTCCTGAACTTGAAACGCACATAAATAAACCAAGGGAAAAACTAGTAGTGCTTATTCACAATAGTAATAATAAAAACGTTAAAATCCGCTCACCCACGATACACGATTACTATCGCGAAGATCGTGGGAATGAATTGCAAAAACGAAACGCGCGAGCGCAAGTGACTACGAGTGTTTCACAGTGTTTTGACAAAGCTAGCGGAACGACATAAACTAATGGGGACGGATTTGCAGAAGACATATTTTTTGGTAATTATTTAAAAATTGGGACAGTTGAGAGGGAATTTTTCTCATTTGAAATTATATTTCGATATTCATGGATAGAATCATCTAAATATCATTGCTTAATATACTTCCAAACTAACCATAGAAGGTATCTGAATGTAAAATAGACATTATCAGCTTTATTACGCAAATTCAACAATTTCTTAAATCTTTCACAATATCTGTACCCAATTAACCCCCATAACAAAGGCAATGTCAAAATATATCAGGGACAGTTAGTGCTAGACTAAGGATGCTGTGGGCAACCGTGGGTGCCGTTATGCCAAAGATCACGGACGGGCATAATTCGAAGCAGCTATCAGAGTAAACCGGCTAGCAGGCTGTTTTAGCCACTCTCTAACCACATGGGTTATGCAAGTAAAACATTTCTTATAACTTAATTTAAATTTACCTGCAGTAAAATTTAGTATATAAAACAAAAGTATATGTAAACCATTGATTAGAATCGAAATGAATCCAAGATACATAAATTCTATTCTTTAAAAAACGAAAGATGCTAGAGTGAAATTATATTATCTTCAAGCCCTGTAGTATATTTTTTATCAAGTTTGTCGTTATAGTGTAAAAGATAAATCTGTACGAACCTTAGAAAAGATCTAAAAGCGCGTATTATAAAGCGATCGTGTACCATTTTATAACATTTGCTTAAACAGAACCGGTGAATAGATAAAAACAACTTAATTGTGGAATGATAGTAGACGCGGAAGTAAGTCGCGGTGTATCGAACCTGCGCTATTCACAAGCAAGTGCAATCAACCTCGACGCATTGTTTCAGCTTCTATAATGTTGCATCTCCGACCTGCAGGCTATACTGCGGATTAAATGACGAGTGGGACTTGCGTTAAAAGGAAAAAATATCTAGGAATGAGATTCTTTCATGTTACCTGACTGGCTTTTTCGCATCGAACTTAGTAGAGTTGAGATGGTTTTGTGTTCGATCCCCTGTTTGGACAATCAGAAGTGCGAGATTCCGACTTACATCAGACGTGACGTTTGCCGGGACTTCAATTTATGGCCGAAATGGTGACTAACACGTCTTTAAACACAATAAAAGCATATTATTATATTAAAACATAATAAATAGGAACGTTGAATCATTGTGTGATTATTCAATCCAATTCCTTCCAGAATTTAATTTTTTTTATACCGATCACAAAATATTTTAGCTCAGCTCTTATAGTTCGTGCTTATGTGCTCGTTTCTCAGATAGCAAGCGGTCTTGACCCGGCAGGGCCCGCAGGCTCTAATAAAATAGCGAAGGACAGGCACACTGGATTGTCTGAGGCCTACTTTATATTGTTGGATGCACGAACAAAGATAAATTGAAACGACAGCCCCACCATAAAGCAACAATGCCTTATACTATTCATAGGCGGAATGCACTATACCTATACTATTAAATATTTAGTGTTCACTTCATATAAGAAAAAAACATCATAGTATTGTAGTAGAAACTTTAAAAGGAACTTATTTTGTCTAATAGTCTACTAACGTAGATATACCATGACTGTTTCTATAAGTGACAATTAAATTCCAAAAGGTAACCAAGATTAATTAATGCATATCAGCGGCAGTAACAGATAAAATCTATAAGCTGAAGTATCCAGTGCATTTTCACAGTTGACTTTAAATTATCCTAAGACTCGTTGAAATAAACCAGCATTTCCGAAAAATTATCGACACACTTATATGTCGTCAAATTAGTAAGATGTTAAAGCATAAAGACCGTTAAATAGAACCAAATAAGTTATTTTTCACGCCAGGTACCGGATTAAGTTACCTCCCTTTTTTCAAACATGCAATGGAAGTGAATTGAAATCAATCAAGCATTGCGAACAGAATGGGATACATTATTTAATAGATATTAGAGAATGTGTTAAAAAAGTTTTAATGGAGTGTAGATGGTTGTTGGACAAAAAACACGAGGGTCCGCGTGCTGTCGGAATGTGACATTCCTAGACTGTATGCCGCGCGCCTTTGCCTGTTAGCGACTGTTAGAAAACATGTCAATTTTAAAAATCTTCACGACGTTTTAATTTTAACTTAGACCATAATAAAGATTTGATGTCCAACAATTTCATCCCGTTTTTATGATTTGATAAAAAGTATTTTTGCTGCACGGGTGACCATCGAAGAATAAGGGTACAGGATTTTCAAGACTTCATCAATTAAGTGCAAAGGAATCATGGTCTATAATGCTCTGGAATTAGACTACCATAACACATCTTCAAATGACGAATCTCAACAACATCTGCCTCTACGAACTAGGAATAGGTAAACGATAGTCGGTTTTCCATGATCGCATCAAAGGCCTAACAATATGGTGCAGGTAACTGTAGTGTGAAGATAGATGTACAATTACGGGTGGTATGCTGGTCATTTAGACAAGCGGGTATCGTGAGTTGACGGCGTAACATCCGCGATGACACGCGTCGTCACTTCCGGTATTAACGACAAGTTTTGCAACTATTGTCTAGGTTTGAATCATAGATTAATAGCCCGATTTTAATTAACGATTCGATCGGTAACCTCGTTCAATAGTACCAAGAATAAACCGATCAAGTCATATGCGAACATGTCAAACTTTATTATTTATTTAATTAAGACGCGAAACAGAGTACAATCATTACAATTTTTTATAACATACACTTAAATTATACAGTTATTTTATTCTGGTCTTTCGCTATAAAGAAGATTGTGATTGGGATCGTTTGATAAGATCGACCAACAATACCTATAGCTGGTGCATCTCATAGACGTTTCTATAGACATCATCGTCTTTCCATCCTTTTTCTTACGTATAAAACCAATTCAAATTGCCTTAAGCTGTAAATTTTTGGTTGTGATAGATATTGATGTGGTAGATATTAAGAATTACGTTGGCGACGTCGTCTATGTCATGTCTTGTTATTAGCAAAATACTAGTCACCCAAAGTATTGTGTAGTGATAACACTATTAAGTCAACAGCACCAAGTCCCAGGTTCATTCCTGGTTACATAAACGGTAATGAATTTAAAATATATTTGGTTAATTTTAACGTTTAATTAATTTGATATAATTACCACTGTTTGTATTTAAACAATAAATTAATAAATCTGTCCCCATGTCGCCTACAGTATATTATTATACAAGAATGAGAGACATACCTTAACGTTTTTATATCTCGATCACTACCCAACATCGATGTAGGTGCAATGATTCGAGGTGCTAATATTTCCAACACACGAGGACGATATAAAGTGAAGAAAGTTCACATTTGCAATAACATAAATCATAGTTGAACCAAGGTTACGCATTGTATTCTTAGTTATTCTGAACTTGTATATCCAATATGCTAAACTAGCTTTTGCCCGCAGCTCCGTCCGCGTTAAATAGTTTTTCCGGGATAAAAGTTCCGCTTGATATTTTCCCGGGATAAAAAGTAGCCTATGTGTTAATCCAGGACATGACCTAACCGTATACCAAATTTCATCGAAATCGGTAGAGCAGTTTTTACGTGAAAGAGTAACAAACATACATTCTTACAAACTTTCGCATTTATAATATTAGTAGGATAATCTAGTTAATAATTTAATGCATGAACTGTGTAAAAGTATATAAATAACCACAAATTAATTTAAAATTTTATATTAAATTTGATATCATCAATAAAATACTGTGATAAAACATAATCTGTACTTATTTTGCTAAAACATCATTTTATCAAACCGAATCATCTCTGCTTCCTTGGCCATTCCATCTGACAATCTTCGGCAGTCTATGTAAAAGACATTAGCAACTCGGAGGGACCACCGTTAGACTAACAACGGGAGCGACGCACTCCGCCGCTTCGAGGAAACGTTGTGCTTCACTGGGCCTCACTTTTTACCAGCGAGGAACTGCGCTTTTCAAGATTACGAAAAAAAAATAGCGTAATAATCCATTTTGCTGGTTTATTTTAGATTAGTTTCTGGTGAGGATTAGTAGGCAGTTGTGCGTAGAGAACGTGAAATATTGGAGATTTACGACTTTTTAGAAAATATTAAGAGTATAGCTTCAAATATAAGTTTTATAAACATTGAGAACAATTGGTTAATACTAATTTTGGTAACTTGTGATTCCTAATTGTGGTAATTGGAGAAAGCATTGGGGAATTCATACACTGAAGTAGTCATTCAATTAACCCAGAATACTATGGACGACTGTATGGGAATTTACAATGTTAGTCAAATTATGGCCATTGTTTAGGAAAGCTTAGATATCACAGGCAGTACCTACGAAGTTTTGGCGTCTATATATATCATATATATATATATATATATATATATATATATATATATATATTTACATCCAGCAACGCATTTGGCTTCATGCACACCGTGCATCATTACGGCGTCCCCCAATTCCACTTAAATTTTTTAGGATGTCTTTGTGAATATTGCTTAGTTTTTCGATTTTCTGCTTCATGGGATAGTTTATTTTCCTGCAATTTTATTTGGGGCAATATTCTTTTTGCAGTCATGCCCAGACATTTTTGAACCCCGCTACATGGTCATAGATTTTTGGTTTCCTGGATATATTGATCATGATATACCTAATGCGTCGCCTATTTAACGTCCTCACGGGATGGTTGGTATTTGGGAGTGCGACGTTGCCAGCTTTGGGTTTACTTATCTCTTTCTTTTACTATCGCTTGTCGCATTGTCTGTTGTTTACCGTTTCAACTTCAAATCTACTCGTAGGAGCTATACCTGAACGGATGCCCGATATTTATATATGTACCTACGAGTATCTTATCCTATCCTTCTAAAATTGTAAATATGAAAATCTTCTTTGTTGAACTGAGGATAGATGGATGGATTGATTGTTTTGTCTCTCTTTCACGCAATAACTACTGAACGGACTTTATTTATTTATTTCAACTTTGTATACAGTAAATGAATACAGGTGCCTTATGACTTAATGCCTGAGGCATTCTCTAACAGTCAACCTTTGGGTGATGCAGAATTAGTAAGGTCGCCAGACTTCATGGGGAAGTGTTCATTTTGAGCGGTTGCTTGAGGGTGATACCCCTGGTGTTGCAAGCATCCGTAGGTGGTGAGAATCGCTTCCTATCAGGGGGGCCACATACCTGTCTGCCACGTTATCATATAGCTGCTGGACGTCCGTAAATAGCTATTGGACGTCCGTATATAGGTATTGGACGTCTGTATATAGGTATTGGACGTCCGTATATAACTATTGAATGTCCTTGTACAGCTATCGGACGTCTGTATATAGCTATTGGACGTCAGTATATAGCTATTTGACGTCCGTATATAACTATTAGACGTCCGTGTACAGCTATCGGACCTCCGCATATGACTATTTTATTTTTATTTTTAAGCTATTGCATAGCTTCTAATGCAGGCCTTGAGCGTGGAGACCGAATCCAGAAATTCCGTAACGAAAATAACCTGACATCTTTTTTATCTTACTAATATGAACCTTAAATACAATGCGTAGATGCTATAATTCTTGAAACGAGTATATTTTTATTTATTTTATTTATTAAAGTCATTAAAACCATTTCTTACTAATCTAATATGAACCTTAAATACATTGCGTATAAGCTATTTCCCCAGCGTTGGCACGGCACGAGTACAAAAGAATCGAACGTAACATTATTTTTTCATATTTTGATTTATTCTACTTTGGTTGTGATGACCACTGCATTTGTGACATTTATCAATAACAAGACTAAACGTGCGTTTCTCGCGTTAAAAAATCTATTTTATGTGGTAAGCGTAAGATCGAATTTGTGTTTATTCAATCAAAATTTGTGATAAAAAATGCTATGCAATAGCTTTACCGCGGCAGTCTCCGAGTGCCACACGTATTTTTTATTTTATTTATCCGGTATAAAAAACAATTGTACAATAAGTTTTATACAAATAAGATTACATATAGGAGATAATTGTACAACTAACAACATTATCCACAGTTTATACATTCGTATTTATGAATATTTGGAGCACATGCACCTGGTGAAACAAGACTAAAGGAAAATTCTAAACTACTACCATACCATACGAGCCCCGTTTTATGTACTGCTCACTGTTGAGCACGGGCCTCCTCTACTACTGAGAGGGTTTAGGCCTTAGTCTACCACGCTAACGCATCCACAGCGGTGGGCATAATTGATAAACAATAGACACAATTTCGAAAAATCAGAGGTGTGTGCCTTGGGTGTTGAACCTGCGGACATCCGTCTCGTCAGACCGTTCCATTCCTAACTAGGCTATCGTCCACTTTTGGTTACTGGAAGTCCGTATATAGTAATTAGACTTCTGTATATAGCTATTGGACGTCCATATATAGGTATTAGACGTCCGTATATAACTATTGGACGTCCGTGTACAACTATCGGACCTCCGTATATAACTATTACCATACCATACCAGCCCTGTATTATGTACTGCCCACTACTGAGCACGGGCCTCCTCTACTACTGAGAGGGTTGAGTCCTTACTTCACCACGCTGGCCTAATGCGGGTTATCAGACTTTAAATCCCTTCGAAATTATTTTTGAGAAATTCTCAGGTATGTAGGTTTCCTCATGATGTTTTCCTTCACCGGTAAAGTGAACGATAGTTGATTAACAATACACACGTCACTTCGAAAAATCAGAGGTGTGTGCCTTGAATGTTGAACCTGCGGCCATCCGTCTCGTCAGACCGTTCCATTCCCAACTAGGCTATCGTC
Source organism: Sphinx pinastri (assembly GCA_947568825.1). Lineage (NCBI taxonomy): Eukaryota > Metazoa > Arthropoda > Insecta > Lepidoptera > Sphingidae > Sphinx > Sphinx pinastri. Next base: position 11,876,856 of record OX387630.1, read on the forward strand.
CACTTTTGGTAATTGAAAGTCCGTATATAGTAATTAGACGTCTGTATATAGCTATTGGACGTCCGTATATAGGTATTAGACGTCCGTATATAGCTATTGGACGTTTGTGTACAGCTATCGGACGTCTGTATATAGCTATTGGACGTCCATATATAGGTATTAGACGTCCGTATATGAGCTAGCTAGCAGCTGGACGATAGTTGGGAATGGAATAGTTTAACGAGACGGATGTACGCCGGTTCAAAACTCAAGGCACACACCTCGATTTTGTTAAAGTTATGTGTGTATTGTTTATCAATTATCTAGCGTGAGGAAACCTACATACCTGAGAATTACCCAAAAAATATTTTCGAAGGTAATTGAAGTCTGCCAACCCGCACAAGGCCAGCGTGGTGGACTAAGGCATAAACGCTCTCAGTAGTAGAGGAGACCCGTGCTCAGCAGTAGGCAGTATATAATACAGGACTGGTGGTATGGTATGGTACAGCTATCGGACATCCGCATATAGCTATTGGACGTCCATATAATGATCTGCGATGGTGAATATTGTGTTGCTTGCGGTATGTTATGATTTATTGACACAGATTTAATGAGCGAGCTGGCAACGTCGCAACTGCGGACGCCAAATACGCGGAATCGTCGTCAGAAAATTACCGAAGTATACGGCTGTCGATATACGCGCTGCAGCAGCGCCTCACCCCGGCAGAGATTTTTTCGTGAACTATCCAATATATAATTGCAGCCAATGGATCGATTTTTTGGCTTCCATCGATTTTTGTTCTACAGCTAGCCAGGACCAATAGGACCTAAGTGACACTGGCCAAAAAAGTGGCGTCCGGTATGCGGACGTCAAAAGTCGGTGGACGCCAATTTAAATGCACTTTCACCTTCAGCGGACGGAAGTTTGTTTGCGGGATAAATATATTATTAGGATAAAAGTTTTGTAACGGTATTTGTAGCGTGCTAACCAGATATGAAAATCAGTCGAAATGTCAAACTAATAGTGGAAGTGTCAGTTGGGTGTATAAAAAGGCTGCCGTATCGATGTGCACGCTCATTCCGGCTCATTCAGACTCATTCTGCTCATTCGTGCTGAGTCTTAGTAGCAGTTCAGTAAGTTGATCATTGACTTTCATGCTGGTCGGTTAGTTGCTGATATCTTTGTAAAAGTATTTCTGTTAAATGTGTTTATGTAAAACCAGTGATAAATGTGTTAATGTAAAAACAGAAATAAATCGTTTTTATTTAAATCAAAATGGCTTCTGTTTCTAACATCAGAACTGGGATAAACAATCAATGCCCACAGAAATAGATTGTGCTCACTACATATGTACGCTTTGTGGAATACATCGTACGAGGGAGATATTTGACTACCCGCAATTTACGTGAAAAAAGAAATTGCGCTGAGTAATGTTGGAATAAGGATTAGACTACAACGTGAATAAAAGTGGACAAGTGTGAAACATAGCCATCGCATGTTCATTTCTGAAGTCATGTGCATACCGCTTCAAATGAACAAGGATCTGCGTGTGTACCGTGATCAAACTGTTTGTGTACCGCGATCAAACTGTTGGTGTTCAAACGTTCCTGTTGGTGTGCAAACGTTCCTATTGGTGTGCAAACGTTCCTGTTGGCGTTCAAACGTTCCTGTTGGCGTTCAAACGTTCCTGTTGGTGTGCAAACGTTCCTGTTGGTGTGCAAACGTTCCTGTTGGCGTTCAAACGTTCCTGTTGGCGTTCAAACGTTCCTGTTGGTGTTCAAACGTTCCTGTTGGCGCTCAAGAAGATGTGCTGCGTATGGTGCGTCGTAGTGGGTTTCCCGGGCAACGTGACTGCACGGTTGTGTAGTACCGGTTGATGCCAACTGCTGCATCAAATATCACGTGTGGCTATCTGTGACGACAGATATGATGCTTACTGCAGCGGTAGAGGAAGTCTGGTATCGTATGACCCATAACCCTTGTTTGAGGGTTCTGGTTTCTTTTATTTCTTGGTAACCTTTACAAATATTGAGATCTTGTTTAACAAGGCATGTGCAGACATGGATTAACGACCATTTTGTGGTTATTGTTGGTACAGAGCCGTCCCTAAACTTAAGGACTTGGAGTAAACTACCTGTTGTAGTAAACAATGACTGTACATGGCCTTGGGTGACAAAAGTGATCTAGGTGCACAGTGTTCGGTCTGAAGGACTGCTGGCCTTTCTTGGTCAAGGTTTCGGATCGCAACACTGTACTGTTTAAAATTTTGGATTAAGAGTGAGTCAAGCGATAATTTTGAGGTTGTCCTCATGTTAAGATGAACTACTGAATTCCTAGTCAAAGTTTGATGCGAATCTTAATCAAAGGTCAGAATAGGCCGAACGGTGTGTTTCTGTTTTGGTTTTTCTTTGCTTGCAGGAACAAGAGATCTGTGTAGTGTGTGCCCAGTGCAGAGCAGCGTACTCCATGCTGTGCGGACCAGCGTACTCCATGCTGTGTGGAGACGCGCGGTCCATGCTGTGCGGATACGCGCTCGAGGGCGTGCGGGTACGCGCTCCTGTGCGTGTGGATACGCGTGCCTCTGGCTGCGCTGGAGAACTGCGCGCTCCTGGCGCTGCTGAAATGCGCGCTCCTGGCGCTGCTGAAATGCGCGCTCGTGACGCTGCTGAACTGCGCGCTCCTGGTGATGCGCTGCGCTGCTGAACTGCGCGCTCCTGGCGATGCGGTGCGCTGCTGAACTGCGCGCTCCTGGTGATGCGGTGCGCTGCTGAACTGCGCGCTCCTGGCGCTGCTGAAATGCGCGCTCCTGGCGCTGCTGAACTGCGCGCTCCTGGCGCTGCTGAAATGCGCGCTCCTGGCGCTGCTGAAATGCGCGCTCGTGGCGCTGCTGAAATGCGCGCTCCTGGCGCTGCTGAAATGCGCGCTCCTGGCGCTGCTGAAATGCGCGCTCGTGCCGCTGCTGAACTGCGCGCTCCTCGCGCTGCTGAACTGCGCGCTCCTCGCGCTGCTGAACTGCGCGCTCCTCGCGCTGCTGAACTGCGCGTTCCTCGCGCTGCTGAACTGCGCGTTCCTCGCGCTGCTGAACTGCGCGCTCCTCGCGCTGCTGAACTGCGCGCTCCTGGCGCTGCAGGCTGCGCGAATACGGAACGACACGCTCCACTATGCTTACAGTGGCACGGATATCAGGCACAGGCGACTGGCAAGCTCGACTCCGGCATGCGCGGGCCTTATCGTGTGGTCAAAGCGCTTCCCTATGGCCGATATGAGCTAAAACTGCTGGCAGGCTCCTATGGCAAATCAACGCAAGCTGCGGCCGAGTTTATGGTACCGTGGCGCGGGGAGTGGACTCCTGAGACGTGCGCTGTATACTTCGAGGGTGAACATGCATGTGTATGATAAGCTAACGTCGTGCCTATGTCATACATATGTAGATTTTTCATGTTACGCTAACGTCGTGCCTATGACATGTGTGTGAGAAATAAGCTAACGTAGTGCCTATGTTTCTCGTTAACGGAGATAGCTAACGTAGTGCTTCCTCTCTGGTGTGTGGTGAACATGCCTGTGTATGATAAGCTAACGTAGTGCCTATGTTTCTCGTTAACGGAGATAGCTAACGTAGCGCTTCCTCTCCGGTGTTTGTGTGAACTATAGTACTTATGGTTCACTGTGTGAGATGATATAAAGCGCTGAAGATTTATTTTCAGTGTTTCTAATTAAGATGTTGTTTATGTTCTCAGGCGCAGATAGCAATGATGATAATTCGGAGTCCACGCCTGAGCGATCCGCTGTGCCCAGCGGAGAGCCTTTTGACGAGAGGATGACGGAGCCTGTACCTGGCACTTTCAGATCTGCAGAAGAGATCGAAACACGAGAGAACGAGGACGTCCTCCAGTCAGGAGAGGCCGTATTAGGATAAAAGTTTTGTAACGGTATTTGTAGCGTGCTAACCAGATATGAAAATCAGTCGAAATGTCAAACTAATAGTGGAAGTGTCAGTTGGGTGTATAAAAAGGCTGCCGTATCGATGTGCACGCTCATTCCGGCTCATTCAGACTCATTCTGCTCATTCGTGCTGAGTCTTAGTAGCAGTTCAGTAAGTTGATCATTGACTTTCATGCTGGTCGGTTAGTTGCTGATATCTTTGTAAAAGTATTTCTGTTAAATGTGTTTATGTAAAACCAGTGATAAATGTGTTAATGTAAAAACAGAAATAAATCGTTTTTATTTAAATCAAAATGGCTTCTGTTTCTAACAATATATATATATATATATATATATATATATATATATATATACACACACACACATACACACACACACACACTCACACACACACACACACACACATATATAGTCAGGTACAACTATGAATACAAGTGAACAACCCGCTGTCATCCAGATACTTCTAAGAGCACAATAATATATATAGAAATGTGTATTTTATATGAGCAATGCATAATTATATTTCATAACATTTGTTGATAAACAACGTTAAAGAGTAAGTAAGTTATGCATGCTCCTCAGCATCGAAATAAGCTTGGATGTAAGCCAATGTTCCTCCAGACGGAGAGCGTCAAGAAGAAAGCTATCTTTCTTTAAAAGCCCCAAACAGCCCATAGACTGCGTTCTTTGTTTAAGATAAAGAAGCCCTTAGCAGTTTATAAAATAATACCAAAGTACTTATATCCCAATAAATTATATCATATCAAACAAACTAACACAAAGTAACTGCACACGTCTTCTTATATAATATGTTAAACGATAACAAATTGAAACTTTATAAAGGTAATGCAATGTATATTGCGCAACACGCGAAAGTGCGCGTCCGAGCGGATCCGCACCGCCCATCTCAATGGGTATCAAATGTTTTACCGGTTCCTCAAAGCCGGCAGTTTTATGATCATGCCGGAAAGTAGTAAGATCTTGGTAGATCAAGCTTAATAGATTCCAGATAATGTATACCTACTTCCAAGCTATGTTATACTGACAATCAGATCTTCACAGATTGGATGGAATATTCGAGTTTAAAACAATTTTATACTATAAAGTGTGTGGGTTTGGATGTGGAAGGTAATCTCGGGAACTATTAAACTGATTACAAAAATTCTTTATCTATCAGAAATCAACATTATTTTTAAATATTTCTATATTCTTTTCCCTTAATTATGGCTTTAAATGGGTAGAGCCGCAAGCATATTATGTAAGACATAGGTATATCTTGGTTTATCAATACAATTAATTTAGTTTTTTTCGGTTGTTTTAGTCACCATTTAATAGCATTATAACAGGTACGAGTAGTATTATGGACATCAGATAGGAATAAAGGTAACGAATTTTTAATTAACAATCTGGCAAATCCGCTATTTGGATTACATTAAGCTTTACAACTGCTGGCGATAGCCTAGTTGGGAGTGGAACGGACTGCCGACACGAATTTCCGCAGGTTCAAAACCCAAGGGCACGCACCTCTGACTTTTTAAACATGTTATATATGTGTATTCTTTGTGAATTATCGCTCGCTTTAACGGTGAAGGAAAACATCGTGAGGAAACCTGCATACCTGAGAAGTTCTCCATAAGAATTTTGAAGGTGAAGGAAGAATGTGAAGTCTGCCAACCCGCAATAGGCCAGCGTGGTGGGCTTAGGCCTAAAGCCTCTCAGTTGTAGAGGAGGCCCATGCTCAGCAGTGGGCACTTGGGCAGTATATAATACAGGGCTGGTATGGTGGTGGTCCCAACTGCTGTCATTTAACCACAAGCGAAACCAGCATGTCATTTTCGAGCTGTTTCTTAAGATTGCGTACACGACACCTACTTATCCTGGTTATAATAAAATATTAATAAGCGACCCACCATCTTACTTTAGATCGGTTATAAATCATCACGCAGCTCCTGCAAGAAGGTTTGTTCTAAAACTTGAAGCGATAAACTATATTGTAGTTATTTAGTTTACTATGATAGTATATTGTGGACATAATTTTAATCCGTAATATCCCAATAGCAGTAAATATTTTATGGGTAGCCGGTAGAGTCAATAAAATTTAATTTATGTATATAAGGTCTAATACTTATATTTTTTGTAAATAAGTTCTTGATACGATTAGATGTTGAATTTCGATTTTTACAACCAGTCGCTTCGGAAGCAATAAATGTTAATTGCATGTTAAAGTTGCAAGTTAAAATGATGATATACTTTTCCTAATTTAATCCTCAGCTTGTGGTTCAAACTTATTATTATCGTAAGACTTAATCTTGTTGAAATTCAAAGCAAATACGCTAAATGTCTAGACCACTAAGTACAGCCTAAAATTCAAACGAATACATTTGAAACAGACCTACTTTTAGCACTGTTTGTGATGTGCATTCGAAAATACACAACACTTGCCATATCAATACACTTTTGAATATGCTAATTAAACCCAATTACTACATAAGAACTCAGTATTTTTCTCGAGAAACAAATAAATCTAACGTAACAAGAGATTTAAATTCAAGAAGTACTCTAGAAAGTAGAATTTTAAATGAACCTCACGTAATAGTATAAGATTTGTAAATACAAGAACATGTAGGCCCGTCAGACATGTTAAGGGGCTATGTCGAAAAAATATCGGACAGTGATGGGCGTGGCTTAGCGTATTTCCAGTGCGAGGCGCCCCGCCGACCCGCTGCGACAGATCGCGCGCCTCGTCGCACCGCCATCGCATCAGGTCGTTGCGCTCAAGCCCGCGAAAAGATCGTCATTCCAAATGCAAATACACAGCTGCGTTATAAATATTATAGTTAAAATTTCCAATAAATTCTATGTTTTATAACTTATAAAACATGTAATTTATTTTAATTCGCCTATAGAATCATTATTATGTCACTATACTACCTAATTACTTGAACATTATGTAAAATGACATTGTAAGTTATTTAAACTCATCGAAAGTATTATTCACTTTCTCGGTAAAATTTGGTATGGTGGTAAATAGGTCTCGGACGTACGTAGGTATATAAAAAACAGAGCAGTATGAAAATTCTATAATACATTTTAAATTATATTTTGCATCGTTTTGATTTATTTTTGTAGGCTTTCCTAGCTTTGATTGACACAAAGTAAATAATAATACAAAAAATGCAGTCACTATTTTACGGCCCGACTCTGGATTCAAACCCGGGACCTCAGCGCGGAGGCCGTACCGAGCACGCAATACAGCTACGAGTTACGACATCGAGGTAGTCTTGACTCTCGACAAGTCAGTCACTATGCTACCTCTTCCCTGGAATTCCGGGTCTATTTTACCGGGTTTTGCCGGGTCTAAATGATGCTTCACTCTTCAGTGCCGCCATACAAAATCGAATTTTGGGGTGTAAAGGTGTTCGAAATTTTTACACCATAAAATTAGTTTGATATGAAGTTTGAAAACATTATAATGGTTCAATGGTCACTAGATAGGGTATAAATGTTTGTAATGGTGAAGGTGGCCGTTACCAATCTAGAACATTTTTATTTAAGAACCAACTAGCTTCAAAATCCATACCTGGCCAAATTTTGGACAATAAAACATGTGTCTAATGTACAAGGTGGAATAAGTGGCTGCCATGTTGTTTTAATTTTTAAGGCCAATTCGCTTTAAAATCGATACTTTTGCGTCTTTGGTTACAAAGGTCAGATCCGATTTTATACCTATTGACCTCAAAATTGTTATCTAGGCATACTTTGGCCCCAGAGGGTGAGCCTAATGCCAAAAAAGTGACTGCCATCTTGAATTTGAGAGCGTACATGTCCGCTCGGGCCGATTTCTGCAAAATATATATCAAACTGAACATCTACAGGTTGTTTCTTCTTTCGCTATTTTTGGCTTGCCGTTGAAAGCAAGATCTTGACTTAGGTAATGTTAGAATTGAGAAAAGTGGCCGACATAGTGAGACTGATCCAATGTCAGAATTGAAAAAGTTACCGCCATTTTTAATTTCTTTGTTTTAAGGCTAACCGACCTCAAAATCGATATCTGTGTATAACTTTAGTTACTAAAGACTGATCTAATGTCACAATTGAAAAAGTAGCCGCCATTTTAAATTTCTTTGTTTTAAGGCCAATCGACCTCAAAATCGATATCTGGGCATTGTTTTGTGTACAAGAGGCATATCTAATGTTAGAATTAAAAAAAGTGGCCACCATTTAGATATTTCTTGTTTTAAGGGCTATTTATTGGCTTTAAAATCTATGTGACCTTGCAGGTGGACGGCCGACGCTGCGCCGTGGCCTGGCCTTAAAAACAAATAAATTCAAAATGGCGGCCACTTTTTTCAATTCTGACATTGGATTAGTCTTAGGCAACTAAAGTTATAGCCAGATATCGATTTTGTGGCCAATTGGCCTTAAAATGAAGAAATTCAAAATGGCGGCCACTTTTTCAATTCTGACATTGAATTAGTCTTAGGCAACTAAAGTTATAGCCAGATATCGATTTTGTGGCCGATTGGCCTTAAAATGAAGAAATTCAAAATGGCGGCCACATTTTTCAATTGCTGCATTGGATCAGTCTTTGGTAACTAAAGTTATAACCAGATATCGATTATGAGGTCAATTGGACTTCAAACAAGGAAATTCAAAATGGCGGCCACTTTTTTCAATTCTGACATTGGATTAGTCTTTTGTAACCAAAGTTATAGCCAGATATCGATTTTGAGGTCGATTGGCCTTAAAACAAAGAAATTCAAAATGGCGGCCACTTAATTCAATTCTGACATTGGATCAGTCTTTTGTAACCAAAGTTATACCCAGAAATCGATTTTGAGGTCGATTGGCCTTAAAACAAAGAAATTCAAAATGGCGGCCACTTAATTCAATTCTGACATTGGATCAGTCTTTTGTTACCAAAGTTATACCCAGAAATCGATTTTGAGGTCGATTGCCCTTAAAACAAAGAAATTCAAAATGGCGGCCACTTAATTCAATTCTGACATTGGATCAGTCTTTTGTAACCAAAGTTATACCCAAAAATCGATTTTGAGGTCGATTGGCCTTAAAACAAAGAAATTCAAAATGGCGGCCGTGTATACCAATTCTAACATTGGCTCTGAATATTTTAGTGACTATTGATCCATAATAAATAAATAAATAAGTAATATAAAAATTCATACTAAAATAATTTTATGGTGTAAAAATTTGAACAGCCTTTGCACCCAAAATCCGAATTTTTCAGATGTATGACCGGCACGCAAGCGTCATTTACGCAAAATTGGCCCAGCATGGCATTCCAGGTATTACGCGTCCCTAGCTCTGGATTACGAAATATAAATAATAATACAAAAGAACCCAATGTCAATTTTTTTTCGTTCAGGGATTCGAACCCGGGACCGGGAGCGCGGTAGTCGTACCGATCACGCATTATAACTAAAGTAGGTCTCCGAAAAGAAATAATTTACAAAGGTGAAAGGATGTAATAATTACGCTTGCTACCTATCTCATAGATCTAATAGACCCTATAATTTTATATTGACACACGGACGTGAGCTGGATATACTGTAAAATAGAATTGGAAGGGCACTTTCAAATTTGCCGCGCCGGTCACGGCGGCAGCGCGGCCGCATCCCTATACCAAACGGGTAATTTGAACTTTGAAGGCGTCCAAAAATGTCGAGCGCACGTCCGTCGTCAGTAAAGATTCCGGGCGACTGAAGTCGGCACGGGCCACTCCCATGACAGTGATGGCGTATTTAGCCGTCGCGGATGAGAGGAAGAGACGGGAAGCGCACTCGTATGCCGAAATGAAATGGCGTAAGCGCCAAACCAATTTTCTTTTAATTGTTATTATACTATTCAATTTAGTTTGATTGCGTCTTTTTGTGACCTTAGAAAATATTGAGTTCTTGTATTTAAATCAAGTTACGAATGTATATATTACACCATTTAGAGATAAAGCGTGTTTAAAGAAAATATCAGAGGTAACTTTGGATTTTTTTTCTATCGAGAAAATTTGTAGTAATTGTGTTTTGGCTTTCGAAAACCATTGAGTTATATGTTCAATTTACACATACCCAAAAATCAAACTTCCGATCTTAGTACTTTACGAGAAATTTGAATTTAAATAACCTTAAATTTTTCGACATAGCCTCTTAAATATATTGTGTTAGCTTCGTTGCTGAATTCTCGTATTCATATGATGATGGTTTGCATTTTCTATGGTCAGTGTATCGAATTAAACTATGAGCTGAGTTATTGCGGCCATGAACTGATTTTCGGCTTTTAGTGCTAAAATTCGTTCCGTACCTACAAAAATGTGAATGTTCTTCCGAATTAGCATAAACGTTGCATACGCAAGGCCTCAACTGTCTGCTGGCTTGCATTGTTTGATGTTACTTAATAAGTTGAGATTACATGTCTCTTGACCTATTCGTGCAATGTTTGTAAAAGCAGTGACAATAGTGGACACTACTGCTTTCACATACACAAGGGTTACACTGAGCTTAAAGGTGAGTTAGATTGTTTTGAATGCATCGGAGTAATCCGTACCTACGTTTATATTATTTTCCGTAAGATTCAGTATGTAAGTATACACTATACCAGCCCTGTATTATATACTGCCCACTGCTCCGCACGGGCCTTCTCTACAATTGAGAGGGTTTAGGCCTTAGTCTACCACGCTGGCCTAGTGCGCGTTGGCAGACTTCACATACCTTCGAAATTCAGAGAACTTCTCAGGTATGCAGGTTACCTCACGATGTAAGTATATCGCTCTATTATTCCTAATCAACTTACATAAAAATCTAAACTTTTAAACTACCAGACTAAATTTGATAAATTGCACAAATACCTGTGTTAAGATGCAGAGTTTCAACTTCACTTACTATTCCAAAAACGAATTCAAAGGTAAACCAGTGAAACTCTTTACTTAATCTAGAATCTAAACCGTTTCAAAGTGCTTACACTTGTTTTATTAGTTTGTCACACTATCGACATTTGTCACTTCTTTCGCAATTAAAGACGTGAAAACGTAGTGTTTGGTTGAAGAGTATTGTCTTGTTATACGTCCAGTATGTATTTCGTAACTCAGACAATAGCATGGGCCAAAATGGATGAGTTCTTTACAATGAAAGGATGAGATGTTAGAGCCACAATGAACCAAGGTGGAGTCGGGCGGATCTTTTGCAACTATCGGTTCGTGCCACATCGTTTGAGTCGATTTCCACACGTTAGACTAATTGCAGTGTTTACTCATTAATGCAAAATTATAGTGTGTGTAATATACGGTCTTAATATGCCTAGCGAGTTATTGAGGTTGATTTTTCAGTCTTCTTGTGTTTTAATTTATTTCAACGAAATAAAACTATTACACACGTAAAGAATTAGCTACTGTTGTGTTCTTTATTACTATAATTTACTTTTATTGACCATCATGCACGTTTCTAGGAAAAGGTATACTTAATACAAAACAAAAATATCTAAATTAAAATCAGTTCATTCGTTTGAGAACACACATTACGTAGATGTAGAGATAAAATTCCGAACGTAGAATTCAGATGACCAAGAAATATCTACAGTTTTTATAAACAGAAAACACATTGGCGCGTAGTTTTAGTACTCAAAACCTACTTTGTTAAGTAAGTTTTATTTTGCGTGCTAAATTTGTATAGTTTGACCTAAAACTGAACGCTAAAACATTATCGTTAGCGAAACCGCAGAAACCGACGCAGTTTGGTCAAATTACGCGACTCAAAGGTGAGAAATAACAAGTTTTTTTTAGAAAAGGCCTTATTGTTATAAGCCATTAGCCTAATTGTTTGATATGGAATATAGCACACATAATAATGGTCCGTTGTTTTATAACACAAAAAAATAAATTACATGCATTATTTATGTTATACGTAAAAATAAACTGATGGAAGTACCTAGACGTACCTATATGGACCAAATTGACGACCTCCTAAGGAAGGGCCAAATAAGGAGTTCTCGTAACCGACGAGCATGTATGAAGAGACTGATGACTGTAGAAGAAGCGAAAGAGGTATGCTTGGATCGTAGCACTTGGCGCTCCATAGTCTCTGCCTACCCCAATGGGAGAAAGGCGTGAGTTTATGTATGTATGTATGTAAGTACAGCACAAATAATAATGTTGGTGTACAATAAAGATTTAAAATAAAATAAACAAATAACTTTTTTAAACCCTTTATTTAATTGTCTTGCCTCCCTGTTGTACTTAGTAGCAGCATGACACCAACGGTTCTAGTTCGCATGGAGTACTTAAAGATAAGAGGTTCTACGAGTCCCAGATTGGGGAATATTTAATGTGGGTTTTCTAACACGATTTGCCAAGGACTGAATACCGCAGTCAGACGTCAGGCAAGAGGCCATGTCCGTCGTAAAAACTAATCCAAACTCATTCCGCAGCATGCTTGAAAAAGTGTGTTGCGTCGACCCCACATTGACGTGATCAAGCAGATGGAAAAGAAATAACTTCTTTAAAAGATGCACAATTTACCCAGATCTTTACATAAATACAAGCAATAAGTCAAGGTTACCTCTGAGATCGCGGTCAGCGATTTTGTATCTTCAAAGTAATTTAGAAAATAGCCCATTTATATCTACTTAATATACATCTTCGCTAATGGATCCCTAAGTTTTAGAATAATTCATAAGAGGCATTCAGGCAAATTCAAATTCAAATTCAAATCGTTTATTCAGTAATTAGGCCCCTAAGGGCACTTTTACACGTCATTTTTTTACAATATTTTATCATCTAAAGGATTCTACCAGTGCTTCGGAAAATCCCACTGACCTGAGAAGAAGCACCAAGAAACTCAGCGTAGGTCTTTTATTGTTATATTTTTTATATATATATATACATATATATATTTTTTACAAATTGCAAGTAACAATATAAATTCAATTATTACTAATGTCAAAAAAAAAAAAAAACAAAACAATATATAACATATAAACAATCAAATTATAAAACATGAGTGAATCCGAGCAACTTAATCCCAAGCATTTGTATCCTCCAGATAATCGCAAATACGATAGTAAGCTTTTTTACAGAGGCGGTCTTTTATAGTGATTTAAAATTTTTTTATTGGTAGTTTTACAATATGCTTAGGAAGTTTATTAAAGAAGCGTACACATTGACCAACAAAAGTATTACTAATTTTATGGAGACGAGTAGCATGTATCACATATTTATGTTTATTCCTAGTATTTATATTATGAATATCGCATATTTGATCAAAATGTGCGATATTTTTCCTCATATACAATAGATTTAAATAAAGTTGTCAGCTAAGCCACAAGTTATGTTTGTTTTACTGGTGGTAGGTTTCTCATATGTAAGAGCCCGTCTGGGAGGGTACCACCGCAATGTCAATTTCCTAAATAATTATATTGGTTATAAAGTCAAATAATTCGATTGGAATCATTCGAAGTCGTACGACGAGACATGTCTCATTTAAATAATTGACGTAATACTAAAGAAAGCAGTTATTTATAAATGACACAGACCTTTAACTCCAATTGAATTGTAACTAATTAAGGCATACCGAGAACTGCCGCCGTTTATGCCACTATGAATACAGTTCGAAACTAAGTCCAAGTGACATGAATATCGTCCAATTAAAATTTTCGTTGCAGTTGAACGTGAATATATGCAATTTTATTAAGTGAGTAGCGTTTGAAAACGTTCATTAGTACGTTGAACACGTTTCCTTTTCCTGTATCTGCCGGCGTTGTGGTGAATATACGATGAACCATTACCCTCGCTGACGGAACGGAACGAATAAACTTACGTCTATTAGATAACTGTTCGCACTGCACAAATGTATATTGCTTTCGAATGATCTTGGACGTTAAGTGATGTTGCACATGTCGGTGCTTAGGGTTCGCCGGGGAATACTAATGCACTTCCCTATTGGATTATTTTAAAATCTTTAGGTGGATTGTGGACACACTGAGGAATAGTCTTTTAGAGATTAAAAAAGAATTTATTGCCTTTGCTTTGATGAAATAATCATTTGCGAATTACAGTCCTTTCAAAATGGTTTTGAAAGGACTGTAATTCGCGATAGTTCTGTCGTGTACGTTTAACGTCTTTTCATTTTACATAATACTAAAATGTATTTTTTTTTGTATCTGGAGTGTGACAATTGTCATTTATTACGGAACCTAATAGTAGTTGGGTTGAATATTCATGCTTTTAAATAATGCATCAAAACAGATACACCTTGATTTTCTAAGTTCCGAACATAGATCACTTCTTTTGTGTGTTCACATTATATAATACGTTAATTACGCACATTTTATTTTCTTGTTTAGGTAATTAATTGCAAACCAGTTTGAACGCAGCTATAAAGTGATTTAATATCGGAACTTAAGGAAGTTCACGTAACATAATGTGTTTCACTAATGTTATGCGCATATTTACGTAATCTGACATAGTCACACGATTACCTTAATGAATGTGTTTTTATTTCATGATTAATGTGATTAACTATTTTTGACTGTTTCCTAATGTAGTGAAATAGATTCATCTACTTAATTCAGGTCGAGAATCTGTGTTCGCCAAAATTATCTTTTTCCTGTATGCTAATAGTTTAACAGTAGAAATAGATCCACAGACAATAGGTATAAAAAAGTATTAAAAATATTTAAAATACCAATTCTTTCCTCATAACTTACGATTTCAAATAGTTTTAGGTGTAACATTTACTACTTACAAAATTAGATTGCAATTTACAATATTTTGACCTGAAACGAACAAGTTGGGTTGGTAATTAGCGATTTAACTAAATAAACTTCAACACTTTATTATATCTATGAACCCACCTAACATACCATCTTCCTACAAGTGCAGGATTTCATGGATTTCTAAGGAACCATGCAATAAAAAACATTAAATCGCGTTGACCGTAGCGTGAGTCCGCGGATGTCTTGTCGGTGCTAGAGAATTGCAAATTTAATGTTATTATATTTAATAATATACACTGCTAATGGTAAAATATAAACGTAAAATAGCAATAAGTATAAAAATATGTCTGACTTTGAACTTCTTTTGATGATAGCGTGTGTTTAGAATTTACAATTCGTCGAAGGCTCTTGTACGTAATTTCCGAAGAGCCATCTACTTTTTGTAGTCTTTCTTAAGATTTTGAAAATCGATTTATGGACCGTTATTGGTAATATAATCCATTGTAATCTTGAACATAATTATGCATTAGTTCTTCAAAAATCTATTTAATTTTTTCGAAGGTACAATAATTTTTGACATCTACAAAATATGGCAGAGCGAGATATATTTTATTATAATTTATTAATAAACAAGTTATGTCTACAATTTCCTTAGTCGACTTAGTAGCAGGTGCAGTATAAGAAAGTATCTAACAGTATCTGCTATATGCGTCGATTGCAGGGCATGGACCTACTTTCACAGTAAGGAGGTTTGGGTCATATGCCACATTTAACCAGAGTAGGCGGGATAAGGCCATA
Organism: Sphinx pinastri; assembly: GCA_947568825.1. Lineage (NCBI taxonomy): Eukaryota > Metazoa > Arthropoda > Insecta > Lepidoptera > Sphingidae > Sphinx > Sphinx pinastri. Next base: position 11,892,295 of record OX387630.1, read on the forward strand.
TCGGTCATTGCAATATTTTTGAATAGAGTTTTACGACTTTTAGCATGTATTAAGTACTATTTTAGTAAGGAATTCAGTGTTTGGAGAGTGAGTTTTTGGTCCTTAGTTTCAGTATTCCTAGCTGGTGTTAAAATGGTAGAAACTAGTAAAAATATTTCTTTTTATTGCTACTGAAGGATGAGACGAGCATGCCACTCGCCTGATGGTAAGCGATACGACCGCCCATAAATAGTAGCAACACCATACAGAACTTTGAATTATAAAGTACTGCGTGGCACTCCACTGCGCTCGTCACCCTGAGTCATTATATGTTAAGTTTCATAATGCCAGGTATCCATTTCTTCCATAGGGTTGGCGTCAAATAGGCAGTCGGTAAAATAATTTCGAAGGTATGTGAAGTCTGCCAACCCGCACTAGGCCAGCGTGGTGGACTAAGGCCTAAACCCTCTCAGTTGTAGAGGAGGCGAGTACTCAGCAGTGGGCAGTATATAATACAGGGCTGGTATTATGGTATAGTGAGGCAGTCGGTCATAAAAACTATGCCAAATCATTTCTGCAACATGCGTGTAAAGATGTTGCGCTGATTCTACTTAACAACTGAATAAGGGCAGATAGAAGAAGAACCTTATCAAATAAAAAGCTATAGCTATAAGCTCAATGCTAATAGCATTCTTATAAGTAGGTACTCATTCTACCTAATGAACTGCTCTATACAAAATAAACAAATACTTAATTGTATTTTTTAGTCCTGTATCATGCATTGTAATTTATACCTTGAACTGACTTTGAAAAGAGCAACAGTAGAGTTTCTTGCCCGTTCTTCTCTGGTGAGAACTGCTTCCCGAACTGGTGGTAGAGTATTAACAATATTAATTAACGAAATCTAAATAATGTTAACATTTTATGGGTTCGAATCATTGATGTAAAAAACCCTACATCAATGGTTCGAATAAAATTATTTCATTTCAATTACTAATGTACCTATAGAAAAGGGTAAGGTGCAATGTCTTTGAAAAAAATCCAGAAGCAGAATGTATGTGGGTGTGTCTTGGCTATCATGCCCTACCTAGTTCCGTCTATGAACTACAACGTAACATAAACACGAAAAGTAACTAGTGACTCGTGAACTATTCGACCTTCTTCTGTTTTAACTTAGCAAATTATAACATAGAGAAGGACCTCGTGCATGATTTATTATAAACATGAATTACTTGAATACCGTGTCTTATAGCCGACGGGTTGTTTGTTATATGCATTATAGGCTATCGATATCAATTTGTATTTAATGGTCAAAACATGCAAGGTCGACCATTTAGCCATTATTGTTTTGGTTTATATCAATATTCTAGGAGCCTATAATAAAATGATATAAGATTGTTAAGTATCATAACATTACTAGCGATTATTATAATATAAAATATGTCTACAAAAGCAAGCAAGCGGCCATTTGTAAAAACTAAACGACATAGCTTCTGCAGCGTAGTCAAAAGTTGTGTTGCTCCGGGCCCACATCTCGAATGTGGGGCCGTAAAGACAGGTGAAAAGTTTGGTAACTTTTCTCTACATATAACACTAGTTGCAGTAATAACTATGAGATTTTCCTTCAACATTAAGACCAAAGTTTTCTATAGGTGAAATAATCATCAAAAATAAAAATAACTTTAAAATGCGCAAAATAATACAGATGGATAAATAATATAAGCAAAAACAACAGAATCGGATGTGGACTTGTAGGTATTCTACGCCTATCGCGTAATGGCTTCATACAATTTTTACGGAGCTATTATAAAGAAAACTGCCCAAGCATTATATTCAGTTACATTTTTTCTTGATAATTGTGGTGACTGGTGACTGATTACTTTTAAAGGTAAGAGCAGGTTGTTGACTTTTTGTAACCAGATTTGTATATCAAAACTATACAAATAAATCAAATAGAAGTGTCTGTGATTTGGATTTATTTATATAGTTAATCGCATGTTAACTCTATACAAGGTTTTCAACGTTTTTGACTGTATTTGTCCAAGATAGGCGAAGTAGAGCACTTTATAAAAATCAACCTCCGCTATTTTAACTGGAAATAAAACTTATGGCTATATATTGGTTATAATTTTTTCTGTTCTCTGATAGGAAATCAACTTCTTAATCACACTTAGACATAGCTTGTAGAAAAACATTCGTATTATACAATTTTGAACAGTCTCATGCAATTACTTTTTTCTGTGATATAAAATGTATATTTCGACAATACAATGCTTTAAGCCACAAAAGCAAATTGCGTAGACTTTCGTCGCTCTCGGAATGTTCAGAGATAAATAACTTTTTTGTAAAGGTAACCAACCAATACGACCAAAACCTGAAAAGATTATTACATTACCGAAGACGTGCGAGAATCACAATAAAACTTTCGCTCTTGGACGATATTTTTATTCAATAAAATATCAGTTGATATTTATGCTGTTCCGTTACTGAGTTTTGTTATTTTGTTAAAAATACTTTATTATATTCCAATATTGTAGTGAGTATGTTTGTATTAGGTATGTAGGTACTGTTACGAGACTATCCCGCCCTCACACCCACCACTGCAACTCCTGTAAGCCAGGATCGGCAGTGGCACGCATTTTATGACACCGAGCGGTGAAGCTCGGCGAGTCTCTGAGAGTCAACGCGCAACGAAGTTAAACAAATAGAAGAATAGGGACAAGTTAGAAATATATTTCCCACTTCCTTTAGGTACTGTTAGACATTATTCATATTAAAAGCAAAGTTGTTTTATAATATCCGATTTTTTTTTGAATTCATATGCGAGATGACCTATTAGTTGATGTTTCATTTAATGGAAATTACATTTAGATACTAATAATTTTAGTAAGGGCAATTTAACAAAAACATTAATGTGTTTATTTAGCTTGCGGTAAATTTGGATTGGACTATACCTGCTATATTACGTGCGTGTAAATGAACTAGTGAACCTATAAATATAATTTATTACTGTCAGTGTATATTTCATGAATAAATTTTGTGTGATTCTGGTTTCAATACTCGGTGTCCATTCAAAAAATTGGTAAGTTCCGTACTATTAAAGTTCGAACATAACGCACCTTTAGAACGAAAACGACACAATTAAAAGACATCGAAAATTGAGTTATCGTCAAAAAATGTCTTAAAACTGGTCCCTTTCTTATAAAAATATAATAAAAAAGGGACCGATATAATAGTTTTGTCCTGTTCCCACTTGAATATAGCTGTGTTTAAACTATTGTTGTATTGAGAACTTCGTTTTAAGTAATTTTACGAAGATTCAATTTTCGATTTTTTTGGATTATGTCGTTTTCGTTCTAAAGGTGCGATAAGTACCTACATAGATAGAGTACAGGATCTACGTCACGATAACTATAATCGATGGCATGTATTTGCGGAAACGGTTCTTACGCATTTTTCATAATTTTAAAATACACTCTGTATGTATTAAATATGGATTACAATATTTATACTAATATTATAAAGAGTAAAGATTTGTATTTTTGTACGTTTATAACGAATTAAATCAAAAACTAATGGACAGATTTTTTCACCAATATAAAGCTACATGATCAGCGGGTAACATAGGCTACTTTTTATCCCGGGGAAATATAAAGCAGGATTTTTATACCGGAAAAACTCTTTCACGCAGGCGGAGCCGCGAGCATAATATTATCTACTAAACTTCCGCTCGCGGCGCCGCCCGCGTGAAAATGTTTTACCGGGATAAAAAGTAGCCTATAGCACTCAGGAGTAATATAGCTTCCTATTAGTGAAAGAATTTTCAAAATCGGTTCAGTCTTTTTTGAGTTTATCCATTAGAAACAAACAATCAAATCTTTCCTCTTTATATTATTAGTAGGTATAGATAATAACATCTAAGAATTTCGATGGAAAAATCGAATGTAGTTAAGTACATAATCATGAATGAAACGCACAATTTTTCTTATAAGGTTCATAGGTTTATCAGAATGGCATTTTATTTTTTAGACCACTAAAAAAAAGCCTGAAACTATTGTAATTAATTAATTGCGGAAACAAATAGGTGATCATCTTCATGATCTATTCATATTATCTTCATGACAGAGTATTTAGGTTGGTAAATCGATTATATGTTGTGTCCGCCTGTTATATAGTGATAAATTGACTTCTATAACATTATGGAGCTTAACCCTTTTTTGTTTGTTACTACTAACTACTTAAATAAGCTCACAGTACCGCGATTGCACTATTTACATTTCTGCCTACCTCATCAGTGTGGTCGGGATGATATTACAATGATAAATCGTTTAAATATAACTCAAAACGCTCTTTAGCTAGCTATATGTAAACTCTACTCACTCTAACTCTAAAAATATAGATACATTCACATAACATTCTCCATCGCGCCATGAACTTAGAATTGCAAAAAGCCAAGACGTTACTAGTGACTTATTAACTAGTCCTAGTGCAATGGATCACTAACGTATTCCCTACAAAGTATGTATTATCAAAACCAGACCAACGAGTACTTCAACTACGTCTACAAAAACTAGATGCGATCCAGGCAAGATCGACATCATTTCGAGCTTCAAAACAAGAGGGAAGCGGGGTAAATAGGAGGTAAACAAAGTATTTGCCTTTCATAAAACATCGATATATACCCGGCCAAAAATGTACGCAGTCATTTAAATTCTAAATTCGATTGCTTTCCTTTCCCTTTTTACCGTAGAATTATTTAAATAATATAATCGACGTAATCTTTTAAATAACTAAACCGGAAGGTCTGCATGCATACATAATAAAATTAATCTTCGAACCAAATAATGCAATGCCTCTTACTGCCTACATTATATTTTGTAGTTTCTATGTGACTTGATTGCATATTTAAACCACTTAAAACTAAAAATAGTCTAAAGCTAAATCAATTTTATTCGTGAAGTTCAAAGTTTTAATGAATAAGCTTACCACTTAAATATTTAGTTTAAATCCCTGACATCAGCTTTCGAGCACAGCACTAGTTTTAATTGTTAGGCTTTATGAACTTAACACGCACTGTTTTTTAATTCGTAAACATGTTCCCGCGCACGTTTCTCTGTGGAACGGAACGTACCGTGCGTAGTGCCGCGCGCTCATCTGCGAACTGATTCACTCACTTGGCTGTATGAGCCCACGTTTTGGCCGAGCATCGGTGTTAGCCATAAATGCTTAACGGAACGCCCAGGGAAATGTTAATCCAGAGTTAGAATCCGCTTTTCTATACTATAGGTATGGGTAAATTGCGACTGAGTACCTAGAGTTTTTATTTGGAATACCTTTTTGCCCGATCATGGGAACATTTTATGGTTTTATTTAGACCTTTTAAAAAAGTAGGTCCTTGCGCTCATTTATTCTATTTTAATAATAAATAAAATTCAGGGTAGAGCAAGTCCGCAGTTCTGGGCGTTGCATTGAAAAGGTAGAGGCTTCATATTCCATGATAGGTAAAGTATTCCCGCATTCCTATTATTGGGAGTTAGAATTCAAATTTTTAAAAGGGTATTAGAAAATATATTAGTACAGAAATATTATCCCTCTACCTCAGTTTACATCTTATCTTACTTCTTACTAATATTACCTATACTAATATTATAAATGCGCATGTTTGTGAATATATTTAGATGTCTGTTCGAAGTAAACGCAGTAACCGCTGAACGGGTTTGGATGAAATTTGGCACACGGAGGGACCACATTCTGGATAAAAATATGGCCTACTTTTTATCTCGGTAATTAGCTCTCGTGAGAAATATTTCAATTTTTACGCTAGTGATTAGGGGTTTTCGTAGTGGGAAAGGCTTTTCTCCCGGGCGAAACCGTGAGCAACACCTTGAAATCTATAAACAGTTTTACTTAACAAAAACTGATCACTATTCGAGGAATCGTGTGACAAATACTTTTTAAAATACACATAGTGTCTATGCAAGGCACAATAAGAACTATGGCCATAGTTCTGGCGTTTTACAACTACCACACATAACTGGATATAAAAAATTAATTGCACCTCATTAAACATAAATTCTGCGATAGAGTAATTGACAGCCAATTAAATGAGCAACTCGTTGTAAAGGTTTAGATGTTTTTTACTTGAAGTGCGCTAATGATGACTTGCGTTAATATAATTAGATAAAATTACTGAATATAACAATTCAGTAATCTACTTATTAAAATTCTTGACGCTGAATGACTGACGACGCACAGAGCGCCGAGTCTGGTAACTTTGTACAATACACTTAGGTAAGTATTTTAAAAATTCACGCCTAAGGATGTTGAATGATGAAAACTATCGAGCCATTGATAAATAAAAATATTTGAGATTTTCATTTGCGGGATTAAATAAATAAAAAAAATATTTATTCGAGTCATTTATTTCAACTAAGTATATAGTAAATAGTAATGAAGTCCCCGGTACAATTTAGGCGACCATTTCAATAACAATATCAATCAGTACGTTAAATAAACATATAATTGGGCCATAAAATTAGGTACGTGCGTTAGTCTTAAGTTCCTTACATAATAAATATTGCTAAAATACTATCAGACTATATAAGAAAATTATTCAAAAACAGGGAAACGTGTCATAGGATAGAATTTCAGCATTTAAAGCTACCCACTGGGATAATACTTCATAAAGAAAGAGATCAGAAAAGTATAGACACGGCAATACATTTAAAAAAGTTTTGGTATTCAATTTTATCATTGGATTTGGAAATCCAATTTACCTAATATCTAGCCAAAAAGCCTCCACACTTAGGCACTAAAGAGTTTTAGTAATAAATACGGTTTCAAATTATTTAATAATATAATATTAGCATTAACGCTAAAGGAAAACAAAAAATTGTATGCGAATGACATGCCCCATCGATAAGTCTTTCGCAGGGATACATCATTCCCATACATTTTGTTGTTTTCTATTCGTGCTAACAATTGTAGAAAAGCATCTTGACTCCAGCCCCTGAATATAACAAAGAATTAAACGTGTAAATAATGCATAATCGTACTAACAAAATTAATGCGATGTATAATTACACAAATGATAAGTTCCGTAGGATGTTACAAATTTCGATTTCTAAACCTATTTTTGGACAACCAATACTATTGTATTTTAAAACTAAATTTAACATATATTTTTATGTGAACTATTCCATACTGAATAAATAAATACATTGAGTCCACGGGTTTTTCTAGTCCGTGTCTGAGACAATAATATGTCACAGCCTAATATAAAATGGAAAATAAAGATTTTTAAAAAGTGGATGGAATGTAAACACCAATAATATTGACTAATTCATGGCTTAAAGCTGCGCTTAAGCCTCCCCTCACATAACGGGAGGAGTTTTGGACAATAGCCAATTTTTGGTATAAATGGAGTTGTGACTTATGTATAAAATCATAAAAAAATGCATAACAGTTCCCCAGGCATATTTCTAGCAGATTCTGTTTAATTCCTTTTCGTCAGGAACATGGAGGCTTGACTTGATTTATCTAATAGGTATGATTTCGTAGACAACATTGTAATCCTTTAATCGAGAACTTACTGTTTTATTCGATAGCTAATCTATCGAAAGTTCATATTACAACATTTTATTGTGTACGACTCATTCGAGGTATATAATAATATTATGTGATGTGAAATGTGATAATTGATAACATATATTATGTAATTCGTTAAGTTAATTTAACTTTGTAAAAAATCAGCTTGAAGAAGTCCCAATAATGTAGTAAGTAACATGGGTTATACGATAACTGATAAAACAAAAGAGAAATAGTATTTATTCAACGCTCAATTACGTCTATATTTGGTTGATGATTAGTTTATCTAAATTTCAACAATATATTTTTCTAAAATAGCCTCTAATGACAATTATAAAATTATCTAAAATCCGAGATGAAAGATTTCCCTGTCTGTGCTCTCAACTAATAAATTCGAAAGACCTACTATGACTTAAGACTGCAATCACTTCATACAACCTAATATAACATTAATGATAAAACTGTAGTTTTATCGACCCCAACAAACCATTCATAAATATTTCGAATATACCTACGGAACTTAAACACTGCCTTTCTTTCACAAGAATAAACATAAAGCTTTAAAAATATATATATACTAAACCATCACACCTTAGAAAGAACTTATAGAAAACTCAATCCTAAAGAGGATCAACAATAGGGTAGTTTCCTATGTTTGATTTTGTAATTTTTTTGTATGTAACAGAAAATAATACGAAAAAGAAATTCTTCTGTGAAATCAGCATCAAAATTGGTTGGAAAATAAAGGAGTTATTCAAATTTGAGATATTGTTGTGAGCAAAAGTGGGGACGTGGAGGGGATATCGCGCTATCTCTTTCGCACGCACGCAGCGTTATGGCCGGCGACTCTTGGTGACGTCACATTGTAATATCACTGTTATTTGACAGCTACCCCTTCCACCAAAGTTCAAAGCTTTATAACTTTCTAACTATTGCCCCAATTTTGAAAATTCTTTTTCTGTTAGATTTTGGATGGCATATATTTTTGATAAATGTATTAAAAAAAAGTAGTCAACTACCCTATTACGCTGAGGAAAATCTGATCATAATTTGTTCACAAAATTGACGCTCATGCCTCCTCAATGTAGGGGTTTTCGGAGAAGAACTGATGGTCGTTGTAGGTGCGCAGGTACTTCCTCGTGGTGTAGTACAGCAGCAGACCCCATTTCATCATCATGAACGACCACACTAACCTGATCACAATACTCGTGTTTATCGGCAATATGTCTGAAAATAATTTGTGTGTTAGGACTTGATTTGAGTGCCAACTTTTAGATTTTGGTTTCCGTTGTAGTGGCTAAGTGAAAAAAAAAAATTCAAGAGGACGGCCATAGTCTACATTAACTTATTTCGATTCTGAATATGCTACAGTCACTTCGCTCGCCGTCAATGGATCTTATATTCCTATGTCTAACTTGTCACGCGGCTCAAGACTATCTTCAGTTCGACTAAAAAGACTGTGGATAGCAATAATCGACAACTAGCACGCCTCGTATGCGCAAGCCCAATTGGTATTGACGTAAAATATTCATATTAAAAGGATGAAAAATAACATTTAATTTGTTTATAATGTATTGCTGTGTATCTGTGATGCTCCGAAACATAAAAACAAACACATCACATGGTGTAAAATTCAATTACATTCCCAAGAATAGTACCTAAGTACTTACATGCCATCGTTATGTTAAAATAAACATAAATAATAAAATCTGTATAAAACATACATAAGTATGAGTTCCAAAAGCATTTAGAAATGTCTCATTACGTAATTTATAAGAATAAAGAAGTTTTGAAGATAATATTCAATACAAACAGATCTGTAATTAAGAGAACATAACTCCTAATTTTGCTACAATAACATTAAATTAACTAGCTCCCATCTAAAAAACCATATTCTGGCCACGCTGGGTATCAATAATATTCGGCGAGAACTCATATTTTATCATTTTTGTCATATTAAAAGAATATATAAATAAATTATTGATCTAAAAAGTTTCTTTATTTATCCACATGTGGCTCTTGTGTCGATTTTGTGCTGCCACCTATAGTTCGTGCACGTTCACTATATAATATACTGTGATGTGATATCTTTGTTGTGTTTTATTTGGAAGGACATTGTTGTCTAGTAAATAATTGGCCTACTAAAAGGAAGGATATTATATCCCTAATTTAGTCTGCCCACTAACGACAATTTTCAATAATCCATCTCAATCTTTATGTCCAATCCGATCTCGAGACTAAACCAATCAATATACGTCACCTGTAAAAGAAAGATCTGATTGGTCCATTTTCGCGATGGATTGAAGAAAGCGATTGGGATCATTTATTAAAAACGGCGGTAAAACGTAGTTTATATATCTTGAATATAATATAAACAACGTTTTGTCTCGATTACTAAAATGTCGGAATGAAGATATGAAAACTACAAACGGCTTATGTTATGAAAGTCTGTAAATTAAGTACTCGTTTTCTGACGAAATCCTAAGACAAACTGTCTAAAATTCTAATGAGTAATTTCCGTGTTTAAGAAATAGCAATTCCACAGCTGCTTCTATTATGCATATTGTAGGAAATAAGTCAATTTGTTTTAAACAAATAAACGATGATAAACAGATAAAATAACTGTGTGGGTAGTCTTATTTGTCTAGTGTTAGCATACTTAGCTGGCGAAAAAGGTAAAGTAAGTCCTTGCTTCGATCCCCAATGCGGAAAATGAAAACTTGTGCAACTAATATTTAGATTAATAGACAGGGAGCTGTCAAAACAGATCCTAGACGGCCACAAATCGTAGTCTAGAGTCTAGACAAATCGAAACTGGGATTTGTGCCTGATGTAATTAAATTAGACTGCCTGGGTGGCGTAGTTGTATTACGGTACGACTGCAGTGCTCCCGGGTCGGGCAAAGTGATATTGGGATTTTCTACTCAGTATCAGCCCAGAGTCTGGAATTTGTGCCCGATTTGGCGATAGGGTTGTCCCCTATCACATCACGGGACGGAATACTCACGGCGAAAAGTGTGTGCACTAGTTGCACTATCCCTTCGGGGATAAAGGGCGTGCGCGTGTGTGTGTGTGTGTGTGTGTGTGTTTAATTAAATTCACTGCTGTAAATGTAAATAAATCACATTTTTATTCCTAAAGGAGAAAGTTGAGACGCGACTAGCGCACCTAGGGTGTTCAAACTTATTTCGGTCTCACAACATTAGTAGGTATTGGGCATAATCCATGAATCCTGGGACTGGCCTATGTATTATGTAACTCACAAACCTTTTTTCGATCCGAGACATTTTGTAATATTTGGTAATATTATATTCAAACCTTATATTTTATGGTATTGACTCTTGATAATAGTATGAACTGATAATGCACTTTATGAAATTGACTAATGGGTGCTATTAATTTATTGGTTTATAAAAAAATATGAAGTAAAAAAGTGATTGACACTATTATTTGTTTTTGTAAACTTTATAAACTTGACAAGTGTAAATGAACTCTTACTAATGACATACATTGGGTAAATGGGTTATCAGAGTTACACTTATTTGATGTGATAATTAATGTGTTGTTATTCTTTTATGATAAAAATATTCCAACTCAGAAGCAATTTAGGAAAACAGATGGATATGGAGGATGCAATTGCAAATATGCAATTTTTTTTGAGAAATTCCTCAAAAAAAAACTGTGGACAATATTATACAATATCATCTTACTAATATTATAAACTCGAAAGTTTGTAAGTATGGATGTATGGATGTCTGGATGTTTGTTACTCTTTCACGCAAAAACTACTGAACGGATTTCGATGAAATTTGGCACACGGATAGACTATATCCTGGATTAACACATAGGCAACTTTTTATCCCGGGAAAACTCATTCACGCATAACATATATTAATATTATAAAGCTGAAGAGTTTGTTTGTTTGTTTGAACGCGCTTATCTCAGGAACTACTGGACCGATTTTGAAAATTCTTTCACTAATAGAAAGCTACATTACTCCTGAGTGCTATACTTTTTATCCCGGAAAAACTTTTCCACGCGGGCGGAGCCGCGCTCAAAAGCTAGTAATAGATATATTTCGGCTTAGTTTTTAGGACTAGAGACTACCAAACGTACAACGTATTTTATATACACCACTGAGGTGTGGTGTTGCCACTAAGTGACTAAAATACATGTAATTTTACATGCAAGTATGTGTATTGAAAATGTGCAAAGAATGAGCACATCAAAATTGCAAGTTATATACATAAGCACCTGGCTCTTTCCGGATTAGCCAGTAGAATTTACCAATACTTCTGTCTCCAGCAATATATTGACTTATTTTGTAATTGCATAAACTGTCAGACTCCAGAAAAAAAGACTACAACTATGAAGACAAAAACGAAATTATTTTAACATAATATATGAATAGTTTAAAAAAACTTCTTGTTGCTTAAAATTACTATTTGTTCTTACCAAGTCTGTAATAACACTCTAGAAAGATGTAGAATATTGTCAAGCCCCCACCAGACACAAATCCCACAATGGCAAAGTCCCTTATGTACTGCAATGCTTTGCGAGAGAAGTTAACATGTAAAGACTGCTTCAAGTAGTGGCAATGAAGCATCAGCGAAAGAGCTGCATTGAGACCTGAAACAACAATATACAAGTTGGTATATTAATGGGTAAGTTTATGTTGATTTGAACAGTTTATTTACTAAATATATTAAATAGGTCAAACATGAGATATTTTTATGTTTATTTCTGCATTTTTGGGATAAGAATTCCTCTTATCACCCTATTGGAATGTTACCCTATTGGATTCAAACCATTCCATATTAGATGAATAAAAAAAAGAAAACAAAAAATATGCCGAATATATATTAAGATATCTTGTAAAGTAAATTGATTCACAAAGATTAAAATTTTACAAAGGAAATATTAATGAGATACGGAAATAAGGAGTTCCGATCACTTTGTTAGAAATTGTGTAATAACGTTATATGAATGCATTTGAATTGTTAACTCGTCTATGGAACTATGTCGAAGGTCGCAAGTTCTAGAATTATAATACTGTTTACATAACTTATACCGTAAATTATTATTAAAAATGCAAATTTAATGTACCCACTTACCAGACATAAGCGCCCATATTCCGGCCTCAATGTTAGCGTAAACGATGCAAAAACATATGAAAGCGGATATTCCCAGAAAAACACCAATAGCACTTATTGCTATGTGAATTTTGGTCCGCAACATGCTGACTCCACTGCGCTTTTACTTTACACGTTAATAAACGCGTATTTTCTTTCTAGCTTTTTGTTAAATAAATAAACTTTATTTACGAAAACCAGCTGATAAACAAGCAACAACAGTAACATCTAGTGTTGGGTACTGGGTAGGAGATACAAGATGCGGTACATTTTAGTGTTGGGTAGGACATACAAGGGCGGTACATTTGTCCCGTACATGACGTCAAAATGTAAGAGCGGCTCAACATTTTTATTGTATTACTGCAAATTTTATGACATGGCCGTCTCGAAGTCGCGTTATTTACTCTCCGTCTCCGTCATTCTTCAATGAATTTATGTCATATTTGTACTCATAACTTCAAACGTATCGCCGAGCTTCAGTACACCTCGCCTCATTTGAAGTAGGACATGTATGTATGTATGTATGTCTAATGGGGACGTATGCAGTCGCACAGACGGGTGATCAGTTCACTTCCTTGGGAACTATTTCACCCTTAGTCCCAGTTTGGGTGGAGCTGCCACTTTCGCTTTGGTTCGGTTCGCTTCGCAGGTATCGTTCCCAGGGGCCGCATTCACCATAGGGAGTTTCGGCTGTGGCACAGCTAGACCTTGGAGGCATCGTGGCTCCCTTCCAGGTGTGAACCTTCCAGGTTACCGATCTCTGCCCAGCACTGCCTTCCACTGAGGGTCCCGCCACTTTGACCTTGAATGATCATTGCAGCAGGAGCCAACAGGGGGGGCAGCGCTCAGCCTATGCGGTGAGGGCCACACAGGCTGCCAGGCCCAGTCTGCCCACATACTCTCCCACCCCCCAGGCGGCGTCCCCCAGTCCGACATAGCGTCGCTCCCCTTTCCTTGGCTATTCGTGACAGTCTCCATCCTGAAGCACTGGTTTTACTGGTGCTCCTGCAGTATGCCCCCTTCTACTCTTACAAACCTTTTTGTTGCCTTACTGTACCTTATTATGTCTCCTAGCTTTACCTCCTGTAGTTGTGCTATTTCCAGTCTGTCTGTTCCCAGTATCTCCCATCTTGGCAGAGAGTACATTGAGCACTCTGCCAGAAAGTGGATGCTGGTCTCCTCTTCTCCGCATTCTGGACACGAGGCGTCTTCGGTCTTACCTATTATTTTTAAGTGCCTGTTCAGCGTACCGTGTCCAGTCATGATTCCTATAATGGTTCTTATGTCCTCCTTCCTGAATTGGAGTAGGCTTCTTGTTTTCTTCTTGTCTAGCGTCTTGATGAAGATTTTAGATTGGCGACAGCCCTTCATGTCTCTCCATCTGACGTTTGTTTCTGTAGCTATCTTCCTGCTGATTACTCCCTTCGTGACTTTTGCCGGTATAGGTAAGTACGGCTCCGGTCCTATGAATGTTTCATCAGCTCCCTCTCTCGCTAGCTCATCGGCTTTCTCATTTCCTGTGGTTCCTTGATGGCCAGGTACCCAGGCGACGATGACCTCTTTGTCGGCTGCTAGTGTGTTCAGTTTGCTTTTGCATTCTTTCACTAGGGCCGACGTTGTCTCTGGTTTGTCAAGTGCCTTTAAGGCTGCTTGACTATCACTATAAATCAGTATTGTGCTGATTTCCTTATTGGTTATTTGCTTAGTACGATCAGCGCATTCCAGAATGGCCATTATTTCCGCCTGGAATACGCTCGCATATCTGCCTAGCTTTATTGTGCTTTCTTCTGTGTTGGGTGGCGTGGTTATAAATATTCCTGCCCCCGACAATCCTGTTGATTCCTTCCTGGATCCATCTGTGAAACATTCCACCGACTTATCATGGTCGTGTGGAAGTTCCCAGTTTTCTCTTTGTCCTATATGTATTCTGTATTTTTTGTCGAAGATCTTTTGTTTCTGAATTAGATCATTGTTTCCCAAGATCATCGACATTTTTCCTTGAATTGTATTGATTACATCTTTGTGTCCTTTGTTTGTGGAAGTAGTTTTCCACAGTCCATAGGACTTTAATCTGTAACATTGTTCTAATGCTCTCTTTTTAGCCTCCAGATCCAGCGGTATAAATCCTAGAATGATGTCTAGTGCCGCAGTTGGAGTAGTTCTTAGTGCACCTGTAGTCATAAGCCCAGCGAGTCTCTGTACCTGGGCTAGTTTCTTGTAATTTGCCTTTATGGTCGCCCTATGCCACCATACCAAGGCTCCGTACAGTAGTCTTGGGAGTATGATGGCCTTGTATATCCAGTAGGTTATATTCGGCTTCATACCCCAAGTCCTACCTATCGCTCTATTGCATTGCATCATCGCTATTTTAGCTTTTGTGCATTGCTGGCTTATGTGCGAATTGAACAGTAGTTTGTCATCCAGCACTACTCCTAAATATTTGATTTCTTTAACTATTTCTAAATTTCTGCCATCTATTACAATTGGTAACAGATCTTTGTTCTTCCTCTTTTTGGTAAACAGAACCACCTTAGTTTTGTCTGGATTGAGGTTTAGTCCTCGCTCCCTACACCACTGTAAGGCTATTCTAATTGCCATATTTAATCTACTGCACAACATATTGAGGTCCTGTCCCACTACTAGGATAACCCCATCATCGGAATACGCCTGCATGTATATGTGCCTGCGATTTATTTCCTTGATGAGGTCATCCAGCAGCAGGCACCACATTAGGGGAGACAGGCAGCCCCCTTGCGGAAAGCCCCTGTTTGCCCTAACCGTGTACGTTATGTCACCTAGTTCAGCTGTTATTAATCTTTGACTCAGCATGTTCATAATCCAATTTCTTATTAGAGGATTGATGCCTTCTCTATTTAGTGAGGATTCTATCGCGTATGATGTCGCTTTGTCAAAGGCGCCCTCTACGTCGAAGAAACACCCAATTGCTGATTCTTTCCTCTCCAATGTGTTCTCGATTGTAGCCACCAGGTTGTGGAGAGCTGTCTCCGTGGACTTGTTCTCCATGTATGCATGCTGATTTGCATGCAGTGGCTTGCTACCTCTTCCTATTTCTTCTCGTATGTGTCTATCTATTAGTTTCTCTAGTGCCTTTAATAAGAACGACGAGAGACTAATGCATCTAAATGATTTTGGATCTTGATATGTCTTCTTACCCGGCTTGGGTAGAAAGACAGCTCTTACTTTCCTCCAGCTTTCCGGTATATATCCAATTATTAGACATCCCATGTAGATTGCTAGAAGGTCCTCCTTGATATACTTGAGTGCATGTTGTAGCATCTTGGGAAAGATCCCATCCGGTCCTGCTGCCTTGTATGGCGCGAACGACGAGATGCTCCATCTTATTAGCTCTTCACTAACAACAGATTTCGTGGCATCACCGAGAGCAATACTGGGCCCCCCCGTCACTTCACTCCTTGTGGGTTCCGTGCTCTCAGGGAAGTGGGCGCTCATCATTGTTCTCAGCACCACGTGGGGATCCGTTATCAGTTCGTTGTCTATTTTCAAACTCCCCAGTTTGCATGTCTTGTCGCTGGCTAAGGCTTTTACCAACCTTGCTGCTTCCGGATACTCCGTAATGGCAGCGCAGTAGGTGTTCCAGCTTTGCTTACTTTCCTTCCTGCACTTATTGCGCATTTTGTTTCTTTGTGCCCTGTATAGATCCCAGGTGGCGTCGTCGTTCTTTTTTAGCGCCACTCTGAGGGCACGTCTTGTTTTCTTCCTGTCCTTGCTTAATGCTTTTGTCCACCATGCCTGTCCCTTGCCGTTTGTCACCTCTCGGAGGGGGCATGCTTTGTGGTACGCTTCTTGCAGTGCTGTTTCCAGCTTTACTGCTCTGCTCTCTATATCTTCTGTACTAATATTGCCCTCAACCGGCATTTGAGTGTATTTTTCAATTTCATTGTGGAATAGCACCCAGTCCGTTTTCCGGGCATTTCGTACCTTGTGGTTTTCTATGTTGCTTTCTATCTGGAAGGTGATTCTACGATGATCCGAGAAAGAGTCATTTGTGTCAACCTTCCAGTTCTTTACGTATGTGCTTATCTCCTTTGAGGCCAGAGTGATGTCCAGGACCTCCTGTCTGGCTCTGGTCACAAAGGTCGGTGTGTCGCCTATATTTAAAATGTCTAGATTATAGCTTACTATATATTCTAGCAGGAGCTCCCCCTTCACATTACAGTCTGTGCTGCCCCACACCTAATGGTGAGAGTTTGCATCACAGCCTATTATGAAGGGGATGCCCCCGCTTGTGTACTTACTTGTTGCTTCCTCAAGTTCTATAGTAGGCGGCTCGAAATCTGATTCGCTTGGGATATAAGCTGACATCAGCACGAGCCTTTTCTTTAAGTTGTCTTTCATAGGTAGTACAAGTTGTACTACCACTAAATCTCTGAAACATTCGCATGTTATAATACCTAGAGATCTGATTCTTCTGCTGGCGAAGATGCATGTTCTGGGATTCTCCTCACCGTGATAGTATATGAGGTCTCCTCCCAGGCATCCTAGCCCCGCCACACGTTTGTTGTACACGTATGGCTCCTGCAGAAGAGCCAGATCTATGTTCTTTGATACCACATATTCGCAAAATTCGGCCGTAGCCTCTTTGCAGTGGTGCATATTTAGCTGTATTATTCTTAGTGTTTGTGTGTTTTTGTTTTGTGTATTTGTTTGTGTGTTGTGTGTGTCCATTGCGTTGTGTGTGTATGTGTGTTCGTGTTTGTGCCTGCAGCAACCTTACTGTCCCCGACTCTTTCACCCCTCGAGATCCATGCAATCTCTTGCCTTGAATCCCGTCGGGGCGTCCGATTGGGGCCGTTCGGTAGCTGGTGTGTTCTTGGCTCGGGTGGTAGTCCGCGCGCTCCCCGCAGCTGGCACCCTCTGGTCGGGTTTGCCTGGCGCGTTCCGGATGGCACATTCCTCCACCGTACGCCTGGTGTCTTGTGCAGTCTGGTTGGCTCGGGTGGTAGTCTGCGCGCTCCCCGCAGCCGGCACCCTCTGAGCGGGTTTGCCTGGCGCGTTCTGGATAGCGCATTCCGCCACCGTACGCCTGGTGTCTTGTATCTTTGTGTGTGTGGGCCTAATGACTCTCACCTGGACCTGCGTGGCTTCAAAATTGATCCACGCATGGTCCCTGTGCTCATCGAAGATGTCCTGCGGGACTCCCACCGTCAGTCTCTCTCCTGCGGGGAGAGAGTCCCTGGTGATGAGAGTCCAGCTGTCCACCTTCAGGTCCTCTCTGTGATCGTTTTGAGCTCTTACGTATTCCATAGGGTCGTCGGGATGTTCCTCTCTTTTCCCGGGCAACCAAATGTAGAAGTAGTGAAGTAGGACATTGTACTCGCTTAGTTCAAAAAAGAGGCTACTCTTACAAACTCTTTTTCATGTCGTGTCCTACCTAGTACTACGTGGGACTTTTATCCCGGATTTTTTTTTCTCGCGAGCTGTCACGGCCAAACCAATGAACCGATTTCGATGAAATTTGGGAAGGACATAGTTTAAGATCCTGGGAAGGACAGGCTACTTTTCATATTTTTATTTTTAAGGATATGTCCTTATATCACTACATATTATAAAACAAAGTCCCCCAATCGCATCTGTTTGTCTGAACGCGGTAAACTCAAAAACTACCGAACGGATTTTCATACATTTTTCACCAATGGACAGAGTGATTCAAGAGGATAGGTGGATAGTTCATAAATATTTTGTACGACAGAAAATAAATGTAGGCATATAATATTATGCTTTGATATCTGTGCGAAGCCAGGGCCGGGCCGGGCGGGCCGCTAGTACAATATAAAAATCTTGAGCCAATCTTACATTTTGTCGCCATGTACGAGACAAATGTACCGCCTCTTGTATGTCCTACCCAACACTAAACCACAGACTACTCAAAAAAACCACTATCTCTAAGGCGCCAATTACACGCTCACACAACCGGCATTCAATTTCATCACTCATGATTGACGAGTGAATAATGGTGACTGATGAAAACAAATTGACTTTATACACTCACTCAAAATCACCTTCAGTAATACTGAAGATTTTACGGAGAACATACGTTTTCACTTGTTTTGGTATGAATATTTATAAAAGGAATTGTAATTTAGATCAAAAAGCGTAAAAAGAAGGCGTTGGATAAAATATTGGCTGTAAAAAAGAGAATTTCATAGACATACTTTTGTTTTACCCAGCTTCTATTAGCGGCGACGCCCGCGTGAAAAAGTTTTTCGAGGATAAAAGTAGCCTATGTGGTACTCTATCTTTGTGCCAATTGCCAAATTTCATCCAAATCCGTTCAGCCGTTCTGGTGTGATAGAGTAAGAAACATCAAAGTTTTTGCATTTATAATATTAGTATAGATTAATTTAGTCTGAAATACGAGATACAAAAGAAGATAATGACTATGACAACTATATTGGACAAACAAAAAGACATATAGCATCGCACGCGTGCATCCAGCTGGGCGTTGGTTGTGCCGCGTGCCCGCTGCGTCGCATTCCGGGGCAGCTTCAAATTCGCAGCATCCCGGTGTTGGAATGTTTTGCTGCCGCGTCTCCGTAGTCTGCAAACAATTACACTTTTCAAATCAAAATATAAAAACAATTTACTCACTATGCAAAAAAATACCCAATAGAAAAGACTTACCTCATTGTCTGCAGACTTATAACATAGCGGCGTATTGCGTTGTGGCTGGAATGCGGCGCAGTGGATTATGCTCACCAATTATATAACATATATTTCCTTTTCCTTCTTTTTGTTGTTCTTTTTCTCGCATATAACATTAATGCACATTGTTTTAGATTAGTAGGATATTTATTGTAATAATATGTATAATTAATTTAACATATTTTTGATATTTAATCAACACGTCCGTGCGCTCTCAACGTCTGACGGGTCTATGGAAGATCAGTGCGTCGCGGCTAGCCCGCGGCTTCACACTGAATAGATTCCATTTGCACACAAACCACTGTCCACTACTGACTACATTCGGAACAATGCACTCAACGTTGCTACTGTTGTTTTTATTTATTTTTTTATTTATTTATTTTTGTTAATGTGCTATGTTCTTTCTTTTTTTAGTGTGCAATAAATGTTTTTATTATTATTATTATTATTATTATATAGGGACCCGCGTAAAAGAACATATAGCTGACGTTAAACACCGACGCTCTACGAAGTCTGCAGTAGCTGAACACTCAGAAGAAGGCTCCAACCGTTACCTTAGATTCGATAAGCCACAAATCCTTGTCAAAGAAGACCGGTTCCTGCCTAGGATGATCCGCGAGGCTATTGAAATCAAAGACATCCTAATTTCAATAGAGAAGATGGTTGGAAACTTGCACAAGCCTGGGACCCAGTAATACATCTAATTAAATCGGGCCCCAAAAGACCTACGGCCAGACCTCAAGACATTGTGAGCTCTTTCTGCGTAGACCGGACCGCAAACAATGACTAACATCTTAAAATTGTATAATTGTAAATTGAAGGTAGATTTGGAACACTAACTTTTCGGACCACCAACACCTCAGTCCGCCCCGTGACCACGAAGTGCTGCAAAGCCTTCGAAACGTCGGGAGAAAATAAAATAAAATAAAAAACCGCGATTAAATCCGTTATAATAGTTTAATTTCAATGTCTAACATTCGCGTAAACGTAAGGAATCATTATGACAACTATTTTTCCATTATCTTATTAGCTATTAAAGACTCATGGTATCCCACAACTAAGGGATTGTTTCAAAACTTAAAATAAAAAACTCTTCCTCCGACTGTAGCATAATATTAGTGCGGAGAGAGTGTGATTGGCTGCGCAGCCAATCACGCCCGCGCACCTGCGCAGGTGCTCGGGCGCCTCATGGACACAATACAATATGTTCGACTCCATAGTCCATAGCTGTCCGCGCGCTGACTAACGTTTGCCGGACGAAATGCCATTAGACGATCGCGCAAAAGTCATGATTAATGGTTGCATGACGCGCAAATAAAAAAATCATATTCTTCAATCACCGTCACTCAACCATCAATCACCACATCTAGGTTATTCGTCACTCACAGACGTTACTATGGTAGAACTGACAGCGAAACGTACTGTCTAATGGGCGCCTAAGAACTACCGGCTACCAAATAATCGCAGCAAGTCTAGTTTATTTGTCTCTGAGACGAGGCAGTATGGTCGAAAGATTATAGCCTGTCCTCTGGACGAACAAAAAAAAAATTGTCTCTGACAGCAAGGAAACTGGAATCAAGAATAATATTGATATAAAAATAAGATTTTTTTTATTTTTATGTAAAGAAAATAACCGATAGCTTTACCAAGCAAAAACACATCAGAAAAAAGAAGCACTTGATGACAATTCTGAAAATGACTAGAGTAGGGAGAGTAGGTCCAGTGCAAATGAAAAAACTTTTAGATCTTTTAAGTGAAGATGGGGTTTTAGAAGATGGTAAAATTTTGTACACAGAGACCACTCGACAGAATTTCTGGAAGCAGATTGCTACACAACTGAACGCTGTTAACGGTGGCGTCTATAAAAACACTTGGCAATGGTGCAAGGTAGTACATGTTTCTTATTTTGATTTGAAACTAAATAGTATATTGCGTTTAGCTTATTTTAAAACATGTGCCTCGAAGTTTTGAGCAAGAAATATCAAGTATGCATTTGATCTATAAACACATATATACTATTGTTATAAGGTAATGCATTTTCTATACTAATATTATAAATAGGAAAGATTTGATTGTTTGTTGGGATTAAATAGGCTTCGAAACTACTGGACCGATTTGAAAAATTCTTTCACCAATATAAAGCTTCATTATCAGCGAGTAACATAGGCTACTTTTTATTCCGGGGAAATATAAAGCGGGACTTTTATCCTGGAAAAACTCATTCGCCCGGGGGGAGCCACGAGCAGAAGTCTAATATGATATAAAATAACTCTTACCTTAATATACCTAGTTCATATAGGTATATGGTTCATATAGGCTAGGTAGCCATGAGCATAATAACATGTTTATTTATTTTTTATGTCATCCAGTAATTGTTACATTATAAATTGTTCTATAGACTTAAGTACGGACTATTAATTGTTTACAATAATAAATAAGTACGTAAAAGATACACTGTAATAATAAAAAAAAAAAAAAAAAAAAAAAAAAAAAATATGCAGATCATAATTTATAATTAGTGGTAACAATGTTGTTTACAAATTGGTGGAGGCTTGTAATTAGCAATAAGTATAATTAATTTCCTTTATTCATCATTGTTATTAGTCTGTAAGCTTTCCTAAAATAATAAAAATAAAAAATAAAATAAAATAAAATATAGTAAGCTTAAACGTGCAACATTCAAAGGGTTAGCATGCATTGATTATGATTTTATTCTGGTGTTTACTAGTCCCTGTCATAACTGTAAAATACTAGTGATTGAATTAAGTTCAGTGGGGCGAAGACTGTTGTGTCAGGTAAGACCATATAATAAGAATTACAACAAATTCTGAATGACTACAAAGATGGCAGCCTTATATATGAAATCTTAAATCTTTTCTACCTCTTCTGCATTGAGTTGACACAGATGGCATTGATTATGGTACAAAGAAAAAAAAAAATTTGAAAGGGGATGTCCGCTTTTTGCAATGGGTGCTGGGCCTCAAAATTTAACCAGGCTCAAACTTTATGGATATTAAACTGGATCAAATTGCCTTTTTTTGCATATTTAATTTTTGGATCCCTCCATTTATAACCATTTTTTTTAAAATGTTCATGTTAAGTGTAGTTTCTAAGCAAAAAAAATTATATAGATCTCAATATCTGAAGACTTTAAAATTATATGATTTACTGCAAAGGCCTAGTTTTTGGGCGTACTATCCAAATACATATATATAAAGTATCTTGGTTAGAATTTTAGGCCCGTTTTTGGACATGTCCTTTAATCTGGATTTTCACATGCATTTCGATGGCACCACATTGGCAAAAAAATCTGAGTTGATTTTTAATCAAATCTGTTGAGTCAAGGTTATTGATTATAAAGCTTTTTACATGATTATTTAACCAGTTACAATACAACACATTATTCACATAGTCACAACAGTTGCATAGGTTTTCGAGGTGAAGATTGGCATGTGCCGGTCATCACCAATATCAGAAATTGTGAAAATTTTCTGCATAACCAATTTTTTCAATTACATTTAAGTTCAAGGTCAACTATCAATATTCTTATTATCATAAGCATCTTGACGCTGTGAACCCAACAGAAAAAAAGATTTGTGATTGAAGTTGAAGGTCTAGTGTTAATGAAATTTATATGTAACCACTGTGAAGCTATACCAAACACAATGCAATGAAAAAATTAAAATAGGCTTATAATTAACGGAGATATCGCGTAACATATATACAAAAAAATACAGTTGAAGTAAGCACCTCCTCCTTTTTTGAAGTCAGTTAAAAATGTTTATTTACCCCTGAACGTCGAAATATGCCGCACTTAACTGCTTCATTTTGGATGCTGATGCACACATACACAATGTCTATATTCAACTATTTACAGATCTTTACCTATTTGTCAATTATTAATATTCGTAAAAAACATTACCGAAGCATCCTAAATGAGTCAATGTTTTTTTATAAATTTTAGATGTGGGCTGATTGGAAAACAAAAACCAAGAAAAAAGCAAACATATTGTATAGAAGAAAGAAATACAAAGGAGAACAAAAAATGGTTGCTTTTACTGATTTAGAGTTAAGGTTATTGAAAATGATTAAATATCCTCTTGATAGCTCAGACTCCCTTCAGTTGGTAAGAAAATTATCAACAATTAACAAGTGAATACCAAATCCTGTTTTTTTTTAATGGCTCAGAAAAGTGGTCCCACTGCACCTGATGGTAAGTGAAGTGGGATCCAAATAGAGTGCCGACTGACAAAAGATGATTATCTCTTGCCAGTCGACACAATTATGCCAGCCCGTGTGAACAAGATATACACAAGCTGACCCCGGAACGCAACTCACTTACGTGGGCCACTGTGGTGGGTTTTAACATGGTTTGTACAGTGGTTGCGATCTGGGTGCATACAAAACATACCCTACCATCAGCAATTTTGGACTGTTTATCATGTTTTTGTTAAAACTTTATACTTAATGAAGATGAAAAAACGATGTTCATGAATATGCTCAAAATATATTCAATGATTTATGTCTTCGCCTTTTCTAGTTGGTGGGCAAAACAGAAAATGTTGACAACACAGTGGATGAATTACAGAATCAAGACTTCATGATTGAAGACTACATTGTTGAGAGAATGTCGTCCAATGGTGATGACAAGACTGAACACTTTGTAGAAAATAATGAAACTAATTTCTGCCATGTAAATGTACAGGGTTAGTTATTTTTTATATAATTTGAAAAGAGAAGTGAGTCACTTGTAAGATTATTTGTGATTTATGGTCTTGATCTTAACCTCTGAAGTAATGACTTAAATATGTCTTATTACCTATATGTTTCAACTTTTCTGTACGATTCTTAAATAAAAACCATTTTTGGACCTCATACCCAAATTGCAAATTTTTGAGAATAACCACCTTGGCCCACAGTCTGAAAAACAGATAGATATTATTAGTGATATCAATAATGTTGTGCAATGCTATAAAAATGCTGTTATTTATCATGATATAGTATGATCTCTAAAAATTTAAATTTTACAGACAAATATGATACTGGAGACTGTTCTTCAAGCACTGACAGAGAAGAGAAAGTCAAAATAAAAGGTACATAATTTAAATTCAAAGGAGATATACATTTTTTGTGGGGGTGCTGGGCCTCAAAATCTAACCAGGCTCAAACTTTAGGAATATTAAAGGGGCAAAATATGGATATTGTATCCATTAAAAATATAATTTTAGACCCCTCCATTTATAACTAACTTTTTTAAAAACCTTCATATTAAGCAAAATAAATTTAAATAAATCTCAAAATCGGAGGTCTTTAAAAAGAAACGACTTGTTGTTAAAGGCTAGTTTTAAGGAGTTCTATCCAAATGTATATGAGCTTAAAATTTTAGGCCCATTTTTGGACATGTCCTTTGAAGATTCCTTTCATGTTGGCTTTTTAACTAGAGAAAAATACACAGTATAATATTAAGCCTTTTAATGAAGAAAATTGAAAAAACACTGCATTTTTGTTAAGGAAAAAGCTTTTATCTCTGTTTGTTTTAGTATATTTTGGTACTTTTACAATGTTTTTTTTGTAACTACTAAATACTGGATTCTGGAAACATACCATAATATTTAAGATATATTAAAAAAAGGTAATCCGTAAGAAATCTAAATGTCTTCCTGAATATTATCTTTCAGCACCTAATACTTTTTACAATACGATATAAAATTATGATTTATCAGCATTCAAAAATAATTATATCAGACATACCATTTTAAAATGTTTCAGGAAAATCCTATAAAAGAAATAAAATATCTTTAGAAGAATACAAAATAAAAACAGCAATGGAACTAGAGAAAGAAAAAGTGCAGCAAAAAACAGAAGAGCTAAGATTAAGAGCATTAGAGTTAAAAGTAAAGGGAGATGAGTTGAAACTAAAGGAATTAGAAATGAATAAAATTAACTACATGACAAATATAGAAGAGGAGAAACTAAAATGCTTGAGAGATATATCATCTTGTCTAAAAGAGTAAGTTAATTTTACGCTTAAACATCACTTATTTTATTAAAAAAATGGGTAATGTAGATATCATTATGTAATTGATGTAAAATAATGATAAAATCAATCTGGTTGAATTTAAAAATTATTTCAAATTTTTTCCAGATTAGTTGAGCGAAATAAATCTGCCAACCTACGGTTTTCCAATATGTTATGAAAGTGTTATGGAAATCTACTGAGATTGAAACTACAATCACAAAACTACTGCACTGAATTCTATGGAAAGTGCAATTGACCGATGATTGGTGGCGTAGTGTGGGGAATAATGTATAGCATTATTATTTTTATAATGTAAATATGTAGGCGTGTAAGAAAAAGGAAACAAAATTATATGCATTATTTGAAATATTATAATATACCCTTTAAAAGAAATACAATTCTGCCTTTTAAGTTTAACAAAAATCAACCTTATTGCACTAAAGGTACCCCTCATATTTATGTACACAATAAAATAACAACTTATATATTATAAAAATACGAAGACATCACAACTTTTATCTTATTTCATTCTATGTTATATAATAATTGTAAAATTTAGATATTTTTTTTCTATCTGGTTTATTTAAACATATCAAGTATTCAGAACTTATTAAATTAACAAATACATGTATGAATCTGACATTAAAAAAATAAATAAATATAGAAGTGAAATTTTTCACGCAATTTTAGAAATTATAATAGTGTGCAGTCATAAAGATTTCTGGAGGCTCAACCAATAATTTCACAACATAATAAATAATTACTCCTCTTTTGCGACGTTCATGGAAAGTGGTAATCACCATAACAATCAAAGACTCCTATTTAATAATAATTTTATAAAAAAGTAATTACAATCAATCAATCAACAGGATAAAAATTTGGAAAAGTTTACTACACTTTGATATACCTATCTAATAACTTTATTCTGCTAAAGTCCAAAATCAATAAAGATCCTAATCACGATTTTCGGATCGATTCTGGGAATAACACGATTGAAATAACTCAACCGTAAGCATTAAAAAAAAACTATTCTGTTCAATCCAAAGATTGACATTGGGATCTTTTATTGTATCGACCTTAAACAGGATTTACAAGTTACAACCTTAGTAAGATACAAAGTAAGTAACATACTTTAATGTTTTATGCAGAATATCAACATTCATTCAAACCAATTTTAACAATATACCTAGACATATAAACAGCTGTATGTAAAAAAAGTTAGAATTTAGAGACATTAGATTAACAATAATATTTTTGATACCTAAAAACAATTTCACATTCATAAATACTAACCATTAAAATCACGCAATAAACAAACTTCGAATCAAGAGTAACAATAAAAATATTTTTATTAAACAAATAAAAAAAATAGTCCTATACCTTTAACAACTTCAAATAATTTGGTCTTATTCTACTCAAGGTGGTCGCATCTAGCTCTGATATCCTGTGTATGCGGAGATGGCTTTTCATATTTCCTCTCTGGGCATACCCCCTGCCACAAACTGGACATTTGAATGGAGTTTCACCTGTGTGTAATCTCATGTGTTCTTTGAGATAGTCTTCATGATAGAAACTTGATCCACATATACTGCACTCAGCTGGCCTGTGACCTGGAAATATATTGGATTTCTAAACTTTGTGGTGTTAAGCTGATTGGGGATGTAAAGTTCTTCGCCGCACTACGAGTTTTTCGCCGCGCGGCTAAAAAGCGCTGCGACATAATGTACTGCAATCAAAACTCATAGTGTGCGCCAGGCCTATGCAGTTTATTACATAGAAAATAGTAAGTCACATAAATAATAATACTGGCTTAATGTTAGGGTAGAGGAAGAAAACTTATACTTATGAAATAAAAAATTATATCTACCTGTCGATTTATACTTATGAAATAAAAAATATATCTACCTGTATGGACAGATCTTTCATGAACAATAACAGATTTTGCACATTTATAAGTTTTCTCACAAAATTTACAAGGAAATATTTTTGGTGGCCTCTTTTCTTTATCGTGAACATTCCTGAAGTGACTTGTTAGTTCAGTTTTGAAGACAAACCCACGGCCACACGCTGTACATATGAAGTCTCGTTGGCTTTCATGTTTTCTTTTCATATGCCGGCCTAAATAATACTCTGATGCTAAAATTCTAGGACATTTCGAACACTTTACTGGGTTTTTAAAATGCACATTCTTCTTATGAATCAATAGTTTATCGGAATTTATAAAGACTTTGCCACACATGTCACAAAGTTTTTCTGGATTGGGTTTCTTTTTTACTGGTTTTACAACTTTCTTTATTTCCTTTTGCTGTATTGCTCTTTTTCGTCTTGTGTTTTCGTTTAGTTTGGAGGCAGTCTTAACTGTTTTTAAACTGAAAAAAAAATTAACAAATTTTATTATGGGGAAATTTTAACTCAACATAATATTGTTGATACCTTTTAAAAATTAGGAAGAGAAATTTACAGACAGATGTTGTAATTTTAAATATAGATTATTATACATAGAATTCATATTAAGTATCAGAATATAAATAATAATTAACATTTAAATAAAATATTGTAAAATGATTTCCAAAATCAATATTACCACCATTTTTCTCCAGTCCATGAAAATTCACCCTCTAATACAGAAGATGCAATTTTATTTGTTTTACTTCCAGATCGAACCTTTGCTTTAGTTGTTTTTTGTTTTGTTTCACGTTTTATCTTTTTAACTGTGACATGTAAGGGTTTTATTAGCTGCAAAAGTCTTTGTGTTTCATCATCCAAGATATCTGGATCAGGTTTTAAATTTTTTACATCAATTTCAATCTCTGCTTCATTGCAATAATCCTCTGTGTCACTAAATTTTGTGTTCTCTGTTTTGACAATTGGCAAACCATCTTGTAAAATTTTACAAGAGCTTTTATACTTATTTATAAAGTCGCTGATAATGTCAAGTGTCTCGTTGCATTTGTTACAGATGTTGCGTGGGTAGCCTTCAGTGTCTTCAATCTGAAATATCAGAATATAAATTTAAATGTATTTTATTGGGTCATGAAATATAACCAATTATTATTAGTTTACGACCTAATAACATGATTTTCAGATTTCAAGATCCTGTGCAAGGACTAATATCACATACTAGCATTGCGCGCGGCTCCGCCCGCGTGGAAAAGTTTATCCGGGATAAAAAGTAGCCTATAGCACTCAGGAGTAATGTAGCTTCCTATTAGTGAAAGAATTTTCAAAATCGGTCCAGTAGTTCCTGAGATTAGCGCGTTCAAACAAACAAACAAACTCTTCAGCTTTATATATTAGTATAGATTAAGCACAGAAGATCCATTCATCAAATATTTTATTTGTTAACAAGTATTATATTTATATTTTATATTTCTCAAGTGATAACTAAATAAAAAGAGGTCTTACAGAATGTAAGGCCTCTTTTTATTGAAGAGTCATGACTTTTACCATCAGGCAAACGGCTTGCTTGTATCGTAATTTGGTCGTAAGTATATCAAAAATAAAAAATAAACATTAAGAAAGGACAGGTACAAAAACGGGCTTAAAGTTCTAACAAAGATACTTAATATATATTTGGATAGTACTCCCAAAAACTAGTCCATTGCAATAAATCGTGTAATTTTAAAGACCTCCGATTTTGAGATTTGTAATTTTATTTCGCCTTAAAACTACAATTAAAATGAATGTTATTATAAAGTTTATTATAAATGGTGGGATCTAAAAATATTTTTGCCCCTTTAATATCCATAAAGTTTGAATCTGGTTAGATTATAATAAAGAAAAATAATAGTTCAAATATAAAATTTTTAAAGTACATTACTTTTTCTCTCAAGCATAAAGAAATCTTGTTTTGAATGTCTTCGTGATGTGTACTATCAAATATTGGTAAACTTGCGCCGTCTTTTAGGCAAATTCTACATATAGAAGAATTTCTATCATTCATATTACAGTACAGCTTTTAAGAAAACACTATTAAAAGAAATAAGAGGTTTATTTTTGTAAAAATACAATTATTTGTTTACAAAAAAATATAAATTTATTCTATCCATGACAGCATTCTGACATTTTCATTTTGACAAATGACACTCATTAGTGATTTGTTTGAAGAATCATTAAAACTTGTTATTCTAGATCGAATTAATCGCCTTGGTTTTAAAAAAAGTACCTACATGTTTATAATATATTATTTTATTTTTTGTTATTACTAGTTGCCTACTGCTTATGTATAATAAGAGAAAATACATTTCTTAATATTTCAAACATATTTTGCAAAATAATGCCGTGAAGTAAATAAAACGATTCGATCAGTGATCACAAGACCAACCATAGACAATAGTTTTATCACTTGTCTTCTGTCATCAGGTGATTTAGGTTTTGGGAGTGAAAAAAATCCTGAATTGGGATAAGACGGCAATTATTTCCTAAATCAAAATGTCTGGGAAAGATAGATTAGCGATTTTCCCGTCTCGTGGGTGAGTATTTTGTTTTACGTAATAATTCCATTGTCATAAATTTCTATGTCAAGAATTGGGAGTGTGAGAATGAATTCTAAAAGATGGACTTTTGGCCCTTAGTGCTCAGATGTTGATAAAGGGCCGTCTGGCTGGAGCACAGAAAGGCCATGGTCTCCTGAAGAAGAAGGCTGACGCCCTCCAAGTGAGGTTCCGTCTGATTCTCAGCAAAATCATCGAGGTATGTTCATTGACTTAGTTGACGTATGTAATATGGGGAAGAAGGATCAATTTATTTCATACTATGGATTGTATAATATTTACGATAAATATAAGCAATCACAAGTTATATTTGTCTAGATTTCTCAAAATAAATGGTACAAAGAAAATGCCAAATGGGTCAATGCTATTAAAATAAACATTAATTATGTGGTGATAGCAATCAGAAAATGCTTTAAATCTATTTTATTCTTTGCATATGAATTTGTTTGATTTAATTTGGTATTGATACAATTTTGTTTATTATCTGCTTCCACAACTTGATAAGTGGTAATAATGGTTTTAACCCGTCAGCACCCGCTTATATATAGTTATAAGCTAATTTCCTTATCTAAATGGACACCGGTGTCCACCGCGGGCGTTGAAAGATTAAAATCATATGATATGCAGACAATGCTATGTAACCAGGAACTATAATATGATTGTATTAATAAAAGATGTCCACTTTTTGTATGGGTGCTGGGCCTCAAAATTTAACCAGGCTGAAAGTTTAGGGATATTAAAAGGCCAAAATATGGATCTTAGATACATTAAAAATATATTTTTAGACCCCTCCATTTGTAACTAACCATTTTAAAAACGTTCATACTAAGTGTAGTTTTTAAGCAAAATAAAATTACAAAAATCTCAAAATCCCTCCGATTTTAAAATTAAATGATTCATTGTAAAAGGTTAGTTTTTAGGAGTTCTATTCTAATATACATAAACTGTCTTGGTTAGAATTTTGAGCCCGTTTTTGGACATGTCCTTTTGTTAGAAGTTTTAAATTATTTCTTTAATAGAAAAATGTGAAAGTTTAAAGCATAATGTTGGGAGATGAAGGAATTTCAATGATGATAAAGGCTATTCTTCCTCATACTCCCGAAGGATTATATCTAATTGTTTGGAATTTATTAAAAAAAAGTATTTCATTTTTAATTTAAAATAGTATACTAAAATGAGAAATTTGGACCTATTTATTATGTGAATAGTCTCTATAAATTTATGATGGATAGTGATAATAAAGATAAATTTAAAACCATAGTGTAACAAGTTTTAGAAAAGTATATTTTAAAAGAGATAGGATTGCATTAGCAATGAAATCTATAATATTTTAAACCATATACCTCCAAAGCCGATGCTAAATATTTGTTCTCTCACACTAGATAATATATTGCTAATTTAACAACCATGCATCACTATATAAATAATGTCACATTGATGACATAATAAACATTTCCTTGAATGCAGAATATTTATATGTAACATCTTACTAAAATGATGATAATATCTGTGTATAGTACACTGTTGCTGGTCGCACTGCCAGGCTTGGGGCCTACTCTACTAAAGAGAAGTGTTCACTTTCATCTAGCACATTGGGCATTTCAAATATTCTTCTTCTCCTTCTTTTTTGTGGCTTCCACCGTTTATCAGTGATTTCGCCAATGTCAAGTCTACGAAGCATATTTTTTTTTTTTAAATAAAAAAATGTTGAGAGAATCGCAAGGAACTATAGAATTTCAGCCCGAAGTTACCTAGCTAAATGAAGAGTAGGATTATTTCAAAGAAGACTGCGGAAACATTCTTTTCTGAGAGATGTATCTACACTACAAACAATGACAAACGTAGAAGAGTGAATAGAACATAGAATACACAATTCAAATATTAAAAGGGCTCCTTATGACTGCTGTTTTGCTATCTTTGGTTTATGTAGTGTTTTCCAGTTTGAGCTAGGCTACCGTGGCTTTTTACAAGTATTAATTATCTTTCCAATGATTTACTTTTCTATTATTTATAATCATTAAATACATAAATCAAACTACAGTTGTACATTTCATTCCATAAATTGTTATGTTTATGTAACATACATAAAAAAAATATTTAATTATGCTTTGAATTACCATATTTAATTATTATTACAGACAAAAACCCTTATGGGTGAGGTGATGAAAGAGGCTGCGTTTTCCCTCGCCGAAGCCAAGTTCACTACTGGTGACTTCAATCAAGTAGTGTTGCAGAACGTCACTAAGGCTCAGATCAAGATTCGCTCCAAGAAAGACAATGTTGCTGGTGAGAATACTTCTATGCTCTGAGAGAGACGCATTTATTCAATCACAAGAACTTCGATGACTATATACAACAGAGAAAATGTCACGAATTTCATTATGGTCCAGTTTGGTTAACAAAAAAAGTTTCAAAATTAGTAAGTGATGGTTGACATCCAGCTTTCTTTTTTTTTTTCCGTAATACACTTAGATATTGATTGTATTGTGTATTTTGATGGGTAAATTATAACTTTTCCTGCCAAAAGTCACCATCTTTCTCCATTTTTGGCTACATTTATGAAATAACATTTTTCTAGGTGTCACCCTCCCCATTTTCGAGTCTTACCAAGACGGCTCCGACACGTACGAGCTGGCGGGTCTGGCCCGCGGTGGTCAGCAGCTGGCCAAGTTGAAGAAGAACTTCCAGAGCGCTGTTAAGCTGTTGGTTGAGTTGGCGTCGCTGCAGACGTCGTTCGTGACCCTCGACGAGGTGATCAAGATCACTAACAGGCGTGTCAACGCTATTGAGCATGGTTGGTTGTTATGCATTTTTTTTTATTTTGATGTGTCCCATTGCAGGGCTAAGGCATTTTGTTTTTGGAACCAATATATATATGTCGCAGACAGCGGCGGCCGATAGTTATACGTGGGCTTCCATAATAAAAGTCACAAATGAATTATCTCTTTAACTCACCATTTATTGATCATTGGTCAATTATTGCGTAATCAAGTGTTCACAGAGTACAATACCACGTCAGGATTCATTACTAACTCTACTTATTACGACACCATGGTAATTGAGACAATTACTTAACCAATATCAACTATACTCGACGTATTCAGTAACCACCTTAATATGATCTCAATCATAAACCCGAATTAACATAGTAACCGCTTAACTATGCACTGACCGATATGAGAACAACTATAGTTACTACTTGGTATTGAACTGCACTGAACTAGTTGCTTCATATGATTAGACACCATTTTTATACACCCAACTGTCACTCCCACTACGAGTCCGACAGCTCAACTGGTTATTGCACGATTGTTATTTTGTCTTACCCGACTTAATATATTCAGACACCCTCAAAGAGATTAATAAATAGGATACACCCGACATATATATTCTCAAAAACATTTTATATCGCATATACAAATTATTGGCGGCAATATGGGTAGATTTTTTTTGCATGTACAGTCAGCAGCATAAATATCTGTACAAAATCAAAATTTCAAATCGATTATATACGCGTTAAATTAAACTGAAATATTATTTTCTTCGTTTGAAGTAAAGTAAATACCTTTTATTTTATTTTTGTGAAGAGAAAAAAAAGATTAGTAAGAACACAAAAGTATGTAGGCAATTTGAAATTTTGAATTTGTTCATCTACTTATGCTGCTGACTGTACACAACATTGTGTATATGTTGTTGTGTACATTGTGTACACAACGACTACGATTTTACTCATGTTTAAAATTACATATTACTTTAATAAAACCTATAATACACCTTACATAACTCTCACATTTGTTCACAGTAATCATTCCCAGACTTGAGCGCACGCTGGCTTACATTATCTCTGAGCTGGACGAGCTTGAGCGTGAAGAGTTCTACCGGCTGAAGAAGATCCAAGATAAGAAGAAGATCATCAAAGACAAGGCAGAGGCGGTGAGATACATACTATTAACAAAATTTTAGTTTAGCACATTTGGAACTCTGTTCTCCGTCGCAATTTATTTAAAAAAAAACTCGACAGGGCTTTCTATGATAATATTTATATCTTAAAGATTTTCTCGTTGTACATTACAGCCGACCTTAATATTAATGCCTATCTTTACTGAAAATTATACCCATTGTTACGGAAAGTCATTGCCGAATTCGATCGTTTGTCGACCAACTTTGTTTAAAGCTACTTACATACTTTAATCATTACCACTTTATATGATATTACAGAAAAAAGCGGCGCTCCGTGCCGCCGGGCAGGACTTGCGTGACAGCGCCAACTTGCTGGACGAGGGAGACGAAGACCTCCTGTTCTAAACGCCGCCCGAGTACACTCCTCATACACTTAGCCTGTTGTTAGTAGATGTGCAGTCAAGCGCTCCTTGGAGCCAACGTTTGATACAGTATTACAAACATGTGGATATTTGAAGGCTGGACCTTATATCTACAAGGTTCCAGCGTTGCCATATTTGTTTACAAGTTGGAGGACTAACCGCAAAGAGCTGTAATTGAAAGTTGTCGTCAAAGAAATTCCTCCATTCAAAGTTGGTGTAATTAATATAGCTACAGTATTTTCAGACTTGACTGCACAAAAATATGATATTACAGTGTTCATTGCGTTGTATATACTGTATTGTTGCCGCTGTTGAATATTTACACAAAATTATATCTTATTACACAATAGAAAGGTCTATAATTCAACGGCAGGTAAACGCTAAGTACATCGGTGTGAAGTGAGCTGCAAGAGGAATTATGAATAAAAGTTTAAATATTTGAATTACAGGCATGTATTGAATAGTCTTCATAGCTTTTATGTTATGGCTTTGAATTTAGAATTTATGAACTATTTTGAGATAGTTAAAAAGATATTTATAGATTAAAAATATCGCCATATTGAAAGATGGCGGCAGGTTGTTATGCGGCTAACTTCACTTCGATAGTTTGGTTTTTAGTAATTGTTTTACGTAAGCATTCCACGTACCGAGTTTTAATACGTCAGCTTCGAAAATGTGTATGTAGCATAACATCAGTTAAGTACATCTATTAAATATTTAATGGTTTATTTGTTGTTTGATGACTAAAATGTATTTAAGTAAGCAATCGTGTAAATACAAGTTTGTGAAGCGAAATATTAAAATATTATTATTGAATGCAATGGTGTATAATTTCAAATTCATCTAATTCACATCTTTACTCTTCCATGATATATCGCACCTTTAGGATGAAAACGACACAATTTACAAAAATCGAAAATTGACTTGTCATAAAATTACTTAAAACGAAATTTACAATACAACAATAGTTCAAACACCACCATATTCAAGCAGGAAAAGGACAAAACTATTATATCGGTGCCTTTTTAATTATATTATCATAAAAAAGGGACCAGTTTTAAATAATTTTATGACGATAACTCAATTTTCGTGTGTGTGTCGTTTTCGTTCTAAACGTGCGATGTGCTCATCTTTGATAATTTTTTTTTTTTTTTATCCTTTGTTGTAAGAACTAGGTTCTTAGCAATAAATTACAATCTAGTCTATAAGACTAATAAGCAATATTATTCTAACTTAATTTTCTAGGTGATAAGTTTACTACAACTAAGAATAATGATCTAGGCACTTTCTTAGAGTCTGATAACATAAAAAACACCTTGTTCGTGTGTTATATATACTTAGCACTGACACTATTATTTGTTCGCTGTAATTATGCACTACACTTTACTACACTAGTTCGAAAGGTTTAGTTCTTTTTAGTCTTCGCACAAGCTTCGTGTTATCGAGTAGCTTGAATGCCTCAATGTTCACATGTTGTCGAAGTCTACATTCGTGAGCTTTCGCAAACTTTTTGATGACTTCCGTGACGGATTCCATTTTAAGATCACGATGGAGGTCGTCATTTCTTATATACCAGGGAGCGCTGACAATATCTCTCAAGACTTTATTTTGGAACTGTTGGATTATTTTAACATTGCTCGATTTGGTACAGCCCCAAAGTTGGATTCCATACGTCCAAATTGGCTTAAGAATTTGCTTATACAGTAATAATTTATTATGTATTGATAAACAAGACTTTCTTCCCAGTAACCAATACATATTTTTATATCGTATATTAAGTTCTTGTCTCTTCTTTTTGACGTGAGCTTTCCATCGCAGCTTAGCGTCAAGTGTTATGCCAAGGTACTTGGCAGTGTTTGCATATGGGACCTTTAAACCGTTTATATGTACTGGATGATAATTTTGGCCTTTGTTCGTGAAATCGACATGAATTGATTTTGTTTCATTTAATTTAATTTTCCATTTTTGTGTCCAGTCATAAATTTTATTTAGGGCACCTTGTAGTTTTTCTGCTGCTTCCTTATGATTCGATCCAGTAGCCATAATGGCAGTATCATCTGCAAAGGTTGCAATAGTATTGTTATCGGGTTCTGGTATATCACTTGTGTATAGTAGGTATAAAGTGGGACCTAGGACGCTTCCTTGCGGGACCCCAGCTTTAATTATTTTAAGCTCGGAATATTCATCCTCTTGCTTAACTCTAAACATCCTGTTTGTAATGTACGATTTTAGTATGTCCGAAAAATCTGATGGCAGCATTTGTCTGAGTTTTTGTATCAGACCCTCATGCCAAACTTTGTCAAAAGCTTGGGCAACGTCTAAAAACACGGTCGCGCAAACTTTTTTTTCTTCGAGTGCTTGTTCTATTCTGGTAGTTATTCTATGTACCTGGTCTATAGTAGAGTGTTGTTCTCTAAAGCCAAATTGATGGTTTGGTATAAGGTTATTCTTACAGATAATATATTTTAAGCGCTTCAGTAAAAGCTTCTCAAAAAGTTTTGATAATATAGGTAAGAGAGAGATAGGCCTATATGATGATGCTTCATGGGGTGGTTTCCCTGGTTTTGGGATCATTATGACTTCAGCAACCTTCCATGCTTCCGGTACATACTTTAACGAAAATGAGGCATTTATTAGTTTCGTTAGTTTTATTATCGCTTTGCGTGGAAGGTGTTTTAAGATTTCTCCTGTTATGAGGTCATAACCAGGCGACTTCTTTGAACTAATACTGTTATGGATTATTCCAGAAACTTCTTTAGGGGTCACAAGCTTGATTCCTTGGTTATGTGAGGAAATTGTGCACTCAAAAATTGGATGTTTCGCTGTTGCTTTATTTTCTTTGAAAGTTTCTTCTATATATTGTGCGAACCTTGAAGCTTTGTGCTCATTGCTTATGGCCCATTTTCCGTTCCCATCTAGGATAGGCGGAATTTGAGTGTTCGGTCTTTTAA
This sequence comes from Sphinx pinastri, assembly GCA_947568825.1. Taxonomy (NCBI): domain Eukaryota; kingdom Metazoa; phylum Arthropoda; class Insecta; order Lepidoptera; family Sphingidae; genus Sphinx; species Sphinx pinastri. The sequence continues at coordinate 11,929,462 of OX387630.1, forward strand.
AGTTTTTAGTAATTTCAACATTTTATATTGTCTTGTTCTGCTTTGTTTATCTGGCAGCCAACTGAATTAAAATTGTATTTCAATATTATCCAATCACAGCGCCCCTATGCCTACGGTAGGTTAGCTAGGCTAGGTAGTGTCCTCACCGGTGAGGATCGCGACGCGTTCCTCCATTATTTTTTAATAAAATGATCTCTTTTTTATATCCTCTTTCCTGCCAGCCCCAGCTGGCTTTTTTGTTTCTTTCTCATCATTGATTTTACTCCCAATAAAAATGTCGGTAGTTATATAAGTGACCATTGGTATTAATAATTATTATGAATATAATCAATTTAATGTATCTTGACTTATCATAAGTGCAACTATGTTCGCCTACGTGATGAATAAAGTATTTTATTTTATTTATTTTTACGCATTCCGAAGTCTGTCATGCCGAAAGCACTAAGAACAGACTTATTATCAAAGCATTGGGTTGTCCTTAGCTAAGTAATGTTTCTGAATACGGGCATAAACAAATTGTCAAACGCACTGCATTTTCCAGATTAATATCGCATTTTTTAAAATAAGTTTTCTTTGGTAACTGCGACTTTTATGTACCTTTATGATATAGGTGCAATTATGATGTAAAATCCATAACAAGTAGCAACCCGCTCTACTGCCGTTGGAGGGAATTTTAGGCACTTTATTGAGGTATATTTTAAATTCCGGAATTCAGTGAATGGTTTAAATGATGCTTGCATAGGACCTAAAATTGCAAGTGAGAGTATTGGCCTTTTGTGAGATGTAATTAAATACATCTTATTGCTATTATATATTAGAACGTTTTTGGATGTGTTAATAAATGAACACAATTTAACAATACATATTGATTATTGCAAAATAAATAAAAAAAATATCACTAATCACAGCACCATGTTAAAGACTAGTGATTCCCTGGAGTTAAAAAGTATTTGTTCCGACGTTTCTCCAACAAACCAAAATCGACGGCACATCTCAGCATTGCGCCCAACTTCAGCCCAGTTTTCCTCGGGTCTCTAGCAATTTTATAATGTTTTTTCAAGAAGTTTATAACTTTTCGTGAAGTCAAACCGTCCCTGGATGGTATTTTGTGGAACGCCCATAGCACTATAGCCGCTGGTACAGATCTTTTCAATCCAGTTTTGATTCTATTGTATGTTTTATTTGATTCAGTTGTTGATTTTGTGTTTGCGGTGTAATCGCTCCCTGCAGAACTGACGCTCGATGACCGCATGCTAGTCATGCTAGAGTCAAAACTAGAACTTGATGAGCGGCATCTAGGTTTTCGTGAACTTTTACGATTTTTTTTGTACGGTTGCATTTGTAAAATGTTAGTGACAAAGACGTTGTCAATATTTTCACATTTTCACGTCACGAAAAAGGACAGTTGTAACAAAACGTATTTTAAAAAATGCTTTTTATGTTATTATGTACCATCGATTAGTGGGAATATTCCTTTATCTAGAACATAGATATTTTATGAAAAGGGTGCGAACTACAAACATCGTGACCCTTCTGAACAATTAGTTAAGCGTCTAAATTATCTGATTCCCAACTGAGACTCCCTTTGGTCGCTCTGTCAACTTGTTTACAGACCAGTCGCCGGATCGGTTGTTAGGCGTGCCCTTACCAAGAAAGAAAATTCGCGCATTTTCGTTGAAAAAATTATAATCTAGTTAATTTTAATGCAAGCTGGTGTGGGCATCAAGTCTACCAAAGAAACAATTATGATAGGAAATGTATTTAGGTTTGAATTTAATAAATCAAAATCATTCGAGTTTATTATAAATCTCTTTCCCACCCTCGTATGACTCCGTCAAAACACTATTGGTACTTACCTAACAAAAAAATATAATCTTATATTTTTTTATTGTTTCTCAACCGGAAGGCATTTCCATAAGCTTTTCGTATCGTACACAAATGAAGTATTTTAAATACAAAATTGAGATCTTTAACCTACCATTTTTCAGGTCATGTTTATGCCTAGTGTAAATTATAGGTCAGAAAAATCATAATCGGGAAATATGTTTAATTTTACTTGTATTTAATTGCTTGTCGACCACAGTATTTTTTATTTTGCATTGTGTAATTTAGTAGTGAAAACTTGTAATTGGCCTTCTTTGCATATATCAGTTACTATGAATTGTACTAGCTGTAAGTTTCCCAAAAATAATTAAAATAAAATAAAATATGTTCGAGTTCCCCTAGTAGTCGGTTAGTATCCGAGCAACGAAAGGCACATATCCGGTAACCGGGGGTGAATTATTGCAACTTCATTTACTATGACGCCGAGCGTATTTTGCTCGAAGAATGTAGATCAAGCCGGCGCTATCGCCATCAACTATACAGATTTTCAACTTTTTACTTACACTAGTTATTTAGCTTAAATATTACAGGTTACTCTATAGGCTTTTCTATATATACAAAATGTTGTATGGGCGAAAACTGGTCGTATAATGAAATATCCGCCATAGTCATTCCAAGGAGATACGATCCTCGACCAGGCGATAGTTTCATAATTTGATAAACTTACACTGACACCCATCAATGCGTAATTACCTACTCATAGGGCTCGATAATAGAGAATAGTTAGCCCAGCTATAATCAACCTGTTTTCTGGCAAACTTTAGCAACCAACGTCAAAAATGTAACTAAAACTAAAGAAACTTCTCCAAGATCCCAGCTCAACTGCTAATTCTATAGGAATAAAAACATTCAATTAATTGTGAATACGTATTTTTCATTAAAATAAATAATACGTTAACTTTAAATTTAAATTTACAGATTGACACTAGTTCGATGAATTTACTTGATGGCCTAAGCACTATAACCAAGATTTCTTTGCGGTTAAAAAAAAAAACAGTAGGTACGTCTGAGTTACTTAGCCCTTTCGTCTATCATGCTGTCCGTAGACGTTTGGACAACTTTACTGTTTTAAAAACCTTATGTAATCTGATATATATATACGCAATTTTTCTATGTTTTTCTGTCTAGCGTGAGTGATAATATACTCTAGTTACCTACATTTTAGGAGGTAATTTTCAATAGTAGTCAAATACAAATTCAAAATAATAAAAAATACTAACCTTACTTTCATAATAAATCATGACGGCATAGAAAAGTTCTCTTTTCTCAATTTGGCATAAAATTGGATTTGACTACTATTGATAATTACCTCCTGATTTAGAGGCACGTACTCTAGAATTGAACAAGAATCCGTGTCGCCAAACCATTCCGTTGCCTCTGGGCTATAGCTTTGTGATGGGGATCAATGGTTGGGTAGTTTTTTATGGAATATAAAGAAGAGACGACCATCGATGGTACGTGCTACCTGCCTACGCTGTTAGCACCCATGGTTACCCATAGGTAGAGTAGCAATTAGCAATTCTACATGGACTTTAGATTAGCAATAAATAGCACTGCCGTACTGCCCTGCGTTCATCACCCTGAGACATTAGTTGTATGTGTTATGCTCAGAAATTACCATAGATACAATTTTAAAATCTGTATACAATAGAGCTTGGACAATGTCTGCTAACAAAAATCGACCAAATAAAATATTTTTATTAAGTACTTACGTTGTGTTACATTTACTGCAAAATCCATATTCTGAGAGACACAGATTTATATAATACTAGCTTTTGCCTACGGCTCCGCCGGCGTGAATGAGTTTTCCCGGGATAAAAGTCCCGCTTTATATTTTCCTGGAATAAAAAGTAGCCTATGTGTTAATCCAGGACATAATCTACCCGTGTGCCAAATTTCATCCAAATCCGTTCAGTAGTTTTTGCGTGAAAAAGTAACAAACATCCATACATCCAGACATCCATACATCCATACTTACAAACTTTCACGTTTATAATATTAAGCAGGATTATATTTAGATATTTAATATCAAGTATCGAATCGAAAACTCTGGATGCCATGCCTGGGGATCGAACGAATACAACGCCGATTCGCAGGCCAAGTGCGCGTTCATAAATTCAATGAGGCGATAGTCTTTCTTTGCAGTAGAGAGAATATTCTCAAAATAAAGAATATACTTGACATTATTTTAAAATTGTATAATTTTTAAATAAATTTAATTTTATAGGTTGGGGAAAATGTTTCTTCGCATTTTATATGAAAACTCGAGACTTCTTTTTTTCAAAGTTTATTTACATATAATTACAATATGTAGGTGCCATTTCGTTCGATAACTTCCTGTCATCTTGTAGGTACTGCCACAATCCCGTTGCTGTAGAACTTTTGGGACTTCTCATCAAAAAAACGCAACAAGTAGTTTTGGCAGTCCTCTCTTGATGTTAACCTGACACTGCCTAAAGAATTCTGAAGAGACCGAAACATGTGACAATCTGAAGATGCGGTCAGGGCTATATTATGGTGGACGTATTAACACCTCCCAGCAAAAGTCTCTTAATTTTTGCTGAGTTGCCAAAGATGTGTGCGGTCTACCGTTATCGTGATGAAAGACCACACCCTTTCTGTTGATCACTTCTGGCCGCTTTGTCTCAACTTCTTGCTCTAATCTCTAAGTAAAGATCCGAATCGATGGTTCTGCTCGACGATAAAAGCTCATAATGAACAATGTCCTTCCAATCCCACCATACACACAGCATCACCTTATTGCGAGCTAACCCAGGTTTTGCCACAGTCTGTGAGGCCTGACCGACCTTTTTCGTACGTTCTTGTTGTACGTGATCCACTTTTCATCACCAGCTATCAATCTCTTCAAAAACGATTCGGTTTCATTACCTCTCAATAAAGAATCGCAAATGAGTACACGGTTCATTAGGTTTCTTTTAGTGAGATCGTGTGGCACCCAAATATCGAGCTTTTTTGTGTGCCCAGCTTTTTTCAAATGGGTCAAAACAGTTTTGTGGTCAATTCTCAGTTTGACGTAACTACTGATATTCAATCTTGTTCCATTTTTTTAAAATGGCGTCCACTTACCCGTAACAGGGCGACCAGAGCGAGGTGCATCTTTGACATCAAAATTTCCGGATTGAAAAAGCTGTGCTACTCTTACTGACACTGCATTAGGTCCATAAACGTCACAAATTTTTTTCCTGGTATGCTGTGCATTTTTTCCTATCTATATCTATACTATAATATTATAAAGAGGAAAGATTTGTATGTTTGTAACGAATTAACTCAAAAATGACTGAACGGATTTCGTTGAAATTTGCCACACGGGTAGATCATGTCCTGGATTAACACTTAGGCTACTTTTTTTCCCGGGAAAATATTTTTATCCCGGAAGACCTTTATCACGCGAGCAGAAGTCTAGTTCTATAATAAAGTTTCAAAACGTATCCAATTTTTTCATTAGATTAACTCACTTTGACCAAAAGAAAACTAAATGAAACAAAAATTGCTGAAAACAACATTTTACTAATTTCTTTCTTTTTTGGAAATGAAACCTTTTTAATGTTATCGAAACCAGCCAGATATAAATAGTACACACAAAGAGATTTTATTACAAGTTCATACATACTAAATGCGAAAAGATGTTTTCCCCGACCAATTACATATTCGATCAAACAAGATCAATAAATCGCTCCTTTTAGCCTAACACTGTTCATTGAATTGAGTCGTTTAAAAGTGCGTTAATTTCGTTCAGAATATTTTTCGACGTCACGAACCAAGTTTTTATCACTATCCGATCTGATCTTTTATCTCAGTTTAATAAAATTTACATCATATAGATAAGTAGATAACATATTTACGTACCCAGTAGTTGTGTGAAATTACAAATGCATGTTTTGATAAATAACCAATCTATTATGTAATTTAATAAATATTATGTATTTGAGTTAAGATAGGTCATCTATACTAATATTATAAAGCTGAAGAGTTTGTTTGTTTGAACGCGCTAATCTCCAGAATTACTGGACCAATTTTGAAAATTCTTTCACTAATAGGAAGCTACATTACTCCTGAGTGCTATAGGCTACTTTTTATACCGGAAAACTTTTCCCGCGGGCGGAGCCGCGCGACAAAGCTAGTTTATCATAAAATAGCTTTAGCTCATACTCAAACTCAAAATTTTCTTTATTATTCAAATAGTTTTTCACAAGCTCTTTTGAATCGCTCGTGACTGCAACTTCGTATTCCATGGGAAGTTAGACTAACACAAACTAAGTGTCAGAGAGACGTAAGAAATACGAATAACACTTACCGAACTAAGATTGACACCCCAATTCACCCTCTATAAAATTATATGTTTTTGAAGTTATATATCTTGTACGGACATGAGCTGTGCTTTATTCCATTAGGTAAGTATAGTCGATAGCCCCCCGAGGCAATTCTTGTGCGCTGGGTCTTCACACCCAATGCACGCCCATGCGTGGGGTTACATTAGTCGCGGGCCGAGGCACACAGTTCAGTGTGTATACCTCTTAGTTGAAAAACACATTGAGGCCTAAAAGGGCCCTGGAACATTTCCTGGCACCCTCTCTTTCCGCCCATCCTGGGAACCTTCTTCCCTTCCCCCGACCTTCCCTTCCATATTCCTCCTCCACTCCCCTCCTAGGCCCCTGCAGTCGTCAAGCCGGGGGACTCCAATATCCCATTCGCAGGTTTCCCCCGGTGTTGACTGCAGGATCGCCTACCCAAAAAAAAAGTATAGTCGATAGGAGATAAAGAAAGTGATATAATAACTTGGTAGTCATAAAACTGTTTATATCACTAACCTTACGTCGGTCAGTCATACATAATCTGCAGATACTTTATTAATCAACGTTGCGGTTGTTTAATTTATTTATCAAAATAGAAAACTGCTGGGGAGAATTTTGCTTCAAATGGACGTTCTTGGTAAAGCAATATTTCTATAGGGTGTGGCGGGAGATCGCAGGAGCGGGGTAGGCGGCACAGGGGGTGTTTGGAGTGTTGTTCCCTGTAAACGTCAAGAGCGATCACTCACGGAATGGCAAAACCTGTGTAAAAACCGGACGTAATCGGTAACGACTGGTTTTTGTCACCTCGTCTCGTTTTTGTCTATGGGCGTTTATGGATTCGCCATTTTTGAATTGCGTAATTGTTTTACGTAAAAAGGGTTTTAATTGTCTGTTATTATTACCGATACTTTATATAGAAATGTTATTAAATTATGTCACTGCATTTATTTATTACTTACCAAAAAAACATAATATTTGGTTAAAATAGTTTTGTACTAAAAAAATTATACGTCACTAATTTATGTTTTTAGTGGGTATATAATTAGAAGAAAATGACACATGCAAACAACACATTTTTTTTAAATAATTTGAGTAAAACTTCTTCCTAGCAGTGTTCATTACATTTAAGTACATGGAAAATCAACAAGCCACAACGAAAAGTAGCATAATGTTTGAACATTTCCTCAGTACAGAACACCTTTGACCGAGCAGTTGTACACGAGATGCGGTCAAACGTGAGCTCTGAGCTCGTTTACTATTAAAAATGCAAAACTAGGCTAACCCGGCCGAGCCTTTCGATATTATGAAAATAAGACTTGTGTGGAAGACGCTGCGGACTATTTATTCATAACGTCTTGGGAAGTAATGCACTCAATTTTACGCCAATATGTGCAAATAATCTTCTAGCTGGGTGTGACGACCTGCAAGAAATCCCTTGCAAATTTAAAGTACCTAACCGTCATTTTATAACGAGTTTATTCTTTATTAGGTACATTCGTATTTTTAAAACATAGCTTAATTTACAAAATTAGTATTGGTGGCATCGCAGCCTAGTATTGCAGTTATTTGACAGCTACCCCTTCCATCAAATTTCAAAGCTTTATAACTTACTTACTATTGCACCAATTTTGAAAAATCTTTTTCCATTAGATTTTGGATAGCATACATTTTTCATAATTGTATTTTAAAAAAGTAGTCAGTTACCCTTTTACTTATAGTAGGTACATTCGTATTTTTAAAATATAACTTAATTTACAAAATTAATATTATTTAAACATAAACATACGACCAAAACTTATTTCTGCAACAATACAAATTTCAAATTGATTAAAAAAATCAAGAATTACCATAAAACATAATGAATATTGGAAAAAATATACGTAATTTCTAATAATCTCATGACAGACACTGTGTTATGCAAAGCAAGCATGAAAGAATACGGCACTTACGTACTAAAATACATTACCGAGAGAGGTTCTCCTATATTTGTTAAGAAATGTCGTACTTTGTGGCACGTATAAAAAGGAATGCCCATTTTGTACGAAAGTGCGGTTCTCACGAAACAATGGCATCTTAAAACGGAATTTCTTCAATAATTTGCAAACTTTTATGTTCTAATCCCGTGATGGTTGTTTATTTATTTATACGTTGAGGTTGAGGCGCCAGTTAATTCTGCCTCAGTTTATTTAATAAATTATAATTTTTATGTTATTTCCTCTACGTACTTTGTTTAAAAATTATAATCTGTATAGAAATTTATAGACTTCTACGTATCTCAGCATGTTAATAAATAAATAAACCCCGAATTTTTCAATCTACACAAGATTTGAGAAGTCTTAAATATAAGTTATTTTAAAGTAAACAATAAACATTGCGTGTAGAATCTAATTTTGTTTATACTAATAAAGCACAGTATTATAGTACTTTAATATTAACTTTCGGACATAATATAATACGTGTATTCATTATTAAAAGCATTCATCAATCATCAAAGTTTAAGTATCTTTCTCATATTCGAAACATTATGTACTTCAGCTCGAGTCTTCTTCTTTGAGTCAAAGACTGAACAGTGAGAAACTTTGTCTACAACCCATTATCTGTTCAAAATATCTCTAGTGATTAACAATAATCATACAATTAATTATTTAGCATTTAAACTTGGGTAGGCTTGACATAATGAATATCTTAACCGTTTGTGAGAGTAGTATCATATTATACAGCTTTGATAGTTCTCGTTTTATGAATAATAAAGTCTCTCTTTATATTTTCCTGGGATGAAAAGTAGCCTATTTTACTCGCTGATAATGTAGCTTTATATCCCATCAAAAACATAAATGTGAAATATGGAAGCCAAGTCCAATATTAAGAATATGCGTGCTTGTCGACTTCACCGACAAAAGAATTGAAATCTAAATGGGTGCCAAACCCTGTGGATAATCCTGTAAATTATTTATACGAACACACTCCATTCTAAAATAACTTTCTTTTTCTGCTACGACAATGTATGATATTAAAAAAAATAACTTCTTAAATTTAAACAGTGAAATTATTTACACAAAGCAGATAACTTAGTATAAATTTAAGCTCAAGATTTGACTTGGCTAGTCATCAAATACAATTTTTCTTATATTTGGCTAATAAACTTATCTTCTTTATGTTACTGTTTTTATATTGTAAGATCAACATATCCTACTTCTAAAAATGTTCTATTCTGGCAAAACTTTTTTTTGCTTGGCTTGACACGCTACCGCGTGTTTCGATATGGTAAAAGAATTATAAAAATCGGTCCAGTAGTCATTCTTTACAAACATGCAAAAATACAAATCTTTCGTCTTTATAATATTAGTATAGATATGAATAATATTATATTTTATAGTCCATGGCTCTTTGTTTGACACAGATTTTGAGTTTATTTCTCTGTCGAACTCGTATAGGACTTTTATTATCCTCGCCGGCACGCTTCATGGCGCTTTCTTCCCTCGTAATGTTAGAATGATTCCTCCTTTTCTTCTTATATTAGCTTTACTTCTCCTTACCTAGCCTTAATCCCATCCCCAATGTCCGTGTCCTCTATACCTGTCAGCCCGTGCTGGTCGTTCATTCCTTTAGTTTTTATCTCTATTCTCTGGCTTCTTACTGGGTAAGGTGGCTTTAAAATACTCTTCAAATACTCCATCTTCTGCAGCGCAATATCGCGCAACTCAAAGGTAAATATAGCCATCGTCAATCCCTTTTATTAATATAACCCCGCGTATAACAGTTGCAAACGGTTATGTTGCTGGTTCGACTTTCCGGTGGGCCTATTCTTTTTGCTAAATATTTTGTTATAATTTAGATCGGTCTATTCTTTCTGTAAAACATGTTTTCTAATTTCAATATAATATTTATGGGTTAAACATTTCTGAAATCAGTCGTGGATCGAAATACTTGAGTTACAAGTAATTACTGCTAGATAAAGTACTGCCAATATTCTTGATCTCTTTCAAATTTTGTTTATCTAGGTTCGTTTATCTTCGTCTAGGAAATTTCCACGCTTAACTAGATATTAATTTTATCAAGAAATAATAATTTCTGTATTACTAATTGCTACATTATCTTTTACGAGAAATCTTTTACAGCTTCACCGTCTTAACGGAGAGTGTTTCTAATCTTTCAATCGCTCAAAGCGTTTTACCCAAATGTTCCTTAAACTAAAGAGGGCAAAACCAAAGTCCTACCTTTTATGTCCTAAGAAAACGTACGATACGAGATGATTACGGTCTTAAATAATTTCACAAGCTGTTTCCCTGTAACAGAGATAACACATTTGAACATAGTGTTCAACATATTTCCCGGCTACGGACGACATCGCTCGACACACGTACTTCTTGTTATACTGAAGAAAATGAGCCGGCGATCGATCGGTCGACTGGTTGGCCGATCGGTCGGTCAACCCCGCCCGCGATCGAGTGGAGTACAGAATATGTGGAAACAGGTTGCGATGGTTTTGGGTTAACTAATTTGTCGGTTACTGGATGTGAACTCGTTCCAAATTTTGTGTGATAAATCTAGATTATTGTTTTAGAATATGGGTAAATTTTATAGTGATTTCAGGTTTGTATTGAACGTTTAGAACAAAAAAGTTATAGGACATATAACACCTCTTTTTTGCGTCAGGGCTTATGATTATAAATAGGTAAAAATCTACGATTTGTTTTTACGTGTGCAATAATTATAATGAATAAACTCATATTAAGGTTAGGAATTATGTGAATCATACAATAGCACATTAATTAGAAATTGAAATTACGAACTGCATACCTAAGTAAAAACGTACATCATAACAAAACAAACTACGTTTGAAAATAGAATCGAATAATCTTGCAGAATATAACATTTTAATAGGTACATATAATATGCACACAAACAACTATTAAGATGTTGCAATACCCTTACCCAAAACCTTGACTGTCTAATAAAATTTACGTGGAAAAGTACGAGCACAAACTGTATTTTATAACGTCTGCTTACCGCTGTATCGACGCAGTGCAACGTTAGTCATCGACATGATGTCATGCGACGGAACCCGCCCATTACACGAGTCAATACTTCGGAAGCCGTCGAGACTCCTTATAAAAATCACATAAAAATATTAGACTTTGCTAGATTCTAAACATGGGCATTCAAAGCAGACATAGCTTTGAAATTTATTTTATGGAGATTCACTTAATATAGTTTAGATAATATTGTATATAAAAATTAAATGATAAAAGAATTAGCGATTAATTATAATTAAATTAAACTAGTCATTACTGTAGCTGCAAATGTTTCTTGTTGACAACATTTTACACTATTCGATAACAGATGGCGCTGGCTGTCCTAATTGTTTTAGTAGAGATACTGTGACCGTAATACAATTAGCGTTTAATATTGTTGCTTTGTAATTGTGAATGAAGATCATAGTGCGATATCTTAATAACCGTTTAACATAGTTTTACAGGTGGTTTATTTAGCATAGAGTAAATTTTACGACGTAAATGCAACGTTTTCACAAAAAGTATATCTACTATGTAGAATATCAATCTATAAGTACTTAATTATATACTATACGCTTTACAAACTATCCACATGAAGTAATTATTATGCAAAAAATAATTGAAAATAATTGATTCATCAACGTATTTGTTGTAAAACAAGACAAAGCATTTTAGTTTAAGTGGGAAGGAAGGGGAGCGCTCTACTGTTATTGTATGGACTTTTGTTAGAAACAACAAGATTAAAAGACTTAATGACGTGGCTTAATGTTTTGTTGATAATTACAGACCTTAAATTATTGAAGTTATAAATTGCGTGACGTTAAAATTGTTGCAAGTAAATATTTAATCATTTTGATTTTGTCATATTGAATAGGGCAAATAAAAAAGTGTGTGTGTACTTATGTACACGCGTTAGAAGTTATACGTCTTTGGCGTAACAAGATAAAAATCTTTTTAAATAACGCGCCAAAAGAAGTATAACTTCAATATGTTTCGCCTTATTCTACGTTCAAAATTCAAAACTAAAATGTTGACTATAGCTAACTTCAGGGTGTCGTTTTTTCGTGACGGTGTGCGCGTAAAAATTTACTCTCATCATTTTTCCCTAACGCGCCAAAAGAAGTATAACTTCAAAAATGAATTAGGCATTATTATGATAGCTTGGTGATTTTATTTTATAACCCATATGAATTAAAAGTTATGAGCACGGGTTTTATTTTACTAAGTCCACAAAAAAATAAAATAAAAACATAACATGGGAAAGGCAACTAAAACATACAGCCAGTCTCAACATTGCCCGTTATAAATATTAAAATTTTGTAAACCATGTCATTTAAAATGACCTGCAGGAGTTCCGTCCCACTCGCGAACTATGAATGTCATAGTGTTGAACCTTTGATATTTGCGCTGGCCACCCACGCGTCGCGTTTTATGGCCCCCGTGAGGTAGTTTAGGGCACAAGTACATTTTTTATCGTCATGCTTAGCAAATTACACTCCGGGGCTTTGCGGTCGCTCACTATGTTGTTCATCGATTAAATTGGCCGGCTTATCGTTCGCTCCGCAGCAAGATTGGAAATAATGTCGATGAAATGAAAATGTAATAACTTTTTGTGATTTATAAGTCACTATTTGTAACTTTGAACTCTTATTTAAAATTGAAACGTGAAATATGAGAGAAAGCAAACACTTTTTTTTTTTAAATAATAGATGATTATGTATGTCAGCTATAAATCGAATAACTAACAATAGTGTGTTACCGTTGCTACAGTTTAGGTAATAAATATCTGCAATTGGTATAGCAAAATAAATTACACGTAAAAATAGTTATGCCCGCACGCCCCAAAAATATGTTGCCTTGTGCTGACTTGTGATGTGACGACAGCTGGTAGTGGGAACTATTGATATCTCCCTCTTATCTATCAAAAAAATATGCCTCTCCCATTCACCTCTAAGATATTACATTAAAATAAGTTATAATTTAAAAATCGAAGAGTTTATTTATTGAGTATTTTTATTGTATGGTCCGAGTAAATTAATCACCTGTTAAGTGTATTCTGCCTATAAATACCCACAATACCAGAAGTCATGTAGGTATGTGCTGCTGGCTAAGGATACGAAATAGGAAATAGACAAAGATTGTTTTTAACCCTCGCGAACTGTTGCTAAGTACACGAAACACAACGATAAGGTACTTCATGCTAGTTTTCTGTTAGATAGCGGTACAAACCCGGGCTATGTCTATGACGTGACTCTATCACTTTATAGTGTAGAAAAAAGTAAGCAGGCACAAGCAGAACAAGTAGGTACATTATTCTAAGTATTATATTGAGGAAACATTAGAAAAACATTAATATACTGTGTCCAGTAACACATACTGTCGTTCCTTTACAAAGTATTCCAAAGCTTACCTTTATCAATTAAATAATTTTATTTGTATATGAACTTTAACTCTACAGTTATAGAGTTTGAATTTGTGTGCCAATGTACCCTCGTATGCCCCTTTCCACTCAGGTAATAATAAAATAAGAGATTACATCTTTTCGTAAGCAACAATAGGGCTTCTCTTTTTACTACTAAAAGGTTGCCAGTGGAATAGAAACCTTGTTGCTTTTCATTTAAAGCATAAAATAAAGCGTGACAAAAATTACATTTGATTACAACAGACTCGGATTGTTTTGATAAGTAATCGTTTGTTTTAAAAGCGTTTAAAACCCACCACCTGTTAGCTATGATTGTTCGCACTTGAAATGTTAATATTAGTTGTTAATTTATAATGTATAATTTAATAATATGCGATCAGTTTTATGGTACGTTAATTGCTTTGATGTTTTGATATGATAGAGATCACCCTAGACATATCAATATCGCTTACAAATTGATACATTTTGTAAAACTCTACACAAAGCATTGATGTTTTGATTATTTTGCTTTATTAGCAAAATTTTTGCATCTATCCACAATAAAAACTTTTATGAATAGTTCTGTGGATTTTACCTAAAATGGTGTTGCATTGCGTTTTGGTTACTTGCCGCGGTGAAAGTAAGCCTAGAAAACTATTGACGTCTCTTTCTCTCCTTATGAAAAACGTATATTTTATTCGCTTTACAAGTCGCAGCTCAATGCAGAGTTGAATAGTTATTTTAGTATGTATGCGTAATTTGGGTGAGCAAATAACTTTTATATTTTTAACTTATAGTGCATTTGGTTAGATTTCTGCTGTAGCGTAATGTTACGTGGAAGTTATGTGTTCAGAGCTAGTAATTAGATAAAGAAGTTCTAATTGTGGAATACGTTTTTTTTAAATCCCGTTTAATGGATTTAAGAGATAATATTCTAAACTTAGGTATTCGGAAAGTATGATTAACTGAATTTATTATCAGATTTTTGTGAAAAATATTAAAAATAAATCATATTATAAAGACAAGTACACATACTAAATTTTAGCATTTAGATCATGACTTACTTTTTAAAACACTTGGAATCTTTAACTTAAATTGTAAACGGGGCTATGAAGCTTCAACTCTATAGCAGAGTGAGGGGAGTGGCCGCTTATGGCGCCAAGTGGGAAGGGGTGCCAAACTCTGAACGTTGGCGCCTTTTTACCGCTTCAAAAAAATAATACATACTAAATCAAAGACAATTGTAGAATAATTATAAGTATGCATAAGTTTCCAATTATGTTCCGGGAACGTGTATGTCGGCGAGGTGCCAGGGTTTTCGTGTTCGGAATCCATCGTAATGAAAATACAAACTGAATATTGCTTAGTTTTCTTCCCAGTTGACTTTTGGGACAGAAGTCAATCGAATCTTGAACTGACTGGATTCTTTTTTAATCCAATAGACATTCAAAGTGAATATAAATGCTATAATAACTTCAACCTCCTTTGAAATTACTGTACAATAAATCTTGGGTTATAGCTGAATATTCAAAATTGATATTATAATGAATTTTTCATAACTCCAGATGATAATATTTTACATAAATAACAATTAAGTAAGCAAACCGTTATTTTACATAACTTGCCAACAGATAGAGCTATTAACAAGTTGTGAATATTTTACTTATAGATGAAAATAACGACAAAGAAATCAATTAGAATTATTAACAATTCTAATTGATTTTATTTTAACGTTTAAATTATTAAATAATGAATTAAATAAATATCCAACGTTTTCCAAACACTCAAATAGTCAATACAGTTTCTAACTTATACTGAAATTTGATAAATAACAGCATTGTGGTTGTAAATAACTATTTAAATATCAAATTTAAATATTCTAGACATTTTCATAATAATATAATCACTAAATATTAATTTGCGCCCACATGTACGTCGTAAGCTCTGCCATCTGGTGGCGCATTTTACTCTTTTTCAGCCCATCGATACTTGGGATTGACTTAAAATATTCATATTAAAAGGATGAAAAATAACATTTAATTTGTTGATAATGTATTGCCGTGTATCTGTATGCTCGAAAACATAAAAATAAACAAACCAAATGGTGTGAAATTTTATTAAGTTCCCAAGACTAGTACCTAAGTACCTACATTCCATGGTTATGTGAAAATCGACAAAAATAATAAAAGCTGTATAAAACATACTTAATTATGAGCTCCAAAAGTATTTAAAAATGTCTCATTACGTAATTTATAAAAATAAAGATGTTTTGAAGATAATATTCAATACAAACAAATCTGTAATTAAGGGAACATTACCTCCTAATTTTGCTTCAATAACACCTAAATAACTAGCTCCCATCTAACAAAAAGCTTATTCTGGCCACGCTAGGTATCAGTAATATGACATCAGATATCTCTCTCATCTCATCAGAAAATGCAGATACTAGAATAAAACATATACACTTTAGTTAGGTTACACAACTCACTAAACATGATTAACATAAATATAGTGATTGCTTAGGGTCCAGCAATCACTTAATGTCAAGTGACATAAGGTCGATTTCCTTTACTAAAGGACAATTTTATTTAACAATGAATTTTAAGCATTATGCGGTATACAATTAAGTTTTATTTTACTCATGCCAGTATGCATCAAGAGGTAAGTGCAGTTCATTCCAGCGTGCCTAATTGCATCTTCACATTGACACAAGAACCTAAAGCAGGTAGCAAGTGAGATGAAAATATGTACAATAATTAAATACACCGTAGAAGTTTACGGAGTTGTGTTTTACTATTACAGTTAAATGACGAAGCGAGCATGCCCCTCGCCTGCTGGTAAGCGATACGTCCGCCCATAAACAGTAGCAACTCCGCACAGAACTCTAAATTACAAAGCACTGCGTGGCACTCCACCGCGCTGCTCACCGTGAGACATAAGATGTTAAGTCTCATAATGCCCAGTAATTACGCTGGCTACAATGTCCTTCGCTATTTGAATAGTAATAATATTAGAAAAATAGCAATAGAAAGAAAATAAATAAATATTCCGGTTTTTATTACAGAAGGCGTATTATGCTATCACCGCTGCCTATCAACTGTATTAGACGTTTGACAAATCGTGTATCTGCCGTACTTGAAGGAATTGTTCAAGTCTGCTCCTGAGATGCTATCACCCTGGTCATTAGCTCATTCATGTTATATTTAGTCATAACCGGCTACATATTGACCCTACACGTTACCGCTTTTGCTTTAAAATTTTGTTCACTATATCGATCACGCCATGCAAGAATTTCTAAGAGAATTTAGAAATTAGCAAGCGTTATAATGTTTGGCAAAGTGATTATTGGGGCAAAATAAGCTCTATATTAGCGGATGACTTGTCAGTCTGTACGTTGTTTTTTAATCTAGAGTATGTTTGTTTGATATATTTGCTATGTTGATAATATTAGTGGTTTTGTAAATATTATAGTTAATTAGATGTATTGTGTAGAGTTTTATGTCATAAATAACAATGATTTACTTCTAAATACGTTTATTTCAGGTATTAGGACATTGTAGACTTGTAACCGTTAAATCCGTCCAAAGGATGCATACATTGACCGATTACACGCTTCAACACAAGTTCAAACTCTAAAAGCAATAAAAAAAAACTTAAAAACGGATATGGCCCAAGAATGTAAGATAGTGTTGTGACTCATTCCATCAGTGGCCACCGCGAAGATCCACCGTCCGTCATACTCAGACCCTTCAATCAACCTTAACCTCTTTTGTACAAGAATATAGGACGGGTCAAATTATACTGGTTTTAACAGGGATACCCACAAAGTTATGCTTGCGGTTCTAAAAGTTAATTTATTAATAAATTGTTGAGTAATGAGCTTTAATGCAAGGGATTAGGGATTGTGATATAGGTATTAGAGTTTGTTGACGGTAAGTTTTTGGTGGTACCGTTACAGAAGTTTAGACTACATTCCGAGGGTAATAGTGCTCGGTGTATTGTTCAGTGAATTATATTAATATTGTAAGTGAAAAATTGTTTAATAGATATTTTGTACTCATCAATATACTAAACATAACTTAGTAAGTTTTATGACAGTATAAAATACAGTAGAATGATTGGAAATTTTCGTTAAATTATATTTTTGCGCAGGGGCGGTTTCGTGCAGCTATCTTCGTGCAACAAGATAACCCGGAGCCGTCCCGTAAGTGCCGACGAAGGCCACCGCGGGTTTTGGTTGGTATTGTGTAGGGTGTATATAGTGTTAGGGACTCGGTTCAATGCTCGCTCAGATGAAGCTATACTCCCGAGTATCGACATTGGGCCGTAAGACCGTGTGAAACCAACATAACCGTTCCACTCACCCCCCGGTGGTGGTAGCGATAAAGCGTTTTTTCCCCGCGATAAAAAAAAAAAAAAAAAAAAAAATGGTGTTGGCACATGATTAACTCAACAGTGAACTATAAGTAAACCGTTCACCATTTGTTTCTAGTATAGTTTAGTTTCTAGTTTCTAGAAGTTGTTTAAAGTTCTCGCAAAAAGCAATTGAATTTTTTATACCTTTTTTTTTAAATATATCAGTAACTAAAGTGTGTATGGCATTTTGATTCGTTAACGTTGATAAAATATGAAGTAAAACAAAATATTGAATGCAGGCCGCTTCCGACACCTTTGGGAATCATTGGGCAAGGGCTAAGCCCAGCAATGGACATCCTTAAGATAATACTATCTTTGTTAGCTAAGTTATATCGATAAGTGTTAATTAGACTATTTATAACATGAGTAACCATGTAACCATACTTACCACCGCAATGTCTATTCCTCCCGCCAAGCAGCAGTGTGCATGCACTGTTGTGTTTTGGTTTGAAGGGCATTATAGTCAGTGTAACTACTGGACATAATGACACTTAACATCTTATGTCTCAGGATGATGAGCGCACTGGAATGCCACACAGTACTTAGTAACTCAAGGTGCTGTATGGTGTTACTACTGTTTATGGGCGGTCGTATCGCTTACCCTCAGGCGAACGGCATGCTCGTCTCGTCATTCAAAGCCATAAAAAAAAATACTTTTGGTTATAGCGTGTGCTTTCATGCTATTAGAGAACCTTATTGAATATTCGCATAGATCACGTTATGTTAGTTTACAGATCAACGAATCGGAAACGAAGCAGTAATTTGAAAACTAATAAAGTATAGCAACTACTTTCTTATATTATAATAATTAAATTGTAAGTTGTTGAACTAATAAAGTTGTAAAATATGTTAACCAGGATCTTAAAATCAGGTCATAAAGTCAGTTTATATGTATCAGCCCGGGGTCTGGACTTTGTACCCGATATGGCAATAGGCTCGCCCCCTATCACATTACGGGGCGGAATACGCACGGCGAAAAGTGGGTGCACTAGTTGCGCCTCTACCTACCCGTTCCGGGATAAAAGGCGTGAGATGACACTCGTAGTTTTCTAAGTAGTTTATAAATATTATGAAAAGTTGGTGTTATTTTTCTGTTTAAGTACCTGCTTGGCAGTCGGCAATTGTATCTTTATCTGTTGTAAAAAAGCTAATTTCACAAAACCAAAATGGTTCCTCGCAGCAAGATTTATTGTTTAATGTTTAATTCTAATCAATTAACCCTTTAATCGGGTCAACGGACAAAAGCATTGTTAGGACGAAATGATACGGTTTCTTTGTATTCCAATCGGATAATTACACTTGGTGTCTTTTAACACTTTAACTTAGAATGAATCGTAGAATATTCTGGATAATATATTTCTTGTACAAAATATGTAGCGCGTAAATGCATATTATTAGAAAAAATGATAAAACGGTATAAATTAATTCGTGACAAAAAAAACCGCTAGAGTAAATAGTAGCAAAATCATCAAGAACTTGGGATGACAAATTTATGCATGCTACTATATTGTGTTTTACTTGATAAAATGTTACATCTAATTTTATGTAAAAAAATACATTAAGAGACTATCAATTTTTTTATTACAATAATTCTAAATTGCAGGGTAAATAGAGAGACGAACAACCTGCTTAACTGATGGTAAGCGCCTTGCCCACCCACAAGCAACTTAGCAACACTATTCAGAACTACGCATTGCATGGCGCTGTGCTCGTTATACTGAGAATTTAGATGTTACCAATTACCACCCGTAATGCTTAGCACGCACACTCACACCTTTTATGCCCGAAGGCGTAGGCAGAGGGGGCAACTAGCGCACTCACTTTTCACCATCAATGCCTAGTTTTTTTTTTTTTTAATGGCACTTGTGTTCACATTTTGCCAATGTCAAGTTTGGGTTGTCTTTTTTATTATCTGTAGTATGTTGAAGTAAAGCAGTGGCTACCTTACCAAGACTTTATCGAGGAATTTTGGCGGCAACAAAAAAAACACTTGATTAGCACGATTATTTCAATTCACTTCATTTGAGCTCTTTAATAGAACTATATTGGATAATATACCACCATAATTATGCAATATAAAACTAAGTATCACCAAAATAATGAATTAAAAACAAGAGCGCCTCATGACACTTCCAAGTTTCCGCCAAAACTCCAATGCCTAGTTATTATAATGGTTTAACATAATGTTATGTCCTCAAAAAGACGACGAATTGTAGAATATTTAAAAAATATTTTATTTTATATTTTTAATCAAAAGAATATTTAAAATCATCAATATTCGACAATATTTTGTCAACTATTGACACGGTTTTGTCCCTAGGGCTTTGAGCATAACATTGCTTTTATAAAATATTGTTTGGAACTTCAGTTCTGAAGATCGACTGGGAATTGTAATTTGTTTACTAGGTAAGTGTTTTAAAGAGGAGGGATCAAGAGATTTATTTTAACTAACCTCGTGTCTCATATATGGAAATGTATAGTAAGCAGCATAAGTAGCTGAACAAATTCAAAATTTCAAATTTCCTACATACTTTTGTGTTCTTACGAATCTTTTTTTCTCTTCACAAAAATAAAATAAATGAAATAAGGAGATACAATGCGATTTAAATAAGAATAGGATCGACTTTGCGCCATATTGTGACGTCTAAATAATTAAATATTATAATATCTAATTTAGCAATAACGTTTTTATTTAAACTTGATGTAAGAGTCAATTAGAAAAAATCAAATAAACCGTTATTAATATGCTAATAAGTTTTCTATGCAAATTTTGTACTTTTCAAGTGACATGTGACACATAAAGGTCATTGACGTTCATATTCTTATTTGAATCGCATTGTACTATACCTCTTCGGGCTGAATAGTGCCCAAGCAAGTTGTGTTCTGATTTCAAAAATGTAATAGCCAGTGTGACATAGCGAACATTATTTTCTCAGAATAACGTGTAAAGGTACAAAAAATACTGGTGGTGACGTTGGGCAGGTGTGGCAACCATCGAACGAGCGCAAGTAAGTAGAAAAAAAGCGTTCCGGGGAATAAGAAGTTACTAATTGATTATTTGAATAGCCTTAGAGCTATCAAAAGGCCAGCGATTTATTTTAGTTAAAACATCATGAATATCGAATCCTTTTATCAGCTTTTATTTGAGATGAGTAGAGATTTTTACTATATTTTTGAGAGGTAGTTTTTTCGTTGTTTGATACTTCATTATTGAAAGTCATACGTAAAAATGGATTGTATTGACATTGCCACATTTAGACCCCGTTTTTTCAACTGTAGTTATATTTTTGTCAGGGCCTTATTAAGCTGGACGCGCTCACAGCACCTGGAGCACTCGAAGCTCTGCGAGCGCGTCCAGCTTAATAACACCGATGATTACTCTAACTACAGTTGAAAAAACCTGGTCTTAATCCCTGCAATGTGGTCCTATGGGATTTGTTTTTCTGGCAGAAGATTAACATAGGCAGAACTAGCAAGTTACTCTTCGATAACAATTAATTTCCATAGGACAAAATGGTCGTTTTCTATCAAGACTACAATAACTAGTATACTTATCCGTCACAGTCCCAGAAGATTTTCCAAGGTTTCGGCGAAGCTAAGGTTAACATACGTGCTAGTAAAATTTAATGGGCCGTATAGGACCTCGGCTCTCGTCTCAACTTTATTAAAACAATATCTAGCAAGTTTGCGACAATGAATGCTGTAAATAAATCGTAAGGCGGTTGGACTGGACAATACTGCTAATTTACTGGGAACTCGGCGACCAGTGTACAATGAGCCCTGAGACAAGATCTTTACAAACCTACATGATACCTATCCACAATGTAGCTAATAACTCGTACAATATATATCACGAATTAAATTGGTATGCAGTTCTTAACTAGATTATTAAACATTTATCAAAGTGTGACTGCCTCGGTGGCGTAGTTGTATTACGGTACGACTGCAATGCTGAGGTGTCGGGTTCGATCCCCGGGTCCGGCAAAGTGATATTGGGTTTTTCTATTCAGTATCAGCCCGGAGTCTAGAATTTGTGCCCGATATGGCGATATACTCGCCCTATATCACGTCATGGGACGGAATATACCCGGCTAAAAGTGGGTGCACCAACTGCGCCTCTGCCAACCCTTTCGGAGATAAAAAGGCGTGAGTGTATATGTGCATGTTATCAAAGTGTAAAAGATGTTCTGCTGCCCGAGGGTTGTCCCAAGTTTATATAAGGGCCTTTAAGTAAAGCCTATATCCTCCATACAAGTCTCATGTAAGTTGGTTAGTCGCCAGATCCTCGTCTGGTATATTTACTAAGTATTTTTCCCAGTGTGTTATAAAAAGTATTTGGAAACTAAAATTTATAAAATGTAGGAACCATGAACCAAACTACTTTATTTGAGTCGTGTTTCAAAAACAATTTGCATGGAAAAGTCATAATTTAAATTATGATGGATAAAATTATTTATGTGATTTTTATAATAGCAACTCAGTACTGTGTGTTTTAATTTAAAAGAGACACTTTTTTAGTAGTTAAATAACAAAGGAAACGGAATTGTACATCAAAGCGCAGCTTCCGTTTTATGGTGAACAAGGTTGAATAAAAATGAATTCTAAATAATAGAAATGCAAAATTAATATTGCTTAAAAACTGTACGACTTACGATCGCATTAACGCAGAAATGCAAGACAGTAAAAAAATCTTTCTTCCAGCAATTAAACTCTTATTTAATAATTGGATTACAAAACTTGTAGCGAGCTACATAAAGTCCATAACACAATATAGTATTGTTTCTTGATGTGATGCTTTACAAAAAAGTTTGCGTGGCAATTAATAATACTCAACAAAAGTGAGAGGGGCAAAACTCGGCGTCTTGCCGCACCACGCGCAGCGTCCCAGCTCGCTCAAACAAGTTCTTTTGAAGTAACTTGTCTTTATTGTGATCCTAGCTTAGGTTTTATAGATTTGATTTTAGAACGTTTCTGGTCAGTCTTTTTTCGCCATACTGTTATTATGTACTAATGTGTAACTTTAAGTCTGTTATGCTAACTGCTAAAACGCTCCATATTAGAAATATTGAGCGGTTTTTTTTGTTTCAACGCGCTAATACCAGGTACTAATGTACCGATTATGAAAAAAATATTACTATTAGAAGGCTATATTATGCTTCAGTATTATAGGGTATTAACTAATTAAGAACCCTGAGTTTCCAACTGCGTATATTTTCATCTGGGAATTTGTACAACAATCATTTTTCAAGAACAATGTTTGAAAACAGTTTGTGATTCGCTTTCTTGTGGAGGTTAGTATGCATCGGCGCGGCGTGCATCATTGTGTAGGGGACAAGGAGGAACTATTTAGGATCGTTTTAGTTATGGTATAGTCGGGTGACAACGTATTTGATGTGTTTATATAACGTGTTTTTGAAATTGGAAGAGTTCGAAAATGTATTTAGGACGATTTTAAAAACTTTATGATTCCGTAATTTGAAAATAGAACCGATAGTCTAATTCAGCTGTTGTCAATTACGCGATGCATAGTAAGCTGAATAATATTATTTTTGTAAACATGAAAAAAATAAAAAAATATTACTTACCGGGTTTATATTTGGGTACGTAAATGTAATTATTATAATATTTTTTAAACCTTTCGTCGCAAATCAAACTAATAAGAAAGAATCTCTGTATAAAAAAATCACTTTAGTAAGTTGTGTGGAATAACATTCCTTTGTCAAAGATTACGTACCAATTGTTATAGCAATTTTTATGCAGTGTTTAATCTTTGAATACTGATGATAATATTCTAATTTTATTTTGCCGCCAAAAGAAGTTATAATCCACTATGTATGTCCACCCTACTTATGGTTCTATGGGGGTATCGATTATTCCCCCGCAGTGGCTCTCCGCCTCCCCCCGCCGCGCCGCGCCCACCCCTCGCGGATCTCACCTACGAAGTCCGCATTTCCATTTATTCCCACAAAAGTTTGTAGGAATAGTGTAACATCTTTTGTTGAAAGAATTTGGTGAGATCGTTTTGAAAACATATTAAATAATTAATTTACAATAATAATTAAATTAAGTTATTAATTACCCATTTCTGTGTAGGCCAGTGAATTTGTGACTGATAGGCAAATATTGTATAATATAGTTTTATAATTATTATTAGATAATTAACACTTAATTATGCTATTTTTTATATTATTGTTTTTATTATTGCATTGAATGACGAGACCTGCATGCCGTTCGCCTGATGGTAAGCTATACGACCACCCACAAAACAGTAGCAACACCATCCAGCACCTTGAATTACAAAGTACTGTGTGGCATTCCATTGCGCTCGTCATCCTGAGATATAAGATGTTAGGTCTCATTATGTCGAGTAGTTAAACTGGCTACAATGTCCTTCAAACCAAAACACAACAGTGCATGCACACTGCTGCTTGGCGGTAGAAATGGACATTGCGGTGGTACCCACCCAGACGGACTCTTACATATGAGAAACGTACCACCGGTGTTGGTAAAGTTCAGAAATTATAAAAAATGTCTACCTATTGTTAGGATTGATGTCTGAATCAAGATTGTAACGCCTTTTCTGAACGCATCTAGGTATATCTATTGATTATAACAAAAGTTACCTAGGTACTGTTACTAAGCGTATTTGAATAAGTTTGTTGTAAGTAGGTATATAACAGAATGGGTACCAAGAGACAGGATAAGCAGAAAAGGAAGACCTAGAGAAAGCTGGAGAGACATTTCATTCACAGATGTGGATCTCATTGGATGCGTAAGACACAGGGAAGAGTGGTATGGAAAGGTTTAGGAGAGGCCTACGCCGCAGAGGCGATTATTACATAACAATTTATAATATTTAAGTTAAATTATTATATAAAATGTAGTAGCAAATAAAAGGTTATTTTATTTATTAAGTAGGTATTTAAAGCATGCCCATAATGAAAAGAAATAGTGACCAAAGCTCTTGTTGATCTTCTAAGCGTTAGGACTAAAACGGTGTCAGATACTGGCTTGGGTTTTCTAACGGACCATTTACCTATAAACGCACAAATGTATATTAAATGTGAAATTTAATACACGTGAACATTGATGTATAAAATACATATCAATGCATGTGAAGGATATATTTTTAAGAGCAAGTTTTGTTGCGTTGTTAATAGGGAGCATTCATTTGATGTAGAGTTACATAGCAGCGCGGAGGAAAATGCATGACAGCCATACTGATTTTTAAATCCATACAAATAAAGGTAAATAGTTTTAAAAACTCCGTATTATAAGTCGTATGACTCGATTCTTAAATGTTTTAATTGTTCGTATAATATTTTTTGTTTCTTTCTTATTTTCTTGATTAAATAATGTACGTTTTAAAATCTTTAATTAATTTGTTCCATTATATATGATTATTGGTAGTGTTTAGTTAAGTTTAGTACACCTTTCACACGCACACATACACACACCCACCTTTTATCCCCGAAGGGGTAGGCAGAGGCGTAACTAAATGCACCCACTTTTAGCCGTGCGTATTACGTCCCATGATGTGATAGGGGGCGAGCCTATCGCCATATCGGGCACAAATTCCAGACTCTCGGTTGATACTGAATAGAAACATCCAATATCACTTTGCCCGACCTGGGGATTAAACCCGAGACCTGTGCATTGCAGTCGTACCGTAATACAACTAGGCCACCGAGGCAGTCACCTTTCAATAAGTGAAGTTCTGCGTTGATCTGGTCCAGTATTTTCTGCATGAGATTATTGTGATTGAGCCTATGATATTATAATCCATAAATATATATATAAGGCATAATGCTGTTAAAAATACTGCTATTTTATTGCTTAAACGGCATTTCTTAGGTTAATATCGAGATCAAAAAACACAGAAATCCCAGGGTGGACTTTAAACTTAGGATTAGAGAAAATATTAAATGCAACTCAACCAACTTTTCATGGGTGTTTAAATAGATTCATATGTCATGTATTTTTGTGTATAAAATGGTAAATAATGCCATAGTGTTCATGACACGGGTAGACATGTGCACGGAGGCGTACGAACACACTGACAGTTTTATATTGTCTTGTATTTCTATGTATGTTTTTGAATTGTTCAAGCGTGAAAATCTTTGGTGAAAAAATAACGTGAATGTTAAGTAGGTAGACAGATTATAACACAATGAGAATTTAAAATACGTAGATTCTATAAATTATTGTTGGTAGTAAGTATGATAATTAGAACAGTAAATATGCGTAATTACGTTAAAAATATGACGATGTCAGTAACACTTTTGAAGGTTTACGTTAAAATAAATATTTTTCTTCTTCGATAAACGTTGTTCATCAATTTGTTAACTAATCACTTTTGTCTTTACGTTAAAAGATAACATATAAGGCGGAAAACTTCTAGAACAATGGATTGTATCGTAAAGCCCTACGGGTCATCATGGTAGGATGGCGGGCAAATCACCAACAATAATCAGGCGGGTCGTAAAACAACCCTAAAATGTGGCATGTTTAAAACGTTTTGTGGAACGGAGACAGGAAGATCAGAAGACAGGGCGACAGCTCACTTTATCGCTGCATTAGAATAAATTGAATTTAATCAATTAAAATAAACACGCTGGATGCAGGTCGCTTTTGACAGCTCCGTTTGGAATTATTTAGAAGAGGCCTATGTTCAGCAGTGGAATTCATGGGGCTGATGATGACATTAATATATTTTATTCATCTATTGATCTACTGCTTACGAGTGAAGTTGTTACGGCAATTACGGTTCGGTCACACTTTGTCAGATATTTTAGATCTATAGCGTGTTTAAGATTAGCAAGAAAACGAGCAGAGGTAAAAAGAGTATCGAGTATCGAGTATCTCCCGCAAGCGATTTTTACCGTGTAAACATCATTGGTGTAAACAGTGACGGCAAGCTGAGTTTTGCAAATTTTGAAGATTGCAGGACTTCCTGCGAGTCGCATGTACATAATTATTGAAATATTGCCGCCAGTGTAAACGCATCTAGAAATTTTTGCGCAATATATTGCTGCGAGAACCTGGTAATCTAAACTTAGTACTCAGGAAACTTGAAATTGATGTTTAGTGATATATATCTCATCATGGGACGGAAACAAGTTCTGTGAACACGGGTGCACTAATTACTATACTTGTTAGTAACGTTTTTGGGTGAGAAGTTGCAAAAGATGCAATACTTTGAAGATATATTACAAGGATGATTAGTAGCCATGCGAGTTGTAGATACAGTCTGTAAAACGAGTCCTTCATACAATATTAGGAGATAAATACGTTACAAGCAATTATAGCGGTAATTGTTTTGCCAGCAGCAATAAAGAACTGAACTGGTTGGAGCGTGAGTGTTAACTATCATGATATTTAAGTATACGCATACTCACGCCTTTCATCTCCGAAGGGGTAGGCAGAGGCGCAACTAGTGCACCCACTTTTCGCCGAGCGTATTCCGTCCCATGATGTGATAGGGGGCGAGCCTATCGCCATATCGGGCACAAATTCCAGACTCCGGGCTGATACTGAATAGAAAAATCCAATATTACTTTGCCCGACCCGGGGATCGAACCCAGGACCTCAGCATTGCAGTCGTACCGTAATACAACTATGCCATCGAGGCAGTTAAGTATGTAATAATCAAGATTGATAATCTGATGCTAATATCTATAGAGCGAACTCATTAGTTTCTGAGACTTTACGTAATGAGTTGAAAATCCAATTTTTAGGGAATTTATGTAGTCAATTGCCAGAAAAATTGCTTTGGCTTACACAGCATAATCTCTTCTTTGAAAATGTTTAAATATTTAATAAAAATTATGTCTATGAAATACTTAGCAGAGTAAGTAAGTCAATGTTCAAGCGACATTTCGGTCGTCAAGCAGAAGTGTGTAAGCACTATTGCGTAGCACACCGCAGCCAGTATATTTGTGACGCATTGCGATTAGACATTCATTGTCTCATGGTAACGCTCGTCTCGACATTGCTCGTCTCATCATAAAAAAACTAAACACGTTCTCGGTTCAATCTCGAATCATCACGAATACATCAAACACTTTCGTCAAAATATTGCGTATTCCCTGAAAAGTAATTCACTTTGATGATATTTCTCCTTGCTATTCGTATGGGCCCTGTGTTAGATGTCAAAGGTATGGTTTATTCGATTTGAACACGTAAAATCGTACAACCGTATGGAGTAATGGCTTTGGCAAAGGTTTATTTTAAGGTAAGAACGCGGAGTAACCATAAAATACCGAGTGTGATGATCGTTGAGTCACGATAGCCATTCTTTGGTGTTAAAGGCTTCAGTTTATTGAAGTATATGCGTGTAAAGATAGAAAATATGCTGCAGAGCTTTGATACCTTTCAAAATTCCAACTATCTAACCTATAATGCTAATAAATAAATCTGACACTTTACTAGTGACTTTTTGTGCCAGATATTTCGAAACCTGTGAAACCAAAAGTGTTAGTAGTAGTGGATAAGTTTTAAATAGGCTATCAGAGACTTTATCAGCATGTGGTGAAATCAGATGGAGTTTAATTAATGAGTACCAAAATAACATAAATTATAATTTATGCTCTACGTTTTTGTAAAATATTTATTTCCTTTCAAGAAATTCTTATTGCCATTTCGTTTCAATATTATTTAGATATAGCGATATATTTTTATGAGAGTGAACGATACCTCGTTGGGAATGGAACGGTCTGACGCGACGGATGACCACAGGTTCGAAACCCAACGCATACACCTCTGGTTTTTCGAAGTTATGTGTGTATTGTTTATCAATTATCGTTCGCTTTAACGGTGAAGGAAAACATCATGAGGAAACCTGCATATCTCAGAAGTTCTCTATAAGAATTTCGAAGGTATGTGAAGTCTGCCAACCCGCACTAGGCCAGCGTGGTGGACTAAGGGCTGAACCCCTCTCAGTTGTAGAGGAGGCCCGTGCGCAGCAGCGGGCAGTATATAATACAGGGCTGGTATGGTGGTATGGTATACATTACGTGTAAGTATGAAATACTAGCTGTCTTTTTTTTTCGTAATGGTTTAAATACGTCATCTCTTTCACATTTTTACTGGTGGTAGGTCTCTCGTATGCGAGAGGGTGTCTGGGTAGGTAACACTGCAATATCAATTTCTACCGCCAAGAAGCAGTGTGCAAGCACTCTTGTGTTTCGGTTTAAAGGACATTGTAGCTAGCGTTATTAGTGGGAATTATGAGACTTAACATCTTATGTCTTAGTAGAGTGCAGTGCAGTGCCACGCAGTACTTTTTAATTCAGACTGTGCGACGTTGCTACTGTTTTTTGGCGGTCGTATCACTTACCATCAGGCGACCAGCGTGCTCGTCTCGTCATTTAAATGAAAATAATAAATTAAAAAAAAATGTGACACGTAATGTCAAGAATGCGTATGTGTTAGTGTGTGTATGAAACACTTTTTCGTTTGATTTGTTTGGATATCGCATATTTGTATTTTTGATTAATTATCTCATTAGGTCTAAGATAATTTTACTACAATTTTTGAAATGTGACGAGCTGCTCTCTTTTTTAACATTTGCTCATAAACATAATTTCGAATTAAAAAATACTGTATGGTCAACTTCATCAACCAATTTAAAACATAAGATGTTCACCGGTTTAGAGTAAATTTTATTTGACAGTTATTGCATTAAACATCTAATGTAGATAGAACTACGTAGTATTATTCAGTATTCTGTGATAAAACTCATTAGATACTTACCATTTATTTGGCAGCATAGATTAGCGTGACTATTGGTCGACATGTACAGTCAGCAGCATAAATAGATGAACAAATTCAAAATTTCAAATTGCCTACATACTTTTGTGTTCTTACTAATCTTATTTTTCCCTTCACAAAAATAAAATAAAAGGTATTTACTTTACTTCAAACGAAGAAAAGATATTTCAGTTTAACTTAATGCGTATATAGGCGATTTGAAATGTTGATTTTGTACAGATATTTATGCCGCTGACTGTACATATATGTGACGAGTAGCATTTATCAGCAAGGGGTGAAATCGGCTCTCAATCTCGTGAACAATTATATACCGCATAATATATTCTTCAAACCTAAACAATATAACCGTGCTTGTGCTGGAAGACCGAGGCTGGCATCAGAGACCTATTAACATAAAATTATGTAAATATAAGTATAACAATGCATGTGTTAATGCTTACCCCGTCAACGCCCGCTTATATATAGCTATAAGCTAATTTCCTTATATAAATGGACACGGGTGTCCACCGCGGGGGTCCAAGGATCAATTGTCGAGCTTACTTTTTTTATTAATTAAGTACTCTTTGCAAGAGGCGTAATTTTATTAGGGGCTATCCATCTCACGAACGTTATTTCCAGGGCTCCGGCTTATTGACCTAATAAGACTAGACAGCTTAGCGATCCCAGCAGAGATTTACTGCTCCTAAAACGATACTGTCCGTCCAGTGTTACAGGAGTTGTAATAGCGTGTATGAGGGCGGAATAGTCTCATTCTAGGATATCTTCCTGGGATAGTTACTCAAGTTTCACAAACTCTATTCAAAGGACATTTCGAAAAACGGACTGAAAATTCTAACCAAGATACTTTATATATATTTGGATAGTACTCTCAAGAACTAGGCCTTTGCAATAAATAGTATAATTTTAAAGTCCTCCGATTTTGAGATTTATGAATTTTATTTTGCTAAAATGAACGATTTATATAAGTTAGTTATAAATGGAAGGTCTTAAATATTTGTTTAATGGATGCAAGATTTATATTTTTGTGCCTTCAATATACATCAAGTTTGAGCCTGGTTAGATTTTGAGGCCCAGTACCCATACAAAAAGCGGATATCTCATTAAACTTTATTCTAGAAATTGAAAACCTCATGGTGACCAGGTCTAAAGCATAAACCTGGACTCCAGAGGCCTCCTCGATCCAAATCCCAAATGGGACAAATCTAAGCGTGGGCTTTTTCGTTCGGAAACCTAATTTTCCCGGTGTCGGATTTGTCCCCGATATAGGGGACGCTCGCTCCCTATCGCATTATGGTATAGAAAATCCGGTGGGGAAATGTACAATCGTTAGACCTCTGCCCATCTCTAGGTAAAAACATTAATCAAAGTGTTAAATATCCGAAAGCAAGTAAACGGTTTAAAGTTCGGAACGTGATTTGAAGTGCCTATTTGTACCATTATCACCTATTTATATAGACTGCCTCGGTGGCGTAGTTGTATTACGGTGCGACTGCAATCCCGGGGTCTCGGGTTCGATCTCCGTGTCGGGCATAGTGATATTGGATTTTTCTATACTGGTGGATACTGAATCCACCCGGAGTCTGAAATTTGTGCTCGATATGGCGATAGGCTCGCTCCCTATCACATCATGGGACGAAATACGCACTGCGAAAATTGGGTGTACTTAGATGCGCCTCTGCCTACCCCTTCGGGGATAAAAAGGCATTATATTAGGGTATTATATTTCAGTACGTATTTTTTATCTTGAACGCAGTGTACTTAAGGTACCATCTCTATCTCAAAACCTATATTAGAATGCTTGTTTCTTTCTTTTTGCATTGTATACATTTATATTGTCATCACGGTTGTTATGAACGCCCTCGTTGTCCATCTCCGGCCGCAATAACTCCTACCCCTGGTATTATAAATCGGGGCGTTACTCCCTCCTTCATCTGTCACAGCTATCGCTTGGGATGTCCTTTGACCTTGTGTGTTGATTTTCAAATCTACTTAGTTGATCCCACCAACATGTATAGCGAATCAACTGTACAAGCTCGAAAAATCGACCTACATTCCCAATTCGGAATAAAATCACAGAAATCTTAAGTGAAACATTTAATTAGTCCTCTATTTCGCTCAGTGTGCTCAATAGACTTAAACAAGTCGATCATACGCCGCTTTGTGTTATTATTATCACACACGAGTAATTCACTATGAATTCTTATTACGAATCTACTTGCTATAACATATTTTGTTTCGTGCGAAGCACTGCGGAATTATCCGTCGTACCCACAGAATGCCTTGACTTGTCGACGGATCCATCGGCCGATTGATCCACCTACCTCTCTTCGTATTTCTACATATACTAACCAGAATAACTTGGCCTGCCTCGTCCCTCACGAGTGAAAATAAATGTGTAAGAATTGTGGTAGCTTGCACAGACCGATGAGGTCAAATTATAACAGTCAGTGGCGTAACCGACTGTAAGATTTTACGAAAATTAACTTTAAGGGCCACTTCAATCTGAACCTTTAGCAGATTAGGGTTTTCATATGTAAGCGCTTACATTAGCTGTCGGTCACTCTTGCGGTCTCACCTGTCTTCAATGTTATAATAATGACATGTTGATGAGTTCATTCGTTTGCAGAATATCGAAAATGGATTTTGCGCAAAGCTTTTTAAATGGTTTTTAAACATTTGTTCTAAGTTCTAAGATAAGTTCTAAGGTGCGTGGGAATTATGGCCGAAATAATATTAAGCATAAAAAAATAAATTAGTTAACTTAGGGTCGGCCGGTTTCACATCTGAGTAAATTCTACTACTCGTCAAATAAATGTATAAGCCGATCAAATTCAAAAGTCAACTCTAATCTATGCTCCTAAACAAATGGCATTAAAATAAGTATGTAGTATCTAGTATCTATATTAGCTGTTTAATACGATACTTGTGAAATAAAATTTACTTGAAATACTATGATATTTCCTTATCACCTATTTTTATTTACTTACAAACTTATGTTCGCGATATTACGCGCGAATACTCCATCCCTGGAGTAAAGAGTATCTTATTACATCAGGAATAAGGAACTTATTAGTGAAAGATTTTTCTAGAATTGTAGTACTAGTTCCAAAGATTATCGCGAACAATTTTAGTGTAGAAAATTAATTTTGTTATTTACTTACATACTGGTGGTTCTGCGGAGGAAGCTCTGAGAACTTTAGTTATATTTGTTTACATAATAATGAATTTGTAATTTCTAGCTACAGAATAAAGCTGAGACAACGTCTATGAACCGTGGGTTACAGGATCCTATGTCGCAAATAAAACGTAAACGATTTAAAAAGACACACACGACTTGTCCGGGATAAAAGTTCGTACCTGAAATAGGGACCTAACAAACCAAACCGTGGGGCAATAGTAGCGCTTTTGTCGACCCCATCCGATAAAAATGCCTGACCTTCTTCAAGTACTTTATAAAATCACTTCAGAATCGCATCCATTTAATACACGTCGTATTTGGTTTGACAAACACACGGTACGTCAGTTAATCATGTGTAATTATTTAGTAATCCAATAGATTAGCGAAACGCTTTGTGACAACAGATTAAGTGTATAACAGAAACGTATCTTCGCGGCTGTGTATTAGAGACCTTTATGCCAAGTGGGCGGAACGGCTTTGTTCTATAGCTTTTATGTGTTTATATATAAGTGCATCAAAGGTAATTTATGAGGTGAGAAGACTGCACTGGCATAATATAGGTTCGTATGTCAGAATAATCATGATAGGATTTCCAGTTCGAAATGCTATCCATGCCAAAAAGAACTATTAAAAAAATTGTAAAAATGTGTGACATTGAGTGTCACCAATTTGATAATGATTTAATTGATGGTTTTAAAATCATTAACTTTTGCTCTTGAGTATCTTACAAAATACAGTGAGTAATGAGATAGATTTTTTGAAAACATCAACTTTAACTTGTCTTGATTTTGATTTTTCTTTATATTTTTGGTCAAAGATGAACCAAATAAAAGCTTATCCAATTTTCTAATTTAGAAGTTATTTAAAAGTAAATGGTTAGAACAGTGGTAGTATTATTAAACAATTGATAAGAAATAAGTGAATATAATTGTTTATTTTTATTATAAACTAGCCGTTGCCCGCGGTTCCGCCCGCGTGAATGAGTTTTCCCGGGATAAAAAGTAGCCTAAGTTACTCCTTATTACATCAGCTACCTGCCAATAAAAGTCCTGTCAAAATCGGTCCAGCCATTTCAGAGATTACCCGGAACAAACAGACAGATAGACAGACAGACAAAAATTGTAAAAAATGATATTTTGGTGTATGTACCGTATATATATTCATACACATGTAGTAAAAAACTGTTATTTCAATATTACAAACAGACACTCCAATTTTATTTATATGTGTGTATAGATATATTTTTGCAAATTATGTTCAATATAAATTATTTCGATAGAAATAATCCAAAAAGCTGCACAAGTTGTATTTCAGCTTAGCCGTTTTGGATAAAAGTGTGATGATCATTATAAAGTTGTCTGGTTAATGCCCAGTTTTGACTCTAGGCAAGAAAAAACTGATTACAATAGTGTCCCCTGCATCGAATGCGCGTCGCAAGGTGGAGCGGTCGGCGAGCCAGGTGGCACAAGGTGACTGAATGGACTGCATATTTGAATCAATGGCGCGCTTTCGGCAAATACTATTTTTTATCATATTTGATTCAATGGCGTTTTTGGAAAATAATACTATATCATGACATTATTATTACTGCATATCGTCTTCATACTTTTTAGAACGAAAACAAATTGTGGCTTATGTATCATTGATGTATTGGGTTTTTTAATACATCAATGTTATGTATAAATAAAAATGTAAAAAACGGCGATAGCCTAGTTGGGAGTGGAACGGACTGCTAAGTTGAATGTCCGCAGGTTCAAAACCCAAGGGCACACACCTCTGACTTTTCTAAAAAGTTATGTGTGTATTCTTTGTGAATTATCGCTCGCTTTAACGGTGAAGGAAAACATCGTGAGGAAACCTGCATACCTGATAAGTTCTCTGAATTTCGAAGGTATGTGAAGTCTGCCAACCCGCACTAGGCCAGCGTGGTGGACTAAGGCTTAAACCCTCTCAGTTGTAGAGGAGGCCCGTACTCAGCAGTGGGCAGTATATAATACAGGGCTGGTATGATATGGTATAAATTCAAGTGTAGCAGACCTAATTCTGGTTACAATAGAGTGCAATGACTTTATTTGGTCGAATGTATATTTGGTCTTCTATACTTGAATAATGAAAATAGCCTGAAGTACTTAGGATTTCTAGTGAGGTTGGGCAGAGGCAAAATGAAATAACGAAAGAATATTAAGTCTATGGTAGGCTCTGCAAAGATGTTTCTATAACAATTCTGTGATTTCTTAACCTGAACACATTTGCGACAATATTTTCCTACACGCTTCTAAAATTTGCGCTCCTTCGCTGCTTCCGAGTAAATATTTGAAAAGGCGGAACGAATATATTATGTAAATGCATACATTGACCTAAGAATATAAATACTTAACTGAATATTTAA
This sequence comes from Sphinx pinastri, assembly GCA_947568825.1. Lineage (NCBI taxonomy): Eukaryota > Metazoa > Arthropoda > Insecta > Lepidoptera > Sphingidae > Sphinx > Sphinx pinastri. Next base: position 11,964,830 of record OX387630.1, read on the forward strand.
CGCTCTTTTCTATTCTGTTTAATTTAAGAGTTATATCGCAAATAATGGTATTGTATAGTATAGAAAATAATGAGTTAAGGCCTCCCCATATTCTTTATGATTAACTAGACAATCTGTAATCTAAATTTAATCAAAATCCGTCTAGCTTTTGCGATCTCTAGGAAACTTAATGCATTAAAATATCTATGTTAATTTCTATTAAGTATAGTGTAGGTAAACCGATAAAGCCAAGTCTGAAGAAAGTTAGAGCATGTTTAATCTCGACCTAAGTTCACGGACCAGAGTTACCTACGTATTTGAATTATGTAAATCAAAGTACAAATTGAAGATTCACAGTTTGCCTTCTGTTTAGATAATTTGTTGGACATAGTCACCACGACCACGTGGGGCCGTTGATTATTCTTATACACGGAAAAAGTTCTTTGTTTACTTTTTAGCAGCAATTTAGATTAATCGACTAATTTTATATTGATTATATTAGTTGGTGTAAGTACTAAGTTGTTGCAATACCACAGACTTTTTTTTATTATTTTTAATATCAGGCCAATCAGGAATTTTTGCATCGGCATTCTCCTGGTCCTTGTTAAAGGAGTAGGTATCATTTTATTCAGCTTAAGTAAGTTTCACCTAAATATTGATAATTTTTATATGAAATACTTCTGATACATTTTTATATTCACTAAGCAAGTTTACTAATAATAAGTCTATTTGTGTTATTAACCAAATCGGTGCTAACTCAAACTTCTGATAATGCAGCGGGCATTATGGATTAGAGGAAATAAGCATTAATACGTCATTGTGCGAGACAGGAATTGGGAATTCTTAGAACTCGGTCTATGGATGTGTGTAGTAAGGCATTACCAATAAACATTTCAAAGCACTGATTAAGTTAATCAGCATTTATTTCTTCGTCTCTTTCATGAATTATTTGACGTAAGCAATGAAATTGTGACGAGGGGAAAGTACTCTGAGGTTTTTTTCTAAGGTTTGTTAATTCACATAAGTATGAAATATTTTGTTTTAGGTTTAAACTAAAATATTATTATTTCTACTTCAAAATTGTGTTTCATTAAGTTTACTAAAACATCTTATCTGCATAAATCAAATCATGTATTTAGTATAACGTTCAAGGGACTGACATTTATTTCTCGGTAAATCCAAAGAGATTCAAAATAAATATTTGACGCAACAATAAACGGCCAACAATCATTAACGTTTTACTATAATGAGGTATTGAACGCTAAACAATCATAATACTATCCTATTAAGTTCTCTTGCCTATAATAAATGTCTGGAAAAGCTTGTGGATTTTTCAAATTTGACCGAAAACCAAACGCAACTATTTGCAAAGTAAGGCTTTCATGAATCTTTGTTCGTGATGCCCTCAGAAATATTTTAATTAAATACTACTTTTATTTACAAATGATATGTTAGGGTAACTAATTATCTAGGATTTACCCCGTCGTCCACTGCTCCGGGTTGTTTTTTTTTTTATTGCTTTGAATGATGAGATGATCACGCCGTTCGCCTGATGGTAAGTGATACCATAAACATACCATACCCATAAACAGTAGCAACACCATCTAGCACATTGAGTTATAACTTTATACAGTAATTTTAATTTTATACAGTACTTACTGTGTGGCATTCCACTGCGCTCGTCATCCTGAGACATAAGATGTTAAGTCTCATTATGTCCAGTAGTTACACTGGCTACAATGTCCTTCAAACCGAAACACAACAGTGCATGCACACTGCTGCTTGGCGGTAGAAATAGACATTGCGGTGGTAACCACCCAGATGGACTCTTACATATGAGAGACCTACCACCAGTAATACCAGATATTACAATTTATACCAGAATAAATACGTTTATGATTTTGTTTTTAATCTGAGTTCCAAATTTATCTATTCAGCGACTTTGTCCATACTTCAAATCCATACATCCAAACATTTAAAAATATCTTTACAAATGTTCGCATTTATAAAATTAGTAGAAGTAGGATTGGACGCGGTTTAACAAAAGGGCGTAAAATAATTAAATATTCATTCTGTTAATGGAACATTTAGGGCCTGCCAAATACAAAAGTCACTCCTATAGCTCCTAGAATCTGGGAGCATAGATTAGAGAGTGATCTAGGACCTAGATTATGTATCGACTGACGAATAGCCTTAGGAGCCTTAGGAGCAAGTGGTGATATCGGATCACAATATTATTTCATCTCAACGAAAATTTTAAAATGCTGACACTTTAAAATGTCATGTGCAAACATAAGACCTGGTTAGATATTTATTAAGCTCAGTTTAGCACTTCCTGTGTGAAACACTACACCGCAGCTGCTAGGTCGTAGATACGAGTATTCTTTATCAAGTGTCCGGGAAATTTTCTTGAAATCAGGAGCTTTCACACAGTTTAAGGAAAAATTTTGATGACCAATTGGTATCCTTAAACCGATGTTACTTGTAACTGCTTGAGACACTTATCATCAGATGAGCTTCCCCGTTCGCTTGCATTCTGCAACAAAATAACAATAAAGTTTTAATGTTTTATAGATTGGTACGTACCTATTTCAACGATTGAACTTATTCCATTTTCAAAAAATTCAATACGTAAATAATATTTTTTTGTGCAACTGGCTAGTTAAAAGTATTTTCACACATCTTAACATAGTATAAAACAAAGTCGCTTCCCGCTGTCTGTCCCTATGTTCCTATGTATGCCAAGATCTTTAACTACGCAACGGATTTTGATGCGTTTTTTTTTTAATAGATAGAGTGATTCAAGCGGAACGTTTATATGTATAATATATGCATAACATAGCAGAGAAATAATTTATATATTCTATTGTTACTGCGAGTGCCTTTCTGACAAAAGTCGGGGATCTACTTATACTGGGCGGAAAGGCGTTTTGTACCAAAGTGTCGCTGACCGACCATATTGCAAGGTCTCTCGATCAGTATCAGTTTATTGTCGCCTGGTACATGCAATTATAACAGATACTGTTAAAAATGTATACTTAGTTATTTTTTGTGTCTTTAGGTGGATTAGAGAATGGTTTAGATTTACAATTCGGTCCAGGAAAATGTATAGCAGGACTTTTGTCTAGGAAAAAACCTTTTGTACGGGCGAAGCTGCGGGCAAAAGCTAGTTGTTCATAAATAAGACTGCCAGTATCAGATGAATGGTGATGTAAATGTTGGAGTAATCGATAAGAATAAAAAGAATAAAATCGATAGGCAGCGAGTACCCGCACCTGTTCAGCCATCAGAACCACACGGCCCGCTGGGACACGAGTTATTGGCCATATGGCTCCGTGCACGAAAAAAACAACCATTATTGTTCCGCTGTATTACCTTTATATTAGTACGCGGTTGTGGTTGCGTAGTCCTCACTGGGAAGTTGCCAGTCTACAACTTATTGACATTCGGTTTAAAATTCATAGGTAATAATTGTTATACCTATAATATCTCTATACGGCTGACTATAGAGTTTAAAAACTTGTGAGAGATACTAATGCACAGACGCTACCTGAAATTGGAACCGCAGTTATTTTTCCGATCATTTATAATTTTCAACCAAACTCCAAGTGTATTTAATTGCTTGTCTCTACTTAGAAGCAGAACAAAAGCAACGTACACGCAATTGCTTGTACGGAAGCAATTGGTTGTAATAAGAATAGTTTCAATAAGGAATAAAGGAAATTAATAGCATGCAAAATTACCGAAATACGTGTATATCGATAATTTTTTGTGAGTTTAGTATTTACTCAATGTCAATTAATCTTGTTGCAGTAACTACCACTTTCGTAGTTTTACTGTAAACCTTAATTTCAGATACAGAAACGATCTTAAACATTTTAGTATATTAGGTAATGGTTAGAGAATACACCAACATTGAAATGACCCTCCAGTTATTGACAAAAAGGCGCCAAATTTCTGATTCTGACGCCCCTCGCTCGACGGTGCGATAGGCCGGCTGTTTCTCTCGCTCTACCTTGGCTGCGCGGCCTATTCGTAGAACCCGTTAACTCGACTCGGCTGTTGCCACGAACATTCTCATAATTATTAGCAAAAATCAATTAATGTAAGCGATTCTCTTTTTAAAAAAGTAATACTGGCCATGTAAATAAAATAAAAATAAACAAAATACTTTATGAGGAGTCATTAATTGCGGTAATGTTGTAAAATATTATGCAATAAATTAAAATTTCTATTAATATTATAAACTATATATGCTTAAAAAATCACGAAACCAATAAAAATGTTTGTGATATCTAAATTTATAAAGCTATTAGCCCTACAAGGTTGGTAGTATCCAATATGTCACAAAGGTCAGTAAGGGCGGAGTGTGGTGCCCGCTTGATGTGGTCGTGCAATGTATAGCATCCCAATTATGGCGTTAAATACAATTGCAACTTCCCCCATCTCTTTCAACTAATGAAGGAGAGTTTTCCAATATTTTTTGATGGCTGAATGCAAAACGCTTTACACGTAAGTAAGTACTTAAATGCAAAACAATCAAGAACTAGCACAAAGAGTTTGAGATTTAGTTTGTTGTGTACAAGCCAAGATCCGAATAAGAATCCAAAAAACATTTCAGTTATAAAAAATAATAATAGTGAATTAAAAAAAAAATGATTTTCACGCCAAAAACTTGACTTATCTAAATATTTTTTGTTCCTTCTACTACGGCCAAAACTTGAATGCAATATATTGTTTCCATAATAAGCGTAGTAGTTGTAGTTCAATTAAACATACTGTATACATTCTTAAGTATATTATACATTTATTTCACTAAGCAATAAAATATGGGAACAAAATTATTATACTTATTCCAAATTTAAAATGTATTGGTCATGTGCGACAACAACAAAACCAAAAGATATTATCAAGTGCGCAATAACTCGATTAATAGATGGCGCCAGTAGTCGCTCAAATGAACAATGCATCAATCCCGCGTGTTTTGCGACTATATCTACAATCAGATGTTTACCGATCTCATTAACATAAACACGAATGCAATTATTTACGAAGTTCTCTGACACGTTTTGAAAAAATATAATAATATTATGTATGATAGTTATTGAAGGGGCTTCGCGAGTTTTTAAGCGGAGATTTTTTATACGGTGTGAAGAAACCGAGAGCCAGATGAAGTGACGACTTGCGGAAGCCTGCCCACTGGTACGTAATAAATGAAGTCGACGATTGGCCAGTGGCGCGCTCTGGACGAATCGTTATAGAGCTGTCATTTATGATTGAATTCTTCTATCTTTTCAATAAAATAGTACAATGAACTTATTCGTATTTTTTATTAGCGTTATAAGTGCTATAGACCTAAAAGTTTGTATCTGTTATGTATTATATTATGATATAACCGCGTTGTATAGGTACTATTTTATTAGTCTCGTTCTATCTGGAGGTACCCATTATAATCTTGACCACTGCAAGCGAGCTACTTTGATGCTCTAAAAAATTTTTACAACAATGATTCTAAGCCTAAGCATCAACATTACCATGATCTGTGTTAGTCTGTTGTCAGATATTAGTATTTTCTAACGCTCAGTATAGAGCATGGTCTTGAATCCAGCGGATCCAAGCCCAAATCAGCATAAAGCCACTACGCCATATTTAATTGATTTTTATAGTTTACACGTGCCAATGAACAAGTTAAGTTTTATTATTAATAGTGTCATACATTCTATAAACGTTAAGATTTCAGCTCATAACGCTCTCCGTGGCAGCATATTTACTAGAAGCTTTAACTGAAGCGACTGGCAATAAATATTTGAGGTGAATCCATTATTTTAAAGTAAAATATTTTTTTACTTTTTTCTTTTACGATAGTAATGTTAAATGTTTTTGGCATTATTGTTTTTTATGGATGCAGGTGGCATTACACTTAGGTATATGGAAACGGATATCCGTTTCTATAGGTAAGTATATATATATAGGTAAGTCAATTAAATTCGTATTTTTTGTTTTATTTTGCGTATATTACACCATTATGAATATTATTATATATAAATGGAAATGTTATATCTCGTAGTAATTATGTTTGAAATCAGTAGACGCTGCTTGATGTACAGATGTTGAATTATTTTTTTACGGGATCTAAAGCTGTAAGCGTAGTAAGTAGGTACTTTTTAAAATCAACTACAGCAGTAAATACAATTTTAAACATTCAAACATGAGCAGGTATTTAATATAACTAATCCAAAAAATTTGCACCAAAAACTAACAACCCGAATGCGCTAACACCATTTCTTTTCCTTAAACGTTACAGCAATTTACTTCTATGGCAAAAAATTCCTAGAGCCCAAGTATTTAATGTGATGATGGATTTGGCCATGTCGTTTGGATTAGTAGTGACGGATGGGTAATGCCCTTCTCCTTTCGTCAAGGTTATTGGTTAAGGCCGATGATCTTAAGGATATTTAGAACGGACAGCAAGCGGTTAATATTTGTTTTATTTATTAAATGGGTTTGATGCTGAGGTGAGTATTGGAGCTTAGGGAATAAAGACTAAATAAATGTGTTTAAACTTCAATTTTCTCGATGTTTTTAATTACATTTCTAATTGTTTTTAAATAGATCATTATAAGTGCAGTGTACAGTCAGCAGCATAAGTAGATGAACAAATTCAACATTTCAAATTGCCTACATACTTTTGTGTTCTTACTAATCTTATTTTTCTCTTCACAAAAATAAAATAAAAGGTATTTACTTTACTTCAAACGAAGCAAAAAATATTTCAATTTAACTTAATGCGTATATAGGCCATTTGAAATTTTGATTTCGTAAAGATATTTATGCTGCTGACTGGACATAGAATTATAATTAAATGAATGTTAATTGTAGAGTCAGTTCTCTCAGAAATTTCAAACAGGAATAGTAAAAACATCTAACTATTGGGCTTTTGTGAAATTTTACAACTTATCTCTCTGGGTGACCAGTGTAGTGGCATGATTTAAAATTTAATGTTCGGGTGGTGTTGCTATTGTTTCTTTCGTTTTGTCGTGATTTCGGAAAGCTTGTCGCAAGGTCAGCGAATTCGTCACTCACTTGAAAAAATCTGATTAAAGAAATTTAACTAACACTATATTTAGTTAACATGCAATTAAAAGTTTCTTGGACTAACTTAAAATTCTATGTATGTAAAAAATAAAAGCCAGAAAATTTAAATATAACCTCCAAAGTATTGAAAAGATCGGTAAAAGCCACATGAGTGGGGAGCTAGCGAGCTCCACATGGTCCCTAACATCTCGCCGGGGTGACTGACCGTAGGATGTTTGCCACGCGACCCCGCAGTACTGTGTTCGATTTCCGGCCGGGTTCCGCTTCGGTATACAAGCACCCTTACAACGACGATCGGTTACTCTGTTGTTTCTAAATAGTTTTACACTTTCGTGTTATTGATTGTAAATTAAAATGATAGGGGAATTTTTAAAAATATGACATTATTGGAATTAAGGGTTTTTTTGTACGTAGAGTCAGTTTGGCGGAATGGAAAACGTATTGTGTAGTAAAATATTGATATTAGTTATTTAGGCGTTGTATTCTAACGCTATAGAAAAGGAGGGGGTGTGAGAAGGTGTATCAGCTGCCCCCTCTATTTCTGAATACGCTACACGGAGACTACCCCCTTTATATTTTATAATCTGTGCCCCGTTTGACATTAATAGTTACTAAATATCAAAATCAGTTTTATTACTAGGTATAAGGATACCTAGTATAATATTATACATACGCATAATTTACATCTTATAACCTTTTATAAGATGTAAATTATGCGAATAGATAAAAATAAGTCGTTAATTTAAATTAATTTTCAATTAACACACACATGGCTATTTGGTTCATATTATTTACACCATAATCTATATTAGTTAATATTACTTCTATAACAAAAGTAAAAATATCCCCAAACAAACCAATGACCGCTTTATCACGTTCCTTTGTTTAATCAGCTGTTTCTCTGTTCGTAAATAGTATTTATAAAATGTATTTTTTAATTAGACTTATAATCGAGCACAATACTGTGATTCAATCGCAGTGAAACATAATAACTATCTCCAAACAAAAACATATTATCGTCAAGTAAAGTGGTTTGAAAATCAACACGATACGTCGCAAAGCGAGTAGTTATGAGCCGCACGCCGATACGTTTATCTGTTCAGACATTATCGCATTCATATTTCATTTCAAATACATGGCACAGTTTGTTCCATAACCAAATACGACGCAAGTGTAAAATATTCAATGGAAGTAGTGTAAGAACGAAAACGTCATTGTAATTTGGCATGCGCTACGGTCGTCTCGAGGGCATACGGTGCTGGTACAAGAAAAGATAACATTTTTCCGCAATACTACATTGAAAATAAAATACTATGTCGTAGGGTTTAAAGTTGAGTTTAGATTGAGTACGGCCATTTATACGACGTTTTTGTAAATGGTACAAACGGTGGTCGTCCGCTTTCGGTGGCATTCGGGCGCCGTCGTAGCGCACGTGCACACGGCGGGAATGGGACGCCATTATTTTACAGGGCTGCTACACTACTTCGACGTAGCCTCTTTATCAGCACTCACCTAAAGAATTAGTTTTACGACTTTCCGAACAGTTTATTTTTACTTTCCATACTTTATGTTAATAACGCGGTTACTATACAAGTTCTGCGTGGTTTTATTTGATTTTTTGGGGTTTCATTTCTCATTCGTAAAAAACATGCGTATAATAAACATAAAGTCAAGTATTGTTCATGGCAACAGAATCATTTTTAGAAGAATTATTTCTATGCGGATTAAAAATATTTACTTTGATATTATTTGCCTGCATAATCATTTGAATGACTAATATGGGTTTAAGGGGATAAATCTGACGTGAATAATAAACAAGGATGGATGTTAAAGGGCGATATACCCTAAATATAAACAAGAAAGTCGTAGTAAGTCACCTCGCCTAGTATTTTTTTGTTTCAAACCCGCAAATGTTTACGAGTTGGCTCGAACTCGACGACTCAAGTTTAAAAGTTCATTACCGTTCAATTTTCAATGTCGTACTCGATCCACAATCATTTAAATAATGCATTTTCCGGCTACTTAGTTTTATTTTGCACGTAAACTTTGTGTCAGCGTTGGCCCAATGTTCGTTCAAATATTATCTGTATTTAGGCCAGCAATTGTGGTTTTCGGTGATGATTTCATTCGTGAAAGGAGTTGTGAATTACTGCGCAAAACCTTGGCTCTCGCGATTTATTTAATATCCGTCGGAGCTGTAGATATTTCTTAAATTCAGTTGTATTCTCTTGCGCTCTGCCGTTTGCTTGATTATGGTCACGTTTAATAGATGGCGTAAGTGTCGCTAAAGCGGAGTTAGTTGTTCGAGAAATTAATCGAGATAACACATCATTACTAGCTTTTATTTAGCTTTTTCCTTTCAAAGTAAGTAATTTTTTACTTATTACCTCAGTTTTTTTAATTCGATCGATATTGTTTTACAACGTATTTAAATTTCGATTCGGCATATCTTTTAAATAACGCCATTGCCACGTTATGTTTCCAATGAGACTATAATATGGTAGATAGGAACTTATTTTGCATAGTTTTCTATGGTTCACTTCGTTTCAGAATCTAGTGCAGTGGGCGTTTTTGATGGCGTGTGTGTTCGGTTTTGTATCTTTAGGATATGATTTTTGGTTACCTAATTGGCCTACTAGATTATACCTTGACCCACTTGTTCCTTGGAGCAGGTTTTGTACCGGCAAAATTAATAAATATAGTGTTAGGCAGGTGTAGTCACACACCATGCTGGTTGTCCATTACGACTTAACATTACTTTTTGTTTGAGATGAGTATGTAAAAAATGATGAACCGAGTAACTCACACCTTCATACAATCATAGTTTGAATCACAAAGTGCATGGTACTGTAAGCAGTCGTTATTCTGACAATGTACGTAAAATACCATTCTTAAAACAGGAACCAATAGCATAATGCTTGCCGGCAGTAATAGACAAAACTATGCTACCCACCCAGATGGACTTGGATACCTACTTAACAAGTACGTACATATGATCGATGCAAATTGTTTCACCGAGAATTTTTATTAAAATAATATGAATATTATAATTGAACTCGTCGATAAGTTATCAACGTTTCGGTTAATTGTGGGTCATGCTATTATTATTTCCCGTGATGGACTCGGCGTTATTCCAAGTTCCTTGCGATATTAAATAATGTATAAGCAAGAGTAAGGATAACTTTAGAGAATAAATAATGAAGGAGTAAGCACAAGGGGCGTTTCCCGTAAGCATTGGTGTGGAGATTTGCGATTTGATACAATTTTGAGCATTATTTGTGCTGGGGCCGTAGCCAGGACGCTTTGAATGAATGAATGAATGAATGAAAACACTTTATTGCACACCACATTATACAAAAATTAAATAAATAACAAATAGATTTAGAACTGAATCGTGCGACAATAGGCGGTCTTATCGCTAAAAAGCGATCTCTTCCAGACAACCTACACTGATTGTGAGAGATATATGAAGTGAAGAAGGGGGTGTATACATAACAATTTAAAATTAATAGACTTATCTAATATATTATTATACTTAAATACAATATATAAACTATAACATTTAAAGTAATACAATAAATAATTTTATATTATTAATAAATATTATATATATATATATACGATATCACTTAATAGTTACTTAAAGAAAGATAGTGACTTTTCACTCGTCTACAAAGATTAACGCTTATAGAAAACAAAAAAATGTATGGGAATGACGTCTATACTAATATTATAAAGTGGTAAGATTTGATTGTTTGTTTGCATTGAATAGGCTCCGAAACTACTGGACCGATTTGAAAAATTCTTTCACCAATATAATGCTGCGTTATCAGCGAGTAACATAGGCTACTTTTTACCTGGGGAAATATAAAGCGGGCTTTCATCCCGGAAAAACTCATTCACGCGGGTGGAGCCGCGAGCAGAAGTCTAGTATCCTATATAGCGATTTATCGATCGCATATGTCATTCCCATACATTTTTTTTAAAAGGTTAACGTTTGTAAAAAAGGCGTATTGGCCACAGCCTCCGGAATGACACTTGGTATTCTGTCTTGGCCTGAAGACTACGTTAAACCATCTATTCTAATTATTTGTTGCCAGGACGATCCTAAATTGAACAGGCCGAGGAAGACGTGTTGTATACATTCTAGTATATATAGTTTAGTTTATTGGTGGTATTTAAGTAGAAAATAAAGTTAATAATACCATAATGGTTAAATAAGCTCACAAAATATCAGGAAACGTTTGATCGAGTATCGAGTATTATTATGCCGAATTGCGTATCTACGTTCGGAGTAAACTATTGGTTATTAGTGGCTTAAACTATCGATAGGCAGATTATCCTGTTATTAATTCTAAAAAATAGACTATCCGGAGCTCGATTCAGAATCCATTGTTTGAATGGCAATATTGTTCCCTAATTGGTTGGGCGAATAAAAACAAATGAAAACAAAATAATACTAGTCAATTATCACTCTATGCAATTGGTATCACTAACTTTAATGTTGTCTATTTGTCAAGGCCGGAAAAAATTAAGTTTTGATTAATAAACCTAACACAAAATTGTTTAATTTTAAAACTTAATCAAATAATTAACTACCAAATAATCAATCAAAAAGCCTTTATTTACTATAATGAGAGTACATTTTTTTTATATTATTTTTCAACTTTAATTTTCTTCCACAGCAGTCCTCTAAAGCTTGTCCTTTTGACAGAAGGCCTCCTCCAACATACGCCAGTTTCTCTGTCCCTAGCGGTTCGCGTCCACAATGGGCCAGCGATCTTCCTTAGGTTATCAGACCACCTTCTGAGCTGCCTACCTCTTGTCCGTTTTGCATTAACTCGGCGTGTGCACTCAGTTACCTACAAAATTAACTAACACATCTTTAAATAAAAGATAGAATTTTTTCGAGTCAACATTTTTGTGAGTTATAAAAAGTGTATCAAAATTCGATTCCTTATTTGGTTTATATCAAGAATTTATTCTTGATAATTCTCTGTATTTATTAGGAAGATTCATTTATGTTCTTTCGGACATAAGTGTTAGACATTGAAGGGTATAATTAAACCTCAAACCATGCCCTATCTTACTGTAATCAAAGATCATTTTCCTTAAATTTCGATTTACCAATATCCTACATCAGAAATTGATTTTTAAATTATTTATTCCAATGAATCCTCTTTAAACCTCAGTACTAAAGCATATATTAGCCAAAACAATGTACATACAATGACCTCTAACTCCCACTGGCGAAGTGAATCAATCAATTCAAGGTCCAATTCTCAGTAAAAGGTTTGCCCATTTTATACACTGATGCTGAACTCCAAGCCGGTATTATGAGAAAGGTATTAAGGCTCATGTTACAATGGATGATGATCATAGAATGCCTAGGAGATGCCTCTGTTATTATGTAATTATAAAACGCTGATTTCCTATGGTTATTATTAGTTTCAGACAACGGTAAGTCGTAAAAATTATTCCGGTTGCGTTATGCGGAATATTGAAGGTTGCACGCTGCAGTGAATCAAGTTATAGCATAAACGGTGGACAAAGTTTTTCAAATAACTTAAGATTATAGCAATGCTCATTCTGGTTCATCCTTCATCTCAATGGATCCTATCCTACTTTACTTACTTTGAACAAGGTTAGGGAATAAAACCATCAGAGGTTCTATACTTCAGTGAAAGTAATTTTCAATTCTATTATATAGTTAAAGTCAGTATTTATGATGATGACCCGGCTGTAACATTAGAGGCCATTTTAATTCCTAGACTGGGACAAATGTTTGTGCAAATATTTGCTTCGTGTCTAGGTGTTATAGGACCACAGACCCCGCGTAGTTTTAGATACATTCGTAAGATTTCTTGATAGTATCGGTTGTATTATGATTGTTACAGACCAAAGGGTTAAGGGTGGAACGGTTTATTAGATAATCTTATATGCGAGGGTCTACCTGAGTAAATATCATTACTTTGTCTATTACTCTTGTCAAGCAGCATTGTGTAAGAATCGCTTCCGACATAAAATATCTAATACCTTAGGATAATGAGCTCAATGTAGCATCAAGTAATTTAAAGTATTGTTACTCTAGTTGTTGATCACCCGAAATGAATTAAAACAAAGACATTGTAAGAAAAGAAAAGAAAGAAAGAAAGAATTTATTGCTGGCACAATTTTAAATACACAAATATATATATTACCTTAGACTAAAACTACAATTAAGACCAGCAAAGGAACCTCTCATTCAGCTGGATGCTGCAGTACGACCTGAGTAGTACTGCAACGCTGATTTTCGATGAGAGGCCCAGGTGACGTACAGCCGCTTAGTCGGTTCATATTTACTATTCACATAAAAAATAAAAAATCTTAATACAATAAGAAATGAATTATATAAGTATCGTAATTTATATTTGTATTAACTTATATACATAATATGCGCACGGGCCGCGCACCGCATTGTAGTCACTTGTACCAATAGTTGACGAAACGTTTAACTTAGTACAGTTTTCTACGTGTGTTAGGTTGTTTATTTTTGGAATTCCTTGATAAGGCGACGGATTTATGCGACACTTAAGTGTACTTTATGTAAATACTTGGAGGTTTTATCCTCAACATCGTCTAATGTAAACCGATAACAAAGAACATACTCGTTCGACGTTTTTGACGGTTAATCTGCTATTCGAAATATGAATTGCGTAAAACCGAAGTCTAGATAGAATTAGCTCGCTAACTCTAGTTTTTGTTTTATTACCATTTGTCCGAGGCGGGGCTGCTTTATTTATTTTTGCAAATATTGACTAACATCACATGTTATAACTTATAATATATCCCATATCCATCGTGTCCGCGTCGCACCGTCGCGTCGCGTCACGTCGCACGTTGTTTGCCCTCGGCTCCAACATACTAGTGACACATTTTATTTTATTAACTCAACTTCCTGACGGCGCATGGGAAGTATGAATAATCGAACTCTATAAAGTAGTTTTTTTGTCATGAGGTAACAATTGCATTGTTTAAAAGTTCATTCGAAATTTGAATTACATAATTCTTTTTTTGCAGTGAGGGCCAGTGGCCAGAAGGTATAAAGCTGTATCAATGGTATATTGTTTTTTTTTATTAGATCTATGACTATACCATGCAACACTACCATGCAGGTATAATACAAAATCATGTACGTATCAGTACAGGTACTTTAAATAACCAAAAATAAGCTATATGCACGCTTACTGTAAAACCAATCTCAAGTTATTAGAAAATGTATTTTTATATGCATATTTTCGTTTAAACAAAGATATTTATAACGCATATTTAGTATACGAGAGTTTTAGAGACAACAGTGTGCCCATCAGGATCCGGCAATGTACTAAAAGTAATCAAATGCATGCTGCGCGGTTGTCGTTACAATTAGGCCAATTTAATTCTAGATCCTCGCCGTGACACATCGCTCGTAGCGTTTAGCTGTTATTTGACACCGTTTTTTCAACATTTACTCTACACGTGTATTTATGTTATTTAAATCTTGCTTTATGCCTTCGTTACACGTGAACAAGAGTTAGTTTGAAATGGTAAGGTATAGTTTTGCATATTATGTTTATTTTAGAGGATCACGAAATGTAAGCTTTTAAAACATGATAAAAATTCTATTATATTCTATTTTACTGGTGGTAGGTTTCTCATTATGTAAGAGGCCGTCTGGGTGGGTACCACCGCAATGTCTATTTCTACCGCCAAGCAACAGTGCACGCACTGTTGTGTTTCGGTTCGAAGGACATTGTAGCCAGTATAACTACTGGACATAATGAGACTTAACATCTTATGTCTCAGGGTGACGAGCGCAGTGGAATGCCACACAGTACTTTGTAAGTCAAGTTGCTGGATGGTGTTGCTACTGTTTATGGGTGGTCGTATCGCTTACCATCAGGCGAAAGGCATGCTCGTCTCGTCATTCTATGCTATAAAAAAAAAATTTAAATATAATTACCATACCACAATTAAATGCTAATTAAATTAAACATAAGATTTCAAAATTCGTGCAAAATCTTAATGTAAAATAATAAATGATGAGGGCGGGCCGGCGCTGCGCCTACCGGCTCTACCGAAGTTAACCTCCACTGAATATTTATATTAGCCGGTCCCGCGCCCTCACTCAAGATCCACGTCTCACGCCGGCCCTATAATCTGTTTATTGTTAAAAATAAATCCCACCGTATTCATTCCTTTTCAAGTTCAGTAAACGAGGTTTGATCAAGTAGTTGATTTTTATTTAATATCGATATTAATTAATTTGGATTATGGGTGGTACATTGATTTTGATAGCATTATATCTATCAAATCATATATCAATATATTTTATGAAACACGTGTGGTGTTACACAGAGGTAGAGCATATCTGTTCAATAGGAACAACACAACTTTTTTCCCGTAATACTCCTTTACATTCTCATCTACCTTCAGTAACTGAAAATTCAAGAAGATCCGCACCCTTAAAAATAGTTTATTAAGGCTCATAATATACCAATAAGCATATCTACATCTAGAGACATATTAGTATACTAAACTCTATATCAAAACACCCATACTAAAATATCTCCTCTAAACACAACCCGATTGATTCTGTGATGACCGTTAATAAAGGTCAAAATTGGGTGCGGTATGAAACGCGATTCAAATCTCACCACTCATTCTAGCGAGGTAGGTAGATCGGCGCGGGCTAGCGCGGCGCTCGCTCCGGCAGAATGTTTCGACGCAATCACTGTTCACGTTGATATACTCGCACAATTTGATTAAAACATGACATATTTTTAGCACGTGGACAGTTTTTAACCTTGATCAGTGAATTATTATACAGGAAAGTGATTTCACAGCTTCTAAGTGGAACCTCTAGAATATAGACTAGAGTCGCCTGAAGGTGAAGATTACCTCTCGCTAGTTGGCACAATTATGCCGGCCTGTTTATAACCTGATATACACACACATACCGATCTCGAAAGGCGACACGTGGGGACATTGCGGCAGGTTTTACATCTTGTGTACGGTGATCGCTGTTTGAACGGATATGAATATTCTAACAATGTCAAATTATGTACTTTGAATACAATAAAGTAATAGTAAAAGTGACAACTCTTTTTTACACTCTTTTTAGATAAACATGCGCCTGGTGGTAAGGGATACGCTCGCTCATAAACAGTAGCAACACCATTTGCACCAGTGCAGAGGTTTGCACAAAGTACTACGTAGCACACTGCGCTCATCACCCTGAGACTTAGGGCGGTATTAATAAATCAATCTTACATTTGAGTAAAATCTCAACTACACATTTAATGTATTGAACTATTTAACAAAACAAGCTGTCATTTAAGAGCTTGATCTCAGCTGAGTAGCCGCTGTTACACAAACAAAACTAAGCTGTCAAAATCCGTCATGCTGTAACTTAGATTTCACTTGAGCTAATTTTAATTTTATTAAATAATAGCGACTATCTTAAGATGCTAACCTTAATTTAGCAGCATCTCAGCTGAAAATTGAGTTGCATCTAGTAATACGGCACTTAGATGTTTGTTTCCTTATAAAATACTAGACTTCTGTTCGCGGCTTCGCACGCGTGAAAAAGTTTTCCGGGATAAAAATAATTTCCCGGGATAAAAAGGTAGCCTATGTGTTAATTAAGGACATGATCTACCCGTATGCTAAATTTCATCGAAATCCGTTCAGTATTTTTTGAGTTTATTCGTTACAAACATACTTACATACAAATCTTTCCTCTTTATAATATTAGTATATTATATTCATTTAAAAATATCTCCCTTAAGCAAAGTAAATCCGCCCGAGGTTATTTTCATGTTGTAGACAAAATAACTACGTGCCTTTACCATATTTTTATGATACAGAGTACGGCAATACCGCTGTATGATTTGTTAAAATTTATCGCCTGCTAATGGTCCAACAAACCTGGAATGCACGATTCACAGCTACAAACTATGCATACTAGTATACGAATACCCATTAAAATAATGAAGTACTAATTAAGATAATTAGAGAGATATAGTTGTTCCATGTAGTCACTACCAATTAATATTGTAAAAAAAAACAACTTAATAAGAAATCTGTGCATCCTTAGCGTCGCTATGTAGCGTCTCGACTTATACATAGAATTATACTGTTCTCATCATCCTACGAATTTAATTAGAATTTATAATACTAAAATAACAAGAACACACCCAAACAAACAAACCGGCATAATTGTGTCAATTGTCAAGGGAAAATTATCTCTCGTCAGTCGACTCTATCTGGAGTCTGGACCCTACTCCGCTTATCATCAGCTGCAGGGTCACTTTGACAGGCCCTAAAAAAATTACTAGTTAGGGCTCTGTCATAAGAGTCCATTCGGGACTGCTACAATGTGCAAGCCGTGTTATCTGGTTTCGAATGCTTTGTAGCCAGTGTAATAAGTGGAGATTATTGTACAGCATCCGATGTCTCAGGGTGACAAACGTAGTGGAGTTATATATGTTTATGACATGGAATGTAATGAGACACAAGATGATTTTTGAACTGATTTATTCTATGTACAAATGATGCTTATATACTAATGTGACGTACGTGACATGACATCTAAGTACGTAAAATTATGTGCGACATTAAATGTACATATACTCCCCCATTAAAAAAAAACAATTTCTACCGTAGCATATTTTAGATTAGTAATTAATATAATATGTACCTAGTAACCGCAGATAAAAAAATGCTGACGTTGTGACGGTACCTGGGTCGATGCACTAGTGGCGAAATTAATAAATCAATCTCATGTTTGAGTTACATCTCAAGTAGACATAATGTATGGAACTATTAATACATTATGTCTACTTGAGATGTAACTCAAACTTGAGATTGATTTATTAATACTGCCCTAGGTCATCCGTTACATTTTTACTGGACTGTTTCCAGCAATTGTTTACACTCTTCTGTCTAGGGTCTTGAGCAGGTATTCCGTAGAGGAGGAGAAGGATACCCAATGTAATCATGATTTGTCCTATAGCGATGTTTCTCGTCCACCGTAGCTCTTCCAAGATAAGACTACCGAGTTGGCCGGCTTCATTCTGGTTAAGGCAACTGTCGGAGTTATAGACGATTTGGTCTTTGGAGCTTTGGTTGCCCATTGTTCTTCCAGGGACTCTAGCTATGAATGATGATATTTTTAAAATACAGTGAGTATTTATATGAATAGATGACTTGAGTCAGCGAATGCAGTGTGTACTGTTACCAAGTTCGCTTACATTACATTTCGACGCTTGAAAGGCAATAATATCTAAGCGACATTTAGCAAATTTTTCAGTAGAGCGTTTTAAAGTTTTGATTTCGACAAAAAAAATCATAACTAATTAACCATTTGCTGCATAAAAATAATTGTAACTGTTTTAGGAACCTCTTAATTTTTGACGTTTTTTGAGTTAAATTAACAGCCCTGAAGATTATAAATTAAAAAGTTAACGTCGCTTAGTTAAAAATTACCTAAATTTACAAACAGGTAAAATCATCTAAATGGATCATCTTATGAATACCGTAACAAGTAAATTTAATGAAATACAAATATTCGAAAATGCGCAGTTGGTAAAAATCATATAAGGATATCTAAACATATTAATAAAATCGAGTAAAAATATCTATAGCTAAATTATTGGGTCAGACGATCGTGGAGAAACATAAATACGTGCATAATATTGTAAATCTTGTTATTCCTACAAACATTGAACTATTTAATAATCAGTCAATTTTAATAATAATCAACATTTTATTGTTAGATAAACATACTTACATCCAAAATATAGCATAATGATATAGAATTTGTTAATAGCCAACACTTATTTCTTTGGAGGGAGTTTCTCGCCTCAAATATACGATGAGCGGAAGGACATACAAAATTGCCTTATCTGAACATTTACAACGGCTTGCTTAAATATCTCTGTGTAAGCATAACTCGAAAGCAATAATATTATAATTTATTCATTGTGTTGGAAACTCATAATTTTCTCTCTAAATTTATTTTTGCTGAAAGCAAATACATACGTACACACCCACGCCCTTAACCCACAGGGGTAGAAAAAGACTATTGAGCACCACATTCTACGATCTTGACATACGTCTTCCACAAAGGTTTTTCATAGTACTTCGCAAAGACAAGTAAGTGTGTATAGTGTATACCAAAATGAAAAAGAGAGTTCAGGAAATAGTTGAGCAAAAGAAAGAAAAAGGAACTAGACCACAAACCTTCTTGTGAATCCAAAGCGAACCTTTCACTATTCTGGAAACAAATATGGTTGATCAGGGGAGAGTCGGGGACTTCAAAGATAG
The DNA here is from genome assembly GCA_947568825.1 of Sphinx pinastri. Classification (NCBI taxonomy): domain Eukaryota; kingdom Metazoa; phylum Arthropoda; class Insecta; order Lepidoptera; family Sphingidae; genus Sphinx; species Sphinx pinastri. The sequence continues at coordinate 11,984,252 of OX387630.1, forward strand.
GAGTCATCAGAAATGAAGATGGAAGGGTGTTTAGAGTAGAAAGGGAAGTATTGCTTGGAAGTCCTACTTCAAAAGACTTTTTAAATGAGGCGATGGGGATGTAGCAGGTGGTTAAGAGGCTATAGACCTGGCTTACTCTCAAAACGAGGCTAATAATGAGATTACGGAAAATGGAATAGTGAATGCGATGAAAAGTATGAGGTTAGGCAAGGCTGCTGGGTGTAACCGTTAAAATGCTGAGATACGGCAAAGGCGTAGTAGCAAAATTGTTATGGCTACTTTTTAATATCTGGTGCAAAACCATTATTATATCCATTTTCAAGAAGAAATTTTCACAGCAAGAATATAAAAGCTACCGCAGAATAAGCCTTCCCTGTGCTGCCAGTAAATTGTATGCCAAGGTCCTCATTAAGAGAGTGATTAATGAGACTGAAAAAAAAGGGTGGAATGTCCAAGTAGGTTTTAGAAGAGGAATGGGTTACACACATCAAGTCTTTTACATAAGGTGCATAGCGAAAGAACATTTGGCTATTTCCAAAAAAGTCTTTATACCTTCGTAAACTTGGAAAAGGCTTATGATCGTATGCTGAGGAATGAACTGTTGTTAACATTGTTATTTATTTATTTATTTAAGCACTTCATTTACAAATGTATAAAGGCGGACTTAATGCCGTAGGCATTCTCTCCCAGTCAATCTTAGGGTGGTGCAGAGATTGTTAACATTGTCTTTAATATATCGGATTGACGGGAGAGCTGCAAGGCACGAAAAATTATGTGAATGATGTCTTTAAAGAGAAGGGAATGAAAATTAATGTGAGCAAGATAAAAGTGGTTGTGATAGAAAGAGGTCTGGGCACGTGGAGAGGATGGATTCAAGACAGGTCATGAAAGGTTAAATACCTTTCGTAAGCTTTCGAGCTAATGTGGATGGTACGGCTGGAAGAGGGCACCCAACGAGAGCGTGCATTTATCAAATAAATTATCTCCAAAAAGGGTAGGTCAGGATTAGCCTCAACCGGCAAAAAAGTATACGGAGAGAATAGGTAAAATTGGAGTTAAATTATTATTAACATATTGTAATACACAATAATGCAACATAAATATATTTATTACAAAAATAAATGTTATTAAAATTATAAAAGTCTATTTATTTGTAAAAAAACTCACCATATCTACGTAAAATTGAGGCAAAATCATAAAAACGTCGGACGGCTGTCCTCTCTTAGCGACAACCAATACGCGCTGTACACGATCGCGCGCATATACAAATGACACTTTCAAAACACTAGGTGGTTCGCAAGCGGGTGTATTTACTTTATTATGAACAGGTAAATATCTCTTAGCAATAAGTATAACCACCTGAACATACCCGGTAAAATTATCTATGCGACATGACTGAAGTTAAAGGTTGTGAAGTAAAAATATCTAAGTATAAAAAATAGAACTTATATTATTCAGGTAAAATTATCTAACCAACTAATAATTATTTATTTTATTTTAAGTAAAATTGTATAAATGTACTATTAACAAAATATTTTATTAAGCTGAAAATATCTAAGCACATAAATATGGAGAGTATGGATCCAGGTAAAATTATATCTATGCCAAAGTTATAATTTTTTGTGTAGGTAATAAACAACTAATTAAAGAGCGAGCAGTTTTTTATTTCAAGTAAACATATATTAATGCAAAACAGTAATATCATGATTTCATGTAAAACACACTAAGTTCAAAATCAATTTCCTTAAGCGTACCAACTACTGTAAATCCAAAAAGTCGTAAAAATTTTGGCGGTAAGTGAGAAAAAAAAAGTGAAATTTACCGGAATCATCTAGTATCTAACCGCCAAAAAAGTTGTCCTAGAGCTACGAAACCCGGATCAATCGACGCAGAAAAATCTGGCGATTCCAAATATGTATATAACTCATTTTAGGTATTTTTGTCGCTTAGATATTATTGCCTTTCAAGCGTCGATTTATTACTTTACACAACTAGTCAAGCTTCTTGAGTCCGATGTCGTGAGCGTAATCCCTGAAGCACTGTCTGCAGATATTCAGACCATACTTGCTAATAAGACCGTGTCTGTTGAAACAGGCCCGGCATGATCGGGAACCCTGACCGTATCTTCGAGGACGAGTACCAGGTATTTGCGCGACCCATGGTATAAAATAATGTATTTCTCCCAGCGAGAAACAAAGCACACTTCCAATATGGCGGTGACAAACGAAAAGGATGGATAGTGTTTTGCAACACTTCGAACTAGTGATATAGTTTTAAAAAACTTGACTAATTTGCTTCGTCATTAAATAAAAAGATGTAACAAGTAACACGTGATTTATATAAAGACAGTGAGACTGACAAAAAATGCAATAAAGTGTTACGGCTTACGCGAGGGTGTACAGGGGTTGGGGTAGGGGCGGTGCCCTTTCTAGCGGCAGGGAAATAGGGACAAGGAAAATCTAAATTAGGACGATGTATTATAAAGTAGAGTATCGGTTAGGACATTTGAATACTAGGGTTTTTTGCGGCTCTGTCTACTTTAATAATTCGATTTTATCTAGAATGCTTTAATCTGCAGAGAGAATATAATTTAATACTATTTAATTTAGTAATGGAAGAGGCCTTTTAGCACAGGTATAATGTTACCTAAATCATTACCCTTCCTTGCTTTGCCGTAGTCGGGTAAAAAAGCCTCCAGGCATTACTGTTTGTTAAAATAATTTCTTTGTATCAAACAAAATTATTATTTCTTAATCAAAATAAAAAAAAACATTATCGAACCAGGAATTCCAAAGACTAGGGCTTTTAAACAAAACAAAAAAAAAAACTGCCTCGGTGGCGTAGTTGTATTACGGTACGACTGCAAGGCTGAGGTCTCGGGTTCGATCCCCGGGTCGGGCAAAGTGATATTGGATTTTTCTATTCAGTATCAGCCCGGAGTCTTGAATTTGTGCCCGATATGGCGATAGGCTCGCCCCCTATCACATCATGGGACGGAATACGCTTGGCGAAAAGTGGGTGCACTAGTTGCGCCTCTGCCTACCCCTTCGGGGATAAAAGGCGTGAGCATGCGTATGCGTAAAAAAAAATCTTGACATCTCTATCGATTTTGAATATAATGTTCTGATATTGTTCACCCAGCATACTTTGCTTCTACGAGACGTAGGAAGCACACTTCCCTTCAAACTTTTTATTATCTCTTTGTATTACGAAGTGTTTTGTTTTCTCTATTTTTTATCAATGTGAAGACCCCAACATGGAACCAATGTATATTTTTACATTATTTTGTTTATGTTGTCCCTCAAAACCCAAATCTACACAGAATATTCGAAATATTAAAAAAAAATGTAAACGGACCCTGGCAACAGATAATTCGTACAAAATTACAATACAATAGCTTATCAGCGATAGGACGCTTTTTGTATGCAGGGCACTACCTGACAGAAGGGCAACGCGTTCCATAATCTCGAAATCATCCTAACAAATTAAGAACTACTCACAACGTCGAAAACAGTTTATGTACAATAAACATTTGTCGGGTTTCACCAAATGTTTGACCAAACACCCAATGTTATCAATAAACGAGTTCTTTATTTGTTATTGGAGCAAACGTTGGTGATGACTGGACGTGCTCGTGGCACGAAAACGAAACATGGTTATCAACGCAATGCACAGCTGGTTGTCGAGTCGCCTCAATATAGTGTAACGAGGTATTGAAACAATCGGATTACATCACCGGTTTTATTCGTGCACGGAACAACACTTATGTGGCAAAAGCGACGTGTAACAAAAATTCAAAACCTATTCGCGGTGGGTGTTAACGTGGTAAAGGACAGGACACACATATTCCGCGACGACACGAGACGCACACAAATGAGCATTCCCCTTTCCACACAGAATGAAAGAAGTTTCAACAAAGATTTACTTGCGGACGGGGAAACCTAAAATGGACTGTATTGCATGGTTATAAATTACATTGTTATATTTTCAAGTGTGCGCTAGAAAACCGATTTGGATTTGAAGCACCGAATAGAAAATTAAATTGACGTTTCACACAATGCCGTTTGAGTTTGTCAGAAATATAGATCTGTAACAAGTGATTTTAATTAATATTAATTAATATATGTCATAACTAGTTAACGTGACAATCTAATCGTGTTTGCGTTGTGTATTAATGTGAATAATATTTACGTTTTCCGGAAATAGAATTGATAAATTTCGATCAAAACCTGTTTTGCAATGCGACACCATTTTATTTGTTTTTGACGAAGAGATTTAAAAATTATATAAAATTTAAAAACAGTCAATTTAGTAATAAAAGAGGCTAATTAATGGTGTTTCGTTCACGTCATTAAACCAAAAATATATTATATTATATTCTTATATTAGTTTAAATTTCCATAAATATTCATTGTTTAATAAAAACAAAACTGAATTCCATAACCTTATTGACATTAACTAACTTTACTGTTGAATGTCTTTGATTTACATAGACTGTCATAACTATTATTCTTTATTTAATAAAAATACTGGTCATCATTTAAAAAAATCTTATAAATCTGATAAAAAAATAAGTTGCGTTTTTTTTTAAATTAAGTGGCCAGTAACATTTTAAATAATTAAGAGCATTACAAGATTAAAACTCGAAGGAGTGTTTATTAATTCGAACAAATAATTCTCATCAGCATGTGGACAAAAGCGACGCATAACACAATTAGAGATAGAATTATAAAGGTCCCGCGTAGAATATAATATAAACCAGAGAACAATGCGTGTGGAGGCCGTGCCCCTATGTGGGGTGACATTATTTTTATTACTATATGCGCTGATAGAAATCGAACCAGGATGTCAGCGTGGAAAATATTTACTGTTTGCATGCAATCTTAAAGATCTATATGTATAAATATGTCCACTATCATGTTTCGGTCGGAGGTATACAAAGTTTGTACGGTAGGGCACGCAAGTCTATTTATTTTGTTGGCGGATAGATTTTTTAGGCTACTTAGTAAAACAATAAATTTTCAAGGGACTTTTAGGTTCTAAACTGCGTTGGCGTTTGTGCAAACATGATCTACTTCAAGTGCTGTGCCAGGTCATGAGGACTGTTAGACATGGTTGATCACTTTTATAAAAAAAATAACACATTCTATTTATTTATTGTTTTTAAACAAACATTTTAAGCAGCTTTGATCCAATGTTGGACACTACCCCAAACTCTTCCCAAAAAATTAGAGAACGTCTGAGTTCATTCACAATCCCGTATCGATTAGAGGAAAGCGACAGAAAGTATCCCTACGCTATAATTTATTAATATCACATTTTAAAGTAAAAATTCTCATCAATTATTACAGTCTACAAATACATGTTTAGTTTGAAGCAGCATCATATGTCTCTGCCTACACAGCGAGTGGCATAGCGTGATGGTATGTATAGCGGCAGATTGGTAGTGAAAGTAAAGTTAAAATCAAGTCTGTTGCTCGCTCCAGTGCGAATGTAGCGCACCGTCGCGGCCGTGTAACTATATCCCGTAAGTTTTCGAACTTCTTTAACATTGCTCCATGATAATGTATAAACTAACTGGCTTCTAGTAAATAAAAAAAAAGATAGTATCCTGACCAAAAAGGATAGAAGGTAGTTTTTAGCAAATACCAAAAAAATATCTTCAAAGTATTTGTTATTACGCTTTTTGGTAAAAATTTACATTTAGCGTAGATTTAACTTAATTACTTCGCAAACATTGTTAGAAAACAAAATCAAGTTAGTCCCTGGACAACCATTCATAACCTGAGTTGATTTCGTTTGACAACTTCAACATTCGTTCGTATTCTTTTTTTAAATAAATAGACGAATATTACTGAACCTACTTTTGGCACTTATAGCTCCCATTTTATTGAAGCAGTTGTCTTTTTTTTTTTTTTTTTTTTTTTTTTATTGCCTGTATAGGCAGACGAGCTAGCGGCCCGCCTGATGATAAGCGGCCACCGCTGCTCATGGACTCGGCGATGCCAGGGACACAGACAAGCCGCTGCCTACCTCTGCCGCTGCCGCTGTCTAAAGGCAATTTAACGTATAATACCCGGCATTGTGACCACGTAGCTATCCAAATCTTTCAATACAAAGGGAGGAAATGTAGGGAGAGGGACCATTAAATAAATAAAATATGGCGCTTCACTTCGAACCCCCACGGTAAGGGCATCTCCTGTACTACATATTACAAACAATTAGATACCAATGTAAGCGATCTTTAATCTCGTGGGCATAGTGGAAATAACGAAATAGGAAGACGAAATAATTTTTTACTAGTGGAAGTGATAACACCTTTCATTTTGCGTAGTAGCCGATCAAATATAAGCCACACTCTAATCTATGCCTCAAAAAATGGTGATTAATGAGTAATTTACATTAGCTGTTTAATACGTTAACTATGAAATAAAAATTACTTGAAACAGGCCGTTATTTTTGTATTTTAGATCAACGAATATAGTACAATGGTAAGCAGGACTTGTAATTTTTGTTTTTGGGTGTTGCTACCACTGTTTATTATACCGTGGCGTTTACCTACTAACAGGCGAGAGATATTCAAGCTATTCTTTAGTATAAAAAATATGGTAGTATACACGGCAGTGCCCATTCAATAATAATGGTAAAAGAAATTAGTGTGGAAAATATAGTTGAGGGTAAACTCTTAAACTTCAAAATATAATGAGTTTTTACATACCTAAGTAAATATTTTCTCATAGCGCACTGTCCTGGCTCCTTTTGAACCATCAGGAATCAGACTACACGTTTATAAATGGCGATCTTAAGTCGTTACGTCAAGGTTTTAAAAAGAAACTAGATTAAATCAAAATCCAAATATCTAACCTGGCAACATAAAATGTATTATTCAATTATGAAGTGTGCAGTTATCCATTACGTTTACGTTGCACCTGGCTGACTGAACATCGATCGCATTTGTGTAGTTCAAAACATTGCGCTAGATGGAGCTAGTTGTCAATAAATGACGCTACCGCTAAGGGTTTATAAAAATTTAAATCTAGATCACATTTTTATCGTAAACCTCATTAATAAAACACCAAACGGCTACACTAATTAATTTATAAAGTTAAATGAACTCAGACACTACTTAATAGTAGAATTAGAGGAAATATTTGCAACGCAAACTAGTGGTATAGGCGGGTCTCGCGCCTCCCCTTGTATTTAATTGGTAACAATTATAATAGGAACCACAAGTAATTGTTAGGAATTTAGCCTGCTAATGTCTACTTTATGGTTCTTTTCTTAGTATAATTGGTGCTAAATATAGTAAATAAGTATATGAGCTATGTCTTAACGGTAATCAATCAATGAATTGCTGCACAATTAAGCAATAATTAACGTTGAATGTTGTACCTCGAATAGTTCTTAAAATTTGAAATTTCTTTGCTATTAACTAACTTGATCACGCGAATCTTGTTGATAAACTATGTATTTGTATCTGCATTGTTAATTAAGCGACTATAAGCCAAAAATAATGAGCAACATGGTCATGTTATGTGGGTTTTATAGGTGGAATTACTGCGCCATAAACACCCATAATATTATGGGTGTTTATGACTGACTGCTGACTTTTGCGAAAAGAAAAATAGAGAGTCAAATCGATTAGTAGTCAGTATTTGTAACAAAAATGCCTTAATTCCATATCATACATAAAGAAACCGTAGGCCAGGACTTCTAGTGTATCTCCATGGTGCTACTCTATAAAAATGATTCGTGCAAAAAAGTTACCACATAACTGTTCCGATTAATTTGGCCAATAACAGTAAGCGTTCGGAAACGACACGTGATTTTTATTAAAAATAGCCCCACATTTTCGATAAAAATACACGCGATAACCTTTTAATCTAATGAGGTATAATAAAGTAGCGAGAATCGGAATGCATAGGAGATTGATGAAGGCACGAACAGAACGGTTGCGAAAACGCTATCAAATGTATACGATTTTATTAGCCACAGGGATTTGGGATCAATAATAATCTTACTTATATTATAAATGCGAAAGTTTGTGAACATGGAGGCTTGGATGCTTGTTAGAAATAAACGCAGAAATCGTTGAAAGGTTTGGATGAAATTCGACACACGGATAGACTATATATTAGATTGAAATTTAAGCTATATTTTATCCTGGAAAAGCGGGACTTTTATATTGGGACAGGTCTATCACGTAGGCAAACATCGTATTATTCTTTTACAACTAAAGTTTGTGCCTTGATACAGTTATCTTTAGGTTTGTTTTCAATTGAAATAAATGATAGTCGCTTCATAAAAAGATAAATCTAACAATGAAGTCTAAAACAACTTTACCATACCATACCATACCAGCCCTGTATTGTATACTGCCTACTGCTGAGCACGGGCCTCCTCTACAATGAGAGGGTTTAGGCCTTAGTCCACGACGCTGGCCTAGTGCGGGTTGGCGGACTTCACATACTTTCGAAATTCAGAGAACTTCTCAGGTATGCAGGTTTCCTCACGATGTTTTCCTTCACCGTTAAAGCGAGCGATAATTCACAAAGAATACACACATAACTTTTAGAAGAGTCAGATGTGTGTGCCCTTGGGTTCAACTTTGGTAAGTTATAATCTCAAACAATACGATAAATACCACAGACTATCGAAATGGGTACCAAATTCGATGAGTCGCGTGTGGACTGCTATGTTTTGGGTTGATATGGTCTTTTAGTTACACAAATACGAATAATATGAGAAATCTATTACTTAATACAATTCGAAATTACTCTCTCTCAAATTACTAAAGAACTTTTATATGCAAATTGAAACGTAATTTATTAATAATATTAGACCTATTAAAACTATCTTCATTTATAACTTCATATATATCCGAGCACGTAAAGTCGTTGGTCCTGCGCCTGATCTCTCTCCGGTCATGTCTGATTGCCGTCTCACTGGACTATGAGAGTGCACCTGTGTATTGCGCACAGACTTGTGCACTATAATATCTCCTGTGTACCTGGCTGATCTCCGTTTAGATTAGCCGCCGTGGCTAAAATCAGCTAGAAAGGGTTTATTAATTCCATCCATCAACTTTTTTGTTAAGGTCTAGTAAATTTGGTATGAAGAACCCTCATTAATATAGATTTCCTCAGAATGCATTCTTTCACCGTTATATAAAGATTTTAATACTCATTTATTTTATAATATACTTACAATAAACTCTTTAATTATTTCAGTAACGTGGTTATACTTAGACCTGGGATCTGGGCTTTTCAGGCACGAAATATGTGACACATAGTATATACCATAGAAAACTTTGACCATGGAGAGGCGTGAACATTACCCTGTCGCTATAATTACGCCGGCCCACTTAATTGCTTTGTCACGGTTCGCTTAAAGGCCATATTTTAGGTGGGAGGGGACGATTTGTGTAAATCAATTTAAAAGTTTCGTAATATAGTTGCGAATAAACATGAAGTATAGTATCCGTGATTCATTCTGCACACTATATTCTCTAAGGGGTAGGTAGAGGTGTAATGCTATATCCACGGACACTAATTTCATAGTACATTGAAGGAAGCAGACTAAATTTGTATAAAATATAAATTCATAAATCGGGAGAAATTATACAACCGTATATTTCTGCAAAATGTTACAAGAGCTGAGAATGAAATTTAGTCCTCCTAATTAAAATCATAAGGACAATATCATACAGGTATTTTTAAGTAAATATAAATCACTACTAGACAAATAAGCCGCTTCTGACTGATGATAGCTTACGAAGCTCTACTCTGCAGCCTTCACCCAATGATGTTTAAAGAAAAAGGTGTAGATGCCTTATAAACAGTCTCCAAATGGCACACTAAAATTGAGCTAATTAGCTCAATCGGCCTTAGTATCACGACAGAATCTGTTAAAGTTAGACGTCTAAAGAATGTTCGATAAAATTTTCCATGTAATAGTAATGAGAATTATGATATGCCGTAATACTTTCACGTGTCATATTATAGTCTGTTATTGTAATATTACATTAACTATGTGTGGGATAATGTGCCGGTTTTGAGAGCCGAGTACAGTATAGGTGCCGTATCTACACCTTTTTATTAAAATATAATTGCCTTCACCCTTAAACATTCGATATTAGAGTCTCTATTTCCATTCTTCTTGTAATGTAGAGTTAGTATATTTTCAAGCATGTCTCAAATTGCCTTAGTTTTAAGACTGAACATCTGCTTTTTCAGCCCTTTCTGCAAGAGTTCTCAATTTCCAGTAATTCCAGAATATATAATTTCTTATACGTACCGGTAAAATTACAGAGTAAGTATTCAATTGTGCTAACGGAGACAAAACTAAAAGTTATGAAATTGGGGTCGTTTTTAAGAGCGAGCCATCGGTTTCATCACAAGTTGGAGTCCTTCGCTCCGGATTGCGCACTCCAGTTATAGCTAGTGAAATTAATATTATTTTGTAATAAATTCTAAATTGTATATTTTATTTATAAATAAACTAGCTTTTGCCCGCGGCTCCGCCCGCGTGAATGAGTTTTCCCGGTATAAAAGTCCCGCTTTATATTTTCCCGGTATAAAAAGTATACATAATCTACCCGTAGCTTATATGACACGTTCGTAGATTTACCATAGCAGCGCCATCTATTGATTACTTACTCAACCCAGTCGAAAGGTATCGACATCTGTTAGAATCATTTGGTGTTAACAGATAATTGTGACGGTCAAATAATAACAGACAAATAATTAGCAATAAATTAAAATTGCGACTATAATTTGAGATTTAAACTATCCTATCTCTCAAGTTGGATCGAACTGCACATGGTGTGCGAATTTTATTATAATCGGTTAAGTGGTTTAGGAGTCCATTGAGGACAAACATTGTGTCACGAGATTTATATATATTAAGATAGGTGCTGCGCGTAACTTCGTCAGCGTGGAAGATCTTTTTGAGTATAAACTTCCTGTTGTGGATATAAAGTAGTCTTATTAATTCAGGGTCTATCTATGTACGCAATTTAATACCAAGGATATGTCCAAAAACGGGCCCAGAATTCAAACCAAGACAGTTTATATATATTTGGATAGAACTCCTAAAAAATAGCCTTTTTAAGCCCTGACAAAGCGGGGTGTTATAAGTTTAGGGTGTGTATCTGTATGTCTGTCTGTGGCATCGTAGCTCTCAAACGAATGGACCAATCTTGACGTGTTTTTTTTGTTTGAAAGCTGATATGATAGCGATGGTTCTTAGCTATAATTTATGAAGATCTGTTCAGGCGTTTGAAGATTATCAGCTCGTTTGCAATTTAAAAAGCCCGATAGCTTTTAAATTTGGTGTACTGTGACTTCGGCAATATTTTTAAAAATGAGCTGATGCTGCAGCATCAAGTAGTCTGCGGGATACCCTCAGCAACTTATAGCAGATATAGCGTGTTTGGGCTCATAAGGATGGTCTCATCGAGTAGGTGTTAGATAGTTGATTATCAAGACCCCATGATGTAGAATAAAATAATTTAAAAAGTTTGAAATAAATATTAAATTAAAATTAAAATAACTCCCGACACAAAAAATCTCTAAAAAGTGAAGACCGCTAAAGAAGTATTTCATCTCCCTGGTCCGGAGTTCGGTCCCCGACGTGAGGACGCTTGGGTCAAAATATTACTAGGTACTTAAACGGCAAAGACACTTTTATTATTCTTTTACTTAGGTACTATTCTCGGGAACATTAGATATATATTTTCACACCATTTGATATGTTTATTTTTATGTTTTGGAGCATCCAGATACACAGCGATACATTATTAACAAATTCAATGTTATTTTTCATCCTTTTAATGAATATTGTACGTCAACGCCAAGTATCGATGGGCTGAAAATGAGTCAGATTGCGCCGCTCGATGGCAGTGCTTACGATGTGCACGTTCCCTATAGTAAGGAAGTAGGGTCCAGGTAGAGTGTCAACTGGCGAGAGATGATTACCCCTCCCCAATCGACACAAAAGGGTAGTTGACTACTTTTTTTTAATACATTTATCAAAAATTTATACCATCCAAAAACTAAGGGAAAAAGAATTTTCAAAATTGGCGCAATGATAAGTAAGTTATAAAGCTTTGAAATTTGGTGGAAGGGGTAGTTGTCAAAGAACAGTATTGTCAGACTGTGACGTCACCGAGTGCCACCGGCCATAACGCTGCGTGCGTGCGAAAGAGACAGCGTGATATCTCCACTACGCCCCCACTTTTGCTCACAATAATATTACAAATATGAATAACTGCTTTATTTTTCAACCAATTTTGATGCTGATTTCACAAAAGATTTCTATTTCGGAATGTTTTCTGTTACAAATAAAATATTGTACAAAATCGTACATAGGAAACTACCCTATTATGCCTGATTAATATAAGCCTTATCAATCTGTCTTGATCGTTATGTCTATATTACTGAATAGACTATGATAGGTCTTTCGCTATTAATCGAATTTAATATAATATCTATTCGATTTTAAAAATCCTTTATGCAAAAAAGCGTAGACAACTAGCTTGTTTATAATTCCTTTATATATTTATCAAATGTCTGAGCAACTCGTCATACTATATTAAACTATAAATAAAAATTACATTTACAATCTGACTCAATTGTAGATATACAGCAGAATATAAATTTGCTACTTCTGCAGACCGTACCTTATCAACCGCAAGAACAAGTTATAACTTTACCAATAAGACACGTCTGGTATGGTAGTGTTATTTAAATAAAAAAAAACAAAGAACCTTCAAAACTTGTCAATCAATCAAGGTTGCGTGCCGGACGTCGAAGCTGCGCTTACACGATCGGCACCAGCTTCGTCTCGGCCAGGTAGAATTTCCGCCCTAAGCCCCAACGTTCACTGAGGGCACTTTGACGATTGCCAAATTAATTTTAATCTAATGCAAATAACTTTAGCGTTTATATTTCGTCGGCGGTAACTGACGTATTGTCAACGTCAGCGAAACCGTTTATAATAATAACGACTGTGGTAGTTGTAGTGTTTGGTTATATGTTGTGTGACATTTAACGCCAAATGTTAACAAAATATTAATTACTATAGATCTATTCAATGATTTTAATTAGCAAGTTAAGTAGCAGTAGTTGTAAAATAATTCTTACATATTATAAAACACAGTCCCCGCCGCGTCTGTCAGTCCGAACGGGATAATTTCAAAAACTACTTACCAGATAGATTTCGATGTTTGTACGGAGTTAGACTGAAACCCTGAGAAAGAAATAGACTACTTTTATCCCGGAAATACTCTTTTATGCAGGTGAAGCCGCCAGCAGAAGCTAGTATAATATAATTTATGCAATAAAATACCTGGCGACCTTAAAAAAAAGACGGTATCCCACCTAAAAGGCGGGCAACGCATCTCTATGCCCCCTGGTATTGCAGATGTTCATGGGCGGCGGTGATCACTTACCATCAGGTGAACCGTATGCTCGTTTGCCCCCTATATCATAAAAAATACACTTAAAATAATGTAGCATAAACATCATTACCGTTCTTTTCAATAGAGTGATCGTCGACCCTTATCGAGATCTGAACGGATCAGCTGAATGTAATGCAAGAATGCAACCTATTTCTTATTGCATATGTTTTAATATCTATATCCTGAACGTGTTGATAAGTCATTTCAATCATTTTTTAATTGCATGTTGCTACTGTAACTTTAGTACTACCACCAGTACTTACTTACCAGTATTTACTAATAGTCATTATTTAAGTACTGGTGGTAGGTCTCTCATATGTAAGAGTCCGTCTGGGTGGGGACCACCGCAGTGTCTATTTCTACCGCCAAGCAACAGTGTGCATGCAATGTTGTGTTTCGGTTTGAAGGGTATTGTAGCCAGTGTAACTACTGGACATAATGAGACTTAACATCTTATGTCTCAGGATGACGAGCGCAGTGGAATGCCACACAGTACTTTGTAACACAAGGTGCTGTATGGTATTGCTACTGTTTATGGGTGGTCGTATCGCTTACCATCAGGCGAACGGCATGCTCGTCTCGTCATTCAATGCCATAAATAAAAATGTTAAAAGGATAGCTCGTATTACAAAAGATTTTTTTAAAGTACTAGGTGTTGCTTGCGGCTTCGCCTGCGTGAGATGACCTTCCCGCTACAAAAGTCCCTAAAACACTGAACGACATCAGCGCCATCTATTTAAAAATCAGATTAAGGAGTTCCATTATTTCCCATGAGGGCAAATTACTGGGATAAAAAGTAGCCTAGGTTTTAATCCAGGATATGGTCTACCCATGTGCTAAATTTCATCCAAATCTGTTCAGTAGTTTCTGCGTTTACTTTTAACGAACATACAAACATCCAATCATTTGCACAAACCTTTGCATTTATAATATTAGTAAGATAGTAAGCTAGTAGAGTTGTATTTCTAAGAGTTTTATCAAATAATAGTTCCATATCAGCACCGCAACAGGAAGCTAAGATATCGAATAAAACATGTGACTTGCATTCAGCGAGGGTGAACAGAGCAAACTGAAAAAAAAAACGAGAGAATGTATTGGGGTGCATGGATATTTTTTGCGCTATAGGGGAGTTAGTTTGCAATAAAGCCAGCTTTTTCAACATAAACCTGATGGTTGGCGACTCCCACCTGCATCAGAATCCATAGAACTTAAACATTTTGCACCCTAAACTCTGCAGACAAACCCGCAAGATAAGGAAATCAATAAAATGTTATGCTAGAGAAATAGAGAGTAAAAAGCTCACGGAGAAGTCTTAACAAGCTGTCGTTTAAGATTTATTTATCTACTATAAGTTGAGAGCGTTTTGCAGTAAATTCAAGATCAATATGTGTGCCACGCGCGCTGAAGAAATTGTTTTATTAAAACCAGATACATTCGAGCTATTTATATGTTTACCGCATACCGAATAAATATATCATGTACATTTCACACTTTCTCTCGTTTTATTCTACTTTAAATACGTAAATCAAATAAAATTAAGCCAAACGTCCACGTTTAAAATGGTTATTCTTTGTATAGGAGATGATAGACGCAAGCTAATACTTTGTAACAAGCAGCAGCTCTACGTACCGTGTCAAATATCCATCTACTTTCAATACAATTCTGGAGACCGACTCGGCCTTTCGTCTTTTGACCTTTAAACTCTGTCCTACGCGTTTATACTAAATTAAATATGCATTGAGTAGACTAAGATTGTGTCACCTTCATCTCAAATTAGGTGGTAATGATGTAATTTATGCCCACCGCAAAACATTTTAACAAAAGCTCAGTGCACTCGCATAACACTATAAAATTAATATCTAATTAAAACCTTTTTAGAACAGACAAGATCAATTCCACGTTGAAAAAAATTACTAAAATTTTCCTATCTCAATACGTTCGAATGTAAACCTTAAGTGGAATGATCACAGTTGAATTTGAAATGAACAAGCCTAAGAGGCCATTGCCATAAACACATGTTGGCAGCGTACAACCAGCTACGTTGAGCTGCTCCGCCCGCCGCAGCTGTATAAAATACTAAGTAAAAAGGCGTGGTTGTATGGTGGTGCGTAGGTCTATAAACATGGTCGCTGGTGCAGGAGCGAAGGGGCGCAGAGAAACGGAATCAATGAACTCTGGTCGCGTCGACCGACAAAGGACGTTTCGGCTCGACCAGGTAATTAACTTAATATCAATCCTTGTTCAGTTCTTTTCTTATATTTACAAATAATTTGTTAAAACTTTTGTGGAGTTTGATTAGTCATTTCGATGTAGGATGATTTAAGCCATGTCCATAACTATTTCGCGCCATTCGCATTGGCATGTACCGCATCCGTGCACATAAACTTTTCATTTATTATGTTATGCCATTGCGGTACAAAGTATTCTTATATTCGACTTTATTTGTATCTCAATAAAATACAAAATACATATATTATATCTTATCGACTTATCTCAATACTTATAACCGAGTATTCCACACAGCAAACGATATAGATTTGCGCGCAGCATTTCCTAGATTTAATAGTCTCTAGATGCTATCAGCGGTTTTAATACGAAACGGAGTTGGAAGTTAAATATTTTAGTTTTACACAAAACGTTAACGTTATGGTTTCGTTCAGCGAACCAAATGTAAAGGACCCGAGTCATAATTAAAAGGTTGTTTAACACTATCGAAAATAACGACTATAATTAAAAGGCCCCTTCGGTATCGAACTCCGGCCGAATCAAGAACTGTGGAATCGCGAATACTTTTGTTTTGTGCTGTGAAATGTATGTGACAAACGAACATTTAGTGAACAATGCGTTAGGTTGGGCGTATCGTGCATAATACGAGATACAATATGGTTGATAAACCACTATATCACTGTAGTCGGTACTAAGGTAGATAGATTCTATCTCGAGACTTTTTTCGTAGATGCAATGATGATGATGATCGATGTTTTTAATAGCAACCAAAACACATTCCCAGCGTGCTATAAATAAAGCTTTGTTTTTACTATTCGCATTACTGGCACGTTGCAAGGGCTATTATTAACCATCGGTGTGTATACTCCTTTATGTCTATTGTATCGGTTACATATTAATTGGTACAATTGCAAATGTTATAATAATCCGTATTGAACATAACCTGTTGTACTTCGGACTTCAGAGATCCGCCATTTAAATACCACAGAATAAAAATAATTTTGCACTTTGTGAAACGGCGATGCTTATCAACACATAATAAGAAATTAATACTTTATAGGTGCAGTAAATTTATCGGGATATTTCAGTAGCGAAACGTTATTTAAAAATTAAGTTACAAGTTAACGTTTTTATTTTTTATTTTTTTTATTCTTATTTTAAGGAGCTTTGTAAGTTAACGTTAACGATCTGCATATTATAATCTTAATTATGATCTAATTAACGTCTATGATAATAGGGTAGTTTTCTACGTTTTATTTTGTACATTACTATATATGTAACAGAAAATAATATGAAAACTATATTCTTCTGTGAAATCAGCATCAAAATTGGTTGAAAAATAAAGCAGATATTCATATTTGAAATATTGTTGTGAGCAAAAGTGGGGAATGGAGGGGATATCGCGCTATCTCTTTCGCGAGCAGGCAGCGATATGGCCGGTGACACCCGGTGACGTCTAAATCTGATATTACTGTTATTTGACAATTACCCCTTCTACCAAATTTTAAAGCTTTCTAACTTACTTATTATTGCGCAAATTTTGAAAATTCTTTTCGGTTAGATTTTGGATGGCATACATTTTTATAAATGTATTTAAAAAAAAAGTAGTTAACTACCCTATTCTATTTATACAGACGGGTGCGAGATTGACCATATTTATTCTAAAAGAGCATTGAAACGAGTTTATCTCATTTAACGCGGTGGTAACAATGTTTTAATAACATAATATGTGGAACGTTTTATACCTTATTTCTAGTATTGTTAGTACCTAGTCTTGACAGAGGAATGACCAAAGGCTTGAAGGTTTTCATCTAAAACTGGCCAGCGACTATAGAATAAAACAAAAACCGTTATGTGAGATCTTTGTCTCGAAATTTAAATATTTAAATGGTCTATAACGTCTCACTTTGTGAGTATGCGTTCTGAAATTAGTTATTCGTTTAAAGTTAGCTAATAACATTAAACACTAAGAGCCTGTTTCACAGGTTTCAAATATTTTTTATTGGACAGTTATCGTATTAAATAGCTAATGTAGGTAGTACTCATGTAACATTTTATCACAATTAATTTGTGAGCATAGATTAGAGTGTGACTTTTGTTTATGGTTGGCTTATATAAATATGACGAGAGGCATTTATCAGCAAGTGGTGAAATCGGTCCGAAATCGTGCCTTTTATACTTGCTTAAGAGCTGGTTTAGACTCTAAACCTGATTATTAAAAAGTCTATTGTTATATTGGCAGTTGATAAGCTGGTCTTCAAAGTACCAAGTAACGATTTTTAACTTTTTGTACTGTATGGCCGCGCCAGTATAATTGAACTTTCAATAATCTATCTTTCGGAATCTTTTGAAGAATAATTAGGCCTTCTGCAAAGTTTTTTCTAACGTCGATTCGAGTGCGATTTTTTCCAATTTAGTTTTAATTTCCACGTATATAGAAACACGGGTTCCTATTCGGTACAATCTTTTTATTTGTTCGTTTATGTTCACCAATTGATTAGTGCAGCTTTATTTTGAAATTGAATAGTTTCGTGGCTTAGAGGTTTATTGATGTTCCGACAGTTATTTGGAATGAGGA
Organism: Sphinx pinastri; assembly: GCA_947568825.1. Taxonomy (NCBI): domain Eukaryota; kingdom Metazoa; phylum Arthropoda; class Insecta; order Lepidoptera; family Sphingidae; genus Sphinx; species Sphinx pinastri. The sequence continues at coordinate 12,002,518 of OX387630.1, forward strand.
TCGGTTTTTTGTGCTTTTATTCTAAGCATTGTATTACCTCAATTACTTGCGATGCATTAGGATTGGTTCCGATAACGTCCTGGTTTGCATTCCTGGATCGGTACTTCTATTGATGGTGTATCGACTTAATTTATTGGCATAAATAGTGCCAAATATTAAAAAAAAAAGCAATGAGAGGTGTCAAGGGACACCCGGATGGAACGAAGTTCCTTTCGATTAATTAGTGAAGGAATTGTAATATATTTTTTTTATATAACAGAGTGTGTATATATATAAATATATAAATATATAAATATTTCCCTATTTCCGTTCCAATACATAAGTTTCTAGAGAAAAAAACAAATAAATACGTGTGGCACTCGGAGATTGCCGCGGTAAAGCTATTGCATAGCATTTTTATCACAAATTTTGATTGACTAAACACAAATTCGATCTTAAGCTTACCACATAAAGTAGATTTTTAAACGCGAGCAAAGCACGTTTCGTCTTGTTATTGATAAATGTCAGTAACCAAAGTAGAATAAATCAACAAAATCTGAAAAAAGAATGTTACGTTCGATTCTTTTGTACTCGTAGCTTCTACGCAATGTATTTAAGGTTCATATTAGATTAGTAAGAAATGGTTTTAATGACTTAAATAAATAAAATAAATAAAAATATACTCGTTTCAAGAATTATAGCTTCTACGCATTGTATTTAAGGTTCATATTAGTAAGATAATAGCAAAAAGTGTCGTGACAACTTTCCGTCCAGCCCCCTTTCACAACGCGCAATAAGGAACTTCGTTCCAAAAAACTATTTTATGATAAGTATACCTCGTCAACCGTCAACTATCACATCATGGGACGGAATAAAAATGACGAAAAGTGGGTGCATTAGTTGCGCCTCTGCCTACCCCTTCGGGAATAAAAGGCGTGAGTATGCGTATGCGTCAACCGATAATCGACTAAAATTATTTAAAAAGTCGAAGTCAGACTTCCTTCGAGAATCATTCATTTTTCGTATAAGGCCGCAATAAAAATATAATTGACCTTAAGTAACACGGGTTATAGTTTAATTTACTCATTTCAATAAGAATAGAACCCACAAATGAATTTACTCCTTCCTAACTATAAACTCCCCATAAATGTACCCGAGCGCGATGTGGTCTGTTTGTCGTTCAAATGGTATGATTTATTATATTATAGTCACTGGCTTACCATCAGCGGACACCTGCTTAGTGAAAGCGTGACGTCACGCACTCTCCGCTCGTAACACGATAGGGGATATGTTTAAAAACGGACACCAATGTGGGAATGTAAATTCTTGGACGTATACTCTAGTTACTGTGATGTTTTATTAGTGATACGACTAGGTTTGCTCAAGGCTACATTTTATAGACCTTACACAAAGTTAAAAAAAATATCTATTTTTCGAAGTATAATGATATCTAAGTTTTTTCAGTAAATGGTATATATTTTTAAGTGATTTTATGCGTTGTTAAAAAACATCCGAACCTCTTCACAAAATTTCGTATTTGCATTAGTAAAATTTGAGACGAAAAATAATATATACGCATAGATAATATTTACTATAGCTAATCTATGCTTTAACGATAAACATCTATAACAATATTTCAACTATTCATTAAATTGAATTTTTTTCATATATTTTTTAACTTATCCCTTACCTCTATAATAACTAGAGATACACACCAAGTTAACATTGTTTTAAAATGTTTAAATACTATAAATATCATAATTCAAATGCCATATGCCGCCTAATGTAGGTGGACATTGGAAGTAAGTCATTTGTCCCCGTTAAACCTTTAAAAGGGCAGTGTGATTTATTGAGTGCAGACTGGCGACGCGAGGGGGAGTTGAGCACTAATTTCTAGTAACAGATACAGATAAAAGCATTTATAAAGCTAAGGATGTTCCAATCCTTCCAGACAGAGTAAAGACGCCGATGTGTGATTGTTGAAGAAAATCCTACTAATATTATAAACGCGAAAGTTTGTATGGATGTATGGATGTTTGTTACTCTTTCATGCAAATACTACTGAACGGATTTCGATGAAATTTGACACACGAGTAGATTATGTCCTGGATTAACACATAGGCAACCTTTTATCCCGAGAACATATAAAGCGGGACTTTTATCCCGGGACTACTCATTCACGCGGGTGAAGCCGCGGCCGAAAGCTCGTAATTGATATTTATTTACGTGGATTTTTATTAGACTAGCTTTTGATCACGGCACCGCCCGTGTGAAAAGTTTTTCCGGCTTAAAAGTCCCACTATTTTTTTTCTTGGCTAAAACGTAGCCTATGTCCTTCCCAGGATCGCAATAGGTTTAGTGGTTCAGCCGTGTAAGCGTAACAGACAGAGTTACTTTCGCATTTATAATGTAAGTATGGATTAAGGGTGTGTCAAATATCAAAGACAATGTAAAGAAACCAATGACCGAATTATGTACAAATTAATTAAGTCTACAGTGATGAAATCTTAAGTGTGAATAGATGTAAATATTAATGATCATTGAAGTAAATTTTAAATATTGATTACTAAAATTACGTTTACATTGTCATCTAGCTCCATTATAACTTATTTAGCATTTTAATTTGTTTTTAACTAATAAATACATATTATTATAACCAATACAGTGGACGATAGCCTAGTTGGGAATGGAACGGTCTGCCGAGACAATGTCCGCAGGTTCAAAACCCAAGGCACACACCTCTGACTTTTCGAAGTTACGTGTGTATTGTTTATCAATTATCATTCGCTTTAACGGTGAAGGAAAACATCGTGAGGAAACCTACATACTTGAGAATTCTCTATAAGAATTTCGAGGGTAGTAAGTAAGTTTGCCAACCCGCACTAGGCCAGCGTGGTGGACTAAGGCCTAACCCCTCTCAGTAGTAGAGGAGGCCCGTGCTCAGCTGTGGGCAGTATATAATACAGGGCTGATTGCATTGCATTATAACCAAGCAATCACTTACTGGCTTTATGTCTGCCAATCTACGTTTGGAAGATTAACAAGGATGGTGGTATAATTTATGCACAATACAAGCGACTCGCGACTGGTCAATTTGCAGTTGCAAGCGACGCACGCTGAATAGTGATGTGGTGAACGGAAACTACTCCTGTCCCACTAATGGTGAAATGGGCTGATGCTCAGAAATTTTCTCCGTTATATAATGGTTATTGATTGGGAGATGTTTTGAGTAAATGGATGAATGCAGTGAAGAAGTAAGTTAATTGTGACTCTGCAATGAAGAAAGAATAATGTAGGCTCGGAAATTTTGAAGGACTCAGTAGTGGACAACTTGTGGCTGATGATGATGGAGGAAAAAACCATTGAAATATATTTAGGATCTGAACCAAGAAGTTATAAGTGGCTGTTTGTGTAATATAGAAAGTTTTGAATAGCTGTAAAGTAAGTTATACGATTGTTACCAAATAGATAAATATTTTGTCAGTTAAATTAAAAATAAAAACGAACAAGAACTGCTGTTTGTGATGAAGAGAATAAAAATATAAGTGTTATAGTGTTTCTGAGTAAAATACAGATTAGCTATTAGTTGTTGGGTTCTTATAACGGGACACATAGTTAAGTAATTCGATAGTTGACCCTGATCGCGGCATCGTAGAATGTAATAGGCTTTGTATTTACCCAAGATTTTATTACCTTTAAAAAGGCTAGCAGATGGGTAAGTGCATCCATTATTCCTTAACGTTATTTCCTGGGAATCGAAGCCAGGTCCTTACAGGTTTCGCATACTTATTACCTTATAAATCTAATGAGGCAGTAGTCTTTGCAGAAGTTCCTTTTTCTGTTCATCAAAATGTGGCAGTATTAAGGATCGTTAATAATTTCAACGAAACGCCACAAATATCTTTATTAGCTTGATAAAAACGTATAATTACTAAGTTATAATTAAAATCTCATTCCATCCGCTGGATGCAGGCCGCTTCTGACAGGTTGGTCTGGAAATCTTTGGGGGAGGCCTATATTCAGTAGTGGACTTCTAAAGGCTGAAGAAGAAGAAGAATTAAAATCTCAAGTCCTGTCTATACTATCATTACAGATTCACATTTGAACCCTTTGAGCGACTGTAGTTTTCTTTTAACAATGAATACGCAAACAAAGAGAAAATAAACACGTACAAAGGCTCACGCGAAAAATGCCGTTTCGTTTTCGACATCGAGTTTCGGCTAAAAAAAGGGGCACTACACTAATACTGTTGTTCGTGATTTGCCGAAAATACTAGCAAACTTGTAGCGGGTCGTATTTTGAGTAAATCGTCCAAAAATGCTATTAATAAAAGAAAACTAAGATAGAAATCCAGAATTTACCCACCTATTCAGCTATGAAGATGATGTTGGCAATAAAATGTGTGATAGATAAAACGAAGTAAACCGAACTCACTACCTACTTTAATTTTAATTTAAAAATATTGTGAACTTATTATACTAAAAATATATACAAACACACGAATTGAGAATCTCCTCCTTTTTTGGGAGTTACTTAAAAAGTAGATATACCTACACATATCTTTAAACTGCGTTTTATGTAATAATACGTCCTTTGGTCTGATTCTTTAAACCTAAATCTAATATTGTTTTGAACTCGGGAACGATGAATTCACACCATATTCTCCGAGTATTATAAAAAATAATTACACAGTTATTATTGTTAATTTGCAGTGTCGACAGCACCAAAATATTTAATCTATTTTGACAAATACTTATACAAAATGACGTCAATATCGTATTAATTATTTTACCAGGACATTGCGACTAATAGAATTCTTGTTACTCCACTCGATTCGTCTAAATGAAACCTTGAGACTGTTCATAAGATCTTTAGTCAAAAGCCTTTTCCATTTAATGGCTCTTTGCGACCTTTATCAGGTCATCCGACCATCGCGGGGACTTCGTGTTCCGCTGCGGTTTTGATTCACTAACTCATCCCCTTAAATGCTACTGAAGGAAGAAATAGCTTCAATGTATTTAGCGTTGTACCTTAAAGTGACTTATTGCGTAACCCTAATCTTCTTTTAAAACGTGAACCGCTTTATAAATAAACTCCATTACAAGAAATCAAAGATTTGTATAAAGAGCCAATAACATCCTAACCTAAACAAATTCCATTTTCAAAACGGATAATCGACTAAATCAAATACACGGCTATCGATCGCGCATAATCACGATAGTCGATTATTTAGTCGGCGGCGCGGCGTGCAATACAGGCCCGCACGCAACACCTGAGACGTTTTTAATTATCGAAAGTAAACATCCCGGAATCTGTTACGGGACTTCATAAATGTAAATTGGAGGCGCGCATCCCGTTTAGCGGGGCTCCCCGCCCCCTCCCGGACCGCTGCCGCCCCGCGTCCCGCGCCCCGCCGACGCCAAATGCACAGTTTATCAGAAAGCGTAATGCAAATGATTTAGGTGTTTTGAAGTTATGAGATATTTTGATTTTGTAGAGTTATTGAGAGCTTGTTCGGTACAGTGCATCCAATTTTAGAATATGATGTTATTGCTTTTATATATCATGTATTATTGAACCGTTAAGTAGTTCGGTGTAGATTTAGAACATAGTTACATTTCTAAGAACCTATTTATTTAACGGAAGTTTGGAAAAGCATATCCACTCAAAGGTAAGGAATTAGTGCCTCTATGGTTTGATTTTCGGCACTGACATGTTTATTTTAACCTTTTACAACGCCCACTACGCCACCCACATTTAAGGCTAACCGACACATTACAAGCTTTGTATAATTAACCTGAGAATATGATTTAAGAAAATATTTCATAGTTTATTTGAACTTGTATTGTCATTCACACCCGCTTTTTAGGTCCGTGCATTGTTTGCAGTTCCTAGTCAACCCTTTCTTTGATTCTTGATGCTATTGAACTATACTGAACTATTGTATTGGGGCTGGGAAAAAATGATATCTGCAGTCTAAAGGGCTGTATTTAATTGATTAAATAAATTAAATTATGGCCTTAGTGTAGGCGATAAGGCTAAAAAAATAATAGTTCAAAAAAACTAAAAATGCTTTATAGAAAATCCAACTAAAAAATAGAAAATAAATTTGAATTAAGAATAGTGTAAATAAGAAAAAAATGTATTTTATATATATCAATGATTTTATTGTATAAAAAGCGTGGGGTGCATGGTGTCAATAGTTATAAATATTTTATTGACAGATAATATGAGTAGAAGGATTATCATTTTGATAATATCTTAAAAGTGCTGCAAAGTCTTCGAAACGTCGGGAAAAAATAAAATAAAAAACCGCAATAAAATCCGTTATAAAACTTTAATATCAATGTCTAACATTCGCGTAAACGTAAGGAATCATAATAAAAAATATTCTGCTTTATTAGGTACTTCGTTATATTATGTTATTTTAGAAGCATGTACGAAATTATTCCTCATCAAAATCGGCAACTAATTTATATATTTTTAAGAAAGTGATCAAATAGATTCGTGTAGTTGCACTACTGCGTTCATCGAAGGCGTCTGGCGCAGAAACGGGGCCGGGCTGTCGTCGGTACGAGGATTGCGGTGAACATCGCAGCCATATACTTTATCACTATCGTTCCTTGTGCGATTCACTGCTTGCTAGTCGCCACTCGCACCGGCTTCGTTTCTCTACTCATTACCTATTATAATATAAGATGTAAAAATCTGAGATGTTTCGATGTTTGTTAGGGTATAATATATATTATAGTTAAATAAAGGAGATGTCCGCTTTTTGTAGGGGTGCTGGGCCTCAAAATTTAACCAGGCTCAAACTTTAGGGATATTAAAACGCCAAAATATGGAACTTGGATCCATAAATATTTTTTTTTCATTTATTCTATTCTATTCATAATGTTTTTTTTAAAAACGTTCATATTAAGTGTAGTTGTTAAGCAAAATAAAATTACATAAATCTCAAAATCGGAGGTCTTTAAAATTAAACGATTTATTGTAAAAGGCTAGTTTTTAGGAGTTCTATCCAAATATACCTACTATAAACGCTCTTGGTTAGAATTTTAGGCCCGTTTTTGGACGAGCCCTTTGGATTTATCGTACACAGATACATCAATTTCAAATGCCACTGCACTAATTCCAGAAAAGAATACAATGTGAATACGAAAAAGAATTGTAAAACGGACTGAGCTAAAAGCAAAAGCTAGAGTTTTTGATTACGTAGAGATATAAGTATAAGTAGATGTAGTGATCTTAAGCGCTATTTTTTTAGTTTAACTTCATACTGTTTTTGTCGTAGGTATGAATCCCGGTTGAGGATTAATAAATGGTTGAAACCGCGAGAGCAGTCGTGTCTTGGAGTATATATTGGTCGCAATTGTTCCTTGTCGTTACAAACTCTCTACAGATTAAATTAATAATATCCATAAGGAAGTAATTAGCTAATTGAAGGATTAAAGGATTAGTTGGAAATGGCAAAACTTATTATTTTATTCCAACTAGTGAAAGGAGTAACGGGTGAAAGGTGAAAATACAAAGTAGAGTAAGCGGATTTATACTGCGATTCATAATTTTAGAACTTACATCTGATTGTCGATGAATCAGTTCTCGATTTCTTGTATTTCTTTGTTTCACGTTCTTTTAGGTAAAATTTGCTTAGTAACCGTTTTTTTTTATTATCGACTCTATGTTTATGTCAATATTTTGGGGCAAGGTTGAATTTTTTTCAAATTTGTTTGTCTTGGAAGTTGGATTTGATATATATGTGTAATTTTTAACTCATAGCTTTGTGTACATAATGTTAATTTGTGTGCTCATTTATTAAAACCGATCCTTTTAAACTTTACATAAATATAAAATTACGTTATAATGAAATATAATTTAATAATCTAATAAATTTAAAATAAATAAAACACATAGCGATGAAGCCTTTCACTATAATTCCGTACATAAACGTTCTCATTTCAAATAGCGCAAGTTTGGTTAAATATTTGTTGTTTGCTTAAAACGGAACGTTGCATCGGATTACACTGTCATCATGTTTTTAACAAAAATGACTGGGCATTCGATTTTTGGGGGCTATTCCCACCACATATAAATTTCTAGTCACTGGAAATAGAGGCATAAGAATGATACCGCGGCACCAAGACAGGATATTTTGGATAAAATTCGAATTTTTCACTTTTATTAAAAGAAACAACAGATGCGCAAATTAAATAATTGAATATCTATTAGTTTTCTAATTCAGTCTGAAAATAAACATATCAATAAAGTCGTATGTAGACGTAGCGCCAAAAGTAAAACTTTAATTGACTCTACAACACTAACTACACACGGGTGTAAGCGGTTAAAATTTGTTTTAGGTACTTTTTATGTTTTTTAGGGACTACACTTATTCTCTAAGGATATTAGTTTATGATTATGCTATAATGGCGGCCATTAATATAAGTAAGTTTGTTGCCTTATACGACGGACGTAGAACCTACTTGTGTTTAGGTACTCAATGATTGCTGGACATGGACCTTGGACCTGAAGATCCTGGGTTTGAATTACAAGTCGGGTAACACTGTGATTTCGACAGGAACTATTGGAAACTGGATCCCTCAGGACATGACGTCAGGCAGGCCGTTATTAAAAAACTGAGCTAAATAGTTTGAATAAGGTTACAGCATTTCAATCCTAAAGCAGAACTTTCCGAGTTAACATTTTCCATAGAAATAGGCATTCATTAAGTGTGTGCTTGTGTCATGTCTCCAGACTGAGATTTATGGAAGCGCCTGTCTGTCAAATGTAAAGCCGACATTCAGAATTATACATATTAGCTGGAACACAGTACACACAAGTTTATAGTACAGTCAATAAAGGGTTATAAGCATAAGGATTTAAATACTTTACTGTAGTCTGTGGCCATGGCTTTATAAAGTTATATTTACTAATAAATATTAAGTCGCCTTTTTGGTCATAAGTTATGGCCTGGCTTCGATTTTTAGGGCTTTATGGGACTAGAGTAAGAATAAATAACCTTCATCATCATCAGCTACATGAAGTCCTCTAAACATTTCCAGACGGACCTGTTAAAAGCGGCCTGCATTAAAGTAACAAACAAATAAATAAATAACCTTAGTCAGTTTTATTTCTTTCCAACTTCATAAAGACAAAAATGTTAAACCGATTAAAAACTTACAACCTTATATATAAACAGTTTATAAACCTATTTTAGTTGTCGAATGTTTTGTCTTCTTTGGACGAATTTTGAATTGACTTTGAAGGAAAAAGACAAAACATTCTATAACTAAAATAAGTTTATTTATTTATTTATTTATTATTAGGACATCCAGTAGTTGCTACATTATAACTTAAGTCTAAGAAAAAGAAAAATAATAATATACATAAATGCACAACATTTTAAGGTGTCACAGCATGCATTGAAAAAAAAAAAAGTAACACCAGTATTAATATCAGCTATACAAACATTTTTTTTTTTTTTTTTTGCTTTTTGTGAAATTAAAATAATAAGTAGGTATATTAAATTGAAAATTACATTAAAGGAAATGAGAATGAGTACCCAATGAAAATTATACAATATAATATCATATATATAGTTCGGGAAACATGTACAATTAGATATTTTACTTTACTTTACCCTTAACAAAGTCAAAACAACTTTTTTGAAATTTGACAATGTATCAACAAACACATCCACCATCCCACAAATAGAATTATATGCTTTGGACAATCGGGATATCGTGGAGAATTGTTTTAGGTTTGTTCTGGCAGACGGCACATGCAACAAACCTGCGTTAACAAGTGCACGCCTAGGCACACGATGCGGAACGCGCAAACTGAATGTATTCAAAAGGGGTGGACAATCTATATCATTTCTTAATACCTTATAGAGAAACGTCATGTCAAGAAGTTTTCTGCGAGTGGACAAACTATCTAATCCAAAATGTTTTATTTTATCACTATATGATACTAGTCGTTTGTGTAGTTTACAAGAAAAAGTAAGGTGTCCCAGGAATCGTTTCTGAATGCGTTCTATTCTGAGTTGATGCACATTATATTGAGGCGACCAAACTACAGAGCAATATTCAATGTGACTACGCACGTAAGTATTGTAAATGGTAATTTTTGTGGTTGGGTTGCGAAATAGTCTACCGTTTCGTATGATAAAACCTAGCATTCTAGATGATTTATTGATGATATTGTCTAAGTTTAATAAACTGTTTGTGAATAAGGTAGTTAGACTAACTATAGCCAATATGTAGGCATTAATGCATGTTATTAAACACAATAGGCTCGCAGTTGTAAAGTCTGGCACCATATTATATCACCGCTCTAACATTTCAAGTTTTGTGAACAACTCGTCGCCGCGCCGGTACTGCGCGGACCGCACAGATTGGTATCAGCAGAACCCACACATAAATTCCTACTCTATCAATCTCACAGTAAAGTCTAGTTTACAGTGCGGAGCTCTATGAAACTAAATATCAAAGAAATTATATCCCAGCTAAGTTACTTTTGAACGAAAATACGTTTGTTAATTTGCAGCGTGCTTATGTGGAGATTTTATTGCATTAATGCCACACATTGCCACATATACGAATATGATATTCAATATGTTGTAAAGTATTGTTTTTAATTTTGTTAAGCTATAATTACATACTTTTTTAGGATTATCTTTGTGAGAATGGATTCCATGTATGGAATGGTTTTTTGAACCCGGGTCCTGTAGGAATTAAAGTTTGAATGTAGTCCAATCTATAAATACTATACTAAATACGAGGATTGGTCTAGTGTCAGTATATTTAGCTGTGTCACATGATGTTTTGACTTTTATTTCCAGATCAGGATTATTTTACATGGAATTTTCTGTTTAAAAATTAGTTGAATTGTTTAATTGGAATGGCATGTGATGATTCTTGTCCTCTATCACAACATAGAACGGATAACACTCTGCATTATTGTTACACTGATTGTCTCTGCCTAACTTTATGAGTTTTAGGCGTTAGTGTGTTAGAGCAGAAACACAAGCTATTTGCTATTTTGATGATATATAAATTAATTAAAGCCGGCGTCAGAATGCGGTGCGGTATATCAAAAGCTAGTTACGGTGGCATTCGATGCACATATCAAACACAAATTACATATTATAGTAGAATTTAGCACGATGTTGATTAGAGTCTGTATAATGATATTTTAACCATATTCTCTTATCTATATCCCTTTAAAGTGGGGTCGACACAAAAATTAATTCATGTTTTTTTTTATTGTATTGAATGACGAGACGAGCATGCCGTTCGCCTGATGGTAAGCGATACGACCACGCATAAACAGTAGCAACACCATCCAGCACCTTGACTTACAAAGTACTGAGTGGCATTCCACTGCACTCGTCATCCTGAGGCATAAGATGTTATGTAAACTGCACTATACTTAGTACAACAGGCACAGTGAAATCATATATAGATACACACTCACGCCGTTTATCACCGGAGGGGTAGGCAGAAGCACAACTAGTGCACCCACTTTCGTCGTGCGTAATGAAATCATTTTGATCATAGGTATTTTTATTTTCTTAAAACTATTCTCTTAAAATTTGTATCGTTATGTCTATAACTACTTTTGCATGACAGAAGACGTTATTACACATCAAATAACACCAGTACACAGGCGACGGTCGCTGATTTGCTAAACTGGCGTGAATATTCTTTTCATGGAAAGACAATGGGCGGTCGGGAAGGGCCCAGCGCTACAATGACTACCTCCATACTGCTCGAGCAGGTAGAATAATTAATTGCCCCTTGCAGGCATGCGTCCGAGCTACAAGCCGTTTAAAACGACCCCCGTAATTGTAATAATCCTTTGATGCGACTTAGGTTTTAGAAATGTTGATAACCTAGATAGATTGAATAGGCTGCTTTGGTGGCGTAGTTGTATTGTGAGCTGTACGACCACGACTCTGAGGTCTCGTTTTCGCATTCAATATTGGGTTTTTTGCTCAGTATCAGCTCGGATTCTGGAATTTATGACCAATACGGCGGTGGGTCTTATCATATCATGGGACGAAACACATGGCCAAAAAGCGGGTGCCCTAGTTGCACCTCTGCTTACCCCTTCGGGGGTGAAAGCGTTATGTGATAACTTAGATTTGCGTAACATTTTGTTATAGTTTATAATAATATTCTACAAGGAAATCAATTCATTTCATCCTTGCTCAAATGGTAGAGTAGTCATGTATTTAGAATACGTTTGAATACTCTTGAGTACTCTGAGGTCAGAGATTAGGTTCCCAGTTTGAGCACTTAAAAATTGGCCGAATTTCGGATTGAAAAAAAGAACAAATCTTCGCGCTATTAGAATGTATAAAGCAATGAACATCCTTGTTTAACAAGGTAGAGTTGTAAAACATCGATTGATCATTATATTTTCAATCAAGGGGATAGACAACTTAAGAATTTAACATATCATCGTGCTCGTACGTGTCTATCTTAATTTTATAAAACACATTGACTTCTTAACAACACGTAATTGTGCTTAGTAACAGAAAATTGTGAAATGTTACTATGGTCGCTCTAGCGAGAAATTAGTTTATTGTTCAAGCAAGTATTTTCCTTTTAACGTTTTGGGAACAATTTGTACTTGTAATAGAATTATGTATAACACTGGTTGGATGTACATTAGTTCAAACAGTGAGTGAAATAGCTTCTATGTAGAACCACGCTATAGTAAGGAATATCAGCAATTTACCAGTCACTCATTAATCTTGCTAATAATATTATAAATGCAAAAGTTTGTGAAACTATTTGGATGTTCGTTAGAAGTAAATGAAGAAACAGCTTAACGAATTTGGATGAAAATTGACATACGAGTAGACCATGTCCTTGATTAACACACAGGCTTTTTATCCCGGTAATTTGCTCCCATGGAAAATAGTGGTGATTTTTTATCTGATTTTTTAAATAGATGGCGCTGGCGTTTTATGGACTTTTGTAGCGGGAAAGGCATTTCACGCGGGCGAAACCGTGGGCAACAACTAGTGCAACATAAACTTAAGCCCCAATGACACTATGCTCGTTGAACCTGGCAATTTTGACATGAACAGAATTTTATTTAAGGAGACGCGCAGACGTTGTAAACTTATTGCAAATGTCCATAAATCATAAACTATACATATAAACAGTAATAGATAAGTACTTTAAATGAAATTTACTCTTAAAGGACTAACCCATTGGATTTTAATAAGTTGCGAAATCGTTGAATGCTGGCGAATGGAGAGCGCCGAGTTCTTTCACTGAAATTATTTAATACTGCCTTATATATAAAGCATTCTAAGAAACTTGGAGCTGAACAGAGTAAAACTAAGTTTTATTTAATATGAATATTGCCGTATAACAATTGCTATAGGCATATGTTGATGTCGATTGATTATGTAATAGCTAGGTGTTGCCGCGGCTTCGCTTGCGTGAAAAACTTTTCCCAAAAATCCTAATTTAGTAGCGATTCATAGCTATGCCACGCCAGTGTCATCTACTTAAAATTAAAATATTACGCACGGGAGCAAATCACCGGGGTAAAAAGTAACCCATAAGTTAATCCATTACATGATTTATCCGTGTGCCAAATTTCATCCAAATCGGTTAAGCAGTTACTGCGTTTACTTTTAATAAATAATGCAAACATTTTCACGAATATTCAAATTCATAATATTTGGGAACGATTTCATTACTTGCTGGTCAAAGGTTCTATTGGGATATTTTTCATATAAAAATTTTGAGCCTGTTCGTCAATAATCCAATCTACCGTAAAATAGTAAAACACCCATGTAAAATGCATTAGAACATACTTTGACATGATCGTAATGCGCAAATTGGCCCATTTCCTTCCAAAATATTGCTTTCTTCACAAAATTTGCGCATACCGAGACGTCTTGTCACATGGATGTGTCAGATAAGACAGCGACTTGGTACTAACTTTGGGCCTGATGTCCGGTCTATAACTAACTATGCTGTTGAATGTCTTTGTTGCTAATAGATGCTACTCGTCACATAAATGTAAACCGAGTATAACGAGTAGCATTTATCAGCAAGCGGTGAAATCGGCCCTTAGTATAAGATAAGATTAACTGATTTACGAAGGAGTATAAAAACTTCCCTCACTTCCCTTATTCTTTTGCTCTAAGGTCGGCAGCACATCCATGATTCTTCCGTCATTGTGTGAGTATATGGCAGGTGGACTTCATTATCAACATATGACTTATGTATTTTTTTATTTGGATAAATCAAAACATATTCGATGGTCTTAATATAAACAGTTATTATTCCATTGACTAGAGATAATCTGGTAGGGTTTTCGGCTTAAACCTCCAAATTGTAATGCAAACGGTTGAATCTCAACATTGTCATGTTTTAAGGCATTTAGTTATGGAGGTATCGAGTCATAAAATGACAAATAAAGTTCATGTCATAAGTTTAGTATTGCCCACAGAAGTATTGCTTGTTATACTTCTGTGGTATTGCCCCTCAAGAAACGAATAACCAAAGTAATGTGTTCTATCATGAAATATTCTTCGTGAAATTTTATTGTGCCCAGCAATAAAGTAAAACAGGATTAAAATGTAACGAGATAACAGGCTTACAGTTTCACGGCATCTGATTAGCAATTTGCAAACACAAAGGGGATATTATTCACTTTAAAAAATCTGGAAATTTTTCTCCTCTAATGTTAAGTTTGTGGAGTAAGTTATAAATTGATTTTTACATGCCTATCTTGATTATTCTTCAATTTTAATAAATAAGTTGTAATTTATAATATTATCTTTGTATAAAACTTACAGAGGAACGAATTTAAGTATCTCTCGTAAAAATCTACTTCTGTCCGATTGGTGTGGGGCAGTTTAAACCTAATGTTCATTAGTAAACATAATATACCTACCTTCACATATTATATCGCACCTTTAGAACGAAAACGACAAAATTCAAAACAATCAAAAATTGATTTATCGTCATAAAATGACTTAAAACTGGTCCCTTTTATATAAAACTATAATAAATAAGGCCCGATATCATAGTTTGGTCGTTTTCTCGCTTGAATATGGCTGTGTTTGAACTATTGTTGTATTGAGAACTTCGTTTTAAGTCATTTTAAGAAGATAACTCAATTTTCGATTTTTTTGAATTGTGTCGTTTTCGTTCTAAAGGTGAGATATATAGACATAACGTACGTATGCTTACGCTTCTATCTATAAAGAAGCATAGTCGTAAGTTGCCCGTCATCGAGTTTCATTTGTACCTATATCGTATACAATTCCAACCTCTGAATATTCAGTGATATTTCTTGTCGCAAACACAATAATTTTTACTGTCCGACTTCGAAGTTAAACATAAAATCCCTCACATCATAATAAGTATAAGTGGATCAAAAACCAACAACAAGCTTTACAGCTATGTTATCATCTTTAAACCCATAAAATTGAAAATTACATACAAACACGAAGTTAACCAGACACTTCCGAATCAGTGGTTAAAACATCATTGTTATATTTACAAAATAGCACCAATTTATTTTATTCCACCAAGTATCAACATTTATATGCCGTATTCAGTTACATGTACATGTACCTACGTAATTTTGCGCCCTGTAACGTGTTATTGGCATTAAGTTTATAAATAAATTCACCTCGTAAAATGTTGGCGTGATATGGAATTCATATAACCTTTTTTATGTTTAAAGGAAACATGGCTGATTGTGTCGTTTGTACATGTTGAAAAATTACAGTTTGAATGTCTTAATATTATTATTGTATTGTAAGGCAGTATGGATTGAAATTACTTCTTTCCGGGACAAATATGGTCCATGTTCCATATGAGGAGAAAGAAACAAATAGAAGTAAAGCTATACAAATTAAATGAAAATGACATATATTTTTATTTTCTAGATGGTGCAAAAGTATAGATTTTGTTAGGGTAATAAAAAATCCAGCGTTCATAACGTAACCAATTATTAAATACTTTTTAGATTAATTGTTCAGTCTGAAAGCAACGTTTACATAAAGAAGTTATTTAGAGCGTAGGGAAACCAATGCATGAATAGACTACAATAATATACTCGATTGGACTTCAACCGTCTGTGGATATATTGCTCAAAATAATAGACATGATGCAGATCTATTGTTTACCCCTATGTAGGTCATCATTAGCATTCTAGTGTTCATAATTAAATAAAAGGTAGGTATATTTTATATGTAGGTATGTTTACTGGTGGTAGGTCTCTCATATGTAAGAGTCCGTCTGGGTGGGTACCACCGCAATGTCTATTTCTAGCGCCAAGCAGCAGTGTGTATGCAATGTTGTGTTTCGATTTGAAGGATATTGTAGCCAGTGTAACTACTGGACATAATGAGACTTAACATCTTATGTCTCAGGATGACGAGCGCAGTGGAATCCCACACAGTACCTACTTTGTAACTCAAAGTGCTGGATGGTGTTGCCACTGTTTATGGGTAGTCGCATCGCTTACCATCAGGCGAACGGCATGCTCGTCTCGTCATTCAAAGCAATAAAAAAAAAGAAAATCCAATTGAAACAAAGTCGAAGTGTTTCAAAATTACAATTTAATTCTCAATACTTCAAAATCCACTTTGTAAACCTTTAAGTAAAGTTGTATGATAAATTCCAAACCCGAAGGTATTGGAATAATCTCAGAATGAAACAATGAAAATTTTTTGGGGACATTTCATTTATTATTCGAGACTCGCTATTGGAATTTCAGAATTACAGGAACACTCCAAAGGTATCAAGAGATGAAATTTTGTATAGTTTGGAATTGCTTTGTTGCGAAGCCTTTATCGTCTGGAGGATTCGAGAATCATGTAACACGATTATTTATATGAGTATTATAGCAATTTTGATGGTCCGTTCATGAATTTGCAATATAGAGACGATATTGCGGCGATTTTCGACATTATTGAAGTTGTGGCGACAACGCGGAGAGCGCAATCGTCTAGCCACGTCGCGTTGAGTCGCCCACACGAGTAAAACAGAATGCGTCGGGTTTCAACGTCGTGCCAATCTGTGACAAAGCACACATCCAACTAGATCTGATTCCTGGTCGTACACGAATACAAAGAGCTGACTGTCACGTGCAATAGCTTTGATTAGTTCACGCTCAATTCTGAGCTGTTATGGAATCCTTCGCTAATGTAAATAAAAATTTAATAATGTTTGTAAAAATGGAAGCAAAAAATCAGATGTGGCTCGTGACACACATACATACATACACTCACGCCTTTTGTACCCGAAGGGGTAGGTAGAGGCGCAACTAGTGCACCCACCTTTCGCCGTGCGTATGCCGTCCCATGATGTGATAGGGGGCAAACCTGTCGCCATATCGGGCACAAATTCCAAACTCCGGGCTGGTACAGAATCATCATCATCATGAATAGAAAAATCCAATATCACTTTGCCCGATCCGGGATTCGAACCCGAGACCCCAGCATTGCAGTCGTACCGTAATACAACTATGCCATCGAGGCAGTCAGCTTGTGGTGGCTCGTGACGTTCGTGAAATACCTTTTATGGACAAAAAATGCCTACTATTGTATACTTTCCTGGCATCGAAAGTAGCATATAATCCAGGACATAGTCTATTCGTGCGCCAAAATCATCAAAATCTGTTCAGCGGTTTCTTCGTCTACTTCTAACACCAACTTCGTGACTTTCGTATTTATAAGTTAGTAAGAAGTAAGACGAAAGAATACAAACAAACAGTATAGCGGTAGTGTTTATCACTTGTAATCAACTTCTGTGGGATTTCGTTGAAGTGGCTAATGCACTTGCTGCTGTCGATGTCCGATAAACCTGTACGAATTGATAAGCGATGCGTTCACAGACAGATTGACTTTAAATTACACTGCTTCGGTGGCGTAGTTGTATGTCGGTACGACTGCAATGCTGAGGTCTCGGGTTCGATCCCCGGGTCGGGCAAAGTGATATTGGATTTTTCTATTCAGTATCACCTCGGAGTTTGGATTTCGTGCCCGATATGGCGATAGGCTCGCCCCCTATCACATGGGACGGAATAAGCACGGCGAAAAGAAGAGAACCAGTGTTTACTAACCTGTTTAGTTATATTCATCATTTACTGGTGGTAGGTCTCTTGTATGCGAGGGGCCTTCTGGGGAGGTACCTTCGCCAGTCTATTTCTGCCGCCAAGCAGCAGTGTGCATGCACTGTTTGAAGGACATTGTGGCCAGAGTAATTACTGGTCATTATGAGACTTAACATCTTATGTCTCAGGGTATCGACTGACGAGCGCACTGGAGTGCCACGTTGTACTTTGGAATCCAAAATTCTGTATGGTGTTGCTATTGTTTATAGTTTTTGTTGGTCTTATCACTTACCATTAGGCGAGCGGCATACGTCTCGTCCTTTAACTGAAAATAAGTGTGACATAGCAGTTGGTAGTTTTATATACAGTCACTATTTTGTCCATATTACCTTCCGTCCTGATTGGATGATATATGAAAATCTTTTTTAGTCCTTCCGATCTGTTAATTTATTGTGATGTCAAAATTCAAATAGCACTTTAAATGATGTATTGACAATATATTGTACTGTCGTGCGTTGTATTCGTTCATTCCATGTTTGACAAAGTACCTATTACCTACAATTATGATACAAAATTAGGAATCCAATCATTAAGGCAGAACTCAAATTGAAAATTAATTACACCAGACTCAGCATTTATTCCTACTAATTTAACTAATATTATTTTGGGATCAGCCTGTGTATGTGTACATCCAAATCATACAGGCCGGCATAATTGTGGTGACTGGCGATGAGTAATAATATTTCATGAGTTGACTCTATCTAGACACTATTTCACTAACCATCAGGTGCAGTCACTTTGCCTCGTACATATAAAAAAAAGAATATGTGAAAGTATGTAAAGATTTTCGATGTTTGATAGAAGTAAATTCATAAATCGCTAAAGTGGTTTGTAATTTGAATATTTGGTACATTGATAAATCAAGTCCTGGATTAAAATATAACTATAACAAGGGGAAAATGGGTGTACTCATCTGGAAAACGAAAGAACAGAACGGTCAGAACTGTGGGCAAATACGTAATTCTATGTGAGAGATAACTGCAATTTTCTATAGAGAACCAGCGAAAGTATCAAATTCGATTCAAAGTTATCCGATGATTAAATAATAAGTAAATAAAGGGATAGTGCTAAGTAAGGGGGCTTAGTAGAATGCTGAAAATAATTAGCACGTGATGCAATCGTCGAGCGACAATATGGAGCATTGCAGTGAATCATTACGTGACATCATTGAGTCAAGATTTTAAACATTTGTTATAATTATAGATTTAAATGTCATTAGCGGTGTTACCAAAATACTTACCATTGGCAAAGCTGGGTGGGCGAAGACATAAACAAAATATTCTTTAACTAAAAGTTTTGTTTACACACGCCTTTTATTCCCAAAGGGGTAGGGAGAGGCGCAACTAGTGCACCTACTTTTTGCTGTGCGTATTCCGTCCCATGATGAGATAGGGGGCGAGCCTTTCGCCATATTAGGCACAAGTTTTGTTTATTTTGGAAATAGAGTTTTCATGCGCAAGGTAACTATTAAGAGTTCCTACAAGAAAATTACGAAACAACTCGAGGTCGCATTACTTTATCGGTTTAAAGAACAACTTTCGTATAAAGTTACTGAAGCATCGAAAAACAAGTTAACTTAAAGACATCGTCCATGCCTTGATAATGAAAAAATGGGTGACCTCAATCATGACCCACCTGCAACAAACAGGAAAAAATACTTCTATTTCTAAGAACGAGCCCAACTAGATTAACATAAAAAAGTGCCGTCTACAATGATTTGAATCATAGCACGTGTTATTGAAATTGCGTATCATAGAAACATTATAAAGATAACATTATTTTATAATCTTCCCCTGGAAATTAGTGACAGAGAATAATAAATGTAATTTTAATGGTTCATCGGGTTTAAAATTTTACACATGTTTAATTTTGACGAAAATCAAAACGAGCGTTAACGAAATGTTTAACAGAACATCATTCACTGTCCCCTTCCTACTCAGGACAATAAAAAACGAGTCTTAACAAAACATAATTGTAGCAGTATTAGGTATTTAGGACATCAAATCTGTGTACAATGACCTCGGAGAGCGTTCGCTCGCAACCTTGCGCGGACGCTATGTCGGCCGAGCCACTGCGCGGTAACGACGCGACACGAGTCACGACACACGTACGCGGGAATCCGATGGCAATTATATACGTAATTGGGAAGTGATAGGTGATAGATATTGACGAAGATTTCGAAAGCGATACACTCGGGCTAGACAGTTAAAAAATATAGCAATTC
Source organism: Sphinx pinastri (assembly GCA_947568825.1). Classification (NCBI taxonomy): domain Eukaryota; kingdom Metazoa; phylum Arthropoda; class Insecta; order Lepidoptera; family Sphingidae; genus Sphinx; species Sphinx pinastri. Next base: position 12,022,883 of record OX387630.1, read on the forward strand.
ACAATTAGAGATTGAATTGGTATGTTAATAAAATAATTTGATGTATTTGGTGGTGCTTACGCATACTATAGGACGCAAATATATGGATCTCAGATGATGATAGTTTCTATTTTTATCCATATCATGATAAAGCCGTAGAGCATTTCCTTCTTCACCCTGAATGTAGTTGCACATCATTAAAATATGGCTAAACGAATTTTGATGCGGTTTTCACTGTTATGTTATTAAAACTCGAGTATATGTTAGTCCTTCAATCGTTTCCCTATCAGTTTTAAGGACTAATATATCATAATATATGATGATGATATATTAAATTAATCCTTAAAACTGATAGGGAGATGGTAAAACCAAAATAAGATTCAACGCGTACGTTATTCCCGCCATACTTAATTACCAAGTAATATAAGTAGCTATACCTGAAGCGAATAGTACTTATTTACGTCATTATAATACAAATTCATATTTATATAGTCTTAATGGTTGGTAGGTAATTATCTAATATCATATACGTGGTTACCAGACCGTGTAGTCACTACACTATCAAGTTCAAGTACTAGAATGTCATTCCAGGGACACAGTCCCGGGACCCGCCACCTACTGTTCCATAATAATGACCTTTATTAGTCATTATATTATTATTTTATATTGAGTTCATAAAATAATAGGTTATTTATCTACACATATTTGGATTTTGAACTCAAAATACTAAATGTTACTTGAGGGAATATAGAAAATACATGATGCACACCCAAAAAAAAAGTTTTATTTTCGGAAATATTACAGTATTTTAGACTGCCTCGGTGGCGTAGTTGTATTACGATACGACTGCAATGCTGAGGTCTGGGTTCGATCCCGTGAGTATGCGTATTAATAAATAAATTATTATTATTTATTTATTACTATAATAAGTATACTGTTGTGTACATATTCTGGCTTTGTTGTGGCTGAATGGCAGAAATCCTTTATATATATATTTGAATACAGAAAATAATAGCATTTAACGAAGACAAAGAAGATTCATAAATTCCAAGTCCAGTAACAATTAAATAAAACAGTGTATTAAAAAAAAACTTTCCTGGCTCTAATCTCATACCACCATGCTTCGGCTCTTTTATAACAAGAATTATATTTTGACCTCAATAAATTCGTAATATTAATTTTAAGATATGTGGTGTAAAATATTTTATAGCCCTGTTCTTACAAAGATACAGAGGCCAACATATTTGAGATGTGGTGTGTAAGGCGCATCACACACGGCTGTAATAATGTTTGTTATATATTACACCTGTGGATGTTTAGCTTTAAATTATTTTAACTTATCAAACATAGCATGTAGTTCAATGTATGAACCTATTGTATGAATAATAAATATCATTAACAAATAGCCAATATTACTCAACTTTGGTATGCCTAATAATATTTATTATGTACAGTCGAAAAAGTGTATGCTCGACCATTTTAAAGTTCTAAATAAGTCGCTTGCGCCTGACCTGTCAGCAACATGCAACTTACAACTAAAGTAGACAATAAGAGATATATGCTGTTTCCTTTGCACATCTCCGAAAAAAAGTATGAAAAATAAGCGTTTTATGTTGAGAAAGTGTACTAGCACCAAATTTGGTGATTGTACGTGCAGCTGAGAGCCAATTCAGAATTCCAAGGTGAAATGCTTAATTCCTAAACCAGGACTAATATTTGGTCCGAGTAAAAATTCCTTAAAGTCTGTGATACAAACAAAAGATGACGATAGTACAAGAGGTTATTCGAATGATGTGCTATGTACAGAAGTTTACAATAAATCATCTTTCCATCTGCCATATGACAGAATAATTAATATACGAAATTACAGCGTTAATAACCCGTTAATTGGACATTATGAAGGTATTACAAGTGTAATAAATATTACACGCGTTACACTTGCGTTAACGGAGGAGGTTCTGGCGAAATACCGGTTCCCGTTGCGAAGGTCAGCTCGGCCGGCGATTGAAACGCGCGGATTGAGTGCACTACATGTGTCTTGTTTTAGTGGGACCATAATATTTTATGATCCTATTACACAAGATGAAAGATTTTTGAATTGTTGTCCTTCTTCATCTGAAGGTTCTAGAATTTAGGGGATAATATTTTTTGAAGATGTAATAGTGATTTCTGTTACATTAGTACCATAAGACATGAGAAAATGTTCTCGGTGACAGTTTCTACGTCGACTTAAAAAAATAAGATACACATGTAAAACATATGCCTACATGTGTACTCACAGAATTAAGAATTCGAGTTCAAAGATTCGTGTATCAGCTGATACGCTCGGAATCTCATAACCAATACTTGTTCTCATTATAATCTATAACGTTACGCAAAGGAGTTGGTATGATGCAGTTGCAAGCAAGGCCAGCGAACGATAAGCAGAAAGGGTTATTACAAAACAATTTCAAATTGCATTACTCTACTTGTTTCTGCAAAATTAAGTTGAGAACAAACTTTGGAACTCTAGCTAACTCCAACTTCGAGCAAGGTATAAAATCAGGTTATTATGTGGCAGTATCTGCAGGAGTCTGTGTTCAATCATCAAAATAGGTTGACAATGATGATAGTCGTGTAACGGCGCATCACAGTCTGTGAGAAAGTTTGAAGAGAATATTTGCCGCGGATTAAGGAAAAATGTGACTTGTGCACCTGTGATAAAGAAAGGTATAGCTTTTTCACGGACATGGCGTAATATATAATGTTAAGCCAGTTAACGTTAGTAAGGAAAAGTAAGAACTCGACATTGAGTAAAATTAGTTATCGAATCAGTGCGGAGGTAAACAAAGTTGTGAAAGTTCCCAAACAGCGGCCGCGGAGACAGCTGATCACGTAATAGCCACACCTGATTTATCTAGACTTTGGAAAATATTACAATCTCACCATTCACTACTCATCTACACCTCCACACTGAACTATATATTCATTTATAATATTCGCTAATGGCGCTCATTAATTTGATTACCCATTTAGTTTTGTACTATGGTTTTATAGAACAAAATTGGTAATAGAAAGTAATGTCGCTGAATCAGACCTTATGAAGAATATCATTTTTCATTATTTTTATTTACTAGTTATTTAAAATTATTCGCTGTTTATTCTAAAACATTTCTTAACCTCTCAGTAGTAGAGGAGGCCCGTGCTCAGCAGTGGGCAGTATATAATACAGGGCTGGTATGGTATTCTAAACCAATTAAATTAGATGAAAGAATCTGAGTGCGATTGGAATATGGCCGCCGATTAAGGAGACCGTTGCAGGTTAATGTGCACGTGTCGAGAGGTTCAGTGCAGCGTCGTCGATCAGTGAGCCGCGATAAAAAGTGTAGTAACTAGTGACAGCAGCGAGTGGCGCGTTGGCCCAGCGCGACCGGAGACAGGCGCGGCGTGCCACAACAATCGGTAGCGACAGTCGACACATTGTGATATCTGCCACATCAGTGCGTTCACACGTAGCCATCGGCGTGCGGCGCGCGATTGGGCGGATGGAGACGCGGACGCGCATTGCGCACCACACGCGCACGCCGCGCCGTCGCACGTCGCTTGGCGCTGCGCTTGCGACCGGTGCGGTGCGGCGACGCGCGGGAAAGAGAGAGTGTGCACACAGGTGTGCACCGAACCAGCCGCCAGCCGGGCTATCAGCTGTTCGCCGCTCGTGCCCGCTGCTCGGGCGAATGCCGCGTGCGTTGCGGCCATGCGGCCAGCCACTGAACCCAGTGTTCGTTGATAGCCGTCCGCGGACACACGCGCAATCTCGCGCTTTGCCCGTCGATTCTCGGCCCTCGATACACTGCGCTTCACCTCGGATGTGCAGCTGTGTGCATGTTTGTGTGCCGTTTTGTCACTGACGCGGCGATCGCGAGCTCTTTGTCTAATTAGCAGGTAGGCGAATGCTTCGACTAAGTTTTTTCCCGTCCGGCAGGCGAGACGAAAGCGATCACATTCACGTCGGCTCATTTCTTTCATAATTGTCTAAACGCTATACGATATGCGACGGCGACATGTAAATGAGTACGCATTTTAAAAAATCATAAATGCTTATTTTAGTTTGAATACCGGCCATAAAAACGCTATGAAAGCGGTTATTTAGAAACAAAGGTTGCGCTCAAATGCGGCGATAAAAAGGACCGAAACAGGTTTTCTGTGGAAAGGCATCTGGCACGCACTAATTGATATAGCATCTACTGACATTTGTAATTACGACTGTTGAAATGGAGCTCTGGCAGATACAATTTCTACGTCCGACGTTATAACATCATCGTTCACGAGGAGTTTATAAATGCTGATAAACACACTGAGCGCTCGTATTTATCTTTTTATTTGCGTATATTTTACCTTTGGCCTTGGCGACTTGTGGGTATATTTTAAGGCCATTACACTAAACCTAATTAGACCTCATTTAAGGATGCCTGTATTTACCTATCTAATTAAATAAACTAGTTTTATCTTCGTTCCGTTATTGTAAATAAGGTCGTTAAAAATATATTAATAGCAGTACAATTGACAAAGTGAGTTGTACCTACGTGAGGGAAAGAGAGCTCGCCCGGTAGCGGGGCTCGGTGAAGGGTGGGAGGGGGTTCTCGATCTAACATCATGACGTAAGGGATCGCTATGCGATTGTTCGAAAGGAATTAGCATTAATTAGGCATCTGGTAAACTGTTTTTGAACTTGGCATTTTGTATAGCACTGTTCTCATATAATAAAGTGAGTTTCGGGTAAATCTGGAAGTTTGTCAAGATACCTTGCCTATTAAGTTATTTCAAAATACTTATGAGTTTTTTTTGGGAAAGTAAAGTATTTAGTATTGGTATTATTTATTTAGTATTTAGTATTTGGATGGTTGGCGTTCACTTGGGGAGGCCTACGTTCAGCAGTGGACGGCGACAGGCTGATTGATTGATAAATGATTTCGCCATAGTAAGTAAGCAACGCTGTATTTTTCCTGCTTAGGAATGGATAAAGAAGTAATTTTAATTTACATGGAGAGTCTTGCAAATAAAAGAAAGATGGAAACAAAATTATCAATAAATATATAAGATTCTAAAATGTTTCCTGGTATTTTCCATGACTATTGACTACAACTGCATTACGGAGTAGAATAATTCTATTTTCTAACGACCTAATCTATTTCCTCGTTGGTAGTTATTATATTTCACAATACAAGGTCCTTTAAGGTGCCTTATTAAAAGAAAAACTTTTGATCAAACTAAAGTTAATACACACACACTCACGCCTTTTTATCCCCGAAGGGGTGGGCACTAGGCAGAGGCGCAACTTAGTACCCACTTTTCGCCGTGCGTATTCCGTCCCATGATGTGATAGGGGGCGAGCCTAACGCCATATCGGGCACAAATTCCAGACTTCGGGCGGATACTGAATGCTAAAGTTAATATTAGTATAAAATTATTAAAAAAGCCAAACAAAGTAAATAAACCTTTCAACACATTTGACCAATGAGTAATAAAGAAGTAACAATATTACATCGTAGGAATCAAACCAATTACTTTTGCATATGACAAAAGCTACTGAAGCTTAACATGTAAATCTGAATACCGTATAGCCCGATTATTGACTAACATGTTATTGACATCTGTTTCAATATTAATAAACTGGCCTGTTTGGTACAAAATAATGGGTTAAACGATAGAAAAATGTAAATTTCAACTATGTGTTAATGTAATTTAAAATTGGGTCAAAGTTATGAATATATTTTTTGTAAATTTCTAAATCATTCAGCAAAGTACAACACAAAGCGACAACGATGGAAGTCAACGTGATTATTATTGATTGTAGGCACTCATTAGGATTTGTAAAATAAAAAATTTAGGGTTAATATATTTTCAGAAAAAAAAAACAGATTAAAATACATTAATATCAGTAAGTACTTAATCACATACTAAAGTGTAAATAAGATTAAAATTAGAAACAAAAAATAATGTGTGAAAATTAGAATAATACAACTGTTCCCTAAACTGCTCGTCCCCTTCCTTCACTGAGCACCACCCCTCATCTCCTCCCGACCCGCCGAGCCACTAACAACCGGGGCAGATAGGCGTTGAACAAAATATAGGAGTAAATAATCGTTCTTGTTTCTTATTAAATTCTGTGAGTAACAGTTCAGAGTCTTATTTCAAATGGCTAAATTTTTGAGATCGAGATTAAATTTTAGGATTGATATTCACTGGTATTATGGGACTTATCATCTTATGTGCCATGTCTCAGTTTTTAGTAATAATACCTTCTTCCTGGTATGATTATGGACAAATGTGACACATTAGGAAACCAACTTATTCCCCGTCATATCAAAATACCCACAAGAGTCCGAGTCTCGCTACCTGACATCTGTTTGATTAAATTGCAGCGCGTTGGATAAACGTTTTTACGTCGGTGTGGTTGAATACGATTGGTTTACAAAAACGCGTCTACGGATTCAGGGAGTCAGTCAACCGAGGGTGGTGTTACGTTCAACCTCAACTTTAAAATTTAGTAGATATTGTTTTTAATGGATGTGCACAGTTTAAATAGCCAGCAAACAAGTTGAGCTCACTACCTCATGGTGAGGGATGTTTGTAGTGTAGCTACATAATGGTGTAGCTTTATTTAGTGTAGCTACAAAAAGAAAAAACAAAAAAACCTCAACACGCGGTAGTGCTTAAGCCCTTTTTCGGCTATTATAATAATAATAATAAACCCGCAGGGGCGGCTTTGTGGCGAGCCGTCGGTGAGTGGCGACACCGCGTACCCCGATTCCGTGGGGGCTAAATGAGACCCCCTGACCCTTGGCTTGCCTTAACTGGCTGGCTAGGGGTGGAAATCGCAAGAGCTAAAACCTGAAGCTCCAGGGTGGAAGTGCTCAAGCTGCGTAATAGCGAGGAAACCCGCTCCGGGACGCGTTAGCGACCCGCGATGGTGAAATCGGTGCACACCTCTCGACACCCTTTAGCCACCCACACCGATGTTGCGTCCTTGGCATGCGCCGCTTTTGGGATGCCCATCTAGTGGGGGGCAAGTCACCGTCTGCCTTGATTACAAATGATTGAGACATTTTACTTGGCAGGCGTCCCGTTGTCTCAATCAATAGCCCAGCAACCAGTCCAGCTAGATCCCATCCATAGACCCGGTATAATTCCCATCTTCTCCGCAATAGTCCTTGCACCTTGCGAGCGCTGTCTTTGGCTGTATTTCCATAAGTACAGACAGAGAGAGTACCTACAAGGTGTACACACCCCAACTAGAGTAACGTATCTTAAAGGGGCCTCTACGTGTTGGATCCATATCCCCACGCAAGCCTTCCAAAAGGACCGGCCTTCGTGCCGTGATTTCCCGCAGGAAAGATACAACATAATAATAATAATAATAATAAATTTTATTTTCAAGTACAAAGACTCATAATGTTAGTTACAATTGGTAGTTTATTATACAGTGCTTTGTTTTGCTATGTTGCACACAAAAGTCAGAGGAAGCGAAACATTGTATGATTATGAGTGATACGTCTGGGGTGAGCCCGCGTTGCCTATTCCTAGTCATACATATTCTGCATTCTCTATCGCATTTACCACGGGGAATGCTCTGAAGAATTGTTCGGACTTATCCCTGTTGCTGAGTTCCATCACCGTACATCGCGGCAGAACTCCAAAATCCATCCACATCACCTCGGAGGTTGGCAATCCACCACTGTACGTTTTAGCCGTCATTTTTTGCCACGTACTACTAAACTATGGAACCAATTGCCGCCAGCAGCATTTCCGGACAGATACGACCTGGCGACCTTCAAAAAAGAGCGTATTCCCACCTTAAAGGCCGGCAACGCATCTCTGTGCCCCCTGGTATTGCAGATGTTCATGGGCGGCGGTGATCACTTACCATCAGGTGAACCGTATGCTCGTTTGCCCCCTATATCATAAAAAAAAATACGGAGCATTGTAGTAGTTTGTAAAATAATGCAGCGGGTATAATTACTAGACAGTATGAAATACATTGTCGTCTTAGGGTGACGAAGGCAGTGACTTATAGTACCCTGTCGCAGTTATAGTACCTTGTCAGATAAGGGGTTCTCCCCAAATTTGGGGAATTTTTAACGTCATCGAGGGAAATTGGCAGGACAGAATGTTTGGAGGTACTTTTCGGGGGAAGATATTTTCTCATTTGACAGCAAAATATAGTGTATTTCCTCTTCACTTGGTTTTGGAGGGATTTCATAGAAGTCATCCGGCAACAGTATCCCGTATGGTGCTCCAACTGTTGTATAATACATACACTAATTGCTGTAAGTGTAATTTTTGTATGTTGAGAAGCAGCCACGGTACTATCAGAGCTTGTTCGTCTCGTGATTTAGTTCTATAAAAAATGTTATTTACGTACGGTAAAGCATCAACATTCTGCCTACAGGGTCGTTTGTTGACAATAAAGGTTTAATTATTTCCTAGCACGATATTAATCCTTATTTCATTATTTTCCTTATGCAATACATTTATACAAGTTCACGGCTACCGTTATCGGTTATAATCGTAAATCAATAACTGATATGCTATTCGTTTGTTAATAGAAATGTTTTATCTATTGCCTATGTGTTAATTCGCGTATCACTTAATTTATAAAATAACTGAGTGACGAAACGAACAAGCCGCTCTCCTGATAGTAAGCGAAGATGAACATTAGTAATACTTTGAATTACGAAGCACTATGTGGCATTACCCTTTTTTTTTATCGCGGGGAAAAATGCGTTATCGCCACCACCACTGTGGGGTGAGTGGAATGGTTATGTTGGTTTCACCGATCTTACGGCACAATGTCGACACTCGGGAGTATAACATCATCCGAGCGAGCATTGAACCGAGTTCCTAACACTATGTACAACCTACATCGGCATACCAACCAAAACCCGCGGTGGCCTTCTTCGGCGCATACGGGACGGCCCCGGGGTATCTTGTTGCACGAAGATAGCTGCACGGAGCCGTCCCGGCGCAATGCCGTATTACGGCCCCTCTCTAAATGAGGGGGGCTAAGAAGCCCCGACCTCCAAAGCACGCCTTTGGCGTCTACGACTGCAGGAGACCGACCACCCGCAATGTCGTCCACCTCGGAGTCGCATAAATTGGAGTAGCAGCCCCCCACTGCTCGCCCCGCGACTCTCTCAAACCCCATTTAGTCGCCTCTTACGACAGGCAGGGGATGCCGTGGCGGAATTCTCTAGATGCCCTCAGACCACAGGGCACGAGGCGCCGGTCAGTCGTCCACCCGGCGCCTCCTTCGTCTCCTCCGGCTGCGGGCGGGATCGTTCTGCTCACGATCCCGCTCGGCGCTTTCCTTCCGCGAGATGACGCACTCACAGAAGGAAGCCATCGCTCGCCATGACCTCCAGCCGCCGACCATGGCGGAAACCACGGCTGGCAGCGAGAGGTCTCCTCCGACGACTGCTCTAAGAGCGCTGCGTTGTAGATTCCAGGCTGGGCACTCCTCGAAAGTGTGTTGGACCGTGTCCTCGCGGCCGCTGCTACAATGGTGGCACACGGCGGAATCCTCCTTTCCGCTCCGACACAGAAACGAGCCGAAACACCCATGGCCCGTCAGTACCTGTGTCAGACGGAATGTCGGCGCACCGTGGCGCCTGTCAAGCCAGCTTAAAAAGACAGGTCGCACTGCCGCGACGGTCCTCAAGCCCGCACTCGGGCTCTCTAGCCTGGTATGTGGCATTACCCTGCGTTCGTCACCCTAAGACAATAGATGTCTATAATAAAGTCTCATAATGCGGATTTAATTACAGTGGTATTCAAGTAACTAAGTGATAATTATATCACTTAATGTAAGCACCACACAAGCATTGTGCTAATAAAATACAAGTCTATTAAAGGTAATGGGTACATTATAAAAACTACATTTAAATAATGACAATTTAGATGCTTCTATGATGTGTATCGATATTTTAAATCATATCGATTTAAATATCGATAAGACATTTATTTGGTTGGCGACACTGAGGTGGACAACTTCACTTCTTTGTTGACTGCATTGTGAGTGGCATTCGATCAAAGAGAATTATGCATTCGATTGTGAGCAGTCGATGAGGCAAGACGTTACTTCAAAGTGATAATAAACTGTTATTTGAAGTGGTAATTGTGTAGTTTTACTGAGTTGAGGCTTTGAATTCTTTCATTAGTAATTTCAATACCAATTTTTGAACCAATATCTACATTAGTACACACACACTCACACACGCCTTTTACCCGCACAGGGGTCGGCAGAGGTGCGCCTCTTTATTAATGCACCCACTTTTCGCCGTGCGTATTCAGTCTCATGATGTGACAGGGGGCGAGCCTATCGCCACATCGGGCACAAATTCCAGACTAATCACAAATTCGCCAGTACATATTGGTTCAAAAACTAATTTTATATAGTTAAGTTTAATATAAAGCGATACTCGATGTTATATTATGATGAATCCTATTCTTTTTTGTTAATCTCACTAAATTTATTTTGTTTTATTTATCATGGATGGATTACTCAAAGTGGTTTCCACTTTTGAATATATTTATCCGTACGCCGTAAACCCACAAAATGTTCGGAAGAACTTCAAAAAATAGTACGAAAAATGCAATTTAAGCAGCTTAAGTGTTATTTTAAATTCAAACATAAAATACAAGAGCAAATTTTTCGGAATGTTTTATAAATGAAATTATACTTTTCTCGCCCCCTATTACACAGGGCCTAACAGCTTAGCTTATCCCATAAAAAGGGAAAAAGCGTGGCATTATGTTACTACAATTTTTCATTATTGTTGTCCATACTCAAATTATTTTCGATAAGGACCGTATCAACTTGGTTACGGTTAAAGTAAATAAACGACAGTGACTCCTCGGGCACTACTCACTACCTCAGAAGGTATGACGAACAAGGTCTGGTGTCAGCAAGGTCTTGTACACGAAAAGCCTAAATTCCAAGCTTATCTACTCGGAAAGAGAGCACTTAATTCCTATGAGGACATTAAGGACAAACATTGACCTAAGAAAACTATAAGTAAAATATCGTATTTCTTAATTTCGGTATATTTTTTTCGAAAACTGAAAGATTTTATATACCCGAGCATAAAACACAAGATTAAAAAATGGCGTTTTATGAAAATAATATAGTTTTTGCTACGTTAATCATAGCTAATTGTAACTGTTATAAATATTCTCTATAACTAGATATTACTACTGTTTTAAAATTCTGTATTTTGTCTGGATATATTTATTATTCATGCCCTGACGCCCTGCAACAGAGAACCCTTCTAAACTAATCTAGCGTTGAAATTATAATGTAAACCTGTATTTTACAAACTTGAATTCAATTATAAATATTATTAAAATACGTTTTTTAATATTAAATCGAACAAATTAAATGACGTCCGATAAAGCACTTTCACTACTGATTATTTCGTTCAATCTATGCTGTCCATCTACAATCAATTCGAAATTCAAAATCAGAATCACAGTAAAAAAAATAACCACAGCGAAACATGATCAGTAACGCGTTTTTAGCAAATTGCGAACACTTGAATATACAGTGATTTGCATACGAATACTTCGGTGCTGTCTGCGAAACAACGTCTAGACGGAGCGATACTGACAGATGCTTGTCTAGATTACTAGATACCGCTGCAGAACGTGATAATCGCATCGGGTTTTTTTTATTAAAGCAGCGCGGTTCTTTATGGTTCGTGGAATTTGTAACTAGGATGTCCTTAATGAGGTTTAGGAAGATTGCGTTCCTTTGCACTCAGATTTTTATTAAAACCTTGTGTAATTTATTACAATGTTTTGTTGTAGATATACTGAACCTTTGGATGTAATATTTGCAAAATAGGCTCTTGTGCTTGAGTGCCTATGTATTTAAAATACTAAACATTCTGTCAAACTCAATATGGCGATGCCATAAACGTAGTTGTTGAGTTTGTTTTTGTTGGTCATATAGCTTAAGTTATTATTACTCAATAGTATACGGGCAAGTGAAAATTGTTCTGTTAAAAATCTACGCTAATATTAAAGATGTAAAGTTCTTTTTTGTGAATTTCATCAGAGATAATCTATGCAACTAACTGGTGACTCAGCTTAAAAAATCGTGCATAAGCTAGTGGTTGAACAACATTTATTATTTTTAATTGGTTATTTTCTTTCAGGAAATACTTACACATGAGAGTTGTCGCGAGAAACAGCTAGTAATCGTGAGATAGTTTGATTTTTATATGTTAAATTTGCAAAAAATGACAAACGAACGTATGCTGACAAAATTGAACCATTACGTAATACATCCAACGGTATGACAACATTTCTTTCATTTTTGGTTTTCATTTCATCTTTTCATTTATTTCCACAACCTTATTCTTAGTCAATACTTATTAAAACCACGCATAAAACTAGGAACTTGATTCCACATCTTAGTAAAAACCAGTACTTTTCATTAAAAGCTCTATGTAGCGTCGGATGCCAGACTTTATTTGATATTTAGCAACGTACCATTACGGATTCCAACCCACAGTGGTCTCATATTCCTTGTTGCTAAGCCACCAATTAAAATATTTGACTGAAACCATCATGTGACGTACTATTTGAATAAAATTCGCATTAATTTTGTTGTTCTTTGCATATTCGATGCAAGATGATTTTCATATATAAATATTAAAAGCGATTTGTACAATGTGTATCTAAGGCGAAATAAAAATTAGTAATGCTTATGTAATATGTTTAACAAAAAAATTGTTAACCCATTATAGCTCTTAAAACTCGGTTTGTAAAGAGATGTGGAAAATTTGTTGACAAAAATCTCAGCAAAACTAAAGTCACGTACAAACTGTACGATTCTTAGATATAAGTAATTTATTTTCGGTAGATTTTACTTGCTATTTTAGAGGACATTATGTAATCTTGGAATACCTAGATAGACTCTACCTCTCTACAAAGAAAACTGTCTCGCTCGCACACCCGCACCATTATAGTAGTGACGTCATGGCTATGTGCAACCCTCGTCTGTTATTTGACGCTGTATCCCTACACAACATTTAAAGCATGAAGAGAAGGTTATTTTTTGTAAATAGAACAGTAGAGTTTACGGCCCTTTCTTCTAGAGTGATGAGGGGTATATTTTTGGTATATTGTTTCTCACTTGAAAATATCAAGCCTTTCTAACATTATATACAATTACGTTTAAAGATATTTTCCACATAGTGAATATCAATACGTCATTTGTAAGGTTACTCTGTTTCGGCGATTTCCATAACCAAATATGTTTTCACCATAACATCCTAATAGGTCCTAATTGACAAAGGCAAATAACATTGTGCTGGTTTTGAGCTCTATTTATAACGTCGTAAGGTTGTTAGTAAATTGATACCCAATTACCGCGATAACACAGTGTTGTGAAATATATTCCAGATTCATTTTATACGTTATTATAGTAACTATTGGCATAAGAAAAAGGCAATTTCACTTACAAAGAGTTTAGTTTTTATTTCTTTTTACCTTGCATCAATATATATCAGAAGTCTCTTTAAATGTTGCTTAGGAAACTGCATTGAACTTGGGTAGATGCTGTTAGATGCAAAATCAGTTTATTCCAAAATAATTACAGTTTTAGCTGTCAGCCGCAATACTACGTAAATTTTACTAGAAAAATCTTTTGTTTTTGTTATAATATTGTAATAAAATAGAAAGGAGATGTCCGCTTTTTGTATGGCTTGGTACGCTTTTGATATTAAACGGGGAAAAATATGGAACTTGGATCCATTAAAAAAATATTTTTAGACCCCTCCATTTAAAAATAACTTTTTTAAAAACGTTAATATTAAGTGTAATTTTTAAGCAAAACATAATTTCTTTAATCTCAAAATCGGAGGGCTTTAAAATTATACCATATATTGCAAAGGTCTAGTTTTTGGGAGTACTATCCAAATACATATTCGCACCTTTAGAACGAAAACGACACAATTCAAAAAATCGGAAATTGAGTTATCGTCATAAAATTACTTAAAACTTGTCTATTTTTTATAAAAATATAATAAAAAAGGCCCGATATAACAGTTTGGTCCTTTTCCCGCTTGAATATAGCTGTGTTTGAGTTATTTTTGTATTGAGAACTTCGGTTTACGTCATTTTAAAACGCTAACTCAATTTTCGTTTTTTTTTTAATTGTGTCGTTTTCGTTCTAAAGGTGCGATATATATAAAATATCTGGTTAGAATTTCAGGCCCGTTTTTGGACATGTCCTTTGTATTTAAATTAAGTATTCCCATTTTATTATATAACTGGCAGTAAAATAGCAAGATGTGTTTTTAAATAAAATATGAATTAAGAATAACTGCATTATAACTGTCTTTGTAATATCGAAAGACCACTATCGACCTTGACTGCGCAGTAATTGGCATTGCTTATCACTGTCATAGCGGCTATACATCTTTGGGTCAAGGCTACTGAACCAATACTGTAGATTCTAGGATATTCTATGAAAGAATATAATGAATGGCTTTGGTTATTATTTAGAGTTTTAGTAAATTTTACAATATTCTGCGAAAATATTATAATGGTTTGAAATTAAAATTTATCGTGCATCATTATGTTCAATATAATTCATAAAATGTCTATAGAGGGTCGAAACAGTGAAAATTACATGGTGTGTTGGATGTACAAATCAAACTAGTTTTTGATCACAGCTTTGCATCTATGAGATGAGAGTACGGTAATTAAAAGTTCCACTCTTCTAATAACCAGACAGAAGCGTTTGCCAGACATTATTCTGAAATTAACTCTTTCAGATTAAGTAACAATTACACTATAGAACACTATGTAAATTATTCCTCAAATCTTTACATGCCAGTAAAAGAGTCACTAATCATATCATGCAATAATAAAAATCAAAATTAAATTGGGATATTTATCGAGCGACTACCTTCAAAAGCGATTGTGTAGGCGTTTACTGCGAACTCGAATAGGCAAGCTGGAAACCCGCAGTCTATTACTAAAATATTTTTAACATCAAATATTCGCCAGACCAATATCAATTCGTTTATAAATTCAATTCCAGTATTGAAGTATGATTTTTTCCACGTCAACAATTGGAAATACGAATAATATTTGTTTTGAATAGTTTTAGGGTAGGGAATTTATAAAAACAATCTATTTCTTGTAGAGCGGACATTGGCAAAATTGTCATACAAAAATTTTGAGCTTGTTCGTCAGTAACTCAATCTACCGTGAAATAACAAAATACCTATCTAAAATTCATTAGAACATACTTTGACATGGTCGTAATGCGTAAATTGGCATATTTCCTTCCAAAATATTGTTTTCTTTACAAATCACGCGAACGGCATGCTCGTCTCGTCATTCAATGCCATTGCGGTGGTAGGCTCACTCAGACGGACTCTTACATATGAAAGACCTAACACCAGTTGTTTGCAGTTAATTACAAACAATCTTTATATATATAATTCTTCTGTGCGTGTGAATGCCACTAAACTCCTCTTAAGCGGCTGGACCGATTTTGATGATATTTTTTGTGTCTTCAGGTGGATTCGAGAATGGTTTAGATTAACAATTGGATCCGGTAGGTGGCACTGTACTCGGGTTCCAGGATTTTATTTCCTTTTTAGGTTAGGACAACGTCTGTCGGGGCCGCTAGTTTTTTATAAAACTCGAAAGAAAAGTAGCCCAGAATTTAAGATAAAAGGTAAATGCACAAGAATAAATAATTATGATGGCTTATCCAAGAGTGAATAAGTATATATAACAAATATGTAAGATTCAAAACATCCTTATCACAAGGAAGTTAAACTTGCGCTATATCTAGTCCGACCTTACCTTGCATGTGATGTACTATTTAATTATTATGCTAAACAATGAACATTATATCTTTAGGGAGATATTCTAATTATTGTTTCGAATCATAATCTTAGATTCTCGTTAATTTTGTAAAAAAATATTACGGGAGTTAATGTACTGACTACCATTTTTTACTATTCAATTGTTATTTTTATAATTTCTATTTTAAGACAAAGCAATATTGAATTTGTGTGTAAGGTATATTTCGGCTCGAACGATTTTATCGGTATAGACCGCTTAGATATAATACCTTAGTCTAGGCTTATGAGTGTCACGTTTTAATATGAATTTCGTCGTACGTAGCTGTATCTGTTTTAAATATTTAGGGTCGTGTTGATAAAGGGGCGCGGGATGGCTGTATTATACGATGAAGATCACGGCAAATTTTAATGCTTGAAGAGAATTTCCAAATATTTATGGCAAATTTACTGTTAGCAATTATTTGCATAACATGATACAGTAATTAAAACATAAATTTATACATCAAAGCCTACTAATATAACAGAGCTTCGGAAATCATAGTCGTCTTGATATTCCATAATTATGGTTAACCTTTTTTTTAAATCTTCAAAACCGCTGTGACGTTTGTTACCCTACCCGCCCTTTGGGCCTTTGCTCTGGGAAATACCACTCGTAACTACATTCAGTTCGGGCAAAAGGATTGTGCATATTTCATACATAAAGAGTTCGTTAATTAAATTGGCATACATATTACATGGCCGGCAAAAACGAAAATTCTGTAATGTGATGAAACTTAAATCATTTTTGTCACAGCCTTCTGTATATTTTTTCAAACACGTGCCGGTTACCGTTCGGTGCACGTGTGCGAGCTCTGCGTGTCTCGCGTCACGCGCGCACTCCGCGTATCCCGGGAGTACTCAGCGGCGTACTGCGGGCTTTATCCCGCGACTCGGTAGCGGGACACAAACGTGGGTCCGGGCCGGTACCTTGCGGAAGGAAAAGACCGATCAATTGCCTCATACGGAGAATTTTTCATAGCACAATATGTTTTGTCTTTATTATATGATCTGCCATAACCACACATTCGATGAAAATGTTAGATGATTTTGTTTTATATTTCAAAAGATAGAGGCTCTTAATAGGCGACAAGCTCACTGATTAAGTTTTCGCTGGCATCCTTTTAGAACTTTACTTCAAAATTATTCAAAAAATATGCTGCATTACAACCGCGATCACACGTCGCATCTTGAGAACGAAAACGACACAATTCAAAAACATCAGAAATTGAGTTATCGTCATAAAATTACTTAAAACAAAATTGTCAATACAACAATAGTTCAAACACAGCCATATTCAAGCGGGAACAAGACAAAACTATTATATCAGTCCCTTTTTTATTATATTTTTATAAAAAAGACCAGTTGTAAGTCATTTTATTATGATAACTCAATTTTCGATTTTTTTATTGTGTCGTTTTCGTTCTAAAGGTGCGACGTATTCACTACTAGAGGTGCTCTCAGTGACTTGTCAGATGGTATAACACGGCCCTGCTACTGCACTGCACCGCTGCGCCGTCTATGCGTTCGATATACCTTTCTGTAGCGCCTGATTGTTTCAAGGCATCGCGTTGGTTTATAATCTGTTCCATATTATAATAACTGATACGTCGAGAATGGACCGTGTCCGAAGCTTTAACGGTGTACAATTAAATAAATCTGAACGAAATCTATTTGACGTGTTATCGGCAAAATTTGTGGACCATGAAATGTATTTGTTGAAAGATATCACGGTTTTTATTCTTGGGTTTAGAATTAGTTTTATAATAAAAGTTTTATGCGTTATCCTGACACGGGCAGAATATTAAGATTTAGAAATAATGGGTAATTAATGTTTCTGTCTGTCATGGATATAGAAATTCCTAACTTTCGTAGATTTTTAGGAACATAGTTATAATGATAAGCCTGCCTGGTGGTTGCTCTCTACTCGGTTGCAAAATATAAGGTCCCCTCCTACCAACATGACGATACTAAAAGTATGTAATAATGTAATTGACGTTATGTCACGTATTTCCGCACAACAAATTGGCTTTTTTCACCAATTATTCTAAGTTTATGGGCTTGCATAAACATAGTATCTCTTTACAAACGCTGTTAGAATACATTATTCTATTTTTAGTTGTTTGACTACATTTCCACTGTAATTAATCCCATGAAAATAAACTTTTATCAAACAATTATTGTGCTAATGAATTCTGAAACAAAGCCAAAAATTTTATGTATATTGTTGAGTCGTGAGTTCTGACGTATTGATATGGCATACGAGCAAGTGTGTTACCTGATGTTAATTATGCTGATGGCAGGATATTCGTATCCGTACGGATAGCGTCCACCGTACTTATGGTGAAAAACCCGCCATTGTGGCCCACGTAAGTGTTTTTTAGTTTTTTTTTTTTTTTTTTACCGGAGAAATAACGCGTTATCGCTACCACTGGGGGTCAGTGGAACGGTTATATTGGTTTCACTGGTCTTACGGCCCAATGTCGACATTCGAGAGTATAGCATCATCCGAGCGAGCATTGGACCGAGTCCCTAACCCTATTTACAACCCTACACCGGCATCCCAACCAAAACCCGCGGTGGCCTTCTTCGGCGCATAGTGGACGGCCCCGGGGTATCTTGTTGCAATAAGATAGCTGCACGACACCGCCCCTGCCGCGTAAGTGTGCTGCGTTCCGGGATCAGCCTCTCGACTGACGAGGTGTTATCATTTCTCATCACTCTATCTAGACCCTATTCCACTTGAGTCACTTTTCCATTCCCGTATAAAAAAAAGTTATAACTATACGTACAGACTCATAATATGAGAAGAATCAGGCGGTGCAATCTTAAAGGACAGAATTACGTAGAAGGGAATGGAACGGGACGTACGGACCTCCGGAAATTTTACTTACCATACTGAACACATCAGCAAACTGTCAAAGGAATCTGTAGACAAATACACCTATCTAATTTTACCCACTGCTAATTCCTGAAGCCATTTTTGTGGACAGTGCTTCAAATCACATCATAGGACGGAATACGCTCTGCGAAATGTGGGTGCATTGGTTGTGCATCTGCCTACCTCTTCGGGGATAAAAGGCGTGAGTGTGTGTCCTTCAAATCCTAAAATCTAGCTTGTATATAAGCGCAGTACGGTTTTATATTCCCTGTACACTCCCTAGTAGCGGCATGTCGAGGCCGCAACCTCCCAGACGTGCCCTTGAGCTAGATGCTTCCAATTTTTATTTTGGTTGGAACTCCTTAAGCACTTTTGCTTTGGTGATCAAGTAATGATAATATTATAATCACTGTCAGCCAGCTTTGGATTGCAATACAGTCTCTTAACTGCCTTTTGATTTTAGAATTTTAGTACTATGTAACGAAATATTTATGGTATTTTCGATTTGTATTATATCGATATATCTATAATTGGAAAAATACACTGTTGGGTGAATCGTCGGATAAAGAAATTACAGCGTAAATTATTATTTTTATATACATAAAAATCTGTCTATAGTGTTGATCAGTAACAAAGGTAACATAAATGCCAATAGATATATGAGTATATTTTCATTATAAAATAATAATCCCAGTTCACGTTGTTTCCATAAACAATTATATTGAAGTGCGCTACCTTCGAAAACATTAGGCCAACTGTTCTATACACTTTTTTATTACGGCTAACAAAAAGGAATTGTCCTATTGTTACACGCTGTAAGAACAAACACAAAAAACAAACTCTGCAAAAAACACAAAACTGCCTTAATACAACTTTATAACATTTACTGATGTAGATTGAAGTAAATTCTAGAGTGAGAAACAAGAAAATAAATCTTTTAGAATTATTAATGTCTAGTCTGGAATAATTCAAGTTTATACGTAATAATTGTTGTATCTTAAAAGTTGGAAGAATGTACATTTTATAAATATAGCAATTATTATAATAATATAAGCTATATAACTTTGGAGCAAAGTTTCCTTCTTTCATAGCCACCAGTTTAATAGCGCTTTCAGTCAGTATTAAGAAGTTGATTAAAATATGTGTGACAAACTACGTGAATCTAGTTTCATTTTAAATCTAACAGAGATGATGCGATGGCGCGTGAACAGATATATATTTTTTTTATAGCTTTGAATGACGAGACGAGCATGCCGTTCGCCTGATGGTAAGCGATACGACCACCCATAAACAGTAGCAACACCATCCAGCAACTTGAATTACAAAGTACAGTGTGGCATTCCACTGCGCTCCTCATCCTGAGACATAAGATGTTAAGTCTCATTATGTCCAGTAGTTAAACTGGCTACAATGTCCTTGAAACCGAAACACAACAGTGCATGCACACTACTGCTTGGCGGTAGAAATAGACATTGCGGTGGTACCCACCCAGACGGACTCTTACATATGAGAGACCTACTACCAGTAAAAGATATGAGTGGGGCCGAGAGCAAGTGAGAATCTGGCACCGACTCCAGTCAGTTGATCATAATAACCTTAGTTATCGTTTACTTATCGAGGAAGATAAACATGAGATTATACCATAATGTAGTTATGTTCTCTGTTTTGTATTTAAAAGTAAGCAATATTCATAAAATCAATGTGTGTAACAACTTTTATAATAAAAATTACAACATAAAGTTACGTGATTTAGCTGATATAGGCAGAGTACCCGTTCTCATCTTGCTGTATATGGTCGTATCGTGTTCATGTTTTTCGATAATTTATTCATGTTCGCTCTAAAATCAATCAATTGCGGCTAATTAACAGCAGTTTTTTTAGCTAATTACCCGTATCTTTTACAAGCTCAGCTCGATGTAAATGAACATGAAAAGGGATTGCCTGCGTGTTAAACAAATCGCACATACGCCACTAGTCACGACTCGATTTGAGGTCAAGTTTCGTTCATTTATTTTTCGACAGCAAATAATTCTTGTATGTGTCATAGGGATTTAGTTTTTGTTCAATGGAAGATTAGTATTTGGCATATTTTGAATGATAATTTACTATTGTAGTTGGTAGTAGAGATAGATTTTCGTGTTAATTTAGGAAATGTTATACTTTCTTGATTCTCGAGGACTTGTTCCGCTAACAGTTTCATTTAGGTACCAATATTTTTTTTTTAATCTTACTGTATGGTGACTAGTAACACAAAACTAAAGATTACAAAAAGAAGGTATAATTACCTAATAAGTAGACAAATCACGTTTCATTCAAAGTTGATTGCGTTTGTTGACAATCACCGCGACTTGTGACAACACAAAATGAAACTATTTCTGTGTCAGATTCTTACTGTACGGTACCATCGCGTTCCACCTATCCATTGCTATTTAAGACGCATCGTTGACTAGTTAAGTCTGTTTTAAAAGTGCAATGGAGAGTATGCAGATCTGTCCACACGGGCGAAGCGACCTTGCCCGGCGCGAGGCAATCACGAAAAACTTTTTGTTTTTATGAATCGTTGTCGAGTGTAGAATGTGGCTGGGGCTATTCGATGTTTTAATAGTTTAACGGTATGCGTTTTTGTTGAACCGAATGGATACAGACGTATCGTGACAAAGTAAATAATGCTCTCTGATTTACTCGTGTTATTTATAACCTAGATAGACTTCTAAATTCAAATATTGTTTCCGTTTTATTGTTCGTTATTTTTGCAATAGTTAGTTTTGACAAATAACTTATTAAAGATTTTTATTGTACTTTCATCTGAGATTAAAATATTTTGCGATTGTTTGGAATGACTCTATATAGAGTATGAATTAAATTACTTAACTAAGAAATAACGTATGTTTAAGTGCTGTAAAATAACTATAATAATCACTAAATCATTCGATTTTCTCAAGTTTTTAAATTATTACGTTGTTTTCAAACATAATGTATGTACCGGTAAATGTTGCCGTAATTAAGGTTAATAATGGCATGATTTATAATAACAGTATAACGCTATTTTATTTGTTGTCACAAAAAACCTAGTACCTACTGCGTTGTGGCTCTGACTTGTCAGTTTGAAAGCATTCTTACTCTTCTTACTTTTATTCTGTCTAGAACTTTAGGAGCACTCACCTGTGAGTTGACATTGTACCTGACCCTATACGACCAGATGAGAACAACAAAGGAAGTTAACAGCATTTTAATTAATAATTGAATGAAGATAATTTAACGTAAGAGTGACTTATTAAAAATGTCATCATAATACATTGGACTCTGTTTTTAACCCCCGACAAAAAAAGAGGGGTGTTATAAGTTTAGGTTTAACTCAGGACCAGGGATATGAAAATACTTCTTTAGCGGTCCCCCGACGCGACAACGCTTTGGTCAAAATATTACTAGGTACTTAAACGACAAAGGCACTATTATTTTTTTTATATTTTACGGGATTTTTGTGTCGGGGGTTATTTAAATTTAAATTTATTTTTTATATATTTAACATTACACACGAGTGTCGAGTATTCGTTATATTCGATTTTTAAAATACAATGCCAAAAAACTGTTCATGTATTTTCCTTAAAGTAGTTCGTGTTTTTGTTGAGGTCTCCGTTCAGATTACGTATAATATAAATGAAGGTCAACGCACTGCAATAAACTACGACAAGCCAAGACTACGTGGAAAAATTATATCGAATTTATTTTAAACGAACGTAAAGTGTGCTATTTGATTTTGTATGATGGGGAAGATTTTCGGAGGTCTAAAACCACGCCCTACGCAATATCTGTTCCGCTCTTAAGGTCGAAAATACACCATTTCTCTGGCAATGGTGATGTACAGTGATTGTTTAAAATCAGGTTACTCACGTCCACACGATGTGTTCATTTGGCTTTCTTTCTGTATTAAACATATTGCATAATAAAGTACGCAAAGAATTTTTAATTTGGCTTCATGAAAATGATTGAAATAAAAGCCAATACTTCTTATTTCCCAACACGATGATAATTTACGAACTCACACGTTTGCGTTACGTTATTTTCCCCAACAAGGATAGACCCCCACCACCATACTTTGCGCAACTTGTATAGGGGTCATGATAATTATTATTATTAGTTAGTAGAATACAATTTACAAGAAGAAATTAATCGATATTACAGAAGTTTGAAGAATTAACATTTTTTTTAATGCTTCTGAATGACGAGACGAGCATTCCGCTCGTCTGATGGTAAGCGATACGACCGCGATTAAACAGCAGTAACGCCATAGATAACTTAGACTTACAAAGTACTGCGTGGCACTCCACTGCGCTCGTCACCCTGAGACATTAGGTAGTAAGCCTCATAATGCCCAGTAATAGGTAACGTGCGCGAACTATAGGTGGCAGCATAATATCGACACAAGAGCCACATGCGGATAAAAAAAAACCTTTCATCCCTATAATTTATTTATATAGTCTTTGAATATGACAAAAAATATGGATTCCAGCCGATTATTATTGATACCCAGCGTGGCCAGAATATTCTTTTTTTATATGGGAGCTAGTTATTTTGATGTTATTGAAGCAAAATTAGGAGGCTATGTTCCCTTAATTACAGATGTGTTTGAATTGAATATTATCTTCAAAACTTCTTTATTTTTATAAATTACACTATGGGACCTTTCTAAATGCTTTTGGAACTCAGACTTATGTATTTTTATATACAACTTTTATTATTTTTGTCGATTTTCACATAACCATGGAATATAAGTACTTTGGTACTATTCTTGGGAACGTAATACAATTTTACACCATTTGATTTGTTTAATTTTATGTTTCGGAACATCAAGATATACAGCAATATACATTATCAATAAATTAAATGTCATTTTTCATCCTTTTAATATGAACATTTTACGTCAAGCAATGCCAAATATCGATAGGGCGAAAAGTTCAGATTACGCCACCAGATGGCATAATTTACGACGTGCATGTTCCCTATTACGCAGGCTACAATGTCCTTCAAATCGGAACACAACAGTGTATGCCCACTGCGGCTTGGCGGTAGAAATAGACAATGACAAATAGTACCTACCCAGACAGCCCCTCGCATACGAGAGACCTACCACCAGTAAAGCATTGTTTTTAACATTGTTTTGGGCTTGTAGGGAAGATATTGGCAAAATAAATGTAGAGGGCGAGTGTACATCGAAAAGCTATGAGAGACGACCTCGAGGATAATAAAGCTAGTTATGACGGGTCGCCCAACATGCGAATCAAATTAATCGCTTTCTAATAAATAGAAACACTAAATTGATTAAATGCCTTTATAACATACTATATAAATTCTATAACTAGGTATTTAGATCTTAAACTACGGACTTATTCAATAACCTAAATAAATCAATTAAATATTAATTTACGCCAAAACTAGTTTTGTGCATCCATTTCATTTATTTGATCAATACGAGTAAGGGACGTGCACCAATCTTGCTCTCTAAACGAACCAAATATCTCATCGATATTCATTCGTTCCGTATCAATTAATGGATCGTGGGACGTGCATTGCAGTTCTTTGCAATGAATGAATCCGAATATGTGCCCAACTCGTTTATAGAAATTTGTAACTATGATACCAACGGATCCGAAATCTGTTTTGTTAACTCAAATTGAGCTGGTATTGTTTGCCTAAAGTAGGATTTTAATAGAATTGTATGAAACTTTAGCTATTTTAATCAGTCTTTCCCTTCGGCTGTATGTTGACTGAAGAAGATAAACGATTTAATGTTTTTATCTAATTTTAGATTATGGATAACGGTGATCCATTTGGGTTATTTAATTTACAGGAAAAGCATTTTTTTGTAATCTTGCTGCATTAATTGTGTTGCGAAAATGAACATTGTCGAATTAACACAAAATTAAAAAATAACGATCTTAATAATTTATAATCATCGCTACTTATAAAATATAACATAATATATTTTTTAAATAGAAAACGCTGAACAGGCCATTGATAATATAATCTATTTATTTTTGATTGACGAATTCAAATATTTGAATTTGCAATCGACCGATAGCGGCGTATTTTGACACAACGAGTAGGAAGCGCGCGGCGAGCAGGCGCGACCTCAGTGACGTCACGCCGGAGGCCGCGCCGCTCTCTCTACCGTCAGTCACGGCTGCACAACATAAAGAAGGGGTACAGAAGGCGTTCTACATAACTGCCATAATGTTTAACACGTACGCATAGACACGTGGCGTGCGTTGTTTTTTAGTAAAATATAAAATGTTGGGTAATTAAATAAAATATTTTGATTAGTTTTGCGATAGATGTGCATGTAAAAGAAAAGATAATAAATATTTCAATATGATTTTGATGCAGTCTACAAGCAAGACGTTATTATAAATGTTAATATAATCAAATAGTTTATCATCCATAATATTTGAACAGCGTTCGACAAGATTGGTAAATTACTCGGATGATTTATAACCATTGTTGTTTACTGAAATAATTAAGTAGATATTATTTATGTTTTTTAAATACTAAAAATAATTTAATAGTATAAATCTGAATATTCTAAAATAATTTATTATCATTGTAGCTTTCCCTCATGCGAACCTAATGCATTGGACAAAAGATACCACTCAGTCCTGCGATTGCACGCAAACACTTTAAATGCAATACGTGCAAACCTTCTGTACAGACTGCAGCTACTGGCGTGGAGGGCACGAGGCATACCCTACGTGGTGCCGACCTAACTATATTGCTCATTATTTATTTATCGAATTTGCCTTTGCTTCGGCGTTGCTCCACTTTTTATTTATTTTTTTACATTTTGGCTTCGCACTCCATGTGTATTGAGCCATGAAAGTTATGGAAACAAATGCATATTCTTTATCCTACTAATATTATAAACGCGAAAGTTTGTAAGAATCGATCTATGGATGTATGTATGTTTGTTACTCTTTCACGCAAAAACTACTGAACGGATTTCGATGAAATTCGGCACATAGGCTACTTTTTATCCCGGGAAAAGATAAAGCGGGACTTTTATCCCGGAAAAACTTTTTAATGGGGTCGGAGCTGCGGGCAATACCTAGTTTAAAATAAGAACACGGATGTGGCTTCAAACATTGGTGAGAGCGTGTGAAATAATTCGTAAAAGTAAATTAAATTAAGTTAAAATTGACTTTTAGTTAAAATCTTATCAAATTATCCATACCATACCAGCCCTGTATTATATACCGCCCATTGCTGAGCACTGGCCTCCTCTACAACTGAGAGGGTTAAGGCCTTAATCCACCACGCTGGCCTAGTGAGGGTTGGCAGACACATACCTTCGAAATTCAGAGAACTTTCTCAGGTATGCAGATTTCCTCACGATGTTTTCCTTCACCGTTAAAGCGAGCAATAATTCACAAAGAATACATACATAGCTTTTTAGAAAAGTCAGAGATTTGTGCCCTTAGGTTTTGAACCTGCGGACATTCGTCTCGGCAATCCGTTCCACTCCCAACTAGGCTATCGCCGCTTTTTCAAGTTATGCTACTACAGATTACTATTTACTGGTGGTAGGTCTCTCATATGTAAGAGTCCGTCTGGGTGGGTACCACAGCAATGTCTATTTCTACCGCCAAGCAGCAGTGTGCATGCACTGTTGTGTTTCGGTTTCAAGGACATTGTAGCCAGTTTAACTACTGGACATAATGAGACTTAACATCTTATGTCTCAGGATGAGGAGGGCAGTGGAATACCACACAGTACTTTGTAAGTCAAGGTGCTGGATGGCGTTGCTACTGTTTATGGGTGGTCGTGTCGCTTACCATCAGGCGAACGGCGTGCTCGTCTCGTCATTCAATGCCATAAAAAAAAAGATTAAGGGACATCGTTATCGTACTAGCTGTTACTTGGAATATCAAGGTGGGTTACTTTGTCATACGTGTATTAGTTAGGTCAGGTCATGTTAATATCGTAAGGCACGGTGAACCGAACATAACCGCTCGGTCGCCCCCCACGAAGGCCGGGCGGTAGTGATAACGCACTTTCTCCGCGAAACCAAAAAAAAAAAGGTCATGTTAATATATTATAATAGACAAGTCAAATTGAATCAAGGATGTACAATGTATAAATAATAAAATTATGTACTATTGTAGGTAGGAAATACGAAAAAATATATTACTTGGTATTCAAGGTGAAGGTTGTCTAAAAGCTATTTAGACGGAATTTGTCTCTTAATTACTGATTAATTTATACTATTTAATATCCTCTGCCTAAGGTGGCGTAGTTGTATTACGGTGCGACTGCAAAGCTGAGGTCTCGGGTTCGATCCCCGGGTCGGGCAAAGTGATATTGGGTTTTTCTAATCAGTATCCGCCCGGAGTCTGGAGTTTGTGCCTGATATCGCGATAGGCTCGCCACCTATCACATCATGGGACGGAATACCCACGGCGAAAAGTGAGTGCATTCGCTGCGCCTCTGCCTACCCCTTCGGGGATAAAAGGCGAGAGTATGCGTATGCGTATTTAATATCCAACAATTAAACTCTAACACTCCTCATGATTATTTTTCTAATATTTCTTGGGTGTAAATGCGCGGAGCTCGGGGTCGGGACTCGGGCCCCATCACTTCAGGGACCGAAATAGATTAGGGAGAAACGTGATCTACACGAATGGGGCGTTTATGGCGGCATATATTCACGATACATCCCTGTCCTTTAGAAGGAAACCGGAGAGAATGCGTTGAGGTTCAACTGCGTGTGCTAAGGCGAGATTTATGGAACGAATTTTGATCCTTATGTTGAAAATCATGATCATCATCGGCTTTGAACAGGCCGGTATAATTGTGTCGACTAGCGAAAGAATGTCTTCGGTCGACAATCGATACTCTATATTACGTCATTCCAGTTGCAGTGCAGTTACATTATATGGCCGTCTAAAAATAATTGCAGCGAATACATTTGTCTTAGAAGTCATTACACATTTCGACAAGCTATATTATGTATTTCAGCAGTTGTAAAGTGACTCACTAAAGACGCAGAGGTTAAACAACATAAAAGGCGTTTTGGGTGCCGTCACAAAAACTCGTTTAGGGTTTCGCTCATTAATTCTGAGGGTAAACTAAGGTTTTCCTAGGCTAACATACCTTTAGGGATGTTCTTGAGTGAGCTACGTTTTTACTAGAGGTGACCCCACATTGTAGACATTGTTATCGATTTTCTAGATACTATCGTCTATTTTCACAGTAGATAGGTTATGACTTTATTTTAAAACAATACAATTATTGCATGGATAGTCGAAGTGAAGCAAAACAGTCGTAAAAATTACGTCTTCTCTTATGAAAAACTACACTAAAGCGAATTTGAAAGTGTTGTCATACAAGTTAGTGTTGAAACGTTCGAGAGATGTCGACTGCAGCGCCTTCTCGACAGTCGAAAACGTTGATCAATTTGTTACAAAACACGTAATTGCATTTGTGCGCAATTGTTATGTTTTTATATTAGCAATTTGGATTTTTAAATTACATCAATCAATTCTAGAAATAAAAATTATTGCTTAAACGCGTGAACAATTAACGAAATAAGGATAACGTTCTAACATCAGTTTGAACATTTGATAAACCACATGCAACCGAATTCATAGACAAAAGATAGAGTAATAAATTATTGGTAGTGTAATGTAGACCTATTGGCATTGGTCGTGTTCAATGGAACTGGAGGTCTATCCTCTTATTGTCACAAGAGGCGTGCACGCGACAGCACGGCGCAGCGTAATTACAACCTCTAATACGACACGCGTCGGCCTAATGGTCAAAGGTAGCCGTATTTACATAATACACTATCATGTTATTAATTAATCTTAACGTTATAACTACCTATGTCAATCTATAGTAACTCATTCCATATAACATGTTTGTACAAGTTGTATCGTATGAAGGTGATGTATTCAAACGCTAAGTAGTTATATCTCTTTACCATTTCTAACAAATTGTAAAATGATAGTTTGCGGAAGGGATGTAGCGAATAGGTAACAAAGATTGTACACGTGTAACGAGCGAGGGAGACGTCGGGAGTGAGGGCGGGACGCACTGTGTAATATAAATGCTATCTGTTTGAGCTGCAGTGTATCAAAGGGGGAAAAGCTCGATATTTAGCACGTAATGGTAAGTAAATAACTCAAATTGAATTCTATACACGGCAGACAGTGAAGTCTTATCGCTCACAACACAGCGCGGCCTTGTGTGTGTTTATCAGTAAAGTCAATTACAGAATGCAACTGTACCAATGGAGTGCGACCTATTGCTGCTATTCGAATTTAGAATTCGATCGTGTTTAAATTGATATTTTGAAAAGCAATGGGCATAGACAAGCTATTTTCGTTTCTATTTTTTTATTTTACGTAAAAAAAGTTGGTAAAGAAAAAAAACATAAAATTATATTATAAATAGGTACTTAATATTTTTATTATCATGCAACAAATTACTCGGCTTTAAATATTGTCACTAACAAAATATTAAAGTTTAAGGTATTGTCCAATGAATTTCAACTATCGTGGAGGGCTTTGATTTTACAAATACGAGACAACTTTCTGCAAGTTAGTTCTGAATTGATCATGTCGGCTTCGAGTAAGCGTGTTATTAATTTCATATTGCATATAATTATATATCGTTTAGTGTCGGGCGATTACGATTATATTAATGTGAATATTAATGGTTAGACATTTATTCTTGATCGATAAGAGCAATCTGGTTGATAGCCTAGTTGGGAATGTAACGGTCCGACGAGACAGATGCCCGCAGGTTCAAAACCCAAGCACACACCTGTGATTTTTCGAAGTTATGTATTGTTTATCAATTATCGTTCGCTTTAACGGTGAAGGAAAACATCGTGAGGAAACTTACATGTACCTGAGAATTCCCCAAAAATAATTTTAAAGGTATGTGAAGTCTGCCAACCCGCACTACGCCAACGTGGTGGACTAAGGCCTAACTCCTCTCAGTAGTATAGGGGGCCCGTGCTCAGCAGTGGGCAGTATATAATACAGGGCTGGAATGGTATGTGAAGTCTGCCAACCCGCACTAGGCCAGCGTGGTAAACTAAGGCTTAAACCCTCTCAGTAGCCGAAATCCGAGGCTATGAGGAATAGCGAAAAATGTTCAAAGGATTCTCGGGGTCGATTTTGATGAAAATTAAAACTGCAACATTAGATTTAAAAAAAATTAATATTCGTAGCTAGGAACCGAACTCGTTGATTTTGACAAAAAAAGAACACACGTCATTACACCGGTCGATATAAAACTTATTTCACTTTACAGTTTTCATAATTAATTTTACTAAGATCCTTGTGCCCCTTAAGCCGTCAATAAACTCAGTTTTAGTAAATAGCTACAGAAATTCAGATATAGGCCATCGATCAGTGTAGTGGTCAACAATAAATCAGACACTTGACCCTTGGCCGAGGGTTATTCATATTTTTATGACAAAGTAGGCACCCTTACGCGCGGCTTTGATCCGTTAACTGCTAACTTGGGCTCTTACTCTATATTTCTTATATCCTGGAGTAGGATGTTAATAAAATTATATTAGCTAGATACTTATCATTTTAGGCTTTAGATATAGTTTTATGAGGCTTTGATGTACCTTAGATAACATGGAAATAGATATTAAATTTGATCTCATAATATCTGACTTTGAAGTACAAAAATGTATATATTCAAACGTTTCACTTAAATACATGTCGTGGCCTGTGAGGATCAGGAATTCAAGGGATTTCCGCTGCCACAAAATTCACATCCGGAGCAGCGAGTGACCCTGCAAAAATCGAACCCAGGGTATTCTGTTTTATAGTAGCTCATCGTTCGCAAAGTCTGTATTTTTTATTTGAATAACTTGTAATCTACACTGATATATTTGTTAATATTAATAGTTTTTCAATGTGATTATAATTCATAGGTTATAATCGTAAAACTGCTAGTTGCTTTTTAACAATCCAGATACAAGAAGTTTATATTGCAATATTCATCCTACTAATAATATTATAAACGCGAAAGTTTGTAAGTATGGATGTATGGATGTCTGGATGTATGGATGTATGGATGTTTGTTACTCTTTCACGCAAAAACTACTCAACGGATTTCGACGAAATTTGGCACACAGGTAGATTATGTCCTGGATTAATATGTAGGCTACTTTTTATCCCGGGAAAATATAAAGCGGGACTTTTATCCCGGTAAAACTCGTTCACGCGGGCGGAGCAGCGGGCAAAAGCTCGTATAAAATAATATGAAAGAGAAAGTCAAGAACATAGGCCATAGAACTAATATAGAATCTATTTATTACCCTGTCAGTACGTTCCATACTAGATAAGATCAAATTAATGTGTTAACGTGTAATAACTTACAGCATACCAGTGTAATAACGTTATATGTTCCTTAACCTCAAATATTGGCCGTCGATCGAGAGCAGTGAAAGCCGGGCCGTGGTATGTGCCAAAACGTCATCGTGGCAGGGCACAGTAACGTAACGGTCTTATCAAACCCTCACGCCAAATGTTCGCGCAAATAGTGTGACGTAACTTATGTTACTTCATGTACTCTCAAATTCAGTAGTGGTCTATAGTACTCTATAGTTCTGGGCCGTTTTGTTGTGGGACGTGTAAAATATTTAATACGCCAGAAAATTTAATCAAAGATTGCTACGTAATCATATATAACACCCCTCTTTTTCTGTTGGGGGTTAAAAATAACATAATAATAGTTAATACATAGATAACATCAACGCGAATTCGTAACGCTAACTCGGTAATACTTACACCAACATTCGGCATTCTTAATTCAAATACAGCACAATATGAATTTGACATTGTTTAAAAACAATACAAAGTCGTCAACGCCGTCAAGGCGACTGAGGCGATGGTATCGTGTTACAAGTAGAGCGTAGGTACTGCTTGTGATGTAATGCTTAAATCCCTGTTGTATTACATGCGAATGCTGCCGATGAGTAACTGCCTTTAGTAAATCATATTGTGAGTTTATTCGATTTAATTAATATTTTGAAAAGGAGGTTTTTAATTCGCCGCACGTATTCTTATGTACAGCGATTATTCTGAGATTTGTTGGCCAATTAGCGTGATCCTTATTTTGTGAAGTTGTGTAGTAGTGAATCCAAGAATATGATGTACATAAATATTATAATATAAGTAGCAACGCAAATTAGATTTTCTTAATTCGGCAGTGACTATACATTCATTAATAGAAGTTCAGTCTAAGTAAAATAACTATGAACGATAATGGTTATATTTCTTCATAGTCCGGTGCCCTTAATTTTGCTGGTACTTTTTGACTGATCTGTTACTTAGAATATTTTTTTTTCTTATAATAATTTAGTCGATATTTCACTAAATGACTAATCAAGATATATTTTTTTGTGGGGGCAAACAAGCATACGGTTCACCTGATGGTAAGTGATCACCGCCGCCTTGAACATCTGCAATATCAGGGGGCATAGAGATGCATTACCAGCCTTTGATTTTTATAGAATACATTTATGGCATGACGTATGCTTTTAAAGATGTAGCGTGAGGAATAAGAACTAATTATCCTATGGTCCTACTGTCTGCGTGAATCATTGCTTCTATTTTTATTTTTTATTTTTATTTTATTTATTAGGAAAAACAAACAGTTATACAATATGTAAGTGCATAAAGACTTATATCTAATAGGAAAATATAAATGTATAACCCACAGCGTTCTTCACAGAATACATGCTTGATTACATTTCAAATGCGAGTGAAATTATGCTAGGATAAGAGTATTAACAGTAAAGAGTGAATTTTTTACTTGTATTCCCTATTATCTAATTCTAAAAGTGTTAGAGACAGGTTTTTGCGAAAACTATTTTGTGATGAAGCAAAGAAGTCCAAGTCCGAGAATAGGTCATTATAGGTTTTAGTGAGACGTCTAAGAGGTGCACGCACCCCTGCGTTAGTACGACAACCAGCAACGCCGAAAAGGGGTTTAGTGCGTATTTCACGTCTCACTACCGTTCTTGGTACGATGTAATAAAGTTTATTTGTCAAATCAACACAATCAATCTCGCCAGCACATAGTTTGTAAAGAAACATAGTATCAAGCAATATTCGTCGGGATTTTAAGCTCAAAAGCTTATATTGGCCTAAGACATTTGCATTATAGGAAGTAGAGACATGGTAGCAACGATAATGTGTCGTTTTCAGGAATTTACGTTGTACTCTCTCTAAACTATCTATGTATTTTCCATATAATGGGTTCCATATTTGAACAGCATATTCCAGTTGACATCTGATGAGTGACTTAAATAGGTGAATATATGTGGTAACACGTCTAAAATCTTTGGAGGATCTCATCACGAAGCCATACATGCGATAGGCTTTTTTAACAATTGTGTCTATATGCTGGTCTAAATGTAATTTACTATCCAACAATACCCCAAGGTCTTTAACTGCTGAGACCCTTGATAAAGCAACATCCGCTATTGTGTAACTTTGAGATATAACATTTTTATTTTTTGTGAATGAAATAGCCGTACACTTATGAAAACTTAGTTGAATTTTATTACACTTACAATAATCGCTAAATCTTATAAGATCCTCTTGTAATAAATTGCAATCGTTAATGTTATTTATACTTTTAAATAATTTGAGATCATCTGCATACAATAGGAAAGATGAGTGTTTAAAACAATTTCCAAGGTCGTTTATAAATAAAATAAAAAGTAAAGGGCCTAGTATAGAGCCCTGGGGTACGCCCGATGAGACCTCTACTGTTTTAGAGCGGAAGCCTTTTATGACAACCCTCTGGGATCTATTGGCTACATATGATGAGAACCATCGCAATAGATTGCCTCGTATGCCATTATAAGCTATTTTGTTAAGGAGCAATTCATGGTCGACCTTGTCAAAAGCCTTTCGGAAGTCCGTGTACACCGCATCTACTTGTTCTAAGGAAATAAGATATATTATGCCGTCCAAAACTTATCTAACATTTGCGTGCATTTCGGTTTTAATGATTATAAATCCTGTTCGTAATGAGCAACAGTTGGAACAAGTTCATTGTTAACGCAAACAATAGATTTACAGAGCTAATAGAGAATGTAATCCATTGCATTCAGTTACCTGCCTTTTAGACTTTATTTATTATCGGATTTCCGACAATACCACTAACTTAGGCCAGTTTCTTCACTGATGATAATCAAAGTTACTGTTAGTTTTGTCGAAATTATAACGATTGTGTTTTGGAAACTCTTATGGTTATAACTTAACTGCTTAATAGCTTTTTCTCCCGGCTCCGCCCGCGTGTAAAAGTTTTTCCCTGATAAAAGTCCCCCTTTATATTTTCCCGGGGTAAAAGTAGCCTATTTTAATCAGGGATAATGTAGATTTCTAATGTTGTTGTTTTTTTTTTAAATCGGTAGTTTTTGTGATTATTCGTTACAAACATACAAAAATACAAATCTTTCCGCTTTATAATATTAGTGTAGATGAAGAAATTTGCTAGTAGTTTTAATGAAATTGTTAGTCATCCGGTTAAGTACACTACCATTTCCCCCATAGAGCTTCATGCGGGTGGACAGCAAAAACATAATTAACACAATGCAATAATATCCCTTAAGTAAATGTATCCAACGGACCGGCAAGTTCACCAACTGTCATATCTGTGCCGAAACAAAATGGCGGAAGGTGATAAATTTTAATCCGTGACAAAATAGAAGCTATTGTTAAAGAATCTAAAATATCTACCTTACTCTTATAGTACTGTCGGTTTTGGACGATTCTCCTTAGTCCAGAGACCAAAGAACTTTCCCGGTTTAAAAGTCCCACTTTTTATAATAATTACTTTTGTCACTGGATTCAAGTAGTTTTTTTTTGACAGTTATCATATAACACAGCTAATGTAGATAATCCTCATTTTATTACCATTTATTTGGGAACATAGATTACAGTGCGACTTTAGTATTTTGTCGGCTTATACATTTATGTAACGAGTAGCGTTTATTAGCAAGCTGTGAAATCGGCCCTCAGTATCTTTGTGTTAATTCTAAACTTGGTTTATCGCTAGGCCAAATTACATCCAAATTTGTTCAGCGGGTTTTGCGACTTCTAAAAGAGTTTTACAAACTTATTTATAAGTAGGTTTAATATGGCCACAACTCATTTTTTTTATAGCATAGAATGACGAGACGAGCATGCCGTCAAATGCTAGTGAATGGTTACCTCGGGGTGGGAGTTAACGTTGGGGCTCTCAAGATGTATGGATTACCTGGCAAAGGTCGCGCGAAGCCCTTGTAAACAGGGATTGTAGACACGAAATTCGTTTTATGGTCCTTTGTCCATGCACTTTTGTGTAAAAGAGTAGTACGTAAAATGTTCAAGAGAATTGTGAAATATTCAATTATGTAATAATATGTATAATATACAAGACATCCATAATTTAATTTTGTATCCACGGCCGAGTCACTTAATAACGCATTGTGACAAGCGTGGACGAGTTAAACTCGTCGGACGAGGAAATCATTATTTATGATTTTAAATGTTTTTAATCACTTTATTATATAGATTTTTTATACATTAATGATTATTAGTAATAATATTTTGAACTATTTAAATGAGTATTAGTCTATCTTGGTTTCTGTATGTCGTTTTATTGATATTTTAAACACCCAGTCGTTTTACAAATTTGGGAGTATTTATTCAAGCCATACAAGTAAATGGCATTATATTATTAAGTAGACATTGATATTGGTAACAAAATCTATATCTCTTTAGATCTAAACTTGAGTTTTTATTATTGGCAGCTTTATTCATATGATTAGGCCAGAAAGTAGATTTAAGGCACTGATGTAGGCTCTGAATGTAATATTTTTTGTCTATTCGAAATAAATGGTATGGCTAGATGGTTTTATAAGTCCCATAAAAAAATCAGAAAGAAAACTTTTATAAGATTTGCATACATCCATTAATCATTGCAATAATTGTCTGGAATCCTATCTCAACAAGTTTTAGGGAAAATGTTATTACATACGTCATATCTGTCGTAATTTACCGTACTATTGAAAAAACCCCTACAAATGCCGAAGCAACAGTTTCCTAAAAAAAATAACACTATACTTCTATTAGTTTAGTGTTTCTCGGCATCAAGTTGTCATCTGCGACACCATAATTCTTTTTTCTCTTTTTTAAAATCCCGTACTATAATGTAACGAGTTTCGTCGTAATTTACCATACGCATACAAAAAGATAACATTCGAATGCAATTAAGAGCAGTGTTAATGACATATTTCTTAATGTTCGACCTTGGTGACGCGTGAACAATCTCGTAAAAATACAACGAACTGACACAGCCGAATGAATTCCATGACTGTATGCCTTTGTACATCTTAATATTATAAATTCAATATTAATCTATACTTATATCTATACTAATATATAAAGCTAAAGAGTTTGTTTGTTTGAACGCGCTAATCTCAGGAACTACTGGACCGATTTTGAAAATTCTTTCACTAATAGGAAGCTACATTACTCCTGAGTGCTATAGGCTACTTTTTATCCCGGAAAACTTTCCATGCGGGCGTAGCCGCACGCAAAAGCTAGTATGTAATAAAATTATATATTCCCCTTTTAGTAGTAGAGGGCCGTCTCCAGCATGCGATATATACGTACATATTATTATGAATATAGATAATGTTGCTTCTTTTATGTTTTAATAGTGCTCGATTGTCGAATAATATTATTTATTCAAATGGTATTCAAAGAAAAGTATAAGAATGCCTATATCGAAGATTTATTTACGCACATCCTAATTTAGTTCAACATTTATGTTCTTGACGTCGACCGATCTTATTTGATCATTTAACAATCTCTGTTGTTAGTTAAACAAGGAATCTTAATCGGTACTAACGTTTGTCCGCAGTTCCACCTACGCCAAAGGCTTTTCTTTGAATAAAAGGCTTGAGTTTTAGAGATAAAAAGTAAGTTTTGTTCGAAATAACAACGAAATTAATTCAGTAGTTTACTTACAACATACAAACATAATATATTAGCACGATAACTTTATTACAAGAATTGTGTATTTATGCATTACTTAATACTCGCATATTACCGACGGGACTTTCCAATTTAAGATAATGTGCTTTCAACCTCACTTTTATTATTAATTTTATATATATCATATTTTTCCCTTTTCAAGGGCAGGTAGAGTTTTACATGGTACAGTCAACCACATAAGTAGCTAAACAAATTTAAATTTTCAAACAGCCTTTAAAGTTTTGTTTCTATATTAACAATCATTTTTCTTCCCTCAAATAAACTTCACGGGGTTTACTTTAGTTTAGACTAGACTTCTGCTCGCGGCTTCGCCCGCGTAAAAAAGTTTTTCCGGGATAAAAAGTAGCCTATGTATTAAACCAGGACATGGTCTACCTGTGTGCCAAATTTCATTGAAATCCGTTCATTAGTTTTTGAGTTTATTCGTTACAAACATACTTACATACAAATCTTTCCTCTTTATAATATTAGTATACATAACGAAAAAATAGTATTTCGACTGAAGTAAAAGTGTAGAAGCATTTTGAAGTTTTTAATTTGTTCAGCTAATTTGTGGCTGACACTACATGCCCATTTCGTCAGCTATGTTAGATCTCACGTAATAGAGAGAATGCCTTTAGCCATATTATATCAGGCATAATTCCTGACTCCGAGCTGATACTGAGCAGAAAACCCAACATGATTAATTCTAGCTTTAACTATAGGTACCTAATGCATAAAAGGGTTTCCCAAAGCATATCTGCCAAATAAAACACTAACAAGATGATACATAATGAGGTACGTTGCTTGGAAATGGCCGAGACGGGCGACCTACAAAAATATTTAAAAGTAGGTCGACCTCCATACATTAGCTAAATGATTTTGACGCAATCTGTTCACCTATTGTGCGTATTGGCACATTTAAAGGGTCATTTAGACGTAAGCGAGTACTTTGAGACACGTCTAATATATAAAACTAAAGTTTTAAGGTAAGGTTTTGGTGGTAGGTCTCTCATATGTAAGAGTCCGTTTGGGTGGGTACCACCGCAATGTCTATTTCTACCGCCAAGCAGTAGTGTTCATGCACTGTTGTGTTTCGGTTTGAAGGATATTAGCCAGTGTAACTACAGGACATAATGAGACTTAACATCTTATGTCTCAGGATGACGAGCGCAGTGGAATGCCACACAGTACTTTGTAACTCAAGGTGCTGGATGGTGTTGCTACTGTTTATGGGTGGTCGTATCGCTTACCACCAGGGGCACAGCATGCTCGTATTGTCGTTCAATGCCATAAAAAAAAATACGTTTGTATCTACTGGTGTCATGAAAGGTATTACTTAGGCCGGTACCATCGGCTGTGTATGCAATTAGTAGAACCCTAGGTATATCAAAAGAATCACGGATGTGCTACCGGCCTTCAAAGAATAGGCAATAGCGAAGGGATGACCATGTAATACAAGATGACAGAATTATACCTGTGAGTTCAAATTAAATTACAACTGAAAGTTTATTTTTTAAATTAAATGTACCTAATAACCTAATTTATCCTAAATTAAACCTAGTTAATTTATTGACTGCCTCGGTGGCGTAGTTGTATTAAGGTACGACTGCTATGCTGAGATCTCAGGTTCGATCCCCGAGTTGGGCAAAGTGATATCGGAGTTTTCTATTCAGTATCAGCCCGGAGTCTGGAATTTGTGCCCGATATGGCGATAGACTCGCCCCCACAATGTGCTAGGGATCACACCGTGGGACGTAATAAGCACGTCGAAAAGTGGGTGCATTAGTTGCGCCTCTGCATACCTCTTCGGGGATAAAAGGCGTGAGTGTGCATGTATGTATAATTAAGGTATAGACTTTAAATTTCTTACCCACTATATGATATACAGGGTGGAAACTGTAGTGTTAAAGGCGATTACGTCTGCAACCTGTACATGAAAGTACCATATAAATCATATTATACTATCAGCAACACGGATAAATTTGCTTACTTTTTAGCCACGAACAAGCTTCGCTTAAACATGTTTGTCGAGATTTACTTAAAACACCTTGATATGATCAGAATGCCACTTTTACTTTAAGAAATGTTGATTTTGTACCATTTAATGAACATGTGACCATGAATTGGATATATTGCGTTAAACGCTGTACACAACACGCTAAGTATTTTATAGGTTGACCCCATTCTGATATTTTTTAAATTTTAGGTTTCGGAACAAAGCTTGTTTTATTAAAACTATAATACTTGGGCTGATTATAACTATTTCGTAAATACATAGGCATAATATAAAGTCTACTAATTTATGGATACTTGCTTCATTGGTCGCAATGCATACTTCAATAGCAAGTACTTGCTCTCTCAAACTGTGCACATCATATAATATGGAGATAACTTTGGAAGTGAAGTATATAGGATCCATGCAAACGTAATATAAACTCCTTTGACACACCTACGATGTTGTGATTTGGTTTCGGAACGAAAGGTTGATGGCACGTTTACGAACAGGGAATACGCGTTTTACAGAAATACTGGCAGGAAAAAAATGTTCTTTGTTTGAATATAAACAAAAGAAATCGCAACTAAACAGCAAAGGAATTCGTTTTCTACGATGTTAGTCGCTGTACGATGTTAATGTTATATCAATGTCATTTAAGTATTTGCGTCCATTGTTAACTTAAACGCATGGGACGTTAATCAACTTCAAAATCAATATTTTAGATTTTTTATTAGTTTTTTCATTATACATTTATATTTGTCTTTGAGCTAGATTTTTCAAACGGCATATTTACTGTGGCGTTTGTTTTATTAACCCCCGATAGAAAAAGAGGGGTGTTATAAGTTTAGGGTGCACGTATCTGTGTACCTGTATTTCCGTCTGTGGCATCGTAGCTCTCAAACGAATGGACCGATTATGACGCGTTTTTTTTTGTTTGAAAGCTGATGTGATCGAGATGGTTCTTAGCTGGATGAATTTATGGAGATCTGTTCAGGCGTTTGAAGATTATCAGCTGATTTCCAACTTTCACAAGTGCGATTGATTTTAAAGTTGGTGTACTGTGACTTCGGCAATATTTTTAAGACATTTTAACCTTGAGCTGATGCTGCAGCATTAAGTAGTCTGGGGGATATCCAACTCTTTAGCAACTTATAGCAGACATAGCGTGTGTGGACTCATAAGAATGGTCTCAACGAGTACGTGTTAGATAGTTGATTATCAAGGCCCCGTGATGAATATAGGAATTTAAACATATTGAAATTAAAATTTAAATAACCCATACACAAAAAACCTCTAAAAAGTAAAATAATAAAAGTGTCTTTGTCGTTTAAGTACCTAGTAATATTTTGACCCAAGCGTAGTCGCGTCGGGGGACCGCTAAAGAAGTATTTTCATCTCCCTGGTCTGGAGCTCGGTACCCTGACGTCAGTGTATACAGATTCGCCTTTTTTTCTTTTTCGGGAAATAGCTTTTATGCAAAGCCGCGAGCAGACACTAGTACGTATAAAATATGTGTTTTAATATCCCATAAGTAGAATAAATTTGCATTACAAAAGCACCATAATTTTTCAAAAAAATTCCAAAATAAAATTCACCACTCCAGAGATGACAATTGATACACATTAATGGGTTTTTTATACATCAATGACATTAACACAGATTTATTTATCAATTCGATTTAGATTTGATGGTGAATAACGTTGAATGGATCGTTCACTTTCTTT
Organism: Sphinx pinastri; assembly: GCA_947568825.1. NCBI lineage: Eukaryota > Metazoa > Arthropoda > Insecta > Lepidoptera > Sphingidae > Sphinx > Sphinx pinastri. The sequence goes on from OX387630.1 coordinate 12,063,427, forward strand.
CCGTTTTGTACCGATGTCACGAGTCACGACTTATTTTGCATGGATTTATATTCTAAAAATACGGATATAATGGCGTCATGTTATAAACCTATTAAAATAAAATTAATTGTTGTCGGGTTCGATCCGCGGGTCGGGCAAGATGATATTGGATTTTTCTATTCAGTATTAGCCCGGAATCTGGACTTTGTGCCCGATATTTCGTTGGCTGGAGTCGTATCTTATGAACCGTAATCAACTAGTAACTGTACATGGCTATGAATCTGTACCTTTCGAAGCTAAATCAGGTGTTCCTCAGGGTTCTAACCTAGGTCCATTACTATTTAATATCTTTTTAAATGATCTGCTGGAACTATTTTCTTGTGACTGTCTCGCCTATGCTGATGATTTAAAGATCTTTTATGTCATAACAAGTCTAGACGATTGTCAAAAACTTCAGGCTGATCTTAACAAACTAGACAATTGGTGCAAAGTAAATAACATGTCTTTAAATATCGCAAAATGCCAGTGTATAACTTTTACAAAAAAACTAAAACCCATTATTTTCCCGTACAATATCAAAAGTACACAATTAAAACGTGTAAATTTCATAAGGGACCTAGGAGTGCTATTTGATTCCAAGCTCTCTTTTAAACTTCATTTTGAAACTGTTATACTGAAAGCTCGAAAAACACTGGGTTTCATAAACAGAATTACTCGCCCATTCAAAAAACCATCCAGCCTACTGACTCTATATATATCCCTAGTGCGAAGTATACTCGAGTATGGTAGTGTCATATGGTCACCATATTACAGGGTCCATATAAACAAGTTGGAGTCGGTCCAAAAACGTTTTGTCAGGCAGTTGAGTGCAAAGTTTGGTTTGAATAGACAGCTTCTAAGGTATGAGGATAGGTTAAGTGAATTCAAATTGGATACATTACAAAGGAGACGAAAACAACATGACCTTATGACGTTATATAAAATAGTAAATTCACAATTGGATATCACCTTGTTGGGCCAGGTATCATTCAGAGCCACTAACAGATGTAACCGCAGACAACATTTGTTCTCAGTACCGGTAGCTACTAATAACTTGGCTCATAATAGACCGTTATGTCGTATGTGTAATTATTATAATGAGCACTGCAAGGAATTGGACATATTCAACCAGAGTAAAGGCCTCTTTAAGGCAAATATAATGAATCTAAAATTGTTCTAGATCTCCATCGCATCTCTTTAATTTTAAATTGATAAAAATCAAGTAGTTCACATTAATAGTCTATTCGAATGTTGTGCGCGGGTTTTATCGGTGTACAAATTTGAATTTGTTATTCTAAATATTGTAAATTAGAGAATTGTGTAATTTGTATATTGTTTCTGTGCCAAATAAATAAAAATAAAAAAAAAATAAAAATAAAAATATGGCGATAGGCTCGCCCCCTATCATATAATGGGACGGAATACGCACGGCGAAAAGTGGGTGCATTAGCTGCGCCACTGCCTACCCCTTCGGGGATAAAAGGCGTGACTATATGTACGGTACTACTACATTAGCGTTTTAATACGATTACTGTCAAATATTAACTTGAAACTTGTGAAACAGGTCCTTAATTACTAAAAATCTATTACAAACAAATTAACAAGCACCCTTTATTCCGCATTTTTACTTTAATGAACATGTGTATTCGTGGCACATCGTGGGGCGTCATCGTCGTTTGTTTCACGGAAAGTATTGTACCGTATCGCGCTGGAAAAGGGAGGGGGGTCCAATAACGAGAGTAACTGGATACTCACGGACTGGTTTGGATTTTGGTCACTATCCGGGTCACTTTATTACTTCAACTTCGCTTTACCGAGTTAGGAAGAGAAATGATTGTACACGGTTACAAAGATAATACTCATGTGCGACCAAAGCAAACTACTATTTTGTGAGCTAAAATACTAACAGTGACTCTACGAATTTTGTTTACAGATGTATTTAATGTGTTATGATAAAGCTGTAAGAATTTCTAGGGTATTACGGACGCACTATCTTAAAATAAATGTACTCGCAATTCGGAAGCTACAAAAAAGAGGAAACATTTTCCTATTGTCATACAATTGTGTTTATTCTATTACATATTTTGATTATATTTGGCTGGTAACTTAATCATTACATAACTATAAAGTTATTTAATGATTAACTTACATAAGTAAGTCAACCATTCCTTTGGTTAACGTACACAAGTAAGCGCTGAATAATCTTCCAATTTACTACAAACTCCTTGAAAAAGGAACCCCAATTTCTCCGAATACATTATGGCGTCATCAAGTAACAAAGAGCATACAAATTCCTAATCGTGACGTCACCAAGGACAGCGTAATTTTGACATAATACCACACACACACTCACGCCTGGTATACCCGAAGGGATAGAAAGAGTCGCAACTAGTGCACCCACTTTTCGCCGTGCGTATTCCGTCCTATGTTGTGATAGGGGGCGAGCCTATCGCCATATCGGGCACAAATTCCAGACTCCGGGCTGATACCGAATAGACAAACCAAGTATAACTGCCCGACCCGGAAATAAAGCCCGAGACCTCAGCTTTGCAGTCGTACTGTAATACAACTGCGCCACCGAGGCAGTCATTACACTTAGTGAGTTTTAGGCCTTAGTCCACCACGCTGGTCTAGTCCAGGTTGGCGGAGCTCACATACCTTCGAAATACTTTTTGCAGATTTTTTTGATATGTGTAGGTTTCCTGACGATGTCCTCCTTTAACAAAATTTGATAAACAATTTTCACATAATCTTTCTAATATTATAATAATGTTTTTCAAAATATTTGGCTGCTTAAACCTAGTAAATTGAAGTAAGTGCAAAAACTGCTGAACTGATATGGATGAAATTTGGCACATAGATAGACCATGTCACTTTTTTTCATCTTAAAAAATGTGCAATGAGAAAATTATTTCTAGAATGATTGTTCCTATAGGCGGAGTTACAAGCAATAACTATTTGTCGCCTTGAATGAAGAAAATAAATTACTTTAACTGAGAAAGTAAAACATCGTATAGCTTTGAAACTGAGCGATCGAATATTCTTAGCCCACGCCAAATGAATAACGTAATCAAAAGCAAATAGATGGTCTTTGTCTAACTTTATAAAGTTTTTGGGTTCCGTTAAGGTAATGTTTTCTTAATAATACGAATCTAGGTGCGCCAGACGCACAAAAAATCAATGTCGAAACTCATCTCTCTCCCTCCTTTGAAAAAATTAGACGGTTAATTTCTTATTCCTTAGGATTTCTATGTATAAAATGGCTGAGGTAATTACTAATATATTTCCTTACAATAACATAAGATATTATATACTTACTGCTTATTATATTAATTTTTTACTTAATACCTTGTAGAGACTAGGCAGAAATTCCGTGCTTTCTGGCATTTTTTCTATACTAGGAATCAGGTCTAACACCTCAAATGATAGGACTCTATTAATTTTATCCGTGGTGCTTTACATCTGACTTTTCCAGTTGTAAAAGTTTCAATAATTAAAGTCGAAACTAACTTGAAATAAAACTATTTTGCGGATTTTACCGCGGTTTTTTAATTAATATCTTCTCCCGACGTTTCGAAGGCTTTGCAGCACTTCGTGGTCTTCTTCTTCTTCTCTTAGGTTAATGGCTCCACCGTTACAGCGGTGATTTTGCCAATGTCTTCATGTAGATAGTGGTCCTCAAAAGTAAAAAAGCATAACTTCAGATTGGACTATTTCCTATCAGGATCAAAAAACAAGATCCGGCCTGAAGTGTCCCATGAAAAGTTATACTCAGATTATGAAAATTATTGATATATATCTTTTAAATCTATAAGTTGATAAATTAAGCAGAATAATTATAGCAAGAGCATAATATATTAATAGCAGAAATAAAGGAGTCAAAAATTATTGATGTTCATTTGGATAGGAGGTTTTAACTACAGAGACTATAACGGCCATAGATAAAAATTAAAATAATTCTAAGTTACCGGAACCGGATTTAGTGGAAGGTGACTCATGTTAAATGAAGGCATGTGAAATTGTTTGATAAAAGGACGGGATTAGTGACAAAAGTATTAAATGTTTATTTTCCACACGACGGGAAACATCTAAATTCTTGAAATTGAAAATGACAGAAAGAGGGAATTCTAAGGAACCTATTGAGAGAAAGCTAGATGGATTTATTAGTTAATAAGCATCGATCCGCAAGAGGGAATAGTGAAAAATAGAGGGTAAGTGATATGTTTTTTATACCTCGGAAATCTTAAAGAAACAGGTTATTCTTTTCGATAAATTTGGCCAAATGCTTTACATGATTAGAAAAAACTGTTGTCAACAGAACCTTGACATTCACAGGTCTGGGGAAGTCGGCAGGGAGGACTTCATGCATTGAGTAAGGGACTTTGGGACAATTGAAAAATAGGTGTTCTAAGGAACCTTCATCCAAACCACATTCGCATAGAGAATTGTCTCGGACTCTAATCTTGGCGAGGAATACTGGGGAACAGACGTGACCCAGGCGTAAACGGATAATTGTTGAGGTAATTTTTTTGTTTATCTTTCGGTATTTAAAAAACCATGGCTTTGAGGGGATAGAAGGTTGAATGGAGCCATAGAAAGAACCTTTGGACAATTTTGAAATCTGCCATTGGGTGTTCCAAATAGACTGTAAATCTGTTTTTGTCCTACTTAATAAGTCACGAGCAAAGCATAAATTATAGGATTCTACTCCAGAGGAAATAGCCAAACGAGCACATTGGTCCACAGTTTCATTCCCTGGTATACCTGTGTGACTAGGAATCCATGATAAAACTACTTCTAATCCAGAAGAATGGCAATGAAATAGTTTCTCTTTAATTTTCAGAGATAGGTAGAAAGGATGTTTATGGAAGGAGGCTTTTAGGATGTCTTGCAGAAGACTCTTGGAGTCTGAGAAAATCAAAGATTTGTTGATTCTATGAGCAAGGACAAATTGAATAGCTTCCAGAACGGCCACGGCTTCACCCGAGAAGATGGAAAATTGGGGAGGGCATTTAAAATTCAGAATAATCTTATGTTTGGGGATCCACACAGCAGCTCCAACAGGATTGGTGTCTGAGAGTTTTGAGGCGTCCGTGTAAATAGGGAACCAATCGCTCCATTTTTCAGCTAAGATTTGTTTAAAGTTGTTTGCAGCTTGTGTGTCGTCTTTGTGAATACCAAATTGGAGATTGATATTGGGTTGGAAAATTAAGGCTTGGAAATCAAATGAGAAGAGAAAATGACAATTTGTTTGAAAAATCTGAAGAGAAGAGGAAGTGAATTTTAAAAAACTTTTGACCAGGGGAGGGGCTGTTTTGTGGGCCCAATAAGCGGAGTTGTTAGTTAGGTTTGAAAGGTTGAGGAGTTTGTTATGGAGGGGATGGGATGAACGTTGAAGAGAATTGATGAAAAACCGATCACAGATGTATTGCCTACGTAAGCATAGAGGGGCTTCTAGACACTCAACTTGGAGGGCGTTAATAGGGGAAGATCGCATTGCACCTGTTATGATTCGAAGGCACCTCGATTGTAAGTTATCTAGAGTTTTTAAAGCAATTTTGTTGCAGGGTTCAAGAATGAAACAGCCATAGTCAAAGAGGCTACGAATGATAGCATTATAGAGCAGTTTCTGATTGTAGGGATGGGAACCCCAACGAACCCCAGAAACTGCCCTGATAACATTTATACCTTTTTCGCTCTTTTCTGCTATATGTTTTAAATGAGGAATGCCAGTTAATTTTGAGTCCAAAGTAATACCCAAAAACTTTGCTTGGTTGCAGATGTCAATTGCCTGATTGTTAATATTCAAGGAAATGGGAGGAGGGGACACTTCGTGGTCACGGGGCGGACTGAGGTGTTGGTGGTCCGAAAAGTTAATGTTACAATATCTACCTTCATTTTATAATTATACATTTTTTAAAAATTAGTTGTTAATGACGGTCCGATCTACGCAGAAAGAGCTCACAGTGTCATGAGGTCTGGAAGTTGGTCTTTTGGGGTCCGATTTTATAAGATATATAACGGGATCCCAGGCTTCTGCAAGCTTCCAACCATCTTCTCTATTAAAATTTGGATGTTTTTTAATTTCAATAGCCTCACGAAACATCCTAGGTAGAAATCGGTGTTCTTTGGCAAGTATTTGTGGTTTGTCAAATCTAAGGTAATTCTTGGAGCCTTGTTCTGAATGTTTAGCAACTGCAGACTTCGTAGAGCGTCGGTGTTTCACGTCAGCTATATGTTATTTTACGCGGGTGATGTTATATCGTGTTGTAATTATTTGTATAACATTTTGTTACATTAAGTTGTATAATATCACTAACAATTTATAACTTTTGTTACAATTTGTTAAAAAAGTCAGGCAACAAATGTTACGCAACAAATTCGAAAGTTATATAACTGCTGTGTGGGAGCACCTTAATGCAAAATGTTAATCATATTTTGCATTCAAACCTAAGTTTGCCCATGCGCTTTTATCCGATAACCAGAAGTCCGTCAAAATCAATACAACACAATAGTAATTTAATTGTCGACGGTTAATACCACAAACATTTACGATAATTTATTTGAAAAACTACCCTACGCTATTATTCATCTGTTTTAATCTGTCCAGACGAATCTGAACTCAATGCGGGGTGGATAAAGTTGGATGTTGTATCCCGAGGGGTTAAGAGTTTATATCGAAGGGTCTCAGTTGACTAAGGTTTTGTGGCCCCCGTTGTGTGCTAGGGGCCGGTGACAGAAGTTGCCCGATTAATTACGTATTTTGCCCCTTCATTATATTGAATGCGAGTACAAATTGCAGAATATAACTGTTTAACTAAACTGTATAATTTGGAGATTTAGCCCGAGTTGCTTCATTCTTCATATTACACTGGACGAGCGCGCAGCACCTTCGCCTCGATATGAATTCGCTTGCAATCCGTCAGTGTGATAAGATCCTTAACTTTACTTAACCACGGATGGAACAACTCGGCTTTTTTGTGATTAACGACAACTTGGTAGAGTTATGTTTAGTTTTCTGCTTTCTATAAACCATTGAATAGTTTCACGAAATATCGATGTGGTTACTTTGCATGCTCGTCGCAATGGTCGGAATTGAAAGTAATATATCAATACAGATAGGAAATTCTTTATCTTCCAGTATTGCAAACCGATGCATGAAAGACTGTTAACTTATCTTAAGAGAAGACTGACTAAAATAGTGATGATATACTAGAAATAATATATAAAGTAAAATATTATGTTTTCTCATCTAAAACATACAATAACATCTCCAATGCAATTCAGATTATAATTAGTACTGTAAAGGTCGAAAGTTATTCAACAGAGTTATCAAAACATCAAGCGTTCTTAAGATCTCCAGCCAACAGTTGTTTGGAAGATGCATTTGCTTTGTTAAATGTAGACAATGTAAGCAACGTTCATATCAGCTAAAGACAGGTTCTACAGTTTAATACATGTGATAATTTACTAAGAACAACAGTTTGTTTCAGTAACCTTTTATTGATTCTGTTAGGTCAAATCAGTTTTGTTTTAGTCTTGCCTTGTTTTTGAACTTTTGTAAACTAATAATTTAACCAACCATGTATATTTTGGTATATATCTATTTTATTAATATTACAATATAAATATATGGACTGCCTTAGTGGTGTAGTGGTGATGGGTTTTTTATCTCTTTCTGCCCGGCAATAGGAGCCTATTGCCGGGCGAGCGCCCTTTATCACTTAATGGGTGATGGGTCTAAGTACACAGGGCGAAGAGTGGGTGTACTGGTTGCGCCTCTGCTTACCCCTTCAGGGATAAGAGGTGTGAGTGTTTACATGTATAAATATTTAATTTTCAGTTCTGTTCTGTACCAATAAAATATTAGCGTCATTCATCGAATACCTATTTAGATATATAATTATTGAGAACCGACATTTGCTTGTTACACTATATATCAAATTGTTAATCTCGTGACAGAATAATCACCTTTCACCTACTTTAAGAGGACAATAAATGTGAAGTTAAGTTGATCTTCGACACGCGAGTGATTTTAAAATGGCCGGCCATTAGGCAGCCTCACAGTACGATTGCAGAGAGTTGCCTAATCTGGGACGCGCGATCAGCCACTATTCTTTGTAACTGTCAATGTGTAATTTTGGGAAGGTGTTGTGGAGGAGGGTTTCATTCTGCCATAATATTACGAAAATAATTAGGCATTCAAAATGATGGATTCTTTCTGTTCCTACGTTGTTAAAAATAAAGCAATAATAAAAAAAGCTTGCATAGTAGTATTTTGATTTCTTAACTGGTAACAAGTATTCCAAATTCAAATCAATGAAGACAGGACTAATTTAGCTAGTATAATAATAATCAACACTGAATCTTTTTTAATCCTCATGATAATCAACTTGTAGTGAGTAAACCATTATTGTTTTATTTATATAATTCCGAACACGTACGCAGTGTTTTGACTGAGCTGTCGAGAGTCCTTGGCGATAAATTATTCCTCAACGGAAACTTTAATGTTTGAGTTACAGTAATCATAGGCAAATCCCTTTTACAAATCGAAATGGGATACGATTTCTGTTGCCAAACGGCAGACTTTGATTCATCTGAAGTTGGTTATGAAATTAATTGAGGGAGTGGGAACCATTACAGAACTAATTGGTGATATTTAATTGAATATTTGTATGAAATTAAACTGATGCGATATTATCGTTGTTTATTGAGGTTGTGTAATTTTTAAGTTATGCGATTTATTACAATGGTAATTAAAATATAAATATAATAAAATGATTACACAGACTGTCTTAATGTAGAGAGTAAACATAGTTTATTTTGGTATAAATTTTATTGGAATGTAACATGAAATGAAATGTTTACGTCATATTACTTATACTGCAATTGTCTTGAGGAAAATTTAATGCTATTTAACTGTTTATAGTATTAAAATATTTTTCACGATACATAATATTCTACATTATACCGATTGTTAATTTAAAGTCAATTAAAGCTGTATACTATACTATTCAAAATTAATATAATTTTAACCCACATTCAACACAAAATTCAAAATGCATTTCAGTTGAACATAACCGTTAAAACATAATTTAATCTACATAGACATAAGACAGATTTAGCAGTATCTTTTATTACTTTTGTGCGTTATTTTAACAAATAAACATGGTATTACCAACAAGTCTAGGATTACTCATATGGAGTAATTATTGCGAAATACTTTAGCTAAGTACTGACATATAGCTTTACTTCTTAATCTTACTGACCACATGTAAGGCAAACAGTTTGCCATTTCATTAAAGTTTTCTGTATGGCACAGGCAAGCGCCAATATGTCTACAGCGTGACTATATTATCATTTAGATTATAGATTTCAATATTCCTTCATATTAATCAAATTTGAAACTAAATTTCATAAATTTTAATCAATATAACTTTATTAAATACACACTTTACGGTACAGACCTAAATTAATAATGTTATGACTCAGCATTCTTTTGTCACTTTTTTCTTACGTCGAATGATTTGAAAGCGATAGACACGAAATATTAACTTTAACCGATAATTATTACATTTATTATTATGGTCCTTTATACAAATATCAAAATAACTAAGTTTAACCGAGTCCCATGTGAACCAGTGCAGAGGTAACTGAGTTAGCAAACTCTTAGATGCATATGGCGGATTGTGGCTAAATTTATTTAAGGTTTCAACAACCACCATGTAGTTGATTATTCGTGTTAGTAAATAATAATATAGTTTTTGATTATTATTTCCTACTTTGTAACCGAGCGCGCATTGCGATTGAACCGAATCATAAAGATAACGTATATTTCTAGATAGCAGCGTATATTTTGTTTATTTTATGCCGGCCACTTTAATGTGGGGCTTGTGTTGAAGAAAAAAATTGCCTGTCGTCAATCCCTTCCAATACAGTTTAGAACCGAAATAAATATTCCATGTAAAAAACAATATATCTATGTTTATGTGTATCTGGTTAGTTAGTCGATATTTTGCACCCATAGACATTGGCCGCCGTGAATATCCGTCACAGTGGCTCGAATCGCGTAAATCTGGGATTAGCCGGTATTTATCCGGTAAATCGGGCTGGAATGATTCTGACGATAGGCGACAAATGTCTCTCGAGTACTCTTGACATCATATTTCGAATGCAGTTAATATCGATTTATTTATTTATCGATTTATTTTCGCCTGTGTGAAACTCTATCACCAATAAAACAATCACTGCGAATACTTTTCTCAGATAGAAACAGTAGCCTATGTGTTAAATATTTTTCCAGGATATGTTTTATCTGTGTGCCAAATTTCATCCAAATTCATTTAGCAGTTTCGGAATTTACTTCTTCTTCACAAACTTTCGCTTTTATATCTAATAGCAATAAGATAGAAATATCTAGAAAATGTTCTGACGGACGTATAACCGCGCTTGTTCCTTGGCCAAAATCGATCCGTTACAAAAAATGCCCTCACTCATATTAGGGTCAATAAGTGAGAGAGTGGGCTACCAGACAATTTATATGAACTATAGAGGTATATAATACATTTTTGTGATAACAAATTGTAAGTAATAATCTTGTATAATGAACTAACTGTGCTGTATGACGCTTGTATTTGTGGTTAGCTTTATGTAATAGCTTTAATACCGACAACACATCTTGAGTATCGTTCATTTTTATACATTCACTACTAAAAAACATAACCAAATCTCCGAGGTATAGTAAAAAAACTTATAATGTCTTTATTTCTTATAAAAAAAGATATATTACCACAATTTCATACAGAAACAAAATAATACAACATTAACTTACGATAGAGTCGTAGTTAAGTTGTGCGGTTTTTTGTAGCGCGTTATCACCCGTTGATAAGATATCGACCACCTCCTCCCGCATTTAAACAGCGATAAAGGCTGGCAACTGGCCGATGTACCGATCACATAACACCGTGCCCAATTATTTAATTACATACACACAACTGCAAAGAGAAACGTTGGTAACATTTTGCCATTTAAGCGTTACGTAACGCAAGTTGTCATACAATGTAGGTATTTTTTTAAAAATCGAATATGTTTGTGGATGTAAATATTAATGAATTTTCGTGTGTTTCCATTTCACGTAATATATTATATCTACATTTCAAATTGAAATGATTACTTATTTACCTATAAAAGCGCGACAAATTATTCACTGACAAGATTGCAAACTAATTGCCAGTTATGATAGCCAACTAGGAAACTTGCGGTTTTGTAGTACATGTTAAGTTCAACTTATAATTATCACTTTATAATTATAATTAATGTAGTAAATGTGAATTTCTAGCAAATTCATAAGAGTCAATAACGTCTTTCATTTTAGATTATCGAACGGTCTTAAAGGAGATGTCCGCTTTTTGTATGGGTGCTGGTCCTCAAAATCTAACCAGGCTCAAACTTTAGGGATATTAAAGGGGTAAAATATGGATCTTGGATCCATTCAAAAAATATTTTTAGGCCCTTCCATTTATAACTAACTTTATTAAAAACGTTCATAATTAGTGTAGCTTTAAAGCAAAATAAAATTACACAAATCTCAAAATCGGAGGTCTATAAAATAACGATTTTTGTAAAAAGCTAGTTTTTAGAAGCTCTATGGAAATAGATATAAGCTGTCTTGGTTAGAATTTTAGGCCCGTTTTTGGACATGTCCTTTTTATCACATTACTGGCCCCATGGCAAATAAGAAATTGCATTTTCAAATTTCGAACGGAATCGTCGAAGTACATTTCACGCTCGCATTGTGCAGTCAGTCATTAAACTCGGCTGGCCGGTGGCGGTAGATATGTACGCGTAACGGTGTCGGAGCACGCGGGCCGGTCGCTTGCACCAGACTCGCGCGTGCACTCTTTCAACTGAACTTGACCGTATCAGGTACTCATATAGTTTCTTGTAAATTGGCGAATCTGGAATCCGAGTGACCCACTGTCGTTCGGGATTTATTTTATAATTACTGGATTAATGTTTAGTCAGTTGATAATGTAACTTGAAGATTTATAATAGAGCCTAAATATAATAGCATACTTTCTGAGTAAACCTAAATCATGCATAGAATCTTATCGAACCATAAAACGCTCACAAATACCAGTGAGCATAATGAAAAATCAATAGTTCCGATGTAGAGCCATATCTTGACACTCCTGTACCCACACGCTGTTTCGATCCAGCATCTAGATGGCACAAGGTCATATCTTATTCAGTTTGTAACAATTCCATTATTAAAGCCTTCAACTGTCAGGTCTTAGCTCAAGGTCGGGACAGTAACGCCCACAGCCCCACAGTCGCCAACGCCTGTTTTCATTGAGTCTATAATTCAGACAAGTAAATTTCCGATGCAACGGAAGCTATGTTTATTCTGTTTCCTGAACTCACCGCGGTTATCGGTGAATAAATATTTTAAAATGAATTTCGCATCTGCGACAACTAGGCTATACGGATATAAAAAAATTATGCGCACGCTAGATTCTTGTTTATAGAGTAAATATCAAAGTTTTACGTAATCTTACGTGTTGAGAAGGTTTGGATCCTTTTGCATTTCATAATAACTGTCTTTTTAGGTTGATCGACTATACTATAATTTCTTAACTAATTATAAAAGTTATATTCAAATAAAGAATCGGGTTCGAAGGACCAAGTCAATATCCCGAGTTTCTACAAAAGAAGTTTAATCAAATCTTATCAATAAATTAAACAAACAATATTGTTTTCTGTCAATCCATATTGTTTTTTTCACGTCGGGAGCAACGTCACCAGCAAGGCTCTTGACCCTTTAAATTCTTATCGTTTGTAGAAAACTAATCGAAATACGCACGCGTTTTAAGCTGTGTCGCTCGAATTAATCTTATCTGTGGTCACGTGGTGCCGAAACATAACCGATTTTCTCATTGTTAATATTTGTGTGCATGCTTTCAGAGATATGCTTGTCCAAAATATTGTTATAGAATATAGTACAAAATGTATGTTATGTTCTGAATCTTACATTTACAAAGTTTTGTTCACTTCAGCTTGTCTGTTTCTAGCAAGTTGCCGATGATACGATGATAGTCCATATTTTTAAATTTAGAATTCGGTGTAATAGCTATCTATTAATCAGCAAATTACCTACATAATATTTATTTTGTCTATGGATCTAAAGTTCTGTGACATCTAATTATGACATTCTGCGAAGCAATAAAGAAAAAAATAATTATTACATTCTTTTTTCGAACATTTCAGGTAATGTTCCAAGCAATACGGCCAGCATGTTGCGGCGCCGTGTTCACATTGTACGCGACCGTGATCTTCCGCCATCAGTTATTGTGGTTATAGGTTAGTCCGTTATTCATAAGTTGCGCTTGCCGTGAGGTCGGCTATTGATAAACATTGATGCTTGCGGATAGAAATTTTGTTACTTAAAAAAGGATTTATATTTTTTTTTTCATGATTAATGTGATTATGATATTAACGGGAAAATGCAATTGAATGTATGGCGATAAAGTACGTCAAATTGTTTCTCGCCTCGCTGATCTTTCTAGTAAAGCCCTAGTCTAGTGAGGTCTTGGTTCGTTTTTTCAGTTTGGGCACCCAAAAATGTAATTCCATCATCGATGTCCTTAGTAGCCTGTTTGTTAAGTTCTTAGAATTAGCCTGGGGCATATTAAATGTATTAAACAAACTGAGTTTTGAAGTCATTATATAGGTTTGTCATATCATATTGACACCGACTGTAAAATTGAGATATAATACTGTACAGGTAGTATATGACCAAGTTACAATAAAAACAAACACAGATTCAGAGGCGCGTCGAGTTCCAGACATAATAATCACGATAAGCGTTAATATCTACGATAAAATTAATTTACAAATTACCTATAATATAAATACTCATGTCTTTTACTAATGATAATAATATGAAATACTTGTACACTTGGTCATGGCCAAACGTCGATCTATGGCGTTGCAGTCTTCGGAGGACGCTGAAGCATATCGGCAGCTCAACAGACAAATAGGGAAGTCCTTGTGACATGAAGTCCGTGCTTATAATACGGTAAGCATTACTGAGACGATCGAGCAGAACAAAGGCTCCAAAGTGTTCGCAAAGGACCTGTCTGTTGGGCAAAGCCAAATGTCAAAGATGAAGACGGAAGACGGCAACGTAGTGTCGACGAATGCAGATATTGGGGGAGATCGAGAGGTTCTACGGACAGCTTTACACCTCAGTTGCCAAACCCGCCACCAGTTCGGCCGGATATCCGAGAGCCAAGCTGGTCCGACACTATAGTGAAGACATCCCGGACATCAGCCTGAGCGAGATTAGGATGGCCCTTGGACAGGTCAAAAACAACAAGGCGGCGGGTGAGGACGGAATCACTGCAGAGCTTCCGAAAGCGGGCGGTACGCCGATACTAAAAGTCCTTCAGAGGCTCTTTCAATCCGTTCTGCTCGAGGGTGCAACGCCTGAAGCATGGAGCAGGAGTGTGGTGGTACTGTTCTTCAAGAAAGGTGATAACGCTCTATTGAAGAATTATAGGCCCATCTCACTCCTGAGCCATATTTATAAACTGTTTTCGAGGGTTATCACGAATCGTCTCGAGCTCAGGCTAGATGACTTTCAGCCCCCCGAACAAGCCGGATTCCGGAAAGGCTATAGTACCATAGACCACATTCATACGCTGCGGCAGGAAATACAAAAAACTGAGGAATATAACTTGCCACTTTGCTTAGCGTTTGTGGACTATGAGCAGGCTTTTGATTCGATCGAGACCTGGGCTGTGCTGCAGTCCCTCAAGCGGTGCCACATAGACTATCGGTACATTGAAGTGCTGAGACGCTTGTACAATAACGCTACCATGTCGGTCCGAGTACAAAAACAGAGCACGAAGGCTATTTCACTACACAGAGGCGTGAGACAGGGAGATGTTATTAACTGTTCACTGCCGCGCTGGAAGATACCTTCAAGCTCTTGGATTGGAAAGGATTTGGCATCAACATTAATGGCAAGTACATGACTCACCTTCGATTTGCCGACGACATTGTTGTCTTGGCAGAATCGCTGGAGGACCTTAGCACTATGCTCAATGACCTTAACCAAGTTTCTCAACTGGTGGGCCTTAAAATGAACATGGACAATACCAAAATCTTGTCTAATGTTCATGTTGCGCACATGCCAATTACTGTTGGGAACTCATCTCTCGAAGTTGTCGACGAATATGTCTATCTAGGGCAAGTCGTCCAGTTAGGCAGGTCCAACTTTGAGAGAGAGGTCAATCGTGGAATCCAGCTTGGTTGGGCAGCGTTCGAGAAACGAGGCAAGGTCTTCTCGTCCAAAATACCGCAGTGCCTAAAGACAAAAGTCTTTAACCAATGTGTGTTACCAGTGATGACATACGGCTCTGAAACGTGGCCTCTCACTATGGGCCGCCTAAGACGGCTCACTGTCACTCAGCAAGCTATGGAGAGGGCAATGCTCGGCGTTTCTCTACGCGATCAAATCAGAAATGAAGAGATCCTTAGAAGAACGAAAGTCGCCGACATAGCCCAGCGGATTAGCAAGCTAAAGTGGTAGTGGGCAGGGCACATAGCTCGTAGAACTGACAACAGATGGGGTAGAAAAGTTCTCGAGTGGAGGCCACGTACTGGCAAGCGCAACGCGGGACGTCCTCCTACAAGGTGGACGCACGACCTTGTGAAGGTCGCAGTAACCCGCTGGATGCAGGCCGCTTCTGACAGGTTGGCCTGGAAATCTTTGGGGGAGGCCTATGTTCAGCAGTGGACTTCTAAAGGCTGAAGAAGAAGAAGAAGTACACTAGGTATATAATAAAATTATGTAAGACAAGAATAACAAAGTTATCATTTACGATTCAACAGTTCAAGGTAAAGCTATCAAAATAAAACGTGAGATTTTCAATAGACGTCCAAAACAACCAAAATCAAATTCTATATTCAAACTTCACAGTTACATGAATACAGAGTACCTACGTATGCTTGTCACTGTATTAAATATTCGAATTTCGAAACTGGTGATATCAATAGTCTAAAACAACATGTTTAATTTAGACGACAAAAACTAAGAACAAAATATCATTTCTAAATTCAAATTTACTGCTCATAGACTATAGACACGTCCTTATCAATGTTTTAAATATCGAAACTAGTGATATCAATTGTCCTTCACTCGGTGTAACGTAGAGTGAAGACGATTGCGAACAAATATGTGTAAACAGTAAACACATAATATTTACATTACGTTTGAACGCTCTGCGAACATTCTTTATTCTATACGAGTATTCTTATTGGATATCTAACGGGAATCGTTTACTACCAGAGGTATATCGTTTCGAGTATAGGAATGGACTATAAGAGTGCAAGAGTATCCATATGGACGTTATTAGCAAAGTGTTAAAGCGTGAAATATTTTTGGTATTAAAAAAATAAAACTGAAATGAGCGAACTACAAGCAAAATTCCGCCATTTTTGAAATAATATAACAAGCTACTACACTTGATCAAACGTTAATTATCTGCACGTTGCCAGTAGTAACATTTTCAAAGCAAATTTTGCTACTGGCTAGTAACCAACACGAGGAAATGTGTTTTAAAAACGTTAGTTATAAAAACTAACCTGTTTGTACCATTTAAAGACCATTTAAACTACAAAACATCTTGACCTGTCCAATAACGGAACCGTCCTTCAAACGGATGTATTGAAATTACCCGAGCAGCTCCGATGCGTACGAAGCCGACCAATCTGTATTCAACATGTGACACCTTCGTATACAAAAGATGCAACTTTGCACTTTGAAATTTTGACGAGACTCAAGTTACAGATTCCCAGTGTTACGTTGTCCAGATGGCGTTATAATATTTCGTGCCTGATGAGGCTTCAATGTGGGACGTTGATTAGCTCGCGAGAATCTAGCTCATAAATGAGTCCGTTAATTTGCATTATGAGCGAACATTTCAATTAGGCCACGTAATTGGGGTTTGATGAATGTTTTTACATTTGAAGGTTGTAGTGCAATTTGCTAAATTTAATTTGCCCTATAAAAAAATTACGTACTTGTATTTTTTTTATTATGAGGTTCTTTATTTTATGTTTCACTAGCATTGCGCGCGGCTCCGCCCGCGTGGAAAAGATTTTCCGGGATAAAAATTAGCCTATAGCACTCAGGAGTAATGTAGCTTCCTATTAGTGAAAGAATTTTCAAAATTGGTCCAGTAGTTCCTGAGATTAGCGCGTTCAAACAAACAAACTCTTCAGCTTTATATATTAGTATAGATAAGATGTAAACGTTTCTCATAAAGTTGTATCAGTACGTATTATTAAATAAACATCACGAGACGGTAAAGCTGCATGTCTGTCTCAGTATATTATAAAACCGAAATGTTACACAGTACAATCCTAAAAATTACATTAACAAGATGATTTTTGCGACAAATAAAATTAGTAACAAACTTATTAATTTAATATTTCGGGTTTTTAAGCGTGGCGTATATTCCGAAAACAGGGCTATTATAGAAGTGATTCAATTAATTACCACTGAGCTGAACCAAGTACATGATAAACTAAATAAATAGCCGATATCGAACAGTTTTCAATTCGATTCATTAACTTTCATTTCTGACACAGTATTGAAAGTAGGATGTAATTTAGTGTAACAAAATAATTTCGATGTGTTTTCCTTTTGGACTGCATTCATGATGATATTACATGCCAAAGCGTAGAGAATGGATACCAAAATTGGTGCAATCAAATTTGACATTGAGGAAAAGGTAATTAATTGTTTTATTAAGTAACCTTCTAATTCATCATTGGCGCTTAGAGCTTTATATAGCATGTAGACAGACGATCAGATGACCGATTATCCTTTTTAGATAAGTACATTGATGGACAAATTTCATCTCCTTTTTTAAGCTATTGCATAGCTTCTATCGCGGGCCTTGAGCGTGGAGACCGAATCCAGAAATTCCGTAACGAAAATAACCAGACATCTTTTTTATCTTACTAATATGAACCTTAAATACAATGCGTAGAAGCTATAATTCTTGAAACGAGTATATTTTTATTTATTTTATTTATTAAAGTCATTAAAACCATTTCTTACTAATCTAATATGAACCTTAAATACATTGCGTAGAAGCTATTTCCCCAGCGTTGGCACGGCACGAGTACAAAAGAATCGAACGTAACATTCTTTTTTCAAATTTTGATTTATTCTACTTTGGTTGTGATGACCATTGCATTTCTGACATTTATCAATAACAAGACTAAACGTGCGTTGCTCGCGTTTAAAATCTACTTTATGTGTAAGCGTAAGATCGAATTTGTGTTTAGTCAATCAAAATTTGTGATAAAAAATGCTATGCAATAGCTTTACCGCGGCAGTCTCCGAGTGCCACACGTATTTTTTTTTCTATGTGAAAATGATACTATACGTTATTTAATGGATATAAGCTAAGGAGATATTAAAGGCAGTAACAATACCGTCACGGCTCAAGTGAAAATGGATGTAATAAAAACTACAAATGTAACTATTATGATTATTGATGCTAATAAAGCTATTGACCGCAGAGGATTTAGAATAGAAGATCTCTTTAGAGAAGCTATCTATAGCGCTAGACATACAATTGTTAAATGTATCAAAATTATAAATAATGATTCAAAAATCAGGATAATCGTGACTAAAACATGTCCGTATACACAATTTAATAAAACATAGGACATGAACTTTATCTATTGCTCAGGCGCTATCTATAATGTGTATTATATCAATATGGCTGATATCAATTTAATGAACGATAACAGCATAATATGCAGTTACATCTAATTTAGCAAATCTTGGAACCATTAAGCAAATACTTTTAGAGCCGTCCATTTATAACAAAAATTTTGAAACGTTCATATTAAGGCGCTATGCCTAGTCAAAAGAGGCTTAATTGAACAGTTTTTTAGCCAAATCAGTAAATTTTAGAGCAGCCAAAAAAATATATGTTAATCTTGGTCATATTTATGAGGGAACCTCTGAATTCAAAACACGTTTTCGTTAAATTTTCTCGATAGAAAAAAATCATAAAGTTACCATTAATATTGAAATTGTAGCAATTATAACTCTATTATTTATAAACAAATCTTGATAAAATTAATAACAGTGGTGTATTTTATAATAATAAAGGGAACTGTTGTTTTTATTTTTCGATTGAAATACAATATTTGTAAAGATTCATAAATTATCAAATAACTCGAACGAGTTGAATCAAACAAAGCGTCATGGCGGCGTTCGTGAGCTTCTCTTTCATTATTTTCTACGCGGAGTGACAGTGACCGCTGAGGCGCGCTGCTTGATGGACCTATGTCATTTTGTTCCGCATGCCGCTGAGACATCATTTTCGTATTTCGCATTTCTATTTGTTGTTGAAAGCTGTTTATATTTTATATTGTTATTAGTTTTTTTCCTAGGTTAGGTTATTTTTGTTCGGTTGCGGTCCTAGGGATAAGTTGCGTAAATAAATATTTCGTTTTTCTAAATTGTGCTGTAAGGTGACATTATAAACATATGGGCAGCAAAAAAAATAAACGGAGGGCAATAAAGAGATCTTATTCTATGAAACAAAAACACTTGTTGGAAGTTGTAAAGTAAGTACCTACCTTGTTGTGTAAACCTAATTTAGTTTGTATAAATTATTTATAGATAGATAACTTTGTCATTAAAGTCCATAGTTCAATTGGTCTAAAGGTCTTGTGCAACAGAATTGTTTACGCATGAGTGATATACCCGAGTTCAAAACCTGCTACACATCTTTATACTTATTGATGATTTTCTTATTTGATTTTTTTAAATAATTATTATTTTACTTTTGTCGATTTTTTTTATTTACGTAAATCTATTGTTTTTTATTTTTTGTTATAGTAAAAAGAAACGGTATGCGTGCAATCCAGATGAACCTTCGGATAAAACTTTTCATGAGTAAGCATATACATGGTGTTACGGAATATTATGGTAATTATTATTGAGAAAGAAGGTTTTACTACGGCTCCAACACTAAAATCGCGATACAAAATCGGCGTCTCTTTTTTTCACGAAGAAAGTGATCTACGATTACGGCGTCCTGGAACGTCCTGGCACTAGCTGTGACCAGTGTGTCATCGGCGTATCTGATAGATTCTAAAAAAGGCTTAATTAAAAAAAAAGCTTTTTTTATTGCCATTTGCAAATTACTCAAAATGACCAATTGTTGAAATTTCTCGTTTTCTCAAAAAAATCACATGAAATAAAAATGTATGATATAATCATGTATTTCAATTTAAAAACTTATTAGTTTAAATTTTAGATTACAAAAGAACTCTGAACACGAATACCCTGGGACATTACTTTCAATTGCAACAGCTGAAACTTCAGGAGCCAATCAAAAATCTAATTATGATGAGTAAGTATCAACAGATGGGCGAAGGTCGTCACACAATGGGAGCTGACGGATAGCCGCGATATGCCGCGATCGACTCTCCCAAAGAGGTGGCGAACTTCGCAACTTCCAGCCCAATTTCTCTGAATCAATAATACTTATTGTAGATAGCTGTCCACATGGGCGTATAAAGGTGGGGTGTGGGGGGTTAACCCAACGCAAAAACACCACTGACACTGCGTAAAATTAAACCTTTTAAAATTTTGGTGACGTGGGGGGGGGGGGGGGGATTATATACGTGAAATTT
The DNA here is from genome assembly GCA_947568825.1 of Sphinx pinastri. Classification (NCBI taxonomy): domain Eukaryota; kingdom Metazoa; phylum Arthropoda; class Insecta; order Lepidoptera; family Sphingidae; genus Sphinx; species Sphinx pinastri. The sequence goes on from OX387630.1 coordinate 12,084,181, forward strand.
TGGCACAAGAACCCGCGCTACGCCATTTACATTTTAGTATCCTCGAACCCCCCCTATGTGAAAGCTATAGCTACGCCCGTGGCTGTCCACCCACTTGTATGTCCGTGTATTGTATTCGTACACACCGCGTAATTGCCATGATTTGGAATTATTTTGTTGTTGTATGTTTATAATAAAACTAGTATCGCTCGCGGCTCCGCCCACGTGAAAATGTTTTTCCGGGATAAAAATATTTTCCCGGGATAAAAATAGCCTATAGCACTCAGGAGTAATGTAGCTTCCTATTAGTGAAAGAATTTTCAAAATCGGTCCAGTAGTTCCTGAGATTAGCGCGTTCAAACAAACAAACAAACTCTTCAGCTTTATATATTAGTATAGATAAATAACACTTTTTTTTTTATTTATTACAGAGAAATCAATGACGATGTGCTATTTGTTGAACCGTCAAACAAAGAAGATAATACATACCCAGTTCATGGTCGAAGAGTCGTTGATATAATGCATTTCATCCAGCAGCTGCAAACTATATCCGGCCATATTTCTTTATTCCATTGTAATTTCTCACAAATGTCCCTTATAGGAATCATCATTAGTAGTCACAACAAGTGACGACAAAAAAAAAACCTTCCTTGTTGTAGTAGAAGCCTAAATTTTCAAGAATTGTGACAAGTAATTTTTCTTTCTTCAATTTATATACTTACTAACGGCCTACCCTGGTAGCAAAGCATCATCACTACATAGTATAAAACAAACTCGCTTCCCGTCTGTCTGTCCCTATGTATGCTTAGATCTTTAAAACTACGCAACGGATTCTGAAGCAGTTTTTTTTAATAAATAGATTGATTCAAGAGGAAGGTTTATATGTATAATACATGCATAATATCGTAGAAAATTATAAGTAACTTTTTTAAAAATGTCATTTGCTCGCGGTTTTACTCGCGAGAAACGATTTTCCGGGATAAAAGTACCGGTTTATATTTTTCCGGGACAAGAAGTAGCCTAGTTTATTCCCAGGACCTTAAACCATCTCCCCACCAAATTTCATCGAAATCGGTTCAGTGGATTGGCCGTGACGGCCCCACTCGCAAGAAAAAAAATCCGGGATATAATTCCCGGTTGAGGTTTTTCCTGGATAAAAGTAGCCTTTGTCTTCCTCTGGATCTCAAACTATCTCCATACTTCTTTTCTTGCGGTTCGAAATCGGTCTAGTAGTTTTTGAGTTTATTCGTTACAAACTTACAAAAATACAAATCTTTCCTCTTTGTAATATTAGTATAGATTTAGATTTAGCTCAGTAGGTATGCGTAAATACATCAGTATCCTTTCTGTTCATACATCTATCGATCACTTTTTTATTGGTCACTACAATGACCTCCTTTGGTAGTATGTATTAATACACTCTTTTGAAACACACTGTATATTATTTTTCTCCGGAATCAACCGCCAAGCTTGGTTGACATTTTTATTATTTTGGTCTTTATTCTGAAGAAAAATATATCTATTAAAAATATATATAATTAGGAATAAAATGACTCGTTTTTATAAATTTTCACAATTATGACAATTTTCCGTTTTGAGAATAGGCTATTTCTAGAATTGAGAATTTTACATCTAAGCGAGTTGTTACAAAATTTCTCGATAACCTTTTCTAGAAAATAAAAATATAAAAATAGGTAAATAAATATAGGTAATTATCGGTATAATAAAATAAATAAGATAAATAAAAAATAAAAAAGTATGTGAGACTCGATCCTAGTGGCTGTCGCATAAGCGCGATTTGAAGACGATCCGCAGCGCACTGCGCCAAACGGTCATTAATTTAGGAATGCGAAATTATGTTTCTAGACTAAAATGCCCGTCGCGTGTCTGTCAAATGCGCGCGGTGTACCTACAATAGACGGTCCCCCGCAATCTCCCACTTCATCTGCTTCACCCCCTCAAATACATGAAAGTCGTCTATTCACAGCGCCTTAAGTGTAGTTTTTAAGCAAAATAAAATTACATAAATTTCAAAATCGGAGTACTTTAAAATTATACGATTTATTGCAAAGGCCTAATTTTTGGGAGAACTATCCAAATATATATAAAGTATCTTGGTTAGAATTTTTAGCCCGTTTTTGGACATGTCCTTTTGACTCGTAATGACAGTCTTACACTCACTTTCTTTAACGGATCAACATTTGGCACGCTTGCTCTAAGTCTAAAACCCGCTGTAACTAAAGTAGGTCAAGCTGAGTTCTTGGTTTTTTTAGCTTGTACATGATTGAGTTGATCTTGATATACTATATTTTTTGTGAATTCGTTTTCATGCAGTGGATTCGCCTTTGCATTTGAACTTAACGGTTGTTCTAGGAATTGGGTATTCAAAATATTGTTATTGGTTATTTTTTATTTGATGTTCAGTTTGTAAGTATAATTTATGAACTTAATCCTTTGTTGGTTCTAATCAATATTCGACCTTATCACCTCAACCTAACGACAAACCCACTCTTCGACCATTAATCAAAGCAGACGGGGAAATTACTGATATTGAGGCATCCAATCACAATAGTTACTATAATAAAAACAATATAATCAAAGAATACAATGTTTGTGCAGAAATTGCACAGATGTTACCCACGCTTGAACGCACTGCGTTGGAGAAAGTTCTGCTGTGGCTATGATAGCCGATGTGGCAAGGGCCACTTTTACCTTCGATGTCGTACAAAATAAACAGGGGCACAAAAGAAAAATGAAAGATATTTCGAAAATTAACAGCATTATAACATAATAACGAAGAAGATCAAAAAAAAATGTGCTAGAATGAAGTTACTAAGGAATAGATATTATCACTAAAATCATGCGTTATCTACAGTGAAATACTTAGTAGCTTTTGAATTAGGCCAGCCCTAAATTCTTAGCATAATTTAAGGGGACTAGTAAATGATCTGTAGGATTGGGCTTTAGGACAGATACTAAGACCGGGTTTTTTCAACTGTAGTTATGTTTTTGTCAGGGTCTTATTAAGCTGGACGCGCTCGCAGCACCTGGAGCACTCGAAGCTCTGACAAAAAGATAACCACAGTTGAAAAAATGGGCCTAAGCTGTTACAAATTAAAGTAGATCATATCTACGGGTGACAAACATCACGAAATACACTAGTGACCATTAAAAGACTTAATATAATTTTTCACTTTGAGAAGTCCTTTATTTATTATTTGAAACATCAAACCTAGTTGGTATAACATAATATGTATTATTATAAAAAGCAAGGAGTATCTGACCTTTGGGAATTAATTAAGAAATACTTATAGTACCTATGTTACGATAGTTTTTTTGTTTAGTCCCATGACCCATCCGAGTCGACACTGATAGGTAAAAACTGCAATTAAAATGTAATTTTCAAATCCTTTTGTTAAACCTTACTGTTTTCCTATGCGTTTTTGATTATTCCGCGAAATTTAGAATTTAAATATTACTGACCCAATAATGTAATAACATATAAATAATATTTACTAAAATAATGTATGGAAATAAATAGTAATAGCCTAGTTGAATCCAGAGAATCTAGAATCCCGGGATAAATGAATCATAGATAAATAATGTAAATAAATCATGACAAGAAAAAAGGTTACATCGCAAGCAAATATATTATTACATTCATTCACGGATGTCAAAACCACATTTATTAAATTACTAGTTTAACGAATAGTGACCTTCCAGATCATTTGACGAGTTTTACCCTTTCAATTATGTTAAAACAAAGTATACTATACAATTCTAACATAAAATCTGCAATATAAACCATTATGTGGGTAATGGACAGTCCCTTTGGCAGGCGGCCATGTTTGCGCGCGAAAATCGAGACTGCGTACAACGTTTAAATTATCGTGGTGTTTATTTAAAAATCACCTCGCACTAATTAAGATTTTTATACATTGCAATGTTTAAAATTGATCATTTTAACGATAATAATATGTTTTTTTATAATTTATAAGTTTAATCTGTATACTGTATTGGATTTCCATACTAGATTTTGATATAAATCACATACCATGCTATAGATTCCTGATAATATGGCAAAATATTTAAATAGGTATTTGAAATTCAAACGGAATGAATGACTTTGGACTTTATACTTATAAAATTATCTCAAATAGTTAATGATTTCCTATGTTAAATAATATCCAAGCAACTTACTATTGTTATTGCGATTTAATAAAGTAACAATATTATGTAAAAATCATAGAATGTTTGTCTTTAAGCCAAACCAACAACGGTCATTTAAAACATTACATTATATGTTTAAAAATACAAAATCGACTTATCTCATCAGTCGACTAAGACGAATGTCTCTAACTGTTTCCTAATTGAAAAAGCTTTACAAATGTCCCACTTCGGTCACCGCATCGATTTTAAAAATAGACGCTTGGTGCGTTTTCGATGTACGCCCATGCCTATAAACTAATACAATTGGTATGGACTTTATCACAAGCTGTTAAGGTTGTATTTCGCTTAAATAATAATCACATTATTTCATCAGCGGCTAGCCGGTTGAATGGAATTTGTACGATATGCTCTCCTACATTGAAACTCAAACGAACGGAACGTTCCGATTTACATGCGATTTTAAACATGTTTTTTTGTTTGATATTTTTCTAATTACACATTAAAATACCCTTGAAATATAGTACAATGTAGGCGACCTTTAATCTTAGTTAACATTCCTGTCGGTTAACGAAGATATTCTTAGCGTGGTGTGAGTAGATAATGTCGCCATAACGTTACTAGTGTTGCGTTATGTTGGTATGACACATAAAATGTTTATAGTTTTTAAATTGTTACAACTCACAAAAGAGTTTCTAGCCTATCACTTGCACAAAAATCTATTTGTTGTGCACTGTTAAATTATTTAGGCAGACATGTAGTTCATATTTAAATTGGCATGGAAATGAATTATTTACGTTTTCAATAAAATGTGCCACTTAGAATCTGAATTTAAATATTCATTAATTATCGAAGTATTTAGCATATTAACGTAAGTATTAGTTGAAAAATAATATGATACTTCTTTGTTTGCGGAATCGGACGATGTTCCTAGGCAGTGCTTTGAAGTATTAACTTGTAAGAGAGCTCTGTATTTAGCTTTTAAAATCACTTTATCTTGCTATTGATACTTCTTTTTGAACTTCCTTACTTAGTGTTGGTTGCTTCGCGACTTAATTTGCATTAAAATATAAATTGTTATTGCATCATAACAATATATCTAATATGTTTCATGATGGCTTTTATGCGGGCATAAGATTTTAAACATTTTATTTTATAATAATAAAAATATGCAATCACTCTGGCACGAAACAGTAGAAAACTTGTTTTCCTGCTCTATATTCAAACGTAGACGAACGAGACTGGCGTATATTTACGTATGTTTATCGTAATATGTACTAAAAGACTGTGTTTACTCTATATGTCATTTAAGATGATAGTAGTCACGTAAAGTTGTGTTATTATGGTTTCAAAAGCGGTTATCGAGAGCGCCGTGGGGCCAACGTTTCGCTACATCGGGCCGCACCGTTCGCAATCCATCATTCGTGACACTAACTGCGACCCGCCACGTAATTCTGTCTCTATGCTTTCCTTTGCTTAAAGGTTTTTTGTTCATGTCTTCTGGGTGTAATTAAAAAAAAATACTTGCCACATCACTATTAATCAGAGCTGCCAACTGTAAAAGGTACATTTCGTGTAAAAATACGTTTGCCTTGTTTATAAATGATGTATCAGAATTCGATTATTATTAAATCTACGACAAAAGCCTCTGTTCACTTTATTTTTAATTTAGTAGATGCGGTGCATTCCTAACCAGTGTGTCATCGATATTATTTAAAATTTGAAATTTCGAACGCATTCTACCAAATAATGTAGAGTCCAAACGATGCGTTCCGTTTCACAGGTGCAGTTTGCACGCGGAACGATTCGCATGCGATATTGATGTAATCGTGATGTTACGTTCGAAAAAACTCACTAGAGCGGGGAAAGTGACGCGCCGCGCCTCAAGATCGTGAAAGGTACTTAGTCAATCACCACCTTAAGTTGACCTTCCCCGTTCTCCGCCACGTTGAGCAAAAGCACTGAAGGTGTGGCTACTTGTACATCCTCAAAGCTCTTGTTAAATTGGTTGCGTAAACTTACGACACCGCCAAGCGTTCGGAATTCGAACTACTTTCGCGTAATCTGTCTGAATAGAATATGGCGTCCTAGTTAGTGAGCATCAGTTTTTGGCAAAATGCATAGTAAAATGTTATTAAAAATTAAACATGGTATTTTAATTAAAGTTAGATAGAACCAGAAGCTTCCTTAGTACCAACAATATTATTAGAAATTTTACTGTTCGTATAATCTCACCAATTGCAGAGTGTATGAGACCAAGAATATTTAACCTATATCTATTTCATAGATACAATTTCGCACTATCGTAACGTGAAATCGCTTTTTAATCTCTACTTTTGAGTAGAGCTTTTCATAAATTTATATTTTTTGGAGATTTTGTCTTATTACCATTAACATATTGAAGTACAAACAAAGTTTTAGAAAAAAAAATTAAACGCTATATTACAAATGTAGAGATTTACAAAATCTACTTTTTCACAACAATGTTTACTTTTTTATAATACTTTTATATTTGATGATTCGAAAGAGTTTAATGGCCTTATCGATTATGATACTACTATCTTATCAATTAGATTAAATATTGAATCTGAACTCATTTTCTTGGAGAAGCGAAATGACAATATGTCATCATCATCATCATCAGCCCTGTATTATATATTGCCCACTGCTGAGCACAGGCCTCCTCTACTACTGAGAGGGGTTAGGCCTTAGTCCACCACGCTGGCCTAGTGCGGGTTGGCAGACTTCACATACCCTCGAGATTCTTATGGAGAATTCTCAGGTATGTAGGTTTCCTCACGATGTTTTCCTTCACCGTTAAAGCGAACGATAATTGATAAACAATACACACGTAACTTCGAAAATTCAGAGGTGTGTGCCTTGGGTTTTGAACCTGCGGACATTGTCTCGGCAGACCGTTCCATTCCCAACTTGGCTATCGTCGCTTTGACAATATGTATTGAATTCAAATTGCTTTCCAAAATAGTGCTTCCAACATAACGTGTTTTTTTGTGTGACTCTAATTCGAAATCACAATAATGTGTTGTGGCATTTTCTACCTTACTTCAAATAACATAAGAGCGGCAGAGACAAAACACTTAATAATCACCTCTATTGAGGACAAATTAAATTAATTAAAACCACCGCACAATAAACACTAAACACTGAAACAGATTAAACGTTTTCACTCGGTCCATAAATATTTCCCTCAGTGGATTACGTAGACATTTAAAAGGTAAAACTATTTAAAAAATGAAACGTTACTCCATCAAAGAACGTATTTTCCGTTTAATATTTACATTTTGCACATTGCTCCCGCTTTGATAACTGTTTCAGATGGCAAGTGCCTAAATATTAATAATTCAGCGAGTTTCAACTCAATTAATATTTTTGTTAAAAACGTATTAATAACACGTTTTATTTGCATTGGATAGTGTCCGTTGGGATTTAGAATGTTTAAAGTTAATACAAATGCCTAACTTAGAATTTACATTGAAATAACCTTTCCGTACTTATGCCATAACTTGAAGATATTTTGCACTGATTTAGTCAAAACAAATTCTTACTGCAATGCTTGCAATGTAATGCAATGCAATCATCCCTGTATTATATACTGCTCACTGCTGAGCACGGGCCTCCTCTACTACTGAGAGGGGTTAGGCAAAGTATAGCTATATACATGTATACCGTGGTTTAGGCCTTAGTCCACCACGCTTTTTAATAGGTCCATAAATTTTACTGTTGAGGTTAATAGACGAATGATCTTTAGGAATGGTCATAGTATTGTATAGTTTGATGACTGGGTCTGTCTTAGCTTACCGACTGTGCTGCTCTGTGGCTATTGAGACTGGCGGCTATATGTTGCTTAAATTAGAGTATCAAATACGTACAATCATCTGCGTCTTATCCAAAAAAAATAATTATTGATACGTAGATTTGCCATATTCAACTGAATCTACTTTGACATGTAGTAGTAATGTGTGCCATACTCAAACAAAAAAATTAAAACATATCTTTCAAATGTCAGGTATGTTACCAATACGGACACGTGGATAATAATTTTGAACACAAAACGAAAACAGTGACATATAAATAGGATTAAAGCTATGTTTTTGAACGTAATAGGAATTTATTATTCATTGGTCCTTCGAGCCAACATTTAGTTCAACCATTTGATATTAAATCGAGTGACGAATATGCGCGCAAACATTGAAATATAGTATCTGATGTATAAATATTAATAGGACATTAATTAGAAACCAGTTTTTACGTCTAAATACCTTGATATACATTTAAGTTATGAACTTAAATGTGGATTACGAGTAAATTTTATTCACAAAATAATTCGCAAAATTCCTTTAATTATGCTCCAATTGCAAAATTTTAACAGCATTTAAAGCAGCCAAATGCTTGGCACGCGCCTATATACGTTGATTAACACGCTACCGACTGACAAATTAATACTTCCGCCCGATTTTCAATTGAATCCCTTATCCTGTGGGACGTACGCACCTGCCTCCCGCTCCGAGCCCTGCGAGAATCTTTGAGCCCAGAGAATCTCGACTGAGCGTCTGAACCGATTCGCAGATGTCACTGTGGGAAAATTCGACTGGTTGGCCGACCGATCCGCATCACACGCACGGACAAAGAAAACAGATTCCAATCTTTGAACCTGTCGCCCCACTGGTTGGTGAACTAGTCCGCTAGTGTCGCGCCACTGATCGGCCGACTTGTCGTCTCTTTCGTATCTACCTAGCTGTTTAGTTTACGGTGTTGAAGAGAAGATAATAGGTGCCGTAAAATTTGTTAAACGTCGGCTTTTCGGACATTTTTTTTCACAAGAACTTGTTGATGGTTAATTGATTTATTCATTAGTCAATGTGGGCCGTGTTATTGAGTTTGGGTTACGTAGTATAAACATGTTAAATTACTTGGAAATCAGCTTGGTACCATGTCCTGTATTATATTTAGGCTTATGAGTAATTAACTTTTGGATGATTATGCATAGAGCTCGTGTAAATGTCTAAGGTAAAGTATAGAACATAGATAGCTATATATTCAAATAAGCATAACTTCACGGCCTGTGATCGCAGGTTGATGCGACGTTTCGAATCTGCTTTGACAATATGGAAGTAGCGACTAATTCAATGTATTTATGAGGATGAAGCTTTATGAGCACTGTCGGCTGTTGATCGCGCTCCAGCGGTTTCTATTCACTACAATATCAATGTATTACTTATTTATATTCAATGTGGTAATGAATTATTTTCTTCTGTCTTTAATAAATAAAGGATTATCTACTGAGTGTCAGAAATGGCTTTATTCAAAATGAGTGACTAAATAACTGCTTATGGCAAATAAAAGATGTTAAATCAAAGCATAAAAACAGACATGTTGTCCCATATTAGAAGTATAATTTCAGACGGTGACTAGGTAAAAGGTACAGGTATATTATTTTTTGCTAAAAAGTTTTTAATAATTACTTTTTGTTAGTTAATTATGAAATGGTGTAAACAATACATCATCGATATACGATAGCAGCATTCGCGGGTCATCTGCTGTTAGTTGTTGAAGAGTTCCATTGTCTATCTCCAAAGATCTTAATAAATTATATACTAAAACCTTCCCTGAAAAATGTGCATTTCAATAACGAAAACCCCATCCAAATCGGAACAGTAATTTTTAAGAAACTTGCTGCTATACAAACTTACATACATACATACATACGGATTGAATACAGAACCTCCTTTTTTAAAGTCGGTTAAATATGGAACATGTTTAAGAGTACTTTACAAACATACCTTATAAAGCGTAGTGTACTTTTATTTTATTAGATTTCCATTAGATCCGTTCATCTCTGTAAAACCTAAATGTACCATTACCGTAAGTATCTAGGTCATATTCAATCTATTTTACTTTAATAGGATCGAGGTAGTTTTCAAAGGGTCTAAGAATTTTCTCAGATTGCAAAATAACACTACGCATTCCTGTTGGCGACTTCGACAGTAGTCCAGGTCTCCCTATGATCCCCGGGACTCGCACACATCATCATCATCATCACCCACACGACGTTCACTGCTGAACATAGACCTCCCCTAAAGATTTCCAGACGGATCTGTCAAAAGCGGCCCGCATCCAGTGTGTTCCTGCTACCTTTATCAAGTCGTCTGTCGTCTGTCCACCTTGCAGGTGGACGGCCGACGCTGCGCTTGCCAGTACGTAGCCTCCACTCGGGAACTTTTTTCCACATCTACCATCAGTCCTTCGAACTACGTGTCCTACCCACTGCCACTTCAGCGTGCTAATCCGCTGGTTTATGTCAGTGACTTTCGTTCTTCTACGGATCTCCTCATTTCTGATTCGATCGCGTAGAGAAACACCTAGCATAGCCCTCTCCATAGCTCGCTGAGTGACCGTGAGCCGTCTTAAGCGGCCCATAGTCAGAGGCCACGTCTCAGTGCCATATGTCATGACTGGTAACACACATTGATTGACGATTTTTCTTCAGGCACTGAGGTATTTTGGACGAGAAGACCAAACACTCACACATGCATTGAATGAAAGTACAACTTGGTATTTCGTCGATGCCAGCGTAGGAAATCTTCAGGGGTCCGAAGAACAGATGCTCTAGTGGCAAATGGGCCCGGAAGTTAGTGAGCCTGGAGTAACGGTTTCTCTTTCCCTGGAGTTAGGAATACATCGTCGCGAAAAAGGCTTCTAAGAATCGACAACTCTATTTTAGCACGTCAATACTGCCACGGAAGCGGAATCCACTTCAAGATGCATTAATATTCACGTTTATTGCCATCGCACTAATGTAAGAATACAATCAGCATACAATTATATAGTATAAAAGTTAGGTGCGGTGCAGTGAACTCGCGCCGACGTCTGGATCTACATCATAGCCTAGACGTGTCTGTGGCTATCCGCTATAGACGATGCGTTAGGACTCGGGGGGAATATTGCTGTCATTTCTAATACGTTGTATTTTGTAAATCTATTTTTATATTTTTGAAAATCGAATTTAGCGATTTCTTTTTTTTTCTGACGTCATTTTGACTAATAAGGTCCTAGCATTTGTCAAAAAATGTCTGTTACATAAGATGCAAATGAATACAACTAAGTTGAAAGAGATTATTCATTATTCGTCATAATTGACGGTTCTTATGAAGGGGAAGCTATCGCTGCACGAACGCCAGTTACGCATACATTAAACGTTTCAAGGACTTGCAGTTTCATCGCCATGTTTAACTTCGCTGTAAAAACGTTATTATAAATACGTAATATGTGTTTAATAGACATTCTCGTTGCGTATTATTATGCGTTGGGCAAAGATCATTATAATACTACCGAAAGCGTTGGCTTTATGATCCAATGCATTTTAAATTTCGAATTGATTAATGTTTATCGTATTTCTTCTTTTTATTTAAATATAAATTATGGTTTAGTTAATCCGCCTTATTTCTCTGTTTTTTTTTACTAGATTTTAAAATTTACTGGCCGAAAAATCATTCGATTGAAAAACTCGCAACAGTACCAGTTTAACCTCACAAGAATCCAATTTTATTACTCACCGATTGAATTTGAAACCTCTGCAGAATATTACGTAAATACGAAGTTTGTTTACGTAACATATAAACGTTGCCTTAATGATATTTCCGCGTAAGATTTTAAAGTTACAACAGAGAGGTAACTTTGGAATTAATGGAAACAAAAAGTATCACCTTTCAAAGGAGATCCCTCGCTTAATTCATTGCTATACGCTTTGGGTTAACTTACTGTATATTTGAATAGGAAGAAGTTATAAGGTTATGTATTTTATACATAATTATGTTTTTTTAATAAAAGTTATAGCTTTATTGTCTTTGAAAAGATAAAATACTTTATACGAATAAGAAATGAAACAAGACTATACATGCCTATGTACATTTTTTGTATATGAAGTGCATAAATAAACAAGAAAAACCAATATCACTTGGCCCAGCCTGTAATTCGAACCACAGAATTCAACGCACTACAACTACGTCAACTAGACAGAAAAAAACCAACATCTTCATACAGTCCTGATCTCATAGTCTAGATATCAGGTAATCGGAGAGATTTTGTCTCAGCACCCAGACTAAGAAAAATCTTTGAAGACGACACAAACATCTGTACCCATAGTAGAATCGAATACTTAGCCACAGTTCCACTAATACTTCGCGGAGGCCTGGTTATCCTTCTTATAAATTTTGCATTTCTAAATTCCATGACAGCGTGTCCCTATTATTTTATTAAAAATAGACTTCTGCTCGTGGCTTCGCCCGCGTGCAAAAGTTTTTCCGGGATAAAAATATTTTCCCGGGATAAAAAGTAGCCTATGTGTTAATCCAGGACATGATCTACCCGTGTGCCAAATTTCATTGAAATCCGTTCAGTAGTTTATTCGTTACAAACATACTTACATACAAATCTTTCCTCTTTATAATATTAGTATAGATATACACGTAATACGATGCATGATGCAGAGTTTTCTTCGTACATAACTATGTTTCGCTGAATAACACATACAAGAACTTATAAAGTTCAAACCTGGTGCAATTATCACCTACCGATAAACACTTAAAACGAATTATTTTTACTCAAAAAGGATCATTAATGTTTGATTAATAACGGTTAAGAGAGAACGATAGCCTAGTTGGGAGTGGAACGGATTGCCGAAACGAATGTCCGCAGGTTCAAAAGCCAAGGGCACACACCTCTAACTTTTCTAAAAAGTTATGTGTGTATTCTTTGTGAACTATTGCTCGCTTTAACGGTGAAGGAAAAACATCGTGAGGAAACCTGCATACCCGAAAAGTTATCTCATATATGTGAATTTTGAAGGTATGTGAAGTCTGCCAACCCGCACTAGGCCAGCGTGGTGGACTAAGGCCTTAACCCTCTCAGTTGTAGAGGAGGCTCGTGCTCAACAGTGGCCAGTATATAATACAGGGCTGATACGGAATTACGGTCGAGTATCCTGCGGGATCTTGACGTCTCGGTAATGTGCCGTGTGGCTCTGGATGCTGCGCGCTGTTTCGTGTTCAAATAACATTAGGCTCGTAGAAAATATAGAAAGTGCGCGTGGCGATCGTATGGTAATGAACTCGTGTTATAATTTTACATTGTGTGTAAAAATATTTGTTATATTAATAGTAATAATATTTAAGTAGTGTTTAGTTGTTTATGGATATAACTACATATATCTAAATACATCGTATGATATAGTTGACTACAGGGAGTAAAATACTGAGGAGGTTTTGCTTGTATTCGGATTCAAAAACTAACGAATCGATATTCACGGGACTTTTACAGTTTTAAAGCATATAGTCTAACTTACTTATTGCAAAAGTTTGATTAAAATTAGTTAGGTAGAACCGGTGAGTCGGCTTGAACTCTCTTGAATATGTGGCATCATATATGAGAAGGATCAATTACCGATGGACGGTCCTTGTTCCAAGTTTCATGTCGAATCTACAGGAAAACAGTAAATAGTTTTTATTATGGAAAGATATTGTGAAAGATAAAGGATAAATATGCGAAGTGATAGTATCACTTCGGTACCAATATATTGCTCATAACAGTTACTGTGAGGTAGCGCCCGGTCAATGACCCAATTTGTATAGCCAAATCTTCTTTTGAAATAGGTAACTAATACGTTACGTTTGATTAACATATTGTAGTACCGTAATAAGTTCAGATTTATTTGGGTCGGCGGGTACCAACGATATTTACAATAATATGCCATTAGAATGGGAAATCTGAATACCCAAAATTGTCCCATTTAGGACGTTAGCACTATGCAAAAATGAAAAATACTAACTGTCTCAGTGTCTCGTTTGTTCTTACTGGTTTATATACGTCTTCTCTTTCACACGACACGTAATGTAAAGAATGTGTGTGTGCGTACGGAACACTTTTTTCGTTAGATTTTTGAAGCATATACTTTTAAAAATCATTGAATGCATCAGATAAATTCTCTTCACGTAACTCTTATAAAAATAATGATAAATGTGCAAGAAAGGCTACAGTTTATCTTTCGTTTAATGTTTTTTTTTAATTACCAGTAGATATAAGATAAGATTTGCTTTAGATACAATAAAATTCTTCAATCTAAATATAACAAATTAACAATAATAATCCACGGCTTAGGTTTATGCTAAAGTTTTTTATTAAGTATTCGCAAAAGGGTAAATATATTTTAAAAATAGAATATATTATAGATTCCAAAGAACAACAGAGAACTCACTAAAAGCTATTTATGTCCTTTCAACGTTAGCACGCAATTCTGAAAATAACGATTTCGAAAGAAAAATCGCTATATTAGCTCTCAACGTAAATTATATTAGTATTAAGCTACAAGTTGCACCTTCACCGACTTCAATGTGCCAATAATTTGCCGCAATTTATAGCCAAGTAATATAACTTTGGCCTACGAGATTTACGCTATTAACCTTGCAACAAAAATAACCGGTTTCTGTTTGTTATAACGTTGTTATAACTTTATGTCAATATTAGTTTAAAATGAAAAGTTAGTGACGAATTTAAGTGCTAAAATGATAAATGCGATAGTAGTGAAAATTTTATGGTAATGAGTTGGTACTAGTAGTACTATAAACTACTAATGTATTTATTATTGGCTAAGGCTAGGTATTGGTTCAAAATATGCGTCTTATGTTTATTTTGGTGGGGATAAGCAAAACAATCTTACTTTTTATATTATTATACTTCTTACTTCCTTACGTATTACAAACCAAATTTCTGCGCCGCGTCTGTCTATCTGTCTGTCTGAACGCGATAAACTAGCGAATAGATTTCAATTCAATGAAAACGGAATGCATTTGAGATTCTGGGAAGGACATAGGCTCCCTTTATCCCCGGAAAATATGTAGCGGAACTTTTATCCCGGAAAACTCACTCACGCGGGCGAAGCCGTAAGCAACACCTAGTATATTATAAATTCGAATTTTATGAAAATGTTTAGATGTTTGTTAATAGTAAACAAAGAAACCGCTGAACGGATTTTGATGTAATTTGCATAGTGTGTGTATAGTGTTAAGGACTCGGCCTGGTGGTCACCCGACGTTTTCCATGTCTCCGGGAAGCTCGACACCGGGTCATTAGGCCGGCGAACCCAAGATAAAAGCCTAGTCGCCCCCCATGAAGGCTTGGCGATAGTGGTAGATCACTTTCTCCGAGAAATCAAAAATATAAAAAAATCTATGTTTGCTGTTTGAACACCATGACATTTTTACAGCTTTATCTTTAAAATAAATAATTATAACACGTTAAAACATTATTTTGTTATGGTAACGTGATAATTATAAACAAAAATGAGTTTTTATTGACATAGGTGTTTTACACCTGAAAATACTCAACCGTATTGTATTGAAATTTTTGCACTCGTAAGATTATATTTTTACTATAATAATTGGATAGCAAAAGAGTTATTTTATATGGTAGTTAATGATAACCACGCCCATGAACTTTACCAGGAATTATGGATATATTACCGAGCTTCAAGGAAATGAATAGGGATTGGATACAAAAATTTACCTCGACAATCTCACTACAATAGAAAACGTCGTTAGGTATGTGTTACAGATCGACACTAATAAAGTCGGTCTATTTGTCTACAGCATGAAGAGACTATAGAAATGTCCAAAAGGTGACTAATAAAAATGAATATTCCACGTTTATTTCTCCTGTACAATTCTCAACACATTTTTATAAAATGTAAGTTGTGTTGGCGTAATACCGGAACATGGGGTAATTCCGTTGTTTAAAGATTACTGCTAAGCCCGACAAAATTTTTTAATACGGACAACACCACCTGAAGTGCTATTTTTTAATGTTCCATAATTGTTTGCGACTGTATTAGCTTTAGTTACAATTTCGATGTAATCTTGAAACAACGGGATTACCCTATGATCTGGTATTACCCCAACGCATCTTATATCGTGTTTTACCTTACAAATGTGAATATTGTAAAAATCAATTGGTAATATTAATGAGCGTGGTCCGACTACTGGTAAAACTGACTTGCACTCGACGATCTGCATTGAAGCACGTGATTAATTGTCAATCGAAGTTATTAATCTTATTAATCACGGAGTCAGTGACTTTATGCATATAGCGTTCAATGTGACATTGACTAAAAATACACAGCGTTTTCACGTAGGCCGATACAGCGGTTCACCAATACAGCGATCAAACAAGAAAAACTCGGGAATTCGCAGTTTTCCACAACAGCTTTTATTTCGATAACGATAGAGTTTAAAATTTGTATGTAAATAATGCAATATGCAGAAATTAGTTATTACATGAACTCAATTTTTTAAAGTGTAATGAATATGACGAAAGTAAACTATGGCCACAAACTTGTCGTGTTTCTTCAAATCATTGTAATTTTCGTTTAATACAAAAATCATTTAATTACTTAATCATTACATAGCCTCTATAAAATCGATAACTGTTGGGATCATCGACAATATAACCAGGATATTATTATGAGACCGTTCATTAAGACGAGGTATTTCGTAAATTTATCGTTGTATGTAACATTTTCAACGTTATTATTTTTATCTACGACTGAATCATTCCTCGCAAGGTGAATGAACTGCTCCCAAAGCAATGCGAGCTACCAAAATCGCTCATCACCTTATTAGATTTAATTTATATATCTATAAACATGTATGATCATTGTTTTTGGGCGTCAGCTTTGAATTTTAATAGTACTAATGACGTGTAACACAAAGAGTTTGTTGCACTTCATTGCAAACGGAATAATTATAATTGTGTACGTATTTTTAGTCTTTAGCTTACTGTTGTTAGCACTCCAATTATATCTAATGATGCATGTTCCGTTTGAGGTAAATAAAATATTTATATTGATATAAAATGTAGGTGTAATGATAGTACCAATATTCTGGGACTCTGAACTGCATTTGTACCTCTCTTTTAACAACCGGACATAAAAACTCTATATGTAATGAGAAGTCGAGGGCTTCACCCAGAAATGACACAATTATTAATCCTATAAGACACTGCAGGTACAATACCTGCGAACTTATATATTGTGTATGTAGTACAAATGTTATTCAGTAGTATAATTTATTGTATGCAAATATTGTATCGCGAAATACAATCACCGAGGTTACTTCCGATCCTCATTACTCAATTTTTTCAACACATTTTTGGAAAAAAAAACTTAGTAGCAATGCAAATAAATACATATATTTATCATTACCATCACTAGCCACTACCATCCTTGTTATAGCATCAGGCATCAACCAACGTTCGTTGGCTCTTGACTTTGTCTCTTCTCATATACCGCGCATATTCGACCTCCCCGAGGGCATGGTACATTGCCGGTTATGTATCAACATAGTACAACAATCAGAAAATTGCGTATACACAACCTGAAATGGAATGTGCAATGTAATTATCATTCCCCAGTATAAGTTCATGCTTTATCCCTGAAGGAGTAGCATCATTTACTGGTGCGCGATTTTATTTCCAAATTCATAGAGATCACAGGGAATGGTAAAAAAAACCTCTATAATAATTAATATCCGCCCGGTGAATCGCGTGGCCTGAGATAATTCTGCCGACAGCCGAAGTACTCTACGTCTCTAATCGGCTGAATTTATTTGTATAACACTATAGTTTTTTTTTGTTTAACGTGGTCCTAACGGCCCGTTGCCTGACGCAAGTCGGCTACAACACTATAGTAACTGTTATGTACAATGAAACGACGATGGTCGGACAACAACTTTTTATTTAAAAACTGCTCGCGTAATATTTATATCTCTAACATCCAGTACAGTAACCTTCAATTGCAATTCTATTTCGCCATGCCAGTATAGAAGATAGAGATGCCACCATCATACCTACTATTTAGCGTGCTTTGCCATTCCGGACTATGAGTCTATTTTACTAAGCCACCAATTCCAATATAACACACAAGTATTGATTCTGAAAAAATTACAGGAATTAAAAGATTGTCAGCGCCTAAGGTAGAATTTTACAAATTTCTTATTTAATGGGTGTTAGTTAACCAAGCATTAAAATTAACGCAAATGTTAAAGTATCGAGTGTCCCATGAAAGAACGCCTAGTTAAGGAAGATAATCACCTGTTAGGGGATGGTGGGACACTCAAAAACCTTAACAGTCCCTTAAAACAGTTAGCAGGCTGTTAAAGTAACTAACAGAGCATCTAGCAGAGGTCTCTCATATGTAAGAGTCCGCCTGGGTGGGTACCACCGCAATGTCTATTTCTACCGCCAAGCAGCAGTGTGCATGCACTGTTGTGTTTCAGTTTGAAGGACATTGTAGCCAGTGTAACTACTGGACATAATGAGACTTAACATCTTATGTCTCAGGATGACGAGAGCAGTGGAATGCCACACAGTACTTTGTTACTCAAGGTGCTGGATGGTGTTGCTACTGTTTATGGGCGGTCGTATCGCTTAACATCAGGCGAACGGCACGCTCGTCTCGTCATAAGTAGAATAAATTAAAATAAAATAGATGGTTGACTTATACTTCGTTCGTATGCTTATCGTGGTTTTGATTCCTAATTTGATAAATCGTTTACATAAGTTAATTAATGCATAATTAGGTTAATTCCTATTGGGAAAGTACCTCAATATAGGTACTACCTATATTGACAAACTATGTAACATTCTGCGAAATAGACACGGTACATCCCCGATCAATATCAGTAAAATATTTCATTTTTATACATTGTGATTTTCTCACCATTATCATGACAATCTCATCATAAAAGCTAAACAATATAAAAGGCCTTCAACAGGAATGGATCATTGATACCGTTGGGGGGGTAAATATCCACGGACACATTTATTAAAAAACAATTCAAGTGATTGTTTTACGGTATAGTTAGATAAAAAAAAATTGTTCTCTATAAAGCTTTCGATGTTTACAGCAATGGACACTTGTGGTGGATACATAACTTTTAATTCGAACAAAATTTTAGGATGAAATGTCATTAAAGATATATAACAATAAGTTTTTTCTTATCTGTCATTACATAGTATTGTGTATATTTTAATGATAACGCTTATAATTATTTAATACATTGTTCATAGAATAACAGTTGACGAATCGTTATTCACAACGCTAACAATCCTAATATTTAAATATGTAAAAATGAACAAAAATATTCATAGGCATACGACATGCACGAAACGTATGCTATCAGCCAATATATTCTTTTCGAGAAATGATGACAAGCAATCATCAGTCAAATAATATTTGGCTCATTGTTGGTGAACACAAACACAATTTTTGTTTCTTTATAACGCGTGACGTCACACTAAAACGTCTAGTCAATCACGTGATACGCGCATCATGTGGGTATACCGTAACTACAATAGTTTTGCGATAGTACTACTGTTACAATAAATAAAAGTCATTTACCTCATGCTATAATTTATAACCGTCGTGAATAATGTCTATGCTAAGACCCTATTCTAATTTTAAATTCAAATTTGACATTAAATACTGATTGCTCGGCTGTTAAGAGTGAATACTGTATTAACAATGTTTATTTTTAAAATTATAATCGGCATCATATCGCATGATAATAATATGTAAACAAAGTTAATGACCTAAAACAATCAGTAAAGTGAAAAACTCCGATGGAACTGTCACTTGATTTTTAATAGCTAAGGACTCGGCCGTCGGCGGTCGACGTGAGGCGGCCTCGTCGAGTATCGGTGCCACGAACGCGCGCGGGCGGTCGGCTATTTTCGTGCTACTTCGGGCGATATCGGTACCGCTACCACGTAATTCCGAGTCTTTTTGTTTGACATACAAGCGTAATAGGTATTCGATAAGTGTAAGCATTTATTTATGAAACAATCTCAGTGAATTGAGTGAATAATATTGTTTTCTTATAACAACAAAAGCCATTAATACAAATGTTCCGATCTCAAGAAAACATATTACTTATCAATTAATGAACGTAGATAGTGATCTTCATTCAATCCTTTGTCAGATTAACATATTTTGTTTACCAGGCGAATAGTTACGGACAATGCGAATGCTAATTAGGTCAGAAAATCGTGATTGAATTTGTTTAGAAAAATATATTTGATGTATGAGATCTCTTTGTGTTATTTCGGGACGGTAATGAATTTTGAGTAAATACCGATTTGTTTTGATATTATTCCGGGTCTATTCTGGTATCGGACGCAATAGTGTATTAATTTATCGACGTTGTAGTCACAAATCACATTTGGAACGGTGATGGGTTGCAGATTTCCATGTGTAATACGTTTGTACGAAAATATGATCCACAGAGGCAGAGGCACATCTAATGCACCCACTTTTCGCCGTGCGTATTCCGTCCCATGATGTGATAGGGGGCGAGCTTATCGCCATATCGGGCACAAATTCCAGACTCCAGGCTGATAGTGAATAGAAAAATCCAATATCAATTTGCCCGACCCGGGGATCGAACCCGAGACCTCAGCATTGCAGTCGTCGTAATACAACTACGCTACCGAGGCAGTCATACAGGAAATATAATATGATAATTCTAAACATTATAGTTAATACTCACTACAGAAAGTTTGATAATCGAATTTTATAGTACACTGTTAATACCTACAGGTAAAACAATCATTTCTATTCAAAATCAAACATCGACCTGCAAAGAAGACTTAGAAATATATCGATTATACCCGCGCCTCACAATGTGTAATTAACGAGTGAAAGTGTAAACTCAGAGTTGACTTTCTAATAAAATAAGCCTGTAACACTCAATACACTTATTAAAAACAACAGTTTGTGTGAAATAATGGCGGGCTGGTACACTTTCCAATAGACACTGAAAGCAAAATTATCTTTGTTACGTATGAATTAGAAATCCACTTGCAATAATAACTTTACAATAATTTTAAAAAATTACAATAGTCAATTATTTGGATTGTGTTAAAAAAATAAACTTCATCACACCTACTCTACTAGGTAGGTAAAAAAAAAACATTTTCGTTGGAAGTCAATGGCATTTGTAACCTTTGCGGCATTTCCGTCCTGCGATAATTATGTTGTGCGAATTAATCGTATGATCTTTGAATATTTACTACTATACTTGCCATGCTACTAAATTTGATGAAATATTTTGTGCTCCATTAGAATAAAATAGCCTGCCTCGGTGGCGTAGTTGTATCACGGTACGACTGCAATGCTAAGGTCACGGGTTTGATCCCCGGGTGGGCAAAGTGATATTGAGTTTTTCTTCTCAGTATCAGCCCGGAGTCTTGAATTTGTGCCCGATGTGGCGATAGGCTCGCCCCCTATCACAGCATAGGACGGAATACGCACGGCGAAAAGTGGGTGCACTAATGGCGCCTCTGCCTACCCCTTCGGGGATAAAGGGCGTGAGTGAGTGTATAGAATAAAATATGACTAGCATACATGGTGGAAACACTGGAAACCAATCACAGTGTTTCGTTTGAAGTATGGTCCTGGGGTGTACATCAAGTAAGACAGGCCGGGATAATTCGACCGTAGAGTGGTGCAATTTTGCTCGTCGAAATTTGGACTACGTGGTCTTAACATTGCCTTAAAAGCTGTGTAAAAAAGGCGTGTTATTATTCACTTGGGACAGTTTTTTTTAGTCAAACAAATACGGTTATTTCATCGTGGATGAAGGAGGTAAATGAAGTAAAACCACGCTAAACATTACTTAGGTATACCCGTATGTAATCTAGAACACTACAAGTGATAAACAATAATTTGGTAGGTTTTATAGATTCTAGTTTCTGTTTATTGATTGAAATTACAGTGCATTATTACAGTTCTTTTAGGGAACGACTACAATTTTACTATTATTTTTTTTTTTTTTATGCACTTTATATACAAAAGTATATAGGCGGACTTAATGCCAAAGGCATTCTCTCCCAGTCAACCTGTGGGTGGTGCAGAGATAAATAAGGTAGGTGCAACAAGGTCACTTATAAATATAACATATATAAATGAAACATACGTATATAAACGTACATAAAAGTAAATATAGCAACTATTATAAATGGAAAACTTTGTAAATTACGCATTTTGAAGTTATACTTCTTTTGGCGCGTTAGGGAAATATTATGAGAGTAAATTTTAAGATGCGCGCGCACACCGTCACGAAAAACCGAAACCCTAAAGTTAGCTATAGTCAACATTTTAGTTTTGAATTTTGAACGTAGAATAAGGCGAAAGATATTGAAGTCATACTTCTTGTAGCACGTTATTTAAAAAGATTTTTATCTTGTTACGCCAAAGAAGTATAACTTCTAACGTGTGTACATAAGTACACACACACGTTTTTTTATACGAGCACGGTAAAGTGATGCCACGGCACTTGATGGTAAACGGAGAGAAGTCAGGAAGGAGTGTCGATTGACGAGCGATACTTATTCCCCGTCAGTCGCCGTAATAAAAAAAAATCGCCCACAGATAACCTAATTCCTGGTCAGAGGCTACATTAACCTTTTATCCCTGCTAAGTGAGCATTGATTTATTCTGGAAAGAGTTTCAGGTCGGCATTCAAAAGCTAACTTTTTATAAAACAAAAAAACAATCATTATTATATAATGCACAAAACTTTCCACAGTAGATTTTATCTACACCCTGTATAAAGTATGCTTGTTTATGAATTTTTGTTTATATGATGCTGATATTTCTGCATGTAGGTCTTATGTCCTTCTCCTTGAGCCAGTTTCAGCTCAGAACGCCTTAAGTCTCGCCCACTCACTTGCTCCTTCGATGTAAGCATCCCACAGAAGCTAAATAAATGAATATTGTTCTGTAAAAATACAATTAAAATATTATAAAGTAAGCAATATTAAAAAATCATAAGATTATGGCAATTATTTATTTATTTATAACATTATTATACATCACAACATACAGTAATTCACATGATAAAGGCAGAGAGGTGGTACAATTGGCGGTCTATTATTCATCACAATTATTCATTTGCTGATCGATAAATAACTCTATACAATCTCTCAGTGTCTCTTTCTCTCTCTGTCTCTAATTCTCTCTTTCTAGCGAGTAAGTCTTTCAAATATAATACAGCACAATATAGTCTGCGTATATTATATTTACGCGATCTCTATATGCAGTTACACAAAATAAATTTATTTACAATATTAATGAATCTAACCCTATGTAGGTACCTACTAGAGTAAATGTAGTTCGTAGTTGAATAGTTTTATATTTGATTTACACATTAATTTCAATTTGTAATATTTTACCCAATACTCGGATAAATGCAATGCAATGCAATCAGCCCTGTATTACATACTGCCCACTGCTGAGCACGGGCCTCCTCTACTACTGAGAGGGGTTAGGCCTCAGTCCACCACGCTGGCCTAGTGCGGGTTGGCAGACTTCACATACCCTCGAAATTCTTATGGAGAATTCTCAAGTATGTAGGTTTCCTCGCAATGTTTTCCTTCACCGTTAAAGCGAACGATAATTGATAAACAATACACACGTAACTTCGAAAAGTCAGAGGTGTGTGCCTTGGGTTTTGAACCTGCGGACATTGTCTCGGCAGACTGTTCCATTCCCAACTAGGCTATCGTACACTCGGATAAAGACTAAGTGTAAAACGGTCGTGATATTTGATATAAATTTCAACATATTATTATTCTGAAATAATATTAAAAACTGAGTGCTATAGATCTTTTAGTCATACTGGTTTTGCGGAATAATAATTAATGTTGTGCAACATGTACTGACTAGAGGTCAAAACTCTTTAAAATATGATAATGATCATTGGAAGCAATTACGAAGTTTAATTCTCATATTCACATACTATTAAAATTACGCCATTATTATACTATTGTAAATGCATTGATAAATGATCAAGCGAGAGCAAACGTCCCAGGCCACAGCTTATGCTGACTTCTGCCTCCTAATGTGTCATTGAATATGTTAAACACATACACACACACACACACACACACCTTTTATCTCCGAAGAGGCAGATGGTTAAGTAGGCAGTAGGCAACAACTGCCGGCTCAATAATTTCAACTCCCCTTAAACTACGATAAGAGGTAAATTCAGAGATGCGTAGATACTAGTTTCAAGCCAGACAAAAATGCCTTGAAGCTAATTCGCAGAGAACAGTGAACGTCACATCGTCTATGTTAGGGCTAATTGCTGGCAGTGTTGTATAGCCTTTAAAATTTTAACAATACTTTGTAAAAATTATGAGAGAGTAAATATGAAAAAGCTTTTCTGTAAACGTCTGCTTTTTACAGGTGATTTGTTATTTCTGTGGCCAGTTACGTTAGTGAAACTAATTAAGTTAAACAATAGTTAAAAACTTGGTATTTTTTTTATTCCAGCACACAATGCGATTACTATGGGCGATATTAAATATCAATATTCACATCAGGCAATAAGTTGCAGATTTAGAGTACCTCATGAAAGCGAAATATTTACAGCTCGCTTACGCCATTTTGTGTCGTATGTCTGTAACGAGTTGAAAGAATCTACATAACGCTTTGAAGTTTGATTACAAAATAATAATAATTCTACCGAAAACGTTTTCATGTAAAATGTTGCCTCTACGTGATCATAGGGCTCGCACTGTCAAAAAGCTATAATATCTCATATAGAGCCAAGCTTCTAACTCTAGAAGCCCTAACCTCACAAACTCTACACTTTAGTCAAAATATGTGGCTTGGCGGTTTCGCTACCGTCACATGGGTTCATCATCATCATCATCATCAGCCCTGTATTATATATTGCCCACTGCTGAGCACAGGCCTCCTCTACTACTGAGAGGGGTTAGGCCTTAGTCCACCACGCTGGCCTAGTGCGGGTTGGCAGACTTCACATACCCTCGAGATTCTTATGGAGAATTCACAGGTATGTAGGTTTCCTCACGATGTTTTCCTTCACCGTTAAAGCGAACGATAATTGATAAACAATACACACATAACTTCGAAAATTCAGAGGTGTGTGCCTTGGGTTTTGAACCTGCGGACATTGTCTCGGCTGACCGTTCCATTCCCAACTTGGCTATCGTCGCTTGGGTTAATAATAATTAATTCTCTTCGATCCTTATCTTATAAGTTAATTTCGGGAGTATAGTAACAGATCCAGGTTAATTACTAATCCCCAGTCATAGAATCGGTGAAATAGTTAAGCCGGTGTTATGCTGAGAACGACCTGTTTATCGGCGATTAATTGTGTCTAAATTGCTTAAATTTCGATATTCAATACCAATTTTAAGGTTTTGAAATGTACCAATTAATTACAAGGTGGTAATTGTATATTTATGTTAGTTTAAATTTTAACCATTTTCTGTTGAAATCTGTTAAAAATAGCATGGTAACCTTTCATTATTTTGAGATATATTGAATATGCAGAACGATAATACCCAGTGATCAACTCGCAACGACTTTCAGGCTGAAACAGTGCTTCTCTATTAATTAATGACTCTGTACATACTATAAACCAAAAAGAACCTCAAAACCAAATAATATTCTCTAAGTATGAAACTTTAATAATAACGTACACGAATACAATATGGCAGCTCACGATTCTGTTCGTACGTTACGTAATCTATACATCTTCTATACATATAAACAAAACTGGAGTGTCTGTTTGTAATATTGAAATAACCGTTTTTTAATACATGTACATGATTATATATACGGTACATACACCAAAATAACATTTTTTACATTTTTTGTCTGTCTGTCTGTTTGTTCCGGCTAATCTCTGAAATGGCTGGACCGATTTTGACGGGACTTTTATTGGCAGGTAGCTGATGTAATAAAGAGTAACTTTGGCTACTTTTTATCCCGGGAAAATATAAAGCGGGACTTTTATCACGGGAAAACTCATTCACGCGGGCGGAGCCGCGGGCAACAGCTAGTACATTATAAAACTGTTACAAAGTCGTGTCTGTACTCTGAATATTTAAAACCCTATCGCCCTTTATTACTCACGTAATCCAAAGCTGAATAGGATTCTACAAAGCTTGTTTACAGCTTTGATATAATGGGCGGGATGTCGGATCGAATCCCGGTCAGCTCAGTTTGGTCAAAATTATATAGGTCTATGAATCGGCTTCACATGGAAATTAATATGAAGCGACATCTATTGCAGCTATGCTGTGAGCTTACCAGAACCCCAAACCTTTCCTAGTCTTCCTAAATTCCTTATCTTAATAGCCAAACCAGGATTTTGACAGGTCCATCAGGAAATCTTTAAGGGAGGCTTATGTTCAGCAGTAGACTTAATGATGATGAAAAGCCAAAAGCGTATCCATGTTTATTCTGGAATTTTTGATATTGAACGGTGATCAGACCACTCGCTCATCTTCCTTCGAGCTATGAAAATAATTTAGTAATTTTGAAGCAGACGCATAAATACAATTGAAGTAGTATTGGACGTAATTGTCCAGAGATAGACGCGATAATTTCAACTTGGTTTTGCGATGTGTACATTATCAATTGACTGCTACTCGTGTTTTGTATACGCTATTTGTATACATTGATGATGAAATAACGATTTACAAGTAGTTTTGTAACAGAGTTACTTTCTACCTGAGACGTTGACCGTTTCAAATACCAGTATCACAAAAAAAAATTCGCACTAGAGACAAAAAGTATCCTGCATATAATTATGTTCATCCAGAAAATGATGACAAAGTGCAAAATTGCATATTAGCCTATTCATAAGAAGTGACGTCATAATATAAGTAGGCGTTAAAAGCCACATTAGTTCGCAGCGAATTGTATAGCGATAAATCGTACATAAGAAGTGGTACAATTAAAAAACGGAGAACACAAAACAATATACGAGTAACAATGTCTACAAGCCAGATTATGTTACCGATCTTTGTATTGTATAAGACTTGTAAAACCGAATTTTAAAACAATTATATAATTTCCAGTAAAATTTATGGT
The DNA here is from genome assembly GCA_947568825.1 of Sphinx pinastri. NCBI lineage: Eukaryota > Metazoa > Arthropoda > Insecta > Lepidoptera > Sphingidae > Sphinx > Sphinx pinastri. The sequence goes on from OX387630.1 coordinate 12,111,305, forward strand.
TCGTAAACGTGTGCAAAATTTAAATAACAGTTTTTTTACCTATTTATTTACATGGCACAACAAATTAAAAAATTGTTCGTTGTATGTCTCTTTTCGGCTAATATCTGAAACGGCTAGACCGATTTTGATAACACTTTTACTAACGAGTGACCTTATAAAGAGTACCAAACTAACCTCAACTTAAAACTGGATGAGGGTCTTATGTAAAAAGTAACAAAAAGTAATGGAAAAGCATTTCGCGGAGGCAAAACCGCAAAAAAGTTAGCTATAAAATATAATAACGTAATAAAGGCAAAGGTGATCTCAAATTTTAACCTTCATTAATGATCAATATAGCGTAATACAACCATAGACAATAGTATACAATTATTAATACTTATCGTGAATGAATCATTTTTTGAACTATCAATCAATCTTGTTATATTATTATGATGCATTTACTTGAGAAATCTCAATACAAGGTTTTAGTAAATCATTGCTTATACCTCACAGTGGTAGAATATAATTTTATACGGGGCTCTATATTAATATAGCATTTTAATCTGCTATTTTTGCGTTCACGATAAAAAACTTAAACATTTGAATGAACTTAAAGAAGTCATATCTATTTCATAATAATTTGATTAAGAGACTAGTCTGGCATATCGAGCTACACTTAGTGCAGAATACGGTACCAGTCACAGGCATAGCTAGAGTCACTTTCCAGAGGGGCCAGTGTCCTAGACTAAAATAATAAAATGACTTCTGTCTACTTACAGATTTGAAAACTTTGTTAAAAAATATAGTATACATAGAAGTAGGCAGCCTCAAAATCCTTGGGGGTAGGCACTATGCAATTCTGGGGTGGGCACGGCCCACCCGGGATCCCCTCTATATACGCATAGGCATATACAGAGGGGCTGACAACGTGACAAAACATTAAATATAATTTGGTACATAGTAAAATACGCAGTAACGGTGGAGGAAAACATGTCATTGGCACTAAGAGTTGCGCTCGTAATGCGCGTCAGCAATATCATTATCGTGATACTACTGGGAATTGATATTTTGCGGATTATATTTATTATAAAATTCTGCTTGTGAAAGTATTTTGCGGTAATAAGTCCCACGGGAATCGTGCATTTTTACGGGTATGTATGCACTCTAGCCTATAAACTATTTTTGCAAAATGGCGATTCCTCTCTCCGTTACTACGTGAGAAAAACTAATATAACACTCCTAAGTAAATACACATAATATGGATTATTTAATTCTTAATGGTTGTTCCCACATACTCTAATTTTACTATACTCAACGTATTCCATTTCTTATATTAAATCACTACACCAATAAAAATAGTTATCAAATAACTTCTAGCTCAGTTACCGCTACAAATTACAGTTAATTTGTCTAAAGTAACACCAGTTAGAATCGGATAACATAATCCGTGTGCGGCAATCCGGTAGCTTAAAAACGATTTACCGTGCAGCACATTCCCAATTTCCTGTGAGAATTCCACCACCAATTTCGCGGGAAAAGCCATAAATATGTTTTTAATTTATTTCTTTGTTTGCTAATTAACCTCGAGACAACAGATTCACCGATAACCGTGCTCAGCCTACGTCATATTGGCACAATGTTTAAAAACACTAAACATACATCATACTGTGCCGTGGAAGTTTCCAAACAAACCTCCGCTGTGAGCAATTCACGCGGGCTATACTTACTTTTATTAAATTCATGTTACATAATAAATTATTATGCTCCTTGAATTTTACTCAGTATTTTTTTTATACTATTTTTGATAACTGGCTGGAAAACTTTCTGTTTATTATTTAATTATATTATAATTCGTATTTTTTTTTTAATCGAATAACGCCTTTAGAATCACAAGTAACAAAGAATTTAAAATATGATAGAATTACAAATTGTATGAATCGAGTTACTAATATTAGACTCCGTGATGGATTCACCCACATTCAGACGATGACTCTGTCCTTAGTCAGAGTACAATGCTATATAAAGACTGATTAATAATTACATAGTAATTGTATATCGAAGTTTAGTTGGCCTTGTTCCATCTCAGGTGATCGCAATCGCGTCAACGTCAGGTGAAATCTGCAAACGCTATGCATAGACCTACTCGAAATTGCTGACAGGACTGGATCTATCTAAAAATACCCATTTTTATATTCATAGTATTTACGTTTGTTCTTATACTCAAAAATGCTAATTTAATCTAGGTATATTAAGCAGAGTCCGTTTAAAAAATATAAAAAAAATGTAAAAAGTGGTAGAGTTAAGGTGATAGAGCCATGTTGTTGACATTATTCTACAACATGAATGGGATAGCGTGCTAAAATAGTACCATTATGTTACAGAAAACCGACGGGAAACCAAAATTCTGCCTTAATATAAGTGCATACGTACGAAATTATATGCTTTAAAACGCTCGACTGTTTTTTCCTCTACCTCAAGTACACTAACAGGTCTGATTGATATTTGGCAAAATATTTTATTAACGAAATCATCTTTTATCAGTTACCCATATTGTACTAAATAGGCTATTTTTTGCCAAGAGCCACCCCACGAATACAAATATTATGTCCCTTATAATTGATGACAGAATCGCGGGAACAGAAAATTGTACAAACGTTTAAATTTTTTTAAATCGTATGCAACACTTCTCAGACAGTTTAAAAAGACAATAGCTTGAGGTATTTCTAGGCGAAGACGTTGCATACAAACGAATATAGTTATTACTCCATTGTTTTAAAGTGTATAATTGTGATGGATGTGCGACAGATGCGTTATATCATAACGCTTGGTGTAAACGAGGTATGATTAATCTTATTAGTTCATTTAAATGCTTGAATGCTGTTAAGACACAGTATTTTTCATATAAAATAAGATAGAAAATGAACGTAGAGATGTGTTCTTTACGGATTGTGAGGGATTTCTTTTTAATAATTTAGTTAATTGTTTACATATTCAAAAACATAGGGAGTATTTTTTCAATGTAATGTATAATTTTTGGTTACTGGTAATTTTTAGCTAACGCGTTACATAAAACATGGGTAGTTCTCTTTAAAGCAAATTATTCCGACATTAAAGCCTGGTATTCTCCGAATCGTATAGACAATGTAAATTCATTGAAGTTAATGTTATGTTTACATTAAATATATCGAGACATTAACCGTAAAGTGTTATTTTATGTTTAAATAATTTGATATTATTATCGAGCAGTATAACGACTAGATAACGAAATAACCTAAGAGGTAGAGTCTCTCATTTATAATATTATTCATTATTCAACTTATTTATTATATCACTGTGTGTCTTGTTACTTTCTTTTGGGGACATCAACATCTAATGTCATTTATTATAATCTCATTAATGGAGATTAGAAACAAAGCGTAGCTATCTAAGCCATATCGCAATAATAGTTAGACCGAGTATAAAAGTAAAATAGTAATTTTTTCATGTTTTTATTTTATCCTATGCATAATTCTTATCTGAAGATTTGTCTAAATTTGCTCTTAGGATTGTATTTTGCGCCTTTTTTGCGATAACAGGCGGTGACGTTACCCTTATACTAGTCACCGTACCCTTTCACATTATAGTCATAAAATACAATACATAATCACTGATTGATTGTAAGGTCCATAATATAAAATCAGATACAAATTCAGAAACTCACACTTGACACATTTTTTTTATGATATATGGGCAAACGAGCATACGGTTCACCTGATGGTAAGTGATCACCGCCGCCCATGAACATCTGCAATACCAGGGGGCACAGAGATGCCTTGCCATTGCTCTAGATATGGAAGTTACCGAAATTGAAATATAATGTCAAGTTTAGACTAGCTAGTTCTTGCAATATATTGCTTAAAAAGTTCCAGATGTTTACACTTGCGGTGAAATTCCAATAGACACATGCGACATGTAAGTCCTGCAAGCTTCAAAATTTGCAGTATTTTTAACAAGTGCACGGCGAAGTTTCCTCACTGCCTTTGATTTGAAGTGAAGCCCAAAAAAATGTCGAAAGGCAAAAGATAAATATAACCCGGACAGTCGGCATAGTTATGCCGGCCTACGTAATTGCTTCTTTACACTCCGCTCGAAGGACAGGACAGTACTGTGATTGTTTTGACAAAAAAAATCGCTTGCAAAATTTGATTGCAAGTTTTCTTGCTAATCTAAACCTCACTTTAGATCTATTGAGGCACGCTGGCACGCGTGTGTTTATCGCGTTAGTTATCAGTCTCGCGACGTCAGTGATAAGAATTTTGGGAACCACAGCCGACCTCCGCACATATCGGTCGTTGTCTTCCACGGACCGGATGGTTACATTTTATAATTATATGTGACATCATTTTAACATTCGCTTAGATGCAGTCTATTTTGTAGAATCTTGTTTTGGGATGTTCAACGGATATCATCAAGAATGGATGTTACTGTGTGAGACAAAAAGTTATCAACGTTTTGTTAAAATAGAACAATTCCGATTGTACCTTAATACAACCGTTTTAGCGCTAAATTAGCTTGTACTTTTGCATAAGTAACTTCCTTTTGTACAAGTATTGCGAGTGAATTTTAAATATCTGCATACAGTCGTCGAAGTTATAATACAATAATTTAATAAAAATCGTCCATTCGCATAATATGTAATAGAGCAAGAAACTTTATTACAACCAACGACGCCAGATAACAAGGTCTTAAGTAAATCACAACATTATAAAACCTAATGCATCCCAATAAAGTCTATTTTCAATTAACTCGATGCTTAAATTAGCACGACCCATGACATTCCTCGGGGCTTGAACAAAAATACACTGGGATGGTATGAACATGTCCTGGTACCAGAGGGAAATGCGTTGAAATGTCATGGTAAGATTTGGCACACGCACCTATAGAATTGAATGCAGCATCATTTCTATTTACAGCATCGATTTCGCGTATGGATAGTATCTTCTATAAATATTGGAACTGGTATGGACTGTACTGCTATAAACTGTTTTTCATTCATTTGGAGTGGTTTAGTATTGGCGTGTATGGTTTCTGACCTACGTTTTAAGACGGTTTTGAGGGCCACCTTCGTAAATAGTTATTGAAATTTAATCCTCACTAGGATTTGGAATGACAGCTTACCTGTATCCAGGTTACCCAAAAGTAATTTTTAATAATATATTGGATGCGTTATAGAATTCCACGTTACTTTCCAATAATAATCTATATAACTTTCGATTAGAGTATACCAAATGAGTTTGAGAACGTCTAACCGGTAATGAAGTAACAATACAAACGTAACGCTTCACCAATCATTTGTTGTATTAATAAAATTCGCGTCAGTTATCCGCCATTGCATCAGATCACTCGGCCTTGTTCGTACTGCGGACTCCTACGTTGATTAGTGTGTTCTGCTCCGACGACCTAAATTTTACTGCATTTGTTTCGTTATCATAAACAAAACCTGTTACGACGAACCACGCTCTCTTTGCATGGTGTAACAATTTGCGTCTAAACTTGATTATTTAAATAATATCGAGATACGCACACCCTCACGCCTATTATCCCCTAAGGGGTAGGCAGAGGCGCAACTAGTGCACCTACTTTTCGCCGTGCGTATTCCGTCCCGTGAAGTGATAGGGAGCGAGCCTATCGCCATATCGGGCACAAATTCGGGACTCCGGGTTGAAACTGAATAGAAAAATCCAATATCAATTTCTCCCGACCCGGGGGTTCGAACCCGAGACGTCAGCATTGCAGTCGTACCGTAATACAACTACGCTACCGAGGCAGTCGATATAATCTGTTAAAAGTTACAATTATTTAAAGTGGTATTTAAGATTTATACTAAAAATGTATTCGCAAGTAATACGCTCAGCTGATGACCTAAATTCGCATTATTAGTTCTAAACACGTTATCGTAACCAGCGCTCGTAACCACTTTCTAGGTGCCGTTTGATTATGTACATACATCCGAAGGGTTTCGATTGTTTACATCCGTGGTGGTAATGACACCGGGATTGGCCAATAGGAATCAGGATTCACCCGGATATCAAACGTTTCATCACATATTTTCTCGAATTACGTAAGAACGAGCGACTTGTGACCGTTAGTCGGGAGGCCGTTGCTCCGGTGCTACTTTCCGAAATTCTGATTGCAAAAGCGCACGTCGGGCATTGTCGCCGCGCGGGCAAATCGGCGCGCGGAAGTTACAGTGAGCGGCCCGGTCGGGCAAGGCCGAGCGACGAAGGTGAAAGTCTTGACGGCCCGCAATTATTGAACCTCGACCCACCATCTAGTATTCGGGTTAAAACAGTAACTGCTATCTGCCGAAGTCCCTTCCGCATTCTGGGGGAGGGTCCGTGGCACTCGCTTATGATGACGTTATTATTAATTTCACTTCTTTGTTTTTTTTTTTTTATTTGAAGATTTATATTTCAATAAATCCAATTTAAATAAACGAATCTCGAAAATTGCGACCTCTAGATATAGTACCTGTAACAGTTCATTATCAAGTGGGATATTTTAACACGGCCCAAACTATCGGTACGCACCTTCACGCATGATTAAATATGGCCATCTGAGGGTCGGCCCATCTGCCCGCTTGTCTGCGTTTGGCTCTCATTCAAATTCAAATGTATGCAGTCTCCAACCATCGTTATGGACTGAAGAAGCTCTTTCGTATTATACAATCTCACTATTTGTAGTATTCATCTTGAACATATTTGTGGGAAAAATTATTAGCCAAATTAGATTTGATATTTTCAGCATTCACTTTTTTTTAGAAAATAAATTGCCTTTATTTTAGTCTTGTAATTGGTATTTATCACGAACAGAAGGATACTTTTACAATCTTTCTTCTTACAGATTATTTAAAGCAACAAGTATAAATTACTGGGAGTTAGTTACCCGGGATTCTTTCATTAAAATGTAAAAGTGGGAAAACTATCTAAATATATTTTTTAAGAATAATTATATATACTAATATTATAAAGAGGAAAGATTTGATTGTTTGTTTGTTTGTAATGGATAACCTCAAAAACTACTTTACCGATTTTGAAAATTCTTTCACTAATAGGAAGCCACATTACTCCTGAGTGCTATAGGCTACTTTTTATCCCGGGAAAATATTTTTAACTCGGAAAAACTTTTTCACGCAGGCGGAGCCGCGAGCAGAAGTCTAGAAATTAATAAAAGAACATCTTGAGTACCACGTTGACTTCTTTACATAACACGAACAATTAAGTAACGTTTGAAATTATGTGTAAATTTTGGGTTTCATTTTCTACGTTTAAATCTGTTTTATCGAGTTTATAGGGTCTTTGTAATTTTACATATAATACGATCCTGACGCTCATTTGTACCTAAATAAAATCGTTTCGAACGAATTAAGTTCCATAGTTTATACTAAGAACGCCGAGATAATGATGTTTCACGATGAATGCTCAACAATTACTATTGTTGCTCGGTTGGTAACCTTGAATATCAATTGGGAAATACTTTTTAAGATCATGCATCAAACGGTAAGCGAATCATTACGTCGTGTGGGTTTATCGACGATAAAAAAATTACGCGGAGGATTTACTCTAGTGTTTTAGGACGGGTACACACTAATGTATTGTTGCAACGTAACATTCCGGCAAACGCTCGACGCTGCATTCGGCGAAATACTTTGGCGCGTGTGCATTTGTAACGTTCCTTCGAATGCTCGACGCTGTTCGATGAAACACTTATTTTTTGTCTTGTATTAACTTCTCGCATTTATGGTTTCTTCGTGCCTTTGTTCGATGGAATATGAAAGAATTGTCTTTATAAATTACGCATTTATAATAAATTTCGATCGTCATGCTCAACTTAAGTCTTGTAAAAAAGTGACATATTTCAACAGTTACCATATTCCACTAATGTAAGGCTTGATATTCAGTTCAAACATATGTTCAGCCTAACAGTATATTTCCTAACATGATGTAAGTCACCATGTAACATAGTTCAAAGTGATGCGTAATCGGTTTTTCTTTGACTCGTGAAGTATTATTAATATGTATCCTCAAATGAAGTAGATCCAACCGCATAAACCCATGATATTCAAAAAGGTCAGCTCCAGTGACACCCTATAAATAAAAATTATCAAAAAGGCACACGGATTACAGTAAGGATAATGAGGTATCCTTCGCAAGGGGAGCATCTAGTAGAGGGCCGTCCGCCCGCCTGCGCGCCCTCTGTAAATCACAAGAACTTATGTACGGAATAGAACACAAACGCAGTTTGGCGTGCGAAGCCGTCAGAAGCACACGTATCGCGAGCGTCTCGTGCCCATCAGTGATGTAGTAGCGCCGCGCCGCGCGCCGCTCGCCTGTTTGGACAAGTGCTAAGTTGATCGTTTCATGTGATACAGCTCGTTGAGGTTGGCATTATGTTTAATTAGAACGTTCGATTTTTTAATTGTTTCGTGTTGTATTGTTTTTGGATTTATGAAGCTGGAGTGTTGCATACTTTTTTCGGATTGTTTTATTGGTTGATAAGGTAATTATTGAGTTCCTTTTTGATAAAAAAAAAACTTATTGTTACTTTTAAATTAGAAAATATTTATTTAAATATTTTTGATACTTTTTTCAAGTTTTTGACTTTGTAACAAAGAGACATTTATAAAAAAATTACAACCTCTGTGGAATTAATATCCTTGACAACAACTCGTACTCGACTACTTTTGCTCATTAGTTTATTGGAATGTGTTAAATCGTTTATGCTGTTAGTTTATTTGCCTGACTTCTTTTAATGTAACCTTTGCTGCTTTTTCTGTGAATAGTCGTCAGAAACTAATTTGAACAGTTGTAACAAACTTCTAAATTAGGTTAAAAAGTTAAAAGGCCTTAATGTAATGTTTTCTTTAACTAAATAAAACTTTTGGTATAATTATTTTGGACTTAGAAGAGAGAAAGGTTTAATATTATATTTGGCAATAAAATAAAATAAAATCATTTCTGGTGAATAATAATATAATTAAGTATATTTCAATGATTGAAATATACTTAATTATATTTTTTCGGTTAAAAAGTTTTCTTAGACTGAACGGTTTAAGTGATTAGTAAAATAATTATTCATAAGTTTTATACACTAGGATTATCTAATATAGATATGACACGTCAACTGATAAGGATATCAGGTTTTAAACGAACTTTTAAAATTTTAATCATTTCTACCTGGACATGCCCTTTATCCTTTTCTAGTTTTGCTATCTCTGTTCTGCGCGGTGTCGAAAGAAAGAGATAAAAATAGTCCAATCTGAGATTTTGAGAATAAGGGACACGACTTTATTTTTAAATGTATGGTTATATAGTTTGACGACGTCTTTATTATGATGACATTCTTTAGGCATAAAGATGTTAATGATTTTTAAAACTTTGATTAAGTACCTACCTAAACATTTTTTGTGTTTATAATGTTATTTTTTATGTAATATTTTTCATGTGATTATTAAAATGATTTTTTATGTAATATTTTTAATGTGATTAATTTTAAGTAATTTGTATTGATTTTAAAGCATTTTTTTATTTAATGATTTTTTTAAGAATATAACAATATTAAAAGTATATATTAAGAATAAAAAATTAAAAGGGATAGTAAAGAACTTTTTTTTGTTATATTGCATACACAACCTACCTATTCATAGATAAAAATATCTGCCAATATTTCGGGATTGTTTGTCCAATAAAGTAATTGTGAATATTAAGGTTTAAGGTAGGTAATATGTATTACTAATATGAATTGGGTGAAACAATTGAGATCACCAAACTTCCGCCATTTTATTCCCACACGCGACGAGCACTTGGTATAACTGACAAAGAGCACGAAAGAATTAATTAATATTTAGTTTAAAATCAAGCGCCTACCCGATATTTTTCATCGCAATAAAACATTTAAATTGAGTAAAATAAAATACTTTGCAAAGTCGAAACGTAACACTAGTTGAGATAAAGAGTTCAATATTAGGATGATTGCATACAATAGTAGATAACAAACATTATATTTATTGTAATTTTTTTTTTATAAATAATGTTTATAAGAAAGTTTAATCTGACATATCTCGAAAATTTCCTGAAATAAAGATAAATAGATAATCCTTCGAAGGATTACGGCTTAATACACCATTAAAACAAAACTTGACTTCAAAAGCTGACAAGTCATGCGAAATCCTACTTGGACATAATACGGCAATGATTGGATCATTTTTTTCATTTCAAACACAATACCGAACAAAGGGTACACTTATATAATAAGTTCTGTAGTTCGGCCGCCGCTTTCCAGGTCAGAGATTGCGAATAACTCAAACGTTTAGTAGTACTTCAGGATAACTTAATTAAGGTTAAATTATGAATATTATTTAGTCTTGGGTATTCGATAAAGTAAATAACGTCTTCATTCTTATTCATAGGTTGCATTTATTAATTTATAATTTGTTATTTGAATACAGGAAATCATTTTTAAGGAATACAAAGGATACCTACCTATTTATAAAAATAAACGTAAGGAAATATATTCAACAAAATAGGATCTGTATCGTGCATTTATCATAGAGTATGTCAAAGTGCATCGTTATAAAGAACAAGCTTTTCCTATTTATTTTACAACAAAATTTAATTAATAGTACTTATTATTTGACATCTGTTCTAGTTTTCTTTTATATATTATATTCTGACTTTGCACATCATTGTCACAAAAGAAGGAATAACTTCAAATTCTACCGACCTATCACGTTGTGTCTTCATGTAGTTTCATTGCCCTCTTTCGTCCATATAATGAAGCTCCAGTGATGCGCTTAAAAAAAACACATTTTAAACAATCACAATTCAACAGGCCATTAGTAAGTTCTATTTATTTCTTCCCATTTCTATCATCGGATCAACTTAGTACTTAATTATTTTACCAATGAAAGCAAAATCCCAGCTTCGTAAGTAAATTAAAGTTTACCAAAATTTTACTTAACAATTTTGGGTGGTTAGGACCACTTCACATAAGTGTTGCAAGTTAAATAAAATATTCAAAAATAAAGAGTCCGGTTATTGTGTACCCATCCTAAAAGATGTGATTTTAAATTTCGAAGTACATACTTTGTTCAGCATTGTTTCATTAATCTGTAAGTCCTCTTAAAAAACAAACCAAACAAAAATAAAGCCAAAATTAAATTAATTATAAAAAACAGTATATAATGTTAGTTACATTTTTCTTTTTTTTTTCATTAATGGCTTTGAATAATTAAGTCAGTCAATAATAAATAATATGTTTATATAATTTGTTTCCTGTTAAGTATTTTTACATAACACTTATAATAAATGCATTTCTTTTATTTATAACAAAATATTATCTAAATTGAAATATAATCAAATAAAATCAATTCACCGACAATATTCATAAATTCCAATTAGTTTTACGGCAATACACATTGTAATCTCAAACACGATTAAAGCTTCTACTTTGACGTCGAGTTCCCAACGCAGCGATAAGTGCTGCCATCTATCTAACAACGGAGCAAACCATGGAAACATTAATTAAAGTCTTTATCTTACTGTACACCAAAAAATTCTTAAGCTATTATAATGCCAGGCACTATAAAAATAAATTATGTTTTTTTATGTCAATTTTTGCTTTAGACGGGTAATTAACTACACTTAATATGACTGAGTAGGTAGATGCAAAACTAGTCTACTAGCCCTAAAGTGCATATCCTTTGATAAAATTACCCAAAAATAAAGCACGCTGCACGTATTATAAACTACCGTTATATTTATAACAAATGAAAAAGATAATGCTTAACCCATAGCGCGGTATATACCGAGCGGCAAATAGGTTTCAGTACACAACCGGCAGTGGATCGGCTTCAGACATAAATCACGAGTAATGACCTGAGTAGCTGACATGCTTTTAAACTTATTGACTATTGGTGCTCTGTTTATTAAGTAAATTGTAAACAAAGCATACAAGCCGCTTGGTTTAGTTTGATAGATTGTTTGATTTTTGAATGATTGGTTAGATTGTAGTTTACAAATGAAAAGTGCGTACTTAGTAAAAAAAAGGGTAAGTTCTAATCTCAAGATCAGTCCAAAACATAATTCTATGAGTAAACTTACCTGGACTTGATTTTTATAGAAGAAGGTCGCCATTGAAACATTTCGTAACTGTACCGCCATTTTGAATATTGTATTGTTTTCTTTGTTACTTTCTACCTCCTTCTGGTCTCGTCTGCACAAATATTTGATTTAGCTTCAATAGTGTTATATGATGTCATAAAAATGTGATTATACTGGAATAGAAATTGCTAATATGGTGATGTTTTGACAAGCTAGAGAATAGGTAAAGTTGTGGGCCAGAATTCGTCTACACTTACAATAGACGCGATGGTACTTGGCCGCGCAATATCCGGCCGCCGGCAAACAGTACACAAAACGTCCGCAGATATGCAACACAATGTTCCGATTTACCATATTTTTGATAATATTTTTTCCATACAAAAATACGAGTTTTATACTTCAATTTCTCCAACATTTAATTTTTTACTGGTAACCCAAGAGTACGCACGCATGGTCATTTATTTTAATCCATTTAAACCTAACTGTCTTACGGTACACTCTCGGCCAGATTTATGAGTTAAAATATTCGACCCAATTTGTTCTGACAGTCTTGTTCCGTGTAATAAGTGTTAATTTATTACAAAAAATACGATAACAAACAAAAGAAGTACATTGTTCTTTAAGTTTATTAAGTATTATTCTTCCACTTTACTAACAAAACTAGGATCTTGGCACGTTTCCGCGACACTACACTTTATAATACTCTATGGTGAGCGACAGTGAGGGGATGATATCTCTGTTTTCACCAACACCAACGACACCTGCGAATGATTGTGATCTCTTCAGAGGGTTTTCAAGGGAAATTCTCTCGATGGGGAAAAGCAATTTCCTTTGTAAATTTCTATGTGGAAACCGAACCTACTCGGAATTGGTTAATAGTGCACTTATTAAATAAACTACACAAGTGTCTTATTGCGAGATTTCAAGCTAGAGCGTATTCCCACCTAAAAGGCCGGCAACGCATCTCTGTGCCCCCTGGTATTCTAGATGTTCATGGGCGGCGGTGATCACTTACCATCAGGTGAACCGTATGCTCGTTTGCCCCCTATACCATAAAAAAAAAAACTTTCTTTTTCGCTTAACCTTTTGCGACTGTAACTTTTTTATCGCATTACGTGAATCTTGTATTCATCAATCTCGGTTTTGTCTATTTGTTTCTGATGAGTTATAAAGATTTTTGTGACGTAATTGTATTATTTATGACCGCCTGTTCTGGATTCTTAGAAAAGGTGTGTTATAATTACAGAAATTAAAGTTTTATCACTGTGTCGGCGCAATAATAGATGAGATTGTTTTGTATTTTAATTCTACTAATATTATAAATGCGAAAGTTTGTAAGTATGGATGTATGGATGTTTGTTGCTCTTTCACGCAAAAACTACTGAACAGATTTCGATGAAATTTGGCACACGGGTAGATTATGTCCTGGATTAACGCATAGGCTACTTTATATCCCGGGAAAATATAAAGCGGGACTTTTATCCCGGGAAAACTCATTCACGCGGGCGGAGCCGCGGGCAAAAACTAGTGTTGCATAATTTCATGAACAAGCCATCTTTCAATAGCATAAATATTATTAAATCCGGGTTTAAACAACGTCAAATGTGGAGCCGCGCTTGTAACAAAATTTCAAATGAATAAAGCATCAAGTTGAATAAATTTTCATGTGCCTTCAGTGTCTGATTCTCGGTATCACGACACTTATCTCACTCATGACAAAAATATTCTGTTTTTACACTAAAGCGTTAACTATATCGTACACTACTTTTGAGGATTACAACGTTTTTAGTAATCAAATCTTTCAACTGAGTTTAGTAAAGTATAATGACCACACGGATATCTAAATATAAAATGAAAATAATTGACTGCAAGAGCAATGAAATTCCAGATATCAACTTTGTATAAACTGGTTTACCTAAAATTTTAAATTAATATATTTGGCTAGCATTTGATAGGTGAAAATGGATCAATAACGCCGGGAGCTAAGAACTGTGCCTGCAAGATGTGCCTTTGAACTGGCTTATAGTTTTATTCTGGCTTCAGCGATTTAGGCACTAGTCTTTTTAATAAACATAAAAAATAACTGAGAAATAGCATTGAAATTTGAATATTCATTACTAAATATTCACGACTTTAAATGCATAATCCATTATAATCCTTTAATTGGCTTGTTCGAATACATTTAGTTGTTTCATAGAGCATAATAATTATATAACAGTTTATTAAATTTGTAATTACCTTAAAACGTCGGAACGAATACCAATTTTAAAAGAATTAATGTACATTGCAAAATATTAAAAGTGTTATTTAAATCAATTTTAAATTTTGTGGCGCAAAAATTCAAGTCTTTTCACTTAATCAGTTAAGTACAAACTTATTCGATTATCATTTAAAGATCTGCTTTTATACCTTCTCTATTGACTATTTGTATACAATTCGCTGCTAGTCAATGTAAAATCATGTCAAAACGAAGAAGCCTTTCTCTGCGTTATTCTGTAGGACGAAACCACAACCTTTGTTCCAAGTTTTTTAACTTCATTGAACACAATACGGATTTTACAAATCACTTTCAATCTTCACACTGCGAGCGAATCCATGAAAATTTGTCGATGGTGACAAAAGTCGACAGTCGTAGAATTGCAGACCAATAACAGTCGTCACTTGGGTCAAGTGTACATTCAAATATGGTTTTCATTCATACATATAACGATAAACGTAATTCAACATATTACGATAATATATGGCATATGTCATAACCATATTTGTTTACTGTTGAATGATCTGCGTTTCAGATATAGTAGAGTCGAGGAAATGTTTTGCTACTAACATGAAACCTACATGTCCTTATAGAGAAAAATGATGAATTAATACACGGTTATATTACTATAATCACCATAATATTTGTCATCATACTATTTGTCATCATGTTGGACGATGGTGTTGTGTTTTCAATGGCTCAGTGCGCTCTACATGGAAAATCATGCTGTCAATCGTGTTGTTATTGTTGTAATCTCTAACCACGCTCAAAGAAACTTGTATTTTTAAAGTATAATATGTATACTCTAAAAGGTCTTAGTTCTTTGTAGTAGCACATATTCCAGCGAAACCACGACTATTTGCAAGACACAATGAAAAGCTTTGATAGCTTTGAATGTTTCTTTCGCTAGAACTATAAATTTAATTAAATTTATTACACAGGTTATTGTGTGCGTAATTA
Source organism: Sphinx pinastri (assembly GCA_947568825.1). NCBI lineage: Eukaryota > Metazoa > Arthropoda > Insecta > Lepidoptera > Sphingidae > Sphinx > Sphinx pinastri. Next base: position 12,126,641 of record OX387630.1, read on the forward strand.
GCATTTTTATTGACGTTCTTACATTTTTATTGTTCTATGAATGAAGTTTTTATTGTTTTTGACATTGATCCACAAAAATAAGTCGTTCATCTTTATAAAAGCTTCAGCACTTGATGTGCCACGCGTCGACACCACCATTTTTTTTAAATAAGCGCATTATTATATACAAACACTCATAACGATTCGTTTATATTACATAATTGCGTAAGACTTCCGCATAGTTATCTAACATTTCGTACAAAGCTTTTAAGAACAAAAATTTAGGGCAGTATGACGGTAAAAGTGTTCGTAACTTTGTACTATAGACAGTGGCAGTTAATTTGGATTAAAATGTTAGCACTTATTGGCGTAGTTTTGGTTATGACGCCTTCGTTTTTATTCCAAGACATGCTCCAAGGGGCTACGACCTACACAAGGTTTTTCAGTTCAATCACTGCAAAGATTAGGACTTCGAGCGTCTGTTGGCCTCTGAGGGTTAAACGTCTGGTTACATAGGCCTATGTTTAATACTTCAAAATAGCTTCTCAATTAATTATACCTTTAGACTTGAGTGTTGGAAATATAAATTGGAGTTTATTCGTGGATGAATGTAGGTTTTTAGAGTTCAATTTATTTAACAATTAAAATTAATGCGAAATATCTTTTGTCGCAAAAAGACTCAACCATTGCGTCAGTAAAATATCCTATGGCGTCAAGAGGATAATTATAACGGAATTAGAGATAACAAAACTAACTAAATGTGTAACTTTACTTATAACTATATTGTAAAATTTATTTGTTCCAACTGTTAACTGAGACCAGACTTACCTAAAAAGGATCAAGAAGCTGGGTCACCGAGACCAAACAAATAGAATACGGACGAACCGTAGGTGTTAAACGCGGTAACAACATCAAAAAGATTCAACAAAAAAGTCCCCTATATTGCTGGCATTCTGAACATATCGGACTGAGTAGGACAGAGAAAAGAAAGTGCAGGTAGGCAGTGGCGTAGAGCGAGTGGCGCGAGATTTATAAGATCGTAACTTGTGGGGTCGGCAACACCCGGCGCTGTCGTCGGCCCTCGGCGCTCCGCCTTAAAACATGTCTTTAAAAATTATAAATCGAACGCGCCTTTGGCAGTTTTGAATGTCATTGCTCCAACTTAGCATTGTCAGTTGGTTAATGACGTCAGTGGGCTTTACGGTCGATATTACGAAAGCTAACACTACATTAAAAGCTGTTAACTTTACAAGTTACTATATTCTGTTGATTTTTTATATGAGGTCAAGGCCTTATACATGTTACGGTTTTAAATGGCACAAAATAAACGGTAACGTTATAAGTAACATTATTACTCCGTCCGAACTCCTTTTAAAAGAAAAATGTGAATTATGAGTTAAAAATAGACGTGCGTAATGAATGATAGACGCTCTTCGCCGACCCGTTTAGAGACGCCCTTAAACTAGTTGCTCACACTATTCTGGACGTACCTAACGGTCGTTTATTCCCAAAGTGGCTTTTTAACCTAACAAAACTAACAGTAATATCAACAGAAAGTATGCCCCATACTCGGTTAATACCATAGCAGAGCGCAACAAAACCCCGTTGGTTGTATGAGCAATATCGGTATTCATATTAATGCTTCCAGTATGAATCAGTTATTAAAACAAGAGCGAATCCGTAGCCAGACAAACAGCTATTTCGGAACAAAAACACGTACAGTGTAACGTCTTTTCGATAATAAGATGTGATGGAACGTGTTCACGGTAAAAGTCCAGTTTTTATGACTTGTTACTCTATCAGTTTAGATTTTCTTTTACAATATTTTTGAACAGTTTATTTCTGCACTTTTGTGATTCTATCGGAATTTTTTCTTCAATGCACAAAGGTATTGATTTTGATGTACAGTTAAGTATCGTGCTGCAACTTGGAATCTTCCGTATTAGGTCAACTGAGACTGCGAAGCCGAGTAGAAACATCGTTTCATAGGCTATGTAATAATTATGCATATTTAATTGACTATTTATTACTGTATTACATTAATTCTCTAATTCAAACAGTGACCTCCGGTATGTTATTAATTAATTCCTCATCCAATATTGACTTCGTGGTTGGTTAATTTTGACTCATTTATATTATCTGTTTAGTGGATTATGCATTTCTTTTTATCTTTACCATTAAACGATGGTAATGAAGTCGGTTATTTCTACATTTCCAGTAGCATTTAATGTTAGAAAACATTTTATTGAATGTTAAGTGACTGCGGTAGATTGGAGTATGTAAAACAGGCTTGTTTACTTTAAAACCAAGCTATTAGTTCGCTATGAAATATGAAGCGACGGATTATAAATCACTACGTCCTAAGCCTGTATTATAATCCTATTCGTGTTAACGTATTTTTTTTCTATTGGCTTTTTTATTTTACAATATACAATAATGTCAAGCCTCTGACAGTTATTAACTGTTTAATAAGTCTAATGATTTATAAGGTGCCCTAGGAGCCATATTATTTTGCGCAACGAACTATGTTCTATAGTATATCACATAATTTTCCGGTTTTTGTAACCTCCAACATTTTAGTTCTGCAAAATAAAATATCAAAATAGCACAATATCTTGTTGTATTTAGAAATAGTGACCATTTTTGAGTACCTAATAATTTTGCGTATTTGACCCACGCATTCTTTCACGAAAGAATTTTTGGGTTTAGTTAATTATTTGGAGAATTATGTGAGATTTAATTTATTTATTAACGTATTTCTTAATAAATAAATATCTATAATCATTTTAATATGTGAATAAATGCTTCTTATATTTACGCGAATGTTAGACATTGAAATAAAACTATTTTGCGGATTTTATCGCGGTTTTTTCCTCGGGAGATAATATTAATTTAAAAAAAACGCGATAAAATCCGCAAAATACTTTTATTTCAATGTGAATAGTTATTTACTGATCTGTTTGCATAAATTAACACTATTTATAGGCCTCATCAAATACTTTTATTCTTAATCAATTACAATCTAGCTTGAAAATTACGTATTCTATTTAAATAAATTAAATACTCTTATTTAGTAAGTAGGGATCTAAAATGAGGTTGCATGTAGTCTTTGTTATTTTTGTATATTGTCTACAGCAGGCTCATTTCTAGTCCCATTGTAAGGACGCATCGCGTTGTTAAACCTCGAGTGTTGTCTATGATCTTGTTATCCCGTTACATGGTTTATCGTCTCCGCTCGTTTTGGCAGAGGTTGCTCGAATGAACGTAACTTGCTTAACGATTGACTAGAATTTTTACCAGTTTTGAGGATTTGGCTATCATCAACGTCAAACCAATATTCTTAAGAGGAAACAAAATAAGGGAATAGTATGTTAACTTTATAAATTCAAAGAATTAGATTTTAATTGTAATTTATGGTTCTGAATGATTATTTGACGATCTATGCTTACATAATCATTTTTTATTCGCTATATTTCGTAGACGAAATGCACTGATTCCAACCAAACAAAAGCAAATACAGTAAAAGCGCTTAACACGATAAATAAAGAAGTACAGTATAATACAAATATTGTAGCGGCACAAGACTGCTATTGGTCCAAAATAGAAGCGGCGAAAAGTGGGTGACCTCAGTAGGTGGCGGTAATAACCACTTTTACTCGCGTTTGTGTTTCCAGCCTCTTCATGATAAAGAGTTTGGAGATGTGGGCATCGGCACAGTTATAGGGTGCTCTGTTATACGGGATACAAGCTCCATTCCGTGAATATTCCACTAGGAACAGATCGTGTGTACGTGCGTACAAAATGTATAAACGCGAATTGATGTCATGGAGCGTTTAATGTTATTTTTAGTGCCATGTAATGATCACAGTACACGGGAACTGAAAACTTTGGATTTTTTATTCCACAATGGATGAGCTCGACTTGTGCGGAAAGCGAATAGATTTCCTCGTGCCGTGTGACGGCGGCCGACGGTCGCTCGTGTAGACATTGCAGCCGCGTCTGACGGACACATCGCTTGCATCTTTTGTCCCGTAAACAAATTAGCAGCTACTCATGACACGCAGCACTGCGCGTTCAACGCTCAGTCAATAGCATTTAAAATGACGGCGGGCTCTACGTCACCCGCTTCCTCTCCACACGTACGTAGTGGCACATGACGCAATTGGCTTTTTCAATGTCTTATCTACAGCGAGGTATGTTGTCATTCGCCGCAAGACCGCCGCGCTGCGCGCACGCCGCCCGCCGTCGGGTTTATTTTTGTTTCCCTTGTCTGTGCGTTTCACATCACCGAGGACAAAGTGACGAATTGCGCGCGCGTACGGCGCACCGTTGTGAACTCTGTGACATTGGTGGAACCATTTTAATTAGTGCCCGCTGGAAGCCACTCACCGAGCCACCACGATGTTTATGTCAGGATTCTTCATCATTTCCCCTGATTTATCTTTTAGGTGGGTGTTTATGAAAAGTGCGTTTCCGAAGCGTTTTGGCGTTCGCTCTTTATCGTCCGTCGGCACTCGACCGCTAATAAACTCACTTTTGATGTTATTGAGAACGGTGAGCGGATTATAACAAGTTGTGAACCTGATCGGCTCGTTCGGCGTCGATGCATTGTTCTCGGACTGACCTAGTGTTTGCCATTATGAAATAATTAGGGCGTCTCCTTGATTCGATCGCGTTCTAACTTCCAACAAAGTTTTAGAATTTAACCAAACATTCTTCGGGAACTACACTACGGTTAACTGCGGCCGCACCTTACATAATGTTCAATGTAATATTATCTACTGATAGGCTCTTACCGATCGTGCTCTCGCTCTCCGATCGTTCTAATTTTGTATCGAATATTTACGAGTCGCTAATAGATGCTAATGTGTTTGTTACAGAATGACGCCGCAAGAAGAGCGCGAGAGCGCGCGTGGCGTGGACATCGCCGACGCGTTCGAAGATGACATGTTCGGCCCGTCGCGCACCGAGCCCGCCGCCAGGCCCAAGCTCTCCATGATCTCGGCACGGCTGCGCGCCAACGAGGAGCGTAAGCGCGTCATCGAGATCTGCTCGCAGAAGCTGGAGAACATCGAGGACCCCGCGCGGGACCTCCGCCGCTCTGTGTGCATCAACAACACCTACTGCCGGCTCAGCGAGGAGGCGCGCCGGGAGAAAGAAGCACGGCGGCGACGGGCGCGCGAGGAGTGCGATGACTCCTGGGTCGGTAAGAAGGCCCGGCGAGCCGTCGAGGACGAGTGCCTCGCGCTGCTCGACGCGATCCCCGAACTTGGCGACGCGAATCTCGGGTGCGCACAACTGGCGCGCCAGATGCCGCGACAGGAAGTGCTGCCCCCCGGCCTGCTGACCGTGCTGGACTCATGACCGCGCCGCAGCGCGCACCTCCACACTCCACTATGATGCGACGGCGCCGAGTGAGGCGCTGACCGCCGCTGAGCCGCCGCCGGCGCGGAGCCTGCCGGGGCGCGTTGAGCCGTGCTGAGCCGCCGCTCCGCCGACCGCCGGCGTGCAGACTGCAGTCCCGCCGGCCCGGGCGGCTCTCCAACCGTACGGACTACGGACTGACGAGGTTTATGATTTCACGTTACCCCGAACAGACGGAAGACGTTTAGCCAATTCTTTGTTGTTTAAGATGAGTACTTACTTTGTTAGCGTGTTTTATATTATTTAAGTGAAAGTTGCTCAGGCGCTGCCGACGGGCGCGGTCCAATTAGTGTTCAACGATAAATTTTTATAGAACGAAGGGACTCGGACTCATTTTGAGCTGCGCCGTTGTGACGCGGCACAGACGTGACGTGTTGCGCCAGAGATATGGGGGAAGTTCTACGGTTTATTGGAGGCATAGTTGTAAGCGATAATTATTATGTTATATTATTGTACTGTAAATTAAATATAGTGATTAAGAGATAGTGCAAAACGACTGGGAACGGTTGCGTCGACATTGTTGTCTTCTCGCTTAATTTAATTTATGTGCTTATTTTTTATTCCGCTTTGCGACTGAGTTAGTAGTTTATTTGCTAGTTTTGAGGATCGAACAAGTAAATCTCTTGGACATTAACAAAAGGCTACATAAGTGACACTCGCGAGCATTTTAACAAAGCAATTTAAGGCCGAGAACAATTGAGCAACTGATTGCTATTGTTTGGTCATCGTTAGCAAGTACAAAGGAAAAATTGTTAGAAATTATGTGTCAATGGATGGAATTTTAGTTTCCATATCGGACAGTCGCGTGTGTCACCGACCGTGATTCAGGAAATGTGTGGCCAACGATTGGTGCGTGTTGGTTCAAACATTTGATCGCGTGGCACATATCTCACACGTTTTGTTGTATTATCGCTTTAAGGTTTATTTTTGTTTTTATTTTTCTTTGAACGTTACCTTATTGCTTACGTCACCATTTTAAGCTTCGTTACCATTATGATATTATAATTTGGTTACAATAGTTCAGCTCCATTATTTTAAAAGATCTTTTGTGGCATTGTTAATTTATTTTAGTTATATTTATTTTAATTTCACTCTTGGACGTTGATTGTTAGCAAAATTTTAAACGTTGTTCGGAATACAGATATCGAATGGTTTAATATTTTTGTTGTTGGTTGTTAGCGTTTAAACAACTTTAGTGAGCTGCGAATCGTTTATAATGAGCATACTTATCGAATGGTTGTGCAATAAGTCGAAAGCGATCAATCACTTGATTGTGCAATTGTTTCGTGCTGAGTTCCTTTTCTTTTGGAGTCTTAATAATTGTCGCAAAATATATCGGTTGTAGACCGTTTCGCCCCCCTCTGAATAGTAAATAGGTAGGTAAGAGAGCTCGCTCGCGCGGGGTGCGCCGGCGGGGCGGTGGGGCGGCGGCGTGGGGGCGCGGCGGGGGCGGACGGGGCTGCGGGGGGCTGTGCGCGGGTGGCCGGTGGTTCAGTGGGTGGCGCGTGTAGGGTGGCGAGCTGGTTTGGGTCTCTGCACCGTTCCCAGCACTCCTGTGATATTAGCCTAGCCTGTGTGTCGTATTTGTGCTAGTTTTCCCAACCAACTTGTTTGGACATTGTGCTTGTAAAAAAAAGATGCTTCGAAAAAATTGATTCCTTTTCTATTGGCCATTGTGTACGTATAAAAAGGATTTTTAAGTCATTAAAAGTCAGTAGAAACGCATTTAGACAATTTTGCGAACACGATTTGTAAAGTGTAAACTTTGTTTTTGGGTTTGTTTAAATTTGCTCGATTTGTATGTAATGTTGAATAATCATTATTGTATTATATACATTTTATAAAATTAAGCGCTTGTACACACAGCTGGCGCCCTTATTAGGGCGTTGCGGTGTGGGACTTAATGTTTAATAAGTCAACAGATCGCTAAATAATGTTTTGTTCACTAGTTATTAATAAATCGAAATTACAACCAAATGTATTTTACAAATTGTTTAATAAAACGCACATAATTATGATAATTAAGTAGTACGATGCATTCTTTAAGCCACGTTTGAATCAGCTTGTAGCCGTAACGAGTGGTCGACCAAAACTGATAGGATCGCGACTCGCACCGAACGTGGCTTCTAGAATTATCTCTAACGAGATTGTGAGATTCATAGGAGTATATAATTTAATACCGAGCCTCTAGTTTTAGTTGAAACGTGTACAATTGAAATGTAAGAAAGAAGATCAGATTATTGAAGCGGTGCGTGATGCGTCCTGTTCACACGCACAGCGAACGAACGAGACAATCGTAATGCAATAAGACGCGACGGATTGGATATTGTAACTCATTTCAATCTACTTCAAATTGATATCGTCGGGGATAGTGCAAAACCGCGTAACTAACATTGATAAATACCGCGTAAGTGACGAAAAAAGTTTAATTGAAATTGATACTTACGCTACTAAACTTATGATTAATAATGCTATTTTTTTTTTCTTTCACTTACGCGGTATTTACCAATGTTAGTTACGCGGTATTGCACTATCCCCGACGATATAATCCTTACCGGATTAGTGAACTATCTTGACAAAAAGTTTTTTAAATGACTCCCTCATTAAATCAGTGAGGTCTGAGCAACACACTATTTGTCTTTGGCATAGATACTTTATTAGAACATTGCTGTGTGGAGTTCGGACGCAGTACTCGGTACTCGGTAGCTAAGCGTCGAGACAGAGGCAAGGTGACAATTGTTCGACGGAGATAGTAAAGTTAAATGTTATCATAATTTTATTATTGTGATTAGCTGCTATTTTATAAATGTTTCCTGTCTTAAGCTAAGAGATGATCATTAAATAAATATTACAATTAAAACTGTATAAACTCTGGTTTTATTTTCCATTTAGAGAAGGATGAGTCCTCTGGGATGTCCGAGTCTAGTACTCAATAAATATGAATTCGCTCTAGCATTAAAGATTACGTGATGAAACGCACTTTGCTTTCATCTAATTAAATCAGAGGGTAGTCTGAGCTCTACATTAATCTCGTCCATGGATAAAAAAATGTTTAATTTTTAAAAAAATATTAAATTAGTAAATAAAAAATAAATGAATTTAATGAATTGAAATCATCATCATCATCAGCCACATGACGTCCACTGCTGAACATAGGCCTCCCTAAAGATTTCCAGACGGACTTGTCAAAAGCGGCCAGCGTCCAGTTTGTTCATACGACATTTATCAAGCTGAAATGAAAGCTTTTAATTATACACAAGTTACCAATACTTAAGTAAGCATTTTTTTGTCGGTAAGTATTTCTTTCAGCACGGTTCTCTGAAATGGCTTTAGCGTGTTTGATAGTTTTCATAAGGATGAAAGAGTTTTTTTCAGTAAGTAATCTAGATAAATTGTAACTCAAGAAGTGCGGAGCTATAAATAGGAAGTAATTAACATTTATGCACTGAAGCATGTAGCACTTCAAAAGCCGGTATCAATCTCATCTTTTGTTTGTGAAAATATTTGAATGTTCGATAGAAGTAAACGAAGTAACCACTAAACTGATTTGTATGAAATTTGGCACACGGACAGACCATGCCCTGGATTAACATACAGGCATATATTCCTATACTATATTTGACTGCCTCGGTGGCGTAGTTGTATTGGAGGTCCTGGGTTCGAATCCCGGGTGGAGCCAAAAATATTGTGACTGGGTTTTCCCATCTTAAAAATTACTCAGTCGCAGCTCAGAGTCAGGAAGTTGGCGGTGTGATACCACTGTGCCTCGGAAGGCACGTAAAGCCGTTGGTCCTGGGCCTGATCTCTCTCCGATCATGTCGGATTGCCGTCTCACCGGACTATGAGAGTGAAGGAATAGATTGTGTATTGCGCACACACTTGTGCACTATAATATCTCCTGCGTACCTGGCTGATCTCCGTTGAGACTGGCCGCCGTGGACGAAACTGGCTAGGAAGATTACTTACTACTACTAGTATATATTCCGGTAATTGCTCTCTTTGGTTTTATAATCTGCTTTCTAAAATGTCGCTAGCGTTGTACATATGGCGGTGATTTAGGGTTTTTCGTAGCGTAAAAGGCTTTTCACGTTGGCAAAGCCGTGAGCAACACTTAGTGAAAACAAAACAAACATGGTTAAAACTCATACAATCGTCGAGGAAGATCTGCCAAGTTATGTCGACTAAATATAAACGAAAACCTCGACACGGTTTCAGAATAAAATCTGCATCAATACGGATCATTATAGGGCTTTAGATTTTATCACTAAGGCCTTAAGAAACATTTTAATGAGCTATTATTAGCATCATTGTCAGACTCTCAAATTTTAAGGAAGAAGGGAACAATACTAACTCAGACAAAGATTAGACTTCCATCTGAAGGCGATACCTTTTCATCCATAGGCAAGGATTTGCCTTAATTTTTTCTGGTATATGGCAATAGGCCCGCCTCCTATTACATGGGACCTAACAAAGCTGCCGAAATGTGGGTATGTTACACATAGGTGTAGGCATAAAAGTTAAAAAGCCGTGATCCTATGTATATACGGCTTAATTTTACGACCGGACGCCTGTTCAAGGTCAACTCCCTGTATGAAACCGTGATTAATTATAATGATTAATTTGTAAGGCACCACCTAGTGATTAATGCAACATCAAGCTCTAACGTAGGGGATTGTTTTTTAACAACCAAATATAATGATCGAACAGCAGCAACATCCACATGACTTTAAAATATTTATAAAGCACTGTAAGTATTATTATTACTGTAACTATGCATTTTACTCTGACATCTATACTATATATAATATTATAAAGCTGAAGAGTTTGTTTGTTTGTTTGTTTGAACGCGCTAATCTCAGGAACTAATGGACCGATTTTGAAAATTCTTTCACTAATAGGAAGCTACATTACTCCTGAGTGCTATAGGCTACTTTTTATCCCGGAAAAACTTTTACACGCGGGCGGAGCCGCGCGCAATGCTAGTATATCTATATATAAAAGCGAAAAGTCACACACTCCCTCACTCACTCACTTATCACGAAATCTCAGAAACTACAACTGCTAGGAGTCTCAAATTTTTCTTTTAGGACGTAGGTGCTCACTAAGAAAGGATTTTGCGAAATTCAACCCCTAAGGAAGTAAAAAGGGCTGGCAAAGTTTATATACAATAAACTCAAAAACTACCGAATGGATTTCGATGAAATTTGGCATGAAGATAGTTCGAGATCCTGGAAAGGTTTTAGGATACTTTTTATCTGGGGAAAATATATAGCAGGACTTTTATCCAGGAAAAAACCCTTTCGTGCGGGAGTAGCCACGGGCCTAGACCCTATGATATACTGTCCCACTGCTGGGCACGGACCTCCTCTACTACTGAGAGGGTTTAGACCTTAGTTTAGCACACTAGCGGGTGTGGGTGCGGGTTGGCAGACTTCACAAATCACTCACGATGATTACCTTCACCGTTAAAGCGACGGATACTTATTGATAAACAATAAACATAGCTTCGAAGTCAGTCAGTCTATGTGCATTGGGCTTTGAACCTGCGGACCTTATTTACGAGTCCGTTCCATTCCCAGCTTGGCTCTCGACCACTTCACCCTGTAAGGTGGCCTAAATTATTCTGTGTTGAATATCCTTCAAATACCTAGCTAAGAGTCAGAAATAGACCAGGGAAATAGCAATGGCACCTACCCATACGAGATGCCACCACGAAGCACAATTGCGTGTGGCAAAGCCGCCGTTGTAATATTTAAACCACACCCCAGTTGCGAAAGAGCGTATGCACAACAGATGTAATGTACCTTTTGACTGCTTCGGTGGCATAGTTGCACGGTAAGACTATCGCGCTGGGGTCTCGGGTTTAACTCCCGGGTCGGGCAGAGATATTGTGCTTTTCTGTTCAGCATTAGCCCGGAGTTTGGAATTGTTTCTGGTACATGGAAATAGGCTCGCCACATTAGATGAGACTTATTAACATGGCTGGTGATATGTTTGTGTTGTTACATCTCTGTCTACCCCAAAAATAAAAAAAAGCGCAAGCTATGTTTGCGTTTCAACCGGAATGTAATGAAAGACCTAGAAATTAGGTTTTAGGTTTCTTGAGTCCCTCTGGTTACCAACGTATCGTCTATTACTGTCACCAAGCAGCATGCACTTTTGTGTTACCGGTTGCAAGACATTGTAGTGGTAATAATTGGTCATTATAATGTCAGTATAACGAACGCAGTTCAATTCCAAAAGACTTCCAACTACCCGTGATCAGGTTTTCCACCCTGATTAAATATGATGCTAGGATTCCCCTATAATGTACAGAACCCAGTATAACAAATGAAAAAAAATATGTGTTTACTTCCCACGTCAGTAATTCTAATGGGACTGTCCTTATATCATTGATGTTTACAAACAAATTGCGCGCAACCGCTGATCTTTAAAAACAACATCATTCTATATTCATTCATGTACGTAAGTATGGTATAAACTATTTATTATTGACTAGCTGATCGCCCAATGGACCCTCCCCCCTCCCTAAATATGAATTCGATCACTAAAATTTATGGAAGTTATATGAAAAATTTCTTAGGTTAGCGATCCAAGCTCTTTGTGGTTTGTCAGTGTTAAGAATTTTAAAAGCAAAAGATAGTGGAGACCTAGGTGGATAATGAGGAATTAAATGCTATTGTGGAATCGGATCCATTGCAAACTAGTTTAGAGGTAGGTTCAGGCTTCGGTGTGAGTGAAAAACTGTTATAAACTATTTGAAACAAAATCGGGAAAGTAAAAATGCTTGTAACATCACACACACTGCACAATAGACGGCCGCTAAACTAGAGGAGCTGCAATTGGAATCTCTGCGACATCCACCGTACCTACTCCCCGGACATTAATCTAACAGATAACCATTTTTTCCGTAATTTGGATAACTTTTTACAGTGAAAAAATTTAATTCCGGTGTGACAGTCCAAACCACCTTCAGAGAGTTTATTGATTCTCGCCCCCATGGTTATTTTAGTAAAGGGATCCTCCCTATGAGATGGCAAAAATGCATAAATAACAATGGTACATACTTTGATTATTTACAAAAAAAATCGACTTTGTATTTCTCCCATACAAAACACCAATTTCATATGTAAGAACCTAATATAAAAAATCCAGCTTTACCGAACTGCAAGAAATAAATATATGTGGTGATGCAAACGACTGTGAACCGAAACAGCGTGTCTTTAATCCCAAAGGGGTAGAAATGTAAAATTTTGAAAGCGTATTGATAGTGTAGGAATCGTTTAAAAAACGTATTTCTTGAAATTGATCTTTTAACATATTATTTCTTGAAATTGCATGAGGAAAGTAGCAGGGGAGTTTGTGTGGAAAATCTTTTCTGTTATTTACTTGGAACTTAGTATTAAAGCGACGTAATTGATGGAATAAGAATTCTGATCATTTTCCAGTTCCTAGAAACTCAAACTCCATAGTGAAACAATTGTCACGGAAAATTCTATTTTTAGTAAAATAGCGTGCTAAGATAAATTATTATAAGAAAATACACGCTTAAGGGTATGAATCGAAATCGAACTATTCACACGAAACCGCTAGCAAAAGTAATAAGGCCGCTTCACACGCTCGTGGATGTCATACAAATACCGATTTTAAAATTTCCTAAAACCGCGAGCACTAAATGATAACAGAGGGTATAAGTTCGCAACTCTACGAAGGTGAGGGAGTTACGACGTTCTACTGTGAAACACAACATTGTGGAGGGAAGTCAATATGTCTGAATATCGTACCGCCGCTGTGAGTATTCAAGATTTTCTGATGTATTATCTATTTAATCTTATATCGGTTAAGAATATTTGTTACACATTAAAGCAACGAAATCGTATTTAATGTGGATCCTCAGAAAATATATTTAAGTTTTACGATTACCATCTTTCATTTGAAATACAGAATTTTAAAAAGTCGAGGCCTTTGAACCCTAAATTATTTTCTACGTAAATGTAATATCGCCCATTTGTGATGCAAATTGCGTGCAAGCACTGCCTGCTGTGGTTTTGAAGGGCATTGGCAATGAGACTGTATTAGGGTGACAAGATCAGTACATTAGCACGCAGTGCTATATAATTTAAAGTTATATTAAAGCTTATGAAGTCATGACGCTTAACAAGCAAGTTTAAATTTGTCTCTACATTCAGCTTACTTCTCTCTTTCTTACCTTTCCCTATCTCAATCCATTGTGGGACCCGCGCAACACTTCAACATGTAAAAGGATTCTCAATAATCGTAAAAAAAGTAAATTAAATTATTGATTTATGAACCCATATTACGGTTAGAAGTAGGCATCCTAAAAGTGTCTACATTTGGGCTCCATTCAACTCTCGGTAGCATTGCCAGGTCGACGCTCTGTCTGGCCGAAGGACGTTTCGTCTAACCGTGGCTTAACCCGGTCTACTCTAAATAGTTGGACTTAACCGCTAGCAATGCAAATGTTTCGAGGAAATTACGAAGTGAAAATAATGGACTCGTAAAATATGTAGAAGCAAGTGTATTAAAAAATATATTTTATTGAAACTAAATAATATTGTATATTATTTAAATTCCCTCGATTTCATCTCTACGCCCAGTTTGGCAAGCATTTTCCAAACTTGTGTTTGTAATATTTTTGTACATCTCTTAAGATTCGATTCTATTACTTCAACGCTACAGCTATTTCACCTTACTGCTTGTGGTAAGTTAAATGAAATGGACAATGAGTTGTATTAGGAATGAAAAATCTAATATATCGGCTTGTTCCGATCATGTCAAATCAACTGGTAGTGTTTCTATTTACGATGACCATCAAAGAAATACAAACTCATTGGTCAAAATATGCAGCGTCATCCACTGACAGCACAAAATAAAAAGTAAAACAATAAGTGATTCACATAATATGAGCTAGGAGTTTTGGCGGGAACTTGGAAGTGTCATGAGGTGCTCTTGTTTTAATTCATTATTTTGGTGATACTTAGTGTTATATTGCATAATTATGGTGGTATATTATCCAATATAGTTCTATTAAAGAGCTCAAATGAAGTGAATTGAAATAATTGTGCTAATCAAGTGTTTTTTTTGTTGCCGCCAAAACTCCTCGATAAAGTCTTGGTAAGGTAGCCACTGCTTTACTTCGACATACTACAGATAATAAAATAGACAAACCTAACTTGACATTGGCAAAATGTGAACACAAATGACATAAAAAAAAAAAAAAAAAAAAAATATGAGCTATGACACAACAATTTCCATACGATAACCTTTAACCTTATCAATGAAAAAAAATACAGGGACGCCATTAGATTTAAAACTATTTGATTCTTAACCTATGTCCATAATATAGCCTGCTTTGCCGATAGCTCTCGTCTGGGAACCCTGTGCAAACCTAAAAGCGGTCTCCATTCTAGATAATGATGACGGCAGTTAGAACGACTTAACCGTTAATAACAAAATGTCCGTAACTCTCTGCAGTAAAAGGAAATTACGCCCTTTTTGCCATTCACAGTTTTCAAGTTAATAGCTGGATTAATTCTGTTACTACAAGCTTTACTGTATAATCAATTGAATTATTTACCAAATACCATCTTCGATATACGTAGATGGTCCTAATTTCATGATAAAATCCAGTTATCGGCTACCATGGATAGCTTGATCACCGGAGCGCAGTCTAAAATAGTTCCTAGATTCCCAATAGCTATTAGCTCGATAAACAATGATAATAAAGGCATTAATTCCTTATTAAAAAAAAACATAACAAACACTCATCACGCCTTTGTTTCCGAAGGGGTAGGCAGAGATGCAAGCAATGCACCCACTTTTTATATGTGTGTTCGGACCTTCGATGAGATAGGGGACGAGCTTATAGCCATATCGGGCACAAATTCCAGACTCCAAGCTGATACTGAGAAAAAAAACCAATATCACTTTGCCCGACCCGGGATTCGAACCCGAGACTTCAGAGCGGTGTCGTACCGCGCATAAAATACAACTTCGCCACCGAGGCAGTGCTAGTCCAATTTGTAGAAAATAAAGTTATTGAAAGCGATTTAACTTCTAATTTTATAGAATTCTGAAAGACACGCATGCTTATTATTCCAAGCAAATAAACAATTCCTGTAAATGATAACGTATTTGTCTCACAATTCACAGCCCAGTAATATATCCGTACGAGTACTTCGGCGAAATTACAGAGCATTTGAGGGATAACATTAGACGTCGACAATCGGGTCTCGTTAACTTTGTCGGATTAACATCTTAAATGTAACTGGCAGTTATGAGACACAGAAAGAAGCCAACAAACGTATTGACAAAGTCGTAGTAGCATTTGAAATAAACAATGAGTTGCGAATTAAGTTTGGTTTAATCGAGTGAAAGGAAGAAAGTTCTAGGTGCGTATTTTGAAACTGCTTAACCAAATTAGATGGATTAAGGTGTATATTTAGGTCCTGAGATGGTTTAAACTACGACATCACACAGTCATTCTTAGAAAATTTATGATATTATTTCATTTTTTTACAGTTTGTTGAATTTATGACGGAATTAACATTACGGTAAGTCCAAATGACGTAAACTCCATAGTTGCAGTCCTTTGCTAACTTAAGTAATTGATTACACATAATACTGTTGATCATGAGTCATATAAATGACGCACTATGACGTGAGTTCACAATATAGTTTTATTGTACACTTCATGGCATAGTAGACGCAAAAACAACTTCAATACATGTCATAACATGTAACACTGACCGATAATGTGAATAATATTATTATTATAATGTAAAAGTTTGAGAATACGTTCGGAGGCTTGGGTCTTTGTAAACGCCGAACTGCTGAGCGGATACGGATAAAATTTTGCATACAGATAGACCACGACCTGGTTTAACATTTACATATACCTTTTATACCACAATATTGCACAAATAGTCCTTTTATCTTATTTAAGTAATAGTACATAACATTAACATTAGAACCAAATTACGTATGGATTACTCAACTCTAGTTCGAACAGGTGGCGGCTCAGCGCAGTGAAACACGACCCTTACTAAAGAGCGAGGGGTGCCCGCAGCCCAACGCTGCAGCAGACTGATCATTTGAGTTATTACACTGACGTAAAAAAAAAAAATCTACTAAGCACTAGAGATTCGTCCATATACTTGGGGCTATAGTTAAAGATGTAAATAAATGACACTGTGCTATGATTTTCTGAAAAGTAAATATTCAAACTGAGACAAATATAAATAAATATATTATGTAATATTAATATAAATAGAAATATTCAAGACGTACATCGGTCGCGTAGTTGTATTACGGTACACTGCAATGCTGAAGTCTTGGGTGCGATCCCCGGGTCGGGCAAAGTGATATTTGATTTTTCTAATCAGTATCAGCTCGGAGTCTGGAATTTATGCCTGATATGGCGATAGGTTCGCCCCTATCACATCATGGGACGAAATACGCACGTCGAAAAGTGGGTGCACTAGTTGCGCCTCTGCCTACCCCTTCGGGGATAAAAGGCGTGAGTATACGTTAAATATTCAAAAAATCATAACACAAGGTCAAGCCTTTTTTTTTATTGCTTTAAATGACAAGACGAGCATGTCGTTCGCGTGATGGTAGGCGATACGACCACCCATAACCAGTAGCTACACCATCCAGCACCTTGAGTTACAAAGTACTGTGTGGCATTCCACTACGCTCGTCATCCTGAGACATAAGATGTTAAGTCTCATTATGTCCTGTAGTTACACTGGCTACAATGTCCTTCAAACCGAAACACAACAGTGCATGCACACTGCTGTTTGGCGGTAAAAATAGACATTGCGGTGGTACCCACCCAGACAGACTCTTACATATGAGAGACCTACCACCAGTAAGCCTCCATATAGGGTTTGGTAGTTACTATTAGTTTATTAGCCAGCAAACAACTTGAACCTGTGCCATTTTGTGGGAGATGTTTTTTGTTCGTAAATGTCGCTACATTTATGTAGAAAAGCCGCTGGATTGCGAGCGCCTAAAGCACTCACCCTAAAGTCCGGTGTGGCCAGAAAAGCCGACTCTCGTCAAACTACTGGCCGGTAGGCCCGCGATAAAAAAAAGCACCACGCGGCAGTGGTTCAAGTTGTTTTGCCGGCTGATATACACTGATATGACGGATACCATGCATTCAAAAATAACAATAGAGGCGAGCATCTAAGACTTACCTAACTCAAGTGTGTTTTGTAATCAAAAACACAAATGTATCTTACTCGACCCGAAAATCGAATGTAGAACCTAACTAACATTGCCAAAGTATGCTGCCACTACAAAGTGAAGCGACGTTATCTCCCTCTTTTACACTATGTTGGAATTTCCCCATTAATATTGGCAAAAGTCACAAGTCCACCTTAGGAATAATGGTTTTAATGTCATGGTTATTTCCTCATTGTATTTTCCTTAGTAAAAGCAAGTAATAACGTTATCGATTTGCAAGATGATGCAAATATAACTGATTGGTAGTTAGTTAATAGTTATACATTTTTTTGTTACTGAATTACGAGACGAGCATGCCGCTCGCCTGTTGGTATGCGATACGACCGCCCATAAACAGTAGCAACACCATACAGAACTTTAAATTACAAAGTACTGCGTGGCACTTTACTGCGCTCGTCACAATGAGACATAAGGTGTTAAGACCCATAATGTCCAGTGATTGCGCTGGCTACACCGTCCTATTTTAAAAAATAAAAAAAATGTTTATTCATCACGTAGGTGAAAATATTTGCACTTATGATAAGTCAAGATACATTAAATTGATTGTAATAATTATTATTGATATAAAAGGTCACTTATATAACTACCGACATTTTTATTGGGAGTAAAATCAATGATAAAAAATAAAAAGCCAGCTCGTGCTGACAGGAAAGGGGATATAAAAAAAGAGACCATTTTTATTAAAAAATAATAGGAGAAACGCGTCGCGATCCTCACCAGAGGACACTACAGGCCCAAGCCTAGCTAAGCTACCCTACCATCAAACCTAAAAACAACAGTGTAATGCACTGTGCAGCTTGGCGGTAGAAATAGATATTACGACAGACCTAGCACCAGTATTCAGTACACCAGTAAAGCTATTTAGATAGATAATCTATACTAATATATAAAGCTGAAGAGTTTGTTTGTTTGTTTGAACGCGCTAATCTCAGGAACTACTGGACCGATGTTGAAAATTCTTTCACTAATAGGAAGCTACATTACTCATGAGTGCTATAGGCTACTTTTTATCCCGGAAAAATTTTCCACGCGGGCGGAGCCGCGCGCAATACTAGTCTAAACTAATATTATAAAGCTGAAGAGTTTGTTTGAAAGAAGAAAGAAAGAAAGAAAGAATAATTTATTGTCGCGGTACACGTTATACATAAAAAAAAAGCAAACAAAGTACAATATAATATTCACCGCGACAACTAGGTGGCCATCTCAGCATAAGCTGTGCTATGGCAAACCAAAACACAGCACTGATTTTCAGTGGCCACCTAATGTACTGAACGTACGGGCGCCAAATCAGCCATAACCCAGAAATATATTTTAATAAAAATTATAGTACTTGATGCGCGTCTACAACGGACGGGGGGCACCACGCCTATTGCGTCAGACGGCCAGCGCCCGAGTTTGCATGTAGACGCGCACCGGCGTAGTTTCATTTAAAGTGAATACAAGAAAAAAAAAACACAATACATATAAGATAAATAACATTTTAACAATTTGGTACAATATTAACCTATCCTTAGTGGTACAAAAGCATTTAAGTTAAACACCTTTACATTCAGTAAGCAATCTTGACAAGTAATAAAAGTGTAATAATAATAAAAAAATGTGTCCCCGTCCGCTACCGGCTGCGAAATCGACGAACCGCCTAAGCTTAAGGTCTGCAACACGAGGGTATGTATAGAATAAGTTTAAATTAAAAATATATATTATTAAAATAACAGGCGATTTAAACAAACGATTGAATTTGATACTCCATTAAAATTTTCTTATACTTAATTTTTAACCCAAATCTATTTTTCAGGACCCGTAAAGGAGGTGGAAGCGAGTTCCAGCATTTAGTAGCCTGAAAACGGAAACTACCCCGAAAAGCAGCTGTGCCATGTCGTGGAGTTCGCAACAGATGAGCAGTAGAACGAGAAGCATATTTATTGTGATCTCGTGCCCATATCAACTTGGAGTAGAGGTACAGCGGGACCTGTGACTTCACCACTCCAAACATTAAGGTTGCGAGATGCAAGTCCCTCCTGTGTTTCATGTTTAATAGCTTGTGCTGGTTCAAAAAGGGTGTAACATGACTACTAGGTGGTACGTCAAAGCAAAAACGCACACATGCATTCTGGACTCTCTGAATGAGACGGGAAGTCTTTGACAGTATGCGGGGTCCGTACACCGAGTCAGCATAATTAAATTTTGACAGTATTAGTGAGTCAACCAGTTTAATTCTAACATCAGTACTTAAAAAATTTCTTATTTTATAAATTATTTTAAGACGATAGAAACAATTTCTTACGATATTAGCTACATGTTTTTCATATCTTAGTTGTTCATCTATAATAAGTCCAAGATTACGGGCTTCAGAAACCCTTTCAATCTTTTCTCCACCAATGACAGGAGTTGGATTAAGAGTAGTTATTTTAAAAATTTGATATTTAGTGCCTAAAATCATAAATTTAGTTTTCCTTGCATTTAAGATTAGTGAATTAGATTTTGCCCAGACAAAGACCCTGTCTAGATCTTGATTTAATTTGGCAACGGCTGAAAGCGTGTCCTCTGGCTTAAATGATATATACATTTGAATGTCGTCAGCATAAATATGATACCCACAGTGCTGGAAACTTTGAACAACATCAGCACTGTATATACTAAATAGTAAAGGACCAATTATAGAGCCTTGTGGCACCCCCCTGGTAATCACACGCTTATCAGATACTAAAACATCACCATTATCTCTCCTGACTTCAACAAACTGAGTACGACCGCTCAAATATGATTCGAACCACCGGACAGCATTTTGGTCGAAACCATAAAGGCTAAGCTTAGATAGCAAAAGGGCAATGTTGATTGAGTCGAATGCACGTGAGAAGTCTAATAATATAAGAATAGTGCCCATTCCTTGGTCTTGACTAGCGAGAATATTATCAGTGACATCCAATAGCGCTGTGTTAGTGCCACGATTTTTACGGAATCCCGATTGCTTGTCAGGTAAAATGTTATTTTTTTCAAGGAAATCCGTGATTTGTGCGGACACAGCTTTTTCCAATATCTTAGAAAGGCAGGGCAAAATACTAATGGGTCTAAGATCTTTTATACTCAGGGGGTTAACCACTTTCGGAATAGGCTTTACTATAGCAGATTTCCACATAGTGGGGAATTTGCCAATAGTAAGGGACTTATTTATAATGGCAGTAATAGCATCCATGCTTTGAGGTAACGTCAGAGTGACCATTTCCAGCGTGATACGATCCACCCCCATTGCATTGGAGCTGAGTTGCCTTAAATTTTTATAAACCAAAGTGGAATTGACGGTTTGTAATGAAAAGATAGCTGCGCTGTGGTTATCAATTTCATAGAAGTGATGATTGGAAGTCTTAGGGGTTAAGTTACTAGGGATATCTAAAAAGCTATCATTTATAAGGGTAGGATTGTTAAAAAGTGATGGCAGCTCAGACGAAATTGGCGGTAAAACTTTTTTCTTTAAATTCCTCCACAACATCTTAGGGTCACGAATATAGCAATTAATGTTCTGTTGAAAGAAAGCCCTCTTTTCATTATATAGGGCAGAATTAACCATTTTTTTTAACTCCTTGTAATACATTTTATGAGTATCGAGTTTAGAATCATGAAATCTGGCCAGAGCTTCGTCTCGGAGTCGCATCATAAATTTGACATTATCGGTCAACCAAGGAGAAGGACCCTCTTTAATAATCTTAGCTGTCTATCGCCAAACTGCTGCTCAGCTACTGCAAGTCGCTGCAGTCACATGAGGTAAAGGTGCCGGCAATGATGGCGCCCAGCGTGTTCCAAAGGACCAAGTCGCCACGTTCGTCACCTGGAACTCTGCCTAGAAAATTACAGAATGGCACAGAACCGCCAGCACAATCCGTGCCCACAGCAGATTCCAGTCCTGGTAACTCAATCTCGGACGCGGAGAACTTCGAATGCTACGGCGAAGCTGATGGTGATGCACCCGCCAACACACTAGAGAATGGAACAAGAAGTCCTGGTAATCCATTGAACAGGCATTCATGGACACGGACCAGCTTACGAAGAACACCACCTAGCCACCAGGAGAATCTGCCGCACCGCCGGTGGGGCTCCATGAGACACTCCGGCAAGCGACAAATCGGCTCCAATTTCTTAGCTAGCCAATTATATCGCTCATCGTCATTCAACTCGTCTGGCTGCGGTTCGGGCGGTGAACCGGCGGATGACATGTACTCTGATGTGTCGTTAGAAGAAGATGTCCAAGGTCTCAATTATAAGGTGCAACTACTCCAGCAGCAAGTGACGTCACTGGCCGACACGCAGAGCACCGCAGACGAGCGTTACGCGCGAGCGAAGGCAGACAACGCGGTGCTACAGGCCAGGGTCCACATGCTCGACGAGCAGATACGGGAGATCGAATGCCGCTGCGAGGAGAGCGTAGCGGAGGAAAAGAGGCGGAGTCGGGAAGCGATATCGCGTATCGAGCGCGATCGGGACACGCAGCTGGCTGCCATCACCGACCGCCTCACTGCCGCCGAGGCAGAGGCTTCTGATCTCAAGCAAGAGGTGGGCCGACTCCGTGGCGTGGCAGAGACATTAAGAGCCAATGCTGAGGCAGCTGCTAGAGCGCACCGCGAAGCTCAAGAGCAAGTGAACGAGCTCTCAGCTCAGCTCAGCTCAGCTCGGGAAGCAGAGCGAAGGGAGAGGGAATCCGCGGCGGCTGCAGCGAGCCTGCTAGCTGCTGCCAAGCTTGAACTACAGAGACTGCAAGAGGCACCCCCGCCACCACCTGATCCGCGCCTCGATGAACTGAGGAAAGAGCTGGTGCTGCTGAGAACGCAGAACAAATCTTTATCAGAGGCGCAAGACGAGCTGCAAGCGCAGATCCTGACACGTGGCGTGGAGGAGGGTCGCAGCCTGCTGGACGGCGTCAGCGGACCGCTCGTCGCCACCAACTCACTGGCTCACGAGCTCTCACAAATGAGTGACGATGAGCTCGATGGTAGCCAAACACAAACTGATCACAGCATAGAGTTGGAAAAGCTACAAAAAGCTTTAAAAGAACAACAAGATGTAAACGTGCAACTGAGGAATTACATCGATGGAATATTGCTGGCCATCGTCGAAAACTACCCACAATTACTGGAAGTGAAGTATCAGAAACAACCCGGCCAAATGAAATCATAACACCAAACGACTGCCATTCTATACTTTTCTCTCACGATTTACAATACTGCAATTTGTTAGCTCTTAAATATATTACTATAGACGTGTTAACAATATTATTATTTTATCAAAATTATGTTGCAATAAAAATAAAATTTATATAATCGTTACTGTGATAATGAAGTAATGAAATTCACGTGTGCTTTCTTAAATTTTAAGAAACAAATTAAATTTTAGTGAAATTAAATATGGTTAAAATAATCAAAAAATAAAATTATAATACAATTGATGAATCAAGATGTAAATATTGTGAATATGGAATTTTAAATTGTAAAGGAAAGTAATAATTCTTCCTTATATCTCAAATTTAAATAGTCTTGGTTAAAATGTGAAATGTATAATTTATTTAGTTATAATAATAGATAAGAAAAATAATAATTATTATTATTATAAACTGTAGAATTGAATGTAAAATAAATGATAATACTAACATAATTATGTAATAATCATATAATGGAATGCATAATAAATACTTATATATTTTTTTTTACATGTGTAATTTAAGAATTAGTCAGCTCATAATTTATTATTTTATTTTGTTTGCATATTGTGTAATAATTTTAAACGATATTATAATTTATTAAAATTTTAATGCCATAAACATTGATGTATTAAAATACATCAATGGCCATAAACGAATAATGAGAATTGTATCTTTAATTTATTTGTATTTTTTCTTTAAAATGACATTTATTAATAATCTGATGTAATTGAACTAAATGTAAAACGGAATAATGGAATTGAAATAATAATAATTATAATTTATTACTTATGTTAAATTTGTTAATGTTTCAGTTCAATTACGTGAGTTTTTTTTTTTGTTTTTGTTTTTGTAAGGAGAAAGATGTCAGTATGATATTGAACATATTTGTAAAATAATCTTTATGTACCCGCGTAAACTGCATGAGATAATAAATCAGTCTAATCCCAGCGCTCGTCTTTGATTGAGGTGTCCCATTAACTTGGCGCAGTCGGTAGGATATATCTTGTTTGTTTGAACGCGCTAATCTCAGGAACTACGGGACCGATTTTGAAAATTCTTTCACTAATAGGAAGCTACATTACTCCTGAGTGCTATAGGCTACTTTATATCCCGGATAACTTTTCCACGCGGGCGAAGCCGCGCGCAAATGCTAGTAATAAATATAATGGAGACGCACGCGTACAGGCGATTCCAGTAACTCCATTTGTTAAATGAGGAAAATAAATGCACCAATTTTTCGGAAATTCTAACGATTGCGCATATTCTTATCCTCTGACTACATAATCGTGTTTGTGTAATTATCCTGGAGTCACGATATATGACTCGCTGGAGTTCTAGGAAAATTCTCGCAAGCATAACTGGGCATCCTTCCCCCACTTTATCAACTCCAATTTAACATAATATCATTAATTCTTTACTTACATACGCCGTTTTCCTTTTTACGGCTAGACAGAGGTGTAACACATTTCGCCTGCTATATTAGGTCCCATGTAATAAGGGGCGGGCCTATTGCCATTTAAAGGACTTTCCTGGCTCCGTTCTGATACCAAGTAGAAAAACCCAATGTTGATTGGCGAAACCAGCATTTGAAACCAATTTTAATGACAATTTCACTCACACGCTTACGGCCGTTATCCCCGAAGGGGTAGGCAGAGGTTCATATAGTAAGGCATGTTAAAACCTCCTACGCATTTTCGATCGGTGACGTGTCCTGACGCGAGCTTAACATTTTATACCCATCCCAAAAGTGCTCAACGCCGCTAAAGAAGTTTTCATTTAAAAAATTACTCCACCCATACAAATCGTTCTGGATAACTAATAATTGCCGCGTTTAGGATGCCTTAAATGTTACCACCGCGAAAAAAACTTCACAAGTATTGTTAGATAAAAAGTGGTAAAAAATATTAGTCGCCTATCTAAACTCCCTTCCTAAAATCTCGATTCCTTTCCGTGTAAAGTAACAGTAGCCGCGAGTAATCGACAGTTTTAGGGTTTTCTGGACATATCACGTTACGTTTCGACACTCCACAAATGTCACGTAGCAACCAGACCCCTTCGGAGACACAGTGTCTTGTATTGCTCGGTTTAATGTTCATTCACTACCTATTGGGAGAAAATTTCGTGATGAAGAAAGAAAGAAAAATGGTTTATTGTCAAGAGATGCATTCAATACATACTGTATTAAATGTGGGATATAATATGAAAGAAAAATCCTTTAAATTAGGGTATCGTTGCACGCCTGCGATATTTCTTTTTTATTTTATTTATTTATTTGTTTGTTTGGAAGACTAACAGCTATAAGTAATTATTTATAACAATGGTATAGTTAACTAAAAGCCAATTACAAGTCTTCACTTAGTTGACTGTGCTGCGACGTGAGCCACGTGAGCCACAACACAACGCTGGTTTTCAATGGCCACTTAAATGACGATATTGATCACCTTAATCAAATAACTTCTCCAACAATCTTGATGTCATAGGTCATATCTTATAATTTGTCCACCTTTTTTTTTATTGCTTTGAATGACGAGACGAGCATGCCGTTCGCCTGGTGACAAGCGATACGACCACCCATAAACAGTAGCAAGACCATCCAGCAGCTTGAGTTATAAAGTACTGTATGGTATTCCACTGCGCTCGTCATCCTGAGACATAAGATGTTAAGTCTAATTATGTCCAGTAGCTACAATGGCTACAATGTCCTTCAAACCGAAACACAACAATGCATGCACACTGCTGCTTGGCGGTAGAAATAGACATTGTGGTGGTACCCAACCAGACGGACTCTTATGTAAGAGTCCGTCTGGTTGGGTACCACCACAGCTCTCATATGTATGAGAGCTACCACCACCTCTTTTCTTTTGCTATCACGTGGTTGCCACTTAGTTATTATTATAGTCCGTTTTAGTTTGTTGTCCCTTGTCTATCGCCATCTCACAAGCCATTCTTTATTCTAGATCAGTTTGGCATAGGCATTGGCATTTATTCTGATTGGCAAAAT
Source organism: Sphinx pinastri (assembly GCA_947568825.1). Lineage (NCBI taxonomy): Eukaryota > Metazoa > Arthropoda > Insecta > Lepidoptera > Sphingidae > Sphinx > Sphinx pinastri. The sequence continues at coordinate 12,152,506 of OX387630.1, forward strand.
TGGAAACACCTGCAAGAGGCATAAGAAACACTGGGAAATCGGATAAATTAAGTTTATTATGTATTTTGTGGGTATAATTACGTTTAGTATCGGCAATAAAGGCATTTAATAAATAATATTATTGAGACTCGCGGGATACTCTTTTTTGCTGAAATTTTCGGGGATAAAAAGTATATGTTTATGCCTTCATCATCATCATCATCAGCCACACAACGTCCACGGCTGAACATAGGCCTCCCCTAAAGATTTCCAGACGGACCTACCAAAAGCGGCCTGCATCCAGCGTGTTCCTGCGACCTTTATGACTTAATATGCCAAACCTCCAAATTTAAGGATTAATGCGAAATAATCACTTATTCGTAGGATTAATTTATTCTGATTATCTGCTGTAGAATTGACGTGAATTATATTCTAATGTCACTTAAAAGTTTTCGAGTTGTAAAGATTTGCCTAAGATTTGATAGTATGGCAACAAGCTCTTATTTTGTAAGTGGAATCTCTTAATGAACGAAAGTTTCTCTTTGAATCTTAAAGGCAATATTTAATAAATAATCATGTTTTGATTCTAAGTATCTGTAGCGATTGCGTTATAAGTTCCTTATTAAGTTATGTAACTTAATAACAGTTATGTTGAGGGCTGTCAACTAGAACTTCGTTTATTAGGCATAAAAACTATATATCTGTCCGCAATGCGGATTTAGTCGTCCACATTATGAAATGAAATTTTGTCCGCATTGTACTTTGTATTAACGTGCAAAGCGCAATGAATGACAGCATCCGTAGCGCAGCAGTGACTTGGACGACAAACGAACTGCCATGTGTTCGATTACCGCATACAGGCAATTAAGTAATCAGAACAAAAAGGATTTGGGATAAATGAGGGAAAACGCCATAGAACCATAAACAAACTCACGACGGAATGTAAAGTCAGAAATATGACACTATACTTCGTCCAATCCATTTATTTTACTTTTGACAGCTCGTATACTAATTAATTGGTGATATCCTAATCTCAGATCCTAATGCATTACCGATTCGATTCCTTATAATAATCGATTTAATTATGAATTCGATTCGATCGATTTAACACATTGATATTGTATTATTTTTCCCCAATATTTCGTGTTATTTTATAAACATACCCAGGCATTTAAATGTATATTTTATTTATTATAATAAACCACTTATGAAAAAAATACCAAACAATTTAAATACTGTAAACTGAATTTATAGGCCAAATATGTCACATCAATAATTAAAATACACTCATAATTTGTATACAAACGCTTAAGGACGCTATTACATTTTTGACATGTTCGTTTTTAGATATTTGAATGACAAGAACGCGCTTTGCTACACGCGCACACATCGAAACCGATTTAAACTAGATTTTCCATTTGAACGAGCTAATCTTAATACTTGAAGTTATTATTTTACTCATTCATATTTATTTTTTTGGAATTGTCGAATGTTTACAATTATGTTTAATAATAAAAATTATTGTAATTTCATCATGTAATAGACATATTTATCTCTTTATTTTGAATGTTCCCTTTTTTACATTTTTATATATATACAAAAAAACATTAATACATATAAAATATTAAAAAAGTGAATCACTTTCCGATGGCAAGGCTCAAGACCCAAGCCACCGGTAGTCAGGGATTCAAAGTGAGGAATCTCCTCACAATGCGTGTGGTAAGCGATACGACCATCCATAAACAGTAGCAACACCATCCAGCACCTTGAGTTACAAAGTACTGTGTGGCATTTCACTGCGCTCGTCATCCTGATACACAAGATGTTAAGTCTCATTATGTCCAGTAGTTACACTGGCTACAATGTCTTTCAAACCGAAACACTACAATGTATGCACACTGCTGCTTGGCGGTAGAAAAAGACATTGACATTGCGGTGTCCAGAAGTACTGCTTTCTGCATCTGGCTCTTGACCCAACGACCAATTGAGAGCCTCTGCAGGTGTTGGTCGAGACTCTAGTATCAACCCATGAGCAGAAACGACAATCGGAACAATAATTGTGGAGTCCTCCTCTCACATGTCGGTAACTTCGTGTGCCAAATCTAAATATTTAGACATTTTGTCCTTTTCGGCCTTAACAAGGTTATCGTCATGCGGAATGGTGACGTCAACAAGTATTGCCCCGCGCGCCAATCGATCTACTATAACAATATCAGGATCTACTATTACGATCTACTATTACAATACAATATCTTATTGGCAACAATAGTCCTGTCGGTGATAATAGACTGATCCCAGTACAGCGTTGCAAGATCATTTTCGAGAACTGGTTGACGCACATACTGGTAATATGGCACTTCAGAAGACACAAGACCTTGGCTACTAGGTTGTGCCTATGCAAGTACTTGCCGTTAGCAAGATACGAACAACCCGAAATCACATGCCCGATTGATTCACCGGGACGGTGGCATGCCCAACAGATATCGACCGTACCGTCCTTCAGGATGTATTTCCTATAATTGTTCGTCTTCATAACTTTGTCCATAATTGCAAAGCCAAAACCCTCAGTTTCCCCAAATAGTTTACCAAAACGTAGCCAAGATACGGACGCAAGCTGAAGGCCCCGATAGAACCGACCGTATAGTTCTTTGCTCTTCCATATCACCTCGCGTTCCCTAATGCCCATCGCTATAGGTTTTCGCCAGCTCTCATTCACCAAGGAAAGTGGGATAAATCCCTTATCCACCATGACTACAATCTTATACATGCCCACTTCGCTGTGAAGGAAATAATCCCTGAGATTGCATACCTCGCGGCTATGCAAGTCCATTAAGTGAGCCTCGGCTCCGCATCTCCGCGGGATGTACAACCTCATTACTGACCACCGTGGGTGATGCATACGATATGCAGTCAGTAGGGTCCGGACCTTTCGATCCAGGGCGTCCAATTCAGTCTGAGTCCTTCTGAGTATACCAAAAGAGTACATGAGTACAGGCATAACCCAAACGTTGAAAGCACAAATCTTGTTTCCACCTGACAAAAAACTGTTAAGTACTTTTGTCAGGCGGCCGAAGAAACGGTCATTCACCGATTGTTTTACGTCGGCAATCATAATACCCAGTGCCTCAGGCATACCCAGATATTTTTAAGTTTCCGTCTCAAAAAGGGATCAAGTCGTACAGTCTCTAAGACTTGTATGTCACCAGAGACCACGACCTCTCTTCGCTTCACATGGATATGCACATTTATCTACACCAAACTTCATATTGATTGAGTTGCTAAATCTTTCAGTTATTTTTAACGACTCAATCAATTTTGTTTGTTTTGATGTAAACAACTTGAGATCATCCATGTACAGCAAGTGAGATATAGGCTCACTCCCTCTCCATAGACGGTATCCTAACCCTGAATCCAACAACAGAGCACTGAGAGGATTCAGGGCGATGCAGAACCACAATGGTCTCAGGCTGTACCCTGTAGCCTGACCCTGGAATATACCACGCTTTATCCTAAGGAGCTCCCGCGCATCTCGGCGCTCTCGGCGTCAACGGCAGCGTGAGGCCTACCTGCCACACTGCTGTCCATCAGGGGGGTCGCAGCAATGTGCTAAAAAGACGAAACTAGAGACGGCACCCGCCCGCGACCCCCGGGTGGCAACTATTAGTTGCCTTTTACGACAGGCAGGGGATGATAAATAAATAAATCTCCAAACACCTTCAATCCACACAGGGTGGGAGACGCCGGTCAGTCGTCCACCCGGCGCCTCCTACGTCTCCTCTGACGGCGGGAGGAAACCTCCAAACCTACGATACGACACAGCTACTCGCCGAAGCAGCCATGCCCATTTACTGGTGGTAGGTCTCTCATTATGTAAGAGGCCGTCTGGGTGGGTACCACCGCAATGTCTATTTCTACCGCCAAGCAACAGTGCATGCACTGTTGTGTTTCGGTTTGAAGGACATTGTAGACAGTATAACTACTGGACATAATGAGACTTAACATCTTATGTCTCAGGATGACGAGCGCAGTGGAATGCCACACAGTATTTTGTAAGACAAGTTGCTGGATGGTGTTGCTACTGTTTATGGGTGGTCGTATCGCTTACCATCAGGCGAACGGCATGCTCGTCTCGTCATTCTATGCTATAAAAAAAAAAAAAAAAGTAGTGGCTGAACTGTAGTAGTGAGTGTTTAGATATATTTGTAGCGGGAAAAGCTTTGAACGTGGACAAAAACGCGAACTAAACCTAGTAAAATTTAAAAATAATAATCACCGATACTAAAAATCATAAATAGATAAATAGTAAATACCATACACTGCAAAACTTGTCGATTTTGTAAATATATAAAAATACATCCGCCATTTTGATTATGAAATTTGAATATTCGCATTAAAATAAATGAATGTTTTATTAATTAAATCAAACTTGCATTGACTTATTGTAATATTCAATTTTCATACTTGCTTTTTGAAAAATAATAATTTTAAATAGTATCAACTATTTTATTCGTAGTATAATGACATCGCGATAAATTTATTGCGTATTTATTTTTTGAAAAAAAGTTGTACACCCGCGCTTCCTCGGCCGCGTCTCAGCGCGGAATGACAGCCCGAAATTGGAAAATGTATGAAGAAATTCAATTCAGTTTATATTTTTTCTCATAACTGGAAAAGTATTTAAATTGACTTAAAAATAATTAGCTATAAAGCGAGAAGACTATATAAGCCATCATATTATTTCGGTTTTATGTTAAAATATTCATTAGTTTAAGCTATAATGGTTCCGATTCAGACCCTATTTTTCGTCATTTTCAGCGATTATTGCTCCAGAATAAACGTATTTCCGTGATAATGTTGTATGGGAGCATACAATTTCTATATGCTATAAGCAAAGAGGAATGTTTAATCTTTATTTATATACCAAGATCTCCTCATAAGCGTGACTCCTGATTCAATAAATGGTACCTCAAAACCATGGAAATTTGTAAATGCGCCCTTAAATAATGTCATCAATAGAAACTTCGTTTCACTAAACGATGAATTAATACGTGGGCTTGGGTGTTCAAGTGGTTACTTAATGTTACTTAAGTTTATAATAAACTAAACTAAACATGGCCAAAATATAGTGTAATTTACTGGAATATTATGTATCATAAAATTGTATGCGCGCGTAGGGGTTATTTTAATAATGTATACTAAATTTAAAAACATAATGATTTATGTTTTGTATTATAAACGATAGCGTAGTATACTTTTTCAGATTATCTAAATCAGGAAAGCGTGGTTACTGGTTAGTTTACAGCCCCGCCGCCGTACGTCAGTAACTGGAGACAGATCGCATCAATGTTGCCAATTCAAAATTCAAACGATTGAATTGCCAATCACATAATTTATATCAGGAGAGTATTGATACAAACCATTCAACTATTAAATATATTATAATAGTATGGAATTTATTGCGATAGGTATTGTAGAAGTAGAGAGGACTCTACATTAAATTTAGCAGTAAGACTACATTGCACTTTATTATCCGTCCTGTGATGTGAAAGGGTGGGAGTGTTATTTTAATCGCCCGGAAAGTGACCCAGCGGCAACTGAGGGTAAGCAGAGTGGGGTCTAGGTAGAGTGTTGACTGACGAGATGATTATCCTTCGCCAGTCGAGACAATTACGCCGGCCGATTTGAACTGGAGCCTATCGCCATATCAGTCACAAATTCCAAACTTGAGAACTTCTACACTTTCATTCGAAAATCTATTCCAAAATCTCACTGTTTTCAGTCATAATACCATTAACACGCCGATTATAATAATCATATTATAATAAAGAGATGGACATGCCATGGGAATGTAATGACGCGTAATTGTCCCAATTGGAACGATTGCACACGTACACACACACTGACGCCTTTTATCCCCGAAGACGTAGGCAGAGGCGCAACTGGTGCCATAATGTGATATGGGGAGAGCCTATCGCCATATAGAAAGAAAGAAAGAAATAATTTATTTGGTTTTAGTAATGTAACAAAAACTAATAAAGAAAAAGTAACGAAGAAAAACTAAATTAAAACAAAAAAACTACAAAAAGAAACAAACCAAAACCCAAATGTATTCAGCTCAGCTTTATGCTTCAGAGTAAACTGAAGCGCTGATTTTCAGCTGAACCCAATAGGTACAGATTCCATCACATAATTAATTATTATTCAAAAAACACCAAAGACAATAAATAGTATAGCTAGTATCATATAATATCATAAAATTATACATCCAAAAGTTATTACCAATTGGTAATAATAATATCGGACACACATTCCAGAATCCGGGCTAATGCTGATTATAAAAACCTGGTATCACTTTTACCCCACCCGGGGATTTAACCCGAGACCTCAGCACTGCAGTTGTACCTTAATTCAACTACGCCACCTAAGCTGTCATTGTAGTAATTGTCCCAATTATGACGATTGCTATACGTGTAAATGAAAAATACTAACTGTATTTTTTGTTCGTACTGGTTTAAACTTTAAATACGTCATCATCTCTATCACGTGACAAGTAGGTAATATCAAAAGTGTCTATGTATGCGTATGAAACACTTTTTAGTTTGATTTGTTATAGTATGATTAGATACTTTTTGATATATCATTTGATTATAACAATTATTGTCGGAATAATGATTTCATCTAGCAACATATAGTTATAAGACCTTGACTAAGACCGTACATTTTCTCCCTTGTCTATGATCGTTTTGTTTTCTCTCGCTTCCCGTTTAATATTCTATTCCTGTTGCAGTTTTCCGTCTATATTTAAATGTGTAATCTTTGTAAGAGGTCTTAGACATCCGTAGTAAACAGACTTCTTACTAATGAGTTATATAAATTCATTATATTTGGGAATATGTATGCGTATTAATTTAGGTATCTTAATTGAAGCCTGAAGTAACATACTTATGACAATGTATAATGCAACTTAAACAAAAGTTTATCATTAAGAGTTGAAAGTACATTCTTGTAATAATAGTAAATAAATATTTAATAGATACGTGTTTTATTTATATTTTATATTTGGAATGCGTTTAATTTTCAAGCGAATGTAGAACATAATAGAGGATATTATAATTTGATTTGCTATTAACAAAGTATACTCGAACTTCTGCCAGTCAATTTGAATTCCTGAAAGATCATTTCGTGGAATCGACACCATCGCAAATCAAATTTATCATTCGTTAGTCAGAATAACCTCGTGTTGACAGGTGGCATGGGTAAACTGATTGAAGTAAACTCAAACGTTAGTCTATTTGTCCAATAAAATGCTTTATAAAATGGCATAGAGTGTGTTCGCCGAACTGGTACGCCTAGCGCCATCTAGAGACGTCTGGCGGTATTAGAGCTAAATAGTGTTCTACATACAATTTAGAAGTTTTATTTATTCAAAAAACGAACTTAATGTCTTTTCTTAACTCCGTGTTTATGCACTTATAGTTTTTTGATTTTAATATTTTATGAACAAAATACATTCCTACATTTTAAAATTAAAAAGGTTAGTTTATGAAAAAGATGAGTCGACTTTAATGAAAATGTGGTAATTATTAACCAAATTTTAATCTCATCCATTATAACCATCATAATCTAATCTATTATTAGTCTACTGATGTTTATCTAAGTTTTGTGCTATTGAAAAAAGCCTTCAATAACTTATTTGGTGGGTTTGCACTATTGTCCACCACGATGATGAAAGCGGGTTATCAATCAATAAGTTTTAGGTAGTTCTAAAGTACTACTTCAAATAACGATGATAGCTAATAATTGTGAGACTTTGTGGTTTAGAAATTACGATTTCTGTGTCGCATATTTTTATTTATTTGTGTGATATCAATAGTACAAAAAGACATCATGACTAATCGCGATAACGTCGAAACCTTCCAAAATAAGTTAACTGACGAAGGCAACGGAAGACTGTCGTCTTTGAGGTCATTAGATATCTGTTGTAAACGACAGACGTACCGCCCACCGCTCTTTGTGTTTCACACAGCTAATGGATTAAACAATGAATTATATTAGGACAATGCGACATTGATTCGAGAAATTTTAAATTTAAGTTACTTTTTTATGGATAAGTAAGGCTACAAGTAGAAGTTCATATTCCAGTACTGGTTTTCGTTGAATCCGACAAGTTCTTTTTTTTATTTCATTAAATGACGAGACGAGCATGCCGTTCGCCTGATGGTAAGCGATACGACCACCGTCCACCAGTAGCAACACCATCCAGTACCTTGAGTTATAAAGTACTGTATGGCATTCCACTACGCTCGTCATTCTGAGACATAAGATGTTAAGTCTCATTATGACCAGTAGTTATACTGGCTACAATGTGCTTCAAACCGAAAAACAACAGTGCATGCACACTGCTGTTTGGCGATAGAAATAGACTGGTACCCACCCAGACGGACTCTTACATATGAGAGACCTACCACCAGTAAAAAAGGTTCCAGTGCTAAAAGGTTCGAAGTTTCTGCTAGGTATCTATGACCCTATGCACTTATTTACATATTTTTTTTAGTAAAATTAAAAGCTAATCAAGGCGCAAACTGTGTTATGATTCCGGCAACTATCCGCACCTTTATTATCACTTCTTTAGGGATAGTAGGTATAGCATAAAGCTCTTGGTAATTGTAACCACTAACGAATAGAATAAGAAATCGAAGCGAGTATTCCGAGAACGCTTAGATACCTGAGAAAGATGCTGACGAAATAGAGTACGATGCAGTATCAACCTTAATTGTATGGTATATTAAAAAAGAGAGAGAGTGCACTTGAGCCTTAAGAAATCTCAACGAAACAAGTATAACATGTTAAATGTTTTACTGTGGTACCACCGCAATGTCTATTTCTACCGCCAAGCAGCAGTGTGCATGCACTGTTGTGTTTCGGTTTGAAGGACAATGTAGCCAGTATAACTACTGGACATAATGAGACTTAACATCTTATGTCTCAGGATGACGAGCACAGTAGAATGCCACACAGTACTTTGTAACTCAAGTCGCTGTATGGTGTTACTACTGTTTATGGGCGGTCGTATCGCTTACCATCAGGCGAACGGCATGTTCGCCTCGTCATTCAATGCCATATAAAAAAAATTACAGGTACTAGCCGAACATGTCAGCTTTAGAAGATCCAGTTACGAGTCATTGCAGTGTTCATTTTTTGTCGCTAAGCGATCGACTACCCAGTGCTCCGATACTAACATTGTGCAGCACGACTTAGCCGAGGTAATCTCACTTGTTATGTGCTGAACCGGGCTGCGCAAAAACCTCATCCGATAAGGAAAATAAGGATGCCAAATCGTTGGGGAAACGAAAGATAAGTTTTAAATTTTATTTCCTGTTTTTGTTTTTATTGTTTTTAATAGCTAGAACATTCAAGTTGGTGTGTCACCGTGGTCTCAGTATGATCACCGAAAATACGAGAGGAATAACGATACCTTAACCGAATTATGCAGCAACTTTGAAGGGAGTCATTAACCGATTTCCAAAAGGAGGAGGTTATTAATTCGTGTGTTTGTATTTTTTTTATGTATGTACACTGATTTCTCTGAAAATTGGGAGCGTATTTCCTTGATTCCTTCTTTATTTAGTAAATAAGGGTCTCGAAGTGGTCCCATTTCAATATATCTTGGTTTAGGGATAATCATTTTTAATTTTTAAACTCCTTCGTAAAAGGAGGCTATGTTTATTTTTTGATCTCCACATGTATTTAAAAACTTCCTATTCAGCTTTTTAAACGTTATAATCATGAATGACCTGAAAAAGAGACTCATTAATTCAGAAACGTACATCTGAAAATGTAAATGTTACGCCAAATATTATTTCTCTCTTGCCATGTGACGCTTTGAATTATTGTTAACTATATCCTAGATTTTCGCACAATCCCTTTTACCTGAAAAAAAATCTGAAAATACCCTTCTATTTAATTGATCTAATATCAAATAATTTTGTAAATCACTGATAATTGCATAGCAAGAACATTATTTATCAAATTCTTAAAATTCAGTTTAGTTCAAGTTTAAAACACCGAAGCAATACCAAGGAAATTATATGTGAAATTTTGCAATTGATCTAGTGTTTTAGGCTGATGCGTAGTCTAGTAATCACGTAGGTGGCATATCGATTGTGACCATTAGCTTCCAAGAATTCAGTTTATACCTACGCATGATATCAATTCGGTATATGAACTAGTAATCTAACTTCTTTGTTGTCTGTGATAGATATATCAAAAGCTTGAGGTAGGAATTCTTTGCTTACCCAAATAAATAAATAAAAATCCAGCCGATAATACTATATGTTTAATTTAGTTTAAATTTTCTACTAGGCAGTAGACTGGTAAAAGGTTGCTTAAAGTGTAGCCGAGCATGTTGTGCAACAATCCACACCTTTCAGAAATGTCTAAACGAACACAACATATTATTTTGTCTCGTCATAGGTCAATCCGCAACATTGTTGCAACCTGCAACTCATATTGACCGTCTCGTTAAATGCCTAAATATTTGAATAGTAGATAAATAGGTACATACATAGTTGTTATCTGGCAGTTTCTCTAAAATGGAATCCCTTCCCTGATCATACCATACCATACCATCCCTGTATTATATACTGCCCACTGCTACGCTCGGGCCTCCTCTACAACTGAGAGGGTTTTAGGCCTTAGTCCACCACGCTGGCCTAGAGCGGGTTGGCAGACTTCACATACCTTCGAAATTCTTATAGAGAACTTCCTTCACCGTTAAAGCGAGCGATAATTCACAAAGAATACACACATAACTTTTTAGAAAAGTCAGAGATGCGTGCCCTTGGGTTTGAACCTGCGGACATTCATCTCGGCTGTCCGTTCCACTCCCAACTAAGCTATCGCCGCTTGCCATCCCACACATGTTACAAAACTTCACTTAATATACTATAGACCAGTGCTTCCCAAACTATGGGTCGCAACCCACCAGTGGGTCGCAATGGAATATAGGGTAGGCCCTGCGAAATAGAACAATATATCAACCGACCGACACCAGCCGGATGGCCAATGATGGACGAGAAAAGCAACTAAAATTCTCGAAAAGGTATTAAAAATGACTTCATGACAGCCGAGAGGTGAGTCCAGAATTTGGATTTTTTTGTTAGGTGGGTCTCGACCCATTCAAGATTGGGAACCACTGCTATACATAATGTCATACACGATGACACGCCTCACTAATTTCCCTAATCGCTTATAGACCAACTGTGCAACTTTCAACAGTTCACTCACAACAGCTCTGCTTGTCTTTTAGTTCTGTAAATACACACTTATTACCTATGACTGTATCTACATATTAGGATGAATAATCGAAGTCCCCATAACTCACGAAATCCCCGCCAAAAATTGGTAGAGCGCGTCATCGTGGATGGCATTACTATATGTACTAATATTATAAATAGGAAAAGTTTGTGAGTTTGTTTGTAGAGGCTAATCTCTATAAGTACTGAACCGATTTTAAATATTCTTTAAGTAATAGAAAGCTCCATTACTCCTAAGTGCTAAAGGCTACTTTTTTTTATTTTATTTCGGGCACGACAAAGTGACTGCACCGCGCCTGATGGTAAGGGCGATGCCGTCCAGATAGAGTATCGAATGGCAGTAGATGGTTATCTCATGCCATTCGACACAATCATGCCGGCCTACTAAGCTGCTTCTTCTTCACTACTTTTTATCGCGGGAAAATATAAAGCGGGACTTTTATCCCGGAAAATTCTTTTCATGCTGGCGGAGCCGCTAGCAAAAGCTAGTATTAACCCTCTCAGTAGTAGAGGAGGCCCGTGCTCAGCAGTGGGCAGTAGATAATACAGGGCTGATTGCATTGCATTGCATATAATGCGGGGAAAAATATCTTAAGTAACCCTTTATGTGATAAACGTTTCCTTAGTTACTCCCCTGATGGTATGAGCCATTAAATGATTCCATGAGTTGATGGATTTTCGCCTGATGTCAAGCACAACGACAACTCACAAATAGTAGCAACACTACTCAGGATTTAAATCACAGACATTTAAGGTACCTTCTCATCAACCTTAGGTAGGCAACGGCTTGGCTGTGCCTCTGGCATTGCTTTAGTCTATAGGCGGCGGATGCTGCTTACCATCAGGCGAACCGCATGCTCGTTTGCCTACTAAGGCATTAAAAAAAATACCCTTACTCATTAAAGATTGGTGGAATGTATTCGCCCGAATAGCGACCTTCGCACACAAGGTACACAACCCACCATAGTGGCCCACGTAAGTGGGGATCCGGGATCAGCCTGTGTATATCTTGGTTTCAAACGGCACAATTGTGTCAACTGGCGAGAGGTAATCATCCCTAGTCCGTTGATACTATCAGGACCATAGGCTAGTTGGGAATAAAATAACTAGTGGTAGGTCTCTCATATATGAGAGTCAGTTTGGGTGGGTACCACCGCAATGTTTATTTCTACCGCCAAGCAGTAGTGTACATGCACTGTTGTATTTCGCTTTGAAGGACATTGTAACCAGTGTAACTACTGGACATAATGAGACTTAACATCTTATGTCTCAGGATGACGAGCGCAGTGGAATGCCACATAGTACTTTGTTAGTCAAGGTGCTGGTTGGTGTTGTTACTGTATATGGGTGGTCGTATCGCTTACCATCAGGCGAACGGCATGTTCGCCTCGTCATTCAATGCCATAAAAAAGAATAGAACGGTATGCCGAGACAATCACCGGAGGTTCAGAACCCAAGGCACACACCTCTGATTTTTCGAAGTTATGTGTATATTGTGTTAGAAAATAAAATGTATAATAGAGGTTTTAATCTTTATAATGGCCTTTGTGTTCGTTTACATTTAAAAAGGAAAAAGTGTTCTTCATGCTGTCAGTAGTCTGATTTGTTCTTTCCGTAGTATTATAATGCTCTTTGATTTGTTCTCTCTGTGAAATACGATGTAACGTACGTATTCCTTTTGCTCCACTGTTAAAATAAAGAAATCTTATTTAAAAACAAATAAATAAATAAACCTAGTTTATTAGAAACCCGTAGCCCAATATTTTATTTATCAAATATCGTTCGCTTTAACGGGGAAGGAAAACATCGTGAGGAAACCTACTTACCACCTGAGAATTCTCCAAAAAGAATTTTGAAGATATGTGATGTCTACCAACCCGCAGTAGGTCAGCGTGGTGGAATAAGGCCTAAACCCTTTCAGTAAAAGAGGAAGCCCGTGCTCAGCAGTGGGCAGTATATAATACAGGCTGGTATGGTCTGGTATGGCCGGGGGGTCAATTTGCCGTACTCGTATAAAAGCTATTCAGATAGACACAAGATAGTCTGAGATAACATACCTATCTATTATCCCTCGTTTGTCAGTTGTCCCGCCTCATCTAGTTCGTGCCATCATTCATCAACACCAACAATCAATACGCGGAGGTTTCAGTGAGAGCATCCATCTAGTGACGCCCACGTCGCCTTCTGTTACGTAGGCGTCATTCATCCGAACGTGCAGTATACAGGTATCTAGGCTTTCAATTTATCTAGGCAATTTTAGATCTAACATTGCCTGATTCATTTATAAAAATCTTAATCCTAATGAGATGATATCTATTTCTACTTCTATCTATACTTAATAATATATCGACGCTTGAAAGGCAATAATATCTAAGCGACAAAAATACCTAAAATGAGTTATATACATATTTGGAATCGCCAGATTTTTCTGCGTCGATTGATCCGGGTTTCGTAGCTCTAGGACAACTTTTTTGGCGGTTAGATACTAGATGATTCCGGTAAATTTCACTTTTTTTTTCTCACTTACCGCCAAAATTTTTAAGACTTTTTGGATTTATAGTAGTTGGTACGCTTAAGGAAATTGATTTTGAACTTAGTGTGTTTTACATGAAATCATGATATTACTGTTTTGCATTAATATATGTTTACTTGAAATAAAAAACTGCTCGCTCTTTAATTAGTTGTTTATTACCTACACAAAAAATTCTAACTTTGGCATAGATATAATTTTACCTGGACCCATACTCTCCATATTTATGTGCTTAGATATTTTCACCTTAATAAAATATTTTGTTAATAGTACATTTATACAATTTTACCTAAAATAAAATAAATAATTATTAGTCGGTTAGATAATTTTACCTGAATAATATAAGTTCTATTTTTTATACTTACATATTTTTACTTGACAACCTTTAACTTCAGTCATGTCGCATAGATAATTTTACCGGGTATGTTCAGGTGGTTATACTTGTTGCTAAGAGATATTTACCTGTTCATAATAAAGTAAATACACCCGCTTGCGAACCACCTAGTGTTTTGAAAGTGTCATTTGTATATGCACGCGATCCTGTACAGCGCGTATTGGTTGTCGCTAAGAGAGGACAGCCGTCCGACGTTTTTATGATTTTGCCTCAATTTTACGTAGATATGGTGAGTTTTTTACAAATAAATAGACTTTTATAATTTTAATAACATTTATTTTTGTAATAAATATATTTATGTTGCATTATTGTGTATTACAATATGTTAATAATAATTTAATTCCAATTTACCCTATTCTCTCCGTATACTTTTTTGCCGGTTGAGGCTAATCCTGACCTACCCTTTTTGGAGATAATTTATTTGATAAATGCACGCTCTCGTTGGGTGCCCTTTTCCAGCCGTACCATCCACATTAGCTCGAAAGCTTACGAAAGGTATTTAACCTTTTATGACCTGTCTTGAATCCATCCTCTCCACGTGCCCAGACCTCTTTCTATCACAACCACTTTTATCTTGCTCACATTAATTTTCATTCCCTTCTCTTTAAAGACATCATTCACATAATTTTTCGTGCCTTGCAGCTCTCCCGTCGATGTTCTCGTACAGAGACTTCAAAGTCCTCACCAGGTGACTCTCAATCCGATATATTAAAGACAATGTTAACAATCTCTGCACCACCCTAAGGTTGACTGGGAGAGAATGCCTACGGCATTAAGTCCGCCTTTATACATTTGTATATGAAGTGCTTAAATAAATAAATAAATAACAATGTTAACAACAGTTCATTCCTCAGCATACGATCATAAGCCTTTTCCAAGTTTACGAAGGTATAAAAGACTTTTTGGACTTAGCCAAATGTTCTTTCGCTATGCACCTTATGTAAAAGACTTGATGTGTGTAACCCATTTCTCTTCTAAAACCTGCTTGGACATTCCACACTTTTTTTTCAGTCTCATTAATCACTCTCTTAATGAGGACCTTGGCATACAATTTACTGGCAGCACAGGGAAGGCTTATTCTGCGGTAGCTTTTATATTCTTGCTGTGAAAATTTCTTCTTGAAAATGGATATAATAATGGTTTTGCACCAGATATTAAAAAGTAGCCATAACAATTTTGCTACTACGCCTTTGCCGTATCTCAGCATTTTAACGGTTACACCCAGCAGCCTTGCCTAACCTCATACTTTTCATCGCATTCACTATTCCATTTTCCGTAATCTCATTATTAGCCTCGTTTTGAGTGTAAACCAGGTCTATAGCCTCTTAACCACCTGCTACATCCCCATCGCCTCATTGAAAAAGTCTTTTGAAGTAGGACTTCCAAGCAATACTTCCCTTTTATCTCTAAACACCCTTCCATCTTCATTTCTGATGACTCCTATCTTTGAAGTCCCCGACTCTCCCCTGATCAACCATATTTGTTTCCAGAGTAGTGAAAGGTTCGCTTTGGATTCACGAGGTTTGTGGTCTAGTTCCTTTTTCTTTCTTTTGCTCAACTATTTCCTGAACTCTCTTTTTCATTTTGGTATACACTATACACACTTACTTGTCTTTGCGAAGTACTATGAAAAACCTTTGTGGAAGACGTATGTCAAGATCGTAGAATGTGGTGCTCAATAGTCTTTTTCTACCCCTGTGGGTAAAGGGCGTGGGTGTGTACGTATGTATTTGCTTTCAGCAAAAATAAATTTAGAGAGAAAATTATGAGTTTCCAACACAACGAATAAATTATAATATTATTGCTTTCGAGTTATGCTTACACAGAGATATTTAAGCAAGCCGTTGTAAATGTTCAGATAAGGCAATTTTGTATGTCCTTCCGCTCATCGTATATTTGAGGCGAGAAACTCCCTCCAAAGAAATAAGTGTTGGCTATTAACAAATTCTATATCATTATGCTATATTTTGGATGTAAGTATGTTTATCTAACAATAAAATGTTGATTATTATTAAAATTGACTGATTATTAAATAGTTCAATGTTTGTAGGAATAACAAGATTTACAATATTATGCACGTATTTATGTTTCTCCACGATCGTGTGACCCAATAATTTAGCTATAGATATTTTTACTCGATTTCATTAATATGTTTAGATATCCTTATATGATTTTTACCAACTGCGCATTTTCAAATATTTGTATTTCATTAAATTTACTTGTAACGGTATTCATAAGATGATCCATTTAGATGATTTTACCTGTTTGTAAATTTAGGTAATTTTTAACTAAGCGACGTTAACTTTTTAATTTATAATCTTCAGGGCTGTTAATTTAACTCAAAAAATGTCAAAAATTAAGAGGTTCCTAAAACAGTTACAATTATTTTTATATAGCAAATGGTTAATTAGTTATGAATTTTTTTGTCAAAATCAAAACTTTAAAACGCTCTACTGAAAAATTTGCTAAATGTCGCTTAGATATTATTGCCTTTCAAGCGTCGATATAAAGCTGAAGAGTTTGTTTGTTTGAACGCGCTAATCTCAGGAACTACTGGACCGATTTTGAAAATTCTTTCACAAATAGGAAGCTACATTACTCTTGAGTGCTATAGGCTACTTTTTATCCCGGAAAAACATTTCCACGCGGGCGGAGCCGCTAGTAATATTATAAGTGCGAAAGTTTATGAAATGTTTGTATGTTTGTTAGAAGTAAACGCAGAAACTGCTGAACGGATTTGGATGAAATTTGGCACACGGGTAGAACATGTGTTGGATTAACACATAAGCTTACTTTGATCTATATGCTCCCATGGGAAATAATAGTCATTTTTATCAGACTTTTTTAATAGATGGCTCTGCCGTTATAGGGTGTTTTGTAGCGGGAAGGCTTTTCACGCAGTCGAAGCCGCGAGTACCACCTAGTTTTATAATTGTGTCCGGTGGTGACGGATAATCATTTTTTTCAACCTGATCGCAAACCATCAATAAAGCAACGTATACATACATTATACATAGTATAGTATTGCAATTCAATTACTTGACCACGTAAAAGGAGGCAAGGATATCTCTATACGTGGTCGCAAGTCATCTACATACAAATTGAGTAACCTGTCCGTATAGGAACCTTTGAAATTTCACTTGATTAGTTTTAAGGCGCAATTAACTCGGGATTTTCAGCACGGGTAAATAAGTTAACTAAAACAAAGGAAATGAGCCGTTTGCGAAAACGATTAAAATCAGACGGTTACTAAAGTTAAATTTAGAGCATTATTTTCATGTAAATTACTGGGCTTATATTTTAATTTAGCTCTTACATGATCAATGGATGTTCACTTTGTTCCATTTGAGTATTATGTTTTATAGTTCTTACTTTTTTAATTATTTACTGATAGCTTTTTTCTGCTCCGCGCGCATAGAATTCGATTTGCGACAAAATATTTTAAACCGTAAAGATTTACTTGAGGTTTAAACTTACTATTAACAAAATAATCAAAATCAGTTTGATGGCTTAGCGCTGAAAACGTAATTGACGGATTTATTCAATCAGCCTATCGCCGCCCACTGCTGAACGTAGGCCTCTCGAAGCGAGCGCCAACCATCCCGGTCTTGAGCAGCCCGCATCCATCCGTTAATAGACAAAGTCATTTTGAGACTGGACGAGCCTTTTTGTGCCAATTTAAGACCCTGGCACTGACTATCATAGCAATCATTTGTTACAGAGATAGGTTATTGGAGGAAGGGATGATGAAGGGTATTAAACTAAATTTAAAACTAAAGGTATTTAAGAATAAAGTCTACAATCCCTTGGAAGTTCAAGCTGAGTCACTGCAGTCGAAATATACAATAATTTAGGTGAGATATTTTGATAGTAGCTAACTAACTCACCTACTAAAACCTGAAAAAATTATAGGTACATTTTCCACTATAAAAGTTAAGTCGGTCTTCAATCTGATTTTAAGTTAGATCTCAATTCCCGGCACATCATTTATATGGTGCTATGGAACCCTCGAAGGGCGACTTACTCTCTTACCTAACTTTTATTTTTAAAATTATAGCAACCTATATATAAACTACTAGCTTTTTCCCGTGGCTCCGGCCGCGTGAGTGAGTTTTTCTGGGATAAAAGTCCCGCTGTATATTTTACTGGGTTAAAAAGTAGCCTATGTGTTAATCCAGGACATGATCTACCCGTGTGCCAAATTTCATCGAAATCTGTTCAGTAGTTTTTGCATGAAAGAGTAACAAACATACATCCATACATATAAACTTTCGCGTTTATAATATTAGTAGGATTATACATTAATTTGTCAAATCCATATTACAAGTGTTGAAAATGACACTGCGTCCTATTTTCGAGGTAAGTGTAATAAATGATCGCCCATTTTGTCTGGAGACTATTAAATCTAAGGCTAAAGTCTATAGATGATGTCGTTAAGGCGAACAAAACCTATGCTCTAAAATATCTATCATCATTATAAGTTAAATTGTAATTGTTTGTTCTTTATCATAAAGAATAGCTTAGATTTTTTAAAATTCTTGTGTATAAAGCTACAAAATACGAGTTTCCCAATTTGAAAATTATACATCTATAGCAAACAAGACTCTCTCTGAGATAAGAGTAGCTTAAAAGTTAAAGTACATAGGGATACCGTAGCTTCCTGTAAGTAAAGCATTTTCAAAATCGATTTTGAGAGTAGTGGCTCCAGAGATTAGCGCTTTAAAACTTTATGTATTAAATATAGATACGTAACAAAAGCTTCCACTATTCTCCATACATTCTGTTCCATGATGTGATACACAATTGTTAAACTGGACACGAATTCTAAACTCAAAATATTACGTTTGTTCCTAGCATGGGACCTAAAGTCAATTTCACTGATTAAGGTACCTACGTTACAACATAATAATGCTTTAGTATATCAAATGTTTTTATTACAATTACTCGTCGCTATGGCCGTGGATCGAGGCCTTTTCCGCAATTTTTACAAACCGCCAAACCACTTTCTCACCATGTTATGTAAGCCTATCGTATTCATAATTTACTGTGAATCCGTCGCTATGGTAACTAGTTGTAGATCTGACCTAAAAAGGTCAATTATAAAAGACGACGTGTCCGCGACTTTGTTCACGTGTGTGGCATGTTTTGCTGCAGTCAAGAAAACGCAATTTCGGAAGATGATTATTTCATTACATTAATTATTTTTTAAGGATCACTATGCATTATGGTGCATAACTATACTGGATAGAACTTTACTGGTGGTAGGTCTCTCATTATGTAAGAGGCCGTCTGGGTGGGTACCACCGCAATGTCTATTTCTACCGCCAAGCAACAGTGTGCATGCACTGTTGTGTTTCGGTGTGAAGGACATTGTAGCCAGTATAACTACTGGACATAATGAGACTTAACATCTTATATCTCAGGATGACGAGCGCAGTGGAATGCCACACAGTACTTTGTAAGTCAAGGTGCTAGATGGTGTTACTACTGTTTATGGGTGGTCGTATCGCTTACCATCAGGCGAACGGCATGCTCGTCTCGTCATTCAATGCAATAAAAAAAAAAATAAAAAAAAATAAGATGCCATGGAAAAAGGGCGGGCAGATCAACATGATCCTAGAAGGCTATGAAGCCCTGGTCCTTGGAAAAAATAAGATTAACGATGTAGTCTGCCTGACGTTAACCTCTCTTGGTAATTATCCAACCCAAAAAATCTTATACTTAATGTAGACTGACTTGAGAATCTAGCCTTTCATCTTTTAGTCACAAACAGTCCAAGAAGACTAACACTTCGGCGACCTTAAAAAAATAGCGTATTCCTACCTAAAAGGTCGGCAACGCATCTCTGTGCCCCCTGGTATTGCAAATGTTCATGGGCGGCGGTGATCACTTACCATCAGGTGAACCGTATGTTCATTTGCCCTCTATATCATAAAAAAAAACTTCGATTGTATTTATAAATGCTGTAATGTCTATAAAATACACTTTAACACTAGTCAAAACATTCAACAAGCTATTTAGACGTCATAAAAGTTATGCGAGGCTAGTATAGTTTTTATGAACGTTTTATTGTTATTTAGTTGCAAACATGCTTTTTTTGTCGTAAACTCAAACGACAGTTTACGTTTCGCTTCTATATTTGATGGAACAATTTTCAAACTTGTGAGTTTTGTCACAATAAGCTTAATATAGGGCACTGTGTTTTGAACGTAGCTCCGCCTAAATGAAAGATCTACCGCGGATTAAATATCCCATTGTATGCTCTTTCGTGATAAAAGTAGCCTATATTATGTAAATCCAGGTATGATATGATGTTTTTTTTTTATTGCATTGAATGACGAGACGAGTATGCCGTTCGCCTGATGGTAAGCGATACGACCACCTATAAACAGTAGCAACACCATCCAGCACCTTGAGTTACAAAGTACTGTGTGACATTCCACTGCGCTCGTCATCCTGAGACGTAAGATGTTAAGCCTCATTATGTACAGTAGTTACACTGGCTACAATGTCCTTTAAACCGAAACACAACAGTGCAGGCACACTGCTGCTTGGCGGTAGAAATAGACATTGCGGTGGTACCCACCCAGACGGACTCTTACATATGAGAGACCTACCACCAGTAAATTATGTACAATACCAGCCCTGTATTATATACTGTCCACAACTGAATGCCGAATTTTATCGAAATATGTAATGACGGATTTAATAATTTCTGCGTTTAGTTATGAACCCTGATTTAGATACTTGCCGAGTGCAGACGAATAGTGAAAAGTACGAGTATGTAAATATAAATTTGCGTGTATTCGTTACTCGTATTTGTCTCATGCATGAATTATTTGCCAAGCTATTCGCCAATAGTGTAACAGAGGCATAACAATCATCCAAACATGTTCTCAAACCAACATTTGTCAATTAATAGAGGGGAGACTCGATTAACCGGATTAATTGCTGTCGTTAGGCATTCGGATAATCGAAAATCTGCATAATTGAATGTATGAAGAAAATTGATTTTTATACATTAGCTGGTTTTGCTTACGGCTCCGCATGCGTTAATGGCCATTACTGGGATTAAATGTAGATTATAACTAAAAAAAATAATAAAAATATATTCTATACCACATCTATATTCAAATTAAGACAAAGTACCCCAGTGCCGAAATCTATTTCAGAATACAGTAATCATAATAAATATTAAAGTGCATATTCAATATAAGAATGTCTAAAGATGTCAACAATACACTTTATTTCTTCATAGCAATAAATGTAAACTCATGCTAGCATTTCATGTTTTGACGCAAATTTTTCCATATAATATGCATGATTATTGACTGAAAATCACACAATATGCATTTTTTATTGGATAAATATTGCAAGGTTTTTTAAAGTATTGTGTATTTTTTGCCGATTTTTTTTACTAAAGCCGCAAAGAATCTCCACATTTCTACAGCCTCAATAGGTAGCAATCAAGGCTTAAATTCGGGACTACCTGGCCGGTCAAGCCCTCCCTTTTTCGGTGTCGCGGAGAAAGTATAGTCTTTACCACTACTGCCCAGACTGAAGCGACGACCAGACGATTAAGTTGAGATCACCGGCCTTACGACCCGGCGTTGAGCCGCCCGGAGAGATGGAAAATGTCGGGCGACCGCCGGGCCGAGTCTCTGACACCATGTACAACCCTATACACGAAGGGGGTGACTTACGTGTCAAATAGTGGAACAATAGGGAAAAAAACCCCTATACTGGGCAATACCAACTAAAACCCTGCGGTGGCCATCTTTGGCGGATTAGTTCCTCCAGCAAAATGTGCCTAATCGCCCTCCGCAACCGCCCCTGTAACTGCATGTAAGGGAGGCCCTTACATGCCATATAGAAAGTAATCGAGGGGTTTTAAATCGGAAACTTATCTAGCGCTCATTCGGTTGACAAGTGACAACTAGGAAAGGTGGTAGGAGAGTCAGGGATAGCTTCTCCACTCTTCACGGAGTTATCATTAAAAGGGAAATAAGGATTAGTGCCACGCTCTAGATTTGGAATGTAAAAATTTCGCGCAGCAGTTAAGTTTTCAAAGAGAAAATAAACTTTAAAAGTACTTCTTTAGCTGTTCTACTGCTCCGTTATTCTAAAATAAAAAATAAAATACTTTATTCATCACGTAGGCGAACATAGTTGCACTTATGATAAGTCAAGATATATTTAATTAATAATTATTGTTATTACAAAAAGTCACTTATATAAATAACTACAGACATTTTTATAGGGAATAAAATCAATGAAAAATGCCAAGCTCGGGCTGGCAGGAAAGAGGAGATATAAACAAGCGATGAATATTTTTTATTAAAAATAATGGGACGGACGCGACGCGATTCTCACCGGTGCACGGTGAGGATAATGCAGACCCTAACCTAGGTAACCTACCAACTTTAATTTAGTCAATTAGACAAAATAAAATAAACCGTCACTGATATGCTAATAAGTTTTTATACAAATGTACTTTTCGAGTGAAGTTTGACATATAAAGGTCATTGACGTTCCTATTCTTATTTGAATCGCATTGTACACCGTTTAGTTTACTAATGGTTTACCATAGCACATTAAACGGGTTTTAACTATGATGCGAATTTGTGTTCAAATGTTTACCAAAGGTCCCATAACTGGTATCACCGCATTGTTTTTTACTGCCGCCAAGCAAGCAGCGGCGACCCAAAAATAAAAATTCTTGATGTCGAAGATGACGTTTAGTCCTAGGGTTTTCATAGAAATGTGACTTAAGTGTTCACAAAAAAGTTCTGCGTATAATGTTTTTTGTCCGAACAAAGGATTTGTCCAAAAACGGGCCTAAAATTTTAACCAAGACGGTCAATATTATATTTGGATAAAACTCCTAAAACCTAGTCTTTTTCACTAAATCGTTTATTTTTAAAGACCTCCGATTTTGAGATTTATATAATTTTATTTTGCTTAAAAACGACAATTAATATGAAAGTCTTAAAAAAGTTAGTTATAAATGGAGGGGTCTAAAAATATTTTTTACAATAGATCCAAGATCCATATTTTGCCCCTTTAATATCCCTAAAGTTTGAGCCTGGTTAGATTTTCAGGCCCAGCACCCATACAAAAAGCGGACATCTCCTTTATTCTAACTTAGTTTTACAATACAAAAAGACAATCCTCATGTGTGGGGCACACAAGTTTTCTATGGTAAAAACCTTTAATAGCTTAGATCAAAATCGTCACGAAACATATTATATTTGTTAAAATACAAATTGTGCAAAAAATCCATTGTAAATTAAGCCTACACGATTCAAAGGTGCACGACCTCTGTTCTTAACGAATGTTTGTCAGATTTTTTCCTCCAATTATACCAAAATATCTCCCACCGTGTATAATTGTACGTGAATGGGAAGTAGCCTAGAAGATTTTAATACTGAATGACGAGGCGAAGAAGCCGCATGCATGATGAAGCGGCACAAACAGAAGTAGCAAAAATTAATAATTATCAGCATAAACATGTACAAAAACGGGTTTAAAATTCTAACCAAGATACTCTATATATATTTGGATACTACTCCCAAAAACTAGGCCTATACAATAAATCGTATAATTTTAAATTACTCCGATTTTGAAATTTATGTTATTTTATTTTTCTTAAGAACTACCTACACTTAAAATGTACGTTTTTAAAAAAGTTAGTTATAGATGGAGGGGTCTAAAAATATTTTTAATGGATCCAATATCCATATTTCTGCCCCCTTAATATCCATAAAGTTGGACCCTGGTTAGATTTTGAGGCCCAGCACTCATACAAAAAGCGGACAATTCCTTTGCCTCAATGTCTTTCGATTTGTTCCAACAAATGCACTCACATTTTACAAAGGACATATCTATCGCCAATATCTTTTAGGAATGGGGCGTTCTAGGAATAATTTCAATCGTAATTATTCAGCAATCTAACAATAAACAACAATCTCTCGGTAACCAAAATAATGAGTACCTAAATAATAAAATACCCAATAAATTGATTATTATTAAATATTATAAAATGCGCGTGTGTGTGTGTGTGTGTGTAAATATTTTATTACCTAATATAATACATTACTGTAATTATTTACGTATTTTAATTGCATCGGTCCTAAAGTTATTATACAAGAGGACTTCATCGCGTGCACATAGATAAGACAGAACGATTCAGAAATTTCCACCGGAAATCAGAAGCACATTTTCTATTTATTGGAATTTACCAAACAATGCATCAAATAAGATATGAACCGCTACCATTTCCTCCTAGCATTACGTACTTACCCCATCGTCTCCGGATCAACATAAGGGTAGCAGCCCCTTTGCACCATGCATTGTACTTAACATGGGGTAACTTTTATTGTCGGCCATTTTATATTGAGCTGCAAGTGATCATTGAAAACCTTGTCAGTATTCAGCCAACAAAAGATTATAGAGGGGGGGAGTAGGCCAAGAAAGTCTGGCCAAGTACAAGCATTGAAGCGATGCGTGATTTAATGGATTGAGAAATAAATTGATTTTGCAAATGGTTGAGTTAGTTGTGACTAATTAAACATGTTTCCAAAATATGTTGACACGCTTTTTTAAAAGTGATTATTTTATAAATATAACAAATTAATATTTTTTTTTATTGTAATTTATGAATACTTACTATGTAAAAATAATTTCTTAGTTTGCCACATCTTAAGAAACAAGATGCAAGAATTTTATGATGAAAAACTAATGAAATAAATTTCTGTATAAAGTATACCTCAATAAATATAAATAAAATTAATTAAAAATATAAAATTTCATTAACAAATTTCAGTAATGACAACTAAAATTATTACTTTGAATTCATCTTCCTAAAGCGCGGCGTCAGTTCCATGAAATCTCACAGAAGATGGATATATTAAACGAGATGTAAGAGTATTTCGTGAAACAAATTGGGATATTTTTCAACACTATCCGAGACACAGGGTTTTCACTTAAAACGTCGAAATTAAAGATCTCGCTTAAATTAGATAAACCTCTTACAGTGCTCGGCACGGGGAAACTAAAGACGTCTAGACCATATTTTTGGAAGATCATGCACGTAAAGATTTGCTCGGTTTGAACGAAAGCATATAGCTATAGCGGTATACGTTTTGAATCTATACTAATATTATAAAGCTGAAGAGTTTGTTTGTTTGTTTGAACGCTCTAATCTCAGGAACTACTGGACCGATATTGAATATTCTTTCACTAATAGGAAGCTACATTACTCCTGAGTGCTATAGGCTACTTGCTTGCTTTTTATCCCGGAAAACTTTTCCACGCGGGCGGAGCCGCGCGCAATGCTAGTTATTTATATACGTAATTCTGTTATTAGATAATGTAATAAAACAGTACAGTGAAGATACTGATATCTGTTCAATGTTTTGCTATATTTATTAGGAATCTGATTAGCAAAAATAGGCCCGTTTTAACAATAGCCGTTCTTTATTACCAACTACTGACGCAAAAAGAGGGGTGATATTATTTTATTACTAAATTTTTACGGCTATGTTGAAGCATCACCATAGTCAGGTAGGTTTGACTGCCTCGGTGGCGTAGTTGTATTGCGTAAGCGTTACCAGTACGATTTGCGCGCTGAGGTCCTGGGTTCGAATCCTGGGTCGGGCCAAAAACATTGTGACTGGGTTTATCCATCTTAAAAATTATTCAGTCGCAGCTCGGAGTCAGGAAGTGGGCGGTGTGATACCCCCGTGCCTCGGAAAGCACGTAAAGCCGTTGGTCCTGCGCCTGATCTCTCTCCGGTCATGTCGGATTGCCGTCTCACCGGACTATGAGAGTGAAGGAATAGTGAGTGCACTTGTGTATTGCGCACACACTTGTGCACTATAATATCTCCTGCGCACCTGGCTGATCTCCGTTGAGATTGGCCGCCGTGGCCGAAATCGGCTAGGAAAGGATTATTATTAGTCAGGTAATATACAGGGTCATTTTGACATTGCGTTAATAAATTTAGAAACATACTCGTCTTTACCTCTGCTAACATTGTGCCCAAAATCATCCATGAATGACGAATATATTCGCCAAAAATCCCGGATATAATTTTCTGTTTTTTTTTTTTATTTTGTAGTTTAGTGCGAATATGATGTACCGTGGGTGTATTTCTGACTGAATTATATTAGAATAGTAGTAACGGCATTAGGGTGTGTGAAAAATTAAATTAAAATAACCCTCCTTCTTTCGCAGTCGGGTAATTTCTTTTCATCGATACTTATTTTGTTCGGAACTTCACTTTTTTGTTTACATCTGCGGTTCGAGTAACTTATTGAAAGTGTTATTTTCAAAAAGATAAATATGTGCTTTCGTTTAGTAACGCTATGCCAAAATGATCCTGCAGATCCTATTAACTATTTGTTACTTACTAAGGCAATCAAATATTATTTAAACATTTTGTATTCATGTTTACCCAATTATTCAAAAGGTCATATGTAGGTAGTATTTGCTATTTTTAATGTAACGCAACTTTTATCTCTTCCAAAATTTCTTTGGATTAAACTTATTGAAGTGCAGCAGCTATAGAACAAGTCGCCCAATTTACTTAGAAACGGGTTTATATAGAAGATCATTTCGACAAACCTATAATGGAACGTTCCCGAGCCAGATGGATAAATGACCTGCGGAAGTCGACTAGCATAGACTGGGTAGCTAACTGGGTAAAACTCGTTAAATTCGGGCTGCAACAAGACTACCGAAATCATTAAACATTTCAATTATAATTTTGAAAAATGGATTCATTAATGCTTTATCTGTTATATACGACAGTTATTAAAGTTAACAGATTTTGTATTGTTATATCTGAATGAACAGACGAGCAAGTAGCTCGTTTCGTATTAACGCTCGATACTTTGAAATATAAAACGGCAAGTCTTAGTGCCTAAATATTACTTGATATAGCGATGTAAATAAAAATAGAACCTCAGATTTGAGCCATTAATCACTATAATCTGCTTCTCTAAAAACTATTGTTTTATTCAGATAAATATTACAATATTAAACAGATAAACATATGATTTACACAGTAAGTAGAAAGAGCAAATTAAATATTTAATGAATGAACCTCTGGTTGACTTTAAACAAATACTTTACGATACGTTAACTAGATTGACTAAAATCAGCCATGTTGGATTGTGCGTGTCGACATGTCAAAGCATAGCAGGAATTAATTCAATTAATACCCATTACTCATTGATAAATGTTGTCTGACTGACACAATCAATAATTCAAAATACTCGAAATAGTCCAGGATGTGCTATTATTAGATTATCTACATGTATACGTTGAGGTTAGGTCCGGTGACATGCAGTATTAGGTACTCACATTAGTCTGTCACTGTACAGTCAGCAGCATAAGTAGATGAACAAATTCAAAATTTCAAATTGCCTACATACTTTTGTGTTCTTACTAATCTTATTTTTCTCTTCACAAAAATAAAATAAAAGGTATTTACTTTACTTCAAATGATGAAAAAAATATTTCAGTTTAACTTAATGTGTATATAGGCGATTTGAAATTTTGATTTTGTACAGATATTTATGCTGCTGACTGTACCTACTGTAAGAGGATATACCCTTCTAGTAAGCTTAATGATGTTATCCTAAAACTCAAACTAGAAAAGGATATCTAGTATCGATAACTTTAATATTATTAGTATTATTGAGAATATTTTAAAGCAACGATCAAATATTGACTTCATCATAAGCTAATGAAAGCGTACTCCATTGCTATATCAAATTAGAAGCAAAAATACAAAATTATATAATTATATACTCATTATCGGTAGGTAGGTAGGTATCGGTACACTGGTGGTAGGTATCTCATATATAGTGAGAGTCCGTCTGGGTGGGTAGCACCGCAATGTCTATTTCTACCGCGAAGCAGCAGTGTGCATGCACTGTTGTGTTTCGGTTTTAAGGACATTGTAGCCAACTGGACATAATGAGACTTAACATCTTATGTCTCAGGATGACGAGCGCAGTGGAATGCCACACGGTACTTTGTAAGTCAAGGTGCTGGATGGTGTTGCTACTGTTTATGGGTGGTCGTATCGCTTACCATCAAGCGAACGGCATGCTCGTCTCGTCATTTAATGCAATAAAAAAAAGGGTAAATTAGTTACAATATTTGACTGATATTACAAGAAAATATAATTCAAAGTCAAATTATGAGTAGTAGTAGTAAGTCATAATATTCATAAATGTTTCAGGGTATTAAATAGGATAATGATACAATTCTCTGAATATTGGCTATATTTTTTACTAGATGTTGCTTGCGGCTTCGCCTGCATGAAGAGCCTTTCCCGCTACAAAGGTCTCTAAACACAGTACGAAGCTAGCGCCATCTACTTAAGAATCAGATAAAAAATATCCATTATTTCCCATGATAGCAAATTACCGGAATAATAAGTATATGTTTATCCATTACATGATCTACCCGTGTGCCAAATTTCATCCGAATCCGTTCAGTAGAGTCTGCGTTTACTTTCTAACAAACATACAAACACCCAAACATGTTTACTAACTTTTATAATAATAAATATCGTTTATTGCCAAAATTACTTAACTTTTGCATTTATAATATTAGTAAGATAAGATAAGAAGTAAGATGTTATTGTATATATATTTTATATATTAGTATGTAAGCTATCTTCAAGAATAAATATATAGGTAAATAAAATAAATAGTTAAGCAAACACAGATGCATATAAACAAGGGCGTCGCCAGTCGATGCCGATCTCAGTCTAAACATCGTGTTTTTTTCTTTTTGTACCTGACTAATCTGCCAGTAGCCTGACGAGGGTCGGCTTTTCTGGACACACCGGTCTTTAGGGTGAACGCTGACGCGCTCGCAACCCTGAATTTAAGCGACCATGCTGAGGGCAACCCACTAACGGGTTACGAACCTCGGCTCAGGACGGTCGCTGAGGGGAGAATGAGACATTCAACGATTAGTGGGGGGGAAGGATTTTTACCTAATCCTATCAGTTCGGGTTGTTTACATCGGCACCCGGGCCGGAACTGTCATGGGGGTCGGGAGGGCGACGGGGAACGCGGCGAGGTCCTCGACGGCGAGGACGGAACTGCGGTCTTGTGAAACATCGTGTATAATTCCACCAGTTATTATACAGATTTCGTGCATTCTGGAAGCAAGGTGGAGCTTCTCCACCTGCCATGTCTAGGACCTATTAATAAGGCGGAAAGTAGGTGATCTTAATTATTCACTCTACCCCCAATGGAGTAAGTCATAGATCTAGAATTATAATGCATGAGCTTGGAGACTTTACTTTTTGCTTTAATAAATAGTTAGTTTAAATCAACTAGTAGTTCCAGAATAACATGCGAAATATATATTACTATTTATATTTGTGTATCTAGTTTTTTGTCGTAAATCATTTAGGTACTTAAATAGGTTTTAATAGGATTACGAAATACATCGTCCCTTACACTAATTTCACAAGAATTTGATAATTTTATACTAATTACAACAACGTTGCTAAATAAGCTGTACGGATCCTACTATCTTACTAATATTATAAACGCGAAAGTTTGTAAGGATGGATGTATGGATGTTTGTTACTCTTTCACGCAAAAACTACTGAACGGATTTCGATGAAATTTGGCACACGGGTAGATCATGTCCTGGATTAACATATAGGCTACTTTTTATCCCGGGAAAATATAGAGCGGGACGGGACGGGAAATATAGGCGGGAGGAATAGTATGATAAGAGATCGATGTAAGTTGAAGGATGATGTGGTGACTAAGATTGAAAGAAGTATGCTGAGATGGTTTGGGCACGTGGAGAGAATGGATGAAAGACGGAATACAAAAGGTATTTATCGAGCGAATGTGGATGGTACGGCTGGAAGGGGACGCCCGAGGAGAACGTTCTCTGACTAAATGATCTTCTCCGAAAAGGGCAGGTCACGAAAATGTATAAAAAGAACTATGAATCTCGAAGAAGCGAAAGAGGTGTGTCAAGATCGTAGCATGTGGCGCTCAATAGTCTCTGCCTACCCCTATGGGATAAGGGCGTGAGTGTGTATGTATGTATGTATGTATAGAATAGATAACCTTAAACAACATATTATATGCGATAAAAATAATACTCTCATGTCTCATTTGTTAAAAGGAGCACGAGTTTACCGTTTACCCCAATCAAACCTAATGCCGTGGAGTACCTATTCAAACATATTATAAATATTATTTCAATAAATAAAACCATCCAATATACATTACCTTACGACTTAACCAAAAATATAATAAGATAAAAAAGGAACTTTATTTTTTACAATTGCGTATGCCTATGCAAACAAAAATGGGGTATTGGGTACATTACACAAACAAATCATTTTTACGTTCTCATACAATATAGACTAGATGACTAATTAAGATAATTTTGATTGGCTCCAGGAGGTCATACGATATCATTATGTCAGGCCTTAATTGGGAAAAGGCCCTGATGTGATTGCCAATGATATAATGAATACAGTGGACCAAATACCCTATTATAATTTATGACTGATATACGTACTGGGTCATATGGACGTTAAAAGTAACAACTTACAAAAAGTTTACTGGTGGTAGGTCTCTCATATGTAAGATTCCGTCTGGGTGGGTACCACCGCAATGTCTATTTCTACCGTTAAGCAGCAGTGTGCATGCACTGTTGTGTTTCGGTTTGAAGGACATTGTAGCCAGTGTAACTACTGGACATAATGAGACTTGACATCTTATGTCTCAGGATGACGAGCGCAGTGGAATGCCACACAGTACTTTGTAACTCAAGATACTGGATGGTGTTGCTACTGTTTATGGCTGGTCGTATCGCTTACCATCAGGCAAACGGCAAGCTCGTCTCGTCATTCAATACCACAAAAAAAAAAAGTTTATCTAACCGTAGAAGTAAAACAAAAAGTAAACGAACAATATAATTACTTATAAAAAAAAGTTACGCTTTAATGCCAAGTTACCTACTCTAGAGAATGCGTCGGAGACGCAACATTACACACATTCAGAAATATAGTCACGCACACACCTTATTCGCCATAACAATTTTTGGTGGAAATATTTGTTATTCAAGCATTATAATTTTAAGCCCGATGCAATGTTAGTAGAGGTAGAGACGATTATGTCATTTCGTTTAGTAACGCTATACGAAGATGATCCTGTATAAACGTGCATAATACAAAGGCGCGACTATATCTCTACCTACTCTGCTTAAATCCGTCCCGTGATGGGAATTGGAATAGACCAGGAAGTTATCGCATTATCTAATTCTACCTACTTTCTCTTCTACTACATTATCGTGAGAGGAGATGTCCGCTTTTTGTATAGGCACTGGGCCTCAAAATCTAACGAGGCTCAAACTTTTCCATTTCAGGTACCTATATTATCTATGTTAAACTACGTGTTCTTCACAAAAATCCCTAAACTACTGTAGGGATCTATAGCACCATTTGAATGACACTATCTATTTAAATTAATAATTCAAATATTTCCCAAGGGAGTTAATTACTGGTTTGATTGCAGCCTATTATGGTAATACAGGAAATGGTCTAACAATGTGCCTTTCATCTAAATCCAAATCCAAATTTCAGAACATTCCAATTTATAATATGAAAGTAAAATAAAATCGTAACAAAATTAGCTTACAATTATGTCGGTTAGGCACTTTTTTAGGCATTACATTTAAACTACATAAAAGCATGGAATATATTGAGTTATACTCCAAAACTTCGTGATTATTATCGGTTGGCTAGTTGTTTCCGCGTAAAATATATTAAAAGCTTTATTTTTATAGGTACTTACCTACCTATGCTTACCTATGCAGGTGAAATAACGCGCGTAATATTTATAGAAACTCATTTATCTTTAAAATTAAAGGTCAGTATAAACAGTAAACACAGATTTTCATTGTATTTGAAAAACTACTTAAGTAAGTAGGTACCTCCATAAATAATCGTAAACAAAGAAAATTAATAAAAGCAAAAACAAACGTTGCTGTTAAACTAGAGTGCGTTATGCAATTAAAAAGCCACCTATACAGGTAACATAACTTTAAACAATGTTTACAAGCGATGAATAATGATGTTCTATGAATAAATTAGATTTGTCATAAAGGGAGATCCGTAACTGCGTTTGTACGGACTAACGCCATCTATGAATTCAGGCATCTAACTTCTTCATAGTTCTCTACCATGGCAGATTCTTGTAAGTTTATAATAAAACAATAGATGTCATTACCAGAATAACTAATTTAATATTCTTTACAATATTAGCACCAAAGTTTTGATGCACAGTAATCAAGTATCAGGAAGTTTATCAAGTTTGCTTTATTTACATTGCGGCTTTGGCGAGGGAAATATGGATTTTAGTTTATGGTGCACCAGCATGGGCAGTTGACACTTAGGCTGGGCTTATACATCCAGAGTAGCATGCTGAATTAATAATCTGAAAAAGGGATGCCTGTCTCACACTTTTCTTAAATTCCGAAGTGTTGCCAACTAGCCGTTATAAATAAAGTTAGACCTTGGAAAAACAAAATTTACGAAAAGGAGCTTAATTATTTGAAAAGTTAGTTTCACCAATTTAAAAAAAAGCAGAAACGTTTCCCAGGCTACATAAATGTCCACTCATTATTTTCAAATTAATAAAATATGGAAAGGCAATTATACTAGACACATAAATAACAAACAGTAATATGTCAAAATCGAAATATTAACTGATAAAATTCCCTAACATGTGAAATATTGAACAAAAGATGCGTTTAAGAACATCTATTTAAAAAATTCTATAAAGTGAAATATACATCCACTTATTACTATTTTAAATATAAACTGAGTAAAACGAAATTTCCAACTCAATCATTAAGCACATTCACTTCACTCACTCACGAGTCACGGCCACTTTTAATTTCTAAGAATTTATATTTATTGTTTAGTTTTTTTTTTATTGGATTGAATGACGAGACGATCATGCCGTTCGCCTGATGGTAAGCGATACGACCACCCATAAACAGTTGCAATACCATCCAGCACCTTGAGTTACAAAGTACTGTGTGGCATACCACTGCGCTTGCCATCCTGAAACATAAGATGTTAAATCTAATTATGTCCATCAGTTACACTGGCTACAATGTCCTTAAAACTGAAACCAACAGTGCATGCACACTGCTGCTTGGCGGTAGAAATAGACATTGCGGTGGTATCAACCCAGACTGCTTTTACATATGAGAGACCTCAGACCTACAACCAGTTTCTGCTATTATTACTTGATATTGGCGAAATCGTCGATAGAGAATCGGTGGAAGCCGTAATTTAAAAAACGAAGGAATTCAGCATTGTTGAGGTAACGCCGCGCCGCGCCGTCTTGTATAGATCCGGAGCGTTCTAGTATCCGATTCTGAATTCAGAAACGAAAAGACGGATGTATAAGCTTAACCTTAAACTAGTAAATATTAGTAATATTGAGTATTGACATTGACACTTGACAGCTTACATTTTGCTATTTGATTTTATTGTTTGGTTCCGAGCAGTGTTGCCAGATTAGGCGACTTTTCGCCATTTAGGCTACCTCGGAGGGTGTCGGGGCGACCAAAAATTGTGAATGGCGACTGGTCGCCGTTTAGGCTACCGCGAATGGCACTCAGGCGCCAATTTGGGCTACTTTGGAAAATTTGGGTTATAAACCTTCTTTTTGGGCGGATTTGAGGATATTTTTAGCTTTGAGAGTACAAAACATGACAGAAATTGGAATTTTTGAGGTCTTCGTGTCGGCGGCTGGGAGGTTTTTTTTTTTTTTTTGCTCCTTTGCCTCGCCATATACATGAGTTTTCGGCGACTTCATCCCTCAAACATCTGGCAACACTGTCCACAACACTCAATTTCATTGGAAATAATGGAAAAGGGGGCCTAGACAAAAACCAAGCGTGGCGTTATCCGTACACGCTAACGCATAAACGTCAAACGCTAACGCTTAAACGTTAGCGTGACCAAATTGGTAGACAAAGTACCCACTGCACGCCAGACGCAGCAGCAGCGTCGTGCGGATAGAAGCATGAAATTCTATAAGTTACTCTATGGTATAGCGTGAGAGGTTGTCAAAATATTGTTATTTTGTGCAAGCAAATTGAAACGTTCCAGATTTTTTAGAAATTTAAAGTAAAGTTTTTCAAGAGGGGATTAAAATATCACCCAAAATCTAATCTTAGACTACTTGCAAGCTCTGAACAATTCACTTAATTGTTAGATTTTATGAAAAGGTGGGTTTATTATGATATTTTTTTATTAACTTCCTTCATTTCAATTTGTTTTTAAGCACTTACTTGTGTCGATAAATTCCTACCTATAAATATCACTCATAAATGCATAACTAACGTTTTCAATAAATCTCTTATTGAGTTGGTACTTGCGCTGTAAGGGATGGAAATTTTTGTAGAGCAAATTCTTAACTTTCAGTATATGGTTCTTATGTTTAAAGATACATTCTTTACTTATTCTAAAACTACTAATAAACTCCGATTCCTGCATCTCTGAAATTGTTTCCATTTCACAGCGATATATTCTTGTTCGACGTCTTTCCAATGATATTTCGTTATTAGTGGCTCATAGTGTTCTTAAACTATGTTTAATTATGTAAAAAGCAATAATTATCACTAAATATCTTATTGAAAATAATATTTATAGCCGTAGCGTGAGGTCGAGAAGTGTTGATAAAGAAAGCGTGACACAGTGTCGCTAAAGAGCAGTTTCGGCTGTCAAAAATGACACTTGTCTACCATTTGTATGAAATTTTTTCCGTTCGACGCTTTGGACGACACGCTATCGCTAACGCTCCATTCCACGTGTGGAATACAAAATTTTGTCTACCAAGTTTTGCAGCAGTCACGTGACTTGTCTAGAGCATATGTCACTTCCATACATTTTGATCTTTCCGTAAGTGTAAACGCTAACAGAAAAGGGTTTTTGTCTAGACCCCAAGACCTTTTTTTTTTTTTTTTTGCTCTCCGGCCTGCGTCATAGATTGGGCGACATTAGGCTACTTGGGACGATATTTTCGGCGACTTATACCAGATTTTATCTGGCAACACTGGTTCCGAGCCACAATCTAAAAATTGAATTGTATTGTTTCATTATTGTATATAAAAGTTTTAATGATAAATATTGACTATTAAACTTGCTGATTACGATTTACACACGTTTACCATATATTTCTCATATTTAATTTAGAGTTGGGGTGTTGCTATATCGCCGATTAAGTGAAATAGATGTTACAGTTTATGTTACCTAGTTTAGTTTCTTATTAAATAAATAATGCGCACGTGCAATGTTAGAGCTTGCAATAGTACAAATGATTTCAACAATACAGCGTTATACCAGTAAGTAACTTTAGTGCGAGAACTAATTAAAACGTAAACATTTTTTTTTTATCCTATAATTAACTGCATTACTTATATAAACAAATGGTTTAAATTGTAATCAAGCCGTAATAAAAATTTTTGTCTGCCAAAATTGTTTAAAGCTTTAAATATAAGCTCCATTTTTATTTAATTATTATATAATAGGTCCTGGATGACCGAGCTTCACTCGGTATTATTTTTTTGGTAAATTATGTTTTTGGAAATTATAATCAACCTGTCAACGCCGGCTTATATATAGTTATAAGCTAATTTCCTTATCTAAATGGACACCGGTGTCCATCTAGGGCGTTGGAAGGATTAAATACGAATTACATACTCTTACCTCAAACCAAACACTCATTGGCTTAGTGTTGCTTAACAACGCCATCCACCTGATATTAGCTAAATACAACAGAACTGCGAAGCCACAAAGAAAACAAAACAATGCCATCTACTGTTGTGTCGTTAAAGCAGTTAGTTGCTCCCAATTAGATGTCGGGAAGAGTTTTCAGTTTATGTGCTTAACAACTCCATCTGGTATCATATTTTTCACTTAAGTTGAATTTCTGAAAACACTGATAAAACGACATTTTCTAAAAATGAATCCTAGCTAGATCGATTTATCGCCCCCGGAAACCACTGCATACAAAATTTTATGAAAATTGTTGGAGCCGTTTCCGCGATTCAGATATTTATATATATATATATATATATACATACAAGAAATGCTCGTTTAAATATTTATTATATATGTAACCTTTTTTTGCATTCCATGTTGCCCAGAAATGAAAACAGGAGAAGACAGTGCCTGGAGTCAATGGGGTTAGAAAACATAAATTTCTCCGCTAAATTAATTTTTATCTGTTGACATAATTTTCATGAATTAAGAATTAACAAAACTCTTAATCCCAAAAAATGCGAGATGACACTGAACTATATACTATAACTAACGTAGATTCATCTGTAAGTTTCAAAACTATAAATAAGTAAGCAATTGTTTTAATCTATGTTTAAATGTAACACTGGACTCTACAATTATTGTCATTTGTGATTATGGATTGATAACAACAAGCCTCCACCAACGTCTTCAAAGGCTCTCAATTGGCTGTTGGGGTCAAGAGCCAAATGTAGAAGGCAGTACTGGACACGGCATGCATTGTGAGAAGATTTGTCATTTTGAATCCCTTTAGTAGCTTTGGTCTGAACCTTCGCCATTGGAATGATTAATTTTTTTAGTAGTTTTATATGCATTGATGTTTTTATATATATATATAAATATGTTAAAAAATGAGCTTTCAATTTACAAACTAATATATAAACCACAGCTGTGAATGAGTCTACTGAGGGTTTAGGCCTTACTCCACCACGGTGCGACAATGCTTGGCAAACTTTACATAAATAATATTTACTCAAGTCAAAGACACTAAAAGGAAGGATACACCTAACATTTTTATTCCTAAAGAGGTAGACAGAGGTGCAACCAGGGCACCCACTTTTCACCAAGTACACTCCGTCTTTTGATGAGGAGGCGAGCCTATCACCTTATCGGCACATATTCCAGACTCCAGGCTGATACTGAGTAAAAAAAATTAATAACACTCCCTGACTCAAGATTGGAACCTTGGGAATGAGTGGTGTCGTACCTCTCACAAAATACAACTAGGCTATCAAGGCTCGAAAAAATCAATTAAAATAAACTAAACCAGAACTTCCTCCATTAATACTTAATTACTGCACCAACAAGAGATCTTCCATTCAGCTGTAAGCTGCGAAAAAAACAAATTATGTTTTCAAATATATAACATTTTATAATTTATTTCAGAAATCAAGCTCTACATATTAAATTATTCCAATCCAAGTGTATTATCCATTGCAACTGGAGATAATGTAGCTCAACAATATGGTAAAATGATTTAGATATCAATTTAATTTGACTTGACAGTAAAAAAAATATGTTACAATAATGGGTTACTCATTCAGCTATACCTATCATATAATATAACCTAATTTATCTTACTTTATATTCATCACTTTTTTTCATTTATTTCAGAAAAACACAAGATTAATTAGTGTATCACATTGGGATCCTTTACCCATGCTAACTGAAAATATTGGCACCAACAATGTGGTAAAACCATTTAGATGTAATTATAAATATTTGTTTGATTTGTTTTATAGATATTTAATTTTTTTATAATATATTTTAGTAGTCAGAGAGATTAAGTGAATCACATTCAGGTGTTTTGTGTATTCCAAACGAAAATATGAACAATGTGGTAAAGTCATTAAGATATACTCAAATATGAATTTGACTTGCACAAACATACTCACACCTTTTGAGATGCAACTAATGCACCCAATTTCGCCATGTATTGTCCATTCCAAGATGTGATAGAGGGCAAGACTGTTACTAAATCAAACACAAAGTCCAGACTTCAGGCTCACATTGAATAGTGAAACCCATTATCAACCAAAATAATTTGACATACTTACATACACACTCACGCCTTTTATCCCGAAAGTGCTAGGCAGAGGCGCAACTAGTGCACCCACTTTTCGCCATGCGTATTCCGTCTCATGACGCGTGATGGGGGCGAGCCTATCGCCAAATCGGGCACAAATTCCGGACTCCGGGCTGATACTGAATAGAAAAACCCAATATCACTTTGCCCGGCCTGGGAATCGAACCCGAGACCTCAACATTGCAGTCGTACCGTAATACTCAAACTCAAAATTTTCTTTATTCAAATAGTCTTTAGCAAGCTCTTTTGAATCGCCATGAATCTACAACGGCTTCGGAACGTGTTATCGCTGTGAAGAAGAAGCGGCGCAAAAGTACACAGTTTAAAATATAGTGTCCTGAAAAACTTTTTAACACTGTATGTAAAGTAAATTTATTCTACCTTCATTATTTAATGAGTTTTTGTACATTGCTTCATTGTGTTTTTTTACACGCCTTATATTAGCTTCACTTGTATGTATGTTTGTAACTCTCCGACTCCGACTCCTTTGGGCGCGATTTTGACCCACTTTAAACGGTCAGATTTTATTCAAACTTTGTAGGTTTGTCGAGGATCGATAACAATACACTAATTTGATAAGATTATGCCATTATTCAATTTGCAAAATGAGATTTTTTACAATTTATATATTTTTTAGTGACATTTGTTGGACAATAGTAGAACAGAACTAAAAAATTAAAAATAAATAATAGTTTAAAAAAACTAAAAAACACGCTTTATAGAAAATCCAACTAAAAACTTTCCCCCACGCTTTCTTTACAATAAAATTTATTTTTTTCTTATTTACACTATTCTTAATTCAAATTTATTTTCTATTTTTTAGTTGGATTTTCTATAAAGCGTGTTTTTTAGTTTTTTTAATTGCAATACATGTTTAAGTGCATCGGGAGAAATTCGTGCTCTTGACCTGTTATGTGGGTAAAACTACGGAGTGTTTAATGAAAAAATCTAAAAATCTTTACAAATAATATTCGACTTAATTGCAGCTTAAAGAAGAAAAAATCCGTGCGATCATTGTAATGAAGTTATAACGGGGTGCGTACTTTTAACCTCGTACTCCAAAAAGGGAATATTTTACAATCACACGTTAGTTGAGACGCAATTATTTTCTAGGATAGTGTTACGTGGGCTTATTATATTTGTGTCGCACGGTGTCGATCTTGTTAAATTATATACTGTTTTTCCTTATTAATTGTTTTATTTTTCACAGAAACATTTTACACGGCAGATTACATTTTTGACTTCTTAACTAGTGATGCGACCTTCCATAACACAGACAATATAAACCTTACTAAAAACTATAATATTAATCGATTGCTTTTGACATGGGCATTGCCTCTCTACACTCTCCCTCAATGTCCATGTCTCAAACCTAATTCAAACATAAACTCCACAAACTTATTTTTACTAATCGGTTTTGTCAAAGCATCTGCTAACTGATTTCTAGTGTTTACATACTCTACATTAATTATACCTTCCTCTACCTTTTGTTTAACAAAGTTATATTTTATATCTAAATGCTTTAATCTCTTTTGATCAGGATTTCTTACAGTTTTCATAGTACTTTGATTATCTTCAAAAATCGTTATGCAATTTACTTTTATGCTTAAATCTGACAATAACTTTAACATCCAACATGCTTCCATAGATGCCTCACATAAAGAAATTAATTCTGCCTCAGTTGTGCTTAGTGCTACAGTAGTTTGTTTTCTTGACCTCCAAATTACAGTATTTCCATACACTTGAAATATATATCCTGAAGTTGATTTTCTATCCATATCCCTAGCAAAGTCAGCATCAGCATAACCAACAATTGGTGACAGTACTTTACAATTATCTTTTAAATAGAATAGTTTGAAATTAACAGTCCTTTTAACATATCTCAGTATCCGTTTCAAAGCTTTCCACAAATCCTCACTTGGTCTAGATTGAAATCTACTTAAATAACATACAGCAGTTGTTAAATCTGGTCTAGAACCTACTGTTGCATACATAAGAGACCCTATTAATGATCTACACTTATGTTCATAACTTAAATCAATGTAACAATTTTCATCTAACTTAAAATTAAGTTCCATTGGTGTGTCACTGCCCTTACAATTATCCATGCCATACTTCTGTAAAATACTTTGCAAATAATCTGTTTGATCAATATGAATTTCCCC
Source organism: Sphinx pinastri (assembly GCA_947568825.1). NCBI lineage: Eukaryota > Metazoa > Arthropoda > Insecta > Lepidoptera > Sphingidae > Sphinx > Sphinx pinastri. Next base: position 12,192,858 of record OX387630.1, read on the forward strand.
TGGTTTCCTAGTAATTGATATTCCTAAATATGTTAAATTTTCATTTCCTAGATCTTTCATTCTAAATTTAGTTGACAAAAATGCTTTAACCTCTTCAATTTCTACAGTATCTTTCCCCAGTAGTAATAAATCATCAACATATAATAATAAGTATAATTCCCCTTTGATATATAAACAATAATCATTTAGTGAACGTTTAAAACCATATTCGGTTATAGTGACATGAAACTTTTCATACCAGTACTTCGGAGATTTCTTTAACCCATAAAGAGATTTTGTTAATTTTAAAGCGTAACCTTCAGGTATTTTTACACCTTGTGGTGACTTTAAATAGACATTTTCGTTAATATTACCATATAAAAAGGCTCCCTTCACATCCATTTGGTGTATATCATAATCTCTATGAACTGCTATTGACAGTAATATTCTAAGTGTTTGTAATTTCAGAACTGGTGAATAAATATCTTCTAAATTGTCTTTTTGTTTAAAACCCCGAACTACTAACCTCGCTTTATAGATTTCCTTATCTCCCATAATTTTCTTAGTGAAAACCCATTTACAGTCTAATAATTTGTGTTTTTCTTTCTCTGGAATAGGTACTATATCCCATGTTTTACTCTCTTTTAATATTTGAAGTTCCTCTTGTATTGCCTTCTCCCAGTATAGTTTGTCTGGTCTTCCCTTTGTTTCATCATAGCTCAACGGTACATTTTGGTTCATACTAAGTAAAGCGAATAAAGCATTATCATCTTCCTCCATATTTAACTCATACTCTTCTTGCCACTTTGGTTTTCTAATTTTTCTTTTTATTCTCCTATGTTCCTGGTTATTCCTGTCTTTTTGTTCTTCTGTATTAATTTTGTCTGTCTGTACTTTTTGACTTGATCTATCCTTTACTTGTGGTTTCTCATTTTCTGTATTATTATATTCTTGAGTTTCTTCTTCACATTCATTATTTATTTCGCTACTTTTCTCAACATTTATATTATTTGGTAAGTGATCATCTTTATTCATGGATGCAGATGGCAGACAAACTATGGGTTCTCCTTCCTTTTCCTTTTGGCGTTCATCAAATATAACATTCCTTGCATGTACTATTTTATCAGATTGTTCATCATATAGCAAATATCCTGTTCTACTGTAACCTACCATTGTCATCCTTTTCCCCGTGTTATCTAATTTCTGTCTTAATTCTTTAGGTACATGATTATATGCTACACTACCAAAAACGCGTAAATTCGAAACATCAGGTTTCCTGCCTTCCCATAATTCACTTGGAGTTTTATCTTTTCCTACTGTTGGACTTCTATTAGTTACATATGCAGAATATAATATAGCATCGCCCCAGAAATCTTTTCCTAATTTGGAATCAACTAAAATTGTCCTAGCTTTTTCTACAAGGGTCCTATTCATTCTTTCGGCTACCCCGTTCATTTCAGGATTGTATGCTACTGTGTATTGTATTGTTATACCATTACCTGAACAAAATCTTTGAAAATCCCCAGATACATATTCCCTACCATTGTCACATCGGATATTCAATAAATTTGTATTAAAATGTTTAGTTGCATAATAATAATATCGCTTAAAATTTTCAAACACCTCGGACTTATTGTGCATTAAGTATACTATACAAAAATGTGTGTAATCATCGATAAATGTAAGGAAGTATTTATAACCGTCTCTACTAGTAGGAGTTATAGACCCACAAACATCTGTATGTACTATTTCTAAAGGTTTCTTTGCTCTATAACCTTTTCTATTAAATGGCTGTCTCGTACTTTTTCTTAGCAAGCATGGTTCACACAACATATGTTCAATTTTATTTCCTTTTAAATTATTTAGGCCATTTACCATATCTTTATGCAGTAATATGTTAATATTGTTCATACCTAAATGTGCAAAGCGTCTATGCCACAAATCAACTGTCTCACTATTTGATTCTGTATAATTACAATTATAGTTAAGATCAACTTTCATTTCTATAGTGTATAATGAACCATCACAGTTGCCAATCATAAATAAGTTGTTATGTTTATAAACTCTAACTTTTCCTTTTTCAAAAGATACTCTTAAGCCACTTATTTCTAATTTGTGCACTGATAACAAATTCTTTCTTAAATCTGGTACATAGTATACATTTTTGACAGTACATTCTAAAGGTTTATTTCCAACAAAAGCTTTAGCCTTTATATTCCCTATACCTACTGCATTTAACATTACACCATTTTTTGCCGCTGCAATATTCTTAGGTTTCTCTAACATTTTATACTCTGCAAATATTTCCTTATTGTTTACCAAATGATCAGAACAGCCAGAATCTACATACCACACTAGTTTATTGTTAATGTCCATATTACACTCATTCACTCCACTTATGAAAGCTGCTCCGCGCCCCACTGTATTCTCCGGTGCGTTCTCCACTACATATGACTGATGGCCTCTCCCTGAAGATCTAGTTCCTCTATTGTATACTCCTCCATGATAGTTATTGTGACTACGTCCCTGGTAAAAGTTTTCTCTTCCTTGGTAATTGCTGTTAACACATGCCCGATTGTAATTTCCTCTTCCTTGGAAATTATTGTTACTGCATCCCTGGTTAAAATTTCCTCTTGCTTGATTATAGTTACTTCTCCTAAAATTTGAATTTTCGTTTCTTGTACACTGATACTTCTTGTGACCGGGTTTACCACATATATAACAAGCAAATGCACTTCCATGGCCATTTTGTTCCTCATTTATATTCCTATGGAATTTCTTCTTCTTCTCCTCTTCTCCTAACAATCTATTTTTCACAAAATCTAGTTTCACATCTTCTTGGGACTCTAATGCAGTGATAATTCCTTCATAAGACCTCGGCATTGATAATAAAACATAGTTGATTTTTTCTTCTTCACTTAATGGTGATTCTGCTTCCTTCAATTCGGTGAATATGCTTTCTAGTTCCACAAAATGTTTCATTAACGATTCACTTTCTCTATACTTCATATCTGATAATTTTCGTCGCAAAAATAATTTCGATCTGACACCTTTTTTCTTGAAGTTATTTTCCAAGTTGCTGAACATCTCATACGCCGTATCTTTCTTTACATATTCTATATGGGTATCGGCCACTCCAGCAATAATAATAGATTGAGCCTTCGCCTCCGCCGCCACGTTTTTTTCGCCACAGTGAAATTTTTCATCCTCAATCGCATTTAATACATCGTTTTCCCGCAGGATACTTCTCATTCTAAATGCCCACGTATTAAAATTTGACCCTCCGAATGGGGTAATGCAATATTTTTCTCGCATCATCGCAATGTGCTTTATAAATCTCCTTTCCATAAAACTCGCCGGCCATTACATGCACACAACAAGACTACGTGTGCCCGGTGCCGCAATATGCGCATCGAAGATCAAGGAACCACGCTCTGCTACCACTGTTACGTGGGCTTATTATATTTGTGTCGCACGGTGTCGATCTTGTTAAATTATATACTGTTTTTCCTTATTAATTGTTTTATTTTTCACAGAAACATTTTACACGGCAGATTACATTTTTGACTTCTTAACTAGTGATGCGACCTTCCATAACACAGACAATATAAACCTTACTAAAAACTATAATATTAATCGATTGCTTTTGACATGGGCATTGCCTCTCTACAGATAGAATTAATAACTAAAATAAATACTATAATAATCATGTAAACTTAACATAATTAACGGACTTTTGTAAACTAATGCACCGTCTAGCCATACACTTTTTTCCCAGCACAAAATATTGGTAACTACTTAATCAACAAAATCACGTTGATCACCGTTTTTCGCAAAACAAGTGAGGCTTGGTAAAATAGCTTGTAGCTCTGACATCGTCCCTGACGCGCCCCTGATCTAGCCGAAAAAGTGTCTGAGCCCCCTCAATAGGTCCCGAGATATTGACCATGCGAACTTTTACCCACTGCGTGCTGTTGCCCCGAATGACCCTACATAAGATTTGCAAATATGTATTGCGATGTTACGGTTAGAATGTTTATCTCTTTGAACTTTTCTCTAAGAGAAACGCGAGGTCCGAGACAATATACAGCTCTAATAGCTCTCTTTTGCAAGACGAATACTGTATTAATATCCGCAGCATTACCCCAAAGAAGAATACCATACAACAGAATACTATGAAAATAACTGAAATAAACAATTCTTGCCGTGTCTACATCAGTCAGACGCTTTATTTTTCTGACTGCATAAGCCGCTGAACTTAGTCTACCTGCTAACTATGCTATATACGGTCCCCACTGGAGTCTCGAGAAGACGCCAAGAGCATCGTGCCACCGGTCCCAGAGTAAGTCAGGCTGACTTACTTTGGGACCTACTTTTGCTGACTAAGGGCAGTATTAATAAATCAATCTCAAGTTTGAGTTACAACTCAAGTAGACATAATGTATGGAAATATTAATACATAATGTCTACTTGAGATGTAACTCAAACTTGAGATTGATTTATTGATACCGCCCATAGGCGCCCATTACACGCTCACACAACCGGCATTCAATTCCATTACTCATGATTGACGAGTGAATAATGGTGACTGATGAAAACAAATTGGCATTACACAACCACTCAAAATCACCTTCAGTCATACTCAAGATTTCACGGAGAACACACGTTTTCAATCGTCTTAGTATGAATAGTTATAAAATAAATTAGAATTTAGAGCAAAAAACGTGTAATAAGAAAGCGTTGGGTAAAATATGCGCTGTAAAAAAGAAAGTTTTATAGCCATACTGTTATTTTACCCATCTTTTTATAGCGGTTACGCCCGCGTGAAAAAGTTTTTCCGGGATAAAAGTCCCGCTATATATTTTTTCCGGGATAAAGTAGCCTATGTGTTATTTTATACTATAATCTATCTCTGTGCCAAATATCCGATCTGGATGTTCAGCCGTTTGGTGTGATTGACTAAAAAACAAAAGTTTTCGCATTTATAATATTAACATAGAATAATTTAGATATTCGAGATACAAAAGAAGATAAGGACTATGACAACTATTTTCTTTATTATCTTACTAACTATTAAAGATTCGTGGTATATACCACAACTCAGGGATTGTTTTAAAACTTAAAATAAACTCTTTCTCCGACTGTAGCATAATGTTAGTTCGGAGAAGGTGATGGCCGCGCGGGTGCGCGGGCGCCTCTCCGACGGAATACATGTCCGACTCCACCGCTGTTGGCGCGCTGACTGGCGTTTGCCGGACGAAATGTCATTAGACGATCGCGCATATGTCATGATTGATGGTTGCATGACGCGCAAATAAAAAAAACAGATATTCGTCAAACACTGCCATTCAACCATCAATCACCACATTAGATGATAGGTTATTCGTCACTTACAGACGTGACTGTGGTAAAACTGACAGCAAAACGTACTGTCTAATGGGCGCCTTAGTCAGCTTGCTTGTACACACGACTACGAGTATCACGCACACATTCACACCAAAGTAAGTCAAACGGCCGCCATTACGCAATAAACCCCAATTGAAAGAAGTCGTTGTAAGAATAAAAATAAATTATTAAAATATGCCGTCTTGTGTAGTTAAATGCTGTCGAAATCACAGTGGTACAAAGAATAAATGTCACGGGATCACATTTCATAGGTAAGTTAGCAATTTATCACTTATTTAATCAACATTCATTGACATTTAAAATTATTTATTTTTGTAACACAAAACCTCAGGGCTCAGCCTACAATTCCAGTGTTGTCACCTATTTGATGGGTAAGTTACCCCGAAGTATAGGAGACGTGATTTTTTTTTGTTTTAAATACGAATTCATTTTTTCTTAACTAAATAGGTATAGGTTGTTATTAGATATATGTTTTTTTTAGGTTTCCTATAGGAAATGAAGTATGGAGGAGTGATTTAATTAATATAATAAGAGAGTGTAGAGGCGAAAATGATTGGGTTCCATCTAAATCCAGCGTAATTTGCAGTATGCATTTTAATGCAAATGATTTGTATAAAACTAAGGGAGGAACACTTCGTGTTGTTACATATGCAGTTCCTAAAAAGGTTAATAACTAATCAAGTATTAAAGGTAGTCGTGAAAGAAAATGTATAGTTTAAAGTATAAACTGGGCTTCATTACGTTGTATTCGGATGTAATGTACCTACATCACTTGCTGAATGAGTACCTACAGGTTACAACCTCAATTTCATCAAAAAAATTGTTAGTACCTATCTACTTTACAAGACGACTGCGACTGCGGCGCTGAGTTCTCGGGTTCGATCCCCGGGTCGGGCAAAGTGTTATTGGGTTTTTCTACTCAGTATCAGCCCAGAGTCTGGAATTTGTACCCGATGTGGCGGTAGGCTTGCCCCCTATCACATCATGGGACGGAATGCGCACGGCGAAGGGTGGGTGCACTAGTTGCGCCTCTGCCTACCCCTTCGGGGATGATAGGCGTGAGTGAGTGTGTGTGTACTTTACAAGATGGTACCATATGTACAGTCACCAGCATAAGTAGCTAAACAAATTCAAAATTTCAAATCGCCTACATACTTTTTTGTTCTTACTAATCTTTTTTTTTCTCTTCACAAAAATAAAATAAAAGAGATTTACTTTACTTCAAACAAAGAAAAAAAGATTTAGGTTTAACTTAACGCGTATATAGGCGATTTGAAATGTTGATTTTGTACAGATATTTATGCTTCTGACTGTACATTAGATGATACATCAAAACAATACTGTTTTTTTATAATATAGTTTGACATTATTTTTAGTAATTGAAATTAAACTATTATAACGGATTTTATTGTTATTTTTTATTTTATTCCGCTCCGTGACCACGAAAGCCTGCAAAGCCTTCGAAACGTCGGGAGAAAATAAAATAAAAAACCGCGATAAAATCTCTTATAATAGTTTACATTCAAATGTCTAACATTCGCATAAACGTAAGTAATCATTATTATTTTTAGTTCTTATATGTACCACCAAACATGGAAGAGATACAACGTGTTGAACCAAGTGTATCCAATGCTTTTAAAGAGGTGCGTAAATTATAATAACATTATTAACATTGTTATTTTTTGCCTATAAAGGTAACACAATAGCAAAATATTCCTTTTTTGCTATGGTTTGCATTTCTGCTCAAAAGATTTATATGACATTTGTTGTGTATGCGAGGTGGTGTTCAGAAAGATTTTAAAAGAAAGTATATCAATACTCAACGAATAACAACAGAAGTCTATATTGATGAAAATACTAAAAATGTTTATTGGCAATAACAGGATTTTTCTAAATTTAGAGGTTGAGCACACATGCGCAGGACTGGATCATAAAAATATTTAACAATTACATTTCACCACAAATCGAAATTAGAAGGCATCTTAAAGACCTACACAAGTAAGAGGCAGACATACAAAAAGTTAACGCAACATAGAGGGTTTTAAAAAAAGAAATGCAAATTAAAGAAAGTTTAATTATGGTGTTTGATTTAACATTAGGTAGGAAACATAATTTTTGTGTCTCGGTAAAGCACATTAATTTCTAGTAATTTCTACACACCTACTAATCACATAATATTTTTTGCTATTATTTATCACAGTCATTTAAAAAAAAAAGCTAAAATTCACCTAAAATCGGAAAAATAGTGTAGTGTGAAAAATGGGGAAATTTTGTTTTTATGGCAATTATTCATTGACGCACAGTGCACACTGTATATTATCTATGGTGCACACATAGTTACGCCGTGCCGCGCCGCCGCCTATGCTGTGCAGCGTTGCCAACTTAACGGATTTCCCGTCATAACTAGCGGATTTGGATACGTTGAAAACGGAAAAAATGATTCTAATGGCTAACGGAATATTTAACGGGAAATGTACCTTCAGCTAAATATGGCCTTTTAAATTTCTCAAATGTATACTATATAGTTAGAAACAGAAGCCATTTTGATTTAAATAAAAACGATTTATTTCTGTTTTTACATTAACACATTTATCACTGGTTTTACATAAACACATTTAACAGAAATACTTTTACAAAGATATCAGCAACTAGCCGACCAGCATGAAAGTCAATGATCAACTTACTGAACTGCTACTAAGACTCAGCACGAATGAGCAGAATGAGCCGGAATGAGCCACAATGAGCGCGCACATCGATACGGCAGCCTTTTTATACACCCAACTGACACTTCCACTATTAGTTTGACATTTCGACTGATTTTCATATCTGGTTAGCACGCTACAAATACCGTTACAAAACTTTTATCCTAACTCGGCCTCTCCTGACGGGAGTCCGTCCTCGGGCTCCATCTTCTAGCTCTGAAGATCAGTCTCCAGAATTGGCAATGAAGTCGCCGAAATTTCTTCACTCCCCACGACGCTGGATGGTGCAGCAGGCTCTTCACTCTGCGTTCCGGACGTGCTTGGTTGATGCTTGCAGACGCCACCAGGTGTTTAGTTTTCAGAAGACTGCGTCGCTAGGAGCGCCAGCCTCCTCAAGCTAATCATTTGCATCTGCGTACAAAAAGAACCAAAGCACAAAAACATATCCAAAAAGATAACAAAATAAAGTAAGACAGCTCGTATGACATGAGAAAAATTACTCAATAGTTCAACGTAATAAAATCTAAGCACAACGGATATAAAACATCTTGATATCTGTACCAACCACCTGAGGCAGGACCCGTCGGGGGAGTGCCTCTCACGACTCGTTAGAGGTCTACGTGTACTTACGTGAGACATAGCTTTGCGTGTGTGTATCGGTCCCACATAAAAACATGCTTCAACCCAACCTCTCAATATAAGACAAACGATGTTTGCCAAACAAACACGTCACACTTCAGCGGCCTGTTCGTGACATGTACTACGGCGTATTACACGGCTCCAGGACCACATGTCCGAGCAATTCTCGACAGTGTCCGAGCACACAAATAAAACACAACCACCCAAAGTACGTCCCATGTACTAGGATCACATGCCCGATCACACTCCAAAGCAGTATCCAATAACATGAAACCATACCTCACTTGAAGTGTATCCGTCGATCAGGATAGCATGTCGGACATAAAACAAAAACCATACTGACCGCAAGACAAAACTTCCCTTAAACGTGTTTACCCCTCAAGAAACTTTAAAAACATTTCCATAAAAACTTTAGTCATACAAAATTAGACAGCACCCAAATAAGTTTTTCCTCAATCACCTGATATCCGTGCCACTAAGCATAGTGGAGCGTGTCGTTTCGTATTCGCGCAGCCTGCAGCGCCAAGAGCGCGCAGTTCAGCAGCGCTAGGGGCGCGCAGTTCAGCGGCGCCAGGGGCGCGCAGTTCAGCGGCGCCAAGAGCGCGCAGTTCAGCAGCGCCAAGAGCGCGCAGTTCAGCAGCGCCAAGAGCGCGCAGTTCAGCAGCGCCAAGAGCGCGCAGTTCAGCAGCGCCAAGAGCGCGCAGTTTAGCAGCGCCAAGAGCGCGCAGTTCAGCAGCGCCAAGAGCGCGCAGTTCAGCAACGCACCGCATCGCCAAGAGCGCGCAGTTCAGCAACGCCAAGAGCGCGCAGTTCAGCAACGCCAAGAGCGCGCAGTTCAGCAGTGCCAAGAGCGCGCAGTTCGGCAGCACTAGGAGCACGCAGTTCAGCAACGCACCGCATCGCCAAGAGCGCGCAGTTTTAAGCGAGCTCGAGCGCGCAGTTCCGCGCCGCTCCGCATTGCGAAGACAGTGCACACACACTGCATGGATCTCCAATTCCTGCAAAAATAAAAATCACAACAGCAACATATCGTTCGGCCTATTCTGACCTTAACTAAAATCTGGCGTTAAACTTTCTGAACAGCCATCTCATTGCTAAGACAAGTGAATCTACATGCGAAGCGGTTTGGGCAGAATCTCCAGTCACCACCACGTGGTAAAACGAGATCCCAACATTTGCGGAGATTACGAAGAAATAAAGGAAACCATAACCCTCAAGCGAGGATTACGGGTCATACGATACCAGACTTCCTTTACCGCTGCAGTAAGCATCATATCTGTCGTCACAGATAGCCACACGTGATTCGCGATGCAGCAGTTAGCATCAACCGGTACTAGGCAATCATGTAGTCACCCTGCCCGGGACATCCACTATGACGCACCATACGGCAGCACATCTGCCGGAACGCTTGAGCACCAATAGGAACGTTTGAACACCAACAGGAACGTTTGCACACCGACAGGAACGTTTGCACACCGACAGGAACGTTTGAACACCGACAGGAACGTTTGAACACCGACAGGAACGTTTGAACACCAACAGTTTGATCGCGGTACACACGCAGATCCTTGTTCATTTGAAGCGGTATGCACATGACTTCAGAAATGAACATGCGGTGGCTATGTTTCACACTTGTCCACTTTTATTCACGTTGTAGTCTAATCCTTATTCCAACATTACTCAGCGCAATTTCTTTTTTCACGTAAATTGCGGGTAGTCAAATATCTCCATCGTACGATGTATTCCACATAGCGTACATATGTAGTGAGCACAATCTATTTCTGTGGGCATTGATTGTTGATCCCACTTCTGAAGTTAGAAACAGAAGCCATTTTGATTTAAATAAAAAAGATTTATTTCTGTTTTTACATTAACACATTTATCACTGGTTTTACATAAACACATTTAACAGAAATACTTTTACAAAGATATCAGCAACTAGCCGACCAGCATGAAAGTCAATGATCAACTTACTGAACTGCTACTAAGACTCAGCACGAATGAGCAGAATGAGCCGGAATGAGCCACAATGAGCGCGCACATCGATACGGCAGCCTTTTTATACACCCAACTGACACTTCCACTATTAGTTTGACATTTCGACTGATTTTCATATCTGGTTAGCACGCTACACATACCGTTACAAAACTTTTATCCTAACTATATATATACATAGAACTTTAGAAATTTTAGGGCTATTATTGATGATTTTTTTTTTACGGATTTTTACGGTTGCTTTAGTTATTGGTCTGAGGCTTCAGTTGTTGTTTAGCGCGAGACTCCGTCCGCCTTTTTAACCCGACTGCGAAAGAAGGAGGTTTATGTTTTTTATAAGTCCATGCTCACGCCTAACAAGCAATACATATGGTCTATACTAATATTATAGAGCTGAAGAGTTTGTTTGTTTGTTTGAACGCGCTAATCTCAGGAACTACTGGACCGATTTTGAAAATTCTTTCACTAATAGGAAGCTACATTACTACTGAGTGCTATAGGGTTTTTATCCCGGAAAAACTTTTCCACGCGGGCGGAGCCGCGCGCAATGCTAGTATTAAATAAGATTGTTTAATGCGATTGCCAAGTCAATCTATTTTATTTAAAACATAAATGATTTTTAATATTGATATGGTAATCACCATAAGATGTTAACATTAGGTTAGCTAATTACGTAATAACTTAAGACAAAAGGTCCCTTAAGTAGGGACTGAATAAATTAACTGACTTGGTATTACATGCATCTCACAACTTTTTACGGTAGAAGAACTGATTTGCGAGACTTGGTTTTTTTTACCGACTGGGAAAGAAGGAAGGTTACGTTTTTTGAGTGTATGTATGTATGTATATTTCTTTGGCACGCCCTAGAGCCTAAACGGCTTGTCGTATTTTTATGTGAGTGGTGTCAATAGATGCGTCCTAGTCGTGAGAGTGACACTGGGTACATCAAAATTAAAAAAAAAAACAAAGTTAAGGATTTTTAGGGGCAAAAAGTAATCTCAAAAAAAATATATTGTTTTCAAAATACATCGAATGTGGCATCAAAATAAAGAATTTTTAACGATGATTACGAATATATATATAACTTGTATGTTTTATTAGAGTTTGGAATAGGAAATGCTAATAAATCACATCACTCTTCCCACTAATAATATAAATGCGAAGTTTGTGTTAGTTTGTTATTTCTTCACGGTAAAATGGCTTGACGGGTTTGACTGAAATTTGGCACACAGGTAGTTTATAATCTGTATTAACACATAAGATAGTTTTTATCCCGGTATTCCCGAGGAAACGGGTAAAACAGGATTAAACCTTTTTCCTAAAGGCGCTTGAATTTACATTTAATGCAATTTACAAACCGATTTCCACGGTTTTGCATTCTTTGGAAAGGTCTCGGGCTCCGTGAGGTTTATAGCAAAGAAAATTCAGGAAAAATTTCAACAGAAAAGCGGGAAAATCTTTTTTCAACTACAGCGCCATCTCTGATACATAGCATGTACTACAAACCAATATTTTAAGTAGATGGCGCCGGTGCGTGATACATTGTTTGACAGCTACTCATTGTTAGGCGTGAGTCATAACAGGCAAAATTAGATACTTGTTACATCTGTTCCAGTTACATTGAAATAGCAGTTCCAAAATCCTGTTACAAAATAACAGGTTGTTACTTATTACTTTCAATTGATATTCAATTGTACTTACTATATAGTGACTATTAGAACTTGTTACCGTTTGTGTTGTGATTGTACCAAAAAAGTAGTTAACAGGTTATTATTGGAAACTGGTTATCTCTTTCTTACTCATAGGAATATCGCATGTCAGACTAGATAGAAGCTTCAAAACTGTAAATCAAAATCCGTCTGCCGAGCCGCGGTCGCAGCTCAACTCGAAAATTAAACAAAATGAACGCAGCACCAGAGGCGTCACCTTGTCATTTCGAGTTTACCCTAGATATCAGTAGAGATATCCTGGAATTCCTCAGATTAAAAAAAACCTATATGAGCGAACATTATTATAAAAATGGCGTTTCACGTATTTAATAACGGAAAATAGGTACGTAAGTACGAATAAAACTTGTTCTATAGGGTCTCTTAACCTGGATCAACTTTTATGTCGTCTAAAAACGATCCTTGTAACTGGCAATAGAAAAATTAACATGATAAATTTGATTTAATAGATAACATTTACAACAAATCGATTGAATTTCCTTCAAAACATATAAATAGGGTGGTGTCTATTAGTCAATTTTTTTAAACCTTTAGCTTGATTTTCCCCCAAACTTCCCTAAATCCCTTACTATGGCAAAAAATCCCATACATAATTAGGCCATTTCCCCTCAAAAAGGGATAAATCCCTCAAAGTGGAAACACTGACAACTACGCAAAAATGCTCGCCACACTGTTGCGGTCCAATCCGCCTATAATCGATGCTGAGCATAACTGGCTGTCACTTAAACATATGTTATCTCTTTCTTACTAAGACGAATGTCCCAAGTAAGACTAGAGAGAAGCTTGTGACAAAAGGTATAGAACGTTTTGTTATCATAACAAACTGGAACATATGGAACTGTCTATAACAGATTGTCACTAGTAACAGATGTTATCCCTTTCTTATTATTGAAAATATCATAAGCAAGAATAAAGAGAAGCTTGTTATTTTGTGTAAAGGAACTTTTGGACCGAAAGTTTTGGTCACTTTGCGAGGTGTGGAACTGGAACTGCTTTTTTCAATTTGATCGAAACAGTTATCGATTGCTATTTGTTTATACCTGTTACGATAAATACACCTCACTCCTACTCATTGTTCTCTGCTCAGTTCATTTCATGTGACAAACCGGTATTGTGTTCACTGTGAAATTGTGAAAAAAAAGTAAAAAATAAGGAACTTCGTTCCAAAATTAGTTATTCGTTTCCTAACATTTACCATCAAATCAATCACTTGTATTGTGCAAATTTTTATTCAATTTCAACAGCAGGCATTTGTCTTTAAGGTGGTTTGTTGAACTGTGTAAATTATGTGGATCGTGCATTTGAGCAGGCTTCCCAACTTAGGGCTGAAATATGTGCAGTGGGCTTTTTTCAGGGCCCAAAAAAATTTAGGGCTGTTTTTAGGGCCATAAAAATGTTTTCATGTGTTACTGTTTGACTGACCAAAAAAAAAAGAGGCAAGACGTTCAAGTTCTTACACAAAGTATAATGCTATAATGCCAAATGCACACTGCTGCCGAACCCACACGAGTCATCTCAAATCCGAGAATGTGAATCTGGCATAATAATCTCTGTGCAGTGGGCACGCCATCAAAGATACGCCATCCTACGGCGGTAAACACAACACGATTTGTTTACAATCATTGACAATGTAGACGTTTTAAAATTAAACTAAGTTGGTTTTTTATTTACCTTTATAAAACGGGGTACTTATTTAAATAATATTCTTCAATAGTTATACACATTGGGTATACACTACACCGTAAAAATTATCATTAACATTACAGGGCTTTTTTGGGGTTTTTGATTTTTTCATTTAGGGTTATTTGAGGATATTTCATCTTGACTTTAGGGCTATTTTTTTGAGGAGTTGGTAACCCTGCATTTGAGGTTAAATTCACCACTCTGTCCATAGTCCAAAATGCCTAGAGGACGACGTGCGAACATCGGCCGCCGCACAAGACATGCAAGCCAGCAACAAGTGTATTCACAGAACTTAAGCGAAGAAAGACAAAATATAATAAGAGAAAATGCCCGATTGAGACAACGCGTGAGCACACGAAGATCATTGGCATCATACAATCGCTTGGCATTCCAATTTCCAAAACCACATTTTTTGTTTTTTGGACAATATTTTTTGTTTTTATTTTTGTATAATAGGGCATAATAAAATACATACAACCCTAAATTTTCAACCCTCTGCGATCAACCCCTATTTTTTAATAGCCATTTTAGTAATTTAATAACTTTTCGATTTCGATGAAATTTGGCACACGGGTAGATTATGTATACTTTTTATACCGGGAAAATATAAAGCGGGACTTTTATACCGGGAAAAGTCGGAGCCGCGGGCAACAGCTAGTCTTTATTAAATTCATTGAAGAACTGAAATAGAAATAAGATTTTAATTTGAATATTTTATTTTGGTTTTAAATAATCTTAGTTGAGAGCGTGTTCACAAACGCTGTCAGATTATGTATCTTATTTTTTTTATAGATCTAATAAACATCTTACAATATATTTCAGAAATCAGAGATATTTTGTGAATTAAATTTGGATCCTTTACATACTCCAACTGAAGATAATTCTATCAATGTGGTAAATACTATAATTTAACTAATATTATACATTTAAATATTTTGAATCTTTGTGTGTTTGTTAGGGTCAATTCATACGAACGCAGAATCAAAGCGCATCGAAGCAAAAATCTGAAACTTAATATAGCAAATTCACCCATAGCTCCACAACGTAATGCACATATTTCTTCAAAAATAAAAAAAAGACGCGTGCATTCGACAGTATTCGCGCGTCGAGTCCAATCATTCAATCAATCACATCATCACGCGTTGATTGGTTCGCGCGCATTACCGCGAACAAAAATTAGTACGCGAACCAACGCATCGACACTCGTCAGTCGGAATAGGCAACTGACCTGTGGCGGAGTTGATCACTGGAATACGCGCGAATTCACGCGAATATGCTCGCATTCGTGCCACTTGTGAAGAATTTGACGCTTCGGTACACTTCGACTCTGCGCTCGTATTAATTGACCCTTAGAAGTAAACGCAGAAACCGGTGAACGGGTTTGGATAGTACTTTTTATCCTGGTGCCCTGCTCCCATGGGAAATATTCGAAATTTTTCATCAGTTTTTTTTTAAATAGGCGCAATGGATCACTACATTGATTTAGGAAATGTTATAGCGAGAGGCTTTTTACGTGGGCGATGCTGCGAGCATCACTTAGTTTAGATCTAAATATAAATATGATTTGAGTAATAAAAAAACCATACCGCTTCGATAATAAGTCTCCCTTTAAGCTATATGCTGCAATACAGTCTAATTACTTGTCTTTTTTTTCATCTAATAAATAAATATAATTAATTTCAGAAATCAGAGACTATAAGTGGATCAAATTTGGATCATTTACATATTCCAATAGAAGATATCGCAATCGACACTGTGGTAAAAACCTTTAGATTTTAATATAAGTTTGCTCTGTCAGTTTAAACAATACTGCACTAAAATGGGTCTCGCACTCATATGTATGCTTCACTACTAACTTCGGTTTATCTTTTTGATTTGTTTTTTATGTAATAAGTATATACATTTTATTATTTATTTCAGAAATCAGAGAGAATAAGTGAATCAAATCCACATGTTTTTTATGTTCCTACTGAAGATATTGATATTGACAATGTGGTAAAACATTTTGATAATATATTTATTAGTTTGAATAGGGTGGTTTCCTATGTTTGATTTTGTTAATTATTTTATGTATAACAGAAAATAATACGAAAACGAAATTCTTCTGTGAAATCAGCACCAAAATTGGTTGAAAAATAAAGCAGTTATTCATATTTGAATACTGGTGGTAGGTCTCTCATATGTAAGAGTCCGCCTGGGTGGGTACCACCGCAATGTTTATTTTTACCGCCAAGCAGCAGTGTGCATGCACTATTGTGTTTCAGTTTGAACGACACTGTAGCCAATGTAACTACAGGACGTAATGAGACTTAACATCTTATGTCTCAGGATGACGAGCGTAGTGGAATTCCACACAGTACTTTGTAACTCAAGGTGCTGTATGGTGTTGCTACTGTTTATGGGTGGTCGTAACGCTTACCATCAGGCGAACGGCATGCTAGTCTCGTCATTCAATGCCATAAAAAAAAATGTTGAGCAAAAGTGGGGACGTAGAGGGGATATCGCGTTATCTCTTTCGCACGCACGCAGCGTTATGGCCGGCGACTCTCGGTGACGTCACAGTGTAATATTACTGTTATTTGATAACTACCCCTTCTTCCAAATTTCAAAGCTTTATAACTTACCAATTATTGCCCCAATTTGGAAAATTATTTTACAGTTAGATTTTGGGTGGCATACATTTTTGATAAATGTATAAAAAAAAGTAGTCTACTAACCTGTTGAAAGTTAAAAAACTACACAGAATTGTGCCCCATTCAGCTATATGCTACAGTAAACCCTCATTTTGTTATATTATTTATTCATAGATTTATAAATATTTTTAAATTTATTGCAGAAATCCGAGAGATCAAGTGAATCATATTCAGATGCTTTATATATTCCAACTGAGAAAAATGACATTGACAACACGGTAAAACATTTAGATAATAATATATTAATTTGACCCATTAGTTACGCAATTATTTAAATATTAATATATATTGTTAGGTACTTGTTTTCGGAAAACTACTAAACTTTAGACTGGTAGGTCACTCCTATGCGAGAGGCCGCCTGGGTAGGTATCACGGCCATGTCTATTTCTACCGCCAAGCAGCAGTCTGCATGCACTGTTGTGTTCCAGTTTGAACGACATTGTAGGCAGCGTAATTACTGGGCATTATGGGAGTTAAGATCTTATGTCTCAGGATGACGAGCGCAGTGGAATGCCACACAGTACTTTGTAACTCAAGCTGCTGTATGGTGTTGCTACTGTTTATGGGTGGTCGTATCGCTTACCATCAGGCGAACTGCATGCTCGTCTCGTTATTTAACTGCAATAAAAAAATTAAAACTAAGCAAGGTCTTGTCCAAAATTCCTCAGTATCTAAAGACAAAAGTCTTCGATCAGTGTATGTTACCAGTGATGACAGGGCTCTGAAACGTGGCCTCGACTATGGGCCGCCTAAAATGGCTCACTATCATTTAGTGAGCTATGGAGAGGGATATGTTCAGTGTTTCTCTACTCGATCAACAAAGAAGACTGCCTCGGTGGCGTAGTTGTATTACGGTACGACTGCAAGGCTGAGGTCTCGGGTTCGATCCCCGGGTCGGGCAAAGTGATATTGGATTTTTCTATTCAGTATCAGCCCGGAGTCTGGAATTTGTGCCCGGTATGGCGATAGGCTCGCCCCCTATCACATCATGGGACGGAATACGCTTGGCGAAAGGTGGGTGCACTAGTTGCGCCTCTGCCTACCCCTTCGGGGATAAAAGGCGTGAGCATGCATATCAACAAAGAAATGAATAGATCCGTAGACGAACTAGTCACTGACATAGCCCAGTGGATTAGCAAACTAAAGTGACAGTAACCAAGGCCCATAGTTCACAAAACTGACGGCAGATGGGGCAAAAATTTCTCGAGTGGAGGCCACGTTCACCTGCAAGGTTAGCTGATGATAAAGGTCGCAGGAACAAAAGCCCGCTTTTGACAGGCCCGTATGGAAATCTTTAAGAGAGGCCTATGTTCAGCAGTGGACTTAAGTATGATGATGATTTAATTGTTCTTATAAAAACTTTTTGTCTTAGGTTAATTGTGAAGAGATGGTCTCATCTAATAATTCACTTGAAGGAGTAATTACCCACATCATTGCATCAAAGCCTCAATGCTTAATATCAGATTTACAGGTAAGCTATTTACAAATTTAAAGTTTCTTATCATAAGAAATATTAACAAACTAGCTTTTGCCCGCAGCTCCGCCCTTGTTAAAAAGTTTTTCCTAGATATAAGTCCTGCTTTATATTTTTCCGGGATAAAAAGTAGCCTATGTCCTTTCTCAGGCTCTAGACTATCTGTGTACCAAACTTCATTTAAATCGATTCAGTAGTTTTGGCGTGAAAGCGCGACAGACAGACAGACACAGTTACTTTTGCTTTTATAATATTAGCAAGGATTATAAATGCAAACAGAAACATTTTATTTAAAAAAAAAAAATTAAAAGATATTTATTCCCAATAAGACAAATGTCACTTACTTGAGAACAATATTTAACTTATGTGTACTATAATAACTTTAACAAAGTTGCCAACCACAGTAGTCGTCGGGTTAACCATTTCATACATTCATTACTTAATGATTCGTAAGTTTGTGGAGATATTTTAATGTAAAATTGTAAATGCTAAAACCACTGAACAGTTTAAGCCATGCCTGTATAAAAAAGCACATTAAATTAACCATCTTCATTTAAATTGTAATATTTTTTTATTTCCCCACAAAATCGATCGAAAATTGAGTGCCAAGTGGTATCAATTTTAATTATTATGCATCATAGAAATATTCGTCCAGGTCAAGAAAGATGATTTCTCACCAATTTAACTTCACTTAAATATAATCAAAATCGTATTAACGCGCACACACACACACACACACACACACACACACACACACACACACGCACGCACGCACGCACGCTCACAGCATACACATTCTCATAATTACAGATCTTTTGTTCCATTTTTGTTTGTCTACTTTCGCAAATTAATTTGTAAAATAATGTATACTTCGTAATTGGTATAGTATCTGTTATTTATTTTTTATAATTTATTATGTAAAAATTGTCATTTGTGAAGGACCAAATAAATGAATAAAACATAGTAGGCGATTTAATAATTATAGACTATAGTCGATTATTGAATAACTCTTTTTATTTCAGCTGACGTCTGTGGCCATAAGTGAAAATCCAGATCAAGTTGTCAACCATATAGAGACAAGCCCCTGTAGAAATGGTAGTCCAACCAAAAAGACTGAAGATTTACTGGTAGGACATTTGCAATTTTAACATTTGCTTTACTTTCAATACTCTATTATCAATGAGATCTGGGGCTTATATCTGGGGTTAAATAAAATATGCATAACATTACATAATATTATACTCGTGTTATGCTTATCCAATTTAAAAGGTTACATGGTAACTTATATGCCGTTAAATGGGTCTTTTGGCGGGAACTTGGAAGTGTCATGAGGTGCTCTTGTTTTAATTCATTATTTTGGTGATACTTAGTGTTATATTGCATAATTATGGTGGTATATTATCCAATATAGTTCTATTAAAGAGCTCAAATGAAGTGAATTGAAATAATTGTGCTAATCAAGTTTTTTTTGGTTGCCGCCAAAACTCCTCGATAAAGTCTTGGTAAGGTAGCCACTGCTTTACTTCGATATACTACAGATAATAAAATAGACAAACCAAACTTGACATTGGCAAAATGTGAACACAAATGCCATTATAAAAAAAAAAAAAACTTATATGCCAAAAATATGATTTTTTGGCTTGTACATAATTTGGTCTGAAGGCTAAATTTACCTGAAATATTTTTTCGTTAGTTTGCTGTAACAGATGTATATGTTATGAATTATTATAATAATTGATTATTTGGTTAATTCCAGAAAGATTCCCATAGCAATAAAATTATAACTAAATTGAAGATCAAGTGTGAAAAGCAACATAAAAAAATTAAAGCATTACAATCACAACTTAGAAGATATCGAAAGAAAACAACAGATTTACAGAACATTATAAAGAAATTAAAAGACAATCAACCTGATTCTTAAATGTGACCCTATATTAAAGATGGTGGGACTAAAAGAGCTCAAAGGTCTAGCACAAGAATAGGCTATTAAAATTTTTTTTTATTGAGTTTATAAAAAAATTGCGTCATTTAAAATCTAAACAGAAAACACGATCTAAATACGGTAAAAATCAACAAAATATGAAATAAAGGTGGACGATAGCCTAGTTGGGAATGGAACGGTCTGCCGAGACAATGTCCGGAGGTTGGAAACCCAAGGCACACACACCTCTGACTTTTCGAAGTTATTTATGAATTATCGTTCGCTTTAACGGTGAAGAAAAAACATTGTGAGGAAACCTACGTTCCTGAGAATTCTCCATAAAAATATCGAGGGTATGTGAAGTCTGCCAACCTGCACTAGGCCAGCGTGGTAGACTAAAGCCTAAACCCTCTCAGTAGTAGAGGAGGCCCGTGCTCAGCAGTGGGCAATATATAATACAGGGCTGATTGCATTGCAACAAAATATTATAAGCTTATGAAGTCTGATGGAAGGGCTAAATGTCAACAAAGGAAAAAAAGGAGAATACTATCTTGTGACGTCACCAGACATTACGATGCGCGCGAAAGAAGAAGATAGCGCGCTATCCCCACAACGCACCGACTCTTGCACAGTGCAATAATTGAAATATGAAATTCTATTCCGTTTTTAACCATTTTTGTTACACAATAGGACTTATTTTTGTATAATTTGAAAAGAGATATTGACGTGATGCTATGTATGTATGTATGTAATAAAAAAAAATTATTGAGGGATATGGTTGTTTTGTTATTAACCAGTTTCAGTAGACGATATGAAAAAATATTTTAATATTATGTTGTAATATTAGCTTGGCATGATCCGTGTATATTACGCAGAAGCGAAACATTTCCTCTCAAAATCATCAGAAGATATTCGTGGGGTATAATATTAAAAAGACAGTTGGATGGGTCGAATTGTTCAATTGTCTAACTTTTAAATTAACCCTGGTTATAATTGGTGGATAACTTTGGTCGAAAATTAGCCTTTAGAATATACTTACCCAGTGTTTGTTTTCCGTTTCAAGTATCTAAGCTTAGTATTATTTTAGAACTTGGCAGTAAATTAATTAAGCACGATACTATACTGTTGAGAATTTTCAATTATTTTGAAGGCTGATTTTGAATCATCAGAAAGACTCGATCAAATGAATAAAAAAGATGTCAGGTTATTTTCGTTACGGAATTTCTGGATTCGGTCTCCACGCTCAAGGCCCGCAATAGAAGCTATGCAATAGCTTAAAAATAGTTAATTATTAGACGTTTCTATTGACTCGTCAACGCCCGCTTATATATAGGTATATACGTGGTTGCCCTATATACCGGTCCGCCGCGGGCGTTGACGAGTCAATAGAAACGTCTAATAATTAACTATTTTTAAGCTATTGCATAGCTTCTATCGCGGGCCTTGAGCGTGGAGACCGAATCCAGAAATTCCGTAACGAAAATAACCTGACATCTTTTTTATCTTACTAATATGAACCTTAAATACAATGCGTAGAAGCTATAATTCTTGAAACGAGTATATTTTTATTTATTAAAGTCATTAAAACCATTTCTTACTAATCTAATATGAACCTTAAATACATTGCGTAGAAGCTATTTCCCCAGCGTTGGCACGGCACGAGTACAAAAGAATCGAACGTAACATTCTTTTTTCAAATTTTGATTTATTCTACTTTGGTTGTGATGACCATTGCATTTCTGACATTTATCAATAACAAGACTAAACGTGCGTTGCTCGCGTTTATAAATCTACTTAATGTGGTAAGCGTAAGATCGAATTTGTGTTTAGTCAATCAAAATTTGTGTTAAAAAATGCTATGCAATAGCTTTACCGCGGCAGTCTCCGAGTGCCACACGTATTTTTTTTATTTATTTCGTGTTGTATTTTAACTAACATTTGAATTACTTTTATCCGATGATACAAAAACAGCTTCTACTTAGTTTCTGTGATTGTAAATACTTACACATTTATATATTTATATGTGTTATACTGGTTTTTAAAAATATAGTACAGTCAGCCACAAAAGTTATCGAATAAATTCAAAACTTTACATCATTATATACTCGTTAAATTTAATAGAAACATTTATTTTTATATGTCTAAAATAAAATAAACCCCTTGCTTGTAAGTTGTAGTTGATTTTAGTAAAGAAAAGCAATGGTTTCTGTGGAAATAAAATTACGTAGACGATTTGATGTTTTGTGTTTGTTCGACTTTTGTGGTTGACTGTACATAAGGGGTAAGGTAAGGGGCTCCGACGTTAAACGCCATTAACAACACTAATATTTTAAATTTCTATTTATTGATTCAATTTGAACTTCGAACTCACAATAAAATGCAGCACGGTAAACACAAAGTAATTTCCAAACCATTTATTATAAGACTTATTAAATTACATGAAACGGTAATCGGGGAATTACAGTTACTACAACATCGAACACTGTTGACGAACGACGAATTAAGATCGAATATAATGTAGAACATCTTCTATACCGACGAGAGACAGCTGATTCTTTGAGCAAAAAGTTTTGTTAAAAAAATAAGTGGTCGGCTCGATATCAATATTAAAAATACACAGCGGTTACTTGATGCGGGATAAATCTTACGTTATACAGTGAGTTACTTACGTAAATGCCGTACGATAAGCAACGGGCGGGCGCTTGCTCACGCCTCTGCTGCCACGGCACAATGCCATTCAACGCCATCTAGTAACCGTCACAGGAATCAGTCTCAGTTGCCGAGACGTAGCAAAAGAGACGCGAACGCAGCGCCGTGACGGTCTGATATGACTTCATTTGTAGTAACGCCACCACGCCCGCAAAATAATAGGAATAGTGTATATAAATTAGCTAATGTAACAAATAAGCTTAAATGTATATAATACTGAGGCAGAATTACATCTTAACTACGACGTAACATTAAGTGTGTAGTGGGATTAGACACGAGCGCAAGCCCTTACTTTATACGGACGAATGCGATATATAATAATATTTTGCTTTATATCTATGTATCTGACGCTAAAACATCTATATAATGTATTACTTTTTGTACATCTACTTATATAATAACATACATACACTCACTTACTAAGCTTATTCGCTTCATCGCGACCGAGTACCCAAGGTGCGTCCAGCGTCACAACCGCTTTCCGAAATGTTCCACCGATTAAACAGATGCCCCTACTCATGACTAGACTGAACGAAAGTATCACTTTATGATTGTTGTTGCGCCAATAATCACAAGTGTTGTGCCGAAATCGTAGTAACACACGTTGAGTACACGGCTCTTCTATTCGGGAACTCGAGTATTGTCCCGCAGGCGAACAAAGGTACACAGCTGGGTATTGGGCGAAATTAAACAGATCCATACACTCTCACATAAATTACAGCTACTGAAATTGAAAAAGGAATGCTTCAAGTGATAATGGGCATGTCGAAGTGTAATCGAGTGTTGAAGTCGTTCGCCCGCGCCGGCTTCGCCGCCCGTTCCATCGCTAAGTACACATTTATTATTAAAATATATTTTCGCATTTTATTACATAAAATTCACGTTATGATCTACCTACGTTAGAAAAAGGAAATGAAAGCGGGCGTTTAGAGTAAGTAATTAAGGTTCAAATTTGTACGCGGAGCCTATATACACAGCGTACCATGGACGTTTGTTCCACTCGCCCCAATGATCATATCCAACGAACCGTGAAGTACAAACAATTGAACCGAGATCGCTTGGAATAATACAATATCCAGAAAATGAATTTGATAAATGAACGAAGATAATTCATCGGATATTGTCAACGGGGCCGCGGTCTCGAAAACTTAATTTTATAAAACTTTTACTACGGTGACACTTATGAGATCTAGGACGCTAGACGAAAAACTTAGATCTAAAACCTTATCAAATAATAATAAATATTTTGGTGCAAAAATTAACAAAATAATAAAACCGTTCTCTTAACCTTAACAGTATTTGACTGGCCGCGGAATGCGGCAAACGAATATCCACTAATCACACAAGCTTTATTAAATGAATTTATAACAAATGTAGGGTTTTGCGGAGCTCCCCCACCAGGCTTGCGATGCGTTACATAGATATATTCACACACATTCATTCCATAAAAAATTTACGAGGGGACATAGATAAAGGTGTGGGGAAACACTCATCCGGACGCATAAGGGCATCTCACACATCGCATACTATAATTTAGAAGTTTGTCTATTCCCGTCTATATTGAGTAGTCTATTGCCGCTGAACCGATCCTATACCTATTTTGTCTATTTCAAAAACCCCAGTACAAATTGATGGCAGTTGTTTTGAGCAACGAGCTATTTTGTTACATTTTACAGTAATATCAAATCGTAAAAAAGCTCTACAAGTGGTTCGTAAGTGGTAAATTCTATCCTCTGTTGAAATATGTCTTAGATCTACTCAACGTTAGAAATCTGTTCAATGTCTTTATTAGAAATAGACGTACAAGCTCCGAATTTTTGTGAAGGGTTCATAGCAAGTTATAAAGTGCTACGAGGCAGGCCTGGTGGGACGGAGTTTTGGGTGACAGACTGGAGGTGGGCATCTACTCCTTGACCTCGAAGTACTTGTAGGTGGGGTTCTCGTAGCCGTTGATCTGCATGTTGGCTACGTGTCGCTCTTCCGGTGTGGGGGCCACCACGCCGGTCTGTTCAACCTGTAGAGTAAAAATGATTACCAGTTAATATTAAAAGACGGCGCTGTTTTAACAATTCAGTGGATGGATAATTTTATGCGAAGCATTTTAATCTACCTACTTAAATTTTTAACTCAAAGTTTTTACTACTTCTATTTTTGCTATGGAGGGAAGTGGAAAATATATTTCGAACTCCTCCCTATTCTTCTATTTGATTAACTTCATTGCGGGTTAAGACTAATTAGTTTTCCCAGAGACTCGACGAGCTTCACCGCTCGGTGTCATAAAATGCGTGCCACTGCCGATCTTGGCTTACAAGTTGCAGTGGCGGGTGTGAGGGCGGGATAGTCTCGTACTTCTATTTTTGTCTCAAAATTTTACCGCAAATTCGGTAACAAATATTTAATGGATAAATTCCATTAACATAAACATGAATGAAAGGAGTATAGTGACCTGCACGAAGCCCTGCGCATGCGGCGCGCGGTCGCGGCGGCGCGCTACAGCGAGTGCGACGCACGCGGCGGCGGCGAGCGCGGCGCCGCCCACGCACAGCGCGGGGTACAGCGCGCCCGACCCGCCCGCACCACCCGCGCCGCCCGCACCGCTGGCCCCAGCGCCGCGCACCGTGTAGCCCTGCAACATAAAAATACCCTCTTTAAATACTGTCTTGATCCGATAGAATGATCAAACATTATCAGAAAATTCGTGAGGTAAAATAATTAGATCAGATCGTTAATTAATTAATTTTAATTTCTAACTCGTCTCAAAAATTTGGATTCGAAACCTAAAGTTACTAGATAGATACTTAATTCATAGATATATATATAAAAATGTGAACGAAAATTTATTGAAATTCCAGGTTGGTTACAAGTATATTATAATTTATCAACAAACCAACGGGTTTGCTTTTAAGTAGGTATTCATAATGCAAAAAGAAAATATACTCCATCCGAAATTAGAATACACAATAGTAGTCGAACATATTGAACGCTTACAGGCTGCGAGTGTTGCAGTTCATGTTTGAGAGCGTGGGCTGGTGGGGGAGGGGCGCGTTCTTCAGCATGTTCCAAAGCAGCACGCAGTCCTTCGCCTTCAGCCTGAAAAATAGTTATATTATAAGTATTATGTAGTAACCTTAGAGGAGATAAAAGTACTCCACATAACCATCTACCATGATCTAGAAGTATATATTTATTATATCTCTTCCTATGAAAAACTGGCAATGGATGTGATATGGGTGCCGGGTGTTACTATGATCGGGAATAGGTCTTTACCTCGCTAGTGGATCGTCGGCTTGTGGTCTCGATTGCTTCCATAGTCTCAGCAGTCTCGCTTTCAGGAGCATCAGTTACTGTGGTTGTGATCATTTCCTGAAAGTTCAATAAAACATTATTGAGATAACTACTTTGAATGCAACAAAAGACTTCAACGCTCTTTGAATTCACATGGAAGGAGATTTTTCCTTTTTTCTCAAATAGTATGTACCTGTCAAAATAACAGCAGTACTCACGGTAGTCGTAGTGTCCTGCGTGAATCCGGAGCGAGTAGTGATGTCATGGACAGATACTGGAGCAGCGGATGGGGCGGGGGTAGCGGAGGCAGGTGACGAGGGTGCAGACGTGGGTGTAGGGGCAGCTGTGCTGGTATCATTCTCGCTGGGCTCGCTGGCTTCGTCATCACTCTCCTCGCTTTCCTTGACGCCGTTGGAAGTCTGTAAGATATAAATAGTTGAAAATCTAGAAGTGACTGGCTAGTCATTTTTGATTAGACATTGCTGTTTCAATTGTCACATCGATAACATTATCTTGTGTCTACACAAAACAAAAGTTGCTATTTCCAAGAGAACATCCTTGCAAAGCTATCTGACCTTAGTCCGTTCGTTCTGGATGTCCTGTCGTTGCCTGGCGCGCTGGTCCCTCTTGACGCTTAGTTGTTCGCGGGCGGCCTGCTCGCGCTGTACTTCAGCTTCGATGCGGTCCAGCAGCAGTTCTTCGGCTTCGGGGGTCATCGACATCAGAGATACCGCCATGTCGTCTTTGGATTGCATGGACTGTGAGAGAATGATGTTTGAAGATCGTTGTTATCGACCGGTACTTATTCTACTTTGTGTAAATATTAGTATATGAAATTTAAATTAATAAAAAATAGAGTCTACATATTTCTTACTAACGTCATAGTTCTAGATTATAATATAATTTAAAGACATATAATTTAAATGTCTCTAGAAAGTCTACAGTTTGTGAAAATACGTCATGTTACTACCAAAAGAAAGAATTTTGACTCACTTGGACGTAGTCTTCAATAGAAGTTCCAATGCTGGCGTAGAGATGAGGGCGGCGGCGGAGAGCGGTCAGGGCACGTTGCAGGGCGCGGTCGGCATCCTGATAGACAAGCAAATATTTAAATTGATTTTAGAACATTTGTATGATTTGTAGTATAAATCCATTAGAGTATGTAATGACAAGTAGTAGAGCCACAATTTAGACATTAATTTGTTTACCGCTTGAATAGGCCGACTCAGTAGAGGATATACCACCGTCTCTCAAAGTACCGACCTATCGACCAAACATGCTAAAATGTAAAGTCGCAGTAAATCGCTTTTAACTGATCTGTCTGGAAATCTTTGAGTGTGGCCTCTTTTCAGCTGTAGACATCCTGTGGCTGATGATGATAATGATGGCAACGAACGCGTCCTATATTTGTTTACCTGAAGACGATCAGCAGCGCTGGTGCGTTCGGCAGCGGCGGCTTCCTTGCCAGTTGCGGCGGCGCGTCTCCACGCAGCAAGAGCTCCACTACGTTCAGCGGCGAGAGCTCGGACCAGGCGTTGCAGGCATTTCTGGACGCGGTGGGCCTTGAAGCATAAGCATAAATAAGTGGCGACACTTAGTAAGAAATATAGTGTAGTGCATACAAGAAAAATAATACTGAAGGGAATAATGTTATATCCTGAATGAAAACTAAAAGATTTTCCAATTTCCACAAATAACTAATCTTCCTAAAAGCACTCGTTCCATGATTTGAGTCACGTATTGGTTTTCTATAATTCGCACCAGTGAAATAAAGTCAAAGTCATACAATATAACTTTTGAAGCCTAACAGAACATCTAGATCAAATCTTTAGAAATAATCAGATGTATATACATGTACATACGTTTGGTGGAGTGTCGCGGAGAGAGCGTGTGTAGCAGGCGAGCGCGGTGCGGCGTCGTTGAGCCAGGTGCGCCAGGACACGCTGCTGATGAAGGGCCGCCAGCCGGCGACGTTCCGCTACGCCTTCTTCCTCCAGAGACTGGACATACACAGGAAGCATAATGATTAGGTGCTAGGTTATACGGAAGAATATTGAAATTAAGTCCATGTTTTTATCTTTACTCCATGAATCCTACTAATCTTACTAATATTATAAACGCGAAAGTTTGTAAGTATGGATGTATGGGTGTTTGGGTGTATGGATGTTTGTTACTCTTTCACGCAAAAACTACTGAACGGATTTCGATGAAATTTGGCACACGAGTAGATTAGTGGATTAACACATAGGCTACTTTTTATCCCGGGAAAATATAAAGCGGGACTTTTATCCCGGGAAAACTCATTCACGCGGGCGGAGCCGCGGGCAAAAGCTCGTATTACAAAAAACTACAACAATTCAGTAAGTAGGTTTTATTTTAAATCGTAGATAGAATATTTTTTTCGATGGAGCTGCTTACGTGGTATTTACTAAAATATGCCTAGCATGTAGCTGCTATTCAATGAATGGTATTGCAATCTTGGATGGTATCCAAGAGTGAAAGGAAGTTCCGAGCCATTTAGTAATTCTAGCTAACTGGCAACATAGTCAAGTACTTAAACAATGTACTTATAGTTTGATAATAACAGTGGTTCTTACTTGAACATTGGCCTGGAACTTGGCAGTCATGCGTTGGCGGAAAGTCTGAGCGGCGGCTGGGTCGGAGGACATCATTGCTTGGTACCTGTCTTCCAGTTCGGACCATTCCTTCATCACTTTGGTGATCTATTAAAAAAACAAGGCCAACTATTACCTTACCCAAATTATGACATTGTAGATTTTTTTTATAGCATTGAATGACGAGACGAGCTTGCTGTTCGCTTGATGGTAAGCAATACGACCACCCATACAATAGCATTTCCAATGTCTTAGGATGACGAGCGCGGTGCAAATTCGGGTGGTATTGTTTCGTTTATGAGCAGTCTTGTCGCCTACCAATAGCGGCTTATCTATCGCGTATTTTTTTGCATTAAACAATATTTTTTTTCTAATTTTGATAAGGATCAGTAGTTTTATCACATTACCTTTTCACGGTGAGTCTCTTCCAGGCGCTGTTGGGCATCCTTGTAGCTCTGGTGCTCGGTGCGAGGGTCGAAATGGGAGAAGTAAGGGTCCGAGGTAGCAGTAGAAGCCTTGAAATAAAACATATACTTAATAAATTATTATAAACAATGTGTCTGCAGATAAGTAGTACCGGTAGGCAACGGCTTGGCTGTGCCTCTGGCATTGCTTTAGTCCATGGGCGGCGGATGCTGCTTACCATCAGGCGGACCGCTTGCTCGTTTGCCTTCTAAGGCAATAAAAAAAAGTATCATATTTTATTCTGCATTAATTTTGGAAAAACCGAATTCTCAGCTCTCCTTTTAAATATCATTCTTACTTAGATTACACCATTATATTAAGCTCATAGTAAGATCATAGTGGTTACCGTAGTGGTGGTAGTGGTAGTGGTAGAAGTGGTGGTAGAAGGCGAGGAGGAAGACTCGGGTCGTGGCCAGGCGCTATCGTCAGCGTCAGTGTAGTCGTCGTCTTCGGCATCGTCGTCCCTCGAGAGATCCGCATCTTCGTCTTCATCCATATCTAGAATACAGTAGTCCAATTATATTTTTTATCATTTTGTGACATAATCCTTGTCTCTGACTATTATAATAAGGCATAATGAAGAAAACTGATTAAGTATTTAAATTATTAATTTTTATCATGATTTTTGTGTAGATAAACAAATTTGCTATAACCGTATCAAATATAAATTATGTGGAGATACTCCTAAACCTCGTTGTTTAATGCTTCAACTACAATTTTTCCAAAAATCTTTTCATATTTTTTTAAAGATAAATTTGTGCAAATTGTACGTTTAATGTATTACCGTCATCGGCATCATCGTCATCGTCGTCATCGCTGAGGTTCAGGGTGTCGTCGTCATCATCATCATCGAGAGCATCATCGTCATCAAGAAGGTCGTCATCGCGTTCGTCCATAGCCGCGGAAGCCGCCAGCATGTCTTCACCGCCAGGGCTGACTGGGACACCGACGTCCATGGGTTTGTGCATCTTTACATTTTCTGAAATAAAAATCATTACCTAATATAACTTTTGAAAATTACGTGAGCCTGGTAAAGATTACAGCCACAATGAACTTATAGATAAGGCAAATAATAAAAAAATCGTCCGCACAAGAAAATCTATTTTTCATTATTAGCTAAGTTGATTATGATTTACCTAATTATAATATAACATTTTGAGTTTAAAATTATTATTACACATGAAGACGATAGGGACTACAATGTGCAACATAACATCTATTAACGAATTAAAAAAAACTATATGAGAAATAACATTCAAGACAACCAAATACTGTACTAACCCTTAAAATGCTTTGGGCAGCATACAAATTCAACGCCAGAGAACAAGCTGATTCCACAGGGCAGGAGCATCGCGAAGGTCCTGAGTCGAAGTCCTCGTTGGGCGCAGGCGCGTCCAGCGGTCGCGTTCCACCGCGCGAACTGCCAGCACCGGCTCTGGTTGTGAATGTGGTCGAACAGGCAGCTCTCAGGCACCAGCAGCGCATCCGATTGGAATGGACCTTCTGCCACCAAACGCTCTTTTAGATTCGGGATTATTTGAAAATATTGTGATTACAAATCAATTTGAGGCTTTTAAACTGACTCGAATGACATCGTCACTGATTTTTTGTAATAACAAGATTTGTAAATGTCTTTCTAGTCTATAATAAAGTTAGTTTCTTAGCTTAAGCTTGTCATATGAAAGTGGTTTATTAACGTAGGTATCTATTGATTAACTTCACAAAATAGGTACAATAAACAGAATACTTCTATTGTAATTGTAAATTATCTACCATAACTAAAATTTAATACTGACTATCATACATTTGTATACTAAGAAAATACTGTAGTCATTTAATTAGGACTGTAAAGGTAAAGATGGGACTAACAAAGGTTTTAGATAATTAGGTGCTGGCATGTATTAGGTGTATACCTTCCTACAGAAATCGTTACATTACGGCATCAACAACAGTAGCTACTGATATATATGTCATTCCAATTAGATAAAACAAATATGATACACACCGAGACAGCGGAAAGGCTTGACCCATCTGGTGACCTTGCATTTGGCAGCATTGCTAGTTCCCAGCTTGCACCAGTTGCTCACTTTCACGTAGTGGGACGCTTCGACGATGTTAGTAATGTCGTGGCTCGGGTAAACCTGTGTAGGAAACAATCATGATAATTTAGTATCTTATATGCTCCCCTGTGATTACCTATCATAGCTTGCGAAATGTGGGTGTGATAACCTAAGCTTATAAAGGATAAATGATGTGAAACTATGATGATGATGAGATCTGATGTTTGTTATTGAAGTTGAATGACTGGACGAGTATGCCGCTCACCTGATGACAAGGGATACGAGCGCAGCAGAAACATAAACAATACAGAACTTAGGATTACTGCATTGAACACCATTGCGCTTGTCACCCTGAGATATAAGATATTAAGTCTCATAGGTAATGCCCAGTAATTACGTTGGCTGCAGTGTCCTTCAAACCGGAACACAGCATGCATGGCACTGCTGCTTGAATAATAATAATAAAAATAACGATGGTGAAATCGGTGCACACCTCTCGACACCCTTTAGCCACCCACACCGATGTTGCGTCCTTGGCATGCGCCGCTTTTGGGATGCCCATCTAGTGGGGGGCAAGTCACCGTCTGCCTTGATTACAAATGATTGAGACATTTTACTTGGCAGGCGTCCCGTTGTCTCAATCAATAGCCCAGCAACCAGTCCAGCTAGATCCCATCCATAGACCCGGTATAATTCCCATCTTCTCCGCAATAGTCCTTGCACCTTGCGGGCGCTGTCTTTGGCTGTATTTCCATAAGTACAGACAGAGAGAGTACCTACAAGGTGTACACACCCCAACTAGAGTAACGTATCTTAAAGGGGCCTCTACGTGTTGGATCCATATCCCCACGCAAGCCTTCCAAAAGGACCGGCCTTCGTGCCGTGATTTCCCGCAGGAAAGATACAACATAATAAAAATAATAAAGGTGACTAAGAAAATATATTATATAGATACAAGTTCGCTGTTCGGAGCCCTTGATATAATGCCTTTGAAAGGCTCTTGAGAATTGAAAAGAAGAATCAATAAAACAACCACGCCAGGAATTTATCTTAATATTACTTATAATGAAATTCCGAAACATTATCTCTCCGTATCAAAAATTAACGTTAAAAGCTCAGTCGAAGATAACCAGAGACTCTCGGGGCTTAAGTAATGAAAATTTTGTTCCCACGAGACGGTTTTATAAAGTAAATTGACTGCTAAGTGGTAGTAATAAGATTAGTCACAATATCTGCTTAGTATGTCGCAGGGTGCAAAGCAGAAGTTAAACTTCACGGTCTAAGTTGAATGGGTCACGAGTTTCTTTGTTGTCTCTGAAATACTTAATTTTTACACCCGATAACTTAAAGTTCAAAATTGCATGTCCCTTAAATTAATTGAAGTGTAGTCCAGACAGAAATAATTACCCATCCTTATTACTCAATTAATGCGAAATTAACTTATCCGTCATGTTTTTTATTAGGTACTTAAATATAAAACTTACGTCCGAAACTTTAGTTTCAAGGGTAGGAAGGTACTTAAGGTAAAAACATCTACAGAATATTCGATTATAGTTTGAACTTCAGAGCCTAACATCTACGATCAAAAACATAAGATAGAACTGCCAATATCGAAGTAGATTCCGCAATTTGTTATGTTGTCCGTACAACATGTACACCTTCGTATATCACAGGAACATCTGTGAGCTAAAAGATATTGCTTCGATCCTGGAAACTTTCACGTAGAAGTTTGAAAAATATTTCACGATCTGAAGATAAATCCTTGAAATGTCTACGATAATTGGTCGCCAAATTACGAATTTATTTGTTAATACTATCAATAACAGCTAATCGTTCATTATCCCCTTAAAAGTAAACCAACCGTAATCCAATAGGTACTGTTAAACTCATTTGTTCCTCCATAATTTTAATCAAGGCCTGGAATTTTATCATTAAAGTGCAATAGCTTTGAAACTTTCCAGAAGCCAATTGCTGAGCTAAATTCAATATGTGCAGAATGGAAGCCGGCTGTAATAATGTTAGGGGACTCAATTTGCCAGGCGCAAATTACGGAGCCTCGACAATAGGGCAAACAACCACAGCCCTGACAGTATGGACACAAGCGGCTAATGATTTGTAACCGATGTTGCATGAACCCCTACCAATATTAGCTGGTGACGCTTTGACGCGTCGCGTAATCTGTGGTGATCTAAAATAAGCGTTTGTGCAAAGCCGTTTTTGAGACCATTTATCCTTTGCTGGTTATAGGAAGATAAATAATTATAGGTGTTATTTTATTTATTCTGATGAAGTTCATTTTTGATAAAAAAAAACACTACAGACTTTCAATTTGTAGCTTCATTAAAATGAAATAGAGATAAGAATCTTGTAGCTGATAATTCTTAGGGCGATTTATAATTTATTTTAGATAAATTATTTACCTTCTTGCAGTAGTCGAGAATCTCCATCTTGTCCTTGAGGCAGTTGTGGGGCTTAGTCGTGAGGTCGGGCGTCCACCGGCCGGCGGCGGACATGTATTGAGGGTGGTAGGTGCTGCCCGCCTCGCAGAGGACAGCCACCTGGGGCTCGGCGCCGTTGCTGGCCTGTCAAATAAAATACTATGTCATTATATGTCTACTAGTGGTCGTCCAGTTGTCGAGTTCAACACGTACATAATTTTTTCCGCGCTCCTTCTCTATATGAACTTTAATTATGTCAAATCTCAAAATTATGTATGCACGCAATGTGCTTAAAAATGGGTACAAAGATTTTTCTTTGGGTAGATATTAATAGATATATAGATTAGCTTTTTATCAATAAGTAATCCCCTGTCAGCAGCAGAGGATGCTTTGAGAATTTAAAGAGTTTGATCTGGGCAATAAAATGTGTAGAAGAGCCATTAAATTCATATCAATCGCAATTTTTTTTTGTTAAAGAACCTATAAGGTTTTAGCTGATCAACGTGAGTTTTCAAGAGCTAACATTTCAACATCAAAAAACTCTAGATGATTGCCATATATTTCTCTCAAGGATAAACAAAGTCATTTTCTCCTTGCAATGGCTGCAGACAATAAACCAATTAAATTCGATGTAAAATAGAAAGATAATGCAAGACGAGCTAGACTGAGCTGTCAGGTGCGTCTAGACTGGCGGGGAGCCTGTAATTTAGCCACATAAACAACGGAGCAACTTAAGGACGGGTCAACGGACTGTAAAAAATCACACTCAACTTATTATGAACAGATTTTCTCAAAACGGTTTTCTAATTTGAATAAGTGGTGATTAGTTTAAGAAAGCAATTCCAATAATCTTCTTTGATTGAATCGGTGAACAAATATTACGGTTTTATACAGTTTACTTAAACTACACGTAATTTAATTTAATCAGGTTTAGAGTCTTGACATGACTTTGCCAGAAATAGATGGTTATGTTGGTCTTGGACAAAAGATTTAAAACTTAATGTATTTATCCTACTTACTAATAACAAAATTTATATGACAAATGGCCCAAACTAGCTTGCAGACTTTGTCCAATACAAGGATGGTCAACATTCTAGAACTACAAATGCCAAATTAAAACAAATGACAAAGAAAATACATGTTTACGTAACTTTAGCAGGAAAAACGGAATCTATTTTTCCACTCGGTCGCCTTAGGATTTTCTTTTCCTTTATTCTGAACAGAATAGAATTATCGTCAAGTCTAATTGTATAAAAAGTTTCGTAGGTTTGTGTCCGTTCGCGTCAATAACGAGGTCTTTCAGATGTTAAAAAACTTTCGTAGCACATTTCCTCATTCAATGCGCAGAATATTTTTACTTCGTGGCAAGTCAGTGGCTCTGCTGCTCATAAATAAAATCAACACCATCCCTTACTTCATCTAACTATAATATCTGCTATATGACACTGCACTACCATCCTGAGATGGGTATTTTTAGTAATCAAAATATAATAATACCAGCCCTGTATTAAATACTGCCCACTGCTGAGCACGGGCCTCCTCTACTACTGAGAGGGTTTAGGCCTTAGTCCACCACGCTGGCCTAGTGCGGATTGGCAGACTTCACATACCCTCGAAATTCTTATCGAGAATTCTCAGGTATGTAGGTTTCCTCACGATGTTTTCCTTCACCGTCCAATCAAAATATACCTACCATCAAAATAGTTTCTTAAAATTGCTATTTTAGTAGTAGTACTTTTTTGCAGTTTTTTGGAATGACAACTACTTAAAATAATGTGGTTCTGTCTAAGGCAGACTAACTAGTATAGTAGATATACTTCGAAGAAAAATTATCTCTTGTTTCCATAAAACTCAATCTTATATCCAATGCTTCAATCCCTATAATGAAATCATTAGCGTGCTACGTTTCTTTGTCTAACATTTTAACTCCATCAAAATTTCGATCTTTTGCACCTTCAAACATATTATTACTACTGTCATGTTGAGGTAAAGCTTTTTACTTCCCACTAGGTTTTATCCTTTAAGTTAGGTATACCTATTAAATGGATCTACTATTTGCTTAAAAGATTAAAGGACTTTTGACATGAGTAAACATTGGAGCATATTTCAACTCAATCGCAAAAACCAATAACTGAAATATGAACATTCAATATACTAAAAAATGTATTAACCGGGTGTACGATTAAACAAAGGCGAATAAACCCATTATGTAGGGCCACCCCTTTTGCGATATATCCATTACGTTCACAATACATTGCAGTTTTATAGATATGACTAATAGGCGTTTCGTAAACACAGGGGACAATGTACAACGTACATTATGGATTTAGTGTCGTTGAAATATTGATGTAAAGTAAATATGGACTCAGTTGGTTGTTTAATGCTTTTAATGATTAAAATTGAAAAGCCATTGAAGGTGCTTATATTATGAAACAGACCAAAAATTAAGTCTAAATGACTTAATTTTTGGTCTGTTTCAATTTTAACTTGTCTATAAATGCTAATCAATACTTAGGAGGTAACATTTCTACTATCAAATTGTGTATACCTAATGCATTGGTAGATTCTGAAAATTTGTTGATCATGTGCTATGTCCTTCATTGACCGTAGGCATAAGAAAAATGGTCTAACCTTTATTTGAGGCACATACCGAACTACCAAGAAATATTTATTAATGTACCTACCACCTGCATATAATATTTCGACGCTCTTAACGGATTTATTTATAAAAAAAAAACTAATATAAGCTTACAGTGAAGAGTAGGACCAAAACGCTTATAATATGATAGTTAAATCATAACTAAACATAAATTACTGGTGGTAGGTCTCTCATATGTAATAGACCGTCTGGGTGGGTACCACCGCAATGTCTATTTCTACCGCCAAGTAGCAGTGTGCATGCACTGTTGTGTTTCGGTTTGAAGGACATTGTAGCCAGTGTAGTTACACTGGCAGGACATAGTGAGACTTAACATCTTATATCTCAGGATGACGAGCGCAGTGGAATGCCACACAGTACTTTGTAACTCAAAGTGCTGGATGATGTTGCTTCTGTTTATGGGTGGTCGTACCACTTACCATTAGGCGAACGGCATGCTTGTATCGTCATTCAATGCCATAATAAAAAAAAAAACTTGAGAGGTGTCAAGGGACACCCGGATGGAACGAAGTTCCTTTCGATTAATTAGTGAAGGAATTGTAATAAAATTTTATTTATATAACAGAGTGTGTATATATATAAATATTTTCCTATTTCCGTTCCAATACATAAGTTTCTAGAGAAAAAAACAAATAAATACGTGTGGCACTCGGAGACTGCCGCGGTAAAGCTATTGCATAGCATTTTTATCACAAATTTTGATTGACTAAACACAAATTCGATCTTACGCTTACCACATAAAGTAGATTTTTAAACGCGAGCAAAGCACGTTTAGTCTTGTTATTGATAAATGTCAGTAATCAAAGTAGAATAAATCAACAAAATTTGAAAAAAGAATGTTACGTTCGATTCTTTTGTACTCGTGCCATGCCAACGCTGAGGAAATAGCTTCTACGCAATGTATTTAAGGTTCATATTAGATTAGTAAGAAATGGTTTTAATGACTTTAATAAATAAAATAAATAAAAATATACTCGTTTCAAGAATTATAGCTTCTACGCATTGTATTTAAGGTTCATATTAGTAACATAATAGCAAAAAGTGTCGTGACAACTTTTCATTTGTTTTTTCCGTCCAGCCCCCTTTCACAAGGCGCGATAAGGAACTTCGTTCCAAAACTGTTGTTGTTATTGTTATATCGTTTCATGAAACATTAAGAGCGAAATAACAAAATATTCCCCACACGAAGTACGAAATTATAAAGACTTTTACATGCATGTTATGGCAATATTTACCTAACCATAGGTACTGCCTACGCTGTGGTTATTGTAATGGCTGATAGGTTTCGATAAACAAGTGTATCTACTATGGGATTGGTAAAGTACCATAATTGCTCTATATTTGATATTATTTTCAAGAATTCTCCCCATTACAATTCTCTATACTAAGTTTAAACTGCAAATTGCAATTATGAAAAATATATACGGAAATAGAAAACAAATCGAAGAATCCCAAAGCAAAGGGGGTAATTCTCATAAAGGCAATATGTCGGAAATATAAATGTTAGGCATATAAACAGAATAATTAGGATATAATAAGTTGCCTGCAACTGACCATACTTGCATGTTGTACGCTGGGAAGATACAAATGTCTCATATAACTGGAAAAAGAATTTAGTGACAACGGCCATATTCTGCAATGCAATGCCATCAGCCCTGTATTATATACAGCCCAATGCTGAGCACGGGCCTCCTCTACTACTGAGAGGGGTTAGGCCTTAGCCCACCACGCTGGCCTAGTGCGGGTTGGCAGACATCACACACCCTCGAAATTCTTATAGGTAGAGAATTCTCAGGTATGTAGGTTTCCTCACGATGTTTTCCTTCACTGTTAAAGTGAACGATAATTGATAAACAAAACACACGTATCTTCGAAAAGTCAGATGTGTGTGTGCCTTGGGTTTTGAACCTCCGGACATTGCCTCGGTAGACCGTTCCATTCCCAACGAGGCTATCGTCCCTTCCCATATTCTGACGTATGTCAAAATATTGCCTAAATATCTGCAAGTAGTAACAAAACACCCAGAGCCAACATGAGGAGCGAAAGATTAATCCCTCATATTATTAGAGCAGGACCATACCCAACGGGGAGGGGGGATACATATAACAGCAAAATGAGGGGCGAAAGGTATTATGATCCCTCCGATTTTTAGAGGAGGCCTAAAGCCAACTGAGGGAGATATAGGGTCGATATTATCTTTTACTAGCATTTGCGCGCGGCTCCGCCCGCGTGGAAAAGTTTTTCCGGGATAAAAAGTATAGTGCCTATAGCACTCAGGAGTAATGTACCTTACTATTAGTGAAAGAATTTTCAAAATCGGTCCCGTAGTTCCTGAGATTAGCGCGTTCAAACAAACAAACAAACTCTTCAGCTTTATAATATTAGTATAGATGTAGAACATATAATTTTAACCACGGATCTCTCCAATTCCCATCACTTTAAATTCAACAATTTGCCCTTAGTAAAAATAAACAAAATTAGATGGGGAAATAGGACCCGTTTCTGAAAATTCATTACTTTTAAGTTTGTAAATAGTTGATACAAACAATTTGGTTAATTTACTTTTTAACCATTGGTTTGATGTCAAAGTTTAAGGGCCGCATAGTTGCTCTTTCTTTCTGCTTTTATGTAAAGAAAGGATCGCAATTTGCAAGTTATTTCGTGAGCTGTTAATTTTAACTTTTTCTCTGATTAAGTAGGTACGGTAAATTTTTATATAGATACCTAGTGTTAATTAAATTCCTTACGCTTTATCATAATTAATTCTACAACTAGGTATATGATGTATCATTGTACATGCTGTAAATTAACTGTTTCCGTATTATGAACATACTTTGAAAATAATTATCGTACTTATTTCAATAACAACTGTATGTACTTTAAAAAAACGTATTTTTAAAGTATTCACCATCAAGACGCTTCCTTTCCTTCCCCAAACATTAAAAAAATTATAATGTTGCCACAACATTCTTACAATATACCACAGTCTACAATTTCCCTTTCTCCCCACTCGACAAAACAACTCGCAAGCATCCCCCATCTTCGGGCACCACTTACACACTACTAGACTTGCTAACTGTTAATTAAGAACTTCCCACTTGCAAATACTAGTGGTTCATTTAAAATATGTTTGTGCCTACATTTATGTAGAAGAGATTTTACATACGTCTGTAAATTTAAAAGACACTCAGCAGTTGCACGATTTTAAACTCCTGCATAATATTTAATTGTAATTCCGAAGATATATTTAAATTATTATCATTTGCGCAGTAATTTCAGCGTTAATTATTTCAATAGTTCTAATAACGAAATGAAATAATATAATTTTCTCTTCATTTCAACGCAGCACTTCAATAACAATTATTTGAATTTCGAACTCTACATTTCTGATGAGAGTACGTAAAAACATTTAATATTTTTACGGTCCATTTAAAATGTTTAGCGTTCAAATCGCTTAAGCTGCGCTTTTAAATTGCTCCCGCTAGTCGAAAAATTAATTGACTCTTGCATCATTTATTTTTAAGAGCACTAAAAGCAAAATTTACGGGATTATTTAAAATTTTATCGTTCCCTACCACCTATTCCGTTTACAATTTTATGCCTTTTTATCTGTAATGCTACCACAAAAATGTTTATTCAATTCATAGCTTTACAAATAAATATTACAAAATTCAATTATCTGGATTGCTTCAACAAAAGTGGTCATAACTTACTTTTCATTCCCAACAAATTAGTAAAAATCTCTATATACCTACAGGTTGCTGTTTTTTCACAACATTGTTTTATTTAAAAGGACATCTGATCGCGATTATGTTAATCCGTAACAATTGTTAGCTGTGCAGTTCCCTGGGGATATTAGTTATGCGTTTTAGCCGCGACGCTCCAAATTGTACAAACTTGGATCGTTAGCACGCCGCTGACAAGAAACTCCGTCTTCGATCTTACAATATGAATTTGTGATGATAAATCGCAAATGTCGTACTTGCCACGTTTCATTAGAGTTTAATAAGTTTGAACGACGATTATAGTAACTAATCCGCGAATTTAGGGCGTATTGTTTGAGCCAAAGTGTATACTTGAATTTAGTTTGTTTCCTTGACATTAATTGAAAATTATAATGATTTTATATCAAGTCTTCCAACACTAGGTATAAAAAATATAACATTCAAAAATCAATCTAAAAACCCATAACATTTCTGTTTCAAAGCATATAATCCTCACAACAGACAATGTATACTCTGTATACAGGGCGTTTCATTTCGCGACTTGTCGACAAACTGTAAACAGGGGCGGGCGGCGCTTCTAAGTCCACGTCTAAGTGCAAACTCTGGTAGCGTGTCGAGTTTTATATATAAAGTGTAGCGTACTATCATTGAATTTAAAGGGTTTATGTCGATATTTTATGAGTGTAATTTATACAGCGTGTTTGCTAATTGAGGAATCTTGATTTATTTATCTCTTGATACACATCAAATGCCTTAGGAGGGTTTAATTAACTAGTATTTATATTTTACCAGCATAAAAGTTAAATTAAATAATACATCTGAGTTGGTCGCAATTGAAATCTATGCCAGAGATGATGATAGACTTGCTCCTATCACATTATGAGACCTAATATTATATGTATACGAGCTTTTGCCCGCGGCTCCGCCCGCTTGAATGAGTTTTCCCGGGATAAAAGACCCGCTTTATATTTTCCCGGGATAAAAAGTAGCCTATGTATTAATCCAGGACATAATCTACCCGTGTGCCAAATTTCATCGAAATCCGTTCAGTAGTTCTTGCGTGAAAGAGTAACAAACATCCATAGGTACATCCCGACATCCAGACATCCATACATCCATACTTACAAACTTTCGCGTTTATAATATTAGTAGGATATATAGTAGGAAGAGCGGCGAAATGTGAATTTGCTAGATGCTACGCTACTTAAACTTTCGGATATACCATTATTTCAACCACACAATCGCTATAACCCGCCTGACTTCACGGAAATTTCATTATTATAGGTACTATACTGTTTTACTCATTTATGTCAGAGAAATACATCTCTATCACTACAAATGACCAATCATTCATACATGGACGGGACAAACTCACTCTACCGAATGTGATAAAGTGAAAATAATTAAAACGATACGTTTACGAGAATGTCGTTAACTTACTAAATGATTAATAACTTGATTAAGGGCCTTGTCATAAAGCTTTTAGCGTCACAAGAGATTACATCGAGCGTACAGAATTTATTACTTATAATCTATAACATTTTATGACATGATCAACCAAACTAATTGCATTAAAATAATGTACTTTGATAGTTTCTATTTATATAAGTTGGTATTATAATTAACTGCCTTGGTGGCGTAGTTGTATTACGGTACGAATGCAATGCAGAGGTCTCGGGTTCGATCCCCGGGTCGGGCAAAGTGATATTGGGTTTTCCTACTCAGTATCAGCGCGGAGCCTGGAATTTATGCCCGAGATGGCGATAGGCTCGCCCCCTATCACATCATGGGACAGAATACGCACGGCGAAAAGTGGGTGCACTAGTTGCACCTCTGCCTACCCCTTAGGGGTTAACAGGCGTGAGTGTGTGTGTGTGTGTGTGTGTGTGTGATATTATAATCTAATAGCTTGAGTTTCTCAAATAAAAAAATATATTTGACTTTACAATTAGAACTCCAACGAATTATACAAGCTTCACGACATCCAAGCATCAAATTAACAGCTTTAAATATAAATGAACCTTTAAAGTCGTGAATTGAAACATTCTACTGAAAGAAGTTGTTGAGCAAGAAAGAGTTAAAGTTACAAGTCGCTAGCTGTTTAATATCGAATGCGCTCCGGGGACAGCCGCAACACCCCGCTTGCGCGCGATATTGCTAAAGTTGCGACTTCAAATACTTGGTTTATTTGGTCAACAACTAACAACCTTGGCCGTGGGTTTAACTACCCGTTTAAATGGCATTATTTTCTAT
This sequence comes from Sphinx pinastri, assembly GCA_947568825.1. Classification (NCBI taxonomy): domain Eukaryota; kingdom Metazoa; phylum Arthropoda; class Insecta; order Lepidoptera; family Sphingidae; genus Sphinx; species Sphinx pinastri. The sequence goes on from OX387630.1 coordinate 12,235,286, forward strand.
TTTGACTGCCTCGACGGCGTAGTTGTATTCCGTGCGTAGTATGATAAAACCTTGACAAAACTTTTAGGTCTTACGTTTGAACCCGGGTTGGGCATAATATTATTTTGTTTTTTTTGCTTAGTATCAACCCGGAGTATGGAATTTATACTTGCTATGGCCATGAAACGTTCCTTGTGATATGATATGATGGCACCGAACACGTGGGCGCCCTAACTGCACTTCTGCCTACGCTTTCGGGAATGGCGACGTGATGTGTGTTTGTTATAGTATAATTGTATGTACCAATGCGTGGCCACTGAACGTTTTGCAAGTTCTTTGGTTATTATTTATTCAATACAGGGGCGGATTTCCCTATAGGCCGAGTAGGCCCGGGCCTAGGGCGGCAAAATTTGCTCGTGTTTGCTGCGAGTGAAAAATTATTTACGGTCGAAAATGAACGAGGACAGGTTGAATGCTCTAGCTATCCTCTGCATCGAATCACAGTTGCTACGGTCTTTAGATTGTGATGATTTGATAAACAAATTCGCTGCTCAGAAAGCCAGGAAAAAAACAATTAAATCATTTATTGACTATCGTTTTTTTTTTCATTTTAATTTAATTTCTACAGTTTATTTAATTTTTCATGCTTTACAGCACATAGGGGCGGCAATCTTTCGTAGGGCCAACGTATCAAATCCGCCCCTGATTGAATACCTGAGATATAACTCCTATAATTGATTTTAGTTTGGGGAGCATTACTTTTACGTACGAATGCTATATTCTAAGAACCAGCATAAAACCAACCTCGGTAAAACAATAATGTCTTCAAAATACCGAACATTACTTAACTGAAGAAAATATACACTACCTACTCGGCTTACAGCAGACAATTTAAGGATTTTAGCAAATGTTGCGGCGACACGGCCATGTTGAAATGTTGCCAACTGGCATTAAAAACGCCGCCCTAGCGTAATTTATAACAATACTGGAATTAAAAAAGTTTTTATTACACTACACTGCTTTGTTCACGGTCTTAAGCTTTTAAATTATATAAATGGCGTTTTGCATTTATCTCTAGTGGGTTTGTTTATCTTTTGTGTGCTATTGTAATTGGAATATTAATGAGAATCTGTTCAACCGTTTCAGCGTGGTTAAATTACAAAATGCAAGCAATTCTACCTTTTTAGGGATCCGTACCTCAAAAAAAATCCAACTAAAAAATAAAAAATAAATTTGAATTAAGAATAGTGTAAAAAATAAATACTTGGGTCTACGGTCTCTTTCACCTGTGAAAAATTAAAACTTGTAAGTCAACGCGATCAAAAGATGTCACCGTTTATGGCGCATATTTACGCAAATTTTACAATTTCACGAATTTTACGAATCAAAACCTATATAGTACTTCCCGATGACCTACAATCATGAAATTTGGCAAGTAGCAAGGTCTTACAGCACATGTAAAGGAAAAAAATGGCAAACCGTAAATATGTGTTTTAATAACAAAAAAAGCGAATTTACTATTACAAACTTTTTCAAATTAATTAAGTTATTAATTAATTTGGCGAACTATTGAACTAATGTACTTAGATACCTTACCTACAAGTTCGTACGGGACCCTCGGTACGCGAGTCTAACTCGCACTTTTTTTTTCATAATTAGTAAGTATTTATGTCGCTTTTGACAGGTTCGTCTGAAAATCTTTACGGGAGGCTTATGTTCAGCAGGGGACTTCATGTGGCTGATGGTGATGTTGTTTAAAGTACTATAGCAGTATTATACTTGATGTTTTCTTCGTATAATATACCAATTAGAAAATTCCAAATAAATTGTTATCAAGATATATTTCAATTAATATGAGCTTCGATTGAAGTTTATTATCATCTTCGTTGTAACTCTTTCCTATGTCTAAATTATTTTGTGCGTAATTTTGTTTGTAAGTATTAAATTAGAATTTATGCCTTTTTATGTAATTTTGACCTATTGAAAAAGATGAAAACTGCTATTATCCAAATGCTAGATGCTAACTTTGTACATACGTTGTGGTGATTTTCATTACTTGCTTTGTTTTATTGTTAAATACCTTAGTATAATTAATGTTAATGTTTGATAGACAAGAAGCTATGCAACGAAAGATAATAGCAACTAGTTGTCTAATGTATGGTGAGATTCCATGTCTTAATTTAAGCATTTGGAACCACCTAAAATAAATTAATGTAATTTAAATTAATTTGAACACGGCACTTCCAGGAGATACTTTAGCATCCATTAAACTTTCAGTGCTCAAGACGAGCGACGGAAGTCCGCTGACAAATTAAAATCAAAAGCAAACTTATTCATGCTAATATATGTAAATTGCACCTGCGAAGACGCTTGTAAGCTCAGAACCGAACTACAAGGTTGCTAATAACTAGGGAAGTCTTCTTAGTGGATGCTAATTAAATTCCCCAGTTCAAAACTAAATACCTAGATTCGCTAGAGTTCTATTCTTTGAGATGTAAACTTAGTTACCTGTGAGTGAAGTAAATAAAATGGAATTTACATTTTCTTATTTAGTTTACTGCTAGAAATTGTATCGCTTTTTTTAATAAAGTACTTAAGTAACACAGACTGAAGATACAGTTTTCTCCAACTCAAGATTCAGTAGGTATTTATAACTACAAATGAAACTCTTAAATGCAAGCAGGTAAGAAACAATAGGAAAATGCCTTTTTTTTATTGGATTGAATATCGAGACGAGCATGCCGTTCGCCTGATAGTAAGCGCTACGACTACCCATAAACAGTAGCAACACCTTTGAGTTACAAAGTGCTGTTTGGCATTCCACTGCGCTCGTCATCCTGAGACATAAGATGTTAAGTCTCATTATGTCCAGTAGTTACGCTGGCTACAATCATGGGCGTAGCTATAGCTTTCACATAGGGGGGGTCCGAGGATACCAAAATGTCAGTGGCTTAGTGTGGGTTCTTGGCGTCCGATGAAAAACCTTTCATCAAATAAGTGACGTATACACTCCCCGCCCCGCGTCACCAAAACATAAAATATTTGTACATGTTTTGTGCCCAGGATTATTTTTGTTGTAAGCTAAGGGGGGTCCGGACCCCCCCCCCCCCCCTTATATACGCCCATGGCTACAATGTCCTTCAAACCGAAACACAACAGTGCAAGCACACTGCTACTTGGCGGTAGAAATATACATTGCGGGGGTACCCACCCAGGCGGACTCTCACATATGAGAGACCTATCACCAATTAAGCCTTACCTACTAATTAACAATGCACAAAGAATCTACATTTAAAATATTTCGACCGTAATAAATCAAACGGACTCAAAAAGACTATCGAAAACACTTAGCCAAAATAATTCCTCAAAAGGTCATTAAACACAATTTGTCTCCATAAACAAGTGGGCGAAAGTTGGAGATTGTTCTGGCAACACCGCCCATCTGTCACAGTCAGGCTGAGTCGCACTGCACTTAAACGTTCTTAGCACCTCGCTTTCTTTTTACACGCTCCTCGGGCGAAAATGAATATGTATGTACTCGACAAGCGAAATTGAAATTGTTATTAAAAATGTTTTCTGTACGGAATTTTTCAAATAATTGTGATATGAAGAAGTTAGAGATGAATGCTAAATGAACTGTAAATGCTAATGTTTAACAAGTTGAGACCTACACATTGCAGACTTAAATGAAACATTTCTAAAGGAACATTTTGTTTTAGGTAGTTTTTTAGCCAAAACCATAGAAATTTCCAACCCAACTCTGGAATCAAACCATATGGCTCACATCGCACGTACGCTGCCACTACACCCACGAGTCGTCTGCGATTACAGAAATTATGTAAATAAGCACCTAATAATACTGTAAGCATTCTTCAATTCTCAAATCTACAAAACCGTAACCACTAAAGTCATACAAAGTATATTCATGCCCATACGCACCGCATATAGACGTACAATGCTAAAGAAACTTGCCGTGTAAGGTTCATGAATGCGGTCTCGCAGATTACCTATAGATTTCTTATACTCGTGATAAATGGCCGACGGAGTGACTTGACGGGAGGACCATTTGTCTCCCTCTTTGAATTTCGGGAAAAAGTCGTATTTACATATTGAAGCTAAGAAGGCGTTAGGCTAAACGTGCTCGTCATGTTAATGTGTGCCAAATTTATGTACCCGAGTATAGGTTAGAAGAATTTTAGACGTTCAAAGTTTGTTGTTAGGATCCTTGACAATTGAGGCGGAAGATTTAATTAAGGACCTACTTTGAGTTAGTTTAGAAGAAATGGGTATTATGGTAATTGAAACTAAGGGATTATAAAACAGATATTAATTGATTGTGTTCATGTACCTATAGGATATTACTGATGTTAGTATCCTATGTAATATCATGATTTAGACCGTACTCACTAGTCTCGTAAGTCGGGAGACAAAAGCTTTTGAAGACCAAAACATAATCAAACTTTACTTCATTTCATAAAATTTCCACAATATGCTCCTCACAAATCGTGTCCTTTTCTTGAAAAAATAAACCAAAACAAAAGTACAAAAAATATTTAGTACATCCCTATCCAGTTAGATCATCACAATATTTCTGACCAGTAAATGGAATAAATCAACATAAGGAAGTAATAATAAATAATCCGCACATTAGCCCTAACCATTTGATGTTTTAAAATAAGATCTGCGAGTAGTAACAATTTATTCGGTAAACACTCACATAATTTACTTTAACTTGGGCATATTTCACGTTGCGCTCGCCGGAGCTTGTCAATAAATCCGTCCGGCCACTCCGTAAATATTTATTGGGCGTGTCAATTATTGGCCATTGTGAACTCCGGGGGATACTGATCTGATTATCTAACGTTGAGGGTGGAAAAAATGGTCTAAAATACGATAATTGTGGATATAAATCGATATAAGTGGATATATATCGCCAAGCAGCAGTGTGCGTGCACTGTTGTGTTTTGGTTTGAAGGACATTGTAGCCAGTGTAACTACTGTACATAACTCAGAACAATAACAAGCACGGACATAATGAGACTTAACATTTTATGTCTCAGGATGCCGAGCGCAGGGGAATGCCACACAGTACTTTGTAACTCAAGGTGCTGAATAGAGTTGCTACTGTTTATGTGTGGTCATATCGCTTACCATCAGGCGAACGGCATGCTCGTCTCGTCATTCAATACCATAAAAACCATAAATGGAAGAATCGTGTACTATAAGCGAGACTTCCAAAACATGAACGTGATGATGTACCTACATCATCGAAGCTTGGATTTGACAGATGTCACGTTTTAACAGTGTTTTTTCAGTCAATATGTGGTAGTAAGCTTCGTAGACAAATTGTCAACGAGGTATTGCAAGTGTGATAACGATCCAGATGAAATTAGAATCGACAAGTCTAGCGTTCTAGCTAAAATAGAATGCAGTCGTAGAATGCTTCAAGTAGGATTTTAAAGTGTTTAATTACTAGGTTTAGTATTTATACAACATTTGTATTTAGTACCTATACGATAAAAAAAAAGTGTTGACCCAACATTGGAGTAGTATAAGGGCAAGTAGTAAGAAACCTTCAGATATATTTCAAATGCGATGTACATAATAATTTGAACAATCATAAAAATAGTATCATTCCTATGAGACAATAAGCTTGAGGCAAAATCTTAAAAACGTAGTAAAAGTACCTCATAGCTGCAAAATTGTCTGTATTAATTAATTACTCGTGCATTGCCAAGTGGCGGATGACATTTCTCGTAGCTTATTAACCCTGGTTTCTCTTTTGGTAAAAAGTGTGAAACACAAGGCACAAAGTCTCAAAACAGGCGGCGACGTCAAACTATAAAAGAGTGGTGCAATGAAAGGGAATTTTGAAAGCGCACTTGATATGCTAAAATATGCTGTTTTGGACGTCTAGGCTCATTTTTCTCGTACTTTCAGAAATATAAAGCATATTGTGTGAATAAATTGAATTTTCAAGTGTGTTGAATTATATTTTGCACCTTGAGGAGTGAGTATTGCGATATCCATTCCACTATACGTAGGGTCTACTGCTTCTCCTTGCCATAGACGTTATTATACTCTTATTGTGTAGTTAGTGTCTACTGCTTTCAATTATATATTGACTTACATATTCCTTATCCGTATCAGAAACTCTACGGTCGAATTTTAACTGCTTCTTTAACCCTGATAATAAAAAAGCTTTCGTTGGCTATACTCTCTCGCTCAGATTAATAACTAAAGCAAGTTATAATTCTGAGTTTTTTTTAAATTATATCGCAAAAATGATATAAACCCTGATCAAAACTTCGATCCAATTTAATCTATAAAATACTTAGAGCATTTATGACATCTCTCTGATAAAATACTATTAACAATAATGTGTCAGTAAAAAAATATTTCATTCACTACACAAAACCCCCCACTACTGGAAGGAAGGCTTTCACATCACCATCTGCCAAGTCTGCACGTATGTTATCGTTTTTCTATCATTGGGGTATTTGTCTCAGCAAAGTTTGGAGCCGCGACGTGTAGAGTTGACACAAGTTAACGACAAACTTGGTAAGGGCGTCGAAGTTCTAACACATAAGACCCCCTTAATACCTACATGTTTATACCGTTTACATGGCGCAACAGGAGATTCAGTTTGGAAATGTATATGTACTTACAGAGTTAAGAGTTATTTCACCAATAGAAAATTACAGAATTTCTAGAGTAAAGAATACCTTGCATAGGAAGAGGAAGTAACAGATGCCATACGAAGAATTTAAAAGGAAAATAAAGCTGCAACTATTATTACGGCACTTACCCCTAGAATTATTTCCATGCCAACTTTAGTGTGGATATTTTCATAAAAATCAATACAAAACCGTAGCACGGTATCGAATGGAGCATATTTCACACTCTTTGTCACGAATATAACTGTGTAAGATCAGTGAATAACAACAGAAAGATCTTATCGTTTTGACGGATTACTTTCCAACAGAACCGTATGATGGTATTAAATGATTTGTGAAGAAATGTCGTGAATGAGATTTGATATCTTATTTTGTTCATACTTCTCATATCTACTTTGAATATGTGTAAATATTTTTTTGTATAAATATGATGTGTTTAGAATAATGGAGCAGCAACTTCAGAAGTTCATATTCATTTACATTAACCTTTGAATGGTCATTTCCAATTGCTAGGGATTTGCCATTGCGGCATCGTAATAGCGATATGAAGCCGAGTCATCAATTGATTGAACTCGCTCGGTAACGTTTGCTCGCCCATCAGAGCGTGACTTTCATTTAGTACGCTGAGTGGGGAATCTTCATCTAGTACCGGAATTTAGGCTGAATCACTGAGGGTGTGTGTTAGACAAACGCTATTATCACTACTAATGTAAAGGAACATAAATTTCCCTGTCAGTTTGTTGTGCCTTCAGGGCAAAACTTCTGATTCTCTTGAAATTTTGTAGCAAGTTTTATATAGAGATTTAAAATAAAGTCTAAGTTTTCCCTAGAACTAAGACTCTAGGGAAATTAAAGCAGAGCTTGTTTGTTAACATTTTCACAAAGTTACCGTAACCTCTTTCACTGGATAAGACTAAGCAGCCTAAGGGCCCATTCATACGAATGATTTGCGAGCATGTGTCAAGGGAGCCAAATAATGAGCACTGAAGCCGAGCTCTCAACACACTGCAATTTCAAAGCGTTTGTTGCGATTGTGCCAATAGAAAAGGGAGTATAGTGTTTATCATGATTTAGTGTTTTTGCATCGAACACGTTTGAGACCCGCTGTACGTTCGCCGCGAGCGTATTTCGTAACCACCTCACGCAACACGCTCGTAAATCGCTAGTGTGGATGGACCCTGACAGCTTTCAAAATAATTGCTACATTTGGCTATTGCTATAGTACCGATAGATACGTCGTCTCCATTAGCGCAGCTTGCCGGATCTGGCAGAATGCCATCAAACTTCATAGGCTTCGGAAACAACTAACAATTAAGAAGCCATCTATCAAGAAGCAGATTTATTAATACCATTATGGAAAATATCTTTAAGGAAAATTATTTTAAAACTTTTTACTGCAGTCTACAGTGACACAGTCTTACTACTTACAGTACTTAAATTCTATATCATTTTCTTAAATTTTTTTCGTTCGTTCAAAATTCAAAACGCTACCAAATACAAATATTCACTACCGTAAACAGAGAAAATTCACTTTTAACCACTCTATTTTGCAAACGTGCTAGCGAGTGACGTTACGTCACAGATAATCCGGTGGCTGGAGTAGCAACGTAAATTGATGTCGCCCATTTTTCCCAACTATTCGGCTTTAAGATAATAAAGGTGTTGCTGTAGTAAAAAAGCAATTACATTATTTTGACAATCATAAAGAAAAAATAAATAAAAGCTCTAGGAAGAATAGAATTTAGCTCAACACTTAAGCCATAATTTTCCTTCAAATCTTGTCTTAACATGAATAGAGACTGACTAGACTAGAGTTTCTTGCCCGTTCTTTTCTAGTGGTGAAATGTGGCTGTGATACTCCTCTACCTACCCCTGAAAAGGAAAAAGGGCGTGATGCTGTAAATGTATGTATGTCTTCTCTGGTGGAACCTGCTTTCCGAACTGGTGGGAGAGTAAAAATTTACTGAATCTAAGTAATATTTAACATTTTATGGATTTAAATAAATAAGTTCATTTCATTACACAATTGCCTTTCTACAGATAAAACAGCAGCATTGTTCTTTAAATCAAATATTAATGAATTACTCGTACTTTGACAATTTTAATTTAATGTCAAAGTTTGGAGAATTCGATGGCATTATATAGCATCGAAGCTGGCAGATCACATTACATTTGGAATAATTAAAAAAGTATGCTTCTAAACAATTATTACAAACGACGTCAATCCCCAGATCAAAATTCGCCATGTAAACGTAACCTCGTTTGATGTTTAACTTATTCGGATGACTTTTGAAAACAAACGATAAGGGAAATTGCCAGCGATCCCATAAAATCCAATTAATTTGGGACGAGCACTCGCTCCCGACGACGTGATTAAAATAACAAAAAACGGGCCAATTTGATATCCTTCGGCTTGTCTTGCGTCTTCTGTAATATCATTGCGTTTCATGAAATAGAAATTCTATAAAATTAACTTTAAGCACTGTAAATTAAAGTAGGATTTTAGAGATTACCTAATGTCTTTTTTGTTTTCTATGCTATATCGTGATTTACTGTACAATGTCTCATACATTCATAATAATATCTAGATATTATATATATTTTTACTACTTTATAGCTACTTCTAATCTCTAAGCAAATATACTTAAGTGTGATCCTCCTAGCCAGTTTCGGCCACGGCGGCCAATCTCAAAGGAGATCAGCCAGGTACGCAGGAGATATTAGGTATAGTGCACAAGTGTGTGCGCAATACACAGGTGCACTCGCTATTCCTTCACTCTCATAGTCCGGTGAGACGGCAATCCGATATGACCGGAGAGAGAAAGTATGTATAACTTCTCCCTCAGATCTTTATACGTGTTTGTTAGGATGTACCTCTTATGTTAAAACGTACCTACTTTTATCATTTTATTTTACCTAGGTACAGTTATTATTAACGTCTCAATTTCATCAGATTATATTAATATTTTTTATTGCTTATTATGCGATTTCTTTGTTATAGCCATAAACGGTATATTGCACATTATTTCTAAACCTGTAAAACTAAACAAAATAAAAAACTATCCTCTCTTCGATCAGAATCGACAAGTCGAAACGTTTAATATCTCAAATACTCAAATTGACCGATTACAAATTCAAAATACGAGGATTGTCGTAGGAATTCACAAATTTTCTTGTAATTAATCATGCTCGGTAGTCACTTGTCGCTGGGGATGCGCCGGGGTCGAGGTCTGTTTGTCGATAATTCCATCCCCAGCGGCTACTACAAGGCTGTTCGTTAATAGTACGCTTAATGTCAAGTAGACCTTTATTGATTTGAGGTTAATTATTTTGTATAGTATGTTTGGGTTGGTATTATTTTAATTGTTAATAGATCTGTTGTTAGATATGTAGCAGCAATAGTAACGATATATGTAGATTAGAACGAGGCGGCAGTGTTTAAGCGTGCAATCTCAGTAATATACGAAATACAACAAGAAACCTTTACATCGGTTTTTTACTTGATAATAATACTATCTCGTCTTAGCCTCTCAATTTATGTTTAAACACAATTGTCTACAGTAGATTTCAATCACGTAAGATTACCAATTTGTAGAAAAATCATGTAAAATTCAATGTGAAAACTTTATTAATTTCGAATTATGACTATTACGAACAATCGTCTATATTAAATGGAAGTAAATCAACAGAATTCATCTTTTATTATCTGCTTATAAAAAAATAAACTAAAAACTATTTCATTGTAATAAAAAACATAATCAATAAATAACCTGCTATAATCGTTGCTAATACCTTAAACATTCAACACTCAAAAATCATCAATATCAAAAACGTCTTTAAAAACCTATGATTTATCGAAATGTATCACTCAACTAGTCCCTACAATTATCGACAAACCATGACATCTCTATCGTTCGTATGTTTGTGCGTAACGCGGACCGTATTGATTTTGGATGCGCGCGCACACTCGCCCCCTGTCGGTAGGGGGGAAGAACGAGGGTGAAGCGACGAATCGAACCTTTTTATGGGGGGCGGCGCGATCCCTAAGGTTAAAATCGCGCGTGTCATACCGAGGGTGTTTGTCAACTTTTTAATTTAAAATATTTTGTAAACGCGATTTTAAGGGTCATTTTAAGTCGGAACAACAGTCCGGTAAGAACATCGGCTTTATTTAAAAGCCTATCAATTTAGCAATTCGTGGTCTTATGGAGTTTTTAATCGGCTTTTTCGTCAGGAAGCCATTAATGGTTCCATTTATTGACTGTTTTGACGTGGCATTTTGTACCTACTTATGGCATGGCGTTCAGTTTTAACGGTCGATAGCTTACATAATAACCAGCCGTTGTCCCTGACAATTGACATGTTGGACAAATAGTCTCTATTGTTAGGTAACTATGATTATGAAATAGCTACTCGCTTGTCAAAACGTTCGGTATACTAGATGGTAAATTCTGATGATCATTATTTGAATTTTCCCTTGAATTTATATGCGACGGGTAGTAGAAAGTTTCTACTATTTTAACTCCGTGGTTTCTACGACCAGCTATTATTTTTGAAGATTATTTTAATTACTGAGAATATTAAAAGGATTAATAATATTAAAAAAAATATTTGTGTAGGTTGGTCCAATATGACTAGCTCGTAATTCCCTATAGGGGGATGACGTCAACTGCAAGGCCATTGTAAAAATTAAGCAAAATTATGTTTGCAACATATACAATAAAAGTGTTATGCTTTCGTATAAGAGTGGCGTCAGTGCAGATGGAAGCAGAAATGAAATAAAAAATCTTTAAAAAAATAATTAAATCTATTATAATCTGTTTTCAATTACCCCGAGCACTTTGATCTACAAACTTTATTAACGGGTGAACTAACTAACAAACTACACAGAGATTGAAACCCCGCAAGGGTTTTATAAATTAAACAGACCCAAACCTTATCCATATACCGTTATCGAAGTCCCAGGCCTGAATGAAATTTAATAAATGTGGGCCCTTCGTGCCCTGTTCGGTCAACTGTTAAAGAAAATGTATTTCAATTACTGTTTATTTCGAAATTCGAATACATTTACTATTTTGTTTAGGGTATTTAAGGCCTAAACGTGATTGGTATAGTTCTCTTGAAAATGGTGAACTGAAATTGAGCTGCGTAGTTTTTGTAAAGCTTTGAAACAGCAAACCCAAATCCGCACGTACATACAACTACTTTTGTCAGATTAAGAAAAGAAACCTTAGTTCCGAGAACAGTTCAATTGAATATAGCATCGCAAAGAAACTGGATTTATGTATATAAAATCACTGTGCCTACCAATGAGTCAGTATAAAATAAAGGGCAGGTATATTTATCATCATAGTACATCAATATTCCAATGCAAATATCAACATCTGCAATCTCTGCATAACGAGAACAGTTAGCTACAAAACGATTATGCAGTTCAACCTCACCATTGATATATAGAGCCACTCGCCACCGACCAATCAAACGCTAGGATTTACGTGTAAAATCTAAATTTATTACCTAAGCGATCGTCCCGACGCATTGTACTCCACGATATATTGCGACTACTGCATCACTTTGTTTTTCAATACAGATTGGTACAAATGAAATTTCGTCAGTTATTTTTTCATGACCTTCTAAATTTATAATACTTTTGATACGAATGTTCACCACCACCACCAAACCAGCCCTGTATTATATACTGCCCACTGCTGAGCACGGGCCTCCTCTACTACTAAGAGGGGTTAGGCCTTAGTCCACCACGCTGGCCTAGTGCGGGTTGGCAGACTTCACATACCTTCGAAATTCAGAGAACTTCTCAGGTATGCAGGTTTCCTCACGATGTTTTCCTTCACCATTAAAGCGAGCGATAATTCGCAAAGAATACACACATAACTTTAGACAAGTCAGAGGGTTTCTTTGGGTTTTCAACCTGCGGACATTCGCCTCGGCAGTCCGTTCCACTCCCAACTAGGCTATCGGATACGAATGTAACACTGGTCTAAAATATAAAAAATAGTTTGTATTTAATTTTTCTCCGATCTCGTTATGCTTTGTTTTAGTTTTCCATGAAACAGAAAAAGCGTGATGTATCTTCAAAGATTAAAATTCTAAAACGTAGCAAAAATATTTTTTGCTTTATTTTGGCATAATCTCATAAATACAAGCAATGTATAATATACATTGTTAATTGTATTAAAAAAAACGCATACGCATACTCACGCCTTTTATCCCCGAAGGGGTAGGCAGAGGCGCAACTAATGCACCCACTTTTCGCCATTTTTATTCCGTCCCATGATGTGATAGGGGGCGAGCCTATCGCCATATCGGGCACAAATTCCAGACTCCGGGCTGATACTGAATAGAAAAACCCAATATCAAAAAAAATTCAATTGTATTAAAAAAACTAACATTATATCACCAAGCAATTACAACGAACAGAAAATAGAAATTTCTAAAACTAGACGAGTACTTCCACGGATAGATGGATTTCTTTATTCATCCAATCTTGATGTAGATACGCATCCTGAATATTAGAAAAGGTCGTTATCTACATATACACACAGATAGATCTACTTGGGATAAAGGTTCTTAATAGTGCACACATAAGATTTAAAATTTTGTGGCATGTAGAGTTCTTTTTTTTTCTGCTTTCCACCCTGATACATTTAATATTAAGTTTATAACATCTAGTTATTACATTATGCAATAGTAATTGCTCAATGTTGCTTGGATGCGGAAATAGACATTGTAGTCCTATCTAACCATTTTTTTGCATAGGTGCTCGAATTTTATTAACCACCATCACTCCAAACATTCATACCGCAGTCAAAACTGACAGTCTGGCTCTACCGACTACCATATACCTACCATAGGTATCAGATTAATTTGCTAATCTCTGTATTTGCAAAACACTGATTACAATCAAACAGTCATAACCACACATTAATACAAACAATATTACAAACATGTATCAAAATCCAATCACAACTTGTCAATACTAGTCGTACTGTAATCGCAAAACTAATTTAACTAAGCTAACATAATTTTATCTGTGAACTGTTCACGGGGATTATTATTAAATCAAAATATCATCTGGATTTAGTATATAAACGTTATTGAGTAAAAGATTAGGTAAGTTCGGATTATCACCGACCAAAAAGTTTTTGAAGTTTGAAATCTTTGAGGATTTTCAGGCTAAGGAATTGTTTTTGAATATGATGTATTTACTGGTGGTAAGTCTCTCATATGTAATAGTCCGTTTAGGTGGGTACCACCGCAATGTCTATTTCTACCGCCAAGCAGCAGTGTGCATGCACTATTGTGTTTCGGTTTGAAGGACATTGTAGCCAGTGTAACTACTGTACATAATGAGACTTAACATCTTATGTCTCAGGCTGACGAGCGCAGTGGAATGCCATTCAGTACTTTGTAACTCAAGGTGCTGAATGATGTTGCTACTGTTTATGGGTGGTCGTATCGCTTACCATCAGGCGAACGGCATGCTCGTCTCGTCATTCAATACAATAAAAAAATATGTAGACTAGAATGTTGTATGAAAATTCTTCTGTTATTGAAAGTACTTTAAAATCCATGCGGTGGTCATATAATTAAAATAAAAAGAAACTTTATTCATCACGTAGGCGAACATACTGGTACTTATGATAAGTCAAGATACATTAAATTAATATATAATTATTATTACAAAAAGTGACTTATAGACATCGTCCCGGACAAAGTGATAGCCAAAACGGTTTAAATTACTTTGTATATATAAAAATTATAACAGTGACAAACATTAGACTCCCTGATATTTTTTAATTTCAATATAATATAGACCATCAAGTTAATTATATTAAACCTTATAGAGCTATGAATAGATAACCTTTCAGATGAAAGTGGTTTAGATGTAAAGGTACAAAGAGACGTCCTTTGAAAGGTGGAGCAATGAACTGTGAAAGGCTTAATCCACCAATAAAGATTCAGATGTAAGGTGTCTAGTACAACAGAAAAGTCTCTTAGTAAAAAGCGACTGAGTTTAAAAACTAAAGTTCTACGAACTATTTATATCGAGTTATATTTTCCACCTGCCGTTGTTTCCACTGCCCGAACTACCTTATTTTTGTTATTTTTTATGATTTATAAACAAACTCTGCTGTAATGGATAATTTGAAATAAAATAATGTTTCAAGGTCTAAGAACGAATTCTAATTAAATATTCAGTTGTTCCGAAAACGTTAAAGTATTTTAATACTTTCTACCCAATTTATTTTGTTGTATAGGGGAATGATAATATATTTTTATTGCACGATGTTGTAACATTATACGGGAAATATGACATTAAAATTGATTTACACATCGGCTTATATTATTTGTCATAGCGAAATAGGAATAAGAGATGTCATGAAAACAATTTTTAGATCAAAATTCTAGTGTTAAAAAACCAAGTGACTAACAAATATTTTACTATAAAAATCAATCAACAAAAATTAACTCAATAAAATTTCAGTCAACCCGCAAAGAAATGAACCAGATAAAGTCATTAATAATTAATAATCAAATGCCTCATTTTCGGTTGATACAAACCGTGCTCTTCGTAATTAAATTACAAGTCATTCAGAGGCCACTCGCTGCAGCCGTTCCAAGTGTCACTGAGCAATATATTGTTACTACGTGAGTTTAATATCGTTAATTTCGCGCGTGATGGCCTTTCATGCTGGTTCAGAACAATCGTTCCAGGAGGAGCTATGTTGTATACATATAAACAATATAATACTTGTACATACATACTTCAGAAATGCAAATAGTGCATCCAAAACTCGCCAATCTCAAGAAGTTTCTTGATAAGGAACAAACCTATCGTCATGGCGTCTTAATTCTTCAAGGAAATACATTCGTCAAAGCCTTAATTCATGTGTTCTTTATTTGATAATAAAAGTATTATAGTAAATGAAAGTAAGGAGTCTCAACAAATGAAAAGAATGACCGCAAATAAAAAGCCGATGAGGATATAAGTATACAATACTTATGTATTAAAAAATAGTGTGTATGTAACGGCCAGAATGGATGATTTCCGAATTTCCGTGAATGCACATAAATTGCTTCATTATGACGGGATTTTTAATACATCAATGATTATGACAGATATTTTTTTAAAGAAAATTAATTAAATTTACGTTGAAATCACCAGAGCGCAAATTAATTACTTTAATAACCAAATAAAACAATAATTCAGAAATATTAAATAAATGAATCGAATATTATTTCCGTAACATGTAAAATTGAATATTTTTAATTCCGCACCATTTACTTGTGCTATAAAATGATTCTCAATTTTACACGGGAAACGAATATGAAAACAAATTACGTATGTATATGTGTAGATACAAAATGGTTCCGGGCGGCGAGTGGATGGCAGGAAATTGGCAATTTCTCTGGTACTGCGACCGGACCGACAGTGGACGGAAAATTGTGAATATTTATAGAGCACAACATATAAACCTGGTTGATTGCATTTAGATTGCTTGACACTAGGGTTGTGCCAATTAATTTGATACAGATAAATTAATATAATTTTTTCGTATTAATAAAACAATTAATGCAGAACAACGTTTCACGAGTCATTGTGTCACATTGTCTGAAGCATTCAGTATGCGAGGAAACAATTAATTGCGGAGTCCGACGGTGCCAAGTCGACAACACGACCGACAGCGTGGCGACGTCGCTGGCAATTACAACCTGTTAGGTTTTTTGCTGTCTGTACTTGAATGTAATTTCATTAATGGTCTTGTTGGAATGTAATTTCATTAATGGTCTTGTTGTTTGACTCACTAATTACGGCAACATTACTGGGCACCAATTTGAAGTTTTGATTTAAAAAATGTGGAAATAAAGCATTAGTATTTTATTCGATTTGTTAAGGTATGTAGATTCAGCATAAATATCAGTGCTGTACGTGATTAAGAAATAGCATCTAAGATTGTAATTAATGATACAAATACTAGAAACAATTGGTAGTGAAGAACATAGGGTAGCTTAGTTCTTTATTAAAGCTAAAAAAATTGCCTATTTAAAAGTTATTATTAAGAGATATTTACTAAGGACTTAGAAACATTTCTATGTTTTAAAAAAATATATAATTTCTTTAATTAAAATGAAAACCAAAAAATATCACGAAACACTACAAAATTAGGGTAACATGTATTCTATATTCAATATGGCAGTATAACGCAGTTCCAATCCCCATTGTGAACTAGATACTTATAATGAAGCCGTTATCCCCATCCAATAGATTCACATTATATGTAGGTAGCATAGCTACATTAGCTAAATTATACGCGCATAGATCGCTGCATTGCGGTGTAGACCGCGCTGCCAATGGCACGCGACACCGCGTTATAGCGGATTTTTAGCTTAGCCACAATATCTATCTATGTAACTCGTAGCCGCTATTTGGAAGCTTGACCTGATTGCGGTAGGCTGATATCCGGCTTTGTTGTTTTGGTTTGATAAAAAGTTATGGTCATTCGTATGAAAAGGTCTGAATATGTAAGAATATTATATTCATACACACACACACACATACACTCAAGTTTTTATACCCGAAGAGATAGGCATAGGCGCAACTAGTGCACCCACTTTTTGCCGTGCGCATTCCGTCCCACAAGGGGGCGAGCCTATCGCCATATCAGGTACAAATTCCAGACTGCGGGCTGACACTGAGTAGAAAAACCCAATATCATTTTTCCCGAACCGGGGATCGAACCCAAGACCTCAGTATTGCAGTCGTACCGTCATATAACTACGGCACCGAGGCAGTCATTATATGTTCATATCGCAAAGCAGTATGCAGTAAAGTAGCCAGTATAATTACTGAACATTTCGGGAGCTGACGAGTGCAGTTGTGCACATGTTTTTTTAAGTTGTAAGTGGTATTAATACTGATCATGAGCGGACTTGCGCGTTATTGTTACATAAAACTGGTGCTAACTAGTACTTTATATAAATTATTGCACTAAAACATAACCATTTGAATAATGATCTGTACAATAGTGCAAAGTGATTTATTCCCAAGAACTGTCGACAAAATCACGTACGAAAACTGAAATTGCGTTATCAATTCTCTGCCGTACGGGGGCGCAATTCAAAATACCATAATACCACTCGACACTGGGTCGAGGTGCGAAACAATTTCGCACGTAGCTTCGCATGCAAGCTTAACGAGCCTACGCTCAATGCATTTGTCACCTAAATAATAAGAGGCTTAAGTCGAGTTCAGGATACATTGCTCTATTTTTAACGGCTTAAATTGTGTAAGCCGCTGTTTATTTTTGATTTGTAAGCCGTGTGGAATTATTAACATTTACGTGATAAAACCACGGTATATGAATATTGTGATTTGACGGTGCTATTAATGGCTCACAGAATAATAACATAAGATAGGGTCCTTATTATCGCGTTTCATGCGGTCAGTAAGATTTCCGGCTTCAAATCCCTTTCTTCCGCTATTCCGCTTTGGGGATATTAAAAAAAAAATATGCTTACAAGTTTCGTTACTAAAATAGTGTTTTCAATCATAATCATTGGTAACTAACTATACTTAATATACGATACAATGCAAATTAATCGAATTAAATATTAAATATAATTCCAAAATTAAAATCTACACAATTCAAATAATAAAACTTGAAATACTATTGCAGTCTATGCAGTGATATCACAACTGCATACGTTTTAATCTTTATTCTCTTTTATTCCACAAAACCCACTCCTGAGGACAATCCAATGCAATAAAACCGACAAGACATCTCGAGTTTCCTGCAACGCAGACATTTTTAACGACCTACAATGACCATTAATTTCCCCCCTTTTACAGACAGAATAAAACATCGAAGTTTGGCAACGAACGGCAACTTGTAATAAAGGTTTTTATGGCTCAGTTTTCGAAAGGAAATGGGGTTCGAATACTGAATCATTTGGCACCTCACACACAATCTGAAGCAAAGTTGCGAAGTAGTAGAAAATGCATCGAGGATAGGTTAACAGAAGAATACGGCCATTTTTTCATTTTCGAGTCGAGGGAGAGTTAGGCTACTGGCGATCCCCCGACTAAATTTGATAAACTTGATCCAGACTAAATGGTTTAGTGTCGATATTTTTCCAACCAGTGTAACAGCCATGGGCATAGGATAAGACAAATCCGCAAATTTAAATTCGTTAAGATTGTGAGAAGATACGCATGAAAACTCTGTCATTTTTCGAATTAAAGTAATTCGACGGTGAGCCCGAGCTATCAATATAATAGCAAAACTAAGCAACCTGGAGTGGTAGTCTTGACCATCGCAATATTTTTGCTGGCTTGCTAATCATTTTACGAATATGGTAGTACAAAACTTATTTATTTACGCCTCTTTCCACCCTTTCAGAGATATAACCGTTATCTTGTTATGTTAACAAAATATTAAAACGAAAACATGGTAGGATTAATAACGTGAACTTGCAAATATCGTTTCCACCATTGAAAATTGAATTTCTCATGTAAATAGATACGAGCGACGAGATTTTAACGAGCGTTTATACGTTGAATAAACACGCCGTCACGCGCGTGACAGCGTGTCACTGGCACACCGTCACGGCGGCTTTATTTTAGAAAAGAAATTATAATTTTAAATATACTTAAGGTTTATTTCATAATGTTTATGGAAATATGATCTGTTAGTTTACGTATTAGACCGATAATTTATGTAGATAGTCACTTAGTCGCTTTAACGGTGAAGAAAAACATCGTGAGGAAACCTGAATACCTGAGAAGTTCTTTATAAGAATTTCGAAGGTATGTAAAGTCTACCAACCCGCAACAGGCTAGCGTGGTGGACTAAGGGCTAAACCCTCTCAGTTATAGAGGAGGCCCGTGCCCAGCAGTGGGCAGTATATAATACAGGGCTGGTATGGTATGGTAACTAAACTAAAATTTATTTGAAAACATAGCATGGCGTTTATATTTGGCCGTCATATCATATTTTATTTCGATTATAACTTAAAACATGCAATTAAAATGCATGCATTGCCCCCTCCATTTATAGCGTGAATAATGTAATGTTTCCTTTACTAGTTAAAATATTTTAAAAGAGCTCCTCTATGTTGAATAAACACGGCGCGCTGTCACGCTCGTGTCAACGTGTCGGGGCGTCAATGCCGGCTTTAGCTTGCATGCAGCTTACTTCAACAGTATTTCGTGCTACTTTGGAATAGAATTGTTGTTTTCAAGTCGAGTCAGTGGAATTTTAACCTCTCAGAAAAACAAGTTTGCTTATAATTACGAATTGATAGCCTTTCGTACGTAAAAAGTCTATATTCAAAATTAGGTAAATTTTGCCATGTAGCCGATTGAACAATACAATAAATGTGACATAAAAAAAATTACGTTTCCATTTCCTCAATTGATCAAATCACACAAAGTCCAAAAGCCTAAATTGAGAACCCAACTTAACTTTTCAATCAATGAAATAACAAAACAAAACAAAAAACATTAAAACACGAAAAAATACAATCAAACTTCTAAATTAGGGACCAATTTCCTTTTCACGTCGTACGTCAAGTTTATATAAATATCTTGAAGTTGCGCCACGCGAGAGCCGTCCGCTCGCGTGCTACCGTCACTCATTCAGAATTTCTATTAACAAGCTCCTTTGTTGTAAAATGTCTTTTATTAAGGGGGTGGAGGATTCAGATTATGTATGCAATTACTAGTATACTGTTTTGGTTGGTCTGAGAGTAGGAGGGAAACCACCCTCGTCTTTTGTGGGGGAGATAGGACGTTTTGGGTAAAGAATAATTAACATAATTATTGGTTCATGCCTTAAAATAGTGAAACGGACTTTTTGGGATTTTTTAAGATATAGGTAGTTACAGACGAGAAATGACCGTGAAGGGACAATTAACGATGTAGCAGCGTGACGTGGTGGCAAAGAATAGTGGTCTTCATTATGATGAAAATTATTTCATGGGCCCCTAATTGGACCTTTTTAGGTGTTCTTTTTTCAGAGTCATAGTCGGTTAATGTATCTTCTTTGCTTACTTAATTTCATTTTAACTATCAATCAAAATTATCTAAGTCAACGCCTAAAAATTCCTCACACGACAGTTATCCATATTTTTTTGTCATTCGACTGAATGACGAGACGACCAAACTCTTGATCGTCCATAAAGAAAAACCACAATATTCAGATATTTAAAATCTATCATAACCTCGTGGTTACAACTTCAGCTCATTATCCTGAGATATCCAGTAAGGTCAGTTACAATTTCTTTAAACGAGAACAATGCACACTACCATTTAATAGAAATACACATTGATACCACTCAAATACATAGCTATGTGAGCCACCTAACTATACATAGCTATTCGTCAAAATAACACTGTTAATTAAACTATACTACATGCACGGTACAAGCGTGTAAGCGACAGATCGAGCACTTTGCGCTCATTAGCTCGCTGCAGCGCCGTCATATTGCATTATAGGTAAGCACTCACCGAACGAAGCACATAATTGATAGCACGGTATATCGTGTTAATGCATGTTTTAAAAAGACATGCGATGTAAAGATCACACTTTTAACTCAAAATGTGAATAAGGATGCAAGGTGAGAGGAATTTGCCTCTGGTTATGGTAAATCTAATAACGGTCTGTAGATTAGAAGTCTGATTCTGGGTAACAAAACTAATGATCGAAATTGTAGATGAGAAGTCTTTTAGTCCCAGAATGCTAATGACCAAAGTCTAATATACGCTCCAGTAATGATAGAGGTCTGTAGATTCAAGATCTGGTGCTGATTGATAGAATATTAATGACAAAATTCAGGGCATTCCCGATATCTCGCATTGATACATGATAGTTAACTTGAGAATGTAAAAACCTTTAAGCAGCGAGAGGCAGAATATCTCATCAAATTACTACAAAACAGCCTAAACAAGATGAATGGGGATAAACAACTTATTCCCAAAAGTCCCAAGAAACATTTTACTAAGTTCAAAAGCTGAAATCAATAACGCACTAACAAATCAATCCAGGGTGTACTGCACATCTGCATACATATTAAATCAGACACGCAAATCCCAGCAGACTCAATTCAGATTGATGGATGGAAAGAGCTTAGCAGCTAGTCGCATGTCAATTTAGATATAGGATACTGTTCCAGCAGAACGCGTTCGACATGTTACTCTACTTTGGCAAAATACAAAATATTTTTTTCAGGTAGATACACCATTAGATCGATTCGTGGATTAATATACTGTTCTTTATTTTGAAATACTTCAGTGAGATTTTATTCCAAAAGTCATCCACGCGAGAAGAGTATTTAATAAAAAAGACAAATGCCAAGGTTTTAGTTTTATATTGTCTCCAAAAATCATGATAGACCAGCGTGTTTGGCTTACGGCTCAAATTCAGTAATATATTACAGACTAGTTAATATAAAAATACTTTGTCGTATGCCAGAGTCCTGTAGGTATAAAAAAAATCAAGGGACTTAAGTCCAGGATATCCAGACACGGAAAAAGTATTCGCTGTACATCGAAAACCGTATTTATATAAAACAATACCTATGTAAAGAGCCCAAAGCCCTCCGGACACAAATCAATACAGGACCAGACAGATGTTTCACGCATTTACGAGCAAAATTATAATCGTAAACACCCCTTCTGACTTTGTAATTAAAGTCTAATTAGCATAAAGCAGTCATGTAAAACAGTGAATGCAGATGCAGGCGATCGATACTGGCCCGTCTAGACTGTAGACCGATGAATCACCACCATTTATCAAGGAGGCTATTACTCATTTCAATATTTCGCTGCAAGAGACGTTTTATGAGAGGGTGTTGGTACGTGGGTAGTGACAAATAGTGACTGGAGCTTTTTATATTTCATGTGAAACCTGAATACAATAAATAATGCAGTATGATCGCAAGACAGAAGAGTGGAGGTGCATTTTGTGTATGAGTGTGGGAAAGATGAATTGGCACGGATAAATATTTTGTATCAATCTCGCATAGTTTGCTAAAATCTGGTATGAAAGTTGTAAAAAACACAAATGACGGCCTTAGTGCCCTCGGCGATGTCTTCCAGACAACCTTTTTGTTTAATTACACTCTTGATAAACTCTTTTGACAATTTTATAAGGCAAATTAATGTTACGAATTTTTCTCTGTTTTTACTCTTACTTTTCAGAACATAAAAACTCTAAATCTAGAAAGAAAGATTCCAGTTATGCTTTATTAACCAATCTTAAATTCAAATTATTAAAATTAATTTATTTCTTTTTTGTTTATTTTAAAACGAAACAAAAATGAACGTCAATGTTTTTCTTATGACTCCCATAGGACAGGCTAAGCCTAGTTTGGGAGTCATTGTAAAATAATGTCATGGTATAAAACGTTTCTATTCTCACAATAAATTTATTTCTTAATATATAAAAGGCCAGGATCAAAAAATATTCTATACATACCAGTAAACATTCCCAATTCACATCTAAAATTTCCCAGAAGACCCAAAATTCACTCCAATCGGGAACAAACGGGGCGTAGTAACAAAGCCTATTCATAAGCCGGGGAGTTTATTCTCCACGTCTAATAGCTTCATTTGTGCCAATGTTCGGTCGTTATGGGGCGACGTTGCCACCGCTGAACGGTAATCGAGGTAGTGAGCCCGCGAATTACTCCCAATAATCTTGTTTTCCATCGTTTTCATACTGATTTTACATTACCCACGCTCGACAATCGATATTGAGTTTGGAACGTTTCGAATATAGGCGTGCTTTATCATTTAGGGTCTATAAAAATATGTGGACAATATCAGTGATATTTTTATTAATTTAGTCTAGGCAATGATCAACAAGAGAGACCATAACCATTGTTTTAGAATAGGAAGACTTTTTTTTATAAATGAATTCAATGATACTGACATAAAATAAATAACTAGGCACCGAAACGAAATGTAAACTAAAAGCACTCACCAAGAAATTGGAAAAGCACGAAAAAGACAACAAAATATATTATTGTCGTCGTTTACTCGAACACGGGAAAACTAAAATAATCGAAATAAACTTTCCGATTGGAGCAAACACATTAAAAAGCAATAGATTGCGAGCAATTAGCGCTCGATCAGATTTCGGAACGAACGAATGGTTTGGGGAAAATCAAGCAAAACTCGTTGCAATTTCCGAAAGAGCGCCAGCGTGAGTGGCCAAGTATACCGCTGTATACAGACTACTGGTGTACACATTGCACAGCATGCGGGGCTAGCTTCCAAACTCACCACCCTGTCAATTCAATACACATCTTCAAATGCATTCAATGCAAAAATGCTTTCACATTTCTAAAATCTGTATAAATCATTTCTTATTCTGAAAAGACGCTGTCCGATTCAGTGAAACTGGCACGTAAATAGTTTGTACTTGAGAAATTGGATTTTAAACGCAGTAGACTCGGTTTAAAATTTATGGACTTAAATGCAGTACAATGTAGAGTCCATAAATAAAGGAGTAAACAAGGAACTTCCCGATAGCAAAGAAGTGCTCGTAAGTGCGAGCTTAGTTCGCTAAAGAACTATTTTCCTCCATTATTGAAGTTAAGAATTTATTGCCTTTTATAAACTAAATGAAATCAACTGGGAGAAAATTAAATTCTGAAATTGCACCGGGCCTATTAAATTGTAATAACGGCCGCGTTCGCATTGTTCCGGACGGTGGGAGTTCAATGAAAATAATTACTGCAATGTCATCATTTCGAAAATCATTTAAAACAATAAAAATATGGAGCGGCCACGGTATGTTCTCCGCAGCCACGCAATTGTTGATGTTTTATTCAGACTTAATGAAATAAATGATCACGTTCATATTTCATTTTGCGTCAAGCATTGTGTATTTTTCCGGATCGTTGTGTCATTACACTGATTTACTTTAATTGGAAATATTTTAATAATATTTATGAATACGTTATTTCAGAAGTTTAATTATGAAATACGTCACATCATACACAGTGTGATAAGTAATGGAGCCCCAACGTAGCCCCGATGTAGGTCATTTTGATAATATTAAAACATTAGTGGAATGCAGTAAACACAACGTATATTACGATACCAAAGAAAGTCCTATTAGTTTTAATTCATTTTAAATGATGCCAGTGTTAGAAAACTAAAATAAAAAGTAGGTAGTAGAATGTTCTATTCCTAAAAATACCACCTATCAAATCCTCGTTCAAGTTTATATGGGTATTATAACAGAATAATAACGTTATTATTCTGTAGAATGAATCGTATTGTATACTTATACAATACAATTTACTCCGCATTCTAACACCGGATAAATGAACGAATCTAATATAGAAAAACACAGCACAATTTAAACCAAAACATATAAAATTGTTCGGAACGCCCACTTGTATAAACCGACTGATTGAAAGCGCCAATCAGCCCAGGCCTCTGTCGTATTGATTGGATTCTCCTCGATATTGCCGCTATGGAGATGGGAAAACAGCCATGTAGCTGACAGCCCACGAGCGTATGTGTTAGAAAAATCAGATGCAGATACATCCAATCACAGATGAATATTACGTTTTATTTGATTGTGATAGGGTTTGCGGTGAGATTTTGAGCTAGATATATAAATAAGCATTAAATCATTCTCTTTAGCATATTTACTTAGAAAGATATCAATGTTTCTTTAATATAAAACGACTTGGAGATGTCAGTCACGCGAAATTGCAGACGAAAGTTTTAAGAACAATAAAGTCATTATACCTAATAATTTACCGGGCATTACATGACTAAACATCAGAGATCTCAGGACGAATGCAGTGCAGTATCATGTACTACTTCGACACTTGTTACGAGATGAGCGGCTTGCAAATCTCGTCATCTTAGCACTCATGCCTTTTCTAAAATACTGGACTATCATAATTGACACTGACAATAAGCAGCTTGGCTTTTTCGACAAATAGTTACTGGTCTGACAACTCTACTATTATACTAATACTTTTCGACCATATCACAACTAAAAAAATACAACGAATCGGAGAATACATTTTTACACAGAATAAAACTAACAAGCTGCCATTTAAATGGATGTCGTGAGCTAACTAGGCCATGTATTGATTTATAACATGCAAAGCGCTAACACGTCAACATTTTCATATAGTTTATAAAGGCAAAGAACGATTCGATGGTTTCGAGCATGAGTAATGAATCAAAATATTTTATTACAGGTTCAAAAGTAGAACAGACCCACAACATACTCAGGCGTGATAACAAGGTCCTATTGGCACATTTTGACTAAGGAACCTTAAGTATAATTAAAGATTGAAACGTATAACTTCATTATCAAAAGCCTTCAAGAATTTTGACATAATTTTTTATGCAAAGGAATACTTATTAATAACAAGTTTATGGTCGAAAAATCAAAAATTTAACCTTACTTTATATGAAGAAATAACAACGATAGCTTGAAATTATTATTATACTACAATTACATTAATATGTTATACCGTACATTAAGTTACAGAGTATTTTACATTGCGCTATACTTCCTCATCATGAGATGGATATTAATTTCATAGAGTCCTTCAAACTTGAACGCAATTACTGTGTTTACCAATGACATTAAACAGTATAATTATAGACCGGACATCAGGACCAAATTTGTCGTCCAAAAGTTATTACCAATTGGTAATAAGTCGCTGTCTTATCTGACACTTCCATGTAACAAGACGTCTCGGTATGCACAAATTTTGTAAAAAAAAACAATATTTTGGATGGAAATACGCCAATTTACGCATTACGACCATGTCAAAGTATGTTCTAATGAATTTTACATAGGTATTTTGTTATTTCACGGTAGATTGAGTTACTGACGAACAGGCTCAAAATTTTTGTATGACAATTTTCCCAACGTCCGCTCTATATAATTTTAGAACTCTGGTATTTACAGACTGCTGGTTGGAAGCAAAAGTACTTACAACAGCATTATATTCAACAGCTTTTGCGCGCAGCTCCGCCCGCGTGGATAAGTTTTCCGGTATGAAAAGTAGCCTATAGCACTCAGGAGTAATGTAGCTTCATATCAGTGAAAGAATTTTCAAAATCGGTCCAGTAGTTCCTGAGATTAGCGCGTTCAAACAAACAAACAAACTCTTCAGCTTTATAATATTAGTATAGATACTTTCCCATTCACTGATACTAGTATTTCATTGTTAAATAACAAAGAATTCTATTAAACACAAAGCTTTCTAAATAACCTAAATCCATTCGCAAGCTTTCAGCGTCATAAGCGAATATGGAATAAGAGTTGCCATCGCAATGGATGTGTCCGGTTCGACAGCTTCCGCCACCTGTCTGACTATTTCAGCGAGAATGAACGCTTTCAACGATATATCGCACCGTTAGAACGAAAACGACACAATTCAAAAAAACGAAAATTGAGTTATCGTCATAAAATTACTTTAATCGAAATTTTCAATACAGCAATAGCAAACACCGCCATATTCAAGTGGGAAAAGGACAAAACTATTACATCGCTCCCTTTTTTATTATATTTTCATAAAAAAAGGACCAGTTTAAGTCATTTTATAACAATAACCCAATTTTTTTATTTTTTTTTATTGCGTCGTTTTCGTCCTAATGGTGCGATATGTATTTTACCCACTTTGTCAAAATGTCAATATATAAGACGGTATTAATAAATCAATCCCACGTTTGAGTAAAATCTCAACTAGACATTTAATATGTTGAACTATTTAAGAAACCAAGCTTAAGCTGTCATTTAAGCATTGTTCTCGGCTGAGTAAGCGCTGTTACACAAACAAAAGTTAGCTTTCAAAATCCGTCACACATTGTAACTTAAGATGTCATTTGAGCTGATGTTAATATCTTACTATAATATTATAAACGCGAAAGTTTGTAAGTATGGATGTATGGATGTTTGTTACTCTTTCACGCAAAAACTACAGAACAGATTTCAATGGAATTTGGCACACGGGTAGATCCTATCCTGGATTAACACATAGGCTACTTTTTATCCCGGGAGAATATAAATCGGGACTAATATCCCGGAAAAACTTTTTAACGCGGGCGGAGCCGTAGGCAAAAGCTAGTAGGTTTATAAAATAGCGAATATTTTAAGATGCTGATCTTAATTTGACAGCGATTCAACTGATATCGCGCTTCAGAACGAAAGTGAAGTCTCAAGTTTGAATTTAGAATCGTACATTTATGTAAACTCTATTAGACGAAAATGAGTTTTCCGAGATTTTAATATATTTATGTCTGTTAGTGTCTCTCTCTAGTAGAATTTTTCATGCTAAGTCACACCATATAAAAAAAATAAACATGGTGAATTGTGGCTGCACTGGCTACCCTTACGTTTACCCCATTCAAAGATTAATATCCCAATAAATTTACTCCAATCAGATCATTAACCTCACAACCATAAACATGAAATATCATTTTCATAACCCTTTACCATATCAAAATATTTGTCTTGTCTCCTCTCCAGGGGAGCGCAAATGAGGCTTCACTAACCCGTTTTGCGAATAAACCATGATTTATCTGTATGCACTTCTATAACTAATTATTAATTTCAATTAGGGCATAGGTCTAAGGAAGTCAATCTAGACTTAATGTAGCTTAGTGCTTAAGTATTACTAATTAATGATTGTGTTCTGTATTATGCCTTCTGTTAAATAAATAAATATAAGAATTCTCATTTGCATTACCTAGTATCCTAGTTGCAAGTATATCATAAATCAAAAGCCATAAAGGCGCTGTTGACAAGACATGGGCTGTGTCTAACACGCAACGTTTCACTTTTATTGATAGATTTGTGGACGCTAAAGTCTTATAGCAAAATGGCGTGTTTTAGAAGACAGAATATTAATATATTGGACAGTGACGGGGGGGAGTTGGGGGTCAGTTTTATAGGGGGCGGCATAATGCAAGAAATAAACCCTTTTCTTTTGTAGGTACCGCGTTTGTTTGCGTGACTCTTATAGTAATGATGAATTTACCAATTTTTTTTTCACCCGGTGCCTTGCGGTGCCTAATTTGTGTCGGAGAATCTATATCTACTATCTATCATATAAGTATTTTCTCCATCCACACGCTTAGGTACGATAAGGACTTGTATTGGAGAAAAACTAAATATTAAATAGGATAAGTAATGACATCTACTCAACCAAAAAATGAGTTTAACGTCTTGCGCTTTCATACACCGCCTGCAGCATTTGCATTTTAAATAACGTTGCACTAATTTAACTTTCAATTCATTTCATAAATTAATTATAAATTATTATGCTGAAAGCTTTAAAACTATTCGCAGGGTGGGCGGAAGTGGGCCGTGTCGCTGACGGGGGTCGCGATGTGGTATTTCCTGTTAACATCAGGATTAATTAGTTTTCCACGCTCCAAGTTCTATCTCAGCGCTTCGTAATATATAGACCGTGAGTTTGCATTAAGTTTCCGTATTGAGTTTGATTTAGCAACCTATAAACAATTTGGAAAGTTGCTAGGGTTGGCAATTATTCGCAGAAATTTTTTAATCACGAAAGGCGCGCAATACACTGGAATGAAAGCTTTAAAAGTTAATAGAAGGAAATCAGGTGCATATAAAAATATATTATTAAAAATAAAAAAAAAATGTGTGTTTACTTTATGTACACGCGTTAGAAGTTATAAGTACTTCTGTGGCGTAACAAGATAAAAATCTTTTTAGATAACGCGCCAAAAGAAGTATAACTTTAATATCTTTCGCCTTATTCTACGTTCAAAATTCAAAACTAAAATGTTGATTATAGCTAACTTCAATGTGTCGGTTTTTCGTGAAGGTGTGCGCGCGCATCGTAAAAATTTACTCTCATCATTTTTCCCTAACGCGCCAAAAGAAGTATAACTTCAATATTATATTTTCTCACTTAATAGAACATAAGTTGCATAATTGAAACTGCTGTCTACAAGTTCGATTCGTACAACATGAATCACAGTATCAAATTATGATGAGTAACGCTTGCTTCCCCATTTCAAGGGGTGTGTTGTGGGAAACCCCAACTGCGGTTGCAATTACTTATTGTATTACTTATTGTGAACTAACAAATCAGTTCACATACCAATTTATTTTAAAATTTACCTCAAGCGCCACAGGCATCAAATTTATATCAAGCACCAAATAAACTTCACCAAGACTGATGCAATAAATTGGCGGTGGTATCACATAAAACGAACCATCTTGTTTCGGTTAAAATGCACAGACCCCTTTTCAGAGCAGGAAAAATGTAACTAACAATGAAAATAAAAATCGAAATGAAAAACACAATTCACCGTATAAAAATGAAGCCTATAAAAACGAGGCATAAGTTCATTTGAATACAGAACAGATATTGATTTTGTAAAGTGTAACATGAATTGTGTTTACCTGTACTTCGAGGGACAATAGGGCAGCCGGTTGCGTGCTGCCCCGGGCGACTGGCTCACTCACATGGAACAAGGGGCGGCGTCATATGCCGCCTATCTCCATAATTCACTTTTTATTTTCACGTTGATTTTTTCCGAGTTGATTTTGTTTTTTCTCCCGTGTATACAAACGCTTACTCGCCTATCGGGGCACGGTGTCACGAAACAATGTTTTAAACACAGAACAGTGGGCTTAGAATGTGACACGAAGACGCAACTCGTAAAACGATGTCGTTTAATTTTGATGTTTGTGATTGATCGAGAGACCAATACGTCCGTCACGTGTTAGTCTCTCAACCAATCCCAATAAGACGAAACGGAGTCGTGACGTGTTTTTTTGTCACATTCTAAGCCCACTGAGAAAGACTATCTGTCTTAACTCCGTGGTTTTAAACATTGTTTCGTTTAAAATTTGTTTATGTAAAAGTTGTTAAGCGACGAGTGCATGTTTAACATTTTATGAGCGCTAACCATAAAAGCTCTCCGACTTTATGTAAGCCATCAAAATAGCAACATAGTTACATTCTAAGCTGCTGTTTACAGTTTATTTGCGTTGGAATCTATACTAATATATAAACCTGAAGAGTTTGTTTGTTTGAACGCGCTAATCTCAGGAACTACTGGACTGATTTTGAAAATTCTCTCACTAATAGGAAGCTACATTACACCTGAGTGCTATAGGCTACTTTTTATCCCGGAAAAAATTTTCCACGCGGGCGGAGCCGCGCGCAAAGCTAGTGACTTCATAAATGTAATATTTGTACAGTGAAGGCGCGGTATCGGATTTCGATTAATACTATCTATTGTAACGAGGTTTACGGATGCTGCAAATGGAGAATGACTAAATCTGTTACGGGGAAAAATCTGCACAAACAAAGCAATTTGAAATAATGTACGCGGAGTTTATTTGATGCTTTTCCTATCGCAATAAGCAATTTGCAATCTAATTTTGTTATGTTTTAAGTTAAAAATTAATGTTCAATTTCATGAATATAGTCGGCATGCTATATTTAAATAAAAATTTCTAACCTCGCTTTATCACAAAACTTTAACATCGCTTGTAATAAATCTTTATACATTCTCTAGCGGACCAACCACGCATAAGATGAAGTAAGTAGTTCAAACTATATTGTACCAAGTTAACTGGGGCTCGTGCATGCGAAATTGCCTCAACTCAAAGTGGGCACATGCACCGCCGCACCCACATTTGGTACTAAAATTAATAAAACACCGAATTTGTTACCCACTCATACAACAGTCGATTTTTTAAATCTAGTTTGCGTTTTTACAGAGATCCTATTGGAAATGAGTACAAGGCCACCAGTGTAACATATTTTCAACGTGCTTTTGCCCGCGGCTCCGCCCGCGTGAATGAGATTTCCTGGAATAAAAGTACCGCTTTATATTTTCCCGGGATAAAAAGTAGCCTATGTGTTAATCCAGGACATGATCTACCCGTGTGCCAAATTTCATCGAAATTCGTTCAGTAGTTTTTGCGTGAAAGAGTAACAAACATCCATACATCCATACATCCATACATCCAGACATCCATACATCCATACTTACAAACTTTCGCATTTATAATATTATTAAGTAGGATTGTACTTATTGAGAAAAATCAATATTACCTTTGCTTCTATATTTTTACTTGCCAAACATTTTTCCTCTTAGTTTATCTCTAAATATTCATCGTTAATTAGCCACTTTGTTTTCGAATATGTTGTTTTCTGTAGGTCTGTCCAATGGTACTACTCCAGTTGAAAATAACAATAACTCCAAACATGTTTACAGCAAGGCTCTACCATACCATACCATTTTAAAAACACACAACGCTATTAGTAATGCTGTGTATTTACTTATTTCAAAAATACAATGTTATTACAACTCCAAGATATCTTGGAAGTGATCTTAGAATTTCAAATTACTTCATACATTTTCTTTGCAAAGCGACAGCGAACCTTTTATGTTTTCACTGGGAAATAAGTTACCGCCACCTTCCATTCCTGAGAGAGTCGGGCCATGTAGACTCATGACATGTAGACTTAAGAACGGTCGGTTAAGAAATACTGTAAGTAGCTGAATTTAATCGATTTCCACAGTCTATAAAGAGAAAGGATGGGTGTTGACCATGGCACGAATAGGAAGGAAGAAGGGGGTTTAGACCTCCGGAAATTAGTAATCTATTTCCAATACTGATCACAATTTTCTTAATACCCTAATTTGCTAAGATATCAAGCTAGGTGCGGTCGCATGCGGTGTGACCGCGCCCTTATAAACCCTTTAGGTCACGCAATTGTAATAATGGGGCCAGTCGGGCTTCTATTTTCGGCAAGCCTAATACCCTATTGACGTTCGGATCTGCAGTGCGTATGTTTATAATACTGACCGATATTATGGTTGCTGATATTATCGAGCCAACATATGATATAATGCCTGGGAGTCTTTAGACGAGGCCTATGTCCAGCAGTGGACTTTATATGTGAAATACATTTACAAAATCACAACTACATAATAATTATTAAATATTTAGTTTTTATATGCAGTGTTATGGGTATATAACAACGACGTACATAATGAAAAGAACCGCCCACAACTTCGCAAGAAGATCAGAATTGGGACATGGAATGTACGGGGCATGCTAAAACCAGGGAAAGTGGAAATCATAGGCAGAGAACAAAAATACTACAGCGTGGAGATTCTAGGCATCACAGAAACACACATGAGGGGATCAGGCTTTTACACTACACCCACTGGGCATGTTCTTTATTTCTCGGGGCCTGAAAATGAGAGCAGGAATGGGGTTGGTATCTGTTTATCTCAACTTATCAACAAGTCAGTTCTTGGGTATAACCTCGTGAGCGATCGCATAATGACAATGAGATTAAACACAAAACCATGTCGCGTTAATCTAGTCTTAGTGTATGCACCAACTTCACAGTCATCGGAAGCGGAAAGCGAGGACTTCTATAAATTGTTGGATGACACTCTTAGAACCCTGCCTGGAAGAGATATTACGATTTTGTTGGGAGATCTCAATGCAAAGGTCGGATCAACACTTAATGATGATCAGCTAAGGGATACAGTGGGAAAGTATGGGTTGGGAGAAAGGAATGAGAGAGGAGAAGTGTGGCTACAATTTTGTGTGGAGAACTCACTCACCATAACGAATACCTGCTTCCAAAACCATCCAAGACGTCTTTATACGTGGGTAATGCCAGATGATCGCGCTCGGAACCAAATTGACTATATTACTATTGCAAAGCGATGGAGATCCTGCATTAGCAATACGAAAACGTACCCTGGTGCTGACTGCGGAAGTGATCACAAGCTCTTGGTGGCAGAGATGTCGATTAGACTCAAAATGTGTGTGAGAAACACAATTAAGCGCCAAGTTCGACCATCACAACAAAACATTTCTGCTTTCAGGGATTGTTTCATTAGTAATTCCGAGAAGTTCACTGTGGATGAAAATGCGGATATAGACACAAACTGGAATAGAGTCAAAGAACTGATACTCAAATCACGAAATGATGCCCATAACCAAATACGGGTCACTGATGCTCCAAAGAAAGCATGGATTACTAGTGAAACATGGCAGGCAATTAAGGAAAGAAAAGACTTAGTGGCAGCTAGAGGTGACTCGGAACGAGCTCAATATAAAGTCCTGTCAGCAAGAGTGCAACGGCTGTGTCGCAGGGATTACAACCAATATCTTAATTCTATATGCCAGGATATTGAGGATTACGCGCACACTCTGCACACAAGAGATCTTTTCCTAAAAGTAAAGGGTATTACTCGAGAGTTCAAGCCAAAAACCTGGGCGATTGAGGATAGTCAGGGAAAATTATTAACAGAAATAGACCGTGTTGCGGAGAGGTGGCGACTGTACTGCGAAAACCTGTACAAAGACCCTAAAAGATCAGCTGGGTCTTCAATTCAGGCGGAGGAGCAATATTTAGAGCCTGAAATTATTGAATCCGAAGTTAGGGACGCTCTGAAAAAACTAAAAACAAACAAGTCAGCCGGACGAGACACTATATTTGCTGAGGAGCTAAGAAATTTAGGAGACACAGGTGTTAAACTCTTACTGCATCTTTGCAACCAGCTTTGGAAGACTAGTAGATGGCCTAAGGACTGGAAAGAGTCGCTTCTAATACCGCTGCACAAGAAGGGTTCCACAAATTCATGTGGTAACTATCGGACGGTGGCGCTTATTTCCCATGCCAGCAAGATAATGCTCTACATCATCAATGGACGGTTGAAATCATACCTGCACCGGCAAATACCAGATGAGCAAGCTGGATTCGTCAAAGGCCGCGGTACTAGAGAGCAAATAGTCAACCTGAGGCAAATGATAGAGAAGAGCCGGGAATTTAATGTGCCAATGTTCCTCTGCTTTATAGATTATTCGAAAGCATTTGACTGCGTTAGATGGGAACCCCTGTGGACAATCCTTCAAGAAATGGGAGTACCTGCCCACTTAGTGAGATTGATCGCGAGTTTATACGACGATGGAGAATCTATGGTCAGAGTGAATAATCTGGTGTCAGGATCTTTCAAGCCGGAGAAAGGAGTACGCCAGGGATGCATTCTGTCCCCCCTTCTTTTTAATATCTATGGCGAGTTTATAATGAGGAAAGCCTTAGAAGGGTGGGAAGGAGGCGTCGCGGTCGGTGGAATTAAGATCAGTAATCTGCGATATGCAGATGACACCACTTTGTTTGCATCCTCCGAGCGCGAACTTGCAGAACTATTTGCCAGGGTAGAGCGAGAAAGCGAGGTGGTGGGACTTTCGGTCAATAAATCCAAAACAAAAGTTATGGTCGTTGACCGAACTGGACATATTATACCAACGGGCGAACTGGCAGACCTGGAATTCGTGAGCGAGTTCGTATACCTGGGCTCAATGATCAGCGACCAGGGAAGCTGCGAAAAGGAAATTCGGAGGCGCACGCAAATGGGAAAAGTGGCTATGAGCAAGATGTCGAGGATCTGGCACGACAGGAATGTCTCCAATACAACCAAAGTGAGACTCGTGAAAGCACTGGTATTCTCGATATTCCTATACGGCTCCGAATCATGGTCAATTCGCGCAGCAGACCGGAAAAAGATTGAGGCTTTTGAAATGTGGTGTTGGAGGAAAATGTTACGCATACCATGGACAGCAAGACGCACCAACAAGTCTATTCTCGCCCAACTGAACATCAAGACTAGGCTCTCTACAATATGCTACCACCGAGTGTTGAGTTATTTTGGCCACATTGCCCGAAGACAACCAGATAACTTGGACAAACTGCTAGTTGTAGGGAAAGTAGAAGGTAAAAGACCACGTGGGCGATCACCTACCCGCTGGTCTGACCAAATAAAGGCCATAACAGGACTTCGTATTGCCACTGCCCTGAGAAAAGCCGAAGATAGGGGGGCATGGAGACGGCTCGTCATCGACTCCATCAAAATATTTCAGGACGGACACGACCTTCAGTGATGAAGAATACGATTAAGGAGAGAGTTATGGGTATCCCTAGATCGAACGTAATTCAACAAATAGTGTTGTACTGACAGTACTAAAGAACACAACAGGCTTTAGACAAGTTTAGCCTGAGAGCTATAGCTAATCACTAGTATTACTCGCGGCTCCACCCGCGTAAAAAGATTTTTACACGATAAAAATATTTTCCTGGGATATATATAGCCTATGGCACTCAAGAGTAACGTAGCTTCCTACTAGTGAAATACTTTTTCAAAATCGGTTCAGTAGTTCCTGAGATTACCCCGATCAACCAAACAAACATACAAACTTCAGCTTTATAATATTAGTATAGATAAGAAGGAGGGTACTTCTCCCTAAAGTGAAAAACATATAGGTATTAGTTAAAAATAAAGAATTGGAACACCAAACACAAACATATGAAAACCTTTATTCCTCAACATGTTTGTAATACAAAAACTGCAGTATAATATACAATCGTAAAATAATTAAAACCATTAACTTTAAAAATTACGAAATCAATCTACATTAAACTTTAACAAAGCAATCGGTTGAATAGCTATTTCCGTTTCCACTACTTAACCACAACATTGACTCGAATGCAATGTTCCTAGAATAACTTGGCTTTTCAGTTTCAATTTATATTAAAAGCACCGATTTGTTTACGAATAAAGCTTTTATCTAAATACCGGGTTAAGAGCCTTTGCAATGCAATCAGCTCTGTATTATATAAGTACTGCCCATTGCTGAGCACGCGGCTCCTCTACTACTGAGAGGGGTTAGACCTTAGTCTACCACGCTGGCCTAGTGCGGATGGGCAGATTTCCCATACCCTCGAGATTCTTATGGAGAATTCTCAGGTATGCAGGTTTCCTCACGATGTTTTCCTTCACCGTTAAAGCGAGCGATAATTCACAAAGAATACACACATAACTTTTTAGAAAATTCAGAGGTGCGTGCCCTTGGATTTCGAACCAATTCATCCATTGCGATGACTTTCAAACAATACGTCAAACCCATCCATTTGCTGATAAAGTTGTAAACAAACGTAGGGCATTCGTCATTGCTAACCGTTGGTGCGCCCATACGTCGCTATTCCGCGGACCTCTGGATATTTTATTAACACCGGCTTTCGATGGGCCAGTGATCGATTTACACGTTCTGTTTGTTCTAGATTGTATTTTATGGGCTGTCGCTCAGCGGGTGAAAATATACGTTTTTTTTTGATCTACGAAACGTTTTTTGCTTCAATAACGTGATATCTTTAAAATTTACATTTTATAGGAGAGAACTTAACACATTTAAAAAAAATATTGATTCGAATCGATATATTTTAATTGAACTATTTACATGTGTAAAAAAATCAAATGTTTTGGAAAATAAAATCGCGTACGGTGGATTTATTTAAAATTTAAAAACATGATTTTTCGAACATAGCGCGTTATTGAAGCGAAGAGGCGATAGCGTATGCTTATGACGAACGATTAGTGTTTAAATGAAGATTGGCACAGAAAATTATAAAACAAAAAAGACCATAATGTTAATTTAATGTGGGTCGTGGACCGAAAACTAAGCTAAGTTAATTTAGTTTAGGTGGGCTTAGCTGAGATATTTTTTAATACTTGTGTGCAGAGTCGTAAACTATGTGAACTGAACAATGCACTAGGTATGTGTACTTTTCTATGGAGCTATGCGAGGTAATCTAACTCACTTAAGTTTTTAGACTATAACCGACATAAAGATATAATTTATAAGACTATGCTAAATATAAATTAGGCCGCAATGAATAATAAATGCAATACAAAATCAATAGGGTAGGTGACTACTTTCTTTTAAAACATGTACAATGTAAGTCTTCTAAAATCTAGAGGAAAAACAATTTATAAAATACAAGCTATAATAAATGAGTTTATAGCTTTGTAGCTTTGAAGTTTGGTGGAAGGGACATCTGTCAGATACACACGGAAACAGCAGACTGTGACGTAACAGAGTATCACCAGCCATAACGCTACGTGCGTGCGAAAGAGATGACGCGATATCCCACTACGCCCCCATTTTAGCTCACAACAGTATTTCAAATATGAATGACTGCTTTAATTATCAATCAATTTTGATTCTGATTTTACAGAAACATTTTTTTCGTATTATTTTCTGTTACATGTGAAATAATGTACAAAATCAAACATCAACAAAACACACAAACTACCACTTGAAAAAAGAACCACACGTCAAAATAGACCCCCAAAATTACTCGTTAATATAGAAAGATACATTTGTGCGGAAATGTTTTCCTCGTTTTCGAGTAGACAAATTACGCTTTTGCGTGAAACAACAAATTACACTTGTTTTTGGCTAATAACGTTTGTATCTAACAAGGTCTACGCAATAAGTGCCTACGTCGTGACATGAATTTCTTCGCAGTTGATTTACTGTACGTATTTTTGACTTTTATTCATTACTAATTAGGATTTTGAGAGTTATACATATATACATATACGTTTAAAGTTCTTTTAGCTAAAAAGTGCATTCTTGTAGAAGAATTAATAATATAAAATTCAAGTTATTATTCTCATGTTACATGAAACAACATTACTAAAAACAGCCAATAAGTATAGTACGGTTATAAATCTAGTCCAATGAAATGAAGAACATTATTTTAAATCTCACTTTATAAGATATACGACTTACGCGAGATTATTTATACAGGTATAATATATATCTTTTTATATTATTATATATCCTTCATTTAATAAAGATTCTATGTATAAAATAATGCATTCTCTTCCATTCTTTCTAACCTTTTAACATTAAACTACTATTTTCTTTTTGTAATTCTTTCGCATTCCACTCTTTAACGGTAAGTACACCAATTTTTTTTTCCACCTCCACACGTAAAATAATTTCAACTATTCGAGGCGCATTAATTATTCTCATACCCGTTCTTTTTCATTTCCATGCAAATACGTGAAGAATAAAAGAATTCACCATTTTGATATAGAATTTTTATGAGGCCATATTTAAACGAAACTCCCTACTTCACCCGTTCTTCGCAACTTTTCAACTAACTCAAACCGAAGCCGTTTTACGAGTAATCATAAATCGTCGTAAACTATATTTTAAGGGAATTTCTTTGAGAAATGTTCTCTTACCATTTTTGTTTTATAGTTCGTAAAATATCCCCGCTTGAGATTGGTTTGCACTAAAGCCAAATGCAGTAAAAGTTTCCAATAACGTAATAAAATTGTATGAAATATTTTAGTGGTCAGCAGGGTTGGTGCAACAATCCTTGTGTTCGCGATAATGGGTTAGTGAATATAGATTTTAACTTATATTGTTCTTTATGCCGCTGTAAATAAGAGTAAAGCTGTTAATTAAGCAGTTATCTCCACCAATTTATCTTATTGTTAAGAATTATAACCTCTAGGACAAACTCCGCTGCGTCAGTAAATACTGAACGGATTTTATTCCGGCTTACGTTCAGTTGCGACGAAGTTTTTGGATCATATAATTTATAGGCATTTTATGCAAATTAGATTTTACTAAACTGCGGCAGGCGTATTTAATATGTATATTCTAGATTTAATTCCGTATTGTTTACGGCTTTAAATAGTATAGTCCTTAGAATGTGTAATCTATACATATAAAAGGCTTTGTTCTGAATGACTGACGGATAAACGCACAGACTAAACCGCTGATCGTAGAGACTTGAAACTTGGAGGGTGTGTTTTTTGTATGACGTAGACGTCCAATAAGAAAGGATTTTCCGAAATTCTACCCCTAAGGGATGAAAAAGGCGGCAAAGTTTGTATGGGACAACGTGATTCCTTGGTACAATCTACTTAAAATTTTGCATAAACCTTTTTTAACAGAATCGATGGAATGTTTGTTTTATTTTATTGAAATACATCCCTTGACGGGGTTAAAAACGGGTAGAAAGTTATTTTGGCATTGATTTGCTTCGAAGTTGATATCAATACTCCTTATAGGTCGGACAAACTTAGCTGCCTAGTATGAGAATTTATTGACACTTCATGGAATGCTATATTGTGTAGGGGAGAGAACAAAAAATCGGTTGCACCAAATAACCGAAATTCGTGCCCGATATGGCTATAGGCTCGCCCCCTATCACATGATGGGACGGAATCCGTACCGCGAAAAGTCTGAGTATTAGTTGCTTTTCTACCTACCCCTTCGGGTATAAAAGGCGTGAGTGTGTGTACAAATAGAAAGCCGCTAAATAGACTCTCTATGAATAAAAATGCAGCTACAAAACTCTGACCTAGTCAAATAAATCACAAAACGAGGCTAAATCTATGCGCGGCACGTTTATAAGGTCTTCAGAAGTCTGAAAGCTTTAAAACCTATTTATAATGTAAACAGCCTATCTTTTAATGCGGATTACTCACATACCCTCAAAGTTAAAAGCCTCTGCGGAGAAAGGAAGCCGCATAGAAAGGCACGTTTTTAACGAATTTGTGGTTGATTTTTAGTTGAAGTAACGGCTTTTTGACGTCCTTCGTATTCGTATTGAATACTATTCGTATTTTCGTTAGTCAAACGTTCCGAATTAAAAAAGACCATCATAAAAAAAATTCCAATTTGACAATTTTTTCTATTATTATTTCATCTAATTTAAAGGTAAATCTGTGATAGTTCCTATAACACAATGGGTAATTAACAGACTATATAGCACGAGAGACCGAAATAACAATATAGAAGGGTAGATAATTTTTGTAACCAAAAGAAATAACTGTAGGATGAAACCCATTGAAGGAAGAGAATATAACAAAAATGAAAGGAAAAATTATTTAAGGGTGATCTGAGGTCGCGATAATACTGCACTGGGAGTTACTGATAGTACTTGATACTAAGGACTATATTATTAGGAGTTAAATACACTCCGAATGCTGACAATACATATTCACATAGCTCCAGCTCTAAACAAACATAACCTATATTTAACTTAGGTCCTTAACCTCCGATATTCCGCACAAATGGACTTAATTTCATTGAATGAAACCCACGCTTCGTTCGCCAAATCCTTTTCTATTGTTAGAATACGCTTTATTGAAAGAAATGGCCGAAGGGACTTTAAAACTCACCATCGAATTAATCGAGAAGCATATTTTTAAATATGCTATTTGGTAGACTGCTTCGGTGGCGTAGTTGTATTAGGGTTCGACTACAGTGCTTATTTTCATGTTCGTAAGGAAAACATGTTTTTTAGAAGTGGGTACAGCTTGTTTAAATACTTATTGTTTGTTTGGACAGCGGGCATATTTAGACAAACTATTGTTTTTCTAACTGCGATAGCTTAGTCGGGTGTGGAACGGACTGCCGAGACGACCAGGGATCGATATCCGGGTCGGGCAAAGTGATACCAATATCACTTTGCCCGACCCGGATATTGAGTAGAAAAGCCCAAGCTTTTCTACTCAATATCAGCCCGGAGTCTGAAACTTGTACCCGATATGGCGCTATCGCAATATCGGGTACATCGCTCGCCCCTATCACATCATGGGACGGACTACGCACGGCGAAAAGCGGGTGCACTAGTTACGCCTTGCCTACCCCTTCGGGGATAAAGGGCGTGAGTATGGATACATGTGAGTGAGTGTATGAGAGAATAGTTTGTGCACGTGGTGAAGAATCACGTTATAAAATCTAAGGCGTTCCTATGTCAGCCCGCATTAAAGTACGACAGGCCGACATAACTTTCGCGACTGTTCCGAGTTTCAACCTTTCTCGCTGGTCAGTTTTAAATTTATACTTATTTGATCAAGCATTTTAATTTTATAAAATTAAATTTAATATATTTTTACTAACACATTAATTTGAACATTTGATCAAAGGAGACAGAAGTTCTACATAGG
The DNA here is from genome assembly GCA_947568825.1 of Sphinx pinastri. NCBI lineage: Eukaryota > Metazoa > Arthropoda > Insecta > Lepidoptera > Sphingidae > Sphinx > Sphinx pinastri. The sequence continues at coordinate 12,276,791 of OX387630.1, forward strand.
AGAAATCTACACAGATCAGCGTCCCAACTCCCAAGCAAAATGTTAATAAGGCACCGCTATCAGATTTACAAAACCCTCGGAATGTAGAAAGGTTGTTATTAAATTTAACGAGCGAAACTCCTTATATTATAACGTAAGCTTATAAAACTATATGTATGTTTGAAAATAGCATAAGGCTCTCACATCCAGCTACCGAGTACAAAAAGTATAACAACAACAAATGTAATTTTCACAGTCGATGGTTAAAACATAAAGTGCCCTTAGAAAATGCTTAGAAAACCTTAAAATATATTACAAAGAGACTGGGTCGAGCTCTAGAGCTAAAATGACTTCCGTTATTACGAAAATTGAGTTTTCTGGGATAGAGTGTTTTTTCAATACAAATTAATTCGGACGTCCTCTGGCGGAGTAGGCATTTGTGTACAGTGTTTCATGTGAGCCGCTCAAAACTGACACATCTGACAAGTATGAGTACATACAATGTACATTAGATTGTGTCTATTAAATTTTTTATTGATAGTATATGTTGTTTACAAGTTTCAAAAAAATTTTGTTACTATGACATTGTTGGAAAAATTAAGGTATAAATCATTTTGACTGATCGTGTAGCTGAGGGAAGTTCTTGCGCCGTTTCTTCTTCACAGCGATACCTAACACGTTCCGAAGCGGTGGTAGATTCATGACGATTCAAAAGAGCTTGTACAAGACTATTTGAATAAAGAAAAGTTTGAGTATAACATACACTTTTTATTAAGTACCCCCTCATATTATTTCTATTTATTATTTGATGTTATCTTTGTTGAGGTAATTTTATATCTCTTTTTTCTACCTCAAATTACATTTCCTTAGAATTTGTTGTGTTAATAGCTATATATCTCAATAAACTACTACAATTTCATTTTAAACTTAATAACGAACCAATTAACATTTCCTGTGAACGATAACCTAGTTGGGAATGGAACGGTCTGCCGAGGCAATGTCCGAAGGTTCAAAACCCAAGGCACACAGCTCTGACTTTTCGAAGTTACGTGTGTATTGTTTATCAATTATAATCGTTCACTTTAACGGTGAAGTAAAACATCGTCAGGAAACCTACATACCTGAGAATTATAAATAAGAATTTCGAGGGTGTGTGAAGTCTGCCAACCCGCACTACGCCAGCGTGGTCTAAAACCCTCTGAGTAGTAGAGGAGGCCTGTGCTCAGCAGTGGGCAGTATAAGTAGTAAGGGATTCACCGATACTGGAGCAGGTTCGAGGGCCGGTCCGCGGCGCTCCGGCGGCTCATGGCCGACGTTTTCGATTGCTCCAGATTCGGCCCGCGGGACCCGCGAATAAATCCGCGGATTACTTTTAATACCTACCGCGAATTAATTTGATACCTACCGCGGATTAATTTGATACCTACCGCGGATTAACTTGATACCTACCGCGGATTAATTTGATATCGACCGCGGATTACTTTGATAACACCCGCGAATAAAAATTATATCGTCCGCGGAATCCGTTTCATATCACCCGCGAGGTAGGTATGAACCACGAATTTGTTCATGGTCTACGGTTCCCTTAAGCTTGTACTTTTTCCCTGTTCGTTGTGCTTTTAACTTTCTACTTTCTATCGGCGATCCTTTTTTTTTATTTGAAGGATGCAAAGGTCTTTGTCGCGTATTTCTATTAACTGGTGTTTCTACGCAAAAGCCGTTTAAAATTACTTAATAGTTACCCTTTACGCATTACGAGCATTGTTTATGATAGATAAAGCAACATTTTCCCTGTTTCGTTGTGTTATTGACTTTCTACTTTCTATCGGCGACCCTTTTTTATTTGAAGGATGCAAAGGTCTTTGTCTCGTATTTCTATTAACTCGTGTTTCTACTTAAAAGCCGTTTAAAATTACTTAATAGTCGCCCTTTACGCATTACGGGCATTGTTTATTATAGATAAAGCAATCGTTACAATACACCATACCTTTCTCAAATTCTAGGTAAAACCCTTTGGGTCTTCTCATTGTCATAATAATTACGGTTCCCATTATTCACATTACCTGATATTACGTATTCAACGGAACATTTAAGGTGAAAGTCGAAACATGTTGGATCTTGTCTGCAAGGAAACAATACTCCCTCTCCATATAAAAGACCGACTCAAAATCACATGGTATCGTATTCCACTCTGTGCTCTGCTCGAAGTGTGATCTCCAGTTGTGTGTAACAGTGAAGTGATAGTAAAATTGTGAAATAGTTAAATAGTGAAAGTGTTATAAAAATGAATGTAAGTACCTTTATATACTTTGATCTAAAAGTGTTGTAACCAGATGTTTCATTAATTGTTTATGCCATGTGTTGTCCACCAGGTTAATACATTTTAGCTATCTTTGATGTCTTATTAATTTATCATTGTTACTAATGTGTACATGTATACTTCGCATACCTATAAGTATTTATCATACAGTACTTACTTAACCGATAATTAAAACAGTTTCATTTCATTTTGTTACAGTTTTCTGAAAATACTTTCAAAAACTACTATTATTCTGAAGAAATCGACGAACCTAGTGATGAAGAAGGTACACTCGCTTTTAAAGTAAAAAAAGCGATAATAGCAAATAAAAGACCAATCGAATGCAACAGCATTGATGAGTTCTTCGAAAAACCAAAAAAGAAGAAGACAACAACAAGAAAGTCATCCAGTGTTGGTCGATCGACGAGCGGGGGTGTTTCATACATCCGATCAAACAGCGATGACAACAGTTCTGCATCACATCTCATAAAAATTGAGGTGTATGAAGTGAATAAAATAAAAAACATCGCACCGACGGAACATTGGAAACACGCTGATGTGCGAGTTAAATATTACGCGGAAAACGACAGTGATAAGAACTTGCAAAGTGTCAAGGACACTATATATAATATAACTAAACAGTTGGCTACTAAGGACGATTGTGTGAAATATTTTATAGACACAGACAAATGAACAAAAGTGCCAGTGCGTGTCAATGTTTTAATATCATAACTTTAATCATATGCTTTGTACTACTATTATTGAAATAAGAAACTATTATTGTATTAACTGTACTTAAGAATCTACCTGTTTAAATTTAACTTACATTGTATTGTATTTAAACTTTGTACTCTTTTAAGTTACATACTTAATAGATTAATTTGTTTTTGATTCTAGAACTCTTTGTGAATTGTGTTATTGCTAAGTATTATTGTAAATAGTTATAAGTCTTTTTAGTGTTTTTTCATGCTCATGCTTACGATTGTAAAGTTATTGGGAACATTCATACATTTTTTGGAAAAAAGTGGATAGCTTAGAATGTAATTACATTGTTTTGGGTAGTATATAAAAATACTGAGACATTCCTTACCATGGATACAAGCTGTGATTTATACAACATGGAACTCGTCGCACTGCTCGAAAACATCGAATCAATGGATCTGATGTCATCGCAATACGACAAAGAACTGTACGAGCTCTGTGATAAAATGGAACAAAGACAAGTTGAAACGTGAGTAAAACATTTTTTATTATTTTAAGACTAGTTGCAACATGTTTTGGGAATCCATGAAGAGGGGATACACTTAAAGTATTTATAATGGTTCGAACATCTTGCACAATCATTCAACTTGTTTCTTCCGTTTATATTTTTAACATTGAAGTGCAACCAAAATGTACCACTCACTTGATATTTCTAGTTTATCTCAGAGTGAGATTGCAAGTTTCGATAAAAAGATAATTTTACATAAATATCATCGTTTCATACGGTTTTGGTATATATTAAATGTTTTGCCAGAATCAATGTTGGGAGATCCTGATATTTCTCCTTATTATACACCATGTAGTGGACATAAAATCTCAAAACAAACTCATTCCGATGAGGATGATATTGATGGTGTATTATCAATGAAAGCATATTGTTTGCAGTGTAAATAACAAATAATGTTAGTATCTATTTAAATAATAGAAACATAGTAGCATATTTATTTCGTGAGATAACATTTTTTTTTAACAGTTTTCTTATCCATCAGATCTATGCAGAATGGAGAAGGCAGCAGGAAAAGATTAGCGCCAACTGAATTGTTTGAAAAGGATCCATTAAAGAGAAGAAAAAATATTCATCTTGAAGCTCCTTCGACATCTACATCGTCGCTGGATAACATTTTAAATGTAAGTACAGAACAGCATAATGATAAAATTGAATGTCCTGAGTGTCACATATATGTATCAAAAAAATATATGACCAGTCACTATAAGAGCAATAAACATAAAAATAATTTAATTAGAAGAGATAATAATCTACCTAATGTTCAATTCATTGATAGTGCTTTCGGTAATAGAATTATTACATATCGAGTGAAATCTAGTTTAGTTTCTGATACACAGCTTGAATCACCTGAATTATTTTTACAAAATATTAAAAAAATAATTTATACATTACTAGAACGATCTATCTTAGAATATTCTGTTGTAAAAGTTAATTTTATTCTCAATGCGGATTTCACACAAGAAACAAAAAATCTACACAATATTTTTGATTTTCAAATTTCAAACTATCTTGTTTGTCAAGGTGATGACAAAGATATTATTTTCTCATCTATAATTACCGAAATAACAAACAAAATGACCAATTTCCAAAAAAAAGGTAGTGGATGGAGTTTAGTTAAAATAAATCACTTGGATATGAATGTCAACAAATTTAACCCATTGCGTGGATCTTCATACATAGACCTACCGTTAGATATAAAACATAAGAAAGCTGTAATCAATGTTCAAAATAACGATCACGAATGCTTTCGTTGGGCAGTTTTGTCAGGATTATTTCCAGCTACTCATAGTTCCAATAGGGTATCATCTTATGTAATACACAAAAACAAACTAAAATTTGATAACCTATCGTTTCCTATAAAAATTAATGACATCCATAAGTTTGAAAAATTAAATAGTATAAGTATTAATGTTTTTGGATTACAATATGATTCAATAAGCAAATCAAATAAAGTTGTGGGTCCATTACACTTTACGAAACACCGTAAAAATACTCACTTAAACTTATTGTATATATCTCAAGGTTCTAAAGGTCATTTCTGTTATATTAAAAACCTCTCGAGATTATTATCTAAACAGTTATCGACTTCTGAACATGCAGTTCATATTTGTGATGGGTGTTTATTAAATTTCACGTCATTAGATAATTTAAAACGACACCAAGAAAATGACTGTTTCAATGTGTGCACAAATTTACCATCGGAAAACGATAGAAAAAGAAACTGGTTTAATGAATTAATACCATCAAACCACATTTCATTTAACAACTATGAACGTAAATTAAGAGTTCCATTCGTTGTGTATGCTGACTTTGAAGCATTTTTAAAACCAATAGAGAGTTGTTCTAACAATCCAAATCAATCATCAACTGTTAATATTCAAAAACATGAAACGTATAGTTTTGGGTATTATGTTAAATGTTCTTATGATGATAATCTTTCAGTATATAGGTCTTATACAGGGCAAGATTGTGCGCTAAAATTTATGCAATTCATTTATGCAGATTTAGAAAATATTTGTAAAAAGAATTCTTTTGTCAAATCACCATTACCGTTAACTGAAGAAAATAAAATAAATATCAATCAAAGTGAGTCTTGTTACATTTGTGCTACTAAATTAAACGTGGATAGAACAATATCTTATAATTGGCATACTGGTGCATATGAAGGTGTAGCTCATAGAGTATGCTCTCAGAAATACAGAGCTCCTAATTTTGTGCCAGTGTTTTTACATAATTTAAGTAATTATGACGCTCATTTCATAGTGCATGGTCTTGATTTCGAGAAAGGTGACATTGAACTTATTCCTGAGAACAAGGAAAAATATATTTCTTTTACTAAAGTTTTACAAATCAATAACAGAGTTATAAAATTACGATTTCTTGATTCTTTTAAATTTATGTCAAGTAGCCTTAACAAATTAGCTCAGAACTTATTACTTGAACAATTTCGTGAACTCAAATTAAAATATCCATGTAAAGAAGATTTTAAACGTTTAATAAGAAAAGGTGTTTATCCATACGAATACATGACGACATTTGATTCTTTAAAAATAACTTCTCTTCCCACTCGCGATCAATTTTATAGTTCTTTAAATGATAGTCACATTACAGAAAGTGAATACCATCATGCTCAAGACGTGTGGAATCATTTTAATTGTAAAAACATGGGTGAATATTCAGACCTGTATTTAAAAACAGATGTATTGTTGTTAGCAGATATATTTGAAAACTTTAGGGATGTCTGTCTTAAAACATACGGTTTAGATCCTGCCCACTATTATACAGCACCTGGTTTAAGTTGGGATGCTATGTTAAATTTTACCAAAATAAATTTAGAACTTTTAACAGATATCGACAAGGTTACGTTTATAGCGAATAATATTCGGGGGGGTATATCACAATGCAGCAATAGACATGCAGTGGCAAATAACATGTTTATGTCGGAATACGATTCAGATAAACCATCTTCATTTTTGATGTACTTAGACGCAAATAACCTTTATGGTTGGGCTATGTCCCAATGTCTCCCAACAGGCAAATTTGAATGGGTCGATATAAATACAGATTTTAATATAGCCGATGATGCCAAACATGGTTTAATTTTGGAAGTAGATTTAGAATATTCAAAAAATTTACATGATTTTCATTCAGATTTTCCATTTTGTCCAGAAAACGTATGTTTAGGAAACAGCAAAGACAGGAAACTGATCCCAAATTTAAAAAATAAAAAAAATTACGTCATTCATTATAGAAACCTTAAGCAATGTTTAAAAAATGGTCTCCGATTGGTTAAAGTACATAGAATTTTAAAATTTGAACAATCCGCGTGGTTGAAAAGTTACATAGACTTGAATACTCATATGCGTTCATTAGCCACTTCAGATTTTGAGAAAGATTTTTTTAAACTTATGAATAATTCTGTTTTTGGTAAAACAATGGAAAATGTAAGAAAACGAGTTAATGTCAAATTAATTAATCATTGGTTAAATCGTGGCAAAACTCAAGGTGCTCAATCTTTGATAGCAAGACCAGAATTCCATAGTTTATCTATATTCTCAGAGAGCTTAGTTGCAATACAATTAAATAAAACTAACGTTTTATATAATAAACCAATTTACCTCGGTTTTTGTATTTTAGATATATCTAAAACATTACTATACGATTTCCATTACGATTATATGAAAATGAAATATCAAGATAATATTAAGTTACTATATACTGATACCGATAGCTTAATATATCAAATATTTACGCAAAATTATTATGCTGATATAAAACTTGATTTAGTCAACTACTTTGATACGTCCGACTATCCACCAAATAATCAATATGGTTTACCATTATTGAATAAAAAACGGTTAGGTTTTTTTAAAGACGAAAATAACGGTAAAATTCTTAAAGAGTTTGTAGGTCTTCGCTCTAAAATGTATGCAATGGATGTGCAGAATAAATGTATATGTAAAGCAAAAGGGATTAACAAAAGTGTAACAAAAAAATTTTGTCTTACCGATTATAAATCATGTTTATATGAAAAGAAAACGCAATACAGTGAAATGATAAGATTTAAATCAATTAAACATGCTATATATACACAAAAAATTAATAAAATATCTTTATCACACAATGACACAAAACGTTATTTAATAGAAAATTCAACAGATACTCTTGCATGGGGTCATTATAAAATAAAGGACATTTGATTTTATCAACGATTTCTGTACAACGAAAATATGTATGTTAATGTGTGTGTGTGTTTTAATTGTGGTTTTTAATAACTTAAAGTTCTGTCTTTATTATGTACTATCTTTTTTTTTTTATTTTTTTACTATGACAACTGTTTTGTATAATATCATGAAAAATTAGATGTAAATTTTAATGTATGTAGTTAGTTATTTGTTATACCTGATTTAACTTTATTTTATAATAATTTTCTTACTGTAATATTTTTCAAAACAGCTATGAACTGTATGTGATCATTTTTCAAAGTATTTGTGTATGTAATCTTTGTATATAAAACAAAATCAAATATAATACATTCAATCGTAACTTCTAGTTTTATTCATTCCGAAACGCTTTTCGAGATCACACGTGCATTTAAAAATGTTTCATTTTTATCATCCTTTTACTGCCATAGTTGCAGGTCCAAGTGGATGTGGAAAGTCTAATTTTGTAACAAACTTTATTAAACATATTAATGAGGTATGCAACACAATTTTTCATCAAATTACTTGGTGTTTTGATGAAATGCAGCCTTTATATAATTTACCAAATGTAAACTATTATCAGGGTATACCAGATTTGCATATGTTTGATGGAAAGGAAGCTAACCTTATTATTATCGATGATCTCATGAGGGAATCTGATGGTCGCATTGTTGACATATTTACCAAAGGTAGTCATCATAGGAACTTGAGTGTATTTTACATTACTCAAAATTTATTTCATCAAGGTAAAGGACAAAGAGACATTTCTTTGAATTCAAACTACATAATTTATTTTAAAAACCCACGTGATAAAACTCAAATACGTTACTTAGCACGACAAGTATCACCAGAAAATAGCAAATTCATAGAAGATGCTTACAGAGATGCTACAAAAGAAGCACATGGCTATTTGATGATAGATCTAAAACAAGACACTTTTGACATGTGTCGAATTAAATCAAAGATATTTCCATCTGATGGTCATTCTACAGTGTACATTCCCACAAAAGAGTTTAAATATGTCAAGAACCAACCAATACCCGTCATTTACAAATGATGGATCGACGCTTAAAGACGCATGAACACTTATTAAATGCTCTTTATAAACTTAAACCAAAACATCAACAAGCTCTTTTAAAAGTCTGTAACGAAAACGAAATTAATTTTATATGTGAATGTATTCATAACGTTTTACAAGGAAATATAAAACTTGAAGAAAAATCAAAGAGTAAACTAAAAAAGTATAAAAATCTACTACGAAAATTGGTACGTAAAAGTACAAATAAAATAAGAAAGAATATTATAGTTCAAAAAGGTGGTGCATTTCTTCCGATTATATTGGGTTCTATTTTGAGTGGATTGATAAGTGGACTAGTTTAAAAATGGAACACGCCAAAAAAATGCTGTTAGTTGATCCAAGCTTAATAGATAAGTTAAATCAAAAAAGAAATGAAAATCCTACCTCTCGTTTAGACAGTGAAATGGAAAAAATACTCGACAGTAATATGGATGATCGAAAAAAGTGTAAATTATACTTACAAATTTTACAAAGATATCTTCACTTTATGGAAGAAGATCGTCGTCCCATTGAACTCCCTATAATAACTTCAAATGACGATAACATTAAACCCACATCTGAAAGCTGGAAATTTTTTAATATAAATAATGATATCAAGAATAAAGATGTAGTTGTCAGTCAGACACTGAGTGATGAAGAGAAGCAACAAGAAAGTTTTACACTCGAAAAAAAACCTTCCTACTCAACAAAACAAATTTTAAAATTAATACCAAAAACATATGTAAAAAAAGGTGAGTTGTTATTGAATTCGGTGTCACTAAATAAAAACAAAATTTATTGGAATGATGCTGGCACAGTGATTGTAGATAATGAAGTGATTCCTAACAGTAACATTATCGATTTAGTAAGCGATACACTGCGACCATTAAAAAACAACGACCCACCTGGTTGGGAAAAATTTGCTAAAGCGTTAAAGGATTTAAAAGTACCTTTAACATATATTGGCAATCCAAAAAGACGTGAGTACATAGCTCGACTTCAAAACGCCATCGAAGAACAACCGCCACAAAACACAGAGGTATATTTGACGCCAACGAGCGAAGATAAACACGCAAATAAAATTAAGAAAAAGATTGATTGGGAAAAATGGACCCCTTATTAGAAATAGATCAAATTTATTATGATGTATCACACCCAGCTGGATATAGCAATATCGACAAATTATCAAAAGCTATGAAAGGTAAAATGAAAAAGGAAGAAGTTAAAAACTGGTTGCAATCCCAATCTACGTATACACTCCACAAACCAGTACATAGAAAATTCCCTCGGAACAAATACGTTCTCTCTAATCTCAATGAACTTTGGCTAGCTGACTTAAGCGACATGCGGACTTATTCTAAAGATAATAAAGGTTTCAACTACATTCTTTGTGTTATTGATGTTTTTAGTAAATATGCATATGCTAGACCCTTGAAAAAGAAAAATTCAGAAACCGTAAAAAAGTGTTTCGACAGTATATTTAATGAAGCTAATACTACACCAACTCACATTCAATCTGATAAAGGCACTGAATTTGTATCGAAAGATGTTCAAAGATACTTTAAAACAAAAAACATAAATTACTATACGACAAATAATCCAGACATCAAAGCAAGCATTGTAGAAAGATTTCAAAGAACGCTAAAAATGAAGATGTGGCGCTATTTTACACACAAGAATACACATAAATATATTGATATTTTGCAGAATTTGATACACTCTTACAATCATAGTTTCCATTCTAGTATTAAAATGTGTCCTTCAGATGTTAATTCTAATAATATAATGACAGTTTGGAGTCATTTATATGAAAAATCTGAAAAATCATCAAAAACTATACTACCTATGTTTCATGTCGGTGATCATGTCAGAATAACTAAATATAAACATGTATTCCAAAAAGGTTATGAATCTAATTGGAGCGATGAAATATTTGTGATTTCTTCTATAATAGAACGTACTCCGTGGCCCGTTTATACTATAAAAGATTTAGATGGTGAGGAGATAGTAGGAACGTTTTATGAACGAGAATTACAAAAGGTCATTTATGACCCCACCATTGAACACAAGATTGATAAAATAATTCGCTCTCGTTACTCTGGCAGCAGACAACAAGTGTTAGTTAAGTGGAAAGGTTATCCAAACAAATTTAATAGTTGGATTTTAGCTTCCAGTTTAAAAAAAATATGATTAAAGATTTTTATTTAACTTTACTTAGCAATAGTTCAATGGAATATTTTCCTGAGAACAAAACATCAATTTTTTCAACAAAATTACCCAAACCCATAATATTGGAAGGAGAATGGTGTGTAGGAATCGTTGAATTCCAATATCCATGCACCATGTTTACTGTTCAAGATCATGAGAATGTTATTTACATAACAAAAATCATGAAAATGCCCAATGAAGACAAACTATCTACAGTTTATTATAAGACTCACATACCTGCCACAAACTATGATAATATTAACCATATTTTATCAGCATTAAATAATATAAGAGAAAAAATCAAATTCCGCTACGATAATATATCTAAATTTGTTTCTGTTTCTGTGTTAGACGAATCAATAAAATCTGTAACATTATCTCCTAAACTAGGCTTACAGTTGGGATTTGAACCAAACAGAAACCTTGTTGAAAAGAATTTAGCTAAATGTCCAGCTAATTTACATTTAGGGTTACCATCTCAACTATTCGTTTACTGTGATATAGTTGAACCTCAAATTGTAGGCGATGTAATGACACCTCTTCTGAGAGTAATACCATTAGATCCTTCAAAATACATCTATGGTGCCAATAAAATGCATGTATTTTCACCTCCTCATTACTTATCGGTAATGCGAAGAGAATTCGATACCATTGAAATAGATATAAGGTCAAGCACCGGACAAAAGATACCATTTCAATTTGGAACGGTGTGTGTTAAACTACATTTTAAAAAATTATAATGCATTTTGAACGCTCCAACATGATATGTCCTTATCAACGCTATTATTCTCATCAGGCTGGTTCAGGTATAGGGGTGGTATATAAAGGGGCGCCTTATCAAAAAGGACATGGAATTGGTAGTTTTCTTGGGGGATTGTTTAGGTCAGTTTTACCATTATTATGTAGCGGTGTTCGATCTGTTGGTAAAGAGGCATTGAGCGCTGGTGTTGGTCTATTGACAGATATGGTTAGTGCGCGACCAATGGAAGATTCAATAAAAGCACGTCTTAAAGAAGTTGGTTCCAACTTAAAACGCAAGGCTGATGAAAAAATAGATAAAATCAATATGTCTGGATCCGGATATATAACAAAACGAAAACGTCTACCTGGAGTCAGTCCGTCGTTGACCGCGAAAGTGAAAGCTCTAAAAAAATCAAAAATTACTCAAAAACAAATCAAGGACATATTTTCTAACAATTAATCAAAATGTCTTTTTTACATAGTCATTCCTGTGAATGTATAAAGTCCGAATTGGATTTGTTTGCATTGCCGTCAACTCAAACTAGCATTGAAAGTGGAATTTGGATCCATTATAAACCAATTTCATCTCTTGCCGATGATGGTCCTATAGAATTTCAAATTCCTGGAGCAGGAGATGACTACATAGATTTATCTCATACGTTACTTCACTTGAAAGCGAAAATAGTAAATCAAGATAACACCAAACTAACCGCATCTACAGTCGTTGCTCCGGTGAATAATTGGTTGCACTCACTCTTCAGTCAACTTGATGTCTACTTAAATCAAAAACTTGTATCACCACCCAATAACACATATGCTTATCGTGCGTATATAGAAAACTTATTGAACTATGCTCCTGCAGCAAAAAAATCTCACCTCACCTGTGGTTTATGGTATGAAGATACAGCTGGAAAAATGGATTCCACCGATGATACTAATAAAGGATTTACTAAGAGGCAAGAATTATCTAGTGAAAGTAAAGAAATGGAAATGATTGGTCACTTACATGGTGATTTATTCAATCAAGAAAAATTTTTAATCAATGGTGTTGATATATGTGTTAAGTTAATTCGTTCTAGAGAAAATTTCAATCTCATGGCCTCTACAGGTGACCTTAAATTAAAGGTATCTATTACGGATGCATCTTTGATTATTCGTAGAGCACGAATCAATCCCAGCGTGTTACTTGCTCATCAAAAGGTCTTAGCTTCTACCACAGCTAAATACCCCATTACTCGAGCTGAAGTTAAAGTTTTAACAATACCATCAGGTGTTCAAGGAAAAACTCTAGATAACATTTTCTTAGGACAATTACCTAAAAGGTGTATAGTGGGATTTGTAAATAACGCTGCTTTCAATGGAAACCTCACTAAGAACCCATTTAACTTTCAAAATTACGACATCAATACTTTTAGTTTATATATAGACGGTCAACAAATACCATCAAAGGCTTTACAACCCTCATTTGAGAACAAAATTTTTACTTCAGTATATCATACATTGTTTTCTGGAACAGGTATACACTTTCTCAATGAAGGTAATGGGATATCCCGAGAACAATATGCTGAAGGGTATTGTATGTTAGCGTTTGATTTGACACCTGATTTATCAGCAAACTCTGCAAGTCATTGGAATCTTGTAAAGCATGGTAGTGTGAGATTAGAAGTGCGTTTTGAAACAGCTTTATCACAAACTATTAATTGCATTGTTTATGCGGAGTTTGATAATGTTATTGAAATAGATAAAAACCGCAATATTTCAGTAGATTATAGTAGTTAAGAACACAAAATTAACTGTTTAAGATTAGATTAAGCGTGAATAATGTAATTCAGATTTGTTGTTAGATTTAAGTTACCAATAAAACGAATTCATAAAATATTAAGTTCTTTGTTTTACTATAATCCTTGCAACCCCACAACAAGAGTCAATTTGGCTGATAAGTACCATAATAGTGTCTTGTTAACCTTATATAAGACATTACCACTTTATCATTCGACCTGATAAGATTCTGCAGCGATACGGTGAATAAAAATGAATACAATAGAAATACAGAATTACTTAAAGAAAATTGATCCAAGTATTGAATATAATGTATATGCAGCCAATCGTCTACCAATATATGTGGTAACTCCTACATACGTAGTTAGCAACTTAGACTCTGATAACAAACCAGGTTCTCACTGGGTCGCCATACACATAGATAAGAATGGTTTTGGACAGTACTTTGATTCATACGGTCGACCACCTCAAGGATACCACCGAATGTTTTTAGCGAGAAATTCTAGAATGTGGAATTACAATACAAGTCGAATTCAAAATGACTTTACTATAGTTTGTGGAGAGTACTGTTTAATGTATCTGTATTATAAATACTATGGTAAGAGTCTCAAAGATTTTCAAGTATTATTTAGTGATAATACAATATGCAATGATGTGTTTTTAAATGGTTTATTTAAATCATGTTTTGAGGTGAATAAATGAAATATGAAAATGAATGAATGATTTTTCTTTATTTAAGATTAATAACCCCATACAATACTTATAATTCTTCCAAACAATTTATGAATGTTCCCAATAACTTTACAATCGTAAGCATGAGCATGAAAAAACACTAAAAAGACTTATAACTATTTACAATAATACTTAGCAATAACACAATTCACAAAGAGTTCTAGAATCAAAAACAAATTAATCTATTAAGTATGTAACTTAAAAGAGTACAAAGTTTAAATACAATACAATGTAAGTTAAATTTAAACAGGTAGATTCTTAAGTACAGTTAATACAATAATAGTTTCTTATTTCAATAATAGTAGTACAAAGCATATGATTAAAGTTATGATATTAAAACATTGACACGCACTGGCACTTTTGTTCATTTGTCTGTGTCTATAAAATATTTCACACAATCGTCCTTACTAGCCAACTGTTTAGTTATATTATATATAGTGTCCTTGACACTTTGCAAGTTCTTATCACTGTCGTTTTCCGCGTAATATTTAACTCGCACATCAGCGTGTTTCCAATGTTCCGTCGGTGCGATGTTTTTTATTTTATTCACTTCATACACCTCAATTTTTATGAGATGTGATGCAGAACTGTTGTCATCGCTGTTTGATCGGATGTATGAAACACCCCCGCTCGTCGATCGACCAACACTGGATGACTTTCTTGTTGTTGTCTTCTTCTTTTTTGGTTTTTCGAAGAACTCATCAATGCTGTTGCATTCGATTGGTCTTTTATTTGCTATTATCGCTTTTTTTACTTTAAAAGCGAGTGTACCTTCTTCATCACTAGGTTCGTCGATTTCTTCAGAATAATAGTAGTTTTTGAAAGTATTTTCAGAAAACTGTAACAAAATGAAATGAAACTGTTTTAATTATCGGTTAAGTAAGTACTGTATGATAAATACTTATAGGTATGCGAAGTATACATGTACACATTAGTAACAATGATAAATTAATAAGACATCAAAGATAGCTAAAATGTATTAACCTGGTGGACAACACATGGCATAAACAATTAATGAAACATCTGGTTACAACACTTTTAGATCAAAGTATATAAAGGTACTTACATTCATTTTTATAACACTTTCACTATTTAACTATTTCACAATTTTACTATCACTTCACTGTTACACACAACTGGAGATCACACTTCGAGCAGAGCACAGAGTGGAATACGATACCATGTGATTTTGAGTCGGTCTTTTATATGGAGAGGGAGTATTGTTTCCTTGCAGACAAGATCCAACATGTTTCGACTTTCACCTTAAATGTTCCGTTGAATACGTAATATCAGGTAATGTGAATAATGGGAACCGTAATTATTATGACAATGAGAAGACCCAAAGGGTTTTACCTAGAATTTGAGAAAGGTATGGTGTATTGTAACGATTGCTTTATCTATAATAAACAATGCCCGTAATGCGTAAAGGGCGACTATTAAGTAATTTTAAACGGCTTTTAAGTAGAAACACGAGTTAATAGAAATACGAGACAAAGACCTTTGCATCCTTCAAATAAAAAAGGGTCGCCGATAGAAAGTAGAAAGTCAATAACACAACGAAACAGGGAAAATGTTGCTTTATCTATCATAAACAATGCTCGTAATGCGTAAAGGGTAACTATTAAGTAATTTTAAACGGCTTTTGCGTAGAAACACCAGTTAATAGAAATACGCGACAAAGACCTTTGCATCCTTCAAATAAAAAAAAAGGATCGCCGATAGAAAGTAGAAAGTTAAAAGCACAACGAACAGGGAAAAAGTACAAGCTTAAGGGAACCGTAGACCATGAACAAATTCGTGGTTCATACCTACCTCGCGGGTGATATGAAACGGATTCCGCGGACGATATAATTTTTATTCGCGGGTGTTATCAAAGTAATCCGCGGTCGATATCAAATTAATCCGCGGTAGGTATCAAGTTAATCCGCGGTAGGTATCAAATTAATCCGCGGTAGGTATCAAATTAATTCGCGGTAGGTATTAAAAGTAATCCGCGGATTTATTCGCGGGTCCCGCGGGCCGAATCTGGAGCAATCGAAAACGTCGGCCATGAGCCGCCGGAGCGCCGCGGACCGGCCCTCGAACCTGCTCCAGTATCGGTGAATCCCTTACTACTAGTATATATACAGGGCTGATTGCATTGCATTGCGTAACATTTCCTCGCCCAATTTTATATCCAAAGCTATTTGAATTTAAATTCAACTAACCCGAACAAATCATAACGCGAAGCAACACTGTCCATAAAACATTTCTCTACAAGCCCATCCCACACTATTGCTTCGTAACAATATTTCAACGCTACTCCGTTGTCAAATAAAATTTCCTCAACAATTTCGCGTTCACATTTCAAACTGTAAAACAGTTGGAATTTTCCACTAAGAATAAACCATGCTAGTGTACAATTTGTATTCTTTCCTTTTGTTTCACAATATTCTTACGTTACCCCGAATGCCGTTTTATATTTTGCATAAAAAGGACTTCGGAGTCTTTAAATGGCGCATAGTTCCGTGGCGCCGACTACTGAATAATAAATCGTAATAAACACATGGTAGATATGAGTTTTTTGCGAATGCGGATAAGCGAGCTGGTAAAATGAACATTTAGTAGTGAATTTAACGAAAACTGCATTTAAAATTTGACTTATAAACGTGGTACTACTGAGTTTGATGCTACTCATTTAGACTATTGGCGAAAAATTCGCCGAATAACGTGGCGAATGAATATGACTATGAATTATGACAACTTATACATCCGAATAAGCCATTTACCCACTCATATTCGCGACTATTCGTCTGTACTCGGTAAGTATCTAAACTAGGGGTGACAATTCATTCAATTCTATAGCGTTAGTGCCCATTTTACCGCTACAAATAAACGAAAACGAACATTCCAGCGTCGGTTTTTACCTCCGACGATTTGCAGCCAAAGACCGGGCTCTGCGAAAATCTAACACCCTGTATAAACTACACTCAAAGCAAAGCGCAATCGTGGCCTACCAAAAGAGTCTACATAAAAGACAAACACCAATCCCGAATGCAGCCGAATGTTTGCACTGGAAACTTTTATCTGGAACGAGAGAACTCATCTCAGCAGCGCCGATGCCGAATTCCCTCGCAAACAGTATATTAGTTGAACTATTTGAACGGAATTGTTTGTTGTGCTGAGTATAGAAAGTGTTTGTTTAGAAATGGTGTCTGGTAGTTATGAAACATAAAATTTAGTTACATTCTATTTTAATTGCAAACCTATTCTACCTTCTATTATTTGATCAACGAAAACGGCTACTACACTTAAACACCTATACTATCTATACTAATATTATAAAGCTGAAGAGTATGTTTGTTTGGTTGAACGCGCTAATTTCAGGAACTACTCAACCGATTTTGATTTTTTTTTCACTAATAGGACGCTACATTACTCCTGAGTGCTATAGGCTACTTTTTATCCCGGAAAAACGTTATCACGCTGGCGGAGCTGCGAGTGTCACCTAGTATTATTTAACAACAGCAATCATTGTACATTAAGGGGCTATTTCACGATTCACAGCATATGAGTAAATGCTACTCGTCACATAAATGTATAAGCCGACCAAATATAAAAGTCTGACTCTAATCTATGCTCGTCAATAAATGGTAATAAAATGAATACTTTCTACATTGGTTGCTTAATACGGTAACGGTCATTAAAAAAAACTTGAAACTTTAGAAATCGGCCCGTAGTATCCAAATAACTAATAATAACTAAGTTCTAAACTTGAAAGTTGAAACCGTCCCAAGAGATTCTTGTAAAATATTCTAACAAGACAACTTTCCACGGCCGTACCTATTACAGGTAGCTGGACCAAATAATTTCCAAGCCGGTGGTACCGACCTGCCATGTTTGATGTGCCGTGTGATTCTGTTTCGAGAAACTCAACCCAATTATAAATAATGTAGGTATTCAATTTGTCTAATCTTAAAACACACGCACCCACATAAATTTTGTAACAAGTAAAAATAAAACAACCATTAGTGGGTTAAATTAATAATGTAAATTGTTTAACCCTCATAGCTGAACGAAAGATAAATGTACAAGTATTTTAAGAACTTACACAAAGTTTAATTACTTCAGTATCAAAGTAAACACAGCGAAAATAATTGAAATAATTATTATAAAATGCAATGCCTGCTACTGGCCAGCTTACGAACTACAAAAAGAAAGTTAGAAAAAGGAACCAAAACAACAATAATAATTGATAAATCCTCTTAGGTATGAATACATTTAAGATTTACATTTTAATACAAACTATATAGATACATTACACTAACTGATCCATAAAAATGAACCCTGGATGGAAATAGAAATGAAAATCAAATTATAAACGCGACATTTAAAGCTTTGCACACCGATTGCAAAAAACAGAAAACAAAACGGAAAATATGGACGCGCGCCAAATTAAAAAACAATGTATCCGGACTGGCCGAAAAATGCGAATTTAAAAACCGCAAAACTAGCGCCGCCTATATAACACAAACTAATCACTTACAGCGTGCAGTTGATCTTATCTAATGTCTTACTTCTTATCCTTACTAATATAAAAAAAGTTTATGAAGTTCTTTGGATGTAAGCATCAATGGATGTAAGATAGAAACTCAGAAACAGTTGAATAGATCTGGATGAAATTTGGAATAATATACATAGACATATTCTGGATTAACATATAAGATAGCTTTAATCTAAGAAAAACAAAGTGCCATTTTATCCCAGTTTCTCCCAGCGACTTTTCGCAACAATCCGACGACCGGGTGAAATGGCACGTATTGGAGGAGGCCTATGTCCAGCAGTGGACTCAAATATAGGCTGATGATGATTGTGATGACTTTTATTCTGGGAAAGGTCTTTCAAAGCAATATCTAATGACTAATATCATGGAGATTCTATTTAATAATCATTTTAAAAAAGTCTTCGTTGAAAATGGAACCCTGTAAAGTTGAATATATGAAATAATACGACGCCCACAAACAATCCAATGTTTTATACAATCCTCTCTATCACGACCAGGTTAATTAATGCTGGAGCACTTTATTCAAAAAAGAAGTGGAAAATAATATAGAGAATAAATGTGCAGAGGCGAAATATATTACGAGACAATTTAGTTTCACAACGTTTATTAATTTTCTGTGGGATTTATTCTTTTGACATAAATCGAAATGTATTTAGAATAACGTATTCATAAGCTCTATACTTCTTACTAATACCATAAATGCTAAAGTAAAGATTTCTATGGTTAGGTTTTTGACGTAACTACAGATATGCCAAATCTAGAATAACATGTAGGCTACTTTTTATCCCAGAATAGTGAACATTGGATATTTTATAATAGTAAAATCTTGACAAGAGAGGCGCGCAAAATCTTACCAATATTATTAATATTGGTAAGATCTTGATGCGAAAGTTTGTGAAAATGTTTCGGTATTTGTATGTTTTGTTAGAAATAAACACAGAAACTAGTGAACGAATTTGGACGGGTCGACCATGTCGTGAATTAACACATAGGTAGGCAAATTTTTTTCCCGGTAATTTGCTTCCGTGGGAAATAATGGATCTTTTTATCTGATTCTTTAAGTAGATGGCGCTGGCGTCGTGTCTACTGTGTTTTAGGGACTTTTGTAGCGGGAAAGGCTATTCACGCGGGCAAAACCGCGAGCAACACCTAGTAGTCAATAAATTTATGATAACATAAAATACAGATCATTATGAAATAAATGAGAGTATTTATGCTCAGGTAACGAAATTTCCCACGAGATGGTGTTCATAAAACCAGAACAGTTAACAAGAAGTGGGTAACAATAGCTCGTTTGCTATTATTCACGTTGTGCAGGACAAATAAAAGAAATATCGACTACTGACAGCTTCAGCTTTCATTTCCAAGTGTTTTGAATCAATGTTTGTAAGAAATAGAACGCAGTAAATACGATTTCAAAATAAAACGTTGATTTATATGATGCACAAATTGATAAATCCGTTGTATCGTAGAGAAATTTTATTATTCAACACTTTGCAAACTGCATCGACTTTTGGTTTCTTATCTATTATTATAGGTGAAATGTTGAAGGCGAGTACGATGTGTTTATGATGCTTTATGTGTTCCAGGTGGTAATGTTACTATCACTGCAACCAGCTTCACGACTGACAGTATTATAGAGCACTCAGTCATAAAAAGGTTAAGTTGAAATCACAGCAAAGGACTTAGACGACACCGATTGTATAGCGATGAATTACGTAATTTTCATTAAAACAACTTATTTAACCGGCTCACATTTTAAATCTGTTATGAGTTAAATTTTAAGTCTGGTGGTTGAAAATACCTCATAAAGAAGTGTAAACAAAAATAGTATAGACGCCAACAGCTCCCCGGGGCATGTCTTACTCCCGGACACCAATTAGCAAATCCAATTACCACAAGCGGTACAAAAACTACGTGTCGCCATGGCAACCGAGGTTTTAACACGGCTCAGAATATGGCCGTAAAATTCACAGAAGTATGATTAAAATATAGAAAACTTAATAACGCCACATTGTCTGATGTTGAGACGACTTATTTTAATAAAATCGGGCCTACGTTTGTGTTTTATTTTGTGACTAATATTCGTGTCATTTGACATTTATGAACAAAATGGCGGAGCACGGCGGCCATGTTTAATTGAATTATAAAATACTTTACTTCATATTAAAGTATGTTGAAAATGCGAATGCAATTCAACATATGAGTATATACTTTGCATGTATAACATTATCTAAATCACAGCCTGTGGCCGTACTATGTCCATTAAAATAATTAAGTTTAGGTAGGTAATTACTAGGCAGTATGGTTAAGTTACCTTTGAACAATCATAAATTGCTTTTAACATAAAATCAAACAGACTACTATTAACTTATATTGGTTTAGTTCTTAATGATAGGTACTCTTAATTAATACTTTTTGTAATAATAATTAATATTAATTTAATGTATCTTGACTTATCATAAGTGCAACTATGTTCGCCTACGTGATGAATAAACTATTTTATTTATTTATTTTAAAAAATCCGCAAATAGACAACCTAAAATAATGCAGTCTCGTAGTAGTAAATACTTATAATTTATCACCGTCATGTCTATAGAATATAGATTATATGCCACTATAACATGAACCGAGCTTTATATTAAAATAAGATATGAATATATGGTAAATCAATAAAAATGTAAATAAAAGATAGATATAGAAAAGTGTTCTTCTAACAAAATAAAATAAACCGTTAACGTAGTCTTCTTTTCAAAATATTATGTTAATAGTATCTAGAGAATAATGTTTAAATACAACAAAATAAAAGCAAATATAATTTCTAAAATTGCCTTATTATAAGCACACATTTTAAATACTAAAACTGAGTAATCATTTAACTTAAAAATACAGCAGACTAGCACAGTCTGTTCCTACTTCCTAGTAACAGACACGAAAGAACCAAAAAAAAACAAATGAAAAACGTGAAAATGACGGTTCATTATCAGATTGTCGAATGCAGCGGAAAAAAGGTTTTCATCAGCGGGAAAGCCAATGCAACTCGTCACTGTTGTCAAAGAAAAGAAAAAAGATAAGGGACAAATATACGCGTTCCATTTTCTTTTCTTTTCTTTCGCCGACAAAATGGATGGCGGGAATGGGTACGCGAAATAATGAACAGGCCGTATGTAGCGGGATGTTTGGAAATTGTCTACTTTCTATGCATTGTGCTGTTTGCCGAGTTGTGCGATATGTAGGCGAATAAGCTGAATTTAAATATTGCTAAATTAGGCGAAATCTTTATTGCTTTATTGAACGGTTTAAGGATTTTTTTTTGTTTCGAATGTTTTGCTTTTAAATTCCAATTTTGTGTTATAGTTTTATGTAGAGCTGCTATTTTCGAGTTATTTTTTTATTAGCTACTGTCTCCGCATAAGAATAACTGCATAAATCAGGTACAAATAGTAAAACTTTTTGAGTTAGCCTAATAAATATATGGGATGTCATACCATAAAAATCTTTCTGGTATACACAAATGCATCGCTGTATGCTTCTGAATACACAAACAAAAGGAACTTTTTCAATCAAACTGTTTCAGTTGAAATACGACATAAATTCTAATAACAGCAAAACAAATGTGTGAACAAGTCAGTGCGAGCATATTTCTAATTTAAACGTCAGTTGCACAACCGCTAAGCTGAATAAAATGTATAAACTAACAGATAATTCCGTTTTTCATATAAAACCGCCCCGAGTGATCGATACTTCATTAAATTAATATCTGGGTTATATCGCATAACCCGATATTCCTGTAACGCAATTAAAATGACTCAACTTGGCAAAGTGTAGCGCCCTTTGTAGTATCATTTCGGTATTTTGCTTTAGCGTAATCTGGAATATTCTAACCGCAATATCTATTAACGAACGCTTGGGAAATCACTTTATTCAAATAGTGTAGATGGTTTTGCGCGTTCTGAATATAATTTAATAACGTAAGAAAGTTTTTGTTTGAAAATGAAAGAGGTTTTATGATTAAGTTTGTCTTTGACATAATAATAATACCAGACCTGTATTATATACTGTCTCACTGCTCGTAACGGGCCTCCTCTACATGTGGGAGGGTTGAGGCCCAAGTCCGCCACGCTGGCCTAGTGCGGGTTGATAGTCTTCACATACCTTCGAAATTCTTATGGAGAACTTCTCGGGTATGCAGGTTTTTCACGATGTTTTCCTTCACCGTTAAAGCAAGCGATACTTCACAAAGAAATAATAATTGTCGCTAATTCCCACGAATTTGTAATTAAATGTTGCAAGCTAGCATAAGGTTTTTTTTAAAGGTGCTTAATAGACCAACTATTTTTATAATTTAGAAGTACCTATTGGTTGTTATAATTAAAATTGTATTTATAATATTATATTCAATTACAATTTCCAAATTTCAAATCCATCGTAAACGTATAAAACGCTTAGCTAGAATCTCCACACTCCACAAAACATAAAAGAGCACTAAGAGTCCTACATATTATTAAATCTTCCATACCAGACCAAATTAGAATAAAATTTGCAAACATTATGCTCCATAATGGTTTGTGTTTCATCAGATAAAAGGTCCGGTGGTCCCTCGCATTGACTATGTATGGACCAACGGACCTCTCAGAAGATGGGAAATATTATGTATTCCGGAATATGTGCTCGTTGGTTACGTTATATTCTTAGCATACGTGGTAACTGTGTAAGATATTGATAAATGCTTTCACTTTTTTGCTATCTCAAGTAGGAATATCTTCTCAGTTATTGAACAGCATTTATTGTAATATAGAGCGGACATGGGGAAAATTTTCATACAAAAATTTTGAGCCTGTTCGTCAGTAACTCAATCTACCGTGAAATATCAAAACACCTATTAAATGCATTAGAACCATTGATGTATTAAAAAACCCTAATACACCAATGATTAGAACATACTTTGACATGATCGTAATGCGCAAATTGGCATATTTCCTTCCAAAATATTGCGTTCTTCACAAAATTTGCGCAGACGTCTTGTCACATGGACGTGTCAGACAAGACAGCGACTTATTACCAATGAGTAAGAACTGTTTGACGAAAAATTTGGGCCTGATTTACGGTCTATTACTAACAGTCTTTGATTGTAATTTAAAAACTAAGAGCATAGTATATTAATATTTTTAAATATGCTGTTATTTCAAAACTAAAGTTCTTTATTTCTTGATAATAATTTATTTGAATGCACGTAACCATTACATTACATTGTAATTTCAAGCCACCTGGACGATTACTAAAGCTGTTACTACCCAAACAAATCTAGCAATAACTTTACCCAACTAACATTAAGGTCGTAATCAACAAATTAGGGTCTTCGTGATTACACCAGTTTTTATAAGAACATTAAGACCATCTCAAGTTCTAGGATAGTGTCATTAACACCAACGGCGTCGTTTCGCTGAATGGTTGAATCTTGCCACAACAAAGCCCGTGAAGAAGACTCGTTATGTAAGTAGTTTAATCTGCAGTTAGATAAAGCTATCAAATGGTTAGTTTATGCCTAATTTGTAGTCCTTGGTTGATCTAAAGATGGGGAACTTTACATAGAGGTTGAATGACGTATAATTAAGTTCAGACAAGTAATTATGCATTGCAGAGTGAGACGCTCATGATACACACACATGTCTTAGTAAAAAAATGTTGTAAATTATTTTGGCAAAGACTGAATTACATATAGGAACAACTGCAATAAAACAATTTAAAGCTAATCCACGGCTATGCTTAGATTGATACTTACGCAACACTTATATCTGCAGGGTCACTATATGCAATTGACTGCCTCGGTGGCGTAGTTGTATTGCGTACGCGTTACGAGTACGATTTGCGCGCTGAGGTCCTGGGTTCGAATCCCGGGTCGGGCCAAAAACATTGTGACTGGGTTTTTCCATCTTAAAAATTACTCAGTCGCAGCTCGGAGGCAGGAAGTTGGCGGTGTGATACCCCCGTGCCTCGGAAAGCACGTAAAGCCGTT
Organism: Sphinx pinastri; assembly: GCA_947568825.1. NCBI lineage: Eukaryota > Metazoa > Arthropoda > Insecta > Lepidoptera > Sphingidae > Sphinx > Sphinx pinastri. Next base: position 12,301,617 of record OX387630.1, read on the forward strand.
GGTCCTGCGCCTGATCTCTCTCCGGTCATGTCGGATTGCCGTCTCACCGGACTATGAGAGTGGAGGAATAGTGAGTGCACTTGTGTATTGCGCACACACTTGTGCACTATAATATCTCCTGCACACCTGGATGATCTCCGTTGAGATTGGCCCTCGTGGTCGAAATCGGCTAGGAAGGGATTATTATCATTATTATATGCAATTGACTGTTAGATATTCATTAATTTCATCACAAACAATATCGATAAAAGGCTACTCCGACCCAAATTAATCATCGCAAATAAACAGCTATCATCTGTTTAATGGGGCGACTTCGAGGCTTCTGTAGCCGCGCCCTGTAGACAAAAGAACGGGAACAATGCTTCGCACAATGAACCTGAATAACCGAAATTTCCTTTGATACCGTTTTGGCTGCGAATCGGATTGGCTTAGCAGATGAGAAATTTTCAGTACTGATATTTCGCCATTTTCATTCATTATTTGATGTTTTATTTTTTGGAATCTTCGATGTTTCGAATTAAACATTTTGTGCATGAACGAATGATTTTAGGTTAGGGACGACCTAACCGTCAATGTTTTTGAAGATGTAGTTTATAGGCTTTTCAACTAATTTGGGCCAATTAATTTACACATAAATTGCTTCTGTACAACGCCTTATACTTACACAAATTGAAGATATTTCTGTTTATTGCAGTTAAACGACAAAACGAGCTTCCCACTCGCCTGATGGTAACCGATACGACCGCCCATGAATTACAAAGTAATGCGTAACACTCCAGTGCATTCGTCACCCTAACACAAGATTTTAAGGCCTCTTTCCCAAATTGCAAGTAAACTTTATTGGATAGCTAATGTAGATAGTACTCATTTTATTACCATTTATTTGGGAGCATAGATTAGAGTGGGATTTCAATTTAGTCGGCTTATACATTTATGTGACGAGCACTTACTAGAATTTGTATTATTCCAGTGCATCAGTCCGATACCAGTTCACCAACTATAATTAGTCAGACATTAACCAGCCAAGCTACAACCACATGCTAATTATCTCGTACAGTAAAGTTAACAGTGTATACACGTAAATCCCTTTATAATAATCCGTGCGGGGCGCGCCATTTTCCCGGGCTTTACGTATAATCCCGGTTTATTTTTCTCCCAATTTTATCCACCACGTTGAGAATGTGAAGTACGCCCAATTTACAGTAATGTAAAACATTTTATGGAATAGGTGAGAAATACACAGCTTAAGGGGTTGGTGAAATGGAGTTTATATATAAAAGAATGTTTATTGTACCGGCAGTTCAGTGCGAATGCTTTGTTTTGTTGAATTATAAAGTTAAATATTGCGCAGCATAAAATTGGTTCGTGAAAAAATTTGTAGTTAATTATTTGAGCGTAATAAATTATTGGTCTTGGTCTTATTTATCTACAGCTTTCGCCTCGGACTTCGCTTGCGTATAATGTATCCAGAATAAATATAATTAAATGTAAGCGTTATTCAGTGTAAGTGTAGCTTTCTATTATTAAAGTCGTTTTTAAAACGGGTTCAGCTGTTATGGAGATTATGCCTAACAAATTGTATTAATATCGATGATAAGTTATTAAAAATTAAGATCATATCCCCCCAATAATCAAACATTAAAATTACTATCTGTTGATTATAATTATATGTATGTAAGAACAGACACGATATTATACGCATAGCGGGGTAGGATTGGATGGCCATCGCAGCTGACAAGCTAAAATGGAGAAAGATGGAAGAGGCTTTTACCCACCAAGAGGGGACCACACATTAAAATGAAAAATATAAAATAATAAATACATATATAGGTAGGTATGTATATGCATGTGTATACATTGTATATATTAAAAAAAATATGTAGCCAAAGTTGTGAAAATATAAAGCTAAATAAATAAAATGAACACATTACTTTGAGGTTATATTATGGCAAATACATTCAACAGTATAGTTAGTTACTTAGAACTCTTTGTATTATGGTAAACTATTGTGTTTATCTGACAGACACAATTAATATATCTCTTTGATCTCCATTTCGATGAATTTTGCCTTCATTTGATATTTAGGTATTCGAATGTAAATTAAATTGTGTTTCAAAAGGTACAAAAAATTTATATGTGTGTTGCAATTTCCAATGGAATTTTTATGCTTACACATTATATAGATTTTTAATTAAACATGCTATGCTATATTCTGATGAAGACAAATTACAACTTAATTTCTATTCGGGATCATAATATTTAAGTTTATTCACAAGATATTTTTATGGTATTTTTTGTCTCTTTCGTTATTATATGTACCTAATGTTTCAGCTTGTAATAAAATAATAGTTTAAAATAATAGGTATTCAACCAAAGATAAAATTTAAAGAGTCAACACGGAACAATACTCCTCTAATCTTAGCAAAACTATAATATATTTATTTTATAATAAGCCTTCAAACTGCAAAATGCAACAAATTATAATTTACTAACCAACAAGCTAAATCAGAACATTATTATTTATCCATATTAAAAAGCTACACAACAAAATATAAATATCAACCAACAACAATGAAAACTTGATATAAACGGGCATTCTATTCCGCAAAAACGGGGACCGAGAGCTTAACGAGCAACCACTAACCCTTTCCAGAGTTCAAACCCACATCACAGTCACAAACTTCCAAATATAAGATAAGAAACTTCCAGAATTAAATTCCACAAAAAACACATTAAGGTTAGTTTATGTACATCGAGGACATTATATAGTAGAGAATATCGCTGTCCCGGGGGTTGGTACCGTTTCCCGGGACGAGTAATCGCTCCCCCGGGATCGGCTGTCGCTTCATGTACCGCACTTTTTGCAACGACGGCTGCGGGATCGAAAATTTGTCTGGATATTGGTTTCTCGTTTGAGCCCCGGTCGATAGCTTTCAAAAGCAGTATTGCGTCGGTGTTGTTATTAAAAAAGTTTACGGTTGCACCCGGTAGTGGTTGCAACTTGAAAATATTTGGGTATTTTGAAGTGTAAAAAACTTTAAATAACATGACATGACAATCCTTACACAAATCTAGCCATTTCTTTATAAAGCATTATGGTACTAACCTATTGAAAGCGAACTATAACAGTCTAAATATCCTCTCAGAATATAACGATCGATCAGGATGATTCTGGATATTTAAAAATTCCAAAAACGAAATAACTGTGCGTGATTTATTTCATAAACTACTGAATAAACCATTTTCTTTTTACGTTATCTCTAACTGACTTAAATTTACTCCGTGATGCCGGCACTCAATCTAAATTTCTTTTATTTCACCTCTCGCTGAACTTAAGCCTATGTAATCCTCAGAAGTTAAGAACCCCTCTAAGTGAATAATCTTTTTTAGGTGTAGATTGTTAAGTTTTTATTGAGATGTATAGGTATTCGATTTATAAACAAAATGGTTTACAACTCCTCTGATGTTGGTACGTAAGGACTCTACTAAATATAATATTATAATTTTAAAAACGCCATGGTGGCTCTGCACTGGATATCCCATAAATCCTTACTAAACTTGTATACATATCACATTCGTCGACATTATAGTTATTTATATTATAGTTATGCTTTTAAATTAATTCAATTGGGTGACACAAATTAGATTGCACAGTCCACAGCAGACAATAAGGTTTAATTTAAATTGCTTAGTGAGAATCTGTTTTTGTTCTAGACAAATAGGTATTAATCAAGGTTACCGACCTAGATAGCATTACATGTACAACCATTATATGATGTATCTAACAATCTAAAGTATATTGACGGATTGATGGTCAAAATTAGATAATCAATCTGATTGATATCAATCTCCTCAAAAACCTACGTTAAGAACACCTGTACCAACGGCCTGAACAAACGTCAATATAGCATCATTCTAATCTAGATTGCTCACGCCATCTAATTTATGTCATTATTTTACACTGCAATTTATCAATCCATAAGTCACACAATCAATCCAACCTCAACCATACCAAAGTCTAGCGACATCAAGCATTATTGAACTGATATCAGATTGACCATACGAGTAATCGTTAAGTCATTTTCAAAGTACAAAAAAATATTGAAAGACTTGGGCAATCAAACCACCCCATTTAATAGAGTAATGTCCCATACAGTCATGAAGAATTTTAGATCGAAACAGTAAATTTTATGCCAGTAATAAAAATGACGTAAACCGATTGAAGACCGGAAAGTCGCGTCAGCACACTGGTCGCCGAATATAACTGGCATAATGAAAAATATTAATGAACGTGATTTTTAAATAGAAAATAGAATACTTTATCGCGAAATTACTGGACATTACCAAGATTTTATGTGTCAAGATGAATGCAGTGCAGTTAAAAAGTTCGTAATTAAAATTTCTGGGTAGCGTGTGTAATACAGAAGATCGAACTGCTGCTCAGAAAAAAGTAGTGGCATTGCAATAATTGACATAGGATTCCAAAGACTAAGCTTTTTGCTAGTTAATATTTTTTAGTCCTACTTGAAATTGTCTGAAGATGGACATCGACAACAACGATATATTTATTAAATAACCTTTACAATTCTACATAAAACGTTAAGAACATTCATGTTTTAAAATTTTGAATGTTACTCAAGTAACACAAGAAAAGAAATAAAAAGTTGGTTATAACATTTGAAAATATTTTTTAAATCTAAAGCCCTCATTTGAAAAATCATGAATTAAATATTTTGTTTTATTTAAAATCATAAAATGTGGAATAAACATCTAGTTAAATAATAAATGGAACTCGTCAGCCAAGAAGCTCATGAATATATAATGAACATGAAAGAGTTCTTTCAGTAAATTCAGCCTCTTTAATCATTTGCGTCTTGAATACAAAATTCAACAATATTTTATTTTCCATCTCAGATTATTTTAAAATAAAAATATAACTCCACATAAATCTATTTCACTCAATCTAATACATTTAATGCTTCCAACACACGAAAGTTTAGAAAATCGATTAAGGAACACATCTCTGTACTTGACACGGGAATTGAAAATGGAATCTAAACCTAGATCGGATGAGCAAATCCTAATTGCAGAAGGAAGCGATTTATTCCGCTTACCCCAGATTATTTCGCTTATTCCGCGCATTCCGCTTATTTCGTCCCTGCGAAAGCGCGATAAGCGAGCGGGCTCCTATTTCAATGTAATAGCCGAATGACACCCCGGGGCTCTTTGAAGTTGGAGGATTAGATGCATCGTATAATAAACTCATAGCAATAATGACGCTACCCGAAACACGTGAAAAACGCCCTTAGGAACTGTTCAGTTATGGACTCCATTAAATATTTATCCGTGATGTTGAAAGGGGAAAACATGGAGTTACAGAACGCTGTAACATCGTGTTGTTATTATCGTTAGTTATTCATGATTATTGAGCAAAGTGGATTATGTCACGCAAGAATTCCTTTGGAGATAAAACCATGAGCATGAAAAATGGAGCAAAAACCTATAATATAACGTCTATATTATGAAACAAATAAAGGATAGTTGTCGGAGAAAGTAATTTCACCAAAAGGACAACATCTCAGCATCTTACATAGTAAATTTTGGAAAGTTGCAACGAACTAGCGATAAACCATTTTGTCCCGGCATAAAATCACAATGACAAACTCTCGGAAGGTAAATAGTTTCGGGCACTTCTATTCTATGGTATTCATGACGTGAAGACGAATTACCAGGACCCCGGGAACTCATAACGCCATATCGCTCCCATAAAAACACACGAGAAACTGAATATCACGCATTCATGACTCGGGGCAAGATATGACACGTATTTTACACCCCCATGGATTATACGACCAACATGAAGTTTTTGATATGTGTGATATAAATAAAATATTGGAGGAGTATAAATTGGTGTCTGAAGCTGAAGTTAACGTAGACAGCAAACTTACCTCAAGGGAGAGAGGGAACTTTTGGGACCTGCCTGATTTTGAACTAATGCAAGATGGTAATAAAAACAAGACGCAAATTGGAGGACCTAACGCAATTCTTACATCAATATCAAACAAAACGTATTGATCCTAAAGGTGCTTTAAGTAAAATCGAAAATACTATGTTCCCCCAAAACAGAATATAAAGTAAAAACAAATAGACAATTCAAATATTGAAATTCCAACAAAAACAGAAAACTCTCTAACAAAAATACCTAAGAAAAGTTCCAATGAAGAATTACCCGTGATGAAACGTCGGACTGTTACAACTTACAAGTTGGTTCGTTTTAATTAAACCAGTCACTCGGAGCACCGATGAAATTTGAAACTCCAAGTCTTACCTGTAACAACGAAAATTATTATTCAACAGTACATGAATAAGTTTCCTAATTTTATACGGCTAGTTAAACATGAGGTTGCTAATGAAATCGATGATTTGTTCTTGGAGAAAGGTAGGAGTTGCTGGCCGTTAGTTGTCCAGTAGCTCGTAGAACTGACAACAGATGGGGTAGAAAAGTTCTCGAGTGGAGGCCACGTGCTGGCAAGCGCAACGTGGGACGTCCTCCTACAAGGTGGACGGACGACCTCGTGAAGGTCGCAGGAACCCGCTGGATGCAGGCCGCTTCTGACAGGTTGGCCTGGAAATCTTTGGGGGAGGCCTATGTTCAGCAGTGGACTTCTAAAGGCTGAAGAAGAAGTTGTCCAGTAAAGTGTTATAACTCTAGTGGCATAGAAGGTGAGTAAGCTATATTTAATGAAGAGACGATTAATTTGTCATTCCTGTGGATTTGGACAGTAGATTCGAGAGGTCGGCATAGATTCTGAGCACGCTAACACTACTAACTGATGCTCAGAGACACATTTGTAGATCAATTAAACTATCCCCAAACGTAATTTCAATCATCTTATGTAATAAGACCTATGGTATTCCGATCTAGTAGAAACTACGGCTAAGGTAAATCTTAAGAAGTATAGTTAAACTTCTATAACTAGACAATTCAGTATAAATGTCGAATTATTGACAAATATCGGCTAGCATATATCATATCTGACAGTCACAGAATTATACCGGCATTTCATACATATCTACTGAAGCGAGCTCACTAACAATAACATATTATACTTTAATAATACGGAAAGTATAAATTTAAATAAACGTATCCTATCAAAACGTATGTGTTTTACTTGAACCGGGCGCGGCTATCGTCCGTAAATCCCCTTTAAATCCCATACAAAACAGAACTGAAACCCTTTCTGCATTACATTTTACGTAAACCGATACAAAAACAAAAACCAGTATTACGTTTGGAAACATGGTATTTATTCGATCGCGACTCGGAGTATAAAAAACATTAGCATATATTTGCGACTCTGCGCTGTTCGCTAGTCGATCGATTGAGATTCAGATGCATTCGCTGTGCTCTTTTATTCGTGCGGATGTCTACGATACTGTATATTGTATATATATTATAGTAAAAGTTAGAAAACTAATACTTAATTGATCATCATATTTTGGCATAATAAGGATAAGCTTATAAATGATTAATTATAACTAAGTATTTTATTTTTCATTTATTTATGCATAATTGTTGCATGTTTAAAAATATATTTCATTTAATTACCATATTTTCATTACAGTACGTCATTATATTCATGCCTAAAATTTTGTTTAAGTTTATATTTAATTCTTTCATATACACATTGTCAACTTTATGTTCTGAGCAATCCCAAGTGTACTACAAAATGTAGCGAAAAACTTACTAAAAAATAAACTAAAATTTGCTAGCAAAATACGCTCATTTGAATTTCAAATACGATCTACCCCGACTCGACAGTCGACACACGGACCGTAACACAGCACTATCCCATTGTATTTACGTGCAAATAACAAAAAACACGCGTCGTGAACAAACTTTAACCTTATACAAAAACAGCGGCGCGCAAAATGTCAACTTTATGTTCACAACAACTGGGCGACCAAGCCTGAAAATTCACCCTTATCGTCATTGAATAAGCAACGTTAAAAAAATACACACAGAGTCCATATTTCAGTACTTTCTCGTTTAGATTAGGTCGGTATTACCGAACCTGATCGATTACAAATAGTCCATTATGTACCTAATTACAGTAGCTGAAGGTAGCTTTTGCGTTACAATTTACATGGCAAGAACGCCAAGAGATATTGGACTCTATTATTAGTGGGCTATAATCGTTAACGGTAGGGGTAGGTAGCTTTGCCCGGGAGGGTGTCTGGGCACCCTGCGGCCCCCGTAAGGTCAAATGAAAACTTTACCCTCCGAAGGGAACATGCCATTACGCTATTTTATTGGCTTAAGATAAGAGCTATTCTGTGTAATTGTATACAAAGATGGGACGCTTTTGTGATTATGTTATAAACATGTTTGTGACGAGCAATCATAATTTCACTAGAAATTATTATGAAGACATCGATGTAATGATCAAATTGCGCAGCTTTATCTGCCACACCCATACAGTTCGTAACTCGATTAAATTACTACGCCATACTATACATACACACCTAACTTTATAATTTTTATTTTGTTCATAATTGGAACGAAGTTCCTTATTGCGCGTTGTGAAAGGGGGCTGGACGGAACGTTGTCACGACACTTTTTTCTATTATCTTACTAATATGAACCTTAAACACAATGCGTAGAAGCTATAATTCTTGAAACGAGTCAATTTTTATTTATTTTATTTATTAAAGTCATTAAAACCATTTCTTACTAATCTAATATGAACCTTAAATACATTGCGTAAAAGCTATTTCCCCAGCGTTGGCACGGCACGGGTACAAAAGAATTGAACGTAACATTCTTTTTTCAAATTTTGTTGATTTATTCTACTTTACTACTACTGACATTTATCAATAACAAGATCTTGCTCGCGTTTAAAAATCTACTTTATGTGGTAAGCGTAAGATCGAATTTGTGTTTAGTCAATCAAAATTTGTGATAAAAATGCTATGCAATAGCTTTACCGCGGTAGTCTCCGAGTGCCACACGTATTTATTTGTTTTTTTCTCTAGAAACTTATGTATTGGAACGGAAATAGGAAAATATTTATATATGTACACACTCTGTTATATAAATAATTTTTTTTTTACAATTCCTTCACTAATTAATCGAAAGGAACTTCGTTCCATCCGGGTGTCCCTTGACACCTCTCATTTTTTTTTTAATCTTAGAGAATTATGAATGTTCAATTACAAGTTGAACGACAAAACTGATCCCATCCGATAAGTGCGAAGTTTACCAACGCCGCAGATATCTTAACGGCAGCGACCATTAACGGTCATCGTAATAACGCTATTCTGCTTAATTGCTTTCTCAAACTGCCTCGGTGGCGTAGTTTTAAGGTACGACTGCAAAGCTGAGGTCTCGGGTTCGATCCCCGGGTCGGGCGAAGTGATATTGGGTTTTTCTATTCAGTATCAGCCCGGAGTCTGGAATTTGTGCCCGATATGGCGATAGGCTCGCCCCCTCACATCATGGGACGGAAGACGCACGGCAAAAAGTAGGTGCACTAGTTGCGCCTCTGACTACCCCTTCGGGGATAATGGGCGTGAGTGTGTGTGCTTTCTCAAAGTTGACTTACGCCGATGCTTTTCACCATATTACAGGAAGAATGACGTTTACAATTTGTGGAAAAAATAATCATAGAAGATAGTTCACATTCAGTCAGCGACTATATAGCTCTGGTCGCTGGATTCAGTTTATGTTGTCGGAAATTATGAAGTATCTGTCAGCTATTAGGCATTGTGAGTCAGATTTATAGCCTGAACGAATTGAAAAATTAACAAAAATAATCGCATCTAAACATGGAGTCATCTAACCATTTCAAAAATATTTCCAGCAATCTATCTGTCTCCCCAAACACACATAAATAACAGAAGGTAAGCCCGAATTCTGAACTCGCTTACACAAAGACGTGGCTTTAAAGCGGGCCGGTTTTTGGTTGCCAGTAAATGTTCAGTGATTTTTCTTTGTTCGACTTGACATCGATGGATGCCAATTCAACAGGAGAAAGAAGGAAAAGGCCTACCGTTTATAGAAAAAAATACCTCTTACAATTCACGCGAAGGCGGTTAACTTTCAAAGATGTATAAAACTGTTTTTTTTACTTATGAATTATTGATGCTGAAGACTTTTTGACGATCTAAATTGTTAAGTTGCCGTCTTCGCAGCTGTCGTACTTTGTGGATTGTTTTCTTGATATTCATACTTTTGGAGATTTCGTTTATGTTGAGCAAACTTGTGCTCGATTATTTAGTTTTTACGTATTTGTGTCATTTCATAATATAACAGGCTTCAAAAACTAAGGGAAAATTTTAGTGATAAAAATACTCTTGAGAACCGTACTTGTTTCGTTGACTAGTAGGTATCAATTTTGCGACCGTGCTGTGACGAATGTTCTATAAAATCCAAGTCAAAATATTGTCAGCATGATTATTTCCAATATAATATAAATAAAAGTTACAGACTGACTTTCAGTATTATTGACAATATGTTTAGATTCAAACAATCCATCGATCTTTGCAAGGACTCCAATTAAATTTTTAAATAGTTAAAAGATACAATCGTAATAACACATTAAAATCGGTAGCCTTTAATCATTGTGCGATATTTATATGATGATCCTCCACGTTTGTCCTCCGCGAGATGGCACGCTCGAGTGAGCACCCACCCGACCGTGTAGCTCGAATGCCTCGCCCTTTGCAGACTACCCGCATTATTGCCTGGCCAATTATTGGCATGCCTACCACATAATCATGATTAATCTAGGCTTCGCTGTCCATTACATTTATATCCGGGTGTATTTATGTGCGGACGTCAATCAGTGCCTTATTATAGGCAACTCAATTGTAATTTAGATCATTTGCTTTTTCTTATATTAAAAGAACATAAGACTGGAACGATTGTACTGTTGATAAATTGTTTTACTACCCTTTAACAGTTTAAATATGTCTTAAATTCAATAAAAGCTGTCCAATAAATACTTCAACCTGCTATAAATAAAAAGACCCACAACCTTAAAAGTTCGACCTAAACCCACACGAAAAACGGTTTACCTTTACACTGTCATAAAGTACACCTAAATATTTCAGCGAGGTGCCAAATATTTATACAGTCATCAAACACATATTGGCGTCCTTTTCTATCTTCAGGTTTATAGTTGGTAAAAGCAGGATAGAAGATAGAGCTTCCATTGTTGGCACGAGCCTCAGTTACCGTAGAGCCAGATCCTTTGATGTATCCTCTGAATAGAGTATTGAAACTGATAGCATTATTGATTCAGTTCATTGCTTACGGTTCGAGCGTCCTTGCATCGGTGACCTCGTATTCAATCGCTATTCACCCGATTCAATTACTCTTGTTGATGCTGGTAAGATATTGTTGCATACAAATCGACTTATGTTAGTATCTGCGCACTCTTCATCATTTGTTATTCATTTATCTGTTTCGTCTGTTTTATTATCTTACTTCGCGACGATGCCAAATATATTTAAAAAGCAATTTGTAAAACTAATGACCTATTATTTAATCTATTATGAGGAAAAAAAATCTAAAAGATATAATTGTTTCCAGTGCCCTTTGAAACCTTGATATACTATGAAGGTATAACAGAAATAAAAATATCGATGCCTACAATAAATTGTTTACGTAAAGGGTAACTCTATCTTCCACATCTTCTTCAATAACAAAGTCATCAATGCATGTGTGAAATGTAATACTATTATATTTTTAACATCAAACGTTTTGCCATGACATGTACTCCGATCAACCCTCGGCTGCCATTAACATTAGCATAACCCAAGTTAACGGGTCGGAGATCACCAATAGTATGTCCACACGCCACTTATTTCAGCCGAAACATCAAAAATAGATCATATAACATCCAATTCGGATAAAGGAGTTGACCCTTTGGGTCCCAATTTATTTAAAGCTTCCGCATGAAAGGTTCCCGGAATCGAACCTGTAATCATTACGATTCGCTAAATATACAATGTGAGGATCCTAGAATGTATTGGGGTCGGCCCGAATGGCTTTCCGTATCAGTTTCATTTAGTTTATGGGAAAGATGTGGCGAAGGGAACCTGACGAGAACTGTGATTGGAGGAATACTTAATGAAACCAGGTTTGTGGTATTTCCTTATGAATAAAGTCAGGAAAAGGAAAAAGAAGTGCAGCAAAAGAAATAATTTCCAAACTTTAGGTCAGAATAAACAAAATACATTGAATTAGACGTAGATTTTTTTTTGTAAATTAACATAAATACATTCCTTATTACAATAAAAGACAATTTTAAACATACGTTCAACGCTTTACATGTTTACATCTGATTATGCCTAGAATACCACCATACATAACAACCTCCTTACATCAAGTTAAAAATAATATTCGAGTCTGGTCTCATAAAGTATCTCATTGCATATCAGAGCCTAGTTTATTACGGGCTGCGTGCCCACTTGTCAGTTTCATGCTAATTTCATCGTCCTGGGGCGACCCACGCGTCTCCCACGCCACGGCCCATGATTCGTTCACTATCTTGATCGGTTAGTTTAATGAGCAAGTTTCTTGTCTTTTAACATTAAGTGCGTCATTGGAATAAGGTAGATGAAAACTTTTTTTAAATCCATTTCTTAAATATATCGCACCTTTAGGACGAAAGCGACGCAATTAAAAAAAATGGGTTATCGTCATAAAATGATTTAAAACTGGTCCCTTTTTAATGAAAATATAATAAAAATGGACCGATATAATATTTTTGTCCTCTTACTGCTTGAATATGGCGGTGTTTGAACTATTATTGTATTGAAAATTTCGTTTTAACTAATTTTATGACGATAACTCAATTTTCGATTTTTTTGAATTGTGTCGTTTCGTCCTAAAGGTGCGTTATATGTCATCCAATATCCAACGGAAAAATAATTTTCAAAATTAACGCAATAATACGTAAGTTATAAAGATTTGAAATATGATAGAAGGGGTAGTTGTCAAATAACAGTAATATCAGATTGTGACGTCACCAGGTGTCACCGGCCATAACGCTGCGTGCGTGCGAAAGAGATAGCGATATATCCCCACCATGACCCCACTTTTGCGCACAACAATATGTCAAGTTTGAATAACTGCTTTATTTTTCAACCAATTTTGATGATGATTTCACAGAAGAATTTCTTTTTCAATTATTGTGTTCTGTTACACATACAATAATGTACAAAATCAAACATAGGAAACCACCCTATTATAATGACAGAAGAGTTCTCTTATAGATAGAATATAGATGTAATAGTTGACCCTGGGGGCTGACCTCGGAATGCAACATGGAACGGGTCACTATGGCGATTTTACCATTTATGATGTTATCTTGTCGGATACAAAATATATTAGGGACGCACTAAATAGCAATCAAATACTTCATGAATGATAATCAGGTGATAATACTGGAAATCTTTAGGTGGGGCCTAATTTCAGCAGTGGAATTCCAAAGGCTGAAGAAGAAGATCATTTTAAAATTGTAATTATAATTGTCGTTGGTAAATCGCAAGAAAGGTCCATACAGTCGTGAATTACCTTATTTTCATTCTTTTATAGTATCTAGTTTGTATGAAAGCATACAAAATTTTTCCATTTCAAACCTTTTTACAATTAAAAAGCAATTAAACTTTAGTATTTAACCGAAATATTCGAGGTTTTTTACGTACTTCAAAAGTACATAGTCCAGGGTAATTAACTTGCTGGGTTTATTTGCCGGGAGCAGAGAGATGCTACGTAAATGTTACATTTTACCAGCACTCGAAATTTAACAAACTTTCCACTGTAAAACTATTAAAAGCTGTATAATGTAATGCGCTGAAAAGTGTCGGATAATTAGAGCAACTAAATTCACAAAACATTATACGAGGAACATGAGTGCAGCTGGGCGACGGATAACTTTATTTACAAAATAATTTTGGGTGTGCCATATAACTATCTGCAATCAGGTCCATTTTAATTAACTATATTACTTTGTTGAAGAGAGCCAGGTAATTCCAAAAAGTCAATTAAAATTAAAGGCTTATCTATCAAACAGCCAAAGTGTATTCAGTTAATTAAATGAGTCAAGTTTCGTGATAATTAAATAGTATCTATTATCCAACACGCACAACACAGACGAAAACGATCTATATATTTAAAAAGGCTACTAGCATTAATTTTCTCACGATACTAAAGCGTTTAAACGATGCGTCAAGAATCGATTATAGGCAGGAATAACCGGTCGCTATGGTTCCGAGTAGAAATCTAGAGCTAGACACATTCCCGCACCTACCCAGTTTCGCAACACTCTGAACTTAAAACCTTTACAAAGGGAAAACTTGCAAACTTGGAATTAATAGAGCAAGTTGTGCCCAAGAGAAATTTGTTTTACAGTTTTGAAGAGATATCGAGGTCTCGTATGAACAAAATTTACTTAACTATTGTTCGCTGGAAAGTAAATTCTAATTTGTGAAGATTTTAGTGTTAGCGTGGAAAGTTTACGAAGATGTATAGCCGGCGCTGAACGTAAGATTTGTGAGTTGTAGAACGTGGAAGAGTAGGGCGAGGCTTTATAAAACTTTACATTCAAAATTATACATTCATAGCTCAAAACAATAGAGCAAAACATTTAAATAACTATGTAGAATAGACTATAGGATTAAAATGTAATCGCGTCATAAATTATCTGAAACAACTATTATGTACTTTAAATTCTAGTCATACAATCACACATTCCATCTAACAAGCCTAGACTTCAAATCCCAAGGAATCCTATACAGAAACCCTGCTGATAGCGTCCCAAGACGAACGATCTGATGGAGAAGTCGACAACGCATTGTCCCCGCGCCTCTGGCGTCGGGCGTACGTTTATTGCGAAGACAACGTGATTCACGACGTATTGGAGGCAAATATTTGTGCACATTATTTATGCGTATTTGTAAAGTTTGGTTGTTGACTAGATTCAATGTATGCTCTTTCAGACTGGGCTCGGAAATTTTCAAACCTAGAGCTCCATTCTTTATGATGCATTATAACTAGTATTTCAAGTGTTTGTGATCATTTGACGTCACGATTATTCGGGGTTGAAAAAAAAGTTCTAGAACAAACACAAATAAAACAATAATTATGTATTGATTAGATGGGTAAAAAAATCGCCTCATATGAGTTAGATGCATAAACTGTAGCACATCCCAGAACTTTACGTTAAAAATTCATTACGTAGATAACTCATTACATTTGCCCATAAAGCAAATCCAGCGAATTAAACCCGGTTTATACATTATACATCTCACAGAATAATGTCCAAATTATCATTCGCTGAATCCAAAGCCGTAAAAGGCTTACGGCTTACGATTGTGTGAAGGCGTAATTCCAGAAAATTATATTTTATCGCGGAGTCAACGTGGAGCGTGATACGGAGATAAACAACCTTATAAGTACATAAAGCACTATATTTATTGCAGAGAACGGCTTTCACTAATGTTGCAGTGTCTAGTATAAGAGTGGATCTGGTAGGGCTTCGTTAGCCTCTGGCCTTTGGTCTTGCAGTACACACCTTTTTACAATACAAAATATTCGAAAGCTAGTAATGTTTATGTGGCAAAAAATTTATTACAATTTATTAAAAGTATCCAATATATAAAGCTATACTATGTATGTATAGTTGTCTTACTATCAGACGAGTGACTTGCTTGTCTCGTTCAGTTATATTTTATTATGGCATTGAATGACGAGACGAGCATGCTGTTCGCCTGATGGTAAGCGATACGACCACATAAACAGTAGCAACACCATCCAGCACCTTGAGTTACAAAGTATTGTGTGGCATTCCCCTGCGCTCGTCATCCTGAGACATAAGATGTTAAGTCTCATTATGTCCAGTAGTTACACTGGCTACAGTATCCTTTAAACCGAAACACAACAGTGCATGCACACTGCTGCTTGGCGGTAGAAATAAACATTGTGGTGGTACCCACCCAGACGAACTCTTACATATGAGAGACCTACCACCAGTGAATATATTTTATAAATAAAAAAAATGTTGCGAAAACATTTCATGAACTCATTACTTACATCCATTTGTAAATTACAGATTTCCTCGTGACCTACTTACACGTCAGATGTTAATATAAAATGACTAGCTTTAACTCGCATTTATGCCCGCGTGAAAATCTTATCACGAATTAAAGTCCGACGGGAAGCGACATTTTTTTGGGTGAGAAAGAATCTGTATCACTCTACTGTCTATAAATTATTTTTGTGAAAATATTCATGCTTATATTATACCTCAGTTGTCATGTGTTAGAAGAAGGTACTAGACACATTAATTTTGTATTTATAACTAGGAAGGACATTGGACAGTCAGGTGACTAGATGGACAGACGAACTTATAAAGGTCGCAGGAACCCGCTGGATGCAGGCCGCTTCTAACAGGTTGGTCTGGAAATCTTTTAGGGGGGCCTATGTTCAGCAGTTGACTTCCAAAGGTTGAAGAAGAAGGACATTTAATACTTCTAGGGAACGCCTAAACCCCTACGTAGATATAATGTTATGCGTTGCCTTTGCAGCCAAATTTCTTAACTAACTCTCTTAAAATTTTGTACAACCATAAAGCAATGCCCGATGAAAAGAAAATACATTATACAATACACATCCCAAAGTTCAGTATCAGAAAATTAAACAATATTTTATTACTAAATGATATTATAGTCTATAAATTATAGTAATTATGAACAGGCAATATATTAATATTATAAAGAAATTAGATTATATTTTATTATTATATTATATAAATTATAATATTATAAAGAAGTATATTATACTTCTTTAAAATAAAAATCTACCATAGTAAATAATACCCACTGACCATGATACAAAGTTTGTTTGTACCCCGGTAACTAAGCAACTAATTACCATTCACTTGGGAATAATTTAAATAATTTACGGTGGTACATATAGATTCTATCTCAATAAAATAAAGCTCTCTATTGATATGAAACGGATAAATAAAATTCTCGGTCCGAGAATGGAATTACCTCGCGATTTACAGTCAGCTCATCACCCGTTGTGCCACATGAGATGTGATTTCCACGTTATGGTAAAGTTTAATTCCTATGTATCGAACAATGCTTGGCATCACTTGAAAGATTATCATCAAAATCCCTCTTAAGATTTTCGTTCTCTATATCATCATTAGTCACATAAAATCCACTGATGAACATAAGGCTGTCCTAAAGATTTCCAGACGGTTCTATCAAAAGTAGCCAGTATTTAATAGGCACTGCCAATCTCTATATTACCAAAAATTCAAATAACAATATTCAACTATCACAAAATATTTTATTATGCGAATATTTAATCCAAGGCCTTACTATTCCATGATGAAATACCATAAAAAACCTATAACATTCTGTTATAACCTCAAAACAAATTATCTCAGCCCGCCAGTCACACGGCGACAACGCGAAAAATTCCACTCTCTTTAATAAACCCCCACATTACCTGAAACTCGAATTAATAATCCCTTTAAATAGGTCCTTTATATAAGGCGCAAGGGATGAGCCAACAACTTAGATAAAGCTATCGATATCTTAAGAAGTATCTTAGGTTCTTGTAAATGTTCCTATTATTTTATATCCGTAATGTGCGAAGGTTGAACGCATATAATGTTTACAAAAGAAATAAGTAACCAACATTAATTATAAGTGAGAATTAACTACATAAGTTGTTAAACCCATGTTTTTACTAATCAAAAATGCACCGAAACAATGACTAATAAAGTAGCATGCCGTGACAAAGTCAAATTATAAAATACAGTTAATTGTGGCTGATATAATTCTAATTTGAATAATGCAATTTAATTATCCCCCGCAAGGATAAAGGAACATTCGTGATTTGCATAATGCAATTTAATCACAAAGGCATATTCATTTCCATTGAATATTGTAAAAAATATTCGAAGTGGGAATAAAAAAGAGCACGGAGAAAATATTTTAAAAGCATTTTTTCTATATAAGATTTTCGAAGGAATATGGATTCTGACAACCCGTACGAAGTCAACATGGCCAGACTAATACCTTAACTGTCTTAGTAGATGAGGCTCGCTGCCAATGCTGGGACATAGTAAAGTACATAATACATTATATACAGGGCATGTATTGTTTATTATTATTTTGTGCTACAATATAATATAATTATCGTACGAAACTATCGATGTCGATAAGTTTGCGACATCCCTATGGTTGTCGGCTACCCGCCCAGTGTTCTCAAGGAATTTTTCATTTAGCGGACGAGTCTATGCACCTTTTGGAGCCGCTAGGTGTGGGTGGGATGGCAAAAATGCGATAATTTTTGTTTCAAAGGCGTCACCGCGTATTTCGCTGCAATATTCCCGGTGGTACTGATTACATTCGACACGGTTCTCAGGAAAGGAATCTTGTTAGCTGATGTAATCAATGGATTTCATTTGATACGGAAACAATATTATCCAGATTTTTGTTTCAAAGTAAGAAATATTGCTATTTTGTTTTCGTGTTTGTGGGGTATGCTTAATTTATTAAAAAAAAGTCGTCCACTTGAAATTTATTTTATAGCGGACAAAATTGTAATAAAATTGATTAAGCGGTTTAATCGTGAATGTACATTCCGAAAGGCAAATACAAATACTTTTAATATATATTTGCATATAATATTTTAAATAGCATTCTTGGACGGACATAAGTTCGTTGAACAGTGAGTGCACTAAATGCTCTTCTGCCACTCCCTCGGGCATACAAACTTTAACATAAATAAAATAATATATAGTAACATAATTTTACATGCATGCAAAGCATGAACGAACACATAATATAAATTCCTAGATAACATACTCGCCCGCGGCTCAAAGACCATTAATGCATTCCATAGACTTGCTGAATTAAACGACAAGGCGTAAACATAGATTCCCGATCGATAGAGGCGATAAATGCAAACTATCTATATTTCAAAAGTTTTATACATGGAAATAACTCTCTTATCGCGATATATTAAAGGCTAAATTTTATCTACTATCTTGTAAAAGGGGTATATGATAAATATACGCTAAAAAATGATTTGACGAATATCAACACATAACGTAATTACCGGGACTTTACGCGAGAGCAAAAATTACTGTAATATAAATTTAGGTTTGTTCATTATTATCCTTTACAATATATATTTTAAACGTTATAGAGCTTCTTGCTGATAGAGCGACAGACTTTGTCTCAGGTAGAGTCAGTAAAGGTATTACAGAATTCGATAAAAAAATAACTACATCCGTTTTCAGTTACAAACACTAAAGTAATTTCATAAATTCTTTAATACAACCGAAAAAAGTGTGTGTGTGTGCGTATTAATGTACACACGTATGAAGTGAAACTTTTTCAATCAATTCATTTTTTTCACTGTTCGTATAATAATTATTGTATTCCATTAATACGGTCAAATTATTATTATTATTTATTTATTTATTTAAATATATTTTTTAATACCTATTACTGTCTGCTAAATTGACAGTCATATTATTAAATGATAGTTAATTTCAATAAATTAATATACATTTACTAATACTTACAATTAAAAGTGAGGATAACATAAAAATAATACCAAAATCACAATCACGTGATGATTTTTCAAAACAATAAAAATAATCTCTGACTCACTATTTATTTAAATGATTTTCAATAAGTCCATTTATTATATCACTTGTTATCATTAAAATATTTCTTTATAAGTCTCCTCAATTTAAATAAACACGCATGGCGCCGTGACTTTCCAGTATATTATTACTCTCCTCTATGGCCGTGACGCTCCAAAGTGACAGAAATTGTGACGATTTTTTTCAAGATGGCGTCGGAAAGTGTGACGAGTTTTTTTTACATTGCTATGAGATTTCTCCTGGATACGTCGATAAAGAAGTTTCACTTCAAAAATGGTACTACGAACTAAACAGCAAAATTTATAAAAGGAATGGTTTTCTTGAAGAAGAAACTATACTGCCACTAACAACACTCGGATTCATTACAAGTCCAAAGTAACATAAAACGGGTTCCGACATCAAGTTACTTAAGTTCGATTAACTAAATCTACTTAAACTTGTGCCTTCCATTTGAGATTGCATAAAAACTTTTACAACAAATTTAATTTATGGAAGTTTAAAATTGCATGCGGCCGTGTGGGATATGCATCCTATGCGGGAATATTAACAAGTTTGTGCAAGTTAATAAATACAAGGTGAGACACGAAGTTTAGTGAAACATTTTAACAACAAACAACTTTTTAACCTTATGGTTCTTAGAGAGCAACTAGGTTAAAAAAATTACCAGGATTTCCGAAGGTTTTATTGCTTATGAGTGTATATTTCCAAATTATGGGGCGTTTTTAAAGGGAGACGATAATCATCGCGAGGAAAGCTAGGTACGTGTCTAAGATTTTCTAAGGTATGTGAAGTCGCCAAACCGATCCAACATGATGAACTAAAGCCTAAAATATTGCATAGTACAGGGTATTACTAAATTCATAGTACCTAGCAGTTTCTCAATTAATGTAACCAAAAATCTATGTTTCGTTACTAATTTCCAGCCATCTATCATAAACGAAGCGTCTGTAAATAACCCCAAAATGAAATGTAACTACAATCCAAAATACGAGCAAAAAGAAGTCATTAATATTGTCCCCAGAAGATTAACACGTACCAAAAAATGGCCGGCGGATGACTAATGACCATATAAAAAAGGGTCGCGTAATTTACAACACAAGTTTAGATATTAATGAACATAAGGCCAACTTTTGTCGTCAAAACGGTGCAATATCCGTCGTGGGGGCTCGTCTGCTGGTACCGATTTATAGCGAGAACGTGTCCAATAATGCTGCTCGTCACAATGAGGATTCTAATTGTTAGCATTAAACTTTACCAACCGTGAATGGCAGATCGAATTCATTGTGGTTTTTATGTCACGTGTTATTGGTTTTATGTGGTTACATTCTGTTAGGCATAAATCATTTTACGAATAAAAATGAAATTGCTTTACGAGCTATATGCAAACTCATCTCATTTCCTTAGACCTAGTTAGTTACTATATGCTGTATGATTTTATTTTTGAAAAAAATGTTGGAAATTGCGATCGCAATCTCGAGATGTAACATATTGGCACATCTTTCCATATAGGATTTCCCCATCGAAAAACGACAGCAAAATGAAACAGACAATACACCTACTGCTGAGAAAATCAAATCCACTTCGTATTGTTTATCTATGAAATTTTATAGCTCTTGTCTAGACAGCTGCAATAAATCGCTGACACGGGGTTCTGGGTAAACGAAATACAATATGCCGTCTCTTATTTTTCATAAGGCTTATTTTACGTCGGAGGTTAGTTTGCATGTGCTATTGTTTAGAAAATGAAAGAAGAAAAATAAGGATCTCAAGATATATTTGGAATCCTGTAGTTTAAGTCTGGAAAGACTTATTTTGTTGTTTAGTATCTACTTCAGTATCGGAATAACCTAATTTTTTTACGCTATCCATCATGAATTTGATTTATTTTTCAAACTCTATAAAAATAACCCAAATTTTGTAAATCATATTATAAAAAAAACCCTCGAAGTGTTGCACGGTCTTACTGAGCCTGTCGGACATACTTGTCCATCATCATCATCAGCCCTGTATTATATATTGCCCACTGCTGAGCACAGGCCTCCTTTACTACTAAGAGGGGTTAGGCCTTAGTCCTTGTCCATAGCCCATTCATATAGTCATATAACTAAGGAGACAGAAGCTTTATATATTTCTGTTCATAACATATATATTTAATACTATAAGTTATTATTTACGTCAATAAACATTACATACACAGAATTCAGGCGTCTGTAGTCTCTCATACCCGTAAGTGAACACGTTTTATTTTAATTTATGTAGCAAGCGTGACAGACTAATATATGTATGCATAAGTCCTACTTTACTGATAAAAATCAGTGAGACATAAATATTTTGAGTTAGTTCAAAATTAGTGTATTTATTGCGTGCATTGCGTGTAGTGAAGCTATAAATTTCGTAATGTTAAAAAACATAAAATGCAATCATGAAAATAATTGTATAACTGATATTTTCCTTCGATTTATTGCGAAATGCAAATTATTTTAATGATTAAAATAAAAGTAAATTTTATGTTTAAAAAAAGATCAAAACCATTCACAAAATTCCGCATTCAAAATGTTTACGTACCCACGCTAACAAAAACAAATAGTGCGGTAAAAATCGTTTTAAAACTCGCACCGGCGCAGAATAAAAAAAAACAAGCGCTAGAGCACAGCTAGAGACCCGGCGCGGCGGGGGCACGGGGCATGTGAATGTCCTAAATGGGGCACCCGAGAGTCCCGAGACCAAGCAATGTGTAGCGTTGGGGAATGTCCGACAAAACACATTTAAAATGTTAACAGCTAAAATAAACTCGTTTTCTTTTAGGTTTAAATTGTATGGTAATTTAAAAAGACAACTTGTAATTCGTAATATGTTTTAATATCAACATTTGATAGTGATGTTTGCATGAGGGAGATACGGAATTAAATTAGGGCACACGAGACCCCAGACAATATTCAGAAAATATTATATCTAATATATAAAATTCTAGTGTCGCGGTGTTTGTTGGCAAGCTCCTTCCAAAGGGCTCGACCGATTTTCATGAAATTTTGTGTGCATATCGGGTAGGTCTGAGAATCGGTCAACATCTATTTTTCATACCCCTAAATGTTAAGGGTGGTCCACGCCTTAATTTTTTTAGACAATTTTTTTTTCTTTTTTTATTCAAAAATACATACATCCCAAAACGTTTACCTTTCTACGATCAACCCCTATTTTTTTAATAACTTTTAGCCCTGGTCGGTAACTGATGGCAAAACAACGTTTGCGGGGTCAGCTGGTATAATATATATATTTCAAAATTAAATTCTTCTAAAATGAACTTTTCTCACAAAATATATAGCAGCTTAGATATTTCACACATAATTTCGTTGGAAGAACCCTATATTAATAATTATTATGTATCCAGATTTACAGGTAATATTAAGTTGCAAAAACCCGTATCTCCTTAATCAATCATTTATACTCAACAATTAGTTTCAACATTGTGTTCTAGTCTACCAACCCACACTAGGGCAGTGTGGTGGACTAAGGCCTTAACCCCTCTCAGTAGAGAAGGCCCGTGCTTAGCAGTGGGCAGAGTATAATACAGGGCTGATTGCATTGCATTGTGTTCTATCGAGTTCACCTTTACCCCACGGAAACATCGATGCATGTTGACCTCTAACCTTTACACCACATCGATCATTGGCGACCTTTAAGCTCGATGTTCTAATAGATGCTTCTCACTCGTGACATTTCCTACGTCCCAGTAAGGTTATGGAAGCTGACAGCCCACGCTTAGTATTTTTGCAGGACTTACTGGTGGTAGGTCTCTCATTATGTAAGAGGCCGTCTGGGTGGGTACCACCGCAATGTCTATTTCTACCGCCAAGCAACAGTGTGCATGCACTGTTGTGTTTCGGTTTGAAGGACATTGTAGCCAGTATAACTAACGGACATAATGAGACTTAACATCTTATGTCTCAGGATGACGAGCGCAGTGGAATGCTACACAGTACTTTGTAAGTCAAGGTGCTAGATGGTGTTGCTACTGTTTATGGGTGGTCGTATCGCTTACCATCAGGCGAACGGCATGCTCGTCTCGTCATTCAATGCAATAAAAAAAAAAAAAAAAAAAAAAACTTACTAAGCCCTAGAAAATATTCGTGGGAGGGATTTTACGTAGGTATCCACCCACTCTTTAATAATGTTGCATTGTTGCAATCAATATGTCTTCATGAAGAAATTTGAAATGAAGCCAGTATTTGCTCAAATTTACTTTTCCTTCCCACAAAAATTCAATGCTTTTACTGTTTGGCTTTGATACAGATCGCAGGAACACGCTGGATTCAGGGCGCTTTTGACAGTTCCATCTCGAAATCTTTAGGGGAGGCCTATGTTCAGCAGTGGACGTCTTATCGCTGATGATGAAGATAATGTTGATTTTTTGGCTTTGATGTAAAATGGAATAATCGTTTTTGGTGATTACATCACAATTTTGAACAGACTAAATTTGCTCCATATCATTTACAATTAGAATCAGAGAAATTAACAAATATCCTTTATAGTCTCTACATTTCCGCAGAATATCTCTGTTCTATGGTATGTTAATGAAAGAAGCTAATATTTTCTTTACTGATAAAATATAGAATCCTAATACCTATGCCATTACTGATGGAAGTCAAAGTTGCCATCGATAAATCTGGTACAGAGCGCAGTCTCACGTTAACTCTAACACGCGGAGATAAGCATCTCTCGCTAACGATGCAAGCGGCACTCGATTTTATTGCGTCTTGTTTAGCTATGGGACAAGGTAAGGGAAGAAGCGGGTAAATAAGACTTTTATGGTTAAACTGTGGGGTAACCGAACATGAAAATGAATGTGCACCGTGAATGGTCCACCGATAAAGCTTATTTTTTGTACAATTAATTTAATGACACGATGAGCCATTTATTTCACGTATTGTAAGTTACTTATAAATATTAACAGCATTATTCAGAATTAGAGCACTACACTGCACTCATCACCATGATACAGTAGATGTTTTGTCTCATATTCTTACTGGAATACAACAGTGCCTGTGGCCTGTGGGTATATGCTGTTTATCAGTAGAAAGAGACAACTTGATATTAATACACACACAAACACACATTCATATGAAGATTTGTAGCCTGCATAAACACTAATCTGCCTAACGAAAATTATTTTACAAATACGATTATTTAGCCCTTAAACATAACGACCGCATAACGTTCCACTCCATCCTTACAACACATTTTTTTTTTTTTTTTCTCTTTGGCAAGGCGCGGTTTGCGCATCTGCCAGTGTCAAAGTTTTTGGAAGTTACATATATAATATTGTTTCTTTTTTATCCTCAGTAGTAGTAGTACTATGTCGAAGTAAAGCAGTGGCTACCTTACCAAGACTTTATCGAGGAGTTTTGGCGGCAACAAAACAAACACTTGACTAGCACAGTTATTTCAATTCACTTCATTTGAGCCCTTTAATAGAACTATATTGGATAATATACCACCATAATTATGCAATATAACACTAAGTATCACCAAAATAATGAATTAAAACAAGAGCACCTCATGACACTTCCAAGTTCCCGCCAAAACTCTACAACACATTTACTAACCATCGACGTCTATCTGCATTCAGCGCCATCTATCGCGTGCCCCCTCACCTCTGATGCACTGCGGAAACCATTCACATCTCCGTTTGTACGTCGCACCACACGCCTTATCGGGAATCTGCTTAGTGATTTATGCCTTAGTGTATTCATAATGAGATCTCATCGACATAAATATAGCGCTAACAATATGCCTGTAAAAGCACTGTTAGGTGTAATACCGCCGGCGTCTAGTGATTCATTAGACGATATTGTGCTGTAATGATGTAGTGGGATTTGTGTGTTAATAACAGTGTTCGCGAAACGATATGTACAGTCAGAAGCATAAATATCTGTACAAAATCAATATTTCAAATCGCCGATACACGCGTTAAGTTCAACCAAAACCTTTTTTTCTTTGTTTGAAGTAAAGTAAATCTCTTTTATTTTATTTTTGTGAAGAGAAAAATAGTAAGAACAAAAAAGTATGTAGGCGATTTGAAATTTTGAATTTGTTCAGCTACTTATGCTGGTAACTGTACGCGTCGTGATAGTACGGGACACAAATTCCAATCGTATGCACCTTGTCAATATTATGTGTATAGATAATGTGATCCACGATGACGCGCCCCACTAATTTTCCTTATCGATTACAGTCCAAATTAGCAAATTTCCGTTTGTTATTTAGTTCCGTAAATATACACTGAATCCTTGAATGAATGAATGAATGAAATCCTTGCTCAAAAATTAATAGCGCCCGTCGTGGTGGATCAAATTATCTATATTACCTTTTGGAAATCGAAAAATAGCTTAAAATTTCGACTCTTTAAGTACACAGCCGACCAAAACCTAGTTTTTTTTTGTTTTTTTTTTTTATTTTATTTGGAATAACAAGCAGCTTATATTATACATACAGCTATACGATACAAATATAATTAAAGTTAAGCCTAGAAGTATTCGCCAATGAATTGAACGTTTGAGTAAGTAGTATTTTTAACCATTTAAATTGTTTTTACATGAAGGACCTTAGATACATACAATGATACCAACATAATTTTAAAACTTTCTAAATTTGACTAAAAGATTGAGAAGACGAGAGAAAACTTTTTGTCACGAGTTGCCGTATATGGTGAGACGAAGTCATAAATAGATCTATTTGATGACTATAGGATGTTAAAAGATTATTTAGGTTTTTGCATGCGCGCGAAATATAAGAATTTGAGCGATAATTTGAGTTGGATGATGGTACTGACAATAATAGTGGTTGTCGCTGTGATTTCCTTGGCACGATGAGTTTAATTTTACTTAGTAGGTCTGAAGAATTCATTTTACCGTTAGTAATATCAACTATGAGGGTTGCGTCACATATATTTCTTCGTAGTTCAAGTGGAAGTAGATGATGCCTTCTGCACCGCAAAAAGTAATCATTGTCTCGGGTTTTTGTTTTACTTTCTAAGAACTTTAAAAATCGTTTTTGAATGGCTTCGATTCTGTTAATATAGGTATTGTATTGAGGGTTCCAAATTTGACTTGCATAATCGAGAATACTTCTAACATACGAACAATATAATATTTTTAATGACTTGATGTTTGAAAATACCTTACTAAATCTTATAACGAAACCGAGAGCTTTAGACGCTTTCCTTACTATGTTGTCAATATGTTTATCATATATTAATTTAGAGTCAATAATAACACCTAAGTCTTTAGTGTTTTGGGCCCTAGACAGATATTGGTTTTTAGTGTATAGTTATAATAGATGAAATTTGTTTTTCTGGTAAAAGAAATCGATAGACATTTAGAGACATTAAGATCGAGTTTATTATTACAACAATAAGTCTCTAGACGGTTTAAATCTTCTTGTAAAAGAAAGCAATCATTAACGCAGGATATTGTTTTTAGAATTTTCATATCGTCAGCATAAAGGAGAAACGATGAATACACGAAGCAGGAATTTATGTCATTTATAAACAGAGTGAACAACAAAGGACCAAGAAGCGAACCTTGTGGAACCCCAGAAGGAATGGACATCCAACTAGAGGTGTAACCATTCACGGCGACTGCCTGGGTTCGCTTGTCTAAATATGACACAAACCAATCAAGTAAATTTCCATGAATGCCCAATTGCATTAACTTAGTTAGGAGGACTCCGTGATGGATACGGTCAAAAGCCTTACTATAATCAGTAAATATTACGTCTACCTGTCCTACTGTATCCATGCCTGACGATATGATTTCGTTTGACAATATTAAGTTGGTAACAGTTGATCGCTTCTTCACAAAACCATGCTGCTCGTTTAGAAGTGATGGTGCAACTACAGCATATAGTTGTTTGTGAATAATTTTTTCGAAAATTTTAGAAAAGATACAGAGTTTAGATATAGGCCTATAGTTAGACATTAAACTCCTATTACCTTTTTTAAAAATAGGAGTTACATAAGCCGCTTTCCATGCTTTTGGTACAATACCTTCTGCGATCGAGCGTCTGAATATTTGTGAGAGAGGAAAGAGTATACTATATACAACTAACCTACACAAAAAATTACTTAATGTAGTCAGCAGCCCCTCATTAGTTTCACTGAATAAAAATATCAAAACAATTTCACATAATGAAGGGACAAAGCGAAAAAATGGCGGAAGCTATACGTCAAAACAAATGGATATTGTTTGAAGAGTTGACGAAGTTGTTATTGTGCTTCCGAGGCACATTCGCGTTGGAAATGAAATGTTTTCTGTATTTCTTTCTTTTAACATCTGGATTGAGGCCATGTATGCTGTTTTTCTACACATACAACATAACATTAAAGTTTAGACTGAACTATTGAAATGTTATGTTATACGTTTTACCTACATGAGAATAAAATGGAATTTGAATGTCGAAATTCAAAAGATTTTAATATTATGAAAACTTAGTTGACACGACTTTGCACATGCAAATGACGAAGGAAATTCTATACAGCTAGAAAATGAGCTTAGTTTAGCTTACCTAGCATAGCTGAGAAAATTACACATACTAAATAGCTTAGTTTACATAGTCTACGATCTGCACAAAAGTATTAAAACATATCTCAAATGTGAACAAGATGAATATGCGCGTTTTTGATACGCGCGCTCCCTAAGTGTCTTCTAAGAGCATACAGTTTGCGTCTTCAGCACGTAGACATGTTTAAATGACGATAAATACATTTAAAAACGTCGTAAGTACACATCAGCCGCTCCCTTTGAATGCTCTTCATATTTTTATACGATCGGTTTCGTGCGAATTTGAGCGTAAAGCGATAAGTGCCTAATTGAATTAACGTCCACGCCGTAACGCTCCACTGGTATAGAATGGATGCTGTTTAAATCAACGATACCGTACAAAATATTATTATCGTTTTTATCATTAAACACACACAATGGAAGTTTGGTGAAACTATGTTTACAAGTATTTTACTTATACTGATATCCACCGGAGCAGAAATGGCTATGAATAGCTTTTGGTGTCAAATTATTGAAAGCGACCAGGATAATTTTGATGATCAATATTCAACAAAAACTAAACAAACAGGGAGACCTGCTATCTCCCGAAGTCAAACTATTCACCAGCACCCTCGAGTGTGGTTTAAGGAAGCTGGCGGCTAGCTGGGATGGGCTGGGCATTAATGTCGGCGGAACCAGATTAACAAATCTGCGCTTTGCTGACGACATCATTCTGTTCTCATCTTCAGCTTCTAAGCTACAGACCATGCTAGAAGATCTCAGCGATGCAAACCTTGAGATTGGACTTAAAATGAACATGACAAAGACCAAAGTCATGACGAACTACCGCAATGATAAAATCACTGTGTATGGAGAAGAAATGCAGTATGTCAGCGAGTACGTCTATCTGGGCCAAATTATCTCATTCGAGACAAAACTGCGAAATAGAGCGACACACAGGCAATGCCTGGCAAAGTTTTAGGTCCATGAAGGAGTTGCTTAAAGATAACCTTCCAATGTACATCAAGCCGAAGCTCCTGGATACTTGCATTCTTCCTATCATGACTTACGGTGCTCAAACCTGGTCTCTCACCAAACAGCAAAAGTCCAGGTTCAAGGTTTGCCAACGGGCAATGGAGCGCAGCATTGTACGTATTAAGATAACAGATCGCGTTCGAAACACCGATTTGCGCTCCAAAACTGAAATTGCCGAGGTAGCTCAGAAAGGCGCTAAGCTTAAATGGATCTGGACTGGCCACATTAGTCGTATGCCTAACGAGCTTTGGGCCAGGATTACCACTTTGTGGAGCCCAGACACTGCTCGTAGGCGTAGAGGTAGACCAAAGAAAAGATGTAGGGATGAACTGGATTCGTCATCATCATCAGCCCGTTGCAGTCCACTGCTAGACATAGGCCTCTCCCAATATACTGGATTCATTTGACAGTAATTGGTTCACTGTAGCGCAGCATTGCAACTCATGGAAGAATCTTGGAGATGCCTTTGCCCGATATTGGAACATTATAGGCTAATGCAATACAATATTCAATTCGGAATTTCGCAGCTTGTAGTTTTTCGGAGGTCGAAAAGTGAAAATAAACTCAATAGATATTTTCCTCAGTATAACCTGCTAAAGCTTATAGGTACTTAAGTACTAAAATAAAATGTAATAATGCGTCGCTGTAAATATTTTTTTTATAATTACTTTATTTTACTTTATATGTGCTTGTTCTTTACGGTGCAGATATCTTCACAGTTTAAACGCGCTCATATATAAAATGCTACATGCTTTACTACTCTACATAAATATAGTCCTAAGCGAAATTAGCTTCCATATTAATCAAGGAATTACGTCAAAGCCCAATATAAAACAGTTTGCCTATCGAGTACATTGATGAAGCCCGTTCTACAAACTCCGTCATCAACATAATGCAAAAATTCAATCTCGATTCGCAAAGCCCACGAAGACCACTCGACTTTGCGATTCTAATTTTCATTAAAATGAACTTTAAAAAGCGTCGTATCTCCAAATATGGTAATGAGAGTGGAGCGCCCTCTAGCGAGCGCAAGTGAAAAGCTCCGAGCACTCGGTAGATAAGGTGAGGCGGAGTGCCCTCGAGATAAGGCGCCAGATCATTTGGCGCTACGTGCAACTTTATTTCGTTCATTTTTAGGTTCTGAGGTGCATATGTTGAGTTCACTTATAAATGTAGCGATATAAATTTAATTCTTACAAAGCGAAAGTTTGTTAATATGTTCGAGTACTTGTTAAATGTTAATTGTAGCACTGAACGGATTTGGATGAAATTTGGTGAAAAGATAAACCTTGTCCTGGATTATCACATTGGTTACTTTTATCCCGTAAAAGTAAATTGGACTTTTTAACCGGGAAAAGTGTTTCCCAGTGGAGCTGCGAGCAACGTCCAGTACGATGTTACTAACTTTTTTAAAGAATATTAACGAATCAAAGCAGTAGGTATATTATTTAGTACTGACATATTATCCTCTAATAAAGTAGGTCTACAACATAATATATAAATTAACTCTTTACCACGCGTATCGTCAGTTTTAAGATGGTGTCGTAACGCAAGTTCTACGAAAGTTTTGTTCGTTACTAAAACATGAAAATTCTCTTATTCTTTTCTTGGCAAAACTTTGAAGGAGTTTCTGCTCAGAATACGTTATGTAACGTCAATATTTACGTCAACGTTCTGTATTAAATCTTAAAACATTTGCTCTTTTACAAGAAAAACTAAATCTTAAGATTTACACAGAATTATCTAGAAAGAACTGAGAATTGTGTACTTAACTTTGAGGATAATGAAATAACAATTAAAAATAATTAATAATAATGCTTTCATTTGTTACGTTTCTATCCAGCTATTTCACTATCAACGAAGAACGACCTAATGCACCTGCCTACGCTTTATGTATACGCGTCATCGTACGTTACAAGATGACTTGCACTTTAACAGCGTCCTGGCGATCTTAAAAACATAGTTCATCTCAACTTGAAGCTGTTTATATAAAAATATCTTAGACTTAGCTTAGAACTAACCAATTGTAGTCGCACACATCATGGTTGTCACCAGAAAGGAACAGCGGAGAACAGCTGCCATCCCCTTGGATACAACAAATACATACTTTTGCCCATGTACTGTGTTCAATTAATGGAACTACCTATATAAAAATTAGACGATTTAACAACCAGGTTTAAAATTGGAATATGCTCCCCCTGAGTTGAAAGCTAGCACTCATAAAGTACTAAAAATAACTTTTGTAGGAATACAAATTTGTATCAACAAATCTGTTCGCCTAGGACCGAACTCTTGGCTTCAAGTACTTTAATGAATACAATGTTAATAAAGACGCCCTTTGGCTGTTAAATAATGACATCACTTACGTGTACAACATCTTATTAATTTTCTACATAATATTTTTGGCTACATTAGGTATAAAGTTATACTTGACTATCATTTTCATGAAATGTAATTATAATTGACGGGAATAATTTAAGGGTTATCGTTTTTTATAAATTATTTAGTCAGCATAATTGTGCTGTATAACAAAGTCACTGTCAATGTACCACTAGCTATCGCATCACATCATCAGGCACATGACGTCCACTGCTGAAAATAGGCCTCCCCCAAAGATTTCCAGACGGACCTGCCAAAAGCGGCCTGCATCCAGCGTATTTCCGGTATTACTAGCTATACTAGGCTCAAATGGCAGCACATCTAATTTTTTTTTAAATTTATCTCTACATTGATTTGTGTATTTTATTTAATAAAAATGTTTTATCGAAATTTAAATTTAGAAGCCTTAAATATCATACATCAGCTACCATTATTTTGCTTATTCCTACCAATCAATATACAACTAAAGACACAAAACCCTACAACTCTTAGCAACATTTAGCAACGTAAATAAGCGGTAAATATTAGTAAAAGAAATGCGAGGCAGTGTGTCAGGGCCAAGCTTCCACTCTCAAGATAAGCCGCGCCAAGTACTGGCTTAATGAGGACCGACGCCGGTACATAAGTTAAATTAAATAGACTTAATGAACTTCCCGCGAAAAATCTTTAAATTCGCAACTTCGCAAGAGGTTTGCGATGTTGCCTCTCATTTTGAAGTTGATTCATGCATTAATTTTCGTGTACTTGCATGTGTTAGATGTTCTTCGTTTACAAATGTACTTTTTAGATACATTTTTGCTTATAAAAAATGTTTACGAACTATTTTATGACGCTAATAGCGCACTAATTGTAAATCAGCGCAAAATAATGGAAGCATAAGCAGTTAATGAATAACTGAAAAGTATTAATATTTTTATAGCTAAGAAATAATATAAATTCAATCGATTGATGTGAGTAGTAATAGTTGTAATAGTAAATATTGTATTATCAAAACATTAGAAACAAATAATGTGATACGGCGATAGGATCGTCCTCTATTCAAGAAGTAATATCATTCAAACAAAATTCTGACTGGAAATCGAGATTTTACATCAACCGCAGAAATGAATAGACGCATTTCATAAAAAAATCATTTTACTGCAAACTTCACGAAGTTTAGAGCGCTGACAGAAAGTTATTGTTTCCAATTATTCCTTTGTCTTTCCGTTACATTTATATGCTTCACTTTGATAAAAAAAAATACTTTTTGACATCGCTGTCTTTGAAGTGCGCAACAATGTTCACTTTTATTGCCTTACCTGCATAATTACTAAATTAGTACATTTATTAGGGAAATAAATACGTGACTATACTGTATAAACTTATTGCCTATGAAAACAATGAATGAAACAAGGATTGACTACTGAATAAAATAATAGTTGTCATATCCATCCTCTTCGATAACAAACATAATTTCGTTGAGAATACGGAAGACGTATTTATTCTGTAACATTGGTAGCTTTAATAAAGTACACATTATATTATGTACGCAGGCTTTAATCTATATCAAACAAAACCAGCAATATTTGAAGATAATATCCGTAAATAAAACTATGTATAGTCATCGTTAAGGCATCGCGCAGACGCTGTCAAGTTTCTGACGAGAAACCATGGATTTGTGCGTAGTACATAATAATTCCATACGAGAAACACTATAGTGTTTAAAATTCCTATTTAAATTAGTGTTCTGAAATTCCTATACAAGCAATGATATTTCAAAAACTTAGATATGACTTTAGCAATCGCAATTGAAGACTCGAAAGTAACCTAATTGGGAGAGTTTTATACATGACAAATACTAACTGGCTTTTTTATTCATACTGGGCATATATTAACTCTTTCAGCCGACATGTCAATGTCAAGAATGTGTATGTGTGCGCGCGGAATACTTTTTTAATTTGATTTGTTAGGGTATGACATATCTAGTAGTACTATAGTACTATCGACCTGACATGTGATAAAGTTGCTGAAGCAACTGACATTTTCATAGTTACCTGTTTCTCGAACGCACGGCGTTTGCGCAGAGCTGTTTTACCTTCCACATCTACAATACAAATCAAGAGAAACAAAAGCGAAACCAATATTGCGCACCTTTACAGCCAACAGCACTTAAATGAAGAACGAAATAAATACTCAAACAGAAGACTAGCGCAATTTACTTCAAAAGTTTAACCATAAACCGCAAGTAAACAGAGTTTAAATCAGCACTCTCAGTATCGCAGTGACAACGACGGTGTACAAAGTAGAATAAAGTTGTGCCACCGACGGAGCGACAAATTGGAAGCCTGCCGAGTAGAAATTATGTGAACACCGACGCACCTTTGACGCACTGTATAAAGTAATAAAGGTACAGCAGGAATAATTAATGAGCAATTTTAATAACGTTAAACAATTTCCTACTGGTATGCTTGGGTTTCTAGATGAAAATATTTCAACAAAAACACCTAGCTGTTTTTATGATTTGAGTAAAATTACATTTGAAATGGAAGATAGGTAAACTTTCTGAATACCAAAAGGGCACTTATATATTCTTCCATAACATGTTAATGAGTACAATTAAAATGTAAATGAGTAACTAACATTTTAGCGAATACAATAAACTTGTGAATTGCTAAACGAATTTCAATTGAACCATTATTAGTCGACCGAAATCCTATTAATATTTAACAAAGGCACTCAACAAAAACCAGCTATGCCGTCTAAGCCGACATAATCAGCGAGTAACACTGAATTTGAATTAGTCCAGTAACCTCGCCAAAAGTTGGGATCAACCATTACGTAGGTCATTCCAGAGGACCGAGTGAAGTTATAATGAGACCTCTCAGAGATAAGAGAAATTTCTGTATGGAATGGGTAATTGAAGAGATTCTTCCGATATTTAATGAATATCATATCCAACGAAAGTTAATTAAACTGTATTTGACTTTAAAACGCGCATTTTTCATAAGCTTAATTTGTACAAAGACAACAAACGATACTAATTTAAAAGTACTTTTAAATAAAACTGGAAAATAATTTGCATATTGTAATTGTAACTTTATATTATTTCACTGCCTTATGTTCAAGTATACTTATAACATTAACTTGACTATTGGGAAACAACTTTCGTTAAATTGGATATTATATAGTAAGTTTGCCATTATAGACCCTGCACGTTCGCAAAACTAGTTCCCATTCCAATTATGTTCTTGCAACTGTTGCAAAACAATCACTAACATTCACATTACATTACGAGTAATTTCTAGAAACGCACAAATCAAACCCATTATTTTCCAGCCAGTAATTTCAAAACTCCCATCACAATAAATTTCCCTAATCTGGCAACCCTGATCCCTGCCTAATTGATTCGCAAACCGTCGACTCACGCCCTGGAGGATGTTAGACCGTCATTGTGAATCCATATCGCGATCGAGCTGTTAGAACGTTCCAAAATGTTATATTAGATGTGATAGATGATATTGCCTTTCAATATGGATATCGGTATGAATTTGCAAATAATGTTTGATCTGTAGAGAAATAGGATCGGTTGAAATTGCTAGTTATTATATTATCATATCTAGAATTGTTGTGTTGTTGTTAGAAGCATTGAAATTGTACTAAATTAATGTATTATTTTATAGTCGCTTTTGATTTAATATCGAATAATAAACTGTAGTAAGTACTAATAGTGAAAGGCAGTAACTAAAACAATATAATTTTTATTAATCTATGGCGTGAATTGGATGAGAGCAACAAGAAGAAAAATGCACATTTGATCTACATTAATTTGAAATTTAAGAATCATTATAATAAATAAGGTAATACTTAACCTGAGAACTTAAACAAATAAAAGTAAGCCAGTTTCGGACACTACTACTCCAAAATTTTAATTCAAAAAGTTACAAGACGTAAAATATCGTCAGTAAACTAAAAGGCCTAGCTTAAAGCAACTTTAATGAATTAATTTAAACTCAAGGAAATTTCGTGATACAGCCTAAATTTCAAGTATTTATTTAGCCCAGCTTAGTCATTGCTGTCATCTCGGCAAGACTCTTTAGTCTTTGATCGTTTTTTGTCGACCGAAGCGATCTTCCCTTTTGATTCTTCGTCGAGCTTAAAACATCCAAGATAATGAACTCAAAATGGTTTTTCAAGTAATTATTCAGAATTATGGCCTGTTTGATGGGCCCTTGAAGGGATCTTCGGGAACTGAGAGGGTAGGTGTCACGAGCCGCATTAAAATTTAGGACCACTTGATAGGTCTCTCAGTATGGCCACGTTGGTCTGCATTCTCAGCTTTCTTTCCTTTCCATAAGGTCCTAAGTTGGAATTTCATCCTTACTTCGGAAAAAGGATTAGGAGCTTTAACGTTGATACGCTCTTTTGAATATTTTGTCAGTGAGGAAAATATTTTAAGAAAGGTCATTTTTAAAATGTTGGTGACGTGGGTAGATAGATATGTGTGCTCTTAAAGGATGGTATGATGCTATCAGCAGCAAACCAAAATTAGATATAATTTGTACGAACCGCAATTTCTTCACTAATGCTCACAGATGATTATAGATAGATGGCCTGTATTTAGTATTTAAAAACAAATACTGCAACTCCACTCATACCCAATTTTAGGCCAGCAAAGTCAAGGCTTATTACAGATATCAACAACATCAACAACAAATTACCAAAATCTATCACAATATTAGAACTAGTTAAACAAACCATTACTTTATTACTAACACAAACCTATCTAATATTATCCGCTAACGAAATAGAACTAAACGTTCACAAACTGATTAAAACTTAAAACAATACTCGATTCTATTCCACAACAACCGCACGCGAAATCGAACCGTGAACCTACATTGTTGAAATAACCTATCCAACTATTTCCAACTGAATGCTGGCTGCAATTGTCCTATATCTCTGACAGAACAAATTTCGAACCAACAAAGTCTTTGTACAAAATGCGAAACGAAGTTCAGTTTCACCTACACAAAGGCTCTATTGAACTGGAAACATATAAGGGACACGACTACTAGATGGCGTTGCTCGGACGTTCCTTTTTTAAAACACAACCGCTCGGAAGAGTAATTGGAACTTAGATACGGTCTTTGTTCTGGAATCTGGGAATCCGCGCCAAAGTGCTAGATTTCGATCTAAATGAATGATAGAATGCGTTGTGTATGCTGTATTGTTTTTACTTTGACTCTTATCATAATTTAATTATCTATAGACTAAATTACTTAGGAACTCTGATGTCCATCTCAATTACAATACAATGAAGAAATTACATGTCAACTTTTTAACGATTAATAGATATTGTCATAATTCAGGAGAAAAGAAACATTATTTTGTCTTCTATTGACTGCCACAAAAACGTTATTCTAGCCTCACCAACAAGACTTCCATGAACATATTTCACTAATAAAACAAATTCCAAGCCGGTACAAATTTCCTCAAAGGCCGAAATAGAATGCCTGAGGTTCAGGTAGCACGGGGTTCCGTATAATGCGGTGTGATGAGACAGCCCGGCAGAATACTGATGAACCGAGCCGCCTTATATTAATCACGAGACGCACTGCGTCCCTTACGTAATGAACTCTAAACAAAAACTCTAAAGAATTACGCTAACAAATTTTGTTGGCTGAAAGATTAATAACCTTACTTTTTCAGCTTGTTTTGTGTAAAGAACCTTGTTGGGTTTATTGGAAATTAGAGCCGCTTGTTTGTAAAAGGCTCAAATGAGATTGTGGTCTCGTGCGTATACACGTTTTCAAAGCGCAAATTGGTATGTAAAAGTACAACATTTTCATCGTGATTACCTACTATTCGATTATTTGCGTTTGATGCGCGTTCTCAGCGCGTGTAAAATATGCCCTCTGCGTAGATTCTATGACCATAAGCAATATTAATCTGCAACTTCACACTTCCACACCATCCAGACCATTCTATTTATGTTGTACTACATAAGACTACCATTTAACTGTAACTAAACACTCTTCATAAGCAATACATTTGTAATAAATAATGCGTAAGAATATCTGAACGAACAAAGCTGGCAACATCCGGATCGCATCAGTCAGGCAATATCCGTGAGTTATAGCGCCGCGAACGCCTGAACACATTCGGGAAATGAAATAATTCCTCATCCTCACATCTTATTAAAATTTAACACGAGTGTATCCGAACACCTTTGTCTTACGCGAATTTCCTTTACAAGGAATATAAAAACAACCACGTAGGAATCGGAATCAATATTTAACAGCTGTGTATGTACTTCGCAACCCATGAGAATATGTGCAGTTTGTTAATGTAATTGAGGTTCTTTTGCAAAATATTTGGTGGTAGAGACTCTTCAAAATTACAAACTTGTAAAACGGCAGACGATAAATAAATAATTAATTAGAAAAACAGAAAAAACACGTAATGAAAGCATATTTTCCTTAATTAACTTCAATCTTTGAAGTAATTTCAATTCCAACTTAATCTCTGAACAAACAATGTCGGTAGTAGGTATATATTATATACTGACCTTCAACCGAAGTAAGTAGAAAGTATCTAAATCGATTTGAGCCTAACCTAACCTAAACCTATGATTTAAAAGACTCACGTATCGCTTACGGGCTACGACACTAAAGTTAAGTCCTAAATAAATAAAAGAAAGCCAGAACTACCAATGATTTCAAGACAAAGTAATTTAATTTAATAGCGATTGATAAAGTAAGGTTTTCGAAAGCAGTAAAATATTGAAAAACAGGCACTTATTATTTCAAATACGTGATGTCTATTAATGACTGCCTCGGTGGCGTAGTTGTATTATGGTACGACTGCAATGCTGAGGTCTCGGGGTCGATCCCCGGGTCGGGCAAAGTAATATTGGATTTTTCTATTCATTATATATCAGCTCGGAGTCTGGAATTTGTGCCCGATATGGCGATAGGCTCGTCCCCTATCACATCACAGGAATTGCAGTGGTGGGTGTGAGGGCGGGATAGTCTCTATCACATTATGGGACGGAATACGCACGGCGAAAAGTTGCGCCTCTGCCTACCCCTTCGGCGATAAAAGGCGTGAGTGTGTGTGTGTGTGTGTAAGTGATGCCTATTCAATTTCGATTAGTACCTATTTTACCTACATTTTCTAACTTTTATATTGTATCAGTAATAATACATTGTATAGAAATCTGTCACACAACTGTATTGACCACACACTAATAAATTAGTATTTGTGATTATTTTACAATTCATATAACTACGTACCCTAAGTTATTTTCAGCAACCTTACTTAAACTCAAAGAGTTGGAGTAGCCTCATTGTACTTCTATGCTTTGTTAATGTTAGTCTAAAACTCAAAACCACTTAAGCTAAGAGACTCCGAAAATACAAGGTTTCGTGAAGTACAAAATTAAATCCGAGAACTAAATAACATCGTAATAGTTAACTTAGATTACAAAAGACATTAGGTAGGTGAGGACGTTGAGTGCTTTAACTTATATTATGAAAGATCGTATTACCAAATCACCGAAGTATAATTATTATTTGGAAATTATGTTGACATTGGGGTAAATTTTTTAAACTGTTATATGGCGTTCATATCTGGGAAAAGTTTCATGTTAATATGTCTTTCAGTGCCTTAAATAACGTGTAAAATCACT
Source organism: Sphinx pinastri (assembly GCA_947568825.1). NCBI lineage: Eukaryota > Metazoa > Arthropoda > Insecta > Lepidoptera > Sphingidae > Sphinx > Sphinx pinastri. The sequence goes on from OX387630.1 coordinate 12,340,943, forward strand.
TTTTAAGTAGTTTCCATTGAACTTCTTAATTCATCAACAACTTCCATTTCTACATAAGGAACTACACTCACTTATGTTCCTGAATTTTAGAAGTATTTCGCAACCTTATTCAACTAACCAAGAAGCTATACTACACTAGTTCTGACTTGCTTAAAATGAATCACTCTAGAAGTACTTACCAATACCTCTTCAATATTAATGATTTTTTATAAAATGTAGAGACATAAATTGCTAAGTTATTCGCAACGCGCCTGAGTTTCTGCCCCTAGTATTTATTTAACAAGGTCACGCCTCCATTTTATAGTCATAATAAAAAGTAAAACAACACGTCCTTCTGACAGATGAGATCTGAAATGAGGATCTTACACGACGAGAAAATGTTTGGGAAACTTGTATTTTATAACAGAGCGCTGTTTGAATCCAATGTAGTGCTAGATATGTATCAGAACTACAAGGCTTATGCCTTAGTGCTTTTATTGTGAGAAATAAATGGCTTGGCAAGCTAAAGTGTGTATACATTAAGGGTGCCATTTGTAAAACTGAAATCGAGCAAAACTTTGCCGACTATTCAATGAGTTTACAAGCAATCTGTATTATTAAATATTATACACAGCTGAAAGTATAATTCGTTTTTTTCTGAAACTACCTACAAGTCCAATTTAGAAAACTTAAAGTTTGGCCCAAATTTCGCGTATTACCTTTTCCTGAGTGCTATAGACTACGCTTACGCCTTATCTTGAGAACAGAATTTAACGTTAGCAGAGATGCAAGCAAAACTAGTTAGTTTTTATATTTAAGTGCTACCATACCTCATGGCAGGAAAAGATTCAACATATAAGCCGCAAGACCGCTCTGATATTCATAATAAAACATTAAGTTAACAAAAGACGCACTATCAAATTATGCCTTTCAAGTGGAAATTACGCATGCATGCTCACGCCTTTTATCCCCGAAGGGGTAGGCAGAGGCGCAACTAGTGCACCGACTTTTCGCCAAGCGTATTCCGTCCCATGATGTGATAGGGGGCGAGCCTATCGCCATATCGGGCACAAATTCCAGACTCCGGGCTGATACTGAATAGAAAAATCCATGTCACTTTGCCCGACCCGGGAATCGAACCCGAGACCTCAGCCTTGCAGTCGTACCGTAATACAACTACGCCACCGAGGCAGTCAATTAAAAGTGAAGTAAAGTGGAAATTAAAAGTAGAATTTCAGAGATAGGTGGTAGGTCTCTCATTATTTAAGAGGCCGTCTGGGTAAGTACCACCGCAATGTCTATTTCTACCACCAAGCAACAGTGTGCATGCACTGCTGTGTTTTGGTTTGAAGGACATTGTAGCCAGTATAACTACTGGACATAATGAGACTTAACATCTTATGTCTCAGGATGACGAGCGCAGTGGAATGCCACACAGTACTTTGTAAGTCAAGGTGCTGGATGGTGTTGCTACTGGTTATGGGTGGTCGTATCGCTTACCATCAGGCGAACGGTATGCTCGTATCGTCATTCAATGCAATAAAAAAAAAGATAAAGACCAAAAAGAAAGCGAGAACTGTTCCTAAGATGAATATTCATAATTATGGCGTCTGCCACGATGCGTTGCGGGCAATATTAAAAATTATAAACTCGTATTCGAGTATATTAAATTAACAATACGGACCAACGTGTACATTTCGAAGAATTCTCAAAGGAAATTCCAAGTTGAATAGTATTTAAATACGACGAGCAAACCGCAGCCACAGAGTCGTGCCATTCGCCATTTTGGAGTGGATTTGCTGAAGGAGCTTTGCCGTGTGTATATACGCCATTCCTACATTACTTACTCGCAATTTCTTGTTGGGTCAGATACTTATTTCCTGATATTGCAAATCTATTAAGTGGCTGTCATCGCTGCGTTAAAATATTAGCAAAGCGAAATTATATTTTACAACACGTTCATCTTATGTTTTGTTTATTTTATACCTATGAAACTGATTGTTTTACAGCACCCAATTATCAATTAATAAATTCAATATTTATATCGTATAATGCATTACACAATTAGGTTCGCGTCCAAATCGTAATGACTTTTTTAAGATTATGTAACGATTTCTAAATTAACAGCAAAAATAAATCCTGGAACAAAGATGGCCGCCGTACCTTGCTATAAAGGATCGTGGAAATACAGGCTGTAACATTTTAAATACCTGTCTCCAATACTGGGCTAAATGAAAAATCTTTCAAGTATGAAGCTTACCTGAAACAGAGAAAAAATAAATAATTAATAATTTGCTCTGAAACACCTGCCAGCAGAATACATTATCAATTTTGCGTTTAATTAAATTTACGGATTTGTGTATAGTTCGAAATCGGAAATTAAACCAAGAATGCGCATTGACCTGAAATATTTTCTATTAAGATAGATTGATGGTTTTCAATTAAATATTCATCTATATTGGAACCTAACAAGAGACGCTTAAATTTATATTATAAGTATCAATTTTAAAACCACATCACAATTTACGACATTATTATCTCTGTATTAATGTCCGACAATATACTCTAAATAATAATGCAATGTAATATGTTTTCATTTTAAAAGAACCATCTGAATGACGCCGGCTTTTCCAGTTACGCTTACCATCAGGCGAATGGCATGCTCGTCTTGTCATTCAATGCCATTAAAAAAAAAAAGTTACTACTCTACTTTTGGGTGATGGGTTATCGTTTTTTCTGGTTATAAATATAAACGCTTTTCCTTTAAAATGGATTCCAATATTAAACATTGCCTCAAAACTCCTATTAGTCTTGCTGTTCGATAAGAGAGTGACTCTTTCTGGAACAGAGCGTGTCGACGCATCGTTCCAGGATTTCTTATTCCATATTCAAACACAAATGCAAAGGCGAAACATTTCAGCAAAATGTTAGAGATAACTTTGTGCCAGCGTCGCGTCGCTAACAGTACATACACAAGCTACACAAATAAATGGAGCGTTGTGACTTTACTGCGACGTGCTATCGCAACCGTGTATTGCCGTATCGCTTTGAAACGAGTGAAACTCTGATATTATTTTATTTCTCTTTTTAAACGTGTTCAAAGGCTGGCTGGAGTGATTCCTTCGAGTTAAAAATAAAACGCTAAAGGAGAAACGAACAATTTCACAGGATGATTTCCTTTGCTTTATAGATGAAATAAAATATAGATTTTAAGAGGTTCGTGGCTGGGCATCGTTAAGCTTCTTATGAAAAGCTGAGGCAGTCACGTAACAATTTATTTATTGTACGATATGTTCATGCATAATAAAACAGATATGAACCCTGTTTTTACATGCAAAATATAAAAATAAAAAATTTTGGAATTCTTATTTTTGGTCCTCTTCTTATTAATATATTAACGTTGCGTAATTACATTGCTTATAGCAATTAGATCTACATTCTTACCATCACTTATAATTATTATTACAGTACAGTTTACTCCGTAGTAATAGGGACATTTTGCTTAATTAAATTAAGCCTCAATTTGTAAGCACGTGGACTTATAGTAATATCTGCCGAACTAGTTTTCCACGACCTCCATAAAATTATAGTTCCTTAATTCCGAACCTTGGCCTACAAGTGCGGTAGCGCCTAAGTTCCAACATTAGTCCATAAGCTTACCGAATAACAACCCTGAAGTGTGGACATAAAAGTAGAATATTGTTCAAAAACTAGGTCAACCCGGATACGTGGTGTCGGAACTAGCACGGGCGACATACTGCCAGCCTGGAGGGCTGCCAACCTGGCATAACCTTGCCAATTCAGATGAGCCGTGTTTAGGCTAAAAATGCAATCAAGATAGTGTTTGCTCAAGTTACTCACTGGTGGTAGGTCTCTCATATGTAAGAGTCCGTCTGGGTGGGTACCACCGCAATGTCTATTTCTACCGCCAAGCCACAGTTGCACAGCATGCACTGTTGTGTTTCGGTTTGAAGGACATTGTAACCAGTGTAACTACTGGACATAATGAGACTTAACAATATATGTCTCAGGATGACGAGCGCAGTGGAATGCCACACAGTACTTTGTAAATCAAGGTGCTGGATGGTGTTGCTACTGTTTATGGGTGGTCGTATCGCTTACCATCAGGCGAAGTGCATGCTCATTTCGTCACTCAACGCAATGAAAAAAAATAAAAGAAGTTAGACGTATATGCTGCGGAGATGAATAGATTTTTATAATGTTAGAGTAACGTACAGAGGATTTCTTATTCCCAGGAGAACAAATTTCCTCGAAATTTGTGACTAATTTTACGCGATTTCTAATGGTATCTTTGACTTAATAAAAACAAAACAACAAAATACAAAACAACCGAAAGCAATCACAAAGTAAAAAGTATAACACGAAATTCCCAACAAATCCATTATCGTTACAGAAAAGAGAAATAATTTACAACCAGAAGCTCTTCAAATGAAATATTACGTTATACAAATGCAAAAGAGTTGAATTTTATTTTTCCCCACTTATTGGTCGCCGCTTCCGCCGTCGGACCGGAAATGAGTTTTGTCGCCTTCCCCAACCCTCTCGGGCCAGGCAGAGCCCACCTTACTATTAAATTGTCAGGATTTCCATTTTGCCTTATTTCCTAAGTCAGGAATCGAACTTTATTTACGCGAATGAATATTGCAGGGCTGAATGAATAAGCGGTTTTGCAAATTCCTTCCTTGATTGGAAAAGTTTTCAGACTAAATATATCAATATAATACGTTAATATTATACGAAAACCGTAATTTAGTCTCATGACAATAAATTTGATGACGCCCTACATGTTTTTACTATATATAAGTTGACGAATTTGCTTTGGGTATCAAAGTATGATTACCCCATTTCCAATAATTATCTGAAAAACAATTAAATCCTTTCTGAAAATGTTTGCAACGCCTACAGTTACTGTGGTAGTATGGATTTTTATGGGCGTTGGTAGTCACTTTTATCCATTACTTACTAATTTAATATTGATAGTGAAAAATCAGTTTCCTTAACATTTACATAAATCTTAATCATGCTTCAATACCAATTAATTATTAAACAAGGAAACCTTATTCTCGGTTATTGAACGCTGTACATAATTCATTACTACCTAGGTAAATACACTAAAGGTAAACCACTTAAGGGAATCAATTTATTACTCTGAATAATACAATATCTTTAACTAAACCATTATATATATACTATAGTAGGTTTGATTAAACATTTAATGTAATACGATATCGAATAGCGATATGAGAACCATAAACAAAATGAAAAGCATGAACTAAATATAAACAGTTGTAGAGAAACTGTACTCAGCATTTCTTAATAATATAATTTAAATATAATTAAAAAAGGTTGTAATCATCGCAATAAATCGGGAGCTAAAACGTCCCAAGCAACCATTGAAAACAAAACGAAATTAAAAAGAGCAATCTCCAAACCACAAACAGATCGTACGCCACTTAAAAACTCCAAATACAAACGTTAATAACAAGTTTTCCGCTGTAAGTAAAAAAGATTAAGAAATTCACAAAGGATCTCATGGAAACCAATTAGAAATTCAAAGCAGGGACGATAGTAAACCATAAATTTTCCCAAAACAATATGGACGTTATGTCGGCCATTTTAGTAACGTTTTTATCGCGCCATTCTAAACCTTATTCGTATACGCGTTCGGAATATCACATCAAAAAAATTTGATATTGTTTTTCGTGAGTCTGCAATGCCGCATCCAGTATCGAGTATCTGCTTGGATAGCGGCCAGTAGTTTTATACGGAATCGAGATGGAATTGCCTTTTGTGATTTATTGGAAAACATAAACAGCGTCTGCTCTGCGGTTTGATTATTGCAATTGCCTGTTTATCATGACATTTCTCACATTTATTGTCGGCGCCGATACGCCTGGGGTTTTCCCGTTGGTTTTATTCGGGGTTGCGATTACGTTCATATCAAACATTCGTGAGTATAATTGCCATATAAATCGTAATATGACATTGTTTCTGGTACAGGGGTTCGCCATCGATCATAAATAGGAACTGATTGCAGTATAACCTCTTTTGAATAAAGGTACTCACACAAAAATGAGTAATACGCATACTGGGGATACGTAGAATTTTATTACCGAAGTAACCACACTTAACATTAATATTACCAGGAAGATTAATTCGTCAATCCATTCCAACACCGCCCAACTAAGTCTGCATAACAACTTGAACATTTAATTATATTCAGTACGCGGCGTGGGCGTGTGATAGACGCAGCCGGGAGACACAAAACGCTAGTGGCACGAGCCCTCGAGGCGCGAGTCGCGTGCCCTCAAGCCGCCAGTGATTAGAGCGCCCTAACAAAGCGCGGAGGGCCCTTAACCTACATGCTCCGCTTCCAGTGACACCGCTGCAAGCCACTCGCTCACGGCTAATCTCGCGTGCGAGTAATACGCATACTCGAATTTTCGAAAAAAAAAAATAGTAGAGTATTGCATACGCTATTTGTGTATTGTAATCATTGATATATGGGTTTTTATATACCAATGATTGTTATAAAATATTGGCTACGTTCTTCGATAAGCAAGCACTACACTGCAGGGATAGTGTATGGACTTACAACTTTACTAAAATAATTATATTCCTTAGATTTTTGGTCCCTACTTAATAATAAGATATAAACTTTTGATTTATAAGTAGACATGAATAAGCGAACTGTAAGGACGAGTTTACAAAGCGTGAAAGAATAAGACTCTCCTATGATGACAATGACCCTATTCATAAAAGAACTTGACATACAATTTTTGAAATAATTCTAGAAAGAAAATAAACGAGAAGCTAGATCGTTAGAAACTAGCCAGTAGTGTTAACGATGTTAGGAACGAATGTTACAATTTACAGTAGGTACTGTAAAGAGACACAGTGGAAATAAATTTTCGAAACATTTTGCAACACCAGTGAACATTAATATAAACGAGTCCAAATCCAAGAAAACAACGGACAATGTAGAACATTTTCCAAACCCTGGAACATCACGCGCCGAAATATTTCACTTTTATTTTACACGAGCAAGTACTTGCGAGACTTTATGGCAGTCGGAAGCGGCAATAAAACTGAATTTAATGAAATAAAGCGGGCACGCGACTCCACCACGAGTGGCTGGCTTCAAAGGCTTGAACACGTTATTGATTTTCACAAGATCACAGCTCATTTCTGTATCACGAGATTTTGGTAGGAAAACGTCTATCTTTACCTGTTGATGTCAATGTTAGTATTGATATATCATACATGTACAGTCAGCAGCATAAGTAGATGAAAAATTCAAAATTTCAAATTGCCTACATACTTTTTTGTTCTTACTAATCTTTTTTTTCTCTTCACAGTAATAAAATAAAAGGTATTTACTTCAAACGAAGAAAAAACATTTCAGTTTAACTTAACGCGTATATAGGCGATTTGAAATTTTGATTTTGTATAGATATTTATGCTGCTGACTGTACAAAGATATAGTAAAAATGGTCTCGTTGCTACAATAACGTAATATCTTGAAAATTAGGTCTCGGGTTCGATCCCGGGTCGGGGAAGGTGATGAGTTTTTCTATTCAGAATCAGCCCGGAGTCTGGAATTTGTGCCCGATATGGCGATAGGCTCGCATCATGGGACGGAATAACGGTGATAAGTCGGCGCACTTTTTAGTTTTTTAGTTGCGCCTCTGCCTACCCCTTCGGGGATAAAAGGCGTGAGTGTCAGTGTGTGTGTGTGTGTGTGTGTGAAATTTTAGAAGAGGGTGTTTTTCATCTTCCAAAAATAGTTGTGTTGAAACGAATGTATTGTTTTAATTCAGTATTACATTTGTGAAATGTTTATTTATTTATTAAAACTTCATACATGGTGTATGAGCGGACTTAATGCCATAGGCATTGTCTAACAGTCAACCTGAGGAAGACACCTGAGCTGGTATGAAATAAATGAAAAATGTATTATAATGACATAAGTAGAACTTTAACCAGCCAAAATGAAAAGTATGAACGCTGTAAACTTCTAGTTTTAACTAACATTGACCAAATAAAATCACTCTGAAGTGTTCCGTTTTAAAGTAAGTAAACGTTCACCCTAAGCCTGACACGCAAACTATCAACAAAAATGCGGCCATTTCAGCAAGCGAACTTCCAAGATGCCATACTTGTGCTCGTAATTTGTTCGTAAACTCGGATAATGTTCCCTGACAAGATAAATTCATTAAACGTTACCTGTTTGGAGGCACGAGGTTTAATCGTCGGCATCGCATGTCACATCGTTGATATAAAGTGTAGTACTAAACAGATATTGCCGAATGCCACTGTTCAGTTAAATTAAGGCTTTGTACTACGTTTTGGAGTACCGCATTTATATTTTAGCTTAGAGAATGGTAAGTGGGGTGGTTCATACCAATTCCTGTTAAGATGCATTGTATCAAAAAATTGTGTTCCTGAGTTCAGTAGGAAAGGAACTATGCATAATTCAAGTAGAACCTGGGATTAACTGGATGACATAGAGGAGGTAATGATGTAGAATGGTATAATTTTCTGCGTAACTTTTGTAGTTGGTCGTCTTATATCACGAGTAGCACTAAGACGTTCTGAAATACCTACGCGCGATTAAACACTGATTAGGATTGTTTATTGGTCCCACGAACTTAAAATAAAGCGCTGTACCCCGGTTTGTCGCGACAGCAACTCGTTAAATAAAACAATTCACGGAGTTTATCGCGTGTTTGTTTTATTTCATTTTAATGCTGACATTCTGAGCACGTTCCACTTCTACGGCTTAATTAAATATATTTCGTGGAGAAATATTGGGATAATTTGCGAATATTAAATTGACGTGGAGAAAAGAAAATATTTTAAAAAGTTCAATGTTTTCGGTGCAGCTAGTGAATTTGGCAAATTACTCTTCTTTTGAATTCAGATGCACCTCTGTCTAAAGATCATGATTTACTCTGTAGTCATAAAACAAAAGCCTCTATAATTTGTTTAAATTAACAAAAACATAAGATGAGAACATGAATAGTGACTTATTCAAAATATAATAAACCCAAAACAGAAGTTCCTTGCTAAAGAATACTCTCTACTGGTGCACATTTCAAATTATGTAACTTATATATCAACCGACTTTTATTTGAACATTATGAAGCCCTTAACGAACAAAAGATGTACAAATTTCTAATTCCGGTTTGACGATGTCTCCGGTACGCGTCGGCGATGGTCACTGTACTTCGAGGCTGGATTCCGCACGTAAAGTTTTACAATGCCATTACTGAGCCTCCCGGCTGTTTTACTAACATCTTAGTTCTTATCGTTGGTGGTTTATGTCGTATATAGTTTGAGTATGCATGTTCGAATTTGTACAGTGAATTCTTCTAGTAATATTTTTTGAGAGTGCATTGTGAGTTTAATGTTTGATACTAAGACCTGTATTCACAAACGTTACCTACTTAGCTAAATACGGTGCAATGCTATCTTAATAAGTCTGTTTCTCAGTGCTTAGTTGCAGTTGGATGTCAGATAAGCAAAGCTTAACAAAGCCAAAGAAAACTATGAAATTGACGACACTACACTTTAAATTATATTTATTTATTTATTTATTTATGCACTTTATATACAAAAGTATATAGGCGGACTTAATGCCAAAGGCATTCTCTCCCAGTCAACCTGTGGGTGGTGCAGAGATAAATAAGGTAGGTGCAACAAGGTCACTTATAAATATAACATATATAAATGAAACATACATATATAAACGTACATAAAAGTAAATATAGCAATTAATAAAAAAATGCCTATCTTGAATATATACATAATATAAGTAAAATTGTAAATACATAACATACAAATTACACTTACATAAATACATATGTAGGTATATAATATAATATTATTATTAATGTGGTGACTCTTCTGCTTCGTTCAACAGTAGCTCTCGTACTCTTCTTTTAAAGGTAAACCGAGAGGTGGCCGATCTGATTTCGAGGGGGAGTGAATTCCATAGAAGAATAGATTGGATAGCAAAGGACGAGTGAGTGAAGTTAGAGCTATGAGGGGGGCATTTGAGGAGAAGATTGCTAGAGGAGCGGAGGTTCCTAACGTGGCTACTGCAGAGGTATTGATAGTTTGATGATAAGTAACTAGGAGGAGTAGGTGAGGTAAGCAAAGAGAATAAAGTGGTAAGTGCCCGCAAAGAACGCCGCTGACGTATGGGTAGCCATTTTAGTTGATGACGATAGGAAGAAATGTGGTCATATTTGCGAAGATTGTACACAAATCGAATGCAGTTATTTAGAAGTCGGTCCAGTTTATTGAGTTGGTCTGCATCCAGATCAAAATAACACACATCACCATAGTCGATTACAGGAAGGATTAAGGCTTGCACAAGCATAGTCTTGGTCTTAGGCGGGAGGAAGTTCTTCAGGCGGTAAAGAGAGCGAAGAGTGCCAGTGACTCTCTGACAGACAGAGGTTACCTGGGGCCTCCAGCTCAAAGTGGAGTCAATGTGTAGGCCGAGATTTCGAGCACTGGAGCTCCAAGGGATGATATTGCCGTTGAATATAACGGGTGGAATGATCATATTATCCAATCGGCTAATCATTCTGGAGCTACCTATAATCATAGCTTGGCATTTTGCAGGGTTTACAGAGAGACCGAAATTGTCGGACCAGATTTTAATCTGGGCTAGGTCCTTGTTCACCCTGTCCACAGCCGCCGAAACACAATCTACTCCGTCCTGAGAATATATTTGCAAGTCATCGGCATACAGGTGGTACGCACACTGAAGTTCTTGAGTTAAGAGGTTAATAAAGATAGAAAATAATAATGGGGAGAGTATGCCGCCTTGAGGGACACCAGAGTCGATATGGCACCAACTGGACGAGGCATCGCCGAGTCGCACCAACTGCTGGCGTCCCTGAAGATAGGACGAGAACCAATCCAGAGCCGAAGGAGAGATCAAAAGGTGGGAGAGGATGGCAAGAAGGATGTCGTGACTAACGGTATTGAAGGCGTTCGAGAAATCAACCAAAGCCAACACAGTGACCTTGGTGTCTTCCATGCCCGCCCTAATATCGTCAGTCACTTTGAGTAGCGCAGTAGTAGTGCTGTGACCAGGCCTGAAACCGGATTGCAGTGGACACAACAGGTTGTTCAGGTGCACAAACCTAGATAACTGTTTGTGTGCACAAGCCTCAAGCACTTTGGATAGGAAAGGAAGTATGGAAATAGGACGGAAATGTTTCACATGGGAAGGGTTAGGGGTTTTGGGAAGAGGAATTACGATGGCTTTCCGCCAAAGAGACGGGAATATGCCAGAGGTAAGGGAGCTATTAACGATGTGCGTAATGGCTGGGAGAAGGTGATCTAGGATAAGGATTATCATACGTCGACTGACGTTGTCACAGCCAGTCGCATTGGACTTGATGGAAAGGATTACCTTTTTGATCTCACCCCACGAAACTGGAGAAAACTGAAAAGGGTTGATGTTAGGCGTTGGGAGACTGGCTAAGAAACCTATGGTACGACGCCTGGTTTGGTGATCTATCGGGGTAGTGGATGAGAAATGACGATTTATATCATCCAAACCGATAGTCGCCCCACAGGAGTCCAGGTTTTTACATTTGCCAATACCTAGAGTTCTGAGGAATCTCCAGATACTTGCCGGAGAAGATAAAGATATATTACTAAGAATATGACGGCGTTTAGCGTTACGCACCATCTGATTACACCGATTCCTTGCAGCTTTAAAGAGGCACCAGTTTTCCTCTGAACGGTCCCTCCTATATCGTCGAAAAGCCCGGTCTCTTCGTCTCATCGCCATCCGAACTCCTCGAGTCATCCACGGTGCAGGGGGACGCTTTAATTTAATTTTTCTAACAGGGGCATGAGTGTCGAAGAGAGCCGTTACAGAGCTATTAAAAATATCAACTTTCTCGTTAATAGATGTGGCTGCATACAGATGATCCCACTCACAATTGGCAGCATCTCTGTCAAGCTTCTCAGCATCAATGCGACCAAAGCTACGCAAGTGCAGCACCTTGGAGGGGGATTTGGGGGGTTTTAGGGCGTAGGATATATAGATGAGATCGTGGTGAGAGAAGCCAGGGGCTGGAATTTGGCCATGTGAGGAAACAAGGGAAGGAGCAGATGTGAGGATGATGTCGAGCCAAGTGTCATGTCCATCCATGTTATGGTGGGTAGCTTGCAGTGGCAGGACATGTAGCTTAACCGAATCTAGGATGTTCAGGAGTTTATGGGACCGAGAGGAGTGTTGGGAAAGGAGATCGGTATTCAAATCACCCATGATGATGTGATGAACGTATTCTGATCCTAAAGATTCCAGAACTGATTCCAGCCTGGAGAAGTAATCAAGAGATGGGGGACAGTAAACAACACCAAGTAAGGTTTTCACTCCCTTGACCCAAACCTCGAGGAAAAGAAATTCCGCATGAGCAGAACAAAGTGCAGAGGAAGAGACTACAAGTTTATATTTGAAGTCGCTACGTAGGTAAATAGCGACCCCACCCCCCCTCCTGTCAACTCGATCATTTCTAATCAGAACGAAACCAGGGAGGGGGTAAAGGGTTGAAGGTAGGTGAGGTTTGAGCCAGCTCTCAGAAATCAGAACGGCATGAATGTTGGCACCTGCGAAAGTCTCTAACAAGTCGCTGTAGTGACTCGGTACACTTTGCGCGTTAATATGACAAACGTTGAAGTTGTGACAAGTGGGCAGATTAAATGTATGGTGTATCAAGTCACCAAGCCCATCAGATGCCGAGTAAAAACTCTCGTCACCAGAAGAAGCTACCGAAACATTTGCAGAGAGAAAGGAATCACTATCGGAAAACATAAGAATAAATATATATAAATATAAAGTAATATAAAAAAAAAAAAAAAACACTAATAATAATTGAATTGACCAATGCAGTGCAGCACTAAAAACTCTGCACCACCCACCAGCTGCCCTACACACTCATGAACATAAAAAAATATTAAACTAGACTTAAGTATACAACAGTAAAAATAATTTCACAATATGAAATCGGTGTACATACATAAAAAGAAAAAATATATATATACAAAGACACGAATTGAGAACCTCCTCCCTTTTCGGAAGTCGGTTAAAAAAAAATAAACAAACGATAATGACAAGTTACAAGCAAGGAGCATTTTACAAAATCGAAAAAGGTAGAGAAACAATAAAATATAGGTAAGTTGTAACTTGGTTGCAACATATAAGTTTCCGAACGCAACGAAATCTAAAAGTGACAGTTGACACTTGCCAACTGTCAGATGCTAGTGAGTGACGTACAAAAACAATTGTAAACACTATCTACAGGTAAAACGTAATCCTCCAAGCCAGTTTCGGCCACGGCGGCCAATCTCAACGGAGATCAGCCAGGTACGCAGGAGATATTATAGTGCACAAGTGTGTGCGCAATACACAAGTGCACTCGCTATTCCTTCACTCTCATAGTCCGGTGAGACGGCAATCCGACATGACCGGAGAGAGATCAGGCGCAGGACCAACGGCTTTACGTGCTTTCCGAGGCACGGGGGGTATCACACCGCCAACTTCCTGACTCCGAGCTGCGACTGAGTAATTTTTAAGATGGAAAAACCCAGTCACAATATTTTTGGCTCGACCCGGGATTCGAACCCAGGACCTCAGCGCGCAAATCGTACTCGTAACGCGTACGCAGTACAACCACGCCACCGAGGCAGTCAAGGTACACAAGGTAAACAAGATATTTTAACAATAGTATAGAAAAGCAACAGAGCAAGAAAACAAACAAAACACACTATAGTGATAATCTTTACAACTATCAACGCCATAATTTAGTTCTTACGCGGCTTGGGGTTACTAGACGTTGCCGCAGGAACACCGCTGCCGCCTCCTTTTGACGCCGTTGATGAAGTTGCCTTGGGGAATTTCAAAATAAATGGACTTAATTCTTCAATGGAGGAGATCTTATTACGAGCTCCGTCAGGAGTCTTTAAAAGTACCATGCCATCCTGAGTCCATACCGCCCGCATGCCAAAATGCTGCCGAGCCTTGGAGAAAACAGCTTGCCGAGGCCTCGTAAGGAACTCCCTTACCGAGATTGATGTGCCCTTGAATTTTGATTTGGCCCTCCATACGGCTGACCGATGATCTGCATGGGAGAACCACACTAAAACTGGGCGGTGGTGATCTGGGTTGGATGTCCCTAATCTGAGACATGAGGACAAGTGTGCCGCAGAAATATCCTTGAGGCCTAAGTTGTTGCTGACTGTGTCAAGGATAACAGAAGAGCAGTTTTCTCCTCCTGACTCTGGAATTCCCAGGAAAAGAAGAGCCTTCCGCCTGTTTCTTGCTTCAATACCGTCAATCAGCAGATAACATTCCGAGATTTGCCTTCTCAGCAGCCGCAGCATTTCGAACATGAGTTCTCTAAATGTTCTGAACTCCTCTGCAACCCGTGCCACTGTGTCCTTTCCTGGTCCACCGGACTGCAGTTTAGCTTCGAGTTCTGCCATGCGCCGAGTGAAGCATTCCTCCAGCTTATTTTGTGTGCTCTCAATGCTGGCCAGTTGTGCCATTGCGAAATTATTATATTATGTAAATATTTTTAGTGTCAAAAAAAAAAAATGCAGGTGCTTAGCTGGTAGGTGGTGCCCAACAAAAAATCTTACATGAACAGTGTTAAAAATGATTCTGTTTACATAGAACACTATACAGCACTAAAATCACTAAGAAAATGTTGTAAAATTGGTGAGTTTATAGCTTTATTTTATTTTAATACACAGCTGTTTTTCAAAAACGTCTCGACTTTTTTCGCACCTACCGCCAAATTATATACATGTTGAGTTTTCCTAACTTGGCTACATTATAGCTATAAGTTATAATATTTTTTAATTTATCATAATCGTAGTGTTAAGTCTGCTGGAAAACCTAATAAATAAATAAATAGACACTATGCGTACTTATAGTACTGTTCGTGCATACGAGTGTAATATAATATTTTGTGCGATTGATGTAGTAAAGTTTAAATAAAAAATGACTGCTTGAAGCGACTAGCTTTAACACTTGAGTCGCTTCTTACTAAAAAAAATACCTTTAATTAAACTAAACAGTAACCTCCTCAAGTATTAACCCCATAAAAAACGAGCACTATAGTAGTACACATATACTAATTCAATCAGCAAAACACCATCAGAACATTAAAAACCCTACATCTTCCCAAGACATTACCAATTAATGTACAGGACAACTCAATTAAGCCGATATACATCGGCGTGCTAAACCAGTACAGAAATCCCGTTTCCACCATTAGAGGCGAAGTTCGTACCGCACGACCCTCGGACATATTTAATGAGAACCCAAACAGAGAATAATGTATGTAAATGTAAACAGGCACTCGAATCATACAAGAAATCGGTGCCTTGATTATGGTGTGGTTAATGGAATTTATTTATAATATGGGAGTGACCTCCTAAAATGGGGTACGACCTCGGTAATCGAGGACCTTTGATTAAGAGGTAGTGGATTATATGTTAATCTCGACATGAGCTTCCTTTAGAGCTTGCAAGTCCTTTATGGAGATGGGATTAAAAAATGGTGCAGTGCTTCTTAATTAAACTTATTTTGTTCGAAGGAATATTTAACATCTTTAGTAGATGAATTTACAAAAATCGTTTTCCTAGTACTCATTTACCACATGGAAGACTCTTCTATGCCAAGGACATGTCGAAAATGGGCCTAAAATTCTAACCAAGACAGTTTATATATATTTGGATAGAGCTCCTAAAAACTAGCCTTTTACAATAAATCGTTTAATTTTAAAGACCTCCGATTTTAAAATTTAAGAAATTTTATTTTGCTTGAAAACTACACTTAATATGAACCTTTTTAGTTAGTTATAAATGGAGGGGTCTAAAAATATTTTTATAATGGATCCAAGATCCATGTTTTGCCCCTTTAATATTACTAAAGTTTGACCCCGGTTAAATTTTGAGGCCAATACCCATACGAAAAGCGGACATCTCCTTCCATGCTTCTAGAACCTCCTGTTTAAACTATGCGTAAGTTATGAACTTATTTGATGGATAACTAATGTCTGATTATTATATAATAAGCTCTTAATAGATTGTAATTGGTTTTGCTGAGGTTTAAAGTTTTAAGACTAAATGCCACTGACCAAATATTTATAATCCCTTCCTAGCCGATTTCGACCACGGCGGCCAAACTCAACGGAGGTCAGCCATGTACGCAGGAGATATTATAGTGCTCAAGTGTGTGCGCAATACACAGGTGCACTCGCTATTCCTTCACTCTCATAGTCCGGTGAGACGGCAATCCGACATGACCGGAGAGAGATCAGGCGCAGGACCAACGGCTTTACGTGCTTTCCAAGAACAGGGGTATCACACCGCCAACTTCCTGACTCCGAGCTGCGACTGAGTAATTTTTTTAAGAGGGAAAAATTCAGTCACAATGTTTTGGCAATGGCCCGACCCGGGATTCGAACCCAGGACCTCAGCGCGCAAATCGTTTTCGTAACGTAATACAACTACGCCACCGAGGCAGTCATTAAATTAGCCAAATATTTATAGCCATAATAAACAATAGCCATCGAAACAGCTATTCTAAATGTTCTATTGGCATCCAGTAACATATTTTACAAAGATCATTTCATAGCCGAGACAGACAGTCCAATTATTGCAGCGCCGAGACATTCCGAAGGCAAAATTGAACGGAACAGTTGGATTTCTGTACAAAGGGTTTCAAGTCGAAGACCTCTTTGATAATTTAGCAAAACGGGTTACAGGTAAACTGATCTGAGTTAAGAAACGTTGTAACAAGCTGTCCATAGGATTTGCAAGGTATAGATTTTAATAATAAACCTCTGCTACGAAGGGAAGTACCACAATTCACAATAATTGATTTGCAATTTCCTCTTGATAATGATTGATTCCTTTGCGATACACTACTTGTACATTTGTAGATTTTCTAAGGTACAATGCACAGTCATTGAATTAC
This sequence comes from Sphinx pinastri, assembly GCA_947568825.1. Taxonomy (NCBI): domain Eukaryota; kingdom Metazoa; phylum Arthropoda; class Insecta; order Lepidoptera; family Sphingidae; genus Sphinx; species Sphinx pinastri. The sequence goes on from OX387630.1 coordinate 12,357,963, forward strand.
GTGTCCTTGTTAATATTTTTTGTAATGCTACTAGTCTCATCAGAAATAATGGATCTCATTTTACGTATTAGAAAATTATAAACACGTAAAAATAATTAGGGCAAATTTACATAAATAAATTACAAAAGCAACCGTTACGTTCATTATTCTATATACGAACACAAATCCTATTTGAAATAACGTTTTGCGGTAAATAAATTGGTGAACGTTTCTTAGTAAGCCCTTTAATAAATGCGGAGCGAACCATGCCATCAACTAAGCGGGGAGTTTAAGGATCCACGGGATTCGTTGAGATAACATTGATTGCAATTCGTTTTCAGTAATTACAATACTGTTTAATCACAATTACTGCTGGTCAAAATATTTAGCAAAATAGATCTTATTGACATCAAAAATCTTTTATTGTTTAATCGATATGTGGGAGCCTTTGAGTATTGTGAGAGCAGAACAAGTTTTTAAGGAAAAAGGTTTTGGTAAAATAGCTTTTATTCATATTTTATAGTTTTAAATAATATTTCCTACAAACCTTAAATACAAGAACTATGGTATTTATCAAGAATTGTATTTATAAATAAAATTAAATTTCAATTGAAAATACAGCAAAATAAGGGCAGATCTTAAAGAATTCTTAAGATCAACAAAGATTTAAACTATTCAAGCAACCCAAAGCCTGTACATAACGTGGCAGTCCATCAAATTTTCCAGCATAACAAACAACCTCTCGTACAACCCTTTGATATTGACCACTGTAACATTTATGAGTTAACTTCAATGTACATTGGCTAAAATTCACTGGTCCATATCAAAATCTGCCAAGTGCCGATAGGGTTGCCAAGTTTGTGAATGTATCCGTGTAGTCAATATGGTTTTAATAAATTATTTCATACCTAAAAGTCAAAGTATATACTCAACAAATAACCGGAGAATTGCGAAGTACTAAAATTATATTCTGATAGCAAAAAAGGGTATAACTCTATTATATACATTTATATACATTCCCGATTTTTTCATTCTTTCAGGACAAAGTTATATCTACTAGATCTCATGGTGTGTGTTATCAGAATAAAATAGTAATCAGCGAGATATTACGTTCTTCAGTGGTAGCTTTTAGAACGCCAGCCACTGTTATTAGATTACCTCTGACTGACCGGAGAACACTCGTCGGAACGAAGTCGGAAGCACTATACACCATAATTCCCATGCGGTCGTCAGGTACCCCCTCTACCAGCAAATTAAGGTCTCGATAAACAACGTTGACATCTCAAAATACACGGTATAACTGTAGTTGACAACCCTGCGTGTAACAAGCGCTCAACCGAGCACTCCACAATGGAGTTTCCGGCTCACAGTTTGACACTGCGCCATGTGGCAGTAATCCGATTTTCTATTTATTGGATATGAGTACTGATGAAGCCTGTGAATGAAGGTGACTATTCTACCATGGCTTTGCAATTTAAAAATGGAATTCCATTATGTATCCGTTTTTAATTTTAGAATGCTAATTGAAAGCAATACAGAGACAGGGCCGATTTCACCTGTTACTCGTCACATAAATGTAAAAGCCGACCAAATACAAAAGACATACTCTCTTTTCCGTCCCCAAATAAATGGTAATAAAATGAGTATTGTCTACATTAGCTGTTTCATACGATAGCTGTCCAATAAAATTTACCTGAAACTGTGAAACAGGCACATAATAATTAAATTTCATAATAGAAAGTGATTAAACCTGTTAACTATTGAGTAGAAGACAAACTTCATAATCTTTCCCGTTTTATCTACTATTATCACATTAAATAAACTAACAAAAATCAAGACTAGAGCGACGATAAATATTTGTGTGATGCAAAAATTAGAAATGTTGGTCTGAATGTTACTGGACCACTGTTTACTTATAGGTACATAATTTAGAATCAACCCACCCGCGTATACTAGTGTTTTTCTCTTACCACTGTTTTATAAAAAAATAATAACACGAGTAAACGATGCTCTTCAAAATCAATCCCATTCGTTCTTTTGTAAAGTAGAGGTCAAAACGTGTCAAGAAATGCAAAGTAAAATAATTTTGATAAAATATTTCCAACGACGACGGCTATAAAGAAAAGTCAACTAGGATAATCCAATTCTCGATCCGAAGCGAAGACATTTTTCTCGGTGTAAGATGTGGCTCGAATAAAGATTTTAAATCCAATAACAACATTTTACTGTTGTTGTTGGCTTTAAAATAGCTTTGGAATCAGAACGTTCGTTTATCTATAGTTATTTAATCAATCTAAAAAAATTAAACATGTTTAAACTTCGAATCGAAACCAATTTTAAAAATAAAATTAACGATTTCGGCTTTCCATTTTTAAAACACTGAGCCGACATAACCTGGTCAACCGGATATAGCGGTAACATTCGCTTTTCAAACACCAATGATACTCGCAATATCCTAAACCAAACAAAACAGCCATCTCCCAACGGATTACGCGTAAATATTTATTCATAATTTATTGCAAACACGAGTGATTTTTTTCTAAATCCCATGCGTAATTTAAATTTCGAATTTACAAAGTAACCGTGAGTTTACGTACGCGGCTCAAAATAAAACGGCGTTACTTTATCGCTTCAGGGCCGGAGCTAATGAAGTTCCAAGCTCCGATATTTAGGCACTTTTCAAACATTAGCGTGTTGAAATAAAACATTTGAAATAAAATTAGGAACTTGCCCCAGCAATGCTATAAATTAGCTTTTGTAGAGAACTTTCGTAGGTTTTCATTTTGAAATACTATATTTATGTTAGATAAATACTCTTGTAAATCTTATTAAAAAAAAATCATAATCATCACTTACTTGGTTTTCATAATCTGATAAATGAACACGTTTTTCGTAGTAAAAGAGATCGTATAACATATTATTTATATTACGTTTATTTATTATTTCCTATCTATGGCCTTTTTGTCGAATCTTTTATTTGTCCAACACATATTAATTCAAACTAAAATATAAAGTAATACTACATGAGTAGGTACTACTACCTGTATATAACAGGCAAATATAAAACCAGAAACTTAAAAAAAAATTAGTTTCCTATCACCACGTATAAAATCTCCCTTTTTGAATCCTCAAATAATAAACACGTATCTACACTGATAAAAATACAAAAACAAAAGACCCAATCTCCAATAGCCGAACAGAATCCCATAAACTATCTACCGAAATTGCTACCAAACGGCTGATTTAGCTCGGTGCGCTCACTTAATCTCAAATATATTAATACTGGCAAGGATATCAATGTTAAGGCCCGTCTACACAGCAATTGGGGCAGAAAGGCCTATTTGCCGCTCCATTGGGCCTTGTGCTTGCTCTGACGTGGTTACGCGTGTAACAATACCTTTATAATGAAGTTTGAGCCATGAAGAGGCTTCGCAGTTATGCTGAAGGTCAACAAAAGGTCCCAGTCCTAACTTATAGTTTATTAAGTGCTGATTCAGTTGATACGTCGGCTATTCGTATAGATAAGAAGTTTGTATAGCAATATTTTAGACTAACTACCAAGGGGTTTTACAACTAAGGCGATAATGGAATACGTTGATTGCGTCTTTAGTTGTAATAATTCCAAAGATTTGTAGAAAATCACACACGATGTTACATATAGGGACGAGGGTACACGTACCGACAAACTTGTAATATTTATAACCAAAAGGAAATATTTTTAATCACTTTTGTAGTCGACTATTCAAAAACAAGAAAATATAAAAACGTAAATATCAATTATAAAGAGCCTAATAAAACTCTAAATTATATTCATAAAGTACCAAGAATAATGACATTATTTTGTCCTGTGACTGAACCTGGAAATACCGTATCTATAGAACAAAACAAACTTATACATAAATAGTCTCGCAAAGACGAACCAGTTAGTCCTAGACAGCACCGTTAGTGCACCAGTAGCTTATTTTAATTCATAATACAATCAAGCCTGTCTATAATCAGATTTAAACAACAAAGAGAACAGATATAAAAACAGTAAACTGTTATATTTCGAAAAACATGGAGTTAGATTTGCTATTGTAAAATAAACGTTGAAAACAACTTCTTGGCATTGTTTTTCGTTGATTGTAGTTACTAAGATCTGCCAAAATCAGTTCTTAATTGTTATAACAATCGATAGATCAACTTATCTAGGTTTAAAATTCTGGCACAAAACTCATAACTAGCGAACCTCACACTTTAAACAATATAAAAGCTTAATAAACATACCTGATAACGTCATATCGTGTCATGGACACACGCCTAACAATAAAAAATGCTAGAACGTTCCAAAAATAAATACAAGTGTATTCTGCCCGCAACCTACAGAGCTCCGCGCAACTCTTCGTATTCTTTTGAAACAAAAGGCTCGTAACACACAAGGTAAAGTTCCGCTAAGACGTCTTAAGTGTGCAGCCGGGGAAACAGCGTGTATATAAGCGGAACGATCGAGAATCTTCCGGCGAATAGCCTGATCATCTCTTTTTCCGGGCTTATGATTCCACTTTGTAGCACTTTTTCGCACCAATTGCCAATTGACTATACGAAAGAGACATATCTTATACCTACATCTTATTTATTGCGGTCTAATCGTGTGCCTTTTGTGACACTAAATCATTATTAATTTTAGGACTAAATCAAAACGAAACAGTGCAAAGTGCAGTAGAAAATCATTATGCCTTTATTGTAAACCTGTAACTAAAGTCCCGATGGCTTGAATACAATTTGCTTTGAGACCATTCAAACATCACCCAAAAAAATTCGCAACTAAAAATAATAACCCAGCAAATCGTAGCAATTTCTACAATATTACTAACACTCGAAAGGCGAAATTTAACGCGAATTTCCACTTAAGAACATCTGTTGGCTGTTTGCATCACACCACTCGGTTAAACCGGAGTGGCACGCTTATTTCGTAGCCCTAATCCCCCTCGCTGCAACTTAGCGCTGCTGCACCGGCGACATCTTGCATGAGGATAAAATTTCAAAGAGCTTTTCCCACTGAAACGTGGTATAGAATCTTACGTTGCTGGTTTCATATTTAATATTGCAGGTGGATATCCAATCTCTTGAAATGAAAAACGGTTTGTTTGAGATTAAATGAAGAAAAAGAAATTAACTTATAATGCCAGTACGTAGTGTGATAATTTAGATGAGAGAAAAATGTGTGCTGATTGCTGTTTTAATCTAACATTGTAGCAGCATAAAGGCACTGGGGTAGAAGAAGGCATATAGAAGAAGAGAAATATAATAACTAATTGAAACCTAAAGAATAAATTAACATGACAAAAGAAATAGTTGCATATCGCTTTGTGTGTTTAATTTTATCATTCAAATATGCAATTCATAAAATCGATTATAAATTTAAAATTGAGTGTTATTTTATTGGCATTGGGAGAACATCACTTCTATAAAATTTAAAATACCTAAAGAGAATCGTAAAGCCTTATTAGGCAGACTGATTTGTTTCGGACGCGCAAACTAATTTTAATTTTCGTTTCATTCATTTCCTACCTATTTCCTAAACATCCATACACTACTCGTGTAATGGGGATGATATATTTAAGACGGTCTAGATTTTCATATGAAAAAAATTGTTATTTAATAAAAATATTTTTGGTATGGAAAGATGGTATAAGATGCCGGCTTGCAAAAATACCAACTAACGAGAAACGATATTAAATTGATATCTCAAACTAAGTTAAATTTAAATATCCTGCACATACCAGTACTCAAAGAAGGTGTGGGTTCAAGAAGATTAATGGCCCGAGTAGCAACACCCAGCTAGCTATTACGTCATAGCGCTAGGGTTGTACAACCGGACAGTGAGATTCAGCCGGTCTCAACACGTAAGAGGCATTCAGTCTAGGTATTGTGTCGTTATCCTTTGTGGCCACTGGATAGTGCTCACTCTAAATGGATTTCTAGTTTAGTTGCGGATGTGAGTTGGGTTGTTCGTAATCCGTTTTAGTCTATTCTTGGGGTGTGAGCGTTCTTTGTGTTAGTGATAGGTACCAATTTGTAGATTATTCCTTAAATTTCATAGTTCGTTTGACAGTCTATATTTTCATTGTAATAACTATCTACCAATATATTCGATTGTTTTACAGTCTCTTTTGTGTTTAAATGAACGAGACTACTACCGTTAACTTCGAATCAACTATAAAAACGAACAGTTACCCCACTACAAAATTAACACTTTGTTAAGCCAACATTCAACCGCGAAGCTACCGTTTTTATTAAGAAAGAGCCGCAATTAATCTTGTCCGAAGCGTGTTCGTTATCAGCTTGCACACGTCCCTCGAACAAAGGAGCGCGAACCGTTTTTAAACAATGCTCAGAAATCCTCCAGCCCCATAAAAGAGGAGCGATAAAACCGCAACACCAAGGAATTGGATTGCAAACTGGGTTTAAAACAAAATTATAAGTAGGGAATTCTGTTTTGAAAATTACCATAATTTTAGTTACAGTGTATTGTGACAGCCCTGCATTAATTGCGTAGACGTTAAAAAATAAATAAATGTAATTCAATTTTGTCTATCAGTAATTCTCATTAATCTCAATTCCAAGAATCTTCAATGTGCGTATCATTTGTACGCCGATGACTTACAATTATATGCTCAAGCCAGTGTTGAGAGTATTTGTACGGCTATTGCGAAAGTCAATAGTGACTTAGAAAGCATACAGACTTGGTCTCACAACTTTGGCCTAGCTGTAAACCCGTCTAAATGCCAGGCGATTTTTGTGGGCAGCCAACGGTTGATGAGCAGAGTTGTCGATTTGTCACTTCCTCCTGTTGTTTTTAATGGCTCAATCATCGCCGTGAGCTCCACAGTCAAAGATCTCGGACTTCATATTGACACCACTCTCAACTGGCGAGAGCAAGTAACTAATGTTTGTCGAAAGGTCACGGGTACGCTTCGTGCTCTCTATCGGTTAAAGAACTTCCTTTCAACTAAGACCAAGAAGTTGCTCGTGCAAACCCTAGTGTTCCCGGTAATCGACTATGGTGATGTGTGCTATTTTGACCTGAATGCAGACCTCCTCAACAAACTTGACCGTCTTCTAAATAACTGCATTCGATTTATTTTTAATCTTCGTAAGTACGACCATGTTTCTTCCTATCGTTTCCAACTTAAGTGGCTACCCATACGAGAACGTCGTAATTTGCGTGCACTTACTACCCTGTTTGCTCTACTTCATTCTCCCACTCCACCTTCCTATTTAACTCCCTTCTTCCAAATTTTAGGTTCGGACCACGTCAAAAACTTACGCTCTTCAAATAATCTTCTTCTTCAATGTCCCCCCCACCGCTCTGATTTTGTCCATTCTTCTTTCCCGGTTCAATCGATCCTATTATGGAATTCGCTCCCTCCTGAAATTAGGAAGGCTACGAACCGTTGCGCATTTAAAATGAAAGTTCGCGAGCTGTTTCTTCGAAAGGTATCTGAAACTCCACACTAGCATCTTCCTCCTCTTATTTCTCTTGCAAAGCATAAATATGTATATGTATGTATTTATATATAATATTATTGCATATATATTATAGTATTATTGTATTATATATTATGTTTTATATAATTTAGATTGTAAATATTTCACGTATTCAAAGTTTATTCATATTTAATAATCATATTTTTTTGTTATTTCTTCTAATATATAATTATATCTACGTATTTTTATATACACCTGCTTCTTCTCATCTCTACATCACCCAAAGGTAGACTGGTAGATAATGCCTAAGGCATTAAGTCCGCCTATGTACATGATTGTATATAAAGTTAAATAAATAAAAAATAAATAAATAATTTATAAAATTCATCATCATCGTCATCAGCCCCCTGGCGTCGACTGCTGAACATAGGCCTCCCCTAAAGATTTTAAGGCGGACTTGTCAAAAGCAATTTTATGGCTTCATTTTATAAAAATGAACCGATAACATTATACAAGATCATAATATTAAATCATGTTCAAAAATTACGCCGATTGCCTAATATTCAATTTTAGAGGTAACGTCTTAATACCAAAGTCAAGCAAGTCTGGGACAAATAAAGATACATAACTAGAGGAAGCAATTCACCCGCATGTTTGAAGAAAAAGACTTGCACTTAAAAAGAAATAATATAACAGTATGCAAATTATTTCAACCCACTCTGGCACTCAACATGGTCATGAATTTAACTTGTCATCATAAAGAAACCGGCGTTCTCTTATCTTCAAACCTTACAAATTTTACAATAATTGTGAAATTTCATCCATGCCTTAGGATTCTAATTCGCGTACCCTCAGGAAATGCCATTAAAATGCCAAATATAAGTCTCCAACTATTCTGTCAGGTTATTGATAATCCAAAACCCTGCCTCGATGGCATAGTTGTATTGCGTATGCGTTACGAGTACGATTTGTGCGCTAAAGTCCTGGGTTTGAATCCCGGGTCGGGCCAAAAACATTGTGACTGGGTTTTTCCATCTTAAAAATTACTCAGTCGCAGCTCGAGTCAGGAAGTTGGAGGTATGATAACCCCGTGCCTCAGAAAGCACGTAAAGCTGTTGGTCCTGCGCCTGATCTCTCTCCGGTCATGTCGGATTGCCGTCTCACCGGACTATGAGAGTGAAGGAATAGCGAGTGTACTTGTGTATTGCGCACACACTTGTGCACTATAATATCTCCTGCGTACCTGGCTGATCTCCGTTGAGAATTGGCCACCGTGGACAAAATCGGCTAGGAAGGGTTATTGTTATAATCCAAAGCGATTTACGTTGACTCAACCATTGTGAAACAGGGTTTTAGCCTAACACTTTCCAGAGTGAAATTAAAACCCTGTATACAAGAATCTAAATTGATAAACGGGCATTGGCATACGGGAATATGCTGTTATAAGGTCTTTATTTTACGATAAACCTGCCATGTGAAGCCGGGTTTAACGATCGAATGATAAATCAATCGGAATAAATTGAATCTCATTTGGCAATCTTCGCTTTTATCGAGTTGTTATTCGCTTTTATATTTTTTATGTTTACCGTCTTACGTTTAATCGGTGTCTAAATCAAATCAGATCGCTGTCTGAATTCTAATTAGGTTTTAAAGACTTTGTCATTATTCAGTTTTTTATTAAAGAATCTCAATCATTCTATCAAAGGCACTTTGATGTTACTTAATATATTGTACTTATATATACGAAAGGTACGAAGATATTTGGATATTTGTTTAAAATAAAATCATAAACAAATCAGATATGTTAACTTAATTCAGATTTAATATCATATTTCTATAGGTAGCTTTTATCCAAGAACATTAAATAGTTAATTTTTTAAACCTGGAAAAGCTTTCAAACAGACATTACCCCAAACAAAACCTAGTATTTCAAAAAATACAATTTGCCTTGTGGTTAAAAAAAAACCCTATTGCACAAATTGCATGGCCCGAATTTTACCGAAATATCCGAATTATTAATTTATTCCTATGAAAATGGTACAGTTTTCGAAGAACAACCTCTTCAAATAAAATATACATTCAAATGAAAACGAATTGCAATAAATAATTTAAAATTGGAACCCAATTCACGTCGACTCCATTCATCGTACGTTTCATTGTTACATATTGATTGGGTTTCTCAGTAACTTCATATTATTATATTCATTGATGCGCGTCGAAAGACGGGGCTCATATGACATCTGCCTTATTTCGAAGGTCGATCGAGTAGGTATAGAAATGGATACGATTTGATTCAAATCAAATCGGTTATTGAATCGAGGAATATTTATAAATCGAATATAAGGTTAGAAAAGAAAGTCTAAATATGTATAATAATATGTACAATTTGATTCCCCCATCCCCATTCCACCACAGGACGAGCAGAGATACGGCGAAGCGTCACTGTTACATGGTCGAAGTTCCAAGGGCTCGCACTAAGCAATTTGCTTCCACCTTTATTGTGCGGACATCCAAATTGTGGAATTCACTACCATCGTGTCTATTTCCGCATAGATATAATTTGGGACTCTTCAAGTAGCGAGTGAATCGGTTTCTTCTGGGCAAGCGTGCTTCACCTTAGGCCGCATCATCGCTTAACATCAGGTGGATAGCGGAAAAACGTGAGACCATTGAGAAAAAAAAAAAAAGAGTCGGCTACTAAACTGCAAAGATCTGACTTAAGAAACAGGACATATGGTAGACCATGTATTTCAGCCAGTTAAGATTATTGAAAAAGACTAAATAAATAAAGAAACACTAGCTAAATGACTTCATTCCGCAACAACGAAACTTCCCGACGGCATCGTTTATCGGGATACTAACTTTTCTTTAGCAAATTGTAATTTTTATTCGCATACTATCACATATTCCAACATAATGCATTTAAAACTGATTTGAACCATTTTGGACTTTCGTAATACCCAAAAATTTTAGATAATAGAATAGATAATTAGCGATGCTCCATCATGAAGCCGGCTATAATTATGGCCGTTTCGCAATTACATCATTGTTTTGTAGAACATTGTTCAGTAATTAAATTTAAATACGAATTGTTGAAAACATTTCGCACAATATCGTTTAATTATTGAATAAATTCTATAATGTAGATTGTCGATAATTAAGTAGGTTCCGCAACAATAGCGCAAGCGAAATGATATATGGATGATGCGTTATTAAATAAAATTAATGCAGTAGAAATATAAATATTTAACTAATTGTACTTATTGATCCATTTGAATTTAATTCGTCAGATAAGAATAGTCCTAGATACGAATGATCAAAGAAAGTAGAGTCCGGATTACAGAAAACCATCGAGAAGACTACCTCTTTCTGCTGATAGTTTATTAAAACGAGATATTTTTAAACTTTATACCTGGCTAAATGACATTACGATGAGAGTCCTTATTTGTTATAATATATATTTAAATATCATTTTAATTTGAAATATTTCATGTGATTTACATACAAAAATATATCCTAAAGAAAACTGACAAAAAGATCGTATTTTAGTGACGTGTTAACAAAATGATCACTATCTATTATCTTATTCCAAAATCGCTTAACAGTCTCTCACTTAAAAGAAAAGCGAAAGAATCGACGAGATGTCCACGGTTTGTCGCTTCATTTTTTTTCGCTCCGCCCGCGCGAAAAAGTTTTTCCGAGATAAAAGTCCCGCTTTATATTTTCTCAGGATAAAAAGTAGCCTATGTCCTTTCTCAGGCTCTAGACTATCTGTGTACCAAATTTTATTTAAATCGGTTCAGTAGTTTTGGCGTGAAAGCGCGACAGACAGATAGAGCTACTTTCGCATTTATAATATTAGTAAGGATGACCAGTTAGATATTTCTCATACTGTATAAATCTTTCTACTAATACTTTTAACCTTACCTATATATTTTTGTAAAAGCAAGTTTAAAAGTTTCAAAGCGGCACACATTTATAATAATGTTCCAGAGATAATTAGAACAGAAAATAAAATTAATGTATTTAAAAACAAATTAAAAAAATATTTACTTCAAAAAACTTACTACAGCTTATATGAATATATAAACGGTTAAAGTTAGGTAATGATACAATTTTTAGTTATTTTCAATTATTTCTATTAACAATAATGTATTTATAGTTTTATACAAGTATATTTAATTTTAAATTATTTTATTAATAGCAATAGATTTATATTTTTTTATACTTAGTTATTAGAATAGCCGACACCCTGACAGGGTATTTAGGGCTTTATTGTAAATAAATAAATCTTAATGACCCATCAATCAAGGGGGCGAGTTGAGTGACCTCATGATTCAGCACATTATTTCGGGATCTGCACTCTAGTTGAGATATCTAAAATTAGTATTTCGTCATATACATTTTTATCGGGAGCTTTAAGTTATAATTAATTCGTGATTTTTAAGATTTTTCATTCATTTTTTAATATATTCTTCATTTTTAAGATTTCGAAAGAAATAACCAAATTAAACGTGGGCTATATGATACAATTCTTCTTTTAATTATCGGTAAAAACATTTGCATTAAGAATGCATGTTCTTGTCTCTCTTGTTCGCATTGTAAAGTTATTTTTAAACTGTCTTATTTTGTATATCAATGTCGTAATTAGTAACCCGTCGATCGTGGAGCGCCTGTCCGTCAGACCGATGAGTCATCAAAAAAAAAATGACTTTAAAATCTGCAAGTTAATTAAAAAATCCAAAAAGTTACCTTAGGCCGAGAATTATTTTGTCTTTTATACTCGGCTTCTTCCACTTTTCTTTTAGGATTGATTACTCAATCAACATCTATAAACTTTTCTTCTTCATTTGTGGCGTAATGGCTCCACCGATTCATCTATGATTTTGCCGAAATAGTCAGTAATATTTCCAACACAAAATGGAAGTCTTATAAACTTTCGACCCGATGTTACTCAGATAAACCCTATCCAAAAGCTTTGTAATTTTGATAATTTTAACGGGTTTTCAAAGAAAACCTGCCAAGATATAAAAGCTATTCATGCGATAAAACTTATCTGACATTCGTAAATCAGATTATAAAGAATAGACTTTAACCTCCGTTCTTCTACACAGTAGTGAAAACAGTTTTAAATCCATAAAGCCCAATTACGCAATAAATGAAACAAGTGGTCGTCCAGTGGTCGAATTCAATATATTTGTAACCCATATTATAGATAAAGGCGATGTCCGCTTTTTGTATGGATGCTGGGCCTCAAAATCTAACCAGGCTCAAACTTTATGGATATGAAAGGGGCAAAAATATGGATCTTGGATCCATTAAAAAAATATATTTAGACCCCTCTATTTATAACTAACTTTTAAAAAACATTTATTTTAATTATACTTTTTATGCAAAATAAAAAAAAACATAAATCTCAAAATCGGAGGACTTTAAAATTATACGATTTATTTTAAAGGCCTAGTTTTTGGGAGTACTATCCAGAAACATATAAAGTATCTTAGTTAGAATTTTAAGCCCCTTTTTGGACATGTCCTTTAATTTTTCTGCACTCATCTATATGATCTTTAATTATGCAAAACCTCATACTCCTCCGTAGGGACAGTGTTCAAAAAGGGGGTACAACGTTTTCTCTTAACGTAAATACATAGATTCCCCATTATATTGAGCCATGTCAAAGTTAACCCCTCAATAGCCATGCGCCGGCCATAACGTCCCGATGAGTCAGCAAATAATTTCGAGATGTGCACTCCGGGTTTATAGACATTGGCATACTAGTATCCGCTTTATTTATATCCCGTTTATTGCTATATGCGTTTATTTCAAGACTCGTCTGGTATTGCTCTTTATTGCGTTTGGTAATAGAATGATTGATAGAACTTTATATTGATAGTTAAAGTATTTATTGGTTTTAATTAATATTTAAAAAGGATTTACGTCTATTTAATATGAAAATCTTATCTAGTCGATCGTATTGGGATAAATCAATGTAAAAATATTTTAATTTCTTTTCGAGGCGTTTTGTACCCGTAATTTTCTAAAGTAATAAAATAAAATCAATAAATTCTATGATACCTATTTGTGTGCGTATTTGTCAAAAAAAAATTTTTTCTTGTAATAATATTCTAATTATATATAACATTGTTGCGTAATTTTAAAATTTTACAATATTTTTTATCATTATTAACCATCCAAAGTAGGATCTGCCTTAAATATTTTACAATAAAATTTGCCGCATACTATACAAATCTTGAAAAAACACTAATTACAAAAGTATGACATACAGAAGTAAAAAAAGCTCTCCTTATTAACGGGATGTTAAAATATCTTTAAACAAAAAACGCCTTTTTCCTTCATAACTTACGTAAAAAAATCAACATACATTTTCCGAGCATGACATCCTTCATGTGTTACGCAACACGAACATACCAATAAAAAATCGTCAAGCAAACGCTCACGAAAACAACTTTTATGGCATCAGCGGCGTCAACGCTCTTTTCAGCACGCTACTATTAAACGCCTTGAAAAAATTAAACGAACGTGGTCAATCGATTTTCGACTTAGTGCCGACGGCAACCGTCCAACCGACCGGCCGTCGGACAACCTGCTTAAATAGGAAAAAAGGAAACATCTTACCTGTCCAGCATGCAGGACGTCCAAAAATATGGTAAATACACTTATAAATAGCACGGCGCGCGTCATGTTTGCGGCCGCGTTGCTTCCTCGACTCTAGTAGAACTGACGTTTAAGCCGAACGCCAGAAACCTGCGTACTGGCTCGGTACGGCACTGTAGCCGTACCTAGCGTCGTATAGATCGACCCTCCCGGGACAGAGACGGCCTATACGCCACCGCGCGCGACGGAGAGAGACGGAAGAGGGAGGATAACGCACGCGCAGTGCTACAAACGCAGCACAATGAGGACTCTATCGAAGGGGAGCCAATGTCTTCGTCTGGCTTTGTCTGGATTTCCCAATGATGCGTCATTTTTTCATATTCGCTTCACTATTGTCATTCATTTTGTAACTGAATATTAGCTGCTGCTTACTGAATAGTTAGTTTATTCGTATAATGTAAGGGTGGTTTTGAATAATTGCTTCAGTATTCTAGTGAGTGGAACATACGTAGGTACTTACGTCAGTGACTCACCGGAGCTAGCCTTTCGTGTTAGTAAAGCCCTCTTTGAAACGTACCTAATTGGGTAAATCGATATGTTTGGATTTTTTACGAACTCTACATTTGAGCAATGTTGAAATGCGTTGTGTAGATTGAAATATTATTGTTCAATTATATATAATTTACCCAAAAAATAGTTGTTTACACAGGGGTAACCAACGGTTAAAGCTTTTTAAAGCCTTATGAAAATAGTGATCACAATGATTTTTCTACAGCCCGATAGTTTACTAACCCTGTTACAAAAGAGGTATAAGTACCTATGTATAAAGTAGAAACTATTGAAGATCTGGCTAGAGCGTACTTGAGCGACCTGATTCAAACTCGGTTTTTTGCAAAATGTTTTTTTATATCTAATAACGAGATGGTTCAGGCAATGCGTCGCAGAAATCGATTTAATACTTCTGCCTTTTTGTTTAAATAGCGAGTCTGTTCGATGTTTAGATAGATATCTATCTAGTTTGTTTTTTAATCAAAACACATTTTATAGCAGACTGGTAGATGATAGAATAGTTTCTAATGAAAAATGGCCTCTCCTGGTCGCGAATACCAAAGATATAGGCGTATTAACAACCCTAATGTAAAGGTATAAGGATTAGAGGGAGGTGAGGCGCCTTAGATTTATAAAACATTATTATCTATTAATCTCCCGTTAAGGGGCAGGTGGCCGTTAGATGGACGTCAGACCGGTCGTAAAAACAAAGCCGAATCGTCTCTGCAACATGCTTGATAAAGTGTTGTGCCGACCCTACTTAAAAGTGGGGTTAAGGAAGGTGCAAGAAGAATTGATATTAATTTGGAATTCGAAGCTGCACAAAATATTTTTTATGGTAAGTAATTTATTATTGAAGTCATAGAACTCTAGACTGTCTACGACGTTAATAGCCCGGCTCAACCAAGGTATTACCAATGTCTTGTAGAAAACCAACATAAAATGACAGTTTGCTGTTGCGTTTCATATGGTAATAACGTCCTACGTTTTTTCTAGTCTTCCATTCTTTTAATATTATCAACACTATTTTAATAGACGGTGGGTGTCCTCAGTTTGTTTCAACAAATTACGCCCAGACGTTTTTCTGATAACTTGAATTAGCGCAATATAATTCGTTAAATTTAAATATCCTTAAATTTGCCGATTTCTCACTATTTAAATGATCTGACATTTAGGCCAATAGAAGTTAGATTTAGGGCAAGTTACTTCAAATCATTCCTTAAACTTAAACTGTTCGTAACCACCTGGCTATTTCTGATAACAAGCGCAACAATCTACGAAAAAAATGACACTGTAAAACCCCGAATTTGGGAAAATTCTAAGATTATCCACCTAAGTAACCCTAAATGTTAAAAGTCCAAGACGTAAGATCCTCTTTCATTTCGAACTTTAACCACCGCCTCGGTAAATCGCAGGTTTTGACCAGACTCGGTAGATGTTATCTTTAAACACAAGTACGTTAAAAGTGATAGCCTTATAATCCTTAGATTGGCTAGGTATGGTTGGTTCTGCGAGCACAAAAATAAATGTATAAACATAATGCTCTTTAGAGTACATTTTGAAGTTACAATTTTTTGGTTTAAGTTCTGTCGTGAATAGGACTGACGCACCTTAAGAGCTTGACTAGACAAGCAATTAAAAAAAAGCGATTTAGAATAAAAATAAATTAATCGTTTCCCTACCTAGCTCATGTTAGTAAATCTTTAGATTTACTAGCTTAACCTAAGATTTACCGATATACGGGCTTTTACAGTAACATATATATTTAATTTCAAAGACTGATTGATAATTATTATTAATCACTCATTTAATACTTATAAATTTGAACTTTTCAATTAGATGTTCTTGATAATAATCGATGATTGAAAAAGTGACGCTAGCCTAGTTGCGAGTGGAATGGACTGCCGAGACGAATTTCCGCAGGTTCAAATCCCAATGGCACACACCTCTGACTTTTCAAAAAGTTATGTGTGTATTCTTTGTGAATTATCGCTCGCTTTAACGGTGAAAGAAAACATCATGAGGAAACCTGCATATCTGAGAAGTTCTCTATAGGAATTTCGAAGGTATGTGAAGTCTGCCAACCCGCACTAGGCCAGCGTGGTGGACTAAGGCCTAAACCCTCTCAGTTATAGAGGAGGCCCGTGCTCAGCAGCGCGCAGTATATAATACAGGGCTGGTATGGTATGGTATGCTTCAGGTGCTGCTGCGTTTATAATATTTGCTATAAGTCTGCATACGGCATGAATATTTTATTATAATCTAATCTCTTTCAACGTACGTCTTCATTAGCGTTTCGTCGAAGCGAAAATAGAGAAAATTTTAATTGGCAAGGAGTCAGCTTTACATCTATTTTAATGAACTCGTTAATTAATATTCAAGCACATATACTAGACTTCGATATTACATTACGTCTGTACTATTTCAATTCTGAAAATATTAATAAAATGTTTTAGAGTTATAAAGGACTTTTTAATTTATTTGGAAGCATAGAGTGTTACTTTTGTATTTGGTCGGCTTATACATTTATGTGACGAGCTTTTACTCAGCATTTGAAAAACAGACACTTAATATATCGTGACATTTATGTAATCGCCTATTTTTACGTCATTTTCTTGACAATACCGTTTGCTATCCTTTCAGCCCATGTCAATGCCTGTATCTTCTTCACATATTGATATCTATGTCGAGGAGCTGTCAAAACGGCTTGTACAGAAATATTTGCGAAAGCATTTGTTACTTTTTAGCGTCCACTCATAGATTAGCTTCTACAAAATTACTTTTTGTCTGTTCCTTTATTGTAGACTTAACTAGACACAACTTTTTACAAGAAACAGTATAATGCATGAAGCAGGACTAAAGAGTTACTGCATAATTTATGCACATGCATCTACGCCACTAAATATTCAAACTGTTAGTTATCGTAAAGATATTCTTTCAATATTTAGCACATACATAGGTATTAAAGGCGCATATTCCATATAAAATTACTACAAAAAAATATACCCAACAAAACATAATTTTCGGTGATAGTTTAAACAAGATTTTGTGGTACATTCCAGTGACTATTAATATTGATATTTGGCAATTTGACTGGTGGTAGGTTTCTCATATTATGTGAGAGTCCGTCTGGGTGGGTACCACCGCAATGTCTATTTCTACCGCCAAGCAGCAGTGTGCATGCACTGTTGTGTTTCGGTTTGTAGCCAAGTTTGTAACTCAAGGTGCTCGATGGTGTTGCTACTGTTTATGGGTGGTCGTATCGCTTACCATCGAGCGAACGGCATGCTAGTCTAGCCATTCAATGCAATAAAAAAAATAACTTTGTCCTCATACTTGGCACTACAGAAGAAATATTTTTTTATGTGAATCAAATGCTGAATCATTTCCTTACATGAAAAAACTGTAACGCAAAAACACGTTTAAATACCTGCCTGGTTTCTCATTAGACATTTTAAACATAAAGAATTTCAAACAACTAAGATGCCTAACCCCTCTCAGTAGTAGAGGAGGCCTGTGCTCAGCAGTGGGCAATATATAATACAGGGCTGATGATGATGATGATGATGCCTTTGGTAGAAATATAAGTTTGCATTATATATATATTTTTTTTTATTTGCATTATATTTATTTTTGTTAATTGCTATTAACATCAATTTATTTCAGTATATTTGTCACTGCAGAGCTATTTCTCATGTCCGAGGTCGATACAGTTTTGGCGTCCAACAAACGTCCTTGGCATGGTTTTCACAATGGATGGACTGTAAAGGTAATGTGGACGACGCGAAGTAAAGTAGATTAAGATAAAAGAACGTTCAATCATATTATTTGAACTAGATTTTACACGCAGGTCTGTCCACGAATCGTAATACTTCTAGGAATAATGTTCATAAATCCTATCTCATCAAAAACATACTATAAGATACCTAAGTACGTAAGTTTAATGCTTTTTTTTGTATTTTATTCTATTTTTAATGGTTTCTGAGAACCGCAGTTAGTAGTGTTTGCTTTTACTATATAAAGAGATTGACGTTTATACGCACTGCCTTATACGTAAAACGTAAAAAAAAAGAACGTAATCCTCCTAGCCGATTTCGGCCACAGCGGCAAATCTCAACGGAGATCAGCCAGGTGCGCAGGAGATATTATAGTGCACAAGTGTGTGCGCAATACACAAGTGCACTCACTATTCCTTCACTCTCATAGTCCGGTGAGACGGCAATCCGACATGACCGGAGAGAGATCAAGCGCAGGACCAACGGCTTTACGTGCTTTCCGAGGCACGGGGGTATCCCACCGCCAACTGCCTGACTCCGAGCTGCGACTGAGTAATTTTTAAGATGGGAAAACCCAGTCACCATGTTTGTTTTGGTTCCACTCGGGATTCGAGCCCAGGACCTCAGCGCTCAAATCGTCTCAACTGCGCCACTGAGGCAGACAACTGTCTTATAACTCTACCTATAAATCATGTTTAACCACTAGACATTACTTTCGCATTAATAGTATTCATTTGAGAATTAAATTGTTCCAATTAAAATATTTATAACCGTAATAATTAAATATACAGCCTCAATGCACTTTACTACATAATAATCAGTAAATTACATATGATATCAATATATCACCTCGTGCCAACTGAAATCCGGATACACCAATTAATATTTTAAATGTAATGTATATTTGCACCTCTAACAGGTCAAAATGTCCTCAGGGGCCTGTCATAACAATTTCCGTTATGAATTTGTGCCCGAAATCCATACCGCTTGGGTTGTCCACTCGACAGTCATCGGGGGACAAAGGATGTCAAATCAATGGACATAGTCTCAGATATTGCCGTGTATTGTAACATACAGGATTTAATAGATTATTTTTTCAATGACCCTGCTTATGATAATTTTTTTATGAATTTTTTTGTTCTCTCCTCAATCCGCGTTTTTCATATATTTTTTTCCCTCTGGAAGTTGATTGACATAAAAAATTATCAAAAGCCGTTCAGCTTTTTAACCGACTTCCAAAAGGAGAAAGTTATCAATTGGTGTGTTTGTATTTTTTTTTATGTATGTACACTGATTTCTCTGAAAATTGGGAGCGTATTTCCTTGATTCCTTTTTTGTTTAGTAAATAAGGGTCTCGAAGTGGTCCCATTTCAATATATCTTGGTTTAGGGTTCATCATTTTATGGAACAGACTGAATAGACCTGAATCATACATGTAATTTCATTCGACGACTTAGATGTGACATTTAGAAAGTCTATTAGCAATGCATAAATTTGAGCTATTTTTTATTGAATAAAAGCATAATAAAAGATAATACATATGCATGGTGACCCTTTATACGAATAAGAGGGACTTCCACTATATGGTAAGTGATAAATAGGTATATAAAACTATTTATTTATAAAAAACGTAATAAATAGACAAAAAAAACGTAGATTTGTCACATTGCTATCAAAAAATGAGTCGGCGCTTTTTGACGGATTCGATAGAATGTGGTTAGTATCTAACTTTAATATATATTTATAGACTTTTAATGGACCTCAAATTATGATAAATATAAGCTGTTTAGTTTTGAGAACGAATATATTATGATGACTTGCAGGATGCTTTTAATAGGTACGTATATTAGTGCAATATGTGTGTGACGTAAAACGCCTATGCAAGTTTGCAATTCTACTAAAGGAAAGGAATGCTTAAATCCCAATCATTCATCATGTTGCATAATGGAGCATTCAGATTTTCACCTGATTTCAGGATCTACTAGAATCTATACCTTTTGACTTTGATTTGCAAAGTCTTATCTAACTGCGTATGATGTTCTAGAGATTACATTAACAACTCAACAGTGAGCATCAGGCTGTTCTACCCAAATGATGGAGTTTTTATATTATAATACAGAACTGAAGTATCACCAAAACAATGAATTAAAACAAGAGCACCTCATGACACTTCCAAGTTCCCGCCAAAACTCAAGCTATAATTAATCCGAAGAAATAATATCCCTATTGACTTCTGTCAATATAATTTGACAGAATTATTAGTTTTTTAAAATTTCCGTTGTCAGTTTTACTCAGAGTTTTATATGTCGATATAAATGATATGAAAACTCTTTCACTTTCAAAAGTCTTTTACTCATGACTCTTGAGCTAGTACTTCTAAGCTTGTATCTATTGTTTGATCATCAAAATATGGAATCAAGACAGCTTTGGGAATTCCATCTATTATAATAAATTAAATGATTTGAATATATAATAGCAATAATTATAATATTTAACTCTATATTGCATTACATATTTACTAAAAAGTGAAAAATAAAAACTTTTTAAAAGAAAATAGCACCGACTTCAAAAACCACTCTAATGTAAAAAATAACTTATACTTTGCTCATGGGTTATAAGGAAATTTAAATACTACCAATATTATATACACTGCCATTCGTGTGATTATATTTATGTGCAATGAATAAACCTTTGGAGTCGGTGCCGATCATAAAAAAATCGAACTGCCTACATAAATATAACATACCATACCAGCCCTGTATTATATACTGCCCACTGCTGAGTACGGGCCTCCTCTACAACTGAG
Source organism: Sphinx pinastri (assembly GCA_947568825.1). Classification (NCBI taxonomy): domain Eukaryota; kingdom Metazoa; phylum Arthropoda; class Insecta; order Lepidoptera; family Sphingidae; genus Sphinx; species Sphinx pinastri. The sequence continues at coordinate 12,379,158 of OX387630.1, forward strand.
AGGGTTTAAGGCCTTAGTCCACCACGCTGGCCTAGTGCGAAAGAATGAATTAAAACATTCTAGTCGCATGCCAAATTAGTACAAAAAATCAGGCACCGACTCCAAAGGTTTATTCATTGCACATAAATATAATCACACGAATGGCAGTGTATATAATATTGGTAGTATTTAAATTTCCTTATAACCCATGAGCAAAGTATAAGTTATTTTTTACATTAGAGTGGTTTTTGAAGTCGGTGCTATGATATTTTTTTAAGTTTTTTACGTTATGCGTGCATAAATTAACCATAGAAATTTACAAAGTCTACCACTTTGTTATGTATAATATATGTACCTATGTTTAAAAGCAAGTTAGGAACATTCATTTAACTGCCTCGGTGGCGTCGTTTATAGTTGTATTACGGTACGACTGCAATGCTGAGGTCTCGGGTTCGATTCCCGGGTCGGGCAAGGTGATATTGGGTTTTTCTATCCAATATCAGTCTGGAATTTGTGCCCAATATGGCGATAGGCTCGCCCCCTATCACATCATGGGACGGAATACCCACGGCGAAAAATGGGTGCACTAGTTGCGCCTCTGCCTACCCCTTCGAGGATAAGAGGCATGAGTATGTGTGTGTGTTATGATCATTTAAATAGGTCGGCATATTTTTCACTTCCGTCGTCTTTTGTTTATTTTGTAATGAACACAAAGCATACAGTAGAAATTAAAGCGCTGAACATAAAAAATAACAATTATAGTTCAGACAAACTAAGCTGGCCGGTATGACAATTCAATTTTTTCCCGACACGATAACTCTGTGAGAACGTCTACCCAAAAAATTCAAAACCGTGTCATGTCATACCGGCCATATTAGTTTGTCCCTACTATAGCTGCTTTCATTCGCAAAATGTTTCGTATTTTTTACAAGTTTTTATACCGACCATATTTTTATAGTCTATAGGTGTGGTTAAACTGTTCACATTAAAAAAAAAATAAGGAAATAGGTCTACTGAGACTTTACTTTACGCCATCAAAATAATGACGTATCTGTTCTTACACTAGTTAATAGAAACAGAATAAAACGAGACCCAAATCCAACTCCGAATATATGCTAAGAACTCCACCAAAACATTCAACATTAACCAAGCAACCACAAGGCAAAACTACTAAATCCATATAATTAATTTAGTCTGAACACATGTACTAAGAGTACTTTGAGAGCTGCTAGATAATAGAGTGTTCTCGCAACGGTCGTCGGGTTCGTTATATGGGCATTAAGCCGAACTGACTCGCCTAGCATTTACTGCACGCGAGAATTCACTTCAGTGTGATCGAGTGCTTAATAGCTTGGTATACCTCCTTAGATTGAAATAGCTCGTATAACTTAGATTGTATTGATCGAGTACTAACGATTATTTGAATGGGTTCAGTTTGTATCCTTTTGTTTTGTTTATTGAAGTTATACTTCTTTTGGCGCGTTAGGGAAAAATGATGAGAGTAAATTTTTACGATGCGCGCGCACACCGTCACGAAAAACCGACACCCTGAAGTTAGCTATAGACAACATTTTAGTTTTGAGTTTTGAACGTAGAATAAGGCGAAAGATATTGAAGTTATACTTCTTTTGGCGCGTTATTTAAAAAGATTTTTATCTTGTTACGCCAAAGAAGTATAACTTCTAACGCGTGTACATAAGTACACACACACTTTTTTTTTTAATTGAGTCATGGGTTTGATGTTTATTTTTATCTACTTGTTTTGTTTCATAGTTCGATATTTACTTTTATAGGTTGGTTGTTGCTCGTGGCTTCAGCCGACTGAGAAGCCTCTCCAATTACAAAAGAAGCAAAATCACTGCATCGATCTATAGCACTATCGATACGACGCCCATGTCATCTATTTAATTATTTAAGAAGCATTACAGATTACAATCATTACAGTTCACAACATCAGAATTAAGTAATCTAGGGCTAGATAGTAATCCAAAACATGCTTCCTTACAAGCTATATTATTATTAATGTGCGAACTAAGATATTAAGTTTTGATTACAAAAATAAATAAAAATAGTCGGGATGCGTTAACAAAAACAAAACAAAAAAATTACCGGGATAAAAAGAAGTCTATGCGTTAATCGAGGGCATGGTCTATCCGTGTAACAAATTTCATCCAAATCTGTTCAGCTTTTCCAAACTTTTGCATTTGTATGTTACTAGATAAGATACGATGAAAGATATATAATAGTCAGATTAATATGTTATATGGCATACCACACTCGGGTTTGTACCACTGAAAAACCAACGAAACTGGCAACTTTGTTGCTTTACATTTATTGCATTCAATATTTGTTTAAATTATCGCTGTAACTGTGGAAACCTTCGGAGTTTCTAAAGGCAAGGTTTGTACTTAGAGTGAAATCAACATAATCACACTAACACGTAACCTATAAGACTTAAGGATAATATAGCTGTTATAGTGAAAGAATTTTTAGGATCCTAGAATTAATTGTAGAGACTAGCACGTCCAAACAATCAGTCAAACAAAAACCTTAACTACATTATAGGGGGATGTATAACATTTTTCTATCATTAAGAAGATTCCATAACTAGAATGTAAAGCAATAACGGAAAGTAACAAAAAATAGAGTCCTCTGGCGTGAAATGTCATTTGAATTGCCTTATTTATTCATTCACTCTAGGACAGGCTGATTAATTATACTCGAAATATACGTGTGTGGCCCAGCTTTTGCTTTGCGAGGATAATGTATGCTCTGGTTACAAAAACAGAGTTTATTGCGTTGCAGTACTACTTAGGTCGTGCTGTAGCATCAGGCTGAATGTGAGGTACCTTTGCTTGATTACTTTTTTAAAGTAATGTTTTTAGAAAAATAAACGTTACCTATGTTTTATTTTTCTTTTGTTCCTCAACATTGTTATTTTTCTCGTTTGAATTGTGCCAGCAGTAAATATTACATCTTTTTCTTTCCTACTATTTATGCTATGTAGAGATTCACTTGCCTACTTGGGGTTTACGAGCATTTAACCACGGGGTTTAAAATCGTATTTTACACCCAAACCATATTTATGTTTTTTTTTTTTTAAGCAGGTATTAGTTTAGATATGAGTAAATCCAGGAGAACTATTTATTTAACATCATTAAAGAAAGTTTAAAAAAACTAAATCAAAACATTCTACTTCATTCATTGATGTATACTTCATTACATAAAACGCGTTACGTCGACCCTTCCTACATACCATATGTTACAAAAGGAAGGTTATTTATCCATAGATAAAACAACATGGCCTAGTTCATTACATACGTGCATACAAAATACTTATATTTTTAGCTGGAAGATTCATAGCAGTGATGCAATCCAATGAACATTCTCGTAAACTGCACAACTAGACATAAAAGGAAACATTTTGGCAAACAGAGGAGGCGCCGTGCCACGTCTATGATTGTCCTAATATTGTTCAAGCTGTTCCAAAAGTGATGTAACGACTGGATGTATTTTACAAGTTACATAGATTCAAGCCGCTTTAAAAAGGAAAGAACTTCAGTCAACAGCACTTGGAAATTTGTATGAAACGATCTTTGTATGTAGCGTCATTATTATAACTCAAGTACGTGGGTTGCCATAATCTATGTAGCGCTGCATTGTAGACAATGTCTAGAATACGAATACATCGTTTGGGATGGCATTTCTATCTCACACTATGAAATGAAAATTTTAATTTTAGGTACGGTTTCCAGCTAAAATTAATCCCCATACTAACCTAAAGTAGGCCTTAAAGTTTAATAACGCAACCACGATACATCAGGCATTGTGAATGGTCAAGGGCCAAGAGGTAAGTGAATGCTTACTATGACATAGTTCATTTGCTTGTTTGTCGGTTTTTTGCTAGAAAAGAATCATAAAATTCCGCTTTATTTTTTGTTTGATTAATATTTGAAGCTTTATCTTACTTGTCAAAATCTTACAAATACCAATAGTAAAATAACTTGAGTTAAGAAAGAAATAAACACCAATGATGCAATACTCGTAAATGCACAAGTCCATTTTGGAAGCACACTATATCCCGGTTATGATTGGCCGAATATTGATCACGCTGACCCGGCGTGTGATGTAATGCGTTTCATAGCTTACCATCAGGCGAACGGCATGCTCGTCTCGTCATTCAATGCAATAAAAAAAACAGCAATAAAGGCTATTTTTATTTATTTATTTTATAAATATTTGGGACAACAATAGAACACTGGTGGTAGGTCTCTCATATGTAAGAGTCCGTCTGGGTGGGTACCACCGCAATGCCTATTTCTACCGCCAAGCAGCAGTGTGCATGCACTGTTGTGTTTCGGTTTGAAGGACATTGTAGCCAGTGTAACTACTGGACATAATGAGACTTAACATCTTATGTATCAGGATGACGAGCGCAGTAGAATGCTACACAGTACTTTGTAAGTCAAGGTGCTGGATGGTGTCGCTACTGTTTATGGGTGGTCGTATCGCTTACCATCAGGCGAACGGCATGCTCGTCTCGTCATTCAATGCAATAAATTAAAAAAAAACACTGAATACTCCCCAAACAGGTCCCTTGACAAACTTTACATACTGTATATGTATACTGGCCGTGACTTAAATTATTTGTCCATGCTTCTATAATATAAGCTCTTTAGGGGATGAGTTTCAAGAACCATTTCTCAGTGCTTATCCACGTTGTATGAGAAACTCGTGTGCAAATTTGCATTTTTCTAGACTAGACTCTAGAGCCACTTGCAAGTCACCAGTATACACACACACACACACACACACACACACTTATGCTTTTTATCCCTGAAGGGGTAACTAGTGCCACCACCACTATTCTCCGTGCGTATTTCGTCCCATGATGTGATACGGGGCGAGCCTATCGCCATATCGGGCACAAATCTTAGACTCCGGGCTGATACTAAATAGAAAAACCCAATATCACTTTGCCCGACCCGGGGATCGAACCCGTGACCTCAGCTTAACAGTCGTACCGTAATAGAAACTACGCCACCGAGGCAGGCACCAGTATAGTCTGTGTATTGTGCACCAGTGTTAGTATTTTATAAGAAAGAAGTTAGTTTTTTATCTTGGCTAATAAAAAGCTTGGAACCAACCTTTATAATACGTACCCGCTGCAGTCATAAAAAGTCGTGTCAATCATAACTTACGGTGAATTCAAACCTCAATTTGAGAAAACGATTACCAGTTTCTGAATACCAATTTCGTGGACAAACCATTGGATTACATAAGCAATCAAGACTTCAAAATCCAGCGCTTCTAAGTTGACGTCCCATTTACATTGAAGGCATCCTAGATCTCAAAATAGTGTTTATAGTTCAACCTTCAGAACTCTATTGGAAGTCACGCGATGCGAATTCTCGACCAAATTTAGTTTTCCACTACAAATTCTATTTTAGGAAGATTTGCATTTCATACAGTCACTAACTATTTCTTTATACCTATTTCGCTTTTACAAAACCATTTCAATTAAACATTATTTTATTTAGAGAGACAGAGTTTTATAATATGTAAGGATTAGTTTTATTGGCAACCTAAAAGATATAGACTAAATGATATAAATCCTTAAAACAAATACATTTATTTTAATTTAATTAATCACTTAATAAAACAGTATTTATTAATTTCAAGTATCTAATGCAAAAATGTATCTAGTAGCGGCGATAGCTTAGTTGAGAGTGGAACGGATTGCCGAGGCGAATGTCCGCAGGTTCAAATCCAAGGGTACGCACCTCTGACTTTTCTAAAAAAAGAAAGTTATGTGTGTATTCTTTATGAATTAGTGCTTGCTTTAACTGTGAAGGAAAACATTATGAGGAAATCTGCATACCTGAAAAGTTTTCTATAAGAATTTCGAAGGTAGTGAGGTCTGCCAACCGCACTAGGCCAGCGTGGTGAACTAAGGCCTAAACCCTCTCAGTTTAAAGGAGGCCCGTTCTCAGCAGTGGACAGTATGTAATACAGGGCTGTTATGGTAGATCTAATGCACATATAGTCAACACCAACCACTTTTTACTTAATCTTCTTCAAGAAAATGTTCAAATTACAGTGACAACAGCATCAAAACTTGTTTAATCAGAACCACACGTGAATTGGCATGAGAACAAATTCGCTCCGTAATCCATAAGTACTACTTCTGATAAGAAAAGGCAAAATGCTTACAGCACTATTTTATTTACCGTAAATTACGAGTACATTGAATCTTTCATCTAGTTCGCCCTATTTCTAGATGTGGAGAGAAATCCTGAACGAGCTCTCTCATTTAATTGAATAACGGAGTTGAGAAATTCTTTGAAAAGTTTCTTGGTAAGCGAGATACGTCGCTCCATTACGGTAAAATATATATAATATATTGTTAGGATGAAACGTTTTTGAGGGTATTTGTGATATCAAACTAGTAGTGGAAGTGACGGTTGGGTGTATAAAAAGGGTGCCTTATCGATGTGCAGGCTCATTCGCCTAGACTTCGGTCTCAGTCTTAGCTCAGTCGTAGTGTCCTATATCTTTGTGAAAGTATTGCTGTAAAATCAGTGGTAGTCATTTTTATTTAAATCAAAATCGCTTCAGTCTCTAACAATATATATAGATAATAAAAACTTGTATCGAAGCATTTGATGTTGGAAGAATACATATCATAATATATATCTCATATAAAGAACGACAGTCGCCACGTCTCTCTCAGTCGCCTCGTCTCTATATGCTAGGCAGGGAACCGAAGTTGTAGATTTTATCTGCAACTATTTGGTACGCATTGTGTGGAGGTATTGTAAAGCCAAAAGTTTCTCGCAGTGATAGCCAGTCCATACTGTAGGCATTACTGCAGGATTTATTCTTAAACATAATATCCACTTGAAGCTTCAGGTTACGTAGATGCTGAACGTAATGAACTAACAATCTATTACTCCCTTTATAACAGTTAAATTTAGCAATGGAAAAATACCTTGGTTATATCAATAGACCAGAAAAATAAGCATGAGCTGTGCGTTTCCTGCAGACGTATTTATCCACTTAAACAGCCTCAAAGAGAGCAGATTTGAGGTAATCTCAGACTGTTCGCATATTTAGACACAGCTGTTCGTCGGCTAAATAAGATGCAAACGTCTCAGCATAATTACACGACCCATTTCAAGCTTTATTTCGTTACACATTTTTTTCTTTATATTGTGAAATGCTTTTGAAAAGAGCAATGGAATTTTTAAGCTAATCTCCGTAGTGGAAACTTATAAACTGGCTGAAACATTTTGATTAAAATTTTATGGGTTTTATATCATATTTTAATTTTCAAAATCTCACTAAATAATTACTAGATTTGAAAAACGCCTGGTAAAGTTCGCAATTTATACACTGTGACTACTGCAATTTAAGTATAATTAAAGATCTCTTGCGAAAACGACACGAATTATCATTTATCACCACTCATCTTCTATTACGTCATCTCCGAAGCGAATGTAATGAGGTTGTTGCCAGAGAATTATCCAGTCGTTCCCCAAACGACAATATATGAATAATTACATTAATAGCAAGCCGCGAATAAATTTCACCTAACCATAAAATATTATTGCAGACCAGGGCTGTGGGGCTGGCAATGTTCTGTATCTAACTTCAAGTTAAATAGACGTTATATTGATAGTGGTACATTATATTTTTAGATAGAGGACATTATTGTTATGTATCACACTGTACCTTTGTGTAAAGTAACAAATATTATAGGAAAATTAAAAATAAATTATTCAGTAGATAATAATATGATTTAATCATTATTATACAGTGAATACCTATAATATGCCAACATAAGTATCATCAATTAATATTATCTGTACGTAATTTTGCTCAATAGACATCCCTTTTTACCCGACTACGGTGAAGCCAGGAAGGGTAATGATTTTAACACCCTATGTATGTACATGTATGTATCCATTTTATGTTCCACTCTAGCGTCGCTCCTATTGAACTGATTTTTAATCGTAACCGCATTGCCAACAAGGAATGTTATTATTCCCAAGAATATTATAAAACAACAAAAGGACATCAGCATCCCTATTAAACTAAATATTATTAAGCAGGAAATGCAGGTAAACAAGATTGTACTTACTATATCTAGTTAGGAATTTCATAGTAAAGGTAAGAGATACCAAATCGCATTTTGAAGTGAGCCAAGCCGAGCCATTACGGCATCTGCAGATAGAACGTTCGACGCAGCGTCGAGAATATTCTAGATATTTGCATGTAGAGTCGCCGGGAATGAAAAAAGAACTGAATGATCTGGGTCTTTCGATAGATTTGATTTAAAAGTACTTGGACAATAATATATCTTCCTATTTTGATAATATAAAACAAACAACAACAAAAAACACATGACCAATGTACATACACTGATTTTTTTTGTTTGTTTTTATTTTTAATATTGTGAATATAAATAATACTAATACTAATATTATGAATACATTAGGTATATCTAAACAGCTGTCGACCTAAAAAAACGGCCAATTTTATTTTGTTTCAGGATCTTCACCATGCTTTAATATCGGACTACGGCAATACATGGCAGCAACCCAATGAAGAATTGTGTAATCATGTGTCATTCATGCAATAATCTTTCCTTTGGCAAAACATCAAATCCAGTGAACTGTAAATAACGGACATCTTTTTAAAGGACCGATTCAAAAGTTCCGTTCATTCTAAGTTCATAACAATAATTTTGTCTGCTATAATCAAAGACATTAAACAGTATAGTTATTTAACTATAATAATTATTTATTAATGCCAGCTATTTGAATAAAACACTGTTTATTTCAAGTAAATTTAATATCACCAAAACTCTAATGCTGGTTTCACGAGTATTTCCAAAACCTTAAAAAAGACCGATGAACTGACAGACTCACTCAAATCGTTCATTCCTTTTCTGATCCGGTTCAATATCGAGCGAGACATAACTATTTGCATGTGCCGGATGACGTCACGCGGGCGTCGCGACGCACAGACGGTCCGGTATTCATGAGAGCCTTACACTAAACCCATGAATGCACCGGGAGACAAATGTCCCGGATATTATTGCATTTTATATGAGAATAGTTGTTCAATGTTGTGAAAAGACTCATAAATGTATGCTTATAGAGTATGTGAATTGATGGAATTAATTTCCGGTCCATGATTATGACTAGGGTTCGGTCGTACTTTTCAGGTGAATGGAACCATTATAATTTTTAAATGATAGTAATAATTCTGGGTTTTTTGTAGACTAGATGCTCACCTACATTGTTGGAACCGTGTGCTATATTTAGTCCCCACATGTTCAATTTGGGCGTTGTAATTCAGACAGTATTAAGAATTTTATTAGGTAGATAATATGTAATGAAACATGATTGATAATAAAATGATCACAACTGCGCATGAACACCCACTTTAACTGGACTGTCGTTGTTCTACCTATACAGAGAAATGAGAATTTGGAAAATGAATTTGGACTATTCATAACTCTAGCCTATAAAAACAAATCACCCACACCGGTTCAAAAATCTCGGAGTAATCAGTAATGCAAAAAAATACACTACAAATTGAGAACTTCCTACTTTTTCTGAAGTCGGTTAAAATACAAACAGAGGAATGGAGAACCTTCTCCTTTTTTGGAAGTTGGTTAAAAATGCTATAGGTCTAAGTGGTAATGTGACTGCCGGATTCTTTTAAGACAACTACTATCGTACAGCCAGTCCATTCGGGCTAGACAAAACTGTTTACCACAGGACTCTACCCTTACAAAAACTAAATAAGTAGAGGTACGAAACCTTTAAATAGGTATAGGGTAGATTTTTATAGTTAAAAGGTAACCTTTAAGTTCCTTTGACAGAGTTATAATATTTTCTGTTCTAAATCAGGTAAAATTAATTTAAATACTCAGTAGGTTCACATCCTTAGCAAATACGCTATATAAAATCATATAAAATGAATACCGCGTTGTCACCTATCGATATTTTTCGGATACAACTGGAAATACAGTCTATGTGTCTCTCTCTCTTGTGAATAATATTTTTTTTTATTTCTTACTTAAAAGTATTATTTAAAAAGAACCTGTGACAATGTTCACACAGTAAAAACTCTTCTCGTTCCCTAAATAGGTATGAATCTCCATGGAGATTATTCAATATCGTATCAGTAATTTTAAAAATAAGCGTAAATAGTGTAAATACACAGTGTAAATAGACCAAATGTTTCGCTTTATGAAAATAGTTACTTTTTATGCTAATATCAGAGGCATAAATCCAAAAATACTGCGTTTTTAGAAGTTATTACTTACTATCTCCTACACACATTTATTTCGCAGAATACAGTTACAATTTATATTGCCCTAAAAACCTTTATGTTACTTTTTTATATTCTTGATGACTAGTTGTGCCAGCAACTCTCTGCGTGGAATTTACTTTATCTCTTTCTAATCAATTAGTTATGTAATTATAGATAACTAATAACCTACCCTGTCTTCGCACGGGTAGAACGAATTAATTAACCAGATGCCGTTGATGGCACAAAATAGCTAAATAGCCAAAAAAATATTTATTGATCGAATAAACTCCTCCATTTCACTAATCTGAAGATTGATGGAGCCATTTTTATGTAATTTTTAGGTAATTACCTAAAAATTACATAAAAATGGCTCCAGGTGCTTTGCAGTCCTTAGGGAACATACAAATACATTATACACATTTATTTTTATAGATAGACTAATATCCATAAAGTTTAAGCCAGGTTAGATTTTGAGGCCCAGCACCCATGCAAAAAGCGGATATCTTTGACGTGAACTATCTAATCAAAACCTAGTCTTTATTTTTATTTTTTTTAATAGTTTTAGATTAATATATTATTGTTGACTGCCTCGGTGGCGTAGTTGTATTACGGTACGGCTGCAGTGCTGAGGTCTCGGGTTCGATCCCCGGGTCGGGCAAAGTGATATTGGGTTTTTCTAATCAGTATCAGCCCGTAGTCTGGAATTTGTGCCCGATATGGCGATAGGCTCGCCAGCTATCACATCATGGGACGGAATACGCACGGCGAAAAGTAGGTGCACTAGTTGCGCCTCCGCCTACCCCTTCGGGGATAAAAGGCGTGAGTATGCGCTTTGGATAGTGTTATATCCTCTAATAATTGAAAAAAAAGATATAAATTGCAAATACCTTAAAATTACGATAACTTTTCTGATATCCGATTTTATTAAAAGAATGCCTATATTTTGCTCCCAATTATTGTAACCCGTCCACCTGTAAAAACTACATGAAAAACCGTCCAGTAATATCGGACATTTGCGCTAATAACCAAACAGAAAAACCATACCATACCAGCCCTGTATTATATACTGCCCACTGCTGAGCACGAGCCTCCTCTACAACTGAGAGGGTTTAGGCCTTAGTCCACAAGGCACAACAGAAAAACACTAAGGTGCTATTACTGTTTAAAAAAGTCTGAAGTTCTTATATTTTTATTTATACGGGCTCAGCTCTGGAAATAAGCAATTTTCAAATTCCTCTTACCACCTTCGAGTGCTATTAACAATTTTTGTCCGGAATTCGATATAAACCGGACGAGAATAAAGCATTATAAATCTGTATTTGGCTCTCTTCAAAATAAGATTTGATTTCTTAGAACTTAAATAATAATTCATTATTATTACATACATCAATATCACGCAGTGGTTACTTATGAATAGAACGTGCCCCGTCTTGGTTTAATGCGAACGGACGGCGCAGAGGAACACGTACTTTGTATTCTATCTGTCGGTACGTACATCATATTCACAAATATATTGGGAACGGGATACATATGCAGGCGGGGTCGCGTGCTAATGGTATAACAGTATAACTGCATTGTATACCTATGTATAATAAAAAAGGTTTTGATAAATCTTTCTTTGTTTTAGCTTTTTTGCAAATTTGTATAGCCACACGCCGTGTATTGCATTTCGTGTTGTGAATGAGATCTCCGGAGACCGACTCCCTTTCCAAATACCGATAGCTCACTCATTGTATGCACCTATGTAATATTACAGAGTTGCTATATGTGCATGACCCACCAACTCATTTGCCGGTCGATACTATGAAATCACCACACCATTCTAGTTTGTTTATTACCATAATATTCCATGGATTAAACTCTAAATTCCTGCTACACCTACGTAAGACAGGCAGCTTGAGAATGTTAAACTCTTTAACTTGAAGGTATATTTGTACCTTCGTACAAACTTATACGCTTTTAACTTCGATGCGACGAGACACCAAACCCGCATATCATATAACACATATACTACAGCTATCTATATGATTTGGGAATAACTTGAAATATAAGGATAATCAGTATAATCAGAAATAGCATTTGAGGTGTATTTTGATTGGAAATTATTATAATCAACAAAATATGTCGGCAAAGCTCCAATGTTTCCTCTAATTTGGTGAATTTAGTAAAAGCAGTGATCTTATAAAATAAAATACACACTCATTTATCTTTTTAACATATACAAAACCGTTACTTTCTTAAAAACTCCTAGGCAATAAGCCTTTTTTATTTCACAAAAGTTACAATAACTTAACTAACCTCTCATAGATAAATTTTGTATTTTCCTTAGCAACAAATGTGAAATACAAAATATAATGGCGTAATTATACGGCTCAAAGCATTTAAACTACAACCATTATCATTTCGAATGAGTTAGAAATAATAACAGCCACGAATGAAACTTTCATGCATGCAAATATATTACGAAATATGTGGTACTGTGTAACAATTGACCCCTACATTTGGGTCAAAGAAAAGCGCTCACGTGTCACGCTAAGAACTTACAAGATTACCGCAGCCAGATTTTAGGAGTTACAATTTGTGTTGCCGAAGATGTCGCATTATACTTGGCAACGCATCAAATTAGTTTATATTTATTCAAGTTTAGCAAAGATTTACGCTGGAATAATGACAATAAGTAGTAAGTGGAAGTAACTGAATTGTACGGGATTGACACTTCACACACATGAAAAAACCGCAGTTGCTTTTTGTGATGTTTTGCGTTCCAGGTTCAGTTGGTGTGATTCTGACGAGCGTCGCGGGACACATTATATTTCGTCAGCATTATATCTATCGTATTCTGTCGTTAGTACTTATTGCAAGAGTCATTAGTTACTTTGCAAGGAGTCTGTAATATCAAAAAACACATTATGCAAATAAATAAAAAATATTGGGGTGGAAATTGGATTGTAAAGAGGATTCAATTTTATTATTTACTTACAATAATTAATTTCTTGGATTAGGCGACATTTATTAGTGAGTTCTTCGTCATCATTTCATAAATAAATCATTTTAATCAATAAATATGCTTAGAGTGATATAGATCTGTTCTTGAACATCTTTATGTTCGCATGAAGTTCTTAAATGTCAATTCACTCTATATGAAAATGGGCTGTGCACATTACAATTATTAATGCCATGCACATGCTTTTACATGACAGGAAAACTTTATTCAGATGAAACAGAACAAACTACGCGCTCTCTAAGTTGTTATTTGTTACCCGTGTAATGTTCGCTTGAAAACATTTTACATAACGTGGGACAGTTGGAAGCATTTTAGACAAACAAAGGAATACAAGTACCAGGTAAAACATGAACGATGAACCATCGGAAGGTCAATAGGTCTACCTACTTATATTTTTCGATTCAATCCTCATGTACCTATGTTAATTGTACCCAATGAATGTTACATTATATAGTTTATGACTGATCAAGCAAACATAAGTACCTACACAAATTAGGTAGGTAGGTAGGTACATACCTTGCACCAATATATACGCAAATATCAACGTACCTACATTAAAATAATAACTTTTAAAAACGCCTTTTTTCTACCTTCCAACAATAACATCAAATATATCAAATTCTTAGACATATTTTGGTGGCTAGATTTGTCTCTACGTTGATTCAAAAGCGATGAAATTAACACCTTTACATACCAAGTACTTCTTTCCAAGACAATAGTATAGGGCAGAGTACCAAATATTCTCAAGGGTACGACTCAGGTCATTACCATCCCCCGTGTCGACATTTTGTTAATGCCAGGCGCCCCACGAGGGGTCCGAACGCGGGTTATAATGTCACAATAATTTATAGTGCCGTGTGCCGGCAATCAATATTTAGCAAAAGTAATCCGGGGCACGTGGTCTCCCCTAGCGAGAATTAGGAATGTGTTGTTGTACGCTCTGTAAATTAATTGCTATTTAATGGTAAATTAGTCGCCTTTACTTACAGGAATAAATAAAAGTGTATGTACAATGAATATGTATGCACGAGTACTCCCCAGACCTAGATATTTCTAAACCAACGACTTAGGGACTCTCAAGCGTCTCTAAATTCCCTTTAAAGTATTTCAAAGTGGATATCTCGATTTTAGGGACCCTCAAGATGGGTCTACATCTACCTACTTTGAAGGCAGAAAAAGTGTTAAGACTTCCACATTATTTTGAAAGTTTATGGGTGACTGTAGTCGTAGTATTAGTCATAAGTGACTGCCTTGAGGGCGTAGCTGTATTATGATGAACTTTCGAATGCTGAGGTCTTGAGTTCGATTCCCGCGTCGGGTAACGTGATATTGGGTTTTTCTACTCAGTATCAGCCTGGAGTCTGGAAAAGTGCCCGGTAAATCGCAATACCTATTACACGGGACCTAACATAGCTAGCGACATTTGGGTGTGATACAACTCTGTGTAACTGAAAAAGGCGTGATGATATTATTTATATATGTATAAGTGACACCCATGCTTATTAGCTCTATTCTCTGAAACACTATCAATAATAACTGAATCGTGACTCATTGGATGCAAACGTAATATCCCCTCGCATTCTTTAAGTTCATATGAATCATAAGCTTATACGTATGACACAGGGGGTAGGTAGAGTGCAATGGCGCATGGGTCGCCGAGCTTCAGTCCCTATATGAAAGGGGGCGAGTCTATCATATCAGGCACAAATACCAATTCCAAACCAACTTCGTTTTTGTAATAAAAATCTCACCAAAATCTATGTTGTTTGTATCAATAACCTCTCACAATTCGATGCACGGCCGAGGAATCGAAAGAACGTGTCAATAGATCAATTAATTAAGAAACCTTGTTTTCTTTTATATTTAGGGCTTTCACCGTTTATCAGTGATTTCGACAATGTCGAGTACAAAAAACGTTGTGTAGAGACTCGGTAGAGACGAAATCCGTTTTTATTTTTACCGCCAAGCAGCAGTGTGCATGCACTGTTGTGTTTCGGTAGGAAGGACATTGTAGCCAGTGTAACTACTGGACATAATGAGACTAAACATCTTATGTCTCAGGATGACGAGCGCAGTGGAATGCCACACAGTACTTTGTATGGTATTGCTACTGTTTATGGGTGGTCGTTTCGCTTACCATCAGGCGAACAGCATGCTGGTCTCGTCATTCAATGCCATAAAAAAAACCCTTTAATACACCAATTACTATAAATTATATAAATGACAAACACTTCGACCTCAGTACTGTAAACGAGTACCCACTTTTACGATGAAATTGACTATAGATTTTGTTTTATTCTTACTCACAAGATACGAAAGGCAGCAAAAAACTGTTTTTTTTTCACATTCACACTTCGACACGTCAAATCCAAGTTGAACAGATGACCAATCGAATCACCCTATTTACGACCCCCTAGTCCCTTGGGAGAAGGGAAGAAAGATTGGTATTCTTAGCTCGTCACTGGCCATCCAATCGATTTAAGGCTCGCAACATTTTTCAAACGGTTTTAAAAATAATAACACAAGTATAATTCAACAAATTATATTTTATATCCAAATTTTTTTTTTTGTTTATCGTTAGTCACGATTGCTTATAGTTTACTATTTTACATCAATTCTAATTTTAAATCACAGACATAATAAGTCATTATTAAAAAGTCGTAAAAATATTAATAAGAACACTGATTAACAATGTTTATGAGTGTATTTTTCTCTTTTTTTTTTACTTCAACAATTTGTAAATGCCAGTGTTTTTTATAAAATTCTTCCTAGTTCGATCACGGATTTTAAAATACATTCTTAGCTATAGACTCTCATCATTGCCTCTCTGGGCTCTGCATAATAATTACAACAATCTTCTTATAAAATAAATAATTTATTTATTAATTAAGAGTTCAACTCTTGTCTTAATTATTTAATAATCACATAAAATATGTCATTAACAACTGGCTATTGACTATTGAAATTAAACTGTTATAACGGATTTCATCACGGTTTTTTATTTTATTTTCTCTATCTCTCTCTATTCACTAGTTAAAATATTATAATTTTCACAAATAGAAGTCACTTAATATACATAATTGTCAAAACCACTTAAATAATAAAAAAATCCACATTAACATTCATAAACTTAAAACATATAAATTATGACTTAATTTTAAATTATCACTTCTACTATCTTCGCTTATAAATAAAGTAAGAGTTACAATAATTATATAAAAATATAAGATAGGAAAACATTTCTGAAAATACTTCTCCCTACATTTCAGCTGACAAAAAACATTAGTAGCGACTAGCGACCTCTGGGATGTTTCATGTTCCAGAGTGCCTTCATAAAGAATACTTTCCAAAACTGATGATGATTAAAAATATTGCAGATTATCTTATAAGTTATCAATGATAGTGTCATCTAGTATAGACCGCAAACTTTGTTGGCTGGGACGGCTTGGTCTGAAACAAAAATGAAATAATTAGTTTTGTTTAGCGCCATCTCTTGGAATTTATGCGTACTTATTGGCAACTGTGTTAGGTGTGGTTAAAATAGTGTTGATACGAATTGACAGATGTCGCATGAAATATATAGACTCAGAGTTTTTCTTTGATGAAAAAAAGCGCGGCTACACACTAAAAAGTGTGTGGTGTAAATTTACCCATTATATTTTGGCACCATCTTGGTGGCAAAAAATGGTGAACGTCTGGTGGTAGGTCTCTCATTATGTAAGAGGCCGTCTGGGTGGGCACCACCGCAATTGTGTCCATTTATATAAGGAAATTAGCTTATAGCTATATATAAGCGGGCGTTGACGGGTTAAAAAATAACTCACTTATCATCTTAGGGTAGGGTAGGTTCAAATTATCCATAATATTAATGAACTCATCCAAAGATTTAGTCAATCTTGGATTGTATTTCTTCTCCTCTCCAACTGTTGTGGCCGTTAATCCCTTGTAATCGTGCGCAGGGTATAGTATGAAATGGTCTGGCAGGGTGAATATCCTCTCGTGGACCGACTTGTATAAGCTTTCTGGACTACCCTCTTGGAAGTCAGTGCGACCGCAACCCCTGATCAGCACCGTGTCCCCTGTGAATGCTAGAGCCTGTAATGGGTAATAGCCTTGTGTAAGTTTTGAGCCTAGGTCTTAAGTAATTGACTAGGGTAACCACTGTCTCATATGAGATAGACCCACGCTGGAGACGTAATTGTCTATAGCATGAATAATGACTGCCTTGATGGCGTAGTTGTATTACGGTACGACTGCAATGCTGAGGTCCCGGGTTCGATCCCTAGGTCGGGCAAAATTATATTGGATTTTTCAATTCAATATCAGCCCGGTGTCTAGAATTTGTGCCTGATATGACGATAGGCTCGCCCCCTATCACATCATGGGACGGAATACGCACGGCGAAAAGTGGGTGCACTAGTTGCACCTCTGCCTACCCCTTCGGGGATAAAAGGCATGAGTGTGTGTGTGTGTGTGTGTGATGAATAATGAATATGCTGTTCGGATCGGAGTCTTAAACTGGTGTGAAGTGACATCTTGCAAATATGTTTCGTATGGTGATTCAAACCTACGAAAGCCAAAACACACCCCTTTCTTTTCGTTTCCCTATACGTTGCCCCTAAGGTCGGAGACGCGTTCATATTTTTTTGTAATTGTGAATGTTTATTGAGATGACTTAGTGTCACCCGACTGAAAAATAAGTAAGAAAGAATTAACCAATGATTTATTTATAATTAGCGGTGATAGCCTAATTGGGAGTGGAGCGGACTGCCGAGACCAACGTCCGCAGGTTTAAAACCCAAGGGCACACACCTCTAACTTTTCTAAAGTTATGTGTGTATCATAAGTGAATTATCGCTCGCTTTAACGGTGAAGGAAACATCGTGAGGAAACCTCCATACCTAAGAAAATTCTCCATAAAAAATTCAAAGTTATGTGAAGTCTACCAAACCGCACTAGACAGCGTGGTGGACTAAGGACCAAAACCCTCTCAGTAGTAGAGGAGGCCCGTGCCCAACAGTGGGACACTAATATTAGTAGGAGAGCAAAAGTAAAAAAAAATATATATATTTATTTAAAGCTCTAAAATGGTTATGTTATACCTTTTACTTACCTGTTCATGACAGACGTAAGTAAGACATCCGTTCGTATGTCCTGGTGTAGCGCTGGCTAGCAACTGATGTTCCCCAAACTTCACTATATCCCCATCCAGAAGATGCATGTCAGCCTGAGCGCCTGATGCCTTGCCAATAACGCTCTTAGTCCCCGGGATTAAGGACTTCAACTTCCCCGTGCCTGTTATATGGTCTGCATGCATGTGGGTGTTCACTGCGAACGGAATAATCGATGTTTTTTTTTAAACTATACTGGATTCAATTCCCAAGTCAGGCAATATTTTGTGTTTTTTCTAAGAAGATTTATGCATGATTGGGTCCCACTTAGGAGACGAGGTTTGAAGTCAGGCAAGCGGCCGGTAGTAATTACTAAGCTTAATTAATCGTTCCTAAAATATGCTTGTAAGAATGTGTTATGGCGAACCTACTTTGAAGTGAGATCGTAAGTACAGACTACATTACAGTCTCATACAAATTACAATATCCACTAAAGACATTGCATTTGTTGATTGTCGGCAAATTTATGGAAGCCACCATTGCAGTTTGTATACAAGCTGAGCCCTAAACGCGAGTCACCAGCGGGCTTTTCATCAGTGTTATGGATTCACCAAAAGAATAAGGTCACTATATCGTCAGATATACGGGAAATTACGGAATTAATCAAATACTTACTAGCATATATCAATTTGAAGCCCAGCTCCTTGACTAGCTTAGCATCTCGTTCGGCGTGTTCCAGCACGGGGTCGATCAGCACCGCCTCACGGGACTTGGAGTCTCCCAGGAGATACGTGTACGTACAGCTTACAGGGTCGAAGAGCTGGAATACAATGTATTTATGAAAGTCTATTCGCTGGGAATTGTTCCTTACTGTTTGTTGATAAGTCGTAGCTAATTGCTTTAACGGTGAAGGACAACATCGTGAGGTTACCCGCATACTTGAGCAGTTATCCAAAAGAATTTCGAGGATATGTGAAGTCTGCCAACCCGCACTAGGCTAGCATGGTGGACAAAAGCCCTCTAAACAGTAGAGGAGGCCCGTGTGCAGCAGTGGGATAGTATATACCTAATATACGGCTGATATTATTACTAGTAGGTGATTAATTACTATCAGATTTTTGTACCAAAGGAGATAGCCAGGGAAGTATGTAGTGAAAAACCGCCCCTGGTGAGTCTTTTTGACGAGTAGCAATCATAGCCTGTAGTGACAAGCCAATACCTGTAATTATTCCAACAGTAGAGAAACCACTTCTCTAATTAGTCGATTATTTTGGACTACAATCCAAAAATATTGTAACTTGGTTTTTCTGTCATGAAATTACTCAATATCAGCTCGGAGTCAGAAAATAAATGGTATTACACCCCTGAGTCTTCGAAACCAAGCAAAAGCTTATAGTCCTGCATATAATATTTCTCCGTTCATGTCTGATTGCCGTCTCTTCGGACTATGAGAGTGAAGGAACAGAGAGTGCACCTGTGTATTGTACATACACTTGAGCATCATATCTCTGGTATACTTGGCATATCTCCGCTGAGATTGGTCGCCGCAGCCAAAAATGCCTTAGAAGGCTTTATGTGTCAGATAAAAGAAGTGTATGTTACGAAAATAACATCTTTTTTAAAATATTAAAAGACAAATAACATGTTTTGAAACTTAGATATTGTTCAGCACTGGTCTTCTAAGAGCTGATGAAGATGATGATATTATTTTAGTTAAGATATATCATAATACAAAGTAATAAAAATACTTTATTAAAACAACATTTAAAATTCACAATGGTATGTTATTAATTACATGATAATATTAAAGTAAGTTAATTCAAGCAAGGTCAGTCGTAAGAACCAAAAGTAGTTATAATTGTTACCAAATAGCATTACACCTTTAAAACTTAAAATAAATTCACAAGGAAACATTTAAATTTCTTAATCTTATTCGAATAAAATAAAATTGTATGTTTGTGAAACGATTTAGAGCCTCACAGCCTCAAAAAATACACAATATTCCTTTACAGCTATTTAATTCACTGTTAATAAAGATCCCAACATCTGGTCTACTAACCTGTCTAAAGAAGAAGTTGGATCCAGCCTGGGACGACATCATGCGCACGCGCACTCCGAGTTTCGACACAGTGAGCACTGCGCCAGCGGCTCGCACGCCACTGAACGTCAACTTCCGAATCATTCTGCAGACACACGTTTCACAATCGTCATCGTACCTTGCGTTTGCTCGTGACGAGTGCAATTATATTTTTTGTCTGACGTTCATTATGTTGATATACCTATTGTATAAAATCAAACCACCTCCAACAGATCGGTATCTTTGGGGCAAGCCTATGTTCAGCAGTAGACATCCTGGGGCTGATAATGATGATGAAAAAATCGAACTAAATGAAAAATGTTTCTGCTTTTTTCTAATAAATGTTCCCTGATCAACCAGTGTACAAATACGAATTCAACTATGATAAAAACCTATCAGATATGTGGTAACAGGCGATCGAAGTTAGATGATTGAAAGTCGCTGAGCGCGTAAAACTTGCGTGTTAACTAGTAATAATACCTACAACCTGTGAAGCTCTTATCCTAGTGATGTGATAAAGATACATATAGGCGCCATAAAACATGAACGAGCACGATTGGAAAAAAACTAACACTAGAGGTTCTTGCCCGTTCTGCTTTGGTGGAAACTGCTTTCCGAACACGTGGCAGAGTAAAAATTTAACTGAATCTAAATAATGTTTACCATTTTACAGATTCAATAAATTATTTAATTTCATTTTAAAACAACCTTTACATATTTCAATCAGCGAACGATAGGAGTTAAACAAGGGCGTAAGCAGGAGGGAGTGATTTATAACAAGTACCTAAGAACATACTTTTGTATGAACTTGGGTAATTTTATTAAAAGCAGGCTACGTCCTTCAAATTACACAATAGTTACTTGGTAAAATCGAATATGACCATTCATGCATACCTCAATTCTGATCGCACGAAGACCTATCTCACTCCTAGCTGATCTGCAGACATTCTCGCCTTTTAAGTATTAAAGTAACTAGAGACATCACTTACTAGAGAACTTGGCATCTTAACCTAGTTATTACACAAGAGTGTTTCATATGGAGATATTGTTACAGAAAATTTATGTTTTTGCATGTTACCTACTTGTTTCGATAATTTTGTTTTTCCAACGATAAAATGCACGAACAGCACGATAGACCGACGATTGGAAAAAGGCGGCGGGTAACGGATGCTTGAGGGCTGCTCAAGACCGGGATGGTTGACGTTCACTTGGGGAGGCCTACCAGCAGTGGACGGCGATAGGCTGATTCGATTGATTTATTGAACGATAAAGTCAAGCAAGACGTTCTCTTCTTAGTTTACGGATGGGTTACGGCAACGGCTATCCATAAAAAATGCACTCGCCATTCTCAGGACATTAAATAAAAAGTATCTTTCCTAGTAATTGACTACAATGGCTTGATGACTACACAAAAGTGCATGCAAATTGCTGCATAACGGCAAAATTAAACAATGCGTTGATAGCTTCTTAGGTGAACTGAGACTTATTGAAAGATTAGCTTTGCCAATAAATTTGTGCGCTCGCAAACAAGATTATTCTATAACACCCCAGCTTCTCTTATGAAAGAGACTCTTATTAACGCAGCACGGCACACTGTTTTATGCCCGTTAGTAAATACAGTGTAAATCCAGTTCGGTCTACATGTGTACACCAAGCTTGATGTAGCAAAACATCTCCACAACACGGCTTAGACCTAATATAAGCCAACCGCATGTTCTTAAAAGGCAATAGTACATACTAGACATAATATCAGAAACAATGCCTGTAATTTTCAAAACTAGGACTATTTTTTTTTACTATTATAGTATAACTCAAGATCTGGCGAAGTGGAGTGAGTTTATAAACTCTTATGTGAGAGACCGTCTGGGTAGGTAACATCGCAATATCTATTTCTATCGCCAAGCAGTAATGTGCATTCACTGTTGTATTCTGGAAGGAATTGTCGCCAGCATTACTGGGCATTATGAGACTTAACATCTTATGTCTCAGAGTGACGTACGCAGTGGAGGGCTACGCAGGACTTTGTTATTCAAAATACAAAAAAAGTGGAAGTGGTTAATATCTGACGTTGGTATTAGTCCGTGATAACGCCAAGCAGGACAGAAAGTGATTTTTTTTATGACAGTTGAATGACGAGACGAGCTTGCCGCTCGCCTGATGGTAGGCGATACGACCGCCCATAAGCAGTAGTGGCACTCAAGTGTACACTTATACTGACAAATTCAGGACAGGGAATAAGGGAACTGTAATGGACTTAAGGAACTGCTTGAAGCCTTCTGCCTACCCCAAATTTCCTTACTCAGCCTTATAGCGACGCAAAAGGGACTGAATATACCATTTAAAAATTTGTACAGTCAGCCAAATAAGTATCTGAACAAATAAAAAAATTCAAATCGTCTATACGTGTTAATTGAAAATGAAACTATTTTGCGGATTTTATCGCGGTTTTTTAATTTTGTATTTTCTCCCGACGACGTTTCGAAGGCTTTGCAGCCTTCATGGTCACGGGGCGGACTGAGGTGTTGGTTGTCCGAAATACAAAATTAAAAAACCTTAAAAAAAACAAAAAAAATATATATTAAAATTAACATTCGCGTAAATATAAGACAACATTATACGTGTTAATTTTAATTGTTTTTTTTCTTTATGTGAAATAAAACCTTTATATTTTATTTTTGTAAAGAGTTTGTTATTTTTGTAACACAAAGTTTACAGGCAATTTTAAGTTTAGAATTTGTTCAGCTACTATGTGGCTGACTGTATATCAACGTTGCTATTTTTTTGGGACAAGTATAGAACGCACTATTAAGCGAACAACTAGCTTAGTTATCAGTTATCACATTATCCAAGGAGAAATTATTGTCTTATGGCAGTAGTTAGTAGCTATCACAGTAGCATCGACACAGCGATCATAGTAAAATGTACGTAAAAAGAAAGAGCCAGGAGCTTATCAGAAATGATATCACGACGTATATTGTATGTTTCATTATGATGAGCAAATGGAAATCTATTTTAATTATGCAACTTCAAGACTATTTCAAACGCTATTTTTGTGTTTTCTTTTTTCTATAGACTATCCTTGGTCAATGTTTTAGAATGAGTATTGCAATAAATAAAAATGTGGGCAACAAACATTTTATGTGACGTTAAATGCGAATGTAATGATAATTTTAATTTAGATAATTTTATCTATATGACAATCCGGGACATCATCATCGTCATCAGTCACATGAAGTCCACTGCTGAACATAGACCGCCCCTAAAGATTTTCAGACGGATCTGTTGAAAGGGGCCTGCATCCAGAGACATACCATGTGCCAAATTTCATTCAAATCCCTTTAGCCGTAGCTGCATTAACTTCTAACTAACATCCAAATATTTTCGCAAACTTTCACATTTATAAACGCACAAACATACATCACGCCTTTATCCCAGATGAGATAGGCAGAGGTGCAACCAGGACACCCACTTTTCGCCATGTGTGTTCCGTCCCATAATGTGATAGCGGACGAGCGTATCGCCATATTGGGCTCAAATTCCTGATTTCGTGCTGATACCGAGCGGAAAAAAAAATCCAATATCACTTTTGCGCAATCCGGGATTCGAACCCGTGTCGTACCGCGCACGCAATACAACTACGCCATCGAGGCAGTCGCACTTAGTAGTAGTAAGATTACTGTTTACTAATATATTATTGCATATTTTTTTTTAGAGTTATATTATGAGCCCTTCATGATCTAATACTAAACTAGAAAAAACATACATCCCTACTCTGGGTCCTATAACAAGTGGAGTATTACTGCATTAATATTTAATCACTATTCAAACAATAGAATCATTTTGAAGATTTACATACAATATTTCATAACACACACAAAATTAAAGTGTTATTTAGAACACCCATGATAATAACTGCCTATCAGACGATAATCAAGGATCTGTGAATGTATTTAAAATATTAAGTTAAGATAAATTTAGAAACACAAAAGATAGGTTAAAGCAAAATAAATGTCTCAATACAACCAGATATGAAGTAAAGTAGAATAATGTAATATTACATCATGTAATTTTTCATATCTAGCACTCAAGGTTGAATCATTTATTATATTGATCTATAGAATACATAAATAAAATATTATGTATTGTATACTTACATAATAATGACAGAATTTAGCCAAAATGGAACTGTATAAGTTTAAAACCACAAAAAGTAGGTATGACTTGTAGTGATTCTAGAAGATTACTAACAATACAATGCAGCCTCAGTTATTTACTTGAAGTATATAAGTCAATAATCATTAATTTACACTACATGTGTTTATTTACTGACACTTTGCTCCTAATTGAGTATTGTGTGTTAGAATTCTATGAGCCTCATAGTATGGTAGAAATCCATCATGCTAACTTTGATGTTTTTTTTTTTATTGCGTTGAATGACGAGACGTGCTTGCGGTTCGCCTGATGGTAAGCGATACAACCACCCATAAACAATAGCAACACCATCCAGCACCTTGAGTTACAAAGTACTGTGTGGCATTCGACTGCCCTTGTTATCCTGAGACATAAGATGATAAGTCTCATTATGTCCAGTAGTAACACAGGCTACAATGTCCTTCAAACCGAAACACAGTGTATGCACACTGCTGCTTAGCGGTAGAAATAGACATTGCGGTGGTACCCACCCAGACGGACTCTTACATATGAGAAACCTACCACCAGTAGAATATTCCCTAACATATTTAGATATATTCCCAAATGAGTTGTTACGGAAGATTTACGGTGGTTATTCCGTATACCAAAAAATAGTGATTCCTAAGGATTCTAAAGAAGAAATTGCTACAAAACTTTGACTACGTCACCATACAGATCAGTCACTGAATCTCCCACCAACGGTAAGTAATGTCTTAAATGTGTGCAGCACTACCACAAGAGTATTGTAGTTTAACATCAAGACTCAATCTGGATACCACTCTACTTAGAATCAGTTGCAGTATGGTTGCCTTGCTGTGACCGTAGTAAAAAAAAAACTTATTGTTGGTTACTGTTTATTGTCATTTGTAATAAAACCCTCACGGCAAGATTTCATGTCTAGCAGTCTAATAAAATTAAATTTGTGATTAGCGTAAATTAATAATATTTGATGTGACTGATGCTTATTAAATACACATGTAAAAAGTTATTGTGGATTTCATTTAACAATGGGTACATAGTACAAACTATTCTTGATTCCTACTGAGAAGAATATAAAAACAAACTTACTTGAACAGTTTAGCACTTAAAACAAATTAAATTCTTCCACAAATATTTGTTTCTACGAACACTTAAAACAAATTCTTATAAACCCTCAAGCACATAAATTTCGAGCTTTATCTTATCACGTATTATTTATATAACCAGCTGATTAAATTGTATCCAACTCGATTTTTGTTTGGTTAATTTAGTAAATAATTTAAAAAATAAGTTCAAAGCATTATTTGAAATTAAACAGAATTGGCAATATACATTATGTGTGAGCTAAAGCAGTTTAAAACGATTCACTCACGCTAAAAATACTAGCTTCCTTTTCTGAAACAATATACATCAAATTGACATTATTGACAGCTATAGGGTTGCCCATAGCAAGGGATATCATCGACTAAATCGATAAAAATAAATTAATAGTTAAATCATGCATACTAAGTAACTACAAATTATGTGTACTAGCTTATCTCACTAGTAGTTCGGGCCTCCTCTAAGATAAAGAGCATTTAAGTAGGCTTGAACAACAGATTTATAAAGAAAGTTTGTACCGTGGTCTCACAATTAATTGTTGGCCGAAAATATTTCCTTAATCTTTCTTTTTTATTTACCTCCTATGTTTTGTTGGCCGCTCCGCCCGCGTTAGTGAGTTCTCCTGAAACAAATGTCCCATGATTGCGCATTGCTTTTTTAGTATAAAAAGTAGCCTTTAAATGTCGTAATTCTGAATATGGTCTATCTATGCGACCATTTTTACTTATTATCTAAATTTAAAAGCCGTTAGGTTTTTTGTTTCCATGGACAAACATCCCAACATCTTAACACCTTCATAATTTTTCATATTTAGAGTATCTGTTATCAGTTGAGATTACTATACTCCTTGGAACTTGTACACCCTAGTTTATTTTGTCCTATTGTGTCATAATATTTTATGCATGTCAAAAATGACACAAAATTTATCGGTTAATAAAATCTAAAAATGCTTAAATAATAGGACAATATTTCGATTTAAAATTCAAGTGTTTTTCTAAGGTAAATATTTAAACATGTAATATATAATGAAAGTCACGTCTTATTATAATAAACGCTATCCATCTCAAAATCTGCTCAAAGAGATAGATTGTTATACAACTGAAAGTAAAAACAAATCGTTGCTTCTCCTAAAAATCATTGTGGTTTTCTAATTTATAATAGTAATCGCTTCATTCTAGACAACAATTTCCATATTCATTCAATACGATAAAGGAAAATATCGACTAAGAATTAGTTCAATTTACTAAATTCACACATAAATTCTTTGTTTATATTGCTCAGGTGATTTTGGTTTGTTGTATTGTTATCTCAAACTTTTCCAACAGATTGTATATATCCATCTCATTCTCGCACGCTAGGTCGTGGTAACGTCATTGACCTGCTTCATCCCCACTACCGTTAGTCAATAATTTCCACTTGTACACATACAAATGTTTGTGTGTGTGAGTGGAAACAGTTATTGCGTCTGTGCAGCGTATTGATGTAAACATTCTAGTGTCATTTTGTTTCAGTGCGTTTGCGAGATCGTGTGAGGATCCTTGCGAGGCGCACTAAAATGTGATCAGCTGATTATATAAAAATATTGTGAACATACATGTGCAAGTGAACGTTGAGGAAAAATATTTACCCGGTTAAAGTGCGAAAAACAGAACATTATTTATTGTGTATCTCCTTCAAAGGTCAGTTATTTCGAAAAATCTGTTTTCTTCATTTCCTAGAGCTCATGTGACGATTAATAAGTACTTAATCTAAGTTATTTCGCTTTTCCAAATATTTTAAAAACCATAGAACCGGACTGAACTGCTGAGTAAATTGAAAGAAAATTCAAGTAATATGTATGGAAGGAAACGAGTTTCTTTGTAGAGATACTCGGAGCTAGGCAGGTACTTAGCTAAGTAAGCTTTGCTTATATTTTCTGGTTTCCAGTACCTAATGTTTTCAAAATTATCAATGGTAGAGATAGAGTATTTTTAGGCGCTATTGTGCACATAGTTATTATATAACTGGCTGCTTAGAATGTAAACAAAGAAACATAAGACGACAATATTTATTTTATGTTTAAAACATAAGTTTCATTGAGTGAACTATCGATGAACTAAAAAATCCTTTGTTTAGCGTATGTATTACGAAAAGCGCAATTTTTTTAAAAAAAATGTAAGTCTTGAAATAATTTGTAAGAGATTTGCAAGCCGAGAAAGACATTCTAATGATAATTTTAATAAAGCCACATTTGTATAGATTGCGTAGATAATGTGCTCAACATTGTATTATCCAGGAGCGTAACAGAATTTGTTCCTATCGATTCTAACCGTGACCTACATAATCTATTTTACACACATGCAAAATGCTTCCGCGTACAAAAAACGCGTGTAGTAATTAGAACAAATTGAAATTACGACTTCTGTTATTATGAAATACTTTTTGATGAAATCATATTCTGATTTTAAGCATCGCAATTTTATTTTGTTTTATCAATATTCATTCATTTTTTAAGAAATTGGCTGCTCAAGATTTATACTATAAAATATTAATTAAGTCACTCGTAAAGTTCTAACAAAGGATACGAAACATGATACTCTCAGTGTTATTATCTATGAGTTATTATGTCATGTGATATTAACTGCTAATAAAAAAGAATCTCATAATCCAAGCAGGTCACTCTTCCACATTTAAAAAAAATATCGAAATATTACGTTTTAAAACCGTGGTATTCCCACGTTGCAACATATCGTT
This sequence comes from Sphinx pinastri, assembly GCA_947568825.1. Taxonomy (NCBI): domain Eukaryota; kingdom Metazoa; phylum Arthropoda; class Insecta; order Lepidoptera; family Sphingidae; genus Sphinx; species Sphinx pinastri. The sequence continues at coordinate 12,407,662 of OX387630.1, forward strand.
CAGAAATAGAGGCCGCTGTCCTTGCCACCGCGACGCAAAATTAACGCACGCTCTCCTAATAAACTAATATTTACGCAATGAATAACAATTAGTGCAATATCGGTTGTAATTAGAAATCAAATTAAATACGTGCATAAATGATCTAACAATTTTCAAGTAAAGAAATTGACGTATATAAGTTAGAAAACATAATTAGCACTGGAAAACAGTAAACATAGCAGGAATACGATAGTTGCTGAGTAAACCAAACATGATCGACGCAAAAAGATCAGCTAACAAGTTATACCAGTCCTTCGAGCCGGATCATTAGCAACAACAAAAACGTACTTATGCTAAATAGTTTTTTTTCATTGTATGTCAACATAGACCGAGCGTCGCGTCATATTTATATAGAATTGTTACTCTTGTCTTTATAACCTTTGTCAAATGATGTCCAACATTTCTAGATTTCTATATTTCCGAACGATCGGAAGAATTTTAACTTCTACTATTGCTTTGAAGAGTACGAGTTATCTATCCAGCTGATTCATGGCTATTGTTTTGTGCGACTTAACATTTACGTCTTATATAATTTTATCTTATCTCTATTGGTATGGTGCAGTGGGTGAGTAGAATGAAACAAAATAGACTTAGAAACGATGTCTGCAACAGTATACCCTTGTAGTTATGGAAATCTTGATCTTATCGATATGTCTGCAGCCTGCGGGCTAGAGTCATTTCACCTCAAGACCTCAAGTACCTACCAATATCACATCTATTTCTTTGTTAATACGAGATCTGTGTTGTAATTTCAGAATGCCTTTATGTTAAGGATTATGTACGTGACTATCTCTATGGCGTAGTTGTAATACGGTACAACTGCAGTCCTGAGGTTTCGGGTTCAATACCCGGGCTGGGAAAAGTGATATTGGGTTTTTCTACTCAATATCAGCCCGGAGTCTGGAAATCTTCCCGGTAAATAGCAATAGGCCCTCCCCCTATTACATGGGACCTAACATAGCTGGCTAAATGTGGTTAGGCAGATGTGTAAGGGAAAAAGGCGTGATGATATGTATGTATGTGTGTTTAGTAATTATTTATTTATTACGTATAATTCGCAATCAAAAGACATGCCCAACCACGTGTATCCGTCCCACGTTTGTCATAGTTTATCTTGACTGACCTTCGAGATCCACGTTATAATACTTAACTCACAGCCGTGTGACGAAGATAAACAAGTCGTAAAGTCTATTGTTTACTTGTTAATGATTTGTTTTATGTGGGCTTATTAGACAATTAGTAGGGGTTGTATATTTAAAATATACACGATAGTGAAATCGAATTAGGATAAAATAAAATAAATAAAATAAAATACTTTATTCATCACGTAGGCGAACATAGTTGCACTTATGATAAGTCAAGGTACATTAAATTGATTATATTCATAATTATTATTAATACCAATGGTCACTTAGGCCCGCTTGCGCGCGATACTCGGGTTAAATAAGCAAATGCAGAGTTTGTAAACTCGAGGTTAGATAATTAAATTTTAACTCTCGTTGCGCCTTGCACACCTAAAATTAATACTGGGTTAACAAACCTGACATTTCTTCTTTTTTAGCTGTCAACATTGAAATGTGTATTCGTTTCTATTGTAATCCGACTAAAGATAAATGAATAAACAAAAAACTAAACTTTTATGTCTATATCTTTTACACAACAGTACAATGTATATTAGGCTTTCTTTTATGTGCTTCAGTTTATGACAGTTAATGACATTTTATTTTAATCGTATTATTTCGTGTCACTCAACTTCTGTGGTTCTGTGTATGTTTAAAAAGTGTTGAAATAATTTATTTTTAAAGAAACTGATAAAAAACTGCATTTACTTGCCGTTAATTTCAAACCTAGTGATAATATGCTTCTTTGTGATATAGTAGCGACATTAAAAAATGTGACTGATGTAGCTATGCAAGTAAAGTACTATGCAATGGTATTCACACCACAAAACATTTTAGTAACAAGTAACTAATGACAAATAAATATATTAATCCGTATATGTGTACAGTCTATTGCTCTTAAAACAGATGGAAAGGAAGATATTTGATAAAAAATCATTAGATAATTACAAAATAATATCTAATAGATTACTTATATTGGTACCCAAAAATATATATAAAATTATGTAACTCACATATGCGATATGTGAGTACTGCAATTTATATTTCATTTTGGTTAGTTAATAGAGCACGCTTTCTTTTTTAAGTCGAAATTTCTATGATACAGTTTGTCCCTTTGTGAATTATAATAATCTGACCGTTCTTCGACCCTTCTGTCATAGAAGCTTGAACTAATATACTCTATAGTTCTTCGACATCATCAGAGAATAAAGAATCATTGGTCATTTCAATATTTTAACTAAACACATCACAAAATAGAATATTATACAGCGGAATATAGCCCCAATGCTAGCGATTAACCCAGTGTTAGCGACTTAACCCACCCGCATCGGTGGGTTAAATATTTAGAAATAAACCCTAGGTTTACTCCTAACTTTTGATAGCGCAAGGCAAACTATTTATTTAACCCTGAGTTAGCAGTTAACTCTGAGGTTATTAAGTTAACCCAGAAACGTGCAAGTGGCCCTTATATAACTACCGACATTTTTATTGGGAGTAAAATCAATGATGAGAACTAAACAAAAACAAAAAAGCCAACTTGGGTTGGCAGGAAAAGGGATATAAAAAAGAGAAGCAAAAGCACTAGAACGCTACGTACGCCAGTTTTGAGGAGTTTATAGGAACTTCTATTGTATAAAACCATTTCTACGAGTGCAACTTTACACGAATTATCTATTTATTACACTTTGTATACAAAAAGTATAAAGACGGCCTTAATGCCGAACGCATTTTCTACCAGTCAACCTTCAGGTGGTGCAGAGACCAAAGAAAATATTTCAAAATATTGTTTTTACAAGGTCATCAAAAACCCGCGTAAGAAAATCTACACAACTGCGTGAAATAAAATTAAATACGACTCTACACGATACTAAAGTATTGTATCTAAATCTTTGTTTACATTGAGAAGTTGAAGGCATACTGGACAATGCACATAGTTAAATATCTTACAGAATAGGGAATTCATTACGCTTGTCCACGCTTGCGTTGAACGAACTTGTACTAACAAACTTCTATCTCTTGTTTACTCATCGCTATAATAAATAGTTTATGACATTGTCTATCTATCAGAATTCAGGACGTTTCTTGTTATGTTAGTAATTATGAATTGACATCTTCTAACATTAATTTTAAGTCAACCATTATGTTTCTCTACAGAAACTCTTCTCTATGGATTCAGGATTCTTGGGGTTTAAGATGAATAGTTTTGCATTTGGCAAAGTATCCTAATATTTCCATAAATAATAACGCAATGACTACTAACATTACCTTAATTTATTTTAATTTGACCTAAACTAAAGGCTCTTATTAACCATTATGAGCTTATGTCTAACCTCAAATGGTAATTATACATTACATTAAACTCTATCGTCGCTAGATTTGTAAATTAATACTTTTGTATTGAGAATTTGTTTATTTGAACACAATAAACTTTATAATAATAAATATATAACATTTACGCATATTGCATCAGATAAATTGATTTATAAAAGACTTTTCGGTTTTTCTATGGTGGTAACAAAGAATATTTTTTTAGGAGGATAAAGAAGCTCAAGCCTTTTCATAGGTAGGACAACTTTAATTTTGTATCCAAGGAACGTAGCACAAATCGTATGAGGAATATGAAAAGAGAACTTCGTAGAAGATTTGATAACTATACAACAATGTCAGACAGTTAAAAAATTAGTACGATCTATAGTTTGTGGGATGAGCACAACGAAGCAATGGTCCATATTAGCGAATACAAATGGCGTAGGGTGTTAAAGAAGTTTTACAGAATATAAATTACAATATGTAGAATAAACTAAAACCGTAATTTTTCAATAATACGCCACACGGAATGCGCACGTACAAAACTGCGCAGTTTAGTTATCTCACTGTTGGATTTGTAAACAGTTTTTTGCAGCGGCTTTGTGGATGCATGTGAAGGACGGACGAGCAATTTGGACGTGTCACTAAATGCGACATAATTGTATAGGTTTTTGTGTGCGGTATCGGTATCATTAACTGAAATCATGAATGGCATTGGCCTTGATTCCTTTTTAGTCGCTAATACTAGTTTTATTAGGCTCAATAGTAATAGTTTGTCCTTACTCTTAGATTTTTTTAAACATCGGAAACACTGTTTCTTATAACAACAAGTGTCTGATAGTGTGCTTCCTAGAATCTATAATTGTTATTATCATTTACTATCACAACTAGCTCTGACATAAAGTTAATATAGGTACACATATCGCTTATCGACTAAACCACAACACAATTAACTAAAGATCCTATCGAGCTAACGATGTCACGCAAGGCAAATAATAAAATATCAACCAAAAATAACAAGCCCTAATTATACTACTATGAACGTATCCATAACGTTACAGAATATAAACGTACCAATCAAATATCCATATTCAATATAAAGAACATTAAATGGTTCAAAAAGAAATGACAAAGAAGACTGTTTGTTTTCAATTCCTTTGCAACATGAAACGGAGAAAAGTTGCCAGCCACTTTGTTCTGGAAAAATGTTTGCACATTCATTTAACTTTACTAGAGTACACACATATTTCCAAAGCTGACTTTGTGATTGCAGTTTATTTGATATTATATGCATTTCGCTTTTGTCAATGCTAGCTTGATTGTATCATGCAGCGAGGTTTTATTACAGAAACTCGTATATTTTGACCCTAATATCTTATGTTCACATTTAATTTCAATTAAACAAAGGAAAACATTAAGTAGGTAGGTACCTAATTAAGACACCACATTAGACCAAAATATTGCGCTGTCAGGAATTTCCTATAATCAAATCGATGTGTCAACTCTGTGTGGTAAAATATATTTTAAATGATTGGAGACATAAAATATAAAAATGCAGTGAAATCAGCACTCATAAATAAAAGGTTCCAAAATTTAAGAACTTAAAAGAATGAAAGAACAAGTTCAAGATGTTTTCTAGACATTTCTGCAAACCGCCAGATATAAGATAGACAAATGGCACTAGAAGCAGTCTGGTTCAGGACTCAGGTTCGCCGCCCCCGTCCGTCGCGACTCGCGGCGTCTACCGAACCGACGTTCTTAATAAATATCCACTCACGCGATTAAGTTAATCTCTTTGCATTAGTAGGAATTTTTAAGCTGTTAAGTAGGAAAAAATTTCAGAAATTTGTTATTGGTTGCACTTTATTATCAGGGAATGGCGTGTAATATTATTGAATCAATAGTAGTCATTTTGCGAAGAAGGTCGTAAAATAGCCAATCTTGGCGTATTTGATTTGGATTACAAATTTCATTATTTCTTGACACTCCAAGTACCTATGAGTATCCTCTTTTACATGTAGCCCTTTTTGAATCGAATTATGCTAAAGTAATAAGTTTTATAATTATTACAAGGTCTCTATAAAATAAATATATCTTTTCTCGTAACTGCGATAGGGCGCCGTATTCATTGGACACAGGATTCACCAATTTCCTGCTTTTTGGCTCATATATTTTGATAACTAAATTCGCAATCCCTCGTAGAAATCCTTTGTTCTGTAGACACTCGTTAATCTCAATACGGCCGACCCTTCCTGTTATTTCTCAATCAGCTCTACCTTTCTTTGCCTCATACAAATCTGTTAGACCTTTGCATACTGTTATATGTAGTACTTAATTTATCTATTTCAAATCACTGCTCTGTGTAAACATGTTGCTTACTTGGATAATTAAATTAAATTTTTAAAAATATAGTCAAGCATAAATCAGTATAAATCGTGTTTATAAGATCATATAATACGCACAAGTCTTGGTTTTTATTTGATTTTTATACGGGATTATGGCTGTATAATAAAAATATTCAAACTTGCCAGACGTAATAAATCATTTCTATTCGACTCAAATATATTCATAGTGAGTGGTATATCTCTTCTCCTAGCCAGTTCGGAACAAAGGGTTCATCAAGTCATTCAATTAATGACAACAACTAACCGTAAAGTTTAATTAATCCTATTGTTTATTTAACGATGTTGACATAAAGCTGTCTGCTCCGCGTGCCGTTTTCTTGTAGAGCAAACGCGACAGGTTTTTATTTTCTCTATGCAGTGACTCTATGCTCTATGATAGAGCTGAGCTATAATCGATTATATATATATTATATATAATCGATAATAAACATTTATAACAAAATGTGATTGTTCTGGTACATTGATTGGTTATTTTGTACAAAATTTACGTAGAACTAGTATATGCGATGAGGTTTTCCATTCCCCATAGGTACTTTTAGAGAGGTAATTTCATAAAACCTTTATGCTCGCCTACGATCTTAAGCAACTCGTGTGCAAAATTTAAGGCTTCACTACTCAGTAGTAACCAGTTTATGTTTAAGCGTTATTTGCCAATCAGTCAGTCAGTCAGTAATGAGAATTTCATTATGTAGTTTGAACAAAATTTAAAGGTCTATTACAATTTGCTATAAGATAACAACGTGAACAATTTGCTATAAAATAACAACGTGAGGCGATTATGTCGTATATAATATTGCATATAAATGCTGGTAGTTATAATTAAACCAGCGTGTTGGTTTGAGACCTTGGATCTGTCTAGCTTTAACCGGCGCGGCCCCCAGTCTCAAACAATGTACGAACATAATGTATTTATTTGTACACGTTATTTTGACGTGAGGTACATGCTGAATATTTGCTTTTCATTTATGTTAATTATATAAAACGCCATATTACTATTATCGTCTATTTTTAATTACAATCGAATTAATTTCAACCTTAAATTCCACCCTGATAATTTTTTTAAATTGTACAAAAAAATACTTAGTAATCTTTGATCTTTGCCATCGTTTCTATTATCATAAACCTATGTTTCCATTCCAGAAATGGGTAGATTATGGCGCAATTAGTATCTATATCCACAGCTCCAATAGCTTAATTCAAACTGTACTCACTACTCATACAATTTTACTACCTTACCTATTTTGACCTGGGAATCATACAAAGACATTCAACAGTAAAGTTAGTTATAGACCGAACATCAGGCCCAAATTTTTCGTCCAAAAGTTATTACCAATTGGTAATAAGTAGCTGTCTTATGTGACACATCCAGATGACAAGACGTCTCGGAATGAAATTTTGTAAAGAAAGCAATATTTTGGAATGAAATATGCCAATTTGCGTATTACGATCATGTCAAAGTATGTTCTAATGCATTTTACATAGGTGTTTTGCTTTTTCACAGTATATTGAGTTACTGATGAACAGGCTCAAAAATTTTGTATGACAATTTTCCCAACGTCCGCTCTATATAATCTTAGAACTCTTTGGAATCATATAAAGCAGAGATGTTCAAGATACTTCATAAAAGTATCTGAAATACAAGTTACAAGATACTTGTAAATAAAGGATTTGAGATACCAGATACAAGATACTTTTGAAAATGGTATCTAAATACTAGATACAAAATACGTATCTTCTAAATACTTTTTTCAAATAAGATACCTTTTGAAATTATTTATTGGTGGTAGGTCTCTCACTGGTGGTAGGTCACTCATTATGTAAGAGGCCGTCTGGGTGGGTACCACCGCAATGTCTATTTCTACCGCCAAGCAACAGTGTGCATGCACTGTTGTGTTTCGGTTTGAAGGACATTGTAGCCAGTATAACTACTGGACATAATGAGACTTAACATCTTATGTCTCAGGGTGACGAGCGCAGTGGAATGCCACACAGTACTTTGTTAGTCAAGGTGCTGGATGGTGTTGCTACTGTTTATGGGTGGTCGTATCGCTTACCATCAGGCGAACGGCATGCTCGTCTCGTCATTAAATGCAATAAAAAAAAATAAAAAAAAAATAAAAAATTTATAGCCTTGAATGACGAGACGAGCGTGCCGTCCGCCTGATGGTAAGCGATACGACCACCCATAAACAGTAGCAACAATGCCCAGCACCTTGAGTTACAAAGTACTGTGTGGCATTTCACTGCGCTCGTCATCCTGAGACATAAGATGTTAAGTCTCATTATGTCCCGTAGTTACACTGGCTACAATGTCCTTTAAACCGAAACACAACAGTGCATGCAAACTGCTGCTTGGCGGTAGAAATAGACATTGCGGTGGTGGTCTCTCATATGTAAGAGTCCGTCTGGGTGGTCCGTCATACAATGCCATAAAAAAAAATACGTGTGGCACTCGGAGACTGCCGCGGTAAAGCTATTGCATAGCATATTTTATCACAAATTTTGATTGACTAAACACAAATTCGATCTTACGCTTACCATATAAAGTAGATTTTTAAACGCGAGCAACGCACGTTTAGTCTTGTTATTGATAAATGTCAGAAATGCAATGGTCATCACAACCAAAGTAGAATAAATCAAAATTTGAAAAAAGAATGTTACGTTCGATTCTTTTGTACTCGTGCCGTGCCAACGCTGGGGAAATAGCTTCTACGCAATGTACTTAAGGTTCATATTAGATTAGTAAGAAATGGTTTTAATGACTTTAATAAATAAAATAAATAAAAATATACTCGTTTCAAGAATTATAGCTTCTACGCATTGTATTTAAGGTTCATATTAGTAAGATAAAAAAGATGTCAGGCTATTTTAGTTACGGAATTTCTGGATTCGGTCTCCACGCTCAAGGCCCGCGATAGAAGCTATGCAATAGCTTAAAAATCCAAATTTTGAACGTTTTAGATTTTAGAAGCTACTGTGTTTTTTAAAAATATGAGTAAAAAGTATTAAAATTAGGTTCTGCTGATTTAATAAAGTTCATTGAGATTTATCGAAATCAGGAGACACACTGAAAAACCAAAATTATAAGACCCAATGCCCTCATGTTTTCAAAAGAAGACAGAAACCAGTTGAATACAATGTTTGGTTAACCAATAATAGCATGTGCTTTTCACACAAACAAATCAAGAATGTTACGTGTTGATTACTTAAACCATGCAAGTCATATATTGCTTCTATTTAATTGTATGCAACAGGCAAGAAACTTGCAACGTGTATATGGGCCTTAAATGAGCCGTTAATGTAAAAAATGCATAGGTAATTAGTAAAAGTATCTTAGCAAATTAAGTATTTATGAAATACTAAGATACTAAAAAATTGTATCTAAATACAAGATACAAAATAAAAATTGAAAAAGTATCTTAGATACAAGATACTAGATACGTATTTTGTATCTTGTATCTGTATTTCAGATACTTGTATCTAGATAAATCACATCTCTGATATAAAGGCTTTCGTGGAATTCACGAACAAAGTACGCTGCCATTCGGCCAATGTATATACCTAATTATGCGATTTGAAGCTTTAAGCACTCACTGGAGGTTTTTGGCGGGAACTTGGAAGTGTCATGAGGTGCTCTTGTTTTAATTCATTTGGTGATACTTAGTGTTATATTGCATAATTATGGTGGTATATTATCCAATATAGTTCTATTAAAGAGCTCAAATGAAGTGAATTGAAATAATTGTGCTAATCAAGTGATTTTTTGTTGCCGCCAAAACTCCTCGATAAAGTTTTGGTAAGGTAGCCACTGCTTTACTTCGAAATACTACAGATAATAAAAAAAGACAACCCAAACTTGACATTGGCAAAATGTGAACACAAGTGCCATATACAAAAAAATACAAAAAAAAAAGCACTCACTCACTAGAAAAATAACTATCATAATGAATTCGTATTTTTACGCGAAATTTTGGTCACGGGACGCCAAGAATACTGCAGTCTTCGAAACGTCGCGTCGGCAGAAACTATAAATTAAAAATCCCCGATAACATCCGCAAAATAGTTTTATTTCAAAATAACTATGAATTTATGGCACTCTTTACACTGCGATAAAAATAAAAGTAATTTACAGTTAATATTGTCCTAATTTATCGCAAAGGACGCCCTCCAAATCTGACAGCAATATTATTATTTTGTAAAGTAGGTAATGGTTTATGATGTCGTCCGCAAGTGTGATAATATTATAGGAGTGAATTATATTTTCTGGAAATATAAATTACATATTTTTTTTTTTTATATTAATGGGTTTGTACAACTTTTTTAAATTCGAACATGTTAATTACTGGATTTTTATTGTGCTGTTTTTTTTTTTTTTTTTTTTTTTATAATGGCATTTGTGTTCACATTTTGCCAATGTCAAGTTTGGTTCGTCTAATTTATTATCTGTATGTAGTATGTCGAAGTAAAGCAGTGGCTACCTTACCAAGACTTTATCGAGGAGTTTTGGCGGCAACAAAAAAAAACACTTGATTAGCACAATTATTTCAATTCACTTCATTTGAGCTCTTTAATAGAATTATATTGGATAATATACCACCATAATTATGCAATATAACACTGAATATCACCAAAATAATGAATTAAAACAAGAGCACCTCATGACACTTCCAAGTTCCCGCCAAAACTCCTATTGTGCTGTTGAAAACTTAAAATGATATAAAGAAGTATAAATGAATTGCCAGTCCTATTTCCTAGTTTCGAAGAAAAAAGTCTCAAATTGATTATAAATAAGAGTACGTACAAGAAAGTGTACCTAGCGTACATGTACAAATATTTCATACCATACCATAAATATTTCTTGCGAAACTAATGTCTGATATAAATAACACGATCAATTTATATGTATAGCATAGGTACTATATTTCACTATTGATTTATGGAATCTAAGTATTCCATCTCGTGCGATAAATTTTCCATAATCCAAGGCCCAATAGCTCACTCTCGTTATTCTCCGCGCAGCAATTCAGGCGTGAAATAATGGTACTCATATGCACGTTATACAGCGCATATTAAATGTTATGTTCTAGGATTTATGGTCGTATTGTATTTACCATAATATTTTGTGAGAATATTTTTTCTCGACTATGACAGGTTCGTCTGGAAATCTTTAGGGCAGGCTTATGTTCTGCAGTGGACGTCGTGTGGCTGATGATGATGATGATGACAGAAACGGTTATGACTTAGAATTGTCAATGGCTAAATGTACACACACACACACAAACACACACACACTCACTCACGTCCTTTATTCCCGAAGGGATAGGTAGAGGCGCAGCACTCGACTCACTTTTCGCCGTGCGTATTCCGTTCCATGATGTGATAGGGGGCGGGTCTATCGCCATATCGGGCACAATTTCCAAACTCCAGGCTGATACCGAGTAGAAAAACCCAATATCACTTTGCCCGACCCAGAGATCGTACCCGATCTAAATGTAAAAATGCATGATTTATGAATGTGAGATAGTATTAGTAAATTTCTTTTACCTACCAATATTCCTGATTTAAGAGGTCTAGATTTATCAAACGTAATGATTTTTTAAGGCTGGAGACCGGTAGGTAAGACTACACATGCCATTTAATAACTTAATGAACATTTCAAATAACAGATGACTTAAAGGCTTATTGCAATTTGCAAGGAAAGTCTTGAAAACTTTGGAGTTGTAAGTAGTGACTAGGTTATCGACAATCTTTATTGAAATTCCACATGACAATTATTACTTTATACATAGTTTTAGTACTTATTCTATGAGATATTGGTCAATCCAAATCCTCCATGACGTCCATGTTCAGACAAAACTAGCTTCGGCATTGCATTATCACACCTAATGCCTAATTATTTCAAAGTCTAAAATAGTAAACACGAAAAATAAATTCCTTATATTTTCATTGCCGTAAAACAGCACCTCTTCTCAACAAGCGTAGTAAAATTAAGTTTCCAACCCTCTCAAATTACGACAGCCTTGAGACTAACTGAAGTATAATAGGTCGATTACGACACATGGTGGTTTTATGACATTCCGGGGGAAGATTGAATAAACTTAATGATCCGTTTTACATGAGATATCGGTTAACATTATATATGTGACACGTTTAGATTACAGAGTGTCGAACCAGCAATAATTATACGCGCCATTAATAATAATATGCAGTTTCATGTCATTACTTCGCAGTACCTACTGTATTTCGCTAATATGTCTGTATAGGAGAGCTCAAAATTATTAAAAGATCCGAGTTGTGAAGCAAGCAAGTTTCTTTATGTTGTATTCCGTAGATATGAGACAGTAACAGCAATATTTTTATATAAAATACTTGCTTTTGCCCGCACGAAAGAATTTTTCGTGGATAAAAGTCCCGCTATACATTTTCACGGGATAAAAAGTAGCCTAAAACCTTCCCAGGGTCTCGAACTATCTCCATACCAAATTTCATAGAAATCTATTTGGTAGTTTGTGAGTTTATCGCGTACAAAATTCGCCACCCTTTTTTACCCCCTTAGGGGTGGAATTTCGGAAAATCCTTTCTTATCGGATGCCTACGATCAGCGGCTTAGGCTGTGCGTTGATCCGTCAGTCATTCAGGACAAAGCATTTTATATGTATAGATAATTGTTACTAAAATTGCATCTGAAGTCTTTAATAAATTGTCGAGAGTTTTAAATAATTGAAATGTTTTTCAAATGTAAACTCTAAAGTCATGGTTCTTTTTTTCTCTTAATCTTAAGTTATTTCTATACCTATAAGGTACCGGATTTCTGTGCTTAAACTTTCAACACAGCTATTTTGGATCCGGTGATGAGAAATACCATGCATGTCATTACACGCTTTATATTAGCTTCACTTGTATGTTTGTATGTTTGTAGCTCTCCGACTCCGACTCCTTTGGGCGCGATTTTGACCCACTTTAAACGGTCAGATTTTATTCAAACTTTGTAGGTTTGTCGAGGACCGATAACAATGCACTAATTTGATAAGATTATGCCATTATTCAATTTGCAAAATGAGATTTTTGTCAATTTATATATTTTTAGTGACATTTGTTGGACAATAATGAACAGAACTAAAAAACTAAAAATAAATAATAGTTTAAAAAAACACGCTTGGATTTTCTATAAAGCGTGTTTTTTAGTTTTTTTTAAACTATTATTATTTTATCGCAAGCTTATTACTCGAGTTCTAAAGTAGGCTATCGCTAGTCTGATAACCGTTTTGCTAAATCATATCTAGGAACACCTATATTATAATAACAAAAACTCGACATATTAGTGCTCTACCTAGTGACGTAAAAACTTAACTAAATAACTTTTGCAAAACTGTATTGGCGACTCCACTTAGGATTCAAATGCAGAAGGTGGAAGAAAGAATAATAATTTGTCTCTTTATGTTATGTCACTGCTTGAAGTAGAGTTTTCAGAGTGATTTTAATTGGTACCTATCACAAAAAATAATTATTTATATACTTATTAAGTACCGGTATTGTTACAATATCGCCGAAACACCCTTGACTTAACAGTTTACATTCGATTTCACCATCATTGTGTTCAAGTTCAGTCGATAAAGTTAAAAATTAGATAAATGACCTACTTATTCAATGTATAGGATATTTCCTCGTAGGCAGATAACATTGATACTTCGGGCAACATAACTTATTTGATTCGGATACTCTTATTCGGTGACTCAGAAAATCCCTCATTAATAGGCCATTATAAACAAGTTACTTTTTAATTAGAGATTAGCTGGGTTAATCAGTGTTTTATCTGTATTTGACGCAAGGATGAAAGTAAAAACAGTGTATAGGTTATACAATACTGATTAATAACGTTTACTAGGAAGAACTCCTATTTAAAAATAAAAAATAAACTAGCATAAACCTTAATAATTGCCTGTATCATGGTATACATAAAAGCTATTTTTATGAGATGACAATATAAGATAATAATGTTGAAAATGTCATGGCCTTGCCTTTCTTCAACAAATGTACGAGTTCACACTTTCAGATAGCAATCAGCCAGCGACTGAACATCCTGTACAGGCTTAATTAAATTTTTTAACCTTTAAAAATTACAATGTAACAAATTGGACGTTCAATGTTATGATTATGCGGGCTTTGCTGCGAATATTTCAGTGTTTGTGAATATAAAGGTCGCTCTTGCTGTTGTAGTAGAAATTGGTTTGATAAATCACGAAAACAAACTGATGATTTGTTTGTATTGAACTAATGTACAATATTCTTTATTGAACCGTTTTCCGTTCTTGTCTAAAAATATATATATACTATATATCATTATCAACGACTGTTAGTAAACAATTCCCAATAAAAAAACATCGCTCTATCAAACACTTTCAATTACAGCCAACAAAAATATCGTAACAGCATTTGCAATTAAAATTAATGAGAATTTAATATCGCCTTCGAAATCAACGACGATAGGTCTGTATTGTCATTCTAAATCACTTAGGCTTAGTCGATTGTGAGTAAAACAAGCGAGCAATTACAATCGAGTGCATACCCCGGCCTTGCATAGTCACGAGCGAAATGCGAAGCAATCCGATGTTGGGAAACTCCCCTTCTTATATTGTTCATTGCGATGAACAATCTTCCGTTGCAACAGTTAATGCTGTAGTTTTCGTTAATTAACAATGATTATTCGTGGTAGCACCAGGAACTGGTAGAAAGCGTAATCGATAAGAATCTAACAAGTTCGAATTCGTTTCTGTAGACATCTTAAAAACTGGTAGTAAGATCATGTAACTTCACTCGATTTAATAAATTTATCATTATCGATACAGTAACTTTAAATATACAATCGCTTTTAAACGGTGTGTATAATTACTTTCGGAAATGTTAATAAATTGCCGCAATTGTAGTATTTTGTCATAGCAAGGAAATCATTATTTCGCAGTTTCAGTGCCCTTGCGAGCGCCACAAGGTTGTGTTGCAACTTCTTTATGGTTCGCAAAGTTCAATGGTCATTGCGGTTTCATTTTAGCTTTACTAGCCAGGTATTTCCTATAATCCTGGGTCCTTCCGCCGTAGCGTGAAGAAGCAGCTTAGTAGGTCGGCATGATTGTGTCGAATGGCATTAGATAACCGTCTACTGCCATTCGATACTCTATCTGGACGGCATCGCGCTTACCATCAGGCGAGGTGCAGTCACTTTGTCGTGCCCGAATAAAAAAAAAAACTTAATTCTATCCCTTGTCCCTACTTTATATTGTCCAGACGTTCCAACTGTCTTGATTATTTTCATGTTCATCTATGTTCTTTTGGTATCAATTAACTTATTGAGTAGTTACATGGCTGGAATTTATACATATAAATACGTTTGACTGCTGCTTATTTCAAGGAATAATTTACGAAAAAGAAATCGCTTCTGCAAAAGCGTTGGAATGGATTGCATGCAGTTTTAAAATTTGCATTTAAACTACGTGAAATTTTGCAGTTTCCATTATTTTTAACGATGTATACTTTAAATTTTTTTTTTTTTTTTTTTTTTTTGTGATTTAATCCACAATCAGTCTAACAACTATGAATGGATAGGTTTTATATTATTTATTGTGTAGAGTGTGCTCTCCATTGAGGGCACTACCCTTTCTGTAGAATGTAAATGCTATTCCCTCTCCTGTATGTCCATGATATTATGTCTTTTCAGGCGATTCGGATAACTTCGGATTTTTAGTTGGGCTGCCAATGCATTAGGGTGCGAATCAAGTCGCATAGAGTATCTTTTGGAAAAATTCCGGATCTCTTCTTTCACCGTCTTCATAACCAAATTTTTATGAATTTCGGCGTTTGTGACAAACCATGGTACGTTCGATATGGTGCGTAAAATAATATTTTGCATTCTTTGAATTAACGCAATATTTGAGTTGCTAGCACATCCCCATAGCTGTATGCCGTACATCCACACTGGTTTTAGCATAGCCTTGTATATGAGCAACTTATTGTCCACCGACAGTTTGCTGTTACGTCCTAGTAGCCATAGCATAGATCTATATTTTATGTTTAGTTCTTCCCTTTTGGCCTTCATATGGTTTTTCCATGTCAGTCTGCGGTCCAAGTGTAGGCCAAGATATTTAACACTATTGGTATGAGGTAGAATACTATCTCCTAGGTAGACAGGTGGGCAGTCTCCTTTTTTCAGGGCAAATGTTACGTGCACGGACTTAGATGTGCTCGCCTGTATTCTCCAGGTTTTAAGCCAACGGCCTATTGCATTTAACCCGGTTTGCAGTAGGCTTGATGCTATTTCTGGGTCCTCGTTATTGGCTAAAATTGCGGTGTCGTCTGCAAACGTTGCAGTAGTAACACTTTCCACTTCTGGTAAATCTGATGTAAATATAGTGTAAAGCACAGGTCCTAGAACTGACCCTTGTGGGACTCCTGCTTTGATGTCATGGAATTTAGATGTTTCTCCTGACTCTTTGACTTGGAATATCCTGTCAGCTAGGTAGGATTTCATGAGCAGGTGGAAGCTATGTGGGAGGTTGATCTTAAGCTTATATAGTAGTCCTTTATGCCATACCTTGTCAAATGCCTGACTCACGTCCAAGAAGGCAGACGAACAGTATTGTTTTTTTTCTAGGGCCTCTCTGATCTTATCGGTTACCCGATGCACTTGCTCGACTGTTGAGTGGTGTTTTCGAAAGCCAAACTGGTGATTTGGTATCGCATTGGTACTCATGAGAATTGGTTGTATTCTACCCAGTATGATTTTTTCGCAGACTTTCGATAAAATCGCTAATAAGCTGATTGGCCTATATGATTCTACTTCATTTGGACGTTTACCGGGTTTGTGGATCATTATTATTTGAGAAACCTTCCACAAAGCAGGAAAGTGCTGCACTCTCAGTATTCCGTTATATAAGGTAGTTAAGTATACCACAGCTTTTCTAGGCAGCTGTTTAAGTATTTCTTTAGTGATCAGATCGAATCCCGGGGCTTTTTTGTTGTTCAGTGAATTAATCACTCGCCAGACTTCTTTTACCGTTGTGGGTTTAGGCGGTAGGGCCATCTGATAGGATTGGCTCAGCACACTGTCTACAATTTCTTCCGAGCTCTCATCACATTCCGTGTTAGGTAGGAATACACCTGCCAGGTGGTCAGCAAAAAGATTTGCCTTTTCTTTTGCGGTTTTAGCCCAGTTGTTATTTTTTCGAAGAGGTGGTTTCGCCACTTGTGGGCCACCAAGAGATTTTGTGAACTTCCATAATGAGTAATTTGTTGAAGCAGTGGATGTAAGAGATTCCAGTTTGGCTTGTAGTGTAGTGTTATGCCATTCTTTTAAGGTTGCTTTCAATTGTTGAATAGCTTTATTAAACAATTTTTTATCTTCTCCACTACCAGTTTGGTGCCACACCCGACGGGCTCTTCTTTTTTCTAGTATTTGATTTCTTATTTCCTGTGGATAATTTAAAACTCGACACTTGTAATTTAATGATGGTGTGGCTACCCAGCATGCCTCTTGAATAGTCCTGGTGAAATTTATTGTTGCCTCTTCTATTTCTTCAGAGTTCTTGAGAGCTATTTTCAGGTTAATATTTTTGATAATATATTCCCGAAATACGTCCCAATCAGTGCGATTATTAGATAGTGTGATTGGTTTATCAGCTTCAATTATCATTGTGCTAACTGTTAGTAGTACAGGAGTATGATCTGAGGAGCTTTCAAGACATGATTGCGGCCTGAAGTAGTGCTTCGATAGTCCCTTTATGACAAAGAAATCCAAGAGGTCCGGGATCTTGTTTGTGTCTGTTGGCCAGTATGTGGGTTCCAGTGCGGATATTGTAAACAAATTATTTGTTTGCACACTAGCTTCCAGCTGTCTACCTCTGGTTGTTGTTAGTCTGGAACCCCAACAAGTATGTTTCGAATTCCAGTCTCCGCCGGCTATGAAACGCCCTCCTAGAGACCTAAAGAATTCTGCGAACATGTCTGCAGAGATTTTATGTTTGGGTGGACAATAAACCGCAGACACATTAAAGAATCCACATCTGTCTTGGACAGCAACTGTGGTGGCTTGTATAGGCTCTGTCTTATACTCTGGAAGGAGATGATGCTTAATAGTATTCTTTATTATAATTGCTGTTCCAGCATGACTCTTACCATCCGGATGACAGGTTAAATAGGTGTTGAAACCTTGAAACTTGACACTTGACGTACTTGTACAATGGGCTTCAGAGATAAGAATAATATCAAGCTTGTGTTCTCTTATTAGAAGGTCCACATCATCCCTATTGGGAGCTAGACCATTTGGATTCCAAGTAGCTATATTTATTGAACCTATTTAGTTAATTTAGTTATGAGTGATGTTATGAGTTGCATCAGCATACTCATTTGTTGTAAGATTTGCTCAAATTTGTCAGATTGTTTTATAAGAATATTTTCTATGTTATAGTAGCATGGGTTTTCAGTTTCTTCTCTATATTTGTTATGTGATAATATGTTTGAATAAGATTCCTTTCTATTGTTTTCTGTTGGCTTTACTTTTGGTCTAGGGGATTGTCTTTTTTGGTCATCACTATTATGGTTGGCATTTGTGTTTGTTGACAATGGTTTTGTCTTGTTGTACTCTGGTCCTGGTAAGCTATTGCTATCTCTTTTCGTTTTAGCCAGCGGAGTTTTTATCTTTCTTGCAAGGATTTCTCTGTACACCTCACAACCTTTATAGTTTGCAGGATGTGGGCCCTGACAAAGTGCACACTTTGCTGGAGTGCTTCGATCAATTTTGGGGCAATTTGCTGAGTTGTGTGGTTGTGCACATTTTAAACAGCGAAAGGGCCTCATGCAGTAATTTTTTGAATGTCCATATTGTTGACATCTGTGACACTGCACTATTGCCTTTTTTTTCTTTGGGTCTTCCACTATTATTGACTGGTGGAAGATGTATTTCAGTTCTTTTACTGCTTTGTTGTTGGGACCTGCTAGTAGGTTGACAAAGAAAGTAGATGTGGGTATCTTTTCAGGGCCGTATTTTGCATTAATTATCTCTCCCACAACAGAATTTCCTGTATTTTCAACAGCTTGTATTATTTCATCGATGGGAGTTGTATGATGCAAATTCCTTATCACTATGCGGTAGTTTCTTTGGTCTTTTCTATTGAATGTATGACCAATGAGTCCCTTCTCACGAATTAAGGTTATTAGCTTTTTGTACACTTCTATTTCTTTAGTGCAAATTCTCATTTGGTTTCGATTAACTATCTTGTATGAGAAATTATTTCTTTCCGTGACAGTTTGCAGTAATTCAGTGAGCTTGCATAGATCTTCAATACCGTAGAGCACAATTGGAGGAGGTTTACTTGGCTTTTTTATTCTCACATCTTCATCTTTCTCGGTTAGATCTACAGTCAGTCCACTGAATCTGTTGGAAGTGATGAGCTCCTCTGAAGATGGGCTTGTTGTCATTTTTCTTTTTTTGCGACCGCTTTCTGAGGGTACTCTTTGCCATTGCGGTGGATGTGGACTTGCTTGCTTAATAGACTCTTTTTCTTTGTCTTCTTCCCTATTAGGTTTTTGGTTTGTATTTACAGTCGTTTTGGTGGAACTTCCTAACGAAGAGCTTCTTTGTCGACCTGTAAATAGGCTGGGGTGGAATGCCTGCTGAACCATCTTCTTTTGACCAGTAGCATTCACTGGCATGGAAGCCTGGGTGCCCACTTCCATACAGTCTTCGGTAGCATATTTCACACCCTCTGGCCCGGGTACCAGAGAGCGCCGGGGGTTAGCCGGAGCGCATGACATATCACAATCCTTAATATTACTTTCCATGTTTTTAAAGTGGGATAATACTCATGGCGCTTTCCCAGAGCACCATGGCCACTCTTTTAGAGGGGATTTAGTCCTCTTGGCTCGTGGTTGCCAGATACAGGGTAATTAACCGCCGCCTGTTACCCGGCGTTGCTACTCGTTTGGCACCACCCAGGGGGGTATACTTTAAATGAATATTATATCTTGAAGAGGAAGACTAGACTTTAAAACAAATCCAATTGTCTTAGGATAGATGGTGGCTGACAAGGCTTTTGATATTTAGACTGTATCTATAAACAAACCGAAACCTATGTATTTGCCTGGGTGCTTTTAGAGGGGGGTTTCTCAACTTTCAATAATAGACTCTGCTTTTTAGTTAAGTTTTTTTTTTATATGGCATAGAATGACGCAACGAGCATGCCGTTCGACTGATGGTAAGCGATACGACCGCCCATAAACAGTAGTAACACCATACAGCACCTCGAGTTACAAAGTTCTGTGTGGCATTCCACTGCGCTCGTCATCCTGAGACATAAGATGTTAAGTCTCATTATGTCCAGTAGTTACACTGGCTACAATGTCCTTCAAACCGAAACACAACAGTGCATGCACACTGCTGCTTGGCGGTAGAAATAGACATTGCGATGGTACCCACCTAGACGGTCTCTTACATATGAGAGACCTACCACCAGTAGAGACCGTTCCTTTCGCCATCAGATTTATCTTTTGCAGGCATTATTTTAAGTAAAGCAGACATGGGCAATATTTAGCCTGAGCGTGACGCGTAAAGCACGAATGATGCAGATCTCGGCTTTGAGGTGTTGTATTGTCAATGAGAATTTTTACATCCAGACGAGTAACATGCTCGTTTCATTCATATTTCATATGCAAAAATGTAATAAAACACTTCCTTTGAATTTACGATATTGCAATGATCGTCATTTTTAGTACCTACAGCTATGGACCGTCAGTATTTTCATGGAAGCCCTTGGAAATAAAGTGCGTGCGATAAATCTCGCTCGATTGAGCATTTACACGCTGAATGATCATTGGATAGACGTTTACTGTGCCGGTTGAACGCGTCTACCGCTGAGGAAGTTAATATTCACTCGCAATTAGGCCTTCGATGTCTGAACTTTATTGCCCAAGTAATAAAGTCTTGTATAAACGGTAATTGATTCATTTGGTTGTAGAAACACGTGGCCTTTCGACATTCGGGTGGTTAATATTAATTTATTATACTTTCATAAATTATTTCTGTAATGTAACTAACATTATGTCTCTAAGGAGTATTCAGCTGTAATTACTTTACATTATTTAGTATTTAGTAGAAGCGAAACATTTACAAACTTTTGATACTTAATAGATGCCATAACATAAATTGAAATAATGTTTTATGGACGAAGCACTACGTACTTTGTGACACAATAATAACGATGATATTAATGATTTAAACATAGTTTTTTTCGATGAAACTTATTACCCTTACGATAAAGTTTCACCTACTTATTCATTAGAATTTCTTTCTTTTCTTTCTTTATATTTCTAATATTATACGGTGTATTAACACCGTATAATATTAGAAATATAAAGAAGGACTAGCTCTTGCTCCTTTCTTCTCGCGTTACAGACATTTTGAAATAAAAAATCTATTAATATGAAACCTTATTTTAGCCAGCTTTCCGGTAAGCGTACACCACCAACAAAATTCAATATTTTTTTTTTATACTGGCTCAGCAAATTGACCCCCACTGCACCCGATGTGAAGTGTGATCCAGATGGAGTACCGAATAACGAGATATGATTATGCCTCGCCAGTCGATACCATTATGCCGGCCTGTGTGAATGTACCCAAGACTCATCTAATTTAATCAACAGGTACCAAAATGCCTTCGCTGCTGGAAGCCCTGGAGCGCAAGTACGGCGCGAAGGGCGAGGTGAACCCGACGATCGACGACATGCCGGTCGCGATATTCGTGCCGAAGCGGTCGCCGCGGCTGAGCGTGCCAACGCTGCTGGTGCTCAATGATTGCGACATCGACTGCGCCGGCGACGCGTGCGCACTCGCTGACAAATGCGCCGATGTCGTCGAGCTGGACCTGGCTAACAATAAGCTCACTGAGTGGGAGGAGGTAATATAGGGTTCTGATTAATTGAGTCGTGTAAATCAGCTGTGTGATAAGCCAGCACATGATAAATATAGGTAGCGCCTCTATTTCTGTCGCCAAGCATCGTTCTACAAGCACTGATGTGTTGCAGGAAAACGTAGGCAAGGTTTTCATAAATAAGTAGATATTAGTACCTAAAACGTCAAGCTAATCGTTAGACAATTCAACTGAATTATTGATTCTCGTTGCAATCACAAAGCCAGTTTAAATAAGGAATATAAAAGGAAAGGAAACCTAGCTTATTCGAATTTACGTCACAAGCATTTCTGGTTAGGAACAGCGTAAAACATTAATGTTTTATGTGCAACCTTCTTCGAAAAGTAGGTTAATTGATCAACTTTATGTATATCTTATTCTGAAGCATTGTTCGTGAGATCAATATAATACTAACAAGTATTCGGAATCTTGAACTTCGTTCGTAACGTTTACCGAAGATATTAATAACAAAAAGGAAAAGCTCAGTATATACATAATATACATATATTTTATGTAAATCAGATTCTCTAACGTGATTGAAATGCAAAAGATTCACTTATTTTTATTTATTTATTTAAAAAGGTACATCAACAGTACATGTATATTCAATACTCTATACACTTTACTTAGGCTTAAAACTAATACATGCACCATTACAGATTTACACATTACTTAAAAAATATATAAATTACGATAGTACCGAGCTTAACCGCAGGAGGTACGGGTAAACAGTATAATATTATAAATGTTGATCAAAAGGAACGTCTACATTTGTTTTTGAAAATATTTAGGGAATCAAAAAATATGTCAATATCTGGCACTTTGACACAGCTTCATTGTAGGTAGTGGATATTCTACGTATGGGCGAGTTATACCCAACATTTGTTCGGCTTTGTGGTAGGTGGAAGAGATCAGTTCAGTTTTCGTGATTACGTATTATAACAAGAGTTGTTTAAATAAATAAAATGTCATCACTCATTACTATAATAAGTACAAGGGTAAATGAAGCAAAGTGAAAATAATTGTAAAAACTAAATTACTGAAGATAGTGAAGTAGTTGAAATCCAATTATAAAGAAAATGGCCGATACACTCTGGTGTATCAGAGCGCTTGGCAAATAATTAGTGTCAGCCGTATTGTCAGCGATTGCAACAATTCTTTCGCAAGAGACGCCCGTGTTCCCATGGTTATGACGAGAACCAATTATTGCTTATCAGTGTTACTTTCCGCAGCGTTACGTTGCAGTTCTATAATGACACACAATTATTCTTGCACCCGCGTTTGGTACACGCAAGTGGATCGCGTGCGGTGTTTCGGAGGCAATTTATCACTAGAGTGTAGGCTACTGCAGTATTGCACCACTCAAATATACTACTACTTTTAGACCCAGTTTCTGTGACTAATCTAAGAAGTTTGCTAAGGTTTAATAAGAATTATTAATCACTTTATTGGATATATTTCCCTTAAGATGAATTATAGATTTAAAGACACCAAGCGCTGATAGACAAAACAGAAAAGTTTAAGATTGTCTCTCCGTTATAGGTATTTGCAATACTGGAGCAAACGCCGCGAGTCCGCTTCCTGAACTTAAGCTTCAACCGTCTGTCTGCCCAAATCCAGGCAGCCCAGTCACTCCGGCCGCGTTGGGATAGCCTCAGCTACCTAGTCCTCAACTCTACGTACGTCGGCTGGCCAAACATCCATGCGCTACTCAAAGCTCTACCAGCTCTAGAAGAGCTGCATTTGAGCCTCAACGAGTACTCGTTCGTAGATCTCAGTGGTCAGGAAGTGGATGAGAAGGACCGATGCGAGGCGTGCTCCCGGCTCAATGTTGCTGATCAGCCGGAGCCAGTGCACGACCAGTTGAAAAAGTTGCACTTTTCTGGAAACCATGTTAGCAGCTGGAGAGAAATTTCCAAGTTGGGCTACGCCTTTCCTAATTTGGAGACGCTTCTGGTAAACGAATGTCCCATAACAACTTTAGAACCGGACCCGTGCGAGAAATGCGGAGACACCAACGCCAATAAGAAGAGTCATGATGCTTTCAAGTAAGTAAAAATATAAATCCAGTATGTACACAGTCAGCAGCATAAGTAGCTGAACAAATTCAAAATTTCACATTTCCTACACACTTTTGTGTTCAGATTACCAATCTTTTTTTTCTCTTCACAAAAATAAAATAAAAGAGATTTACTTTACTTCAAACGAAGAGAAAAATGTTTCAGTTTAACTTAACGCATATATAGGCGATATGAAATTTTAATTTTGTACAGATACTTATGCTGCTGACTGTACATCATAATAATTTTACTTTTAATTATAAATTCTTATAGTCGGTTAATTAAATGATACGGAGCAATTCTGTTTATGCCGCTATTGTATTTCTCGTAAATTGTTCCAAAAAATACGAAAAAACATCTTCATTCTTAGCAACGAAAATATTAACCGTAACCGGGGAATCCCGACCAATTATACACAATTCCTCAAACATGGATATTAACATCGCAATATCCTGCAGATATAATTCAATTAAGTTTATCGCCGCAGACATCTTCGCTTCCTGAACCTGAACAACACCGGGCTGGCCACGTGGGACGAAGTGGATCGGCTCGCCCGGTTTCCTGCTCTCAAGAGTCTTAGAGTCCAGGTGAGTGGTAACAGACAGGCTGGATATTAACCAGCGAATCTCGGAGTGCATAGTTATCTTGGTTGCTTTTAGTGATCCCAGGTTTGATATTAAGCAGCGAATTGCGGAGTACATTGTTATCGTACTTGCTTTTGTGATCGCTCGGCCTCGACCGTTTCGTGCACGTTGCCCGGAACTGAATTGTATTAAATAGCTGATATTATCCGAAATCGTCTGTAGTTACACATCTTGAAACCATTCGAAGGTTGTATGTGAATGTTGGTACGTTGTTCATGAGCAAATCATTATAATTATGTTAGTTATTTAGATGCGGTATTGCGTAGAGTTCTTAAATTCTTTTTTTATTGGTAATAGTAATCCAATCCGCTCTATTTCATACGATTGGGTATGTTATCACATTTTAACTGTCTAATAATGTTATGGTAACCTCCGTCCTAAAACGAGCTGTATATTTACTATATAGCACTATCACCTTGACGTCATGACGGCGAGCGGCAAACGACGTTTACGCCATTAACGTTTTAATTTGCCCCGTCTCCTTCGGGATCTGCGTGATGCGGGTGAAGGTCTTCCCGATTTAGTGGCGTCCCACTTGACGCCGGCCGTTGTGCAATGCCCCGGGCACGCGGGATTTCGTCACGCATTGCGACGAGAGCTGCCAACCCTGTACATTTTATACGATTAAAAGTCTGATAGTTCCTTTCGATGCTGTATTCATTAGCTATATTCAAATTTTGAGCAGTAAAATTTTCTAATATTCGTCTTATATTACTGTTTTTTTTAAACGTAACTAAGAGTTGTTTATTTGATTTGTTCAGAGTAACCAAAAAACAATCTTTGGAAATACATATGCTCATTTTCCTCGTTTATTTACTAGCAAAACAACGCTAGTTATCCAGATAAGTACTATAAAATGCGTTTTGCGAAGGCACTAGGAACTAATTATTTGATTATATTACAAATGATTCGATTCTAAAACCAATAAAAACAACAAAAGATGCAGGTAACACAATATTGGGTAGAAAAAAACCAGACCTCTGTTTCGCAAATTATTGGTTTTGCCTTTACCTGCTAGGGTCAAGTTCAAGGTGAGACGTGTGAGTCGAATCGACGCCATCAATCCTTTGTCCAGCTGACTTACTGAAGTGTCTTATATCGTGTCATTCACAGATCATTCATCCCCAGTGGAATATGGAACGTATATCGCTATATTTTAAACTCAATTTGGTGTGAAACATCTAAACTGTCATAGTGACGGTCATGCAACGCAGAATGTGAAAGTGTGCGCCCGCGCTGACTGTTTTAATTCACACACATAATCAACACATATGAACGACGAGACGGTAGGGTAATATGTGATGAAGAGTGACATAATGTGAAGAAATGTTGCACCACATTCAAGGTTTTCACGGAATACAGATGTGTTAAACTATAACGATTCTGTCTTTTTGCGTGATTGACGTAATGGCAAGTTGCTTCGGCGGTAAACCGTGTGATTCTGGGTGTGTTATTAGAGCGTTGGTAATGAAATGTGGATGAAGCCACTGCACCACTGACTCTCGCTTCAGAGATAGCCTTGACTGTGTTATTTCACTTCGATATTTTTTACCTCTTGGAATACGGCAACAGTATACCTGTCAGCAAACAACATGACCCATCGCTCTTAGATGTCCGCGAGGAAGCGCACGTGGGGCCACGGCATATCGACCGAAGGAAAGATCGGGTAAATGGTCGGCAGCGTGGAAGGTAGACCCCACTCTGCCGTTGACGCCGAGGGCGTTCTTGGGTGCGCGGGGGCTTCTGAGCCCCCCTACAACAGGAGACGGGCTGCATTAGGCGGCACCGCGCAGGGGCGGTTGCGGACGACAACTTAAACACTTCTATCGGAGGACACCCGAGGAAGCTCAGTCGCCACCCACGAAGGCTGGACGGTAGTAACAAAACAGTTTCTCCGCGAAAACAAAAAAAAGGTAACTTTTGCCTCTCGCACTCCGCTCAAGCCGCCTACTGGGTCAAGTTTTTTGACAGTATTTATACTTAGTTAGAATAATCTTTACACAATCAAGTAAATTACTAATCTTTTGCAATAAATCCTTTATTTCCTGTAGTGACTTGGTACATTATAAAATGCGTGGAAATTTCTCCTTTTAAGTTCTCGTCAAGTGTCATTGACGGGTACTTAACATTTAGTTGAAACCTTAGGCTTTACGTGGCATTTCACATTACTACAGCCCATTATACTCG
Organism: Sphinx pinastri; assembly: GCA_947568825.1. NCBI lineage: Eukaryota > Metazoa > Arthropoda > Insecta > Lepidoptera > Sphingidae > Sphinx > Sphinx pinastri. The sequence continues at coordinate 12,434,375 of OX387630.1, forward strand.
ACCTTTCGCCTTGTTTCGTATGAAAGGCGTGTGCTAACGATCAAAACGATTGTATTTGGCTGCCATCCAATGATATTGAATAATATGTTGTACAATTAAGCGCAATAATTCATGTTATGACAATTTTAGTATACAATTATGCAATAACCATGAGCAATAAAAACAAATTTTGAATGTAGACTATAGTCTCTTAATAATTACCTAGTAAATTTCTGCTAAGGAAAGAAATATTTCGTTGTTTCTATGTAGAGTATAAAATGTAGTTTTTCAATTATAATATTTCAATTCACTAAAGTTACGTCTGTTAAAATATATATAGGTACATTTTCTCTAATATTATGAAAGAAAACCATTTAGAGAAACTACCTAAATGTTTAGCTTATGTTGACATTAGATATCATTCCTGACACTCTGACACATTCAATTTAAGACATTAATTACACGTCATTAAAATTTTAATTTACGATCGACACAAAAAGGTGCAGTCGAGGGGAAGGGACTGGAGCGAATGAATCATTTCGAAAATGCACAATCGCGTCGGGTCATTCACTGCGACGCGCGACGTCTGAATTACTTGACGGCCTTGGTCATGTCAACAGTCTCAGACGCGACATCTCGATCGTAATTCGATTAATGAGCCCGAGTATATGAATGATTCGAGAAATTGATGTAGCACTTTGGATCGATTGGAAAAACAATTGGGCTATCGTGTCAGTATTGAAAATAGTTAAATGTGTGTTAGCTTATCAATAATTGTTATCTAAATCAATTATAGAGTGGTATTATTGATTGTTAATGGACATACATTGGATTTTATGATGTTACATTACAACGTCTTTGCTTATAAAAGTAAGAAACGAGTATTTGAAAGATTAACACTATGGATTAAACAAATTACACCTTCATGAACTTTGCTTAAATATTAAACGTAAAAACTAAAGTTTAGTGACAAATTAAGTTTCATGCCATAAAATATATTCCACGCGAGGAAAATAAATTCACATAGACCTGGTATTTAATAGTCGAAAGCCTTTTTATGTTGTTTTGTAATGTACCATTCAACACGTCAAATGGCTCCATGTTATTCGTACTTTAAAGTAAATTTTGAATCCTTTGTTGACATATTATGACAACGCAAATGTCAAATTAAGAAATGTGAAGTCATTACCGGTACCGCGAACGACCTTCAATAGTTTTCAATATAAAAATATTGAATAAAACGGTCGTTTAAGTACATCATCTTGTTCTGATGATTCCAGCGTCAAATGTAAGTAGATGAGGGGGGGCATAATTTATGCATGGCCCTACTGCTAAATTTATTAACGCTTTTTATGATGATACTGCTATAGTCTGCAGTAATAATGAAAAATGCTATCTCAATCGGACCGGTTCATCAGTGCCGTTACTTCCAAATTATACATATTGTCATGAAATCATCTCAACTCCTTTCAAATCAAATAATGACTCCAATTCATACCCAACAAAGAGTGCAAGCTTCAACCAGTTTGGTAGACAAAATGAAGGTAATTTTATAGTTACGACATATTTAGAAACACTAATGTGCAAATGGACCATCAGATGATATGTTTCGTTTAATGCAATGCTGTCTGAAAGCGTGCCGGTGCCGCTGCCGGTGCTGCGGTTGTGCAAACCGTCTGCCAGACACGCGCCGTAATCTGCGATCATTTCCAACGTCCGACCTTCGCCGTCTTTACGTTAATTGCTATAGTCCATTACCGGGGAGAGTGAATTGTTTTAAATCGAAACATGGTAAAACCCGCTGCGTGCAGTTTTAATTTCGTCTTTTTTTTAATTACTTTTAATGTTTTTTTTTCATTGCAACATAATATGTAGAGAATTATAATAGCGATCCATTAGGTCTAAGTAGGCTCTTCCTTTTTTGCTGATACACCAAACAATCTGTTAAAATTTTAGGAAATCCAAGTGCATCAATCACTTCAATAAATTTATCTATGCATTGACAATGACATTATCACATACGATAATATTTCAACTTTCCAACGGCTAAAAGTGAGACGCGTGGGTTGGAACGCGTCCTCTCAAGACTGTCAGAACGTTCAACTTCACGAATCACGTGTTAATGTGAACGGGTTTGGATGCAGGTATTTTTCCGATATATGATAAACCTGCTGTCTTTGTGGTTGTTTAAAACATTTTGGACGATTTTGATTTTCATATTTTCATTCGGATAGAAAGACCTATCTTCTCGCATGAATATCCTTCTTTTCAAAATATCGCATATCTAAGAGTTTCTTATATTATTTTTCTAATATGAATCATACTATCATTCACATAATACTTATGCATCGACAATTACGACTCTTCAAATAAACGAGCCTTAACCATATCCCTAAGCACAACGTAAACCTCTTTTTTTTTTTTGTTTTGGCCCTACCGGCCAGTAGCCTGACGCGAGTCAGCTTTTCTGGCCACACCGGACTTTCGGGTGAACGCTTTAGGCGCTCGCAACCCTTGATTTAAGTAACCATGCTGAGGGCAACCCACTAACGGGTTACGAACCTCGGCTCAGGACGGTCACTTGGAGAGGATGAGACATCAACGATTAGTGGGGAAGGTTGGTGTTTAACCTAATCCTATCCATTTATTTCGTCGGCACGCGGGCCGGAACTGTTAGGAGGGTCGGGAGGGCGACGGGGAACGCGGCGAGGACGGAACTGCGGTCGTGTGGAGTGTAGGAGTTTTAGGAACTCGTTCTTACTGCGAATGGCCAGAGTGATATCGTCCTCTGGATCGGTTAGGACTGAACGCGGCCGTCTTCATTTGGCGCGGTCGAATGGAGTGTATATTGACGCTTTGCGGACTAACGTATTTGGGTGTTTAACCGCCCGGTCGAAGTAGACGTAAACCTCGACATATCTATCATTACGACGATTAGATATACCAACAATCATTAGAAGCTAAGTGGTCTCATTAAATTGTACAATCATGTTTAGTCTTCCTATTGGAATAACAGTTAATGTTCAGAATATCAAAATCTAGTTTCAATCGCCCACGATTACTTTTAAAACCACGAAGCACCTATTCCACTTGAATATAAAATCTTAATATTTTTTAGAGTGGTTCGTATAGATATGTACTTTAGTAAGATTTGTAATACTTGGTTCAGCTTTTACATTATCCTCTGGGTTGGCAGTGTTTCTATATTCATGTTCCGCTTCGTACACTATGTCTAGATATTTTATAGGGTAGTCGGAGGCATGAAGATTGCGACCGATGAAAGCGACTCTTTCGTGAATCTTCATTTTCTGGCGCAACCTTAAAACTATATCGTATTTCTATGGTTGTATATTTCTATTTAGAAAATAGGTCATATGTGGATACGTATCAAATGTAATACCCTTCAGAGTATGACCTTATTGCATTTTGCCATAGTAAAAAGGCTTGTTAGTAAAGAAGTAAGCACGCCCTTTCAGCATCAGACTAAGTCGTAAATATTGATTTATTTCTTACGACTTATTCTCCTCTTCAGCGAAGATCCGTCTGAGAAACGAAAGATGGCGGGCATGTGTTTATTTGTTTTACAAATATTTGTTCCGGATACAGAAGAGATGTTGTGGGATTTACATAATCCTAATCCCACGCGGCGACATACAAATCGTAGAAGGGGATTGGACGTATCTACACATACTAAATCGGTGGAACTTTTTGTTTTTCTGTTACTTTTCGTATTTCACAATGTCCATATTTCATCGTAACATACTTACGGGATTTCTCCTCTTCACTTGCATTATTATAATAGGTGTATTCCGTTTTTTTACATATTCATTATTCATAATATAATATTGTGTTTATCATAATCTTTATCAGTGCAATTATCTACTTTATATGTTTCTATATTACTGTATGTAGTATTTGTAAGTTCACAATAACGAAATATATTTATCCCGAAATTTTGTTTGCCACAATTGCTGTTATTTATCAAAATGTACTAGGTCGATACAATGGGTCTATGTGAGTCACCAAAATGTAATCTTTTATGCAGTAGAGTGCACCACGGGCAAACGAAATTATCTTAGATTTCAAAGAAGAATAAAGATATTGCAATATCCCATGCGGCTCATTGCATAGTTGGCATTATTTTAATATCCATAACATGTTTCCGAGTAGAAAAAATAGGTCACCTCACAACACACCGAATCTCTGTGTGCTTGATTAGGTATTTCTATACTAATTCTAACCCGTCTATAAAAGCTCTACATTTCAGTACCATTTTAATGGTGTTTGCATTTACATTTAATCTACAATAAGTTTTAAGTATAATAATATAACTTACTCAAATACAATGAAAAAGATAAATCAAATACAGAACGCTCTATCAAAATGTAGAGCTTACCTATTGCTCTACGACAGTCAGTTGGGTGGGTACCACTGCAATGTCTATTTCTACCGCCAAGCAGCAGTGTGCATGCACTGTTGTGTTTCGGTTTGAAGGACATTGTAGCCAGTGTAACTACTGGACATAATGAGACTTAACATCTTATGTCTCAGGATGACGAGCGCAGGGGAATGCCACACAGTACTTTGTAACTCAAGGTACTGGATGGGTTTGCTACTGTTTATGGGTGGTCGTATCGCTTACCATCAGGTGAACGGCATGCTCGTCTCGTCATTCAATAGTCATTTCAGATAACAAGCTGTGTTCATTATATTATTGAAAATGCGATACCCGTAGTGCACGGTGCAACCAACAACACCGCAGTAATAAGAAATTTATGGATATTGACGCGGAAACGCTGCGGGCTGGCGGTGGACTCGCTGACCCAGAAATATTCGTACTCCTTGGGTGGTATTCTATGGTTTCGACATTGATTCATTGGGTAACTGGTACAAAATTTATAGAAATAATGTGTTATATTACGTTTGAAATTATATATTTAAAAAAAGAATGAGGCACAAAGTTGCATTTTGTTATTAGTTTTCCGTTTAAGGTATCTAGCATAGTTTTAGCGGTACATTAAGTTGCCAGTAAACCGTTTATGTGCATACAAATTAAAACACTACCCCTAGATAAAAACAAAGAAAAATCCGTGTATTTAAATAAATGAAAAGCGCTGCAAAAACCGTTTCTATTCAGCGTACAGTCGTAAACAAATGTGAAGTTATGTACCGTAGTTGACCTAATTGCAGAATACGGTTTTGTGCACCATTGTACAGGCTTGCATGCAAGGACTAACATACATCATGCAAAGTAAGTTGATAAGGTAAATGAATTGTGCTTTAGCATACATTTTGTACTGTGAAGTAATTAATACTCTTTCTTATTGTAATGACTGCCCTGGTGGCGCAGTTGTATGTCTCTACTATTTTCGCGCTGAGATCTCAGCTTTGAATTCTGTGTTGGGCAAAGTAATATTGAGTTTTTCTAGTCAGTATCAGCCCGGAGTCTGACTTTGTGCCCGATATAGCGATAGGCTCGCCCTCAATCACTTTATGGAACGGTATACTTATGGCGAAATGTGGGTTCACACTTCACAAGTTGCGCCTCTGCCTACCCCTCGAGGATAAAAGGCGTGAGTGTGTAATAACACATGTAATGAGTTCATTGAATTTATTGAGCAGGATGGGTAACAAAACTGCTTTCGGACGTTTTTACAATGCGGTTGTGTGCAGGCTGTGTAGGCTTATCGAAATATTGCATAGTTGCGTTATGGGTACTATAATTTTAATAACGCAATTTTTTTGCTTTCTTTTGGTTGTCTTAGCGTATTTTATAGTACTGCATAATGCAAACATTAAACAACTTGACATAATATTTTCATTATAAACATTCAATATTAACTTCATATTATGAAGTGGTAATGTGATTACTGATTCTTAATTAGCAATAACAATCAAGACTAAAGAACCAAGTATCTGCAAGTATAGACACGATACATACTATATTTGTGTAAACAACACCATAAAATCGATTGCACGGTCTATCATAACGGATAAAATGGACGCTTACGTCATAAAGGCATCCATCACACGGACTGAGTCAATAAGGATTAGTGATGTTACCAAACATTCGCAATACGAATAAATTTTTATGTAATTCCGTAGCAACCGATACATATAAGTATGCAGAATGACCAATGAAGATTATATTTTGAAATCAAGCTCATTGGGTAACATAGGCAGTTTTTAAACTATTTGCATCACAATTTTCTATATTCGATCGTTAGCAACACTCCTTGTTATAGATTAACTAGGTGATGCTCGCGGCTTCGCCCGCATGGAAAAGTTTTCCGGGATAAAAAGTAACACTCAGGAGTAGGTAATGTAGCTTCCTATTAGTGAAAGAATTTTCAAAATCGGTCCAGTAGTTTCTGAGATTAGCGCGTTCAAACAAAAAAACAAACAAACAAACTCTTTAGCTTTATAATATTAGTATGATGAAAAAGTGCCGCGCCTAGTTGATTTCGAGCAGCTATTAAAGTAGCTATTAGAAAACACGTGTCTATCTACTTCAGTAGAAGAACTCAGTAGCATAAAGAACAAAGTCTTCAGTCAGCTTTTTGTATTAAAGCCCTTTGATCGTTCCTAATCCCCGTATTGAGCCATTATATCGCACGCATTCGCATTATAGCTTATTCACGTCACTAGTTGATACGCAACAAGCGACCTTAGATTACCTACACAGGACTCTTTGTCTAGCCACCGAGACGAGCCGTCGACGCCACGACCTATGAATACATTAGTTCACTCTGTGTTTTTGGGTCAAATGCCCACTATCTAGTTGCATACCGGTATGTCGCATGGACGGTAATGAAAGTGGGCCGCAGTGTGCAGATAAACGTTTTGTTTCAAGTTCGTGACCCGTCGACGCGGAAATGTTGGCCATAAGATATCCATATCATTATGAGAGTGGACATGATTTCCTGAACGAATTATGTTTTTTTTTAGATCTAATTGATTTCGCGGGTGCAGATTTGTTCCGCTCGTGAGGATCGCAAGCTTTGGTTATATTGTAGTGCTTACTTTAATTATAAAGAAGAAAGAAGGAGAAAGAAAGAAAAGTATTTTATTTGTCACAGACACAACTGACATGCAATGGTATTAATTATAAACTAAGAAATCACACATTATAAACTAATGGACTATAATAATATTATGTTGCATGTCGTGGCTGTGACAGGTAGGTGGCCACTCAGCATAACGCTGCGCTGCGGCGTAAGTCACAAATGCATTAAAGAGGATTATGAACTGCTTGGCGAATCCGCAGCTGTGTCAGCGTACAGAAATGCAGTCCTAGATGACGAATGTGCCAGATTTATTGTTTTTTTTAAATATTTATACCATTCAGAGGAAAGCAAAAACAATTTTTTAATATTATATTGCGCCTTGTTTTGAAATAATTCCGTCACAATGCATGAAATATACACTTCTTTTTTATTCCTTGAATATTATGAAATACCTACATACAATATTTTAAATGATTTCGGGTTATAAAGGAAAAAACCTGTCTGCAAATTAAAACTAACCGCAAGTAGTTTTTGATACTAGTGGTTTCTTGAGTGGATATAACCTTGTTGATTAAAAAAAATACATTTACACGTAGTTTGTCGCTTACAAAATTCACGTTATACGTATTACGTACTTTTTGCGCACTTATGTTTTTTTTTTTTGTAATGAGATAAAACGTCGATAAACAATTTTTTATACAAAAATATTCCTACATATACATAGGTATCTGATTCAAGATCAACGAGTCTAATGAATAGAATTAGTTTTTATAAACCAATAAATAGTTATTATGGTTCTTTGTTTCCAACTTACTGCGTAAGTAACACGCTATTTTACAATTTATAATACACATACAATTTACGTAGGTATTTACTTGTGACCTAAACCAATGACTAGTAGTTATTGTGATCGCGTTATTCTTAATTTTTGTCGAATACGGATTCTTTGCTTTGATGTTCTAGTATATTCTTTGATTAATTATATTATTAATCAACTATTTAAAAAACACCATTTCAAAATGAATTACAGCAAAGTACCTACATCGTTTCATGTTTTCTGATATAGATTTTTTCTTCTAAATTTCGACTTGCACATGCCTGCCACTATGACGAAGTACCTACTACCTAGTACCTACGTTATATCGACAAAATTTCTCACGGATTATGTGTTACAAATTCCTTGATGTGTCCGTCAGGTTCATTGATCGGTATTAGCTTGCGTGTTCCCCAATATCAACAGTGGGTGTATAATATATTGAAGAAATTAATGAGTCATATCGGTGCTGTTACCGATTGGAACGGAACATGTAATTATTTTTTGTATGCGTTTTGTGCAATGACCGTTGAAGTCCGGCTGGTCTGGGCTGAGTCAGCCACCCTTTCCGATCACCTGAGGGGCTTGTCGGCCGTTAAAAACAGAGCGGCCATGTTGGTGCACCTGTTTTGTATTTTATTTTTAGGTATGGACTGCAATATGGTCAAATAACATAGTATACATAGGTACATATAGAAAAATACATTTCAAAGTGACTATTTGAAAATATTTGAAATGTCATAATTCTCAATATGTAGAAATGCAATATTCATAAAAGAAAATTATGTTGAAAAGTTTTTTTTTAATAATTACCGAAAGGCTAATTTTAGACTTACTTACATTCATACCGGAATCCACCTAATTTCTACACTTCTGAATCTTGCTGAGGGGTGAAAACGAAACGAAATATGTTTCCACGAGAGATCGTTGCAACTTGGAAGAGGACGCAATGCTGTTATGCGAAATCACGTCTCAGCATTACCTATATCCCGCGCGAATACAGCGAAATATTTTAACAAGATAAATCTATACTAATATTATAAACGCGAAGTTTGTAAGTATGGATGTTTGTTACTCTTTCATGCAAAAACTACTGAACGGATTGATGAACGGATGAAATTCGGCACACGGGTAGATTATTTCCTGGATTAACACATAGGCTACTTTTTATCCCGGGTAAATATAAAGCAGGACTTTTATCCCGGAAAAACTCATGCACGCGGGCGGAGCCGCGGGCAAAAGCTAGTGTCTAATAAAAGCAATCATATCGAACATACATTGCGTACACTCACCGATTCACTTAGTCATATTAAAACGAAAACATCCAAAGTACTGGCAAGTAAAAATAGTTAAATCGTCGCATTCCAAAAATACTCCCTGAATCAGCATAAAAAGCAAAAATGTGACGGTTACAATTAAAACAACTTTAAATATGCGGTAAAATAAACATTGCAATGCATATTGCATGCACAACGATTCCGCTCTCCGTATTTAGGCAAAACGGGTCGGCCAGGTTTAATGTACGCGCAGAAGTGTCTCTCAGAACAAAGAGTTCGCATAATAATAGATGCTGTCGAAAACAATAGTGTAAAAGGGGAGTCAAGTTCTTTGATGTGCCAGTCTGCTTCGCTGGTGGAAGACCTTTTTTTCAAATGGTAATGGAAAATAGTGACGGCCTGTAGCTATGTGTTTGCGAGAGAAATGGTAGAGTTTTTGCGACTCTGGAATGCCAAACATCAAATATTACATTAATGATAATCATGTAATGTAGTCTGATTTGAACACCTACGAATAATAAAATGCCCTGAGCTATAGTTATAAATTTACTTATCGAAAATAATCTTAAATCCTTAATTCAGCCAAGTTTCCATAAGCATTTTCTTTAATCTCATTCTTACTTTGCCATTACTTGACAAACTTAAACACTCGTATACTCGCCCTATCGTCTCCAAGTAAATGTACTCTGCAGACAAACTTGCAACTTATGAACTTTGCTCTACAATAATTGCAAGTCTCGCCGCTCGTTCAGATTGTTGGGAAGGGATCGGGAAAGTTGAACGCGTCGCACACGTCTGGTACTAGAACAAAGAGCTAGCAGAATAATAGAAACCAAATGTAGTAAAGATTCATTACTTTGTATTCAGCTCATTTTTGCCTAATAGCTATGTTGAAGTACGCGTTTGCATCCAAATAAGACGAGGAAAAGTTGTTTCCGCAATTTCTGAGCGCTTAGTTCTTCCGTTTGTCTTGTTTTATCTACTTGAAACGTCATTCGAATAGTTTCTTATTTAGTCTTTATTGTACAGAATTATTGTTAAACAGGACAGTGATATTCGCACTCCATAATTCTTACAACTTTTTCTAAAATACTTAATGAAAGAAAACAAAGCGGTTTTTTCTCTGCAGTATCATGAACAGGTTGAAACGCTCGTTTGGATTTCAGTTTATATTCTCTCTGAGTCTCGTTAAGAGCTAACTTTCAAGCAACGGCTCCGTATCGTGCGAAAGTGACGTAAAGTTTTCCTTATTAAGTTTAATAAACCACCTTAGCTGAGTAATTCAGAAACTCAGGAGGGATTAGTCTATACCGACCGAACCCAGCTGACCTATTTTCATATTGAATTAATAATGTAAGGCACCATAACCAGCTCTGAATAGATATCGCGCGTTCATTCGTACAAATTTAATTAACCACTTTATAGCAGCTACATTTATTAAGTTTTGGGCTTAGGAAATTAAGTTTTAAGCACTGCACAATACTATAACCCCGATATATTATTTTACATGTAGTACTATAGTAGAATAATCAATATTTCACGTCCGCACTTCTAGCATCGCTCAACGTGATTGCAAATACATTCGTGCACCCCATACAAGGAAGCCTGATCCCGGGCCTTGAAACGAATAAAAACCAATACAATTTAAATCCGCTAGTTTTTGTTTTGTTCCTACGACCATCGTTCACGCATCGGAGTCGTGGCTTCGTGACATTTAATTCTATTATGTTTAATTGCGTACTTGTTTCGTTGATTTCCGTATTGAGTATCTTCAGTATGATAACGTTTACATTTTTATACTATATCTATATAACTGTATAAAATAAGTAGATATGTAACTACATGAATACGTAGATACTAGATCGCTAGACGCACCTACTTCTCGAGCAACCTTCTCCATGTTATTAGTGTCAAGTTGTCTGGAAATTATGTTTTGCTCTTAAAACAATATTCTCATTCTACACGTATGCAAAACGTATATGAACGTCATATGAAAATGTTTACAATCTTGACAAACAGCTTAACTTGATTCTTTTTATGGCAAATAAAGTTGTGCTAAACTTTTAATCAAATTTATTCCTTCTTTCTAGGGTTGGCCCCTATGGGATCGTTTCGAGTCGACGGAGCACGAGAGGCGGCTGCTGCTGGTGGCGAGGCTGCCGCATGTGAGGACCCTGAACGGAGGCGGCGCCGTGCCCGTGGAGGAGAGGGACTCCGCTGAGAGGGCGTTCATCAGATACTACATGGAGAAGCCGGAGTCTGACCGACCTGACAGGCAAGTAGCATGCCTATTGCCTTAATTTCAATGTATTGAGGGTGATAGGTTTTAAGCGATAAGATTAATGGAAAAGTATTGTGAGTAGTTACATTTAACAATGTAGGTACCTATGTAGTAGTATTTATAATTAAAAACTTTTTCGTAAAATACTTTAACGTAGGTGTAGCTTTCGAATAGGAAATAACTGAAATAAAGTAGTTTTATGTACGCATACGCATATTCACGCCTTTTATCCTCGAAGGGGTAGGCAGATGCGCAACTATTACACCCACTTTTCTCCCTGCGTATTGCATCCCATGATGTGATAGAGGGCGAGTCTATTGCCATATCGGGCACACATTCCAGAGTCCTAGCTGATACTGATTAGAAAAATCCAATATCACTTTGCCCGACCTGGGGATCGAACCCGAGACTTCAGCACTGCAGTCGTACTGTAATACAACTACGCCACCGAGGAAGTAGTAGTTTTATTTCAATGTTGAACATTCGCGTAAACATAGGAAATCATTAGGAAATAAATTATTTTTACTAGAAAAATTACATAAGATCAAGCGGAAATTGGAAGCAATCATCGCCCTGTTGACAAATTAGTAAAGCGATTTCTTCATTGAATTGCAACAATTTTCTAATTCGGCTCGTAAGGATTTAACAATTGTTAAATCGCAACGCATTATGGATTCGACCGCGGTTTGCGAGTGCCGTGACCTGCAAGTAAAGAAGTTTTCCTCATAAAACAATAATAGTAAGAGATATGACATGTCGCGTGCAAGAGGTCGGCCGAAGGTCCTATCAATAAGGAGGTGCGCGGGCGTATAATTCGTATTAATATCGGTTCGACCTAAATTTACACGTATGGAAATACGATATTAGTAGGGTATGAGATGAAAATATTCATTTAACAAAGTAATGACGTGCAATGGTTGTATAAAGAGAGGTAGTAGGTACTCATGCATAGCTTTGTAAATCAATGGCCTGAGTCGTAATTAGATTATCTATACTAAACTGAATTTGCAGATAATATACTGCAATTTTAAAGATACTTTGTCCTAAAAAAATACACGCGATTTTTAGAGGGGGAGTAGTCAAAAACCTCACCACATATCACCAGGGTGGGGGGGGGATTAAAGTTGCTAAATGGTCGACCTCCTAGGTATTAGCTACGAAACGAGCAATCTTCTTATTACCACTGTAAAAATAAACTATTCAAAAATTAAATATATATTGAAATAAAAAGAGATATTCTCTTTTTATGAACAGGAAGATAGGTAATTCTAGATACGCCTACCTATATGAACACGTTCATATACCTACAATACATGAAACGAGATTGTAGTGTAACAATACTGGTACCAAGTAGACCGTGGGCCCTACACGATCGTCTGCTGCTATAACTACGAAGGATTCTAGACGGTCTATTTGTATTGCAGATACTGGGAGCTGGTGAACGTACACGGCAAGCTGGACCCTCTGGTGTCTGTGGACCTGCGGCCCGAGAAGCGCGTGCAGATCACCTTCACCTGCGGCGACACCAGCGAAGTGCGCACCGTCGATGTTTACAGGTGAACTCTTTTTTATTTATATTACCTATAGGCAGCTCGGAGTCAGGAAGTTGGCGGTGTGATACCCCCGTGCCTCGGAAAGCACGTAAAGCCGTTGGTCCTGCGCCTGATCTCTCTCCGGTCATGTCTGCCGTCTCACCGGACTATGAGAGTGAAAGAATACCGAGTGCACCTGTGTATTGCACACACACTTGTGCACTATAATATCTCCTGCGTACCTGGCTGATCTCCGTTGAGATTGGCCGTCGTAGCCGAAACTGGCTAGGAGGATTACATTTATATTATGCTGGCACTACACTTATTATCAAAATATGCCGCTTTTGGTCAAAGCAGTAGCGACTTTGTTCTTTATTTACAAAGTTGATGTTAGATTATCCGAATAATGCAAATATTAGCTCAAATAGAAAGCCAAATGTGTAAACATTATATTATTTACATTATTGGTTCGTTTCTATTCCTTGCGAGTAGTCAAGCAGATACTCATTAGACGATAGGGACTCGGCCCCGCGGGTGGGAACATGTCTACTATTTTTCCGAGCAGCTCAACCCTGGGTCAGTAAACGATGGACCGGTGACCCCATCTTAAACGCTCAGTAGCACCTGAGGCTAGTCCGTTGTATGTGCTTAGTTTATAAACGCACTCTCCCTGTAAAACAAAAAAACTAGGACACAATGATTTAGGATACGAATGCTATGCCGATAATCTTACTTCCTACAATTACTGCCGTTTCAAAAATATCGACAACGAATGAAAAGTGAGTGTTGTTAACGCGGTCGCGGTTAGATCTGTAGACTTGATAATGTAAATCCTGTTTGTGTTTTCTAACCGCTACGCACGGAGATAAGTTATGACGACAAGCTTTCTTCTTATACATGATGGATAGTTATAAAATAATGTTGTATTTATATTTTTTATTACACATTCCCCACTTTACGAAGTTGGTGAGTTATACTGAACTCTGGTGAATTGTCTTAAATGTCAATATGTTTTAATTATTTTTTTATTCGGGCACGACAAAGGCACCCCACTGCATTGATGGTAAGCGCAGTGCAGTCTAGATAGAGTGTCGACTGATGAGAGATTATTAACTCTCGCCAGTCGACACAATAGGGTAGTTGACTACATTTTGAAAATAAAATTATGAAAAATGTATGCTGTCCAAAATATAATGGAAAAGGAATTTTCAAAATTGGCGCAATAGGTAGTAAGTTATAAAGCTTTGAAATTTGGTGGAAGGAGTAGCTGTCAAATAACAGCAATACTAGGCGGTGACGTCACCAAGCGCCGTCGGCCATAACGCTGCCTGCGTGCGAAAGATATAGCACGATATCCCCGCCACGCCTCTACTTTTGCTCACAAGAATATTTCAGAATTGAATAACTGCTTTATTTTTCAATCGATTTTGATGCTGATTTCACAGAAGAATTTCTTTTTCGTATTATTTTCTGTTACATCTAAAATATTGTACAAAATCAAACATAGGAAACTACCCTATTATGCCGACCTGTTTGAAACCGGAAAAAAACTATTTTAAAACGACAAATTAAAATTGAGTGAGTACCTAAGTACTTATATAGGAATTAATTACTTTTCAGAACCGTGTCAGACTTGAAACAACGGCTGGAGAGACTAGCCGGCTTCCCTGCAGCTAAAATGAGGCTGTTTTACGTAGACCAAGAACTGAGGGATACCCAGGTAAACAACGAAATTACATCACACTTTCACTATTTGAACAGTAATTCACACATAAATAATGCATAATATTATATATTTAGGGTTATTACACGATCTTAAATCAAACGCCGACATTTGAGTTAAGTAACGCTGCCAATCATCCAATAAATGTAATCCCAGAGGGGATTGCGGTCGCTCGCTGGTCTGAACCAACCACGCGTATACTGTATCATGAAAGCGCTTTATATCAGCTTGCGGTTAATTTATCGATTCCGAAAATATTTCCATATCACTTTCTTATCGTACATACACCGTTACACGTACACTTACATAGCATCACGCCTTTTTCCCTTTTTAGGGGTAGGCAGTTGAAATACACCCACATTTCGCCAGCTATGTTTGGTTCCATGTATTATTAGGTGGTGGGCCTATTGCCATTTACAGAGCATATTTCCAGACTCCAGGCTGATACTAATTATAAAAACCCAAAATCACTTTGCCCGACCCGGGATTCGAACCCAATACGATAGTCGTACCGCGCACACAATACAACTACGGCATCAAGGCAGTCTAATATTAGGTATTTTTAAATCGTTTAATTTCTTTATCGATATAATAAAAAAAAACTGTACCTTTAGTTTCACAATTTTTTATCCCCACAGAAGAATAAAAGGTGCTATACAGCGCCATGAACGAATTATAAAAAAATAACCATATAGACAAGCCGGCACGACTGTGCCAACTATTAAAGGTGCCCTTGCTGGCCAAATTCTTACTTGGACTTCACTACAGCAACATCAGGTTCTGTGAGAAGTATGACGTCACTTTTCCGTATAATAAAATGAACGTTAATGAATAAGAATGTTTTTCCAGGGCCCAGAAGAGATGAGGTATCCAACCAAACAGCTGTACTCGTACAACATAAGGTCCGGGGACGAGATCATCATAGAATCGAAGCTGAAGCACACCATATCTGCAAACTCCACTGCGTGAGACGCGCGTGGCCGAGTCTCGACAGGTCGCGTTACACGATACAAATTTATATATTTTTCCATTTTGAGGTAGTTGCTTATGAGTGTGCCAATAGTAATTTCATAGCGATTGGATTATACCCTATCCGAAAAAGGTTAATTTAGTAAATCTGTGTTTCTATATCGTTTCGTGACACTACTTGTGCTACATACCTAGTAGAATTCTAAACAAAATGGTTAATTTGGTACATGTAGGTATCATATAATGTGACCTGTCGGAAAGATAACATTTTTGTAACAGCCTCTACTATAATGCCATTAAAATATTTTTTACGCTACATTCGTCGTACTAACATGGGATTAGTTAATATGTCTAAGAAGTAATAACATAATATTGTTTCGTGAACGAGTCTTTTTGTGTAGTTTAAATAAACAAATGTCACAAAGCATTTACTTTTAAGAGTCGACATGAGCTCTAAGCTTACGAGCAATTGTTTATTTACTATATTTTTTTATACTACAGCGCAAATACAAATGTAATAGAAACGTAATTAAATATTAGGTATCGAAATTATAGTGTGAAAGGGAATTTTCAATTAGATGTAATTGTTCATTTTGTAGGTACCTATGCAATAGTCGGAATATTTCATTTTATTTGCAATAAGCAACTGTGATAATAAATTGTAGATAATGAAATGCTAAATTCGAGATTGATTACTTATCACAACACAGTTATCATGCATCTGTGTGAAAGTACATAGTAATGAATTAAGGAGGAATGACATTGAATGACGATGTTCGACAACAATTCGCATATTATTTAGGCATCTCTTAATTAAATCTTCATATTGTATCTAATGAAGATTTCATTGTATTATTTTGATATAAAGGTATATAACATGTCAGTTTGTCATTTCAGCTTACTTCGATAATACTTTCGCATTAGTGTCTACCCTACGCATATTATTAGGTGTTGTAACGTGCTTATTAACAAATCATAAAGTGATACTAACTGCCATCTTGCGAATTTTAAGTATATCCGAAATGTGTCTTCGAACTCTATGTATAATTAAATTGTCATAATATCTGTATAAACGTAAAATTTTGCAAAATTTGGTAAAATACAATTGAACTGAGGCATGTGTGCCAAAACATTTGGAATTTTTGACGACTTCAAAATTTATTAAGTTGACAATTGATGCATCTTATATTTTCCGTTTTTGTGTATTCGCAACGAGTTTAATTAATGTAGTGTACCATTAGTACCTCTAAACTGGCAGTATTACGAGGAATATGTTTTATTTTACACAAACAAAAATGTGATGTTATAAAATTCTATTTTCTTTTGTAGTCCTAGAAAATAATCTTCAAAATGAAAATAAATGAATTGCATCAAAATTATGTTTTATTATCACAGTCTTAATTTCAATAACAATCTATTAAAAAGATCCTTCAATCATCTATAAACATTTTTTTACCATAAACAAAGATCATCACCTTTTGCACTTCTTCAACAACATGATTATATACTTCCAACCATTCTGAGCTTCCAATTTCAGAAGTTCTTCTTCTAAGAAAATTTATCAAAATATTTACCTTTTCTATATCTTTTTCTACAACCATTTCTCTCATATATGCAGTAATCAACTCTGTATCACACAAAAGTGGTACTTGTCCACTATCTAGCCATGCTCTCAATAATTCTCTGACTTTTTCCCAGGGAAGTCCTAGGAAACCTCTTGGCTTTTCTTCCTTACTTTTCGTTTCTTTCTTAACATTAGTTTCTTCTTTTGGTTTTATAATAGGAATCTCAATTTTTACCATTGGATCTTTGTAAGGCATGCCCCAATTGTTTTGGCCAGTAAGAAACTTATTCATAAGATTTTTAGAACTAGTCTGTAATTTAGAGCCTTTTGGGGGTCTTCCCCTTCTTTTACCGGATGGTGATTTAATCGTAGCACCCAAAATAGGTGACTTTTTTGGTGCAGATGAAATCATTTTCTCTTTTTTTGGAGTTGTTGGTTTATATTCACTTACTTCAATTTTTGGTTGTTTCCAAATAGAATTATAAGTATTTGATGGTTCATCATTTTCATTGTTTTTATTTGTTTTAATGAGATTATTACTTAAAAACTTACTAATGGAACCTTTTGTTGGTTTGCTGTAAAGTGTTTCTAATTTAGTCACTTGAATACCGATACCTCTCATTTCCTTTGGATCTATATTTTGTTTTTTACATATAGATATGACTTCTTTAGTAATTATTTCAATATCATTGGTGGCTGTATTTAAAGTATTTGATTTATTAATAACATTACAAAACCCATGTCCCATGAACTTAGCAGTTTCAACCGGTGCTTCTTCAGCCCTGACCATTAATTTTAGGGTTATACATTTTCCAAGAACTTTAAACTGTTGCATTCTTGAATGGACTTCTGCTGATAATTGTTTTAAAAATTCATAACATTGATCATTATTTTCAAATCTGATCCCATAATTTACCTCTGCTGAAACAGATTTCCTCACAGTATAAAAATTTAACGGATTAAGGTCTCGCCCACGACACTGATCAAATAATTGAGCTCCAGTTTTGTTTCCCAGATGAGTTTTCAGTGCATTTAGAGTAAGGCTTTGCAATGAACCACATGTTGTATGACCTAGTGATTCTAATTTATGAGCTGTCTGTCTACCTACACCTGGCAAGTCTTTTAGTTCAATACCAAACATGAAATCTTCAACTAGGTCTTCAGTAAGGAAAAACTGGCCATCTGGCTTAGCACGCTTCGTAGCTAGTCTTGCTTGGAGACGGTTACCCCCAAACCCTGTTGAGCATGGACATCCTGTTTTACTTTTAATTTCCTCTCTTACAACCATGGCAAAATCTTGAGCACTAACTTTCATGTCCTTTAGAAGTTCTGTGCAATCAACATACATTTCATCACATGATACAGCTTCTATATCCAATGTAAACTCAGCAATGGTATTGTACAATGTATATGCTACTTCTTTGTATCCTTCAAAATCATAAGGTATAGTTTGTAGTTCTGGACAAAGTTTTAATGCTGCACCCATAAACATACCATTTCTTATCCCTTTAGACCTTGCTTCATAAGAACAAGAAGCTATTTCACTCATTGATCCATATTTATCATCTTCATCAGCAATATTATCAACTCTGCTTTCAAATTCAATTTCATCTTCATGAGTACCAGTTGCTTTACTTAATTTTTTAGCTTGTTTTTGTTTATACAAGTTAAACTCGGTACTTCGGTCAACTCCAGGTCTTTTGGATCTAGGTTGGCCTCCTTTTGAATGAGTAACAGCAAGTGGTTTTCCTCTAAGCTCTGGTCTATTTCTTAAACCAACCGATACAAAAAAACAATCCATATCAATGTGCATAATAACTTTTCCTTTTTCAAATGTTAATTGTGAGAAATTATTATTTGAGGCTTGAATTATTTCTTTTAGCTCTAAACGAGCTGGAAATGTTAAATTACTGCTTTCTCTTAAGTTGTTGATATATTGCTTGAAACATGCTCCAAGTTGTGAAATGTGGTGTAGCCTTGAGTTATTGTAGAACTCAGATATAAAATTTGGGTCCACAGCAGTTTTAACAGCTAGTTTATGATTAGTTTTTAAAACTTCATTTGAATCATATTTTATATTAATGTGTGAATTATGACCATTACTAGAAGTTGTTGGTGTTGGTGATTTTTCAGTATTAGGAATATTTTGCTTAGTATCATCATGGTGTGTATTAGATCTAGATTTTTTTACAATAATATCGCTCTTTATCGTATCAAATTTTCTTATATTAAAGTTAAGCTGTTGTTGTGTTCTTGAATTCTTGTACAATAAATATTCTCTATAATCTAGTAATTTGTTTGCCATTATGCTATCTGTAATCCATTCTGGTTTGACTATTTTAGATAAGTTCATATTTTTCACTTTGGTATCTGGTAAGTTCGAAGCGATGACAAAATCTTCACTCCTCTGATAGGTGTGGTAGACTCCGCCATGGTTCGACATGAGAACTTTCAATTCATCTGCCGATGGCACAGTATATCCGTTAACATAAATACTTATACCGTTAAAGATGCGAGACAATGATTCTGCTTTTCCCGCGCTTTTCGTAAACTGTTCTTCCAGTTTCGCGATTTTTGCTTGCATATAACCGCCCCAAGCCTCAAATCCATTATCTGGAAATTTATCATCGCGTCTTCTCATTTATTGTAATATTTGTTTTACTATTAATTCATAAGTAGATATGTAATTTACACAGAATTGAGAATGCTATGAGAATTATTTCACCAACCGCACCAATGACCAACATGCAAACCAACATGACATTTCACTGCTATAAAAAATAAACTGATTGCCAAAGAGCATTATAATACTACGGAAACTGATTGCACATTGCTCATTAGGGATGGTGCGTATTTACGCGACCAGGTTTTTACACCAGGTATTTACTTGCAAGTACGCTGAACTTTCCAGTACAGAAAGAAAATACTTAGTACTTATAGGATCGAAGTATTAGAAGTTTTTATTTGTGAACGCGATTGTATTCCTTATTTGTATCGAAACACGTATTAATTTCCTACCCAGAAAGAAAAAACTTGGAAGTATTTCGAACCCTGGTTTTTGGCGCTGGTTTTTTTTGGCGGACGTACTTGTAAGCCCTGGTTAACGATTTTGATAGTATGACCCATGCCTATTGCTCATTGCTCAATTTGGCATCGTGGCTCATGCTCATCAGAGACAAATAAACTAGAAATGCTCATTGCTGATTGGACAAGTTTCTATTTTATTTTCCTCTTATGTTGGTAAGGCAAAGGGTTCAAGCCCATAGAGCCTCGTCATATGTGATATTACAAAGTATTATTGGCATAAGACTCGGTAAGACAGTCGTTTTACCATAATTGGCACTTGAAAGTTGTACGTTCCCAATGTACAGTCACCAGCATAAGTATCTGAACAAAATCAAAATTTCAAATCGCCTATATACGCGTCAAGTTAAACTAAAACATTTTTTTTCTTCTTTGAAGTAAAGTAAATGTCTTTTATTTTATTTTTGTGAAGAGAAAAAAAAGATTAGTCAGAACACAATAGTATGTAGGCAATTTGAAATTTTGAATTTTATCAGCTACTTACTTATGCTGTTGACTGTATATAATACTTTTTGGTTGTACCTCCCTATTTTAAATAATTGCTTTTTCGTGAAAATATTTTTTTTTTTTTGACGAAGTAAGATTATTTTAATAATGTAGGTAATGAGTTATCCATTGTTTATAATAATAATTCCATTTAAAATTTTTATGCCATTGGACTTGCGACATAGTTTCCTAAGGTTAGTAAGTTTACAAAAATTTTGACGTATTTAAATGGATGTCAAAAATCAAAATTCAAATTCAAAACAAACGAACGAAAGTGATCAGCTAACATCGTAAAATAACTTTATTTTGAATTGTGTTAATAAAACAAAGTAATAACTTAAAATTCAATTACTACAGCATGTCTACTACAGACGAAGAGTTTATTGTAACACCATGGATCGGACCTCTGAGTTGCAAAAA
Organism: Sphinx pinastri; assembly: GCA_947568825.1. Classification (NCBI taxonomy): domain Eukaryota; kingdom Metazoa; phylum Arthropoda; class Insecta; order Lepidoptera; family Sphingidae; genus Sphinx; species Sphinx pinastri. The sequence goes on from OX387630.1 coordinate 12,455,511, forward strand.
CACTTTAACAGTTATTGTTTTATCTTTGAACGTGGAAATCATTGAAAGAATATCAGAAGCCCTCACACAAGTGCACAAAAAGGGAAATTATGGATGGAAACTTATTGTTCTACGATCACTTCATCTAGAAGATGTAGTTATTCAGTCGGACGTGACCGGCAGAATTGCCATTGATTTTGTTATCGTGGCTATGGACACAAGTAGACTTTTCTGTATAGAGTGGGCGATGAAACAGTTGGGTCGAGTACATCCTGACTTGAGACGCCGTCGGGTCGTTCTTGTTAATGCTAGTAGCCTGCCAGTAAACGCGATGGCAGTGAGCGCTGAAGCATTAATCACATTTCACACAAACAATAATCTTGATTTGTTAAATTCAAATGTGTTCAAATCTGACGATGCAACATTTTTGGCGCGCAGGTTGTTAAAGTACTTAGAAGTTTCAGTAGGTGTTAAGACTGGTATTCCAAATTTAAATGTATGAAATGTATAAGAGCTAATATAATTATTTTCTTGTTAATTTTTTCAAGTACAATCACAAATTGTATGTTTTTATTATACACTAGCTTTTGAGCGCGGCTCCGCCCGCGTGGAAAATTTTTTCCGGGGTAAAAAGTAGCCTCTAGCACTGAGGAGTAATGTAGCTTCCTATTAGTTAAAGAATTTTCAAAATCGGTCCAGTAGTTCCTGAGATTAGAGCGTTCAAACAAACAAACTCTTCAGCTTTATAATATTATAGCTTAGATGACACACATTATGTTGTTTTTGACACATTGAACAATGAATTGTATAGAGCAATTCAGATATTATCTGGAGCTCATTAAGCTTATAATTAAAAGATTTTTTACCATTAATCAGTTACAATTAATTAAAATATCAACCTGAACTAACTGTTGAGAAAAAGATAATATAAAGTGTAAAGCATCTGTAGCCCTGATGAACTGTCCAATACTAATCCCTGAACTTTCATAATATCAGCATGTTTAATAAAGATTAATAGCTCATGCTATCTTGTGGTTATATAACATTATACCAGCACCTAAAATACTTTCCACAATGCACATGATAAATTCTTACTAAAATGATTAGTACATACTTTTGCCAGCTATATTCTAGCAGTGGCCTACTGGGCTTTAGCAACTGGCCCATGTCAAAATTCTCACCAAAGCTACTGGAGTTTTCCCAAGATCGCTTTACATGTATGCTAATCCTATGAGAATAAAATCATTTAATGAATTTATTGTGGGGCCCGCAAGCTAGGGCACCATACCTTAGATGTCTTCATAGCCCAATCAAGGAAATGGTTGAGTATAGCTGAATTAGACTTACCAAAGAAAAAATTGTATATATGATGCTCTATAAGTACTTACAGTTTTCTAGGACAGTGAGGTACTTCGTTATTAAGGAAATTCATTTTTAATTGACTAAAATTCAAAGGCCACTTATCAAGCCATACTTGTTTTGTTGGCATTATGCTTGATTCCATCTAGAACATTTTGTAGCCAATATACATATTATAATAAAGCAGTAGAACCGGTGTGTCAGTATATTTAAAGAAATGTGATGGCTAAAGAAGAGTAATGGAACACAAATCAGCAATTTTTTCAATTATTTTCTGTTTTTCTGTTTGTTTATTACTGCACATCTCCAAAATTACTAAACGGATTTCGATGAAATTTGGCACATGGGTAGATCATGTCCTGGATTAACACATAGGCTACTTTTATCCCGGAAAAACTATTTCACGCGCGCGGAGCCGCGAGCAAAAGCTACTTTTCAATAATACCCATTTTTTGTTATCTACTTGATTACCTTTTTTTGCTTTGCAGTAACATAGTAGTATTTTTTTATGTACAGTCGGCAGCATAAATATCTGTACAAAATCAAAATTTCAAATCGCGGATATACGCGTTAAGTTAAACTGAAATATTTTTTTCTTCGTTTGAAGTAAAGTAAATCTCTTTTATTTTATTTTTGTGAAGAGAAAAAAAAGATTAGTAAGAACAAAAAAGTATGTAGGCAATTTGAAATTTTGAATTTGTACAGCTACTTATGCTGCTGACTGTACACATTGCTAGAATCATTGTAACTGCTGCTAAGTAATTCATAATCTTTATTCAGTATTGTAAATACTGGAATCGAGCACAATTTAAATAACAAGCTAGATATTTTCAATAAGGGAATTGCTGTTTGAAAATACAACAATTATAGTACCACCACACTATGTTGGCCGTTTTAACGTTTGTCTGCTCATCTTCATATTCATTCATAAATATTATTGTCATAGTGACATGCAGTAAAATATATGGAAAGTATAGTTTTACGATACAACTTGGCATTTGTTTTTATAATTCGAAATATTACAAAACATCTAATACAATCGAACTTATAGGATCGCTGGCCAGCACAAATTCTACCCCTGCACTGTCAAACTTGTATCGTCGTTTTTCGATAATGAAATGAGATTTCACCTCACTATGGTAATCTCTCAAAACGGCCATCGTAGTGTGCCGGTACTATAGTAAATTTAAGACTGATCTTTGTTAAAGGTATCATTATAAAATTTTGACAATACCATTTTATGTAAAAACCGTGAAGTCGGTCACAAGAGTATGTATATCATGCCAGGCACACATATCCATATTAATCTTTCAAATATAAATATATTTGGTCTCTAACTGCATATATATTCATTTGAGGCTGACTACTAATTGTTTAATGATATAGTTGTACCATATAATATTCTGATAAAAGTGAAAATGCATCTGCTCATTGAGTTTTTTAATTTAATCATTTCTATACAATGAATATGATTGAATATAGCAAATACCTCGTACACAATACATATTGTTTAATAAAACAAACAAACACATTTCTGAATCATTTATTATACTTTGATTGTACTACAAAATAATAGGAAGTTCTCTACAGTTACAATTATATATTACATAAATAATGAAACAATTGCAGTTGTCATCATCATTGTTGACACCGTGTAGCCACCTCACAATATCCATGTAGTGTTCATTGCTAATATAAAAATAAAAAACACATAAATAAACTTTCTAAACCAATGTGCGACGTAATGAATAACATATAATCTTAAAACTAAGCGAAATACTGTTCATTTATTATATGTAAAAAAACATTATAAATAATTATACATATATCTTATAAATCGAAAAATTGTGGATTATGTCAATGAGAACTCTTCAACACCGATTATGAATGTATTCCAGCTGCAAAACATTGCAGAAATAATTTTAACAAGTCAATTGATAATCTTATTTATAATTACAAATTGAAACTAATCAAAATGCATTTACCACATCACACTGGTACATTGTTTACGCTAAAATATAATTATAAAAAGTCTGCATCTAAGATTAAAGTCACATAAATGACTCTTTAAAAATAAACGTATACAAAAATTTAAGATTAGGCAATATCACAACTAAACCGCCTGAGCGCGCCGTAGGCTAAATAAATAGGCATATAACCATTGATCAGTATAAAAAACAATAGTCTTCGTAGCCGTGCGCCGGTGTTCACGAGGAATAGATATACAGATCAGTAATATATAGCTTAAATATACTCTCATAGCTATATTACACTGTATACAGAACACTTATGAAATCACAGAGATAATTATAAGTGAACAAGGATCAGCACACACACTAGTTCAAGAGTAATTTTCAGTGCTGAGTATAATTTTTTTTATTGGCTCTTACAAACCTACCATATGAATTTTGTACAACCCAATTTCACACACTCATATTTTATGTTTATTTGACATGCAGGTTTTGTATTTATCTATATTTTAAGGTATAAATAATAAAGAGAGCTCTAATTAAAATGCCAGTAGTCTATAAGGTGCATTAAAAATCAATTGCCAGTTTGATCTGTGTGATCCTTATATTAAATAGCGGTATGGAGTATATCTAAACACTTATATACTGTAATTTAAAATATTGCAAAGAATAAATGTGTTGTAACTCAACAAACAGGGTTCAGGATTACACATAATTTGAGAAATTGTTATTTCCTAGATAGAAAATATCAACAATGTAAACTTTTATAGATTTTTAATGTTTTGTGGCATAAAAAAATATTTTTTGCTCAAAAATTTTCACCCCGAAAATGAATGAACGTGTTCTTTATAAACTGGATGATATTTATGAGTATTTTTATTTATCTCACTTTTTCCAAATGATTAATACTTTCATGTTGTACCTGATGCATTTTAGTTGTGGTGTTACAACACATTTCGTATTATTGTCCGTATTCTGGCAAGACAAGATATAATTTTTATCAAATGATTAATTAAAACAATGATTCTATAATTCATGTGAGAAAATTAATTTATTCTCTATTTAATACAAATTTACTATCTTGTTAATTAATGCCACCACCAGAATAAGGATTAGCATAACTGAATGCCTCTGTACACATCCTTTCATTCATAAACATGAACATAAATCAAATGGTCCCCCATACCCAACATCCTTATTCTGTCAAAGTTTTAATATTTAAAATCAAACTAAAATGAAAATGATACATATTATATTGCACAGGCAAATTTTGATATAAAAATGAATGAGGTTTTACTACCTTTAGATTATAAAGTTAAAAAATATTGCGATCTATTTCAGAGACTTATGGTACATCCAGACAATCGTCCAACCTTCCGTTTCAATTTAAATGTATGTGGATCACACCTCCACGGATTGCGGGGTAAATCTTCAAGTAAAATAAAGATTTTACACACTAACGTTTTTATTTTGCACTAACTAGTGATTTCAATAGCTAACTTATGATCAATGCCAAGAATACCCAAAATAAGTCACCTGTGTGCGTGTCAAATAAATTTTATTCTGGTTGGTCCATTTTAGCTGACAATCTGAAGTTAGCGATATTAAAATCGTCCGTTAAGCGTTCCACCCACAAGTACACAGCTAAGGTAAGTTCCCACGATTCGACCCATTATATTTTAGTGGGAAGGTTGGACTATTGTGTAAAGCCATAACAGTTGGCATTTTTATTTCTATAAATAGCATAATATAACTATATTGTGGGTGCGTATCGTGCAGAGATATACAAGTCATTCATAAATCCATACTCTCCTTGCCGACTGTACGATGTTTAGACACACAAAAGTTACCTAACTACTGACATGTAACTTACATACTAATTTCCTGTACTGATAGATATAGTAAAAATTTTGTCATCCAAGCATTCCACAGGCCGCGTCGTGGACTCATAAGTTGCGTTACACCGGTTCAGACCAATATCGGAAATTAAATGTATATTGGAATGCAGATTTGTAGCCCTGTCACCTGTCTACAATTACACCGATGGCCTAGCCTCACCTCTTCTCAAGCGAACAATTTATATGGAAGTTAATCAGATTTTGTTGAGATTACGTATTTCGCGTGTCGCTTAAAAGGATTCCTTGTAGATGTACGATAAAGGCTCTAACGTTAATTGTAAACAAACTACAAGCCTAAGCATCTGTGGAATGCTTCAACTCTAGTTCGGCAGGCATATTCGAGTGTTGGGCGCAACATGTTACCCGCCCGCACGCCAGCGTCACATTTTAGCTACCACCAAACTAACACCACGGAGTTTAAAATGTGACATCTCGCGCGCCATGTCGTTTACTGTACGCCTAAGGCCCTCGAGAAACTGACACACAAAACCAGAGTTTGATATGCGGCCGCGCTATCGCCCCCGAACATTTAGAGATTGATCTCAAGAACACAGGACGTGGAGGAAATGAGATTCATGATATGTAGCGTCGGAGCGCAAGCCTCGAGGCGACAAGCTGTAGTAACACTTTCATATCACTGTTTTGGCCAACGTTTGAGTTCGGCGAGCCGGGCGGTGACGTCACGCCCACGCGCCTACGCCCTACGCCCCACCACCCGGCCCACCTCGCTTCCAACCCGAGGGTAGCACCTATAAACATTCACTGTACACATCTGTTCACTTCGCGTTGCGCATACCTGGAAAACAAATGAGGAATTGTAAAATCAGTCTGAATTTTCTTGAAAGTAAGTTGAAGGATGATGTGGCGACTTTTTTTTTTCTTATTGCATTGACTGACGAGACGAGTATGCCGTTCGCCTGATGGTAAGCGATACTACCACCCATAAACAGTAGCAACACCATCCAGCACCTTGACTTACAAAGTACTGTGTGGCATTCCACTGCGTTCGTCATCCTGAGACATAAGATGTTAAGTCTCACTATGTCCAGTAGTTACACTGGCTACAATGTCCTTCCAACGTAACAATGCATGCGCACTGCTGCTTGGCTTAATGTGAGTAGTGAGTACGCACCTGCAGTGCCTAGTCAGAGTCGAGGTTGACGATGTCCTGGTGGGCGGGTGGTGGCGCGGGGGGAGCGCGGGGCTGCAGCGGCGGGCGCCCGCGCGGCCGGCCCGCCCCCGCCGCCGCCCCCGCCCCCGCGCCCGCCCCACCGCCCGCGCCCGCCCCCGCCCCGCCGCCCAGCATGATCTCCCGCGCGCGCTGCTGCTGGAGCGCCATGGCCACAGGGTCACGGCTGCCCAGTCCACCCGCGTAGTACTTCGCGCTCATTTGCTAGGGATCAAATAAGTATTTATTCGAACTATACAACACTACTTATTATTATATATTCTATATTCAACCATTTCTCATAGATTCCCTGAGATAATTAAATATACTATAATTATATGACAATTACGAGCATAAAGCAGTATAAATAATAAAGAACCGTCTCACGTTCTGCTGCTGCATGAGTTGCTGCAGTCGCATCTGCTGCTGCTGCTGGTGCTGCCGCTGCCACGGCGGCTCGTACTGCAGCCCGCTCGTGCCGCCCATGCCGCTGCCCGCCGCTGCATCACAAGTACAATTAACCAATTAGAAGTTGACGGATAGAAAATTAAAGCATTATATTTTGAATTTTAATGTGATAACATGCAAACTAACATACATTACTAAATATTTATCAAATGATGTAGCGGAACCAATAATTAATATTATATTAAGATAATTTTTATTTTATTTAACTGTTTCTCTTTGAGGAACTGACTCATACAGGTGTCTGGAATAATCACTCTATGGCCACTCACCATTCATGGCCGGATTCATCATCCCGGGGTTCATCATGCTCGGCTGCGCGTACTTGTATATCTCACTCATCTTCTGCATCAACTGTGAGAGAACACAATGTTACATTCACAAAATTAACCAAATAAACGTAATACATGAAAAGCGATAATCTGCCAAATAAAATAACTTATTATAATTATCTCATTTTATCTAATAATATAGGGGGTACAAAAAATAATAAAATATATTAATGGTCTATCAGGACAATGTTTCATAAAACTATCCATAAAGAAAACAAACTCACTTTATTTTTTAGTGATGCTTATCTCTCAAATAATACCAGATACTGAAATTAGTATAACTATGTTTTTTTTGGGAATATGACCCCTTGTTCATTTGGTTTTAATGTAAAAAAATTTGCCTAAACATTTCATTAGATAAATTTACCTTTATGTGTCAATAAAAATAAAATTGTAAATAAATTCAATCACAAACAAAAACCTGGTGAGAAACGCATGTCAAAAACTTTATGGATGATTTTACTATCCATGTCTGGATATTTCATCAAAATATTATAGGACATTAATGGAATACCTGTATATGGGGATAACATGCTATTCATTGTATATTGATTACATTTTAACTACATTATTTCTATTTTATAGGCTTATTCCGAACTGCTTTTTCCAGGCAACAACTGCACTGCCTCGCATTTTTTATTACGAATGCTTAACAATGTGCGATTTTTATTAGATAAATATAAAAAAACTGCAAAGCATCTCAACTATTGTGTGGAAACAAGAAGGTCGTGTTTAAAGTGTTGTGCTTAGACCAGTGGTTCCCAAAGTTGAATGGGCCGCGACCCACCCAAGAAAACCTTCAAAATTCTGGACTCATCTCTCGCCTGTCATGAAGTAATTTTAGTTCCTTTTTTCGTCAATAATTAGCCATCCAGCTTGTTGGTCGGTTAACATATTGTTCTATTTCTTAGGGCCCACCCAATATTCCCTTGCGACCCACTAGCGGGTCGCGACCCATAGTTTGGGAAGCGCTGGCTTAGACGACGTTTCATGCTTGTAACTAAGGTGTGTAGCGGCTTGAGGTGTAACAAAGTACTACGCAGACACGTTACACGAGTAAATGTCGTAAACTTACACCGTAGTCATATCCACCGAACATCTAAACAAATAAATACCATATCATTATTATGGTATGGTCTTATATATTTTAATTACGCATATTATTATATTTTAGAATACTATTTGATATTACAAGGCAAGACCCTCAACAAGCATATTATCGTATGAAATTATAACACCGCGAAATAATAAAATCTGACACTGGACGTAATAAAAAAAAAATTATACAGCGTTTCCATATTATTATTATCCGATATCAGAACGGACAATGTGATAGGCAGGTACATATTTCATACAATTTACTTGCTACGATATTGGTATCGGCGTCCGATTCCGATATCGGATCGGATAATGTGAAAACGTTCTTACGGAAATGTATATTTCAATACATTTACAATAGGGAACGTGCACGAACTATAGGGGGCAGCACAAAATCGACACAAGAGCCACGTGTGGATAAAAAAGGTACTTTTCAAAGCTATAATTTATTTTTATTATTCTTTTATTATGTCAAAAATGATAAAATATGGATTCCGGCTGAATATTATTGATACCTAGCGTGGACAGAATATGCTTTTTTTAGATGGGAGCTAGTTATTTTGATGTTACTGAAGCAAAATTAGGAAGTTATGTTCCCTTAATTACAGATTTATTTGTATTGAATATTAACTTCAAAACATCTTTACTTTTATAAATGATGTAATGAGACATTTCTAAATGCTTTTGGAACTCATAATTACGTATGTTTTAAACAGCTTTTATTATTTCTGTCGATTTTCACATAACTATGGAATGTAAGTACTTAGATACTATTCTTGGGAGCATAATAGAATTTCACACCATTTGATTTGTTTATTTTTATGTTTTGGAGCATCCAGATACACAGTAATACATTATCAACAAATGAAATGTTATCTTTCATCTTTTTAATATAAATATTTTACATCAATGCCAAGTATCGATGGGCTGAAAAAGATTCAGATTGCGCCACCAGATGGCGGAGCTTACGACGTGCACGTTCCCTATAGGACATGAAAACAGATGTGTGTATACGTCACTCACCCCCGGATTTGAGTTGTATATGAGCGGCAACATGTCGCGTATTTGGTTCTCGTTGATGTTGGGAATGTCCTTGCGCAACATGGCCGCCATCGTCGCGAACGCTAGCTGCTGTTGCTGCTGCGCGAGCAGGTTCGGCACTGGGGAAACGACGAGTCAATGTTAGACAATTTTGAGACATTATTTTCTTATATATTATTCTGTTTGAAGCTGGATATACACAGGCTGATCCTCGACCGCGACACACTTACGTGGACCACTATGGCACGTTTTACACCTTGCGTAGCTATCCAGCTAAAAAAACTACGATAGCCTAGTTGGGAGTGGAACGGACTGCCGAGACGAATGTCCGCAGGTTCAAAAACCCAAGGGCACGCACCTCTAACTTTTCTAAAAAGTTATGTGTGTATTCTTTGTGAATTATCGCTCGCTTTAACGGTGAAGGAAAACATCGTGAGGAAACCTGCATATCTGAGCAGTTCTCTATAAGAATCACGAAGGTATGTGAAGTCTGCCAACCCGCACTAGGCCAGCATGGTGGACTAAAGCTAACTCTCTCAGTAGTAGAGGAGGCCCGTGCTCAGCAGTGGGCTGTATATTATACAGGGCTGACATGGTGGTAGCTATCCAGGCGGATACAAATACCCTACCACCAAAACCAACTATACTCAGTTTTATTAAAACAGCGCTTACTCATTCCATTGTGCATTGGCCAAGCTGTAGGGAACGGCGCGGGCGGCGGCTTGTTCTTCTCGTTCTCGAAGTCCTCCCATGCAGCCTTACGCTCCTCTTCTGTGAGAGTCTCTTCTTCTTTGTTCTCAAGCAGCGAGTCGTGCTCATGGTACTTGTAGATCTACGGGTAACCATGTGAGGTTAATTAGTTTGGCATTGGGATTGATTTGCATTATCACTAAACATGAAGTAAGAGTTAGTTCCTTAATTTTAAGCCCTTAGGGGCAAAATTTATAGGTAATTTCGTATATACTTCGCAAAGCACCCGCCTAGCTGTAGACCCTCCATTTCACTGAATGAACACTACCCATTGTTCTGTAACATTTGCATCCTGTTGTACTATTATCGCAACAACTAATCGTCAACATCCCGAAGTGCTTTAGACATACACAATATAATTATAAAGGACGCGATTTTATCTTTCCGGGCGTAAAATAAACAAGCGTTTAAGATTTATTAACGACACGTATGTGTGTTGCATTTTCTATATGGTTGTTAGATCGACATATTTTTTTGTTCGCGGCAATAAGCACATGGCGCGTCCTTCGTCCTTCGTCCATGGTCTAGGTGTAGTGCCGGTCGATCTGCTGCTCGTGGATCACAATAGTTATAGACTACCTGTGCCTCGTGTTCCCGCAGCATCTCCGCGAACAGGCGGTCCTTGGGCAGCGCGGGCAGCTGGCGCGGCTCCGGCGCGCTCGGCGAGAACTTGTACAGCTCGGCGAGGTCGTTCTCCGCGTAGTGCCGGTCGATCTGCTGCTCGTCGATCACCCGCTTCGATATCGCCTGCTTTGTCACTTGGCGCTCGTAGATCTTCTCCTCCATTGTGCCCTGCATATCGAAAATGGCTTGCTATATCATTATGAACTTTTAAGGTACAAATACTTGACAAATTCGAGATTTTACCACACAAAAACATGTCCGTCGCAAACTAAAACGTACCATAGCGAGAAATCTGTAGACATAGCATGGTTTTTTCTGCCCGAACCGGTACACCCTGAATATGCTCTGCACGTCGTGCGACGGGTTCCACGACACGTCGAATATCACCACGCGGTTGGCGGCCACCAGGTTGATGCCGAGCCCGCCCGCACGCGTCGATATCAGGAACAATCTACAAATTACAATTTAAAATGCGTGATATTCGAAATAATCAATAGAAAATCTATGGGATATCGATTACATTTTCAATTATAATATCGATATCGGAATGGCTGCAAAAATACTAAGAGCTAAATCATCGACTTTACGAATCACAGTTTTATTCATATTTTTCAGTGACTAATATTTCTTTTTAAATGTTCACTTTTCTTCAATATCTAAAAAGTGCTTTCTTTAGTTATTAAACATAGAATATAATAAAATAAAATTTTGCACTGGAAATTTTTTAAACGTTATAAATATAATACATGAAAGTCTACCTTGCTCTAGGATTATCTTCTCTGTTAAAATTCTTACACCATATTGACCTATTTTCACACGATGTCGATCCGTCCAATCTAAAATAATCTACGCCTGGTGACCACGAACCTACAAAAAACACAGAACGTAAGCTTCCATCTCTGATATTTATGCTAGTCGAATCTAAACCTTCTTCTTTATATTTTACAACTGAATTTTTTAAATATCGATATAGGATTGATTCGGATTGTACGTACCAACATGACCGCCTAATTTCTCATCAATTCTTCCTTCCTGCGTGGCCTCATCAACTTTACCTAGAAAATGTTCTATCAGATCCAATGAATATAGAGATTGTGAAAACACCAATCTGGAAAGACAAAATAGTATTTAATGTGTAATCCTGTACTCCACGATGTAGTTGTGATTAACAACATGGAAAAATTGTGTATTTATTGATTGCAATGAGTTTTACTTTCAGCCATAATAGTTGAATTAAAATAGGCAACTTTACCAGAGAAGTCACTGTAATTTTTTCACAAGATCTTTATACATATTTTTTGGCACACGGGTAGATCATGTCCTGGATTAACACATAGGCTACTTTGTATCCCGTAAAAAAAAGAGACGGTACTCTTATCCCGGAAAAACTTTTTCAAGCGGGCAGAGCCGCTAGCAAATGCTAGTATGTAATAATTGTATCTGGAGCAAATAAGCATTTGTTGTTAATGTAATTGTCTATCTTCATATATTATATATTATTTGTTTTTTGTATTTATGTTTCTTTTAGTTTTTAATTTGTGTCACACCCTATGGCAACTTGTTGTTTCTTTTTAGTAAACTGTGGATAATGTTATGGGCTACACATTTTGTGTAAGGGTGGTATTAATAAATCAATCTCAGGTTTAAGTTACATCTCACGTCGACATAATGTATTTCAATACTTGAGATGTAACTCAAACTTGAGATTGATTTATTGATACCGCCCTAAATGTTGATAGTTACTATTGTTTGTAAATTTTGTTGTGGAGCTGTTTATTATCCCAAAATAAATAATATATGCTATTCAGTATTCTGTGATAATGTGTCAAAATTACTTCATCCTATTCAACTGTTGTCGTTTTATCATACAGGCGAGTCAAATCAACTCCACAGTACTTAATGGTAAAATATTAAGTATGTTATGACCTTTACTATTATTAAATGTAACACTCACAACTTATCCCCGATGGTCTCGCACTGCCGCAGTATGTCGAACAACAACACTAGTTTGTGCGAGTTGCGCATGTCATCGAGCTCGTCGTCGGTCACCAGCTTGATCCACCACTCCGTCGGGTTCTCATTCTTCGCTTCCACCACCTCTAACTCAGGGATCTCTTCTTCATGTTCCACTATAAGAGAATTGTACAGTTATTCGTGGAATGGGTAGCCATTTTAAAGATTTTTATGGCTAAACATTTGCTGTATCGCCATTCACAACCAGTGAAACAAATTGAAAACTATCAAAGCTGGGTCCCTCTTTTCATAATTAGTTAAATAATGTAAAAATATAAACAGCATGTCCCTAACAAAATGGGCTGCAAAGAACCAAGTAACAGACAGATGCCAAACTGCTCAAGATCTGATAGGCGTTCACTTGGAGAGGCCTATTCGCCTATTATTTATTATTAGGCCTATTCTTCGGCGATTGACTGATTCGAGACATGCGCCGTCAAACCAGTCTCGCAATAGCCGTCTTCAGTGCATTATGACCTCATACATACCCGGGTTGGCTCTGGTTCCCCTCCGTGAACCAACTCTGGTGTCCTTCGCCTTGCTTTTCTTTGCAGTCTTCTTTTTCTTGTTTCTCTTACGGCTGTCGTCGCTCATGTCCGACGAGTCGTCTGATGATTCCTCTGTTGATGTTGCCTGCAGATTTTAGACCATTAATTTTATATACTTATAATAAGTTTTAGTTATATTATTACTTAACAGAATATATACTATAACATAGTATGTGAATGTAATTTCGCTTATAGATAGACCACGTTCTGTATTACATGACCCATATACAGGTGGGCCATCAAAAATAATTATTTTATTAAGTAGGTGCTGTTTTATAATTACTTACCTCCGGTGTAGAATCGTCATCAATAAAATCTACTAACGAACCCTCAGACTCGTCCTCTTCTCTTTCTCTCTGCAACATAAATCATCGTATTACCAATCAATATATTTATATTTAATTTTGCTGTAGAAAGTACTTTTGAATCTTTATACATAACAACCTTTTTCTGTTGCATAATTTCGTATCTCTCGGAATTATATTTGAGTACGAGCGGGTGCGTCCATATCCTCTGCAACGACTGGAAATCCGGGAACAAGAATCCTGAAGACTTGCCGGCAAGCGGTCTGCAAGATAACAAAATATATTCAATATTTTCCACCTTATGTTTATCTTCTACACAACGAGTCATTTTTGAGTTACATACATACAAAAACATTGATACAAAGTTCAATTCCTCAGAAACTATACTGTATTTAAAATGTTCTCTTTAATAGGAGATTAAACATGGCTGTCCACTTATATGTTTCCAATATTGTAACTACATTATGGAACACCCTGTATAATTTTAAATGTATCGCACGTAAAGTTCGTACAGTAAGTCGCAGAGGTGGATATTAAAGCCAGAATAAAAACTTGACCATGTTTTGGTAAAATATGGAACTAATTTTTGTACTCACAAACTTAACTTTAAAATGCAAAACTAAAAATGGCGCCGAAAGCAGGTTTCTTTATTTTTCTGGTTAGACTTAATAAAATTCACTCATATAAAATAATATCTATAGTAATTTTATAAGGCAACTCAGCGTGTAACCCGTCTCCAACCTACAGAAGCAATGACGACCCACCATCCAACATCGGACCATGATGGGTTTACAAAATACACTGAAATGCCATATTAATAAGTATACATACCTTCTTGAATAGTTATCCAAATAAAACTGGTAAAGTTTAACTTGCACTTCGCTCAGTGTGATAAACAACACATATTCATGCTTTGGAGGGAGGAAGGGCGCCAGCACCCCGTAATCTCTTCTCTACAAAGAAAAACAACAGTGTTACTTAGTGCCATTATATTTTATCCATGCATAGATAGATAGATAACTCTTTATTGAACACCACACAAGTAAAAGAAAAAACACACAAACATAAGTATGTTTGTGTGTTTTTGCCTTTATTACATTATTTTATTACTTTCTTCTATTGTTACACTAGCTATAGTTAATAAGTAATCTTATCGCTAAAAGCGATCTCTTCCAGACAACCATAGGATGGAATCTTTCTGCGGAGAAGTTAGAGTGTGGGTATGTTTATATTTAAATAAATAAAATACATAATAATATTATAAAGTATACCAACAGTTAAAACACACGAAGGAGCTATTCGGCCTTGTAGCATAAAACCTAATGCCACGAAACGAGAAAACTTATACGGTGTCATGCAAGGCAAGAACCCACACAACTAATTTTTATATCGTAGGACCCCTTGTGAAGGCTATAGAGCTATGCCCATGCACATATGTATAGAACTATTGACAAATTGCCACTAATCTAAACGCATCTGGAAGTTCTTGTGTAATGTATTACTGCGAGGGATGCTAGTCTCAACACTGCGCATTTTCTGGTACATTGACCTTTTTACCATCATATGCACTATGTGACTATAGGCCCTCGTTTCTCCCCGTAACAACATTAACAAATTTCTAGCCAAATATCAACCCTACCTGCACAGCCCCGTCCAGCATCTTGTGTAATACATGCGAGCGTCGCTTCATGATGCGAATGTCGTGTTCCGTCGAGTCCGTGTACTGCCCGTTGGTGATGGGGTTCACGAAACGGTTCAGATACTCGTTGTACTTGCCCAATAAGTTCGGCTTCACGAACTGCACCATGCAGTAATCTGCGAACAAAAAAGTTGTTTTTTTTAAATATTCCTGTTAAAAATTTAGATATTATTGAAAAATCCAATTTAGGCTGGTTAACTGTCCATAGCTTCATCGGGATCCAGTAGTCGAAACACATAATAAAACGAATGAAATGTGTTTAAAACAGGAAACCTAGTTCTGCATGCACTCCCACAAGGTTTAAAATTATAAATAATGTACTAACATTCTTTCAGGTTATTCTGTAGCGGCGTGCCAGTCAGCACGATCCTGCGCCGTGTCTTCACCCTGTTCATCGACTGCGAAAGGCTCGTCTTCTCATTCTTCAGCAAGTGACCCTCGTCACACACCACTAAGTCCGGACCTGCGCATACATAACAATATTAGCACTGGCAGAGTTGCCAAATGTAACTAGATTACGCGGGAGCTATGGCTTTTTTGTGTCATACCTGTGATTTTCACAATATACATACATACTATCACGCCTCTGTAGATGCATTAGTCTCTCGTCGTTCTTATTAAAGGCGCTAGAGAAACTAATAGATAGACACATACGAGAAGAAATAGGAAGAGGTAGCAAGCCACTGCATGCAAATCAGCATGCATACATGGAGAACAAGTCCACGGAGACAGCTCTCCACAACCTGGTGGCTACAATCGAGAACACATTGGAGAGGAAAGAATCAGCAATTGGGTGTTTCTTTGACGTAGAGGGCGCCTTTGACAAAGCGACATCATACGCGATAGAATCCTCACTAAATAGAGAAGGCATCAATCCTCTAATAAAAAAATGGATTATGAATATGCTGAATCAAAGATTAATAACAGCCGAACTAGGTGACATAACGTACACGGTTAGGGCAAACAGGGGCTTTCCGCAAGGGGGCTGCCTGTCTCCCCTGATGTGGTGCCTGCTGCTGGATGACCTCATCAAGGAAATAAATCGCAGGCACATATACATGCAGGCGTATTCCGATGATGGGGTTATCCTAGTAGTGGGACAGGACCTCAATATGTTGTGCAGTAGACTAAATATGGCAACTAGAATAGCCTTACAGTGGTGTAGGGAGCGAGGCCTAAACCTCAATCCAGACAAAACTAAGGTGGTTCTGTTTACCAAAAAGAGGAAGAACAAAGATCTGTTACCAATTGTAATAGATGGCAGAAATTTAGAAATAGTTAAAGAAATCAAATATTTAGGAGTAGTGCTGGATGACAAACTACTGTTCAATTCGCACATAAGCCAGCAATGCACTAAAGCTAAAATAGCGATGATGCAATGCAATAGAGCGATAGGCAAGACTTGGGGTATGAAGCCGAATATAACCTACTGGATATACAAGGCCATCATACTCCCAAGACTGCTGTACGGAGCCTTGGTATGGTGGCATAGGGCGACCATAAAGGCAAATTACAAGAAACTAGCCCAGGTACAGAGACTCGCTGGGCTTATGACTACAGGTGCACTAAGAACTACTCCAACCGCGGCACTAGACATCATTCTAGGATTTATACCGCTGGATCTGGAGGCTAAAAAGAGAGCATTAGAACAATGTTACAGATTAAAGTCCTATGGACTATGGAAAACTACTTCCACAAACAAAGGACACAAAGATGTAATCAATACAATTCAAGGAAAAATGTCGATGATCTTGGGAAACAATGATCTAATTCAGAAACAAAAGATCTTCGACAAAAAATACAGAATACATATAGGACAAAGAGAAAACTGGGAACTTCCACACGACCATGATAAGTCGGTGGAATGTTTCACAGATGGATCTAGGAAGGAATCAACAGGATTGTCGGGGGCAGGAATATTTATAACCACGCCACCCAACACAGAAGAAACCACAATAAAGCTAGGCAGATATGCGAGCGTATTCCAGGCGGAAATAATGGCCATTCTGGAATGCGCTGATCGCACTAAGCAAATAACCAATAAGGAAATCAGCACAATACTGATTTATAGTGATAGTCAAGCAGCCTTAAAGGCACTTGACAAACCAGAGACAACGTCGGCCCTAGTGAAAGAATGCAAAAGCAAACTGAACACACTAGCAGCCGACAAAGAGGTCATCGTCGCCTGGGTACCTGGCCATCAAGGAACCACAGGAAATGAGAAGGCCGATGAGCTAGCGAGAGAGGGAGCTGATGAAACATTCATAGGACCGGAGCCGTACTTACCTATACCGGCAAAAGTCACGAAGGGAGTAATCAGCAGGAAGATAGCTACAGAAACAAACGTCAGATGGAGAGACATGAAGGGCTGTCGCCAATCTAAAATCTTCATCAAGACGCTAGACAAGAAGAAAACAAGAAGCCTACTCCAATTCAGGAAGGAGGACATAAGAACCATTATAGGAATCATGACTGGACACGGTACGCTGAACAGGCACTTAAAAATAATAGGTAAGACCGAAGACGCCTCGTGTCCAGAATGCGGAGAAGAGGAGACCAGCATCCACTTTCTGGCAGAGTGCTCAATGTACTCTCTGCCAAGATGGGAGATACTGGGAACAGACAGACTGGAAATAGCACAACTACAGGAGGTAAAGCTAGGAGACATAATAAGGTACAGTAAGGCAACAAAAAGGTTTGTAAGAGTAGAAGGGGGCATACTGCAGGAGCACCAGTAAAACCAGTGCTTCAGGATGGAGACTGTCACGAATAGCCAAGGAAAGGGGAGCGACGCTATGTCGGACTGGGGGACGCCGCCTGGGGGGTGGGAGAGTATGTGGGCAGACTGGGCCTGGCAGCCTGTGTGGCCCTCACCGCATAGGCTGAGCGCTGCCCCCTGTTGGCTCCTGCTACAATGATCATTCAAGGTCAAAGTGGCGGGACCCTCAGTGGAAGGCGGTGCTGGGCAGAGATCGGTAACCTGGAAGGTTCACACCTGGAAGGAAGCCACGATGCCTCCAAGGTCTAGCTGTGCCACAGCCGAAACTCCCTATGGTGAATGCGGCCCCTGGGAATGATACCTGCGAAGCGAACCGAACCAAAGCGAAAATGGCAGCTCCACCCAAACTGGGACTAAGGGTGAAATAGTTCCCAAGGAAGTGAACTGATCACCCGTCTGTGCGACTGCATACGTCCCCATTAGACATACATACATACATACATCACGCCTCTGTCCCATAGGGGTAGGCAGAGACTATGGATTGCCACTTTGCTCAATTCTGGCACACTACTTTCGTTTCCTCTACCTTCATCCATCTTTTCTCAATATGCTATGACATTTATTTTATAATAATTAACTTTAAGATGCTTATTAACCTGAAATTAGATATTGTATCAAAATACTAGGTATTTTATTAGAAACCGGAACCGAACATTATTTACAACCACTAACAGCTGAAATATAATACATAACAATACTAGACACACTGACCTGGATCCACTAGACTCTCCTGGAATACCTTCAGCATCTTCTTCTTGAACTTCTTGTTGTTATCTGCGGAGAGGTTGCGGAACATCTCGTACCCGAGTACGCACACGCCGCCGCACTCCAACCACTGCCCCAGCTGGAACGACCGCTCCGAGTTCTGTTTGTGTCTGGGAATGTATTGTTGTTATTGATTATGCGGCGATAGCTTAGTTGGCAGTGGAACGGACTGCCGAGACGAATGTTCGCAGGTTCAAAACCCAAGCGCACGCACCTCTGACTGATATAAAAGTTATGTGAGTATTCTTTGTGAATTATCGCTCGCTTTAACGGTGAAGGAAAACATCTTGAGGAAACCTGCATATCTGAGAAAAAGAAGAGGCCCGTTCTCAGCAGTGGGCAGTATATAATACAGGGCTGGTACGGTATGGTATTGATTATGGAATGTGTTCGTAGGTTGGTCACGTTAAAATTGATACGGCTACGGTGATTAAAGAGAATTGTACGCATGCTCACGCCTTTTATCCCCGAAGGGGTAGGCAGAGGCGCAACTAGTGCACCCACTTTTCGCCAAGCGTATTCCGTCCCATGATGTGATAGGGGGCGAGCCTATCGCCATATCACGCACAAATTCCAGGCTCCGGGCTGATACTGAGTAGAAAAACTCAATATCACTACCCGACCCGGGTATCGAATTGCAGTCGTACCGTAATACAACCAAGCCACCGAGGCAGTTCAATAAGAAATTGGTGTGATTGGAGGTATTTATTGTACGGTACCTGGAGAGCTCGTAGACGTCGACATCGAAGTCCCTGTGGGCGTGCTTGAGCCACATGCGGAACTCGTTGACCCAGTTGAGCACGGTGGAGAGCGGGCACACCACCAGCACGCGCCGCACGCCCGTCAGCGCCGCGTGCGTCAGCAGCGTGTGCGTCAGCGAGATCACCTGAACAGGATGGCTATGTAACACTCCGTCTGGGTGCAAGCAGCAGTGTAACTACAGGACATAATGAGACTTAACATCTTATGTCTCAGGATAAAGAGCGCAGTGGAATGCCACACAGTACGTAACTCAAGGTGCTGGATGGTGTTGCTACTGTTTATGGGTGGTCGTATCGCTTATTATTACGCGGCATGCTCGTCTTTGTCATTTAATGCAATAAAAAAAAACCTCCACGATGCCAATACACACACACACATATACTGCCATATTTGACATAAAATTATTTCACGACTTTTTTGCGATAGTTTGTTTAATTTTCACTGCGTGGAGTAAAAGAATAATTAAATACATTATTGCGATTAACTGACTGACATCTATTTATGTAATGATGATAAAATGCTTAATAATGTCATTTATACAGTAAAATAAACTTTTTTTTTTATTTTGTAATAAATACTGTAGCAATTATTATTAAAATAAAATAAATCCAAAAACATCACTGTGAGATTTTATATAAATAATCATATACTTTCTTCTATTTATCCACTATGAAAAGTAAACCTAATAATTTACCTGTAGAGTTTTGCCGAGACCCATGCAGTGCGCCAGAATACATCCGGACCCTTTGTCCTTCTTGATGCGTTTAACGCTTTCGAAACACGCGTCCCACATGAATTTTATACCGTTCGCCTGAAAACAAAACGCCATGTCATTGATAGAACATAACATAGTGGAGCTCTAGAATAGCTCATTTTCTGTTTGAAAATAAACTATATAACACTTCGGTTAGTACTACGACGACGCGACGTCGATGAAAATTGACTTGGAATGGCAATTTTTCTGTAGCATTCAGTTAGTTGTCAGCAGATGTCAAGATTCCGACAGGCTCACCGCTCATGTGGATCGAGAATCTATCCCAAATTCCTGTGACCATGTTAAGGTCCAGAGCAATTAAGATTGGGAACCATACTGGTTTTTGACCCTCTCCCTTGAAGTATAATATATAATATGAATGAAATATTATGATAGTATTCTATTATACCTGATGCGGCTTCAGCTTTTTGACAAGTCCCCTGTCCACCTCGATCAGCGGCTCCTTGGTGTCAGGGTCGAAATCCAGCACCACCTTCTCCAGAACAACCTCGTCGGGCTTGCCAGACTCGTCGAACTCCAGGTTGTTATACTGTGTAAACAAAATGTATTGTACACGACATCCAAGGTTTAAAGTGATGAGCCGGTTGTGTAACATGGAGTTGTCAGTTGTAACTTGTAGTAGTACGTAGTTTGCAGCGTGCACATCTTTATATATATAATTCTTCTGTGCGTGTTATGTATTGAACTCCTCCTAAACGGCAGAACCGATTTTAATGAAATTTTTTGTGTGCCTTCAGGTGGATTCGAGAAAGGTTTAGATTAACAATTGGATCCGGTAGGTGGCGCTGTACTTGGGTTCTAGGATTTTATTTCCTTTTCAGGGCAGGACATCGTCTGTCGGGGCCGCTAGTATATCTATAACATTATATGTTGTTACTCACTAATTTCTGTCTCTCCGCGATACGTGCGATCCTCTCCTTCTCTTCTCTTGCTGCTTTCTTCGTCGCTTCTTCCAATTGATTTTTGCCCATGACCTGTGAAAAAAAGTTGATTAAAATGTTTGCAATACAATCAGCCCTGTATTATATACTGTCCACTGCTGAGCACGGGCCTCCTCTACAACTGAGAGGGTTAAGGCCTTAGTCCACCACGCTGGCCTAGTGCGGGTTGGCAGACTTCACATACCCTTGAAATTCTTATAGAGAATTCTCAGGTATGTAGGTTTCCTCACGATGTTTTCCTTCACCGTTAAAGCGAACGATAATTGATAAACAATACACACAATTAAAATGTTTATATTTGGTATTATTGCTGCGATTATAGGGTAAACGGGTGGAAACCCCGTAATGGTTCTTTTCATAACTAATTCATCAATTTCAAAAAACATTCTCACAACAACACAATAAGAATAACTAAATTACGATCATTTATTGGTATCTCCTGTACTAGGTTTTATCTGGTCACCAAGTGGATGTGTGTGGATCTTGAAGATACAAATGCGTGGGATTAGGTTGCTCAGATTCACACATGTTCTATAATTGTGTCTATTGTGTTATTTATTGATAGCATTTGTTGTTACATGTTAAAAAAAATGAGGTACTATGACATTGTTGGAAAAATATCATATTGACAGATCGTGTTCTGCTGAGGGAGTTTCTTGCGCCGTTTCTTCTTCACAGCGATAACACGTTCCGAAGCGGTGGTAGATTCATGACGATTCAAAAGAGCTTGTTAATGACTTTTATTATTAATAAAGAAAATTTTTAGTTTGAGAGAAATAATGTAGACGTTGCACTATGGTCATGATTAAAAAGTCATAACAGGTGAAAAGAACATTTGTTCGATATAATACGTAGTTGCGTAAACTTGAGGAATTGAATAGTGTCGAAATTCTCAATATAAAAAAATAAAATCACTGCTAAACACTCACCTTGCGTATATTCTTTCGTCCATGTTTGTTCCTGCCCTCATTCTCGCCGTCGGAGTCCGAGAGATCGCTTTCATTTATTTGCTTTATACGACGTCGCTTTTTCTTGCTGCAATATTAATAATGTAATGTAGAAAATAGTACCTCCGACTCAGGTTTAGAAAAAATATTTCTAAATAAATATCTTAGCATTGAGCTGTCTTTAACTAAGGAACGTTTGTGAATAGGGGGGCCTTATAAAATCAATGTGACACACGGACGTTCACATTTCTTGGGATAAGGTTTTGATGATTTAACTAATCGTTCAAACTACAATAGAATCCCGATTATCCGGATCGAATAAAACTCTGACTCAGCCGGATAATCGATTTCATAGTCAAAACAAATATAAATATTTTAATCAACGTTTTATTTAGGGTTTTAAATAGGTACGTTGTTTTACGACGACGTACGAGTTAGTAAAACACGATACTTATAAAAAAAATATCTGGATAATCAGATATCCGGATAAACGGTATATGGATTATCGGGATTCTACTGCACTTGGTTCAGGTCTTGGTAGGTACAGTCAGCCACATAAGTAGCTGAACAAATTCAAAACTTCAAATCGCCTCTACACTGTTGTGTTCTTACCAACATTATTTTTTCTTCACAAAAATAAAACAAATGTAATTTACTTTACTTCAATCAAAGAAAAAAAATGTTTCAATGAAACTCAACGTGTATATCTGATTTGAAGTTTTGAATTTGTTCAGCTCCTTTTGTGGCTGACTGTACATGGCTAGAAAATAAAAAATGTAATCTCACGATCCGTCCTCGCTTGATGCGGAGGCGTCACTCTCGCTGCCTTTCTTCTTCCGCTTGCTCTTCTTGCCCGGCTCGGAGTTCTCATCGTCTTCAGAGTCCTCGAAATCGCTCAGTCTCTCACCAGCCTGATTTTTTTTACGTGATGAACCAGCTTCTGAGCCTGACGATATCGCGTTCGCTTTACGGCGTTTCAGTTTTACACTGTGAAATACAAACAAACAAACAAATGTGTAAAAAAATATAAACAAACGTGTAAAAGTGGCCTATGGACAAATCTACAATGGAAAAGACAAAATGTATCATATAAATATTAATTAATATTGTACCTTTTCTTTCTTATGTATTATTACTGCATAATTTAAATTCGATTTTCATGGGGTTTGTAGTTTTCATGTAAATATAGATAGATATACCTACATTATTTAACCATGAGGATATATAAAAGTAATAAAATGAATTCAACGACGATTACGAGGAAACCCATATAGATAAAGATAAATCTCAGACAGTAGAAAGACACGTACGGATCGCATCGGTGTTATCTATAAAATACTTACTTTTCTTCCTCTGATTCGGGAGCATTCTGAAAACACAAAAAGGCTGTGTGAGATTTACGTATGTAATACTTTACCTCCCATATTGGGCGAACTCTGGGACCTCTGGCATAGCTTTTTCACCCACAGATAAGGCAAGAATATGTCGCAGATTAATTCAGTAAATTTTGCTCTCAGTTCTTGAACATAAACAGTTCTTTTAAACAAACCCCTGACAGAAGAAGCAGCAGGGTGACAACCCCGTGTGCTTAGAAAGTAGCAAAAAGAACACGACACGACTTCGTTTCGTTTTATTGGGATTGGTTGAGAGACAAACACGTGACTGACGTATTGGTCTCTTGATCAATCACAAACATCAAAATTAAACGACATCGACTTGCGGATTCAAGTTTCTTCAAACAAATACCGACACATTTCAAATCTGTTTCACATGTTATTTAAAACGGATAATAATTTATTAAAACCTCGGACAAAAACAGGGAAAGAACCTTTTTAGAGACGTTAGCGGGATAAAATCAAGGAGGAAAAAGCATATACCTCAGAGTGTTTGTTCTCATTGGAGACGGACGAGTCGCTCTCGCCAAGCAGGTCGTCTTTGGACATGTGTCCGATGCCGTTATTCAGGTCCATGGGTATCTGCGGCGGGTACTCTGTAGAACACGACATTTTTACATCTACCTGCATATTACTCTTGGTCAGAATCGCCGACCAGATTCTGACCAAGAATGCGTTAGTGAAACCGTATTCGTCAGCTAATTAATTACACTATGCAACACCAAAAAAATCACCGGCATCCCGAATGGTAATTCGTATAAAGCATACTTAGTAAAATACGGAAAACAAATTTATATTTAGATATCACGTCCCAAAAAATAGATAACGGGAATCTTACTTTATTTACTTTTTCATCACTTTTTTGAAGGTAGTCATAAAAATATATCTTTTCTGGGCACAAAAATCACCAAAACATTTAGATTACTCATAAATCTACAAAATGCCGCGTGTTTGTGTTAATTCTCCCAACTTATTTTGTTATGCTTATGGTGAATTCACTTCTAAAAGTGAAAAAATGCCCATTTCTTCCTTGTTTGAGAAGTGTTATGAAGCTTATTTTAAGATTGCAATTAAATCAAGACAAATCGTGGGTGCCTTAAGTGTGTTGTTTAAAATGCTATAAGTATTTGATGGGTTGGCACAAGGGAACTATAAAACAAATGCCTTTTGGTGTACCAATGCAGTGGCGTGAACCTAAAAATCATGTAGGTGACTGTTACTTCTGGTTGACAAATTTGGAAGGTTTAAAAAAAAAACAATCGATTAAGTATGCTAACGTGTCATAAGTGTCGATGCCGCTACTACATTCTCCAGACATTCCAGTACCGGAAAGATTTTATAGTTCGTAGAGTTTGAGTATGGAAGGCGTCGAAGCAGGCCCATTTAATAGTGGAGAGGTATTTCGAGATCAAATAACTACAGAACCATATTTGATTAGCCAATCAGAACTAAATCACGATGTCAGAGATTTAGATTTGACCAAAGGAAAATCAGAAATATTAGGCTCGTGACTAAAACAATGGAATCTGTCAGCAATCAAAATGGAGTCAAAATAACAACAATCCGATTTTCATGAAAAAATAAAAATAATCCTGGGTGCTTATCACAAACTAGGATACCTACAATATGTCGCTAAAAATCCATTTCCTAAACTCCCATTTAAGTTTCTTTCCATATAACACGGGTTTAGTGAGTGATGAACACGGTGAAAGATTTCTTCAATAAATTGCAAAGTATGAGAAGCGTTATCAAAGTAGATAGGAACCAGACATGCTTGCAGACTACTGTTGGAGCATCTAGATGGTTACTGCGACTACTGACAATAGGAGGAAAGCCAATCATTCAACAAAAAAAAAAGTTTTCTTA
The DNA here is from genome assembly GCA_947568825.1 of Sphinx pinastri. Taxonomy (NCBI): domain Eukaryota; kingdom Metazoa; phylum Arthropoda; class Insecta; order Lepidoptera; family Sphingidae; genus Sphinx; species Sphinx pinastri. The sequence continues at coordinate 12,480,989 of OX387630.1, forward strand.
TGTACAATAAAAAATTATGTCGTCGCTCCATACGAATTTGAAGAAAATCAATAAATGCGTTTCACTACTAAATCTGACGTGATGTAAAAGACATATTTATATATTTCGAATACTTTTAAGGTGATGAGTCAAAATTACATAATGTAAGTCCAGTGAAAAAAAAAAGTATCAAATTTGTTGCATAGTGTTATTTATATTACTTTAAAAGCCCGTTCATCGATAATTCTTAGCTTAAACTAGTAAATCCTAAGATTTACCAACTTAAGTTGGTAAATGGAAAGATGTTATAAACAAGAAATATTTTTTACGACTTTTATCATTAGAGTTTGGTTAGCATGGTTTTGGCAACGACGCAAATGTTTTTTAATATTAGTTTTGGGAGTAGATAATGCATTTATTATCTGCTGGTCAAGCTCTTATAGTACACCGAAGTAAGTTTTTGGACAAAACTTAAAAAGAAATGTTCCTAATATTAGAATATACGTAAAGGAGTTTTAAGTTTAAATATTTATTTCAGGCACTTGACGGCTGCCGCAGAGGCAATCTCACTCGGCTCAGGCATAGTTTTCTTACTCCATAGTTCCAATCTATTATAACTAATCTCAGGACTAGCTTTTAAAATGACAACCTGTATTTATAGTTGACATTTGCCGAGTCTCTGGGGTAAAACTTAGGATTAAACGAGTGGATGGTAGTAAAAGTTCGAAATGGAAGCTTATCACAGGACATTTCAGACTTTTGCCATTTAAAGTTTGTAAATGTTAGGTATTACTGGAAAGTTTTAGTATTTACCGTACTTCTAGATTTTACGGTAACATTAACATCCTAAAAATAGCCAAAACCATAAAAAGTTGCGGTGAAATTATAGTTGTAAATAACTTCTTCTTTTTCGTTTTTACGCCCAAATATCATACCTTCCTCAGCGCCTATACTGTCGTTTTCGTCAGCGGACGGCACCTCGGAGCTGCTCTCCGCCTTCAGCAGGTGTTCGCCCATCGTGGCCGTTGTAGAACTCTTCTTGCTCGTGTTACTCCTGCTTACTTCGTCGCCATTGTCGGACGCAGAGCTGTGCCGTCGCCGCGGCTTGTCCAAACTGTCTAAATTCGCCAACCTATAGATACGTACAACTTTACATATTTTTTTTTTATGGAATTGAATGACGAGACGAGCATGCCGTTCGGCTGACGGTAAGCGATACGACCACCCATAAACAGTAGCAACACCATCCAGCACCTTGAGTTACAAAGTACCGTGTGGTATTCCACTGCGCTCGTCATCCTGAGACATAAGATGTTAAGTCTCACTATGTCCTGTAGTTACACTGGCTACAATGTCCTTCAAACCGAAACACAACAGTGCATGCACACTGCTGCTTGGCGGTAGACATAGACCTTGCGGTGGTAGACGCACTCTTACATATGAGACCTACCACCAGTAAGTAGTTCCATACCGCTTCCAATTTAAAATCTTATTATTGTAGTATGTGTATAGTCCACAGAGATTTCGAATTTGCAACAATTGTTTATTCACTAGTCGGTTGATTTTTCGTAAGCGATAATCCCTGGTTAGGTACTAAGTACCACAATGTAACAACAAAAAAAATATTACCTTAAGGACATTGATTTGCATCGGACATAGCATTGTAGTATTGTTGTTGACGTAGTTTTTTAGTTTTTTATTTTGTTAGTAATATTTTGTTTACTGGTGGTAGGTCTCTCATTATGTAAGAGGCCGTCTGGGTGGGTACCACCGCAATGTCTATTTCTACCGCCAAGCAACAGTGTGCATGCACTGTTGTGTTTCGGTTTGAAGGACATTGTAGCCAGTATAACTACTGGACATAATGAGACTTAACATCTTATGTCTCAGGGTGACGAGCGCAGTGGGATGCCACACAGTACTTTGTAATTCAAGGTGCTGGATGGTGTTGCTATTGTTTATGGGTGGTCGTATCGCTTACCATCAGGCGAACGGCATGCTCGTCTCGTCATTAAATGCAATAAAAAAAAATTAAAAAAAAAAACTTTTTTTTTGTAAATTATTTTAAATTAGTGCGCATTTGGTTTATATCCAAATATGGAGGCTTGTTATTAGCTATATTTATTATGATTGATATTGTATATTTACTTTGTTTATTAGTCTGTAAGCCTTCTTAAAATAAAATAAATGTCAAGTACATACATTTTGAATTGCCGTCAAGCAGCCTATAATTTGTACAAGCACTGTTGTATTTAGATTTGAAGGAAATTGTTATGAATGTAAATATTCGGTATTATAAGACTTATCTCTCACTCGGGGTGATGAGTTTAGTGTAGTGTGGCGCATCCTTTCTAATTTGAAGTTCTGGATAGTGCTGCTATATGGACACTCGTAATAATTACCGTCTGAGCCCCGATTCCCAATCCCACAAGTTATTTTTACAGTGTATAACAAGCACGTTACACATTTCACCGCGATTATACTATTTAAATTGGAATACAGAATACCATTCCACGCTAATTTCACAAAGATAACGCCGTGTTATGAGTTTACACTGTCATAGGGAGTAAGGCCCCAGACATGCTCGTCTTTTCATTTACTTGTTTTAAAAAGAATATAATAGTATTTAAAGTTAGTATGTCTTTGATAGTATTCGGACATGATGTTCCATAAGAGTTTACGAACGCAATTTCGAAGTTTCTGGGTGTTTATAAACCGTGGAGTTCACTTAACATGAGGTACTGCTTGTTTGTAGGTGTATGGTGTAAAAACAATTTCCTTTTATTAATAAAATAACTAATGAAGGCAAAGGCGGTTATTTTGTGGACTACCTCAAAACACATGACATGAAGTAATTTGTAAAAATCTTTTTATAATGATTATCAACGAAACTTTAATTCTAGCAATTATTTTTTACAAAACTTATCCAACATCATGATGGGCTGGATAAACTGAAAAACATCATTAAAAGCGAGGCGAAGGACAACGACGAAGAACGTGAACGATTAGCTGATGAAAGTGTAATTGAAACACTGGTTAATAACATTTATTGATAAGAGTTTTTCCACTTACTATGTTCTATAGTTTCGATCGCAATTTCGAGGCCCACCAATTTGATAAGACTAATAAATCAGCTTACTTTGTAGGGCATTTATGTTGAAGGCTTGTACCTACTTCAATAGAGCTATTCTCTGGAATTAATGCTTCGATTCTGTTTTCTAAAATATATTTTACTAATAGTTAGGTAGTAGGTACCTACTAGGAAGCTAAATAGTTATATTTTATTATAATAAATAATAATAAATCATTTATTTGTAGAATACTGTAAAATGTTGTTACAATATGTTATTCATAAGCACAATAGTATTCTGCCGTTTTCAGCGTACAAATATTTTAATTTAGGTTTTCATTTAGGAAATCATTAACAGAATAATAACACTTATCTAGTAGGAAATTAAATAGTTTACATTTGAATACATTAAATTTAAGAGTTTTGAAGTAGTCTGGTAATTTATTATAGGCTCTTATTGCCATACAATATACATTATTAGAAAACAGTTGTATCCTCTGTTTCGGAACATATAATTTATAATGTTTGCGACTTGGCCTACGTACAAGATCATTATGCATATCAAACAACTGTGTATTCCTATGTACAAAGACACAAATCTCAAATATATATAGTGAAGGTAGTGGCAATATTTTACATTGCTTAAATAAAGCAACACAGCTATCAAACGGATGTGCACCGCATATTGAACGGATACATTTCTTTTGTGCTCTAAACGCTCTTATTAAGTGACAAGAATTACCCCATATTATTAAGCCGTACCTAAGAATGGATGAAACATATCCATGATAAGTACAGAGAGCCGCACTTGTGCTGGCCACACATCTTATTCTATGTAAGACAAAAACAAATCTGTCAATCCTTTTGCAAAGTTCTTCTATGTGTGTTGTCCAATTGCAGTGTTTGTTGTGTTGTGTTTATTCCGGAAACACACTGAATTAAATTGCCTCCTTGTGTCTTTCGATATTTTTATAGTCCACTTCGGGTCGAAAGATACTTATCAATTTTAATAAAGTTATACTTACATATTTTAACATTTACCCAATCAACATTGGCCAAATCACCGAGGGAACGGCGGAGCTACATTTTTAAAAGAAGAACTTTAAAACGGGCGTATCCGAGATATTATACATTATGAGAGTTAACATCTAATGTCTCAGAGTGACGAGCACAGTGGAGTGCCACGCAGTACTTTCTACATACAATTTCTGTATGATGTTGTCTGTTGCTACTGTTTATGTGCGGTCGTATCGCTTACGATCAGACGAGCGACATTATTTTTTTTTTCGCGGGGGAAAACGCGTTATCGCTACCACCACTGGGGGGTGAGTGGAACGGTTATGTTAGTTTCACACAGTCTTACAGCCCAATGTCGACACTCTCACAACGCACAAGTGGAACTTACTTGATTGAAAAAGATTTATTTGTTTATTCCATAAAACATTAAATAAAATGAAAACACATAATATCATATCAATATTTTATAAACATCTTGTATGGTACATTAATTTGTACTTATATACTTTAATTAGCATACCATTTAGAAATATAGACAAAGCCTTAGAATGACAAAGCTTTATTTTGCGATTTTTTTTTTATATAATATGTTTCTTTTTCCAATCTGTTGCTTATTAAAACTTAATCCTCCAAGCCAGTTTCGGCCACGGCGGCCAATCTCAACGGAGATCAGCCAGGTACGCAGGAGATATTATAGTGCACAAGTGTGTGCGCAATACACAAGTGCACTCGCTATTCCTTCATTCTCATAGTCCGGTGAGACGGCAATCCGACATGACCGGAGAGAGATCAGGAGCAGGACCAACGGCTTTACGTGCTTTCCGAGGCACGGGGGTATCACACCGCCAACTTCCTGACTCCGAGCTGCGACTGAGTAATATTTAAGATGGAAAACCCAGTCACAATATTTTTGGCTCGACCCGGGATTCGAACCCAGGACCTCAGCGCGCAAATCGTACTCGTAACGCGTACGCAATACAACCACGCCACCGAGGCAGTCTTATAAACATTCAGCAAACAGTCAAGGATGTGAATTTTGTCTTGTAGGGCCATCAGTCCAGTGACTCATGACCTTTTTTTTCCTTACCGACCTGCAGGGGCCAGATAAACTTGGTGTCAATTTTCATCAAATTCATCGCCGATATGTTAGGATGTTTGTGTAACCTGTATTTATAGCGCGTCATTACGTGTTTGATCTCTTCTTTGCCTGTTCTAATTTTTAGAGCGTGATGGAGCTGTTGATTTGTTACGAACCAAGGTGCGTTAGTGATGATCCTCAGCATTTTTGACTGAAATCTTTGGAGTATGTATCTCTAAATTTGAGTTGAAAGCGGTCCCCCAAAGTTGGATTCCATAGGTCCAGACTGGTTTTATGATGCTTTTATACAATAGCAGTTTGTTCTCAAGTGACAATTGAGATTTTTAGTCCAAGAGCCAGTACATTTTCCTGAATAAGATACTTAAGAGCCTTGCGCTTTGTAAATATATGCTTCTTCCAAGTGAGGCGACGGTCTAAATACAATCCTAGGTATTCTGCTTCGTTTGCCTGAGGTACAGAGTCTGTACAGAGTTTAGTGACACAGGAGGGTATGTGGCGTGTCTGGTGGCGAAGGTCACCTGTACAGACTTGGTCTCATTCGATTTTATTCGCCAGGTAGCTAGCCATTCCGTGATATTATTTAAACAGCACTCTAAAATAGTTTATTTGAAGGTACAAGTTACCAGGTATTTTTGTTGTCAATGCAGGAACATGAGAGCAAACTATCTTGCAGGAAAATTTAAAACTGAAAGAACAACTGTTTGGGTTCAGATGACGAACGGTCAAACGGCGTGTCACATGCTAACAAATATTTACAAATAATGAATTTCCATTGCGGCCACTATAGTTAGCTATAAATTGGCACATAATTGTAATGGTTAAATATCTCCCTAGATTCTAACTTACACATAAAACAATATAATGTATTGCTGGTCCACACCACACTCGAAATGGCTATGTAATTTCTTTATGTTAACATAGTATTACTATCGGCTCCACCCCCGTGAAAAAGTTGTTCCAGAATATTTTCCCTTGATAAAAAATAGCCTGTAGCACTCAGGAGTAATGTAGCTTCTTATTAGTGAAAGAATTTTTAAAATCGGTTCAGTAGTTCCCGAGATTAGCGCATTCAACCAAACAAACTCTTCTGTTTTATAATATTAGTTGAGATAAACTTATTCTAATAAATTTATATTGAAAGTTAAGGTTTTTGTTTAACGATACGCATGAAATTTGTTGGCGAACGCTCAAATGAAATATTTACCTATCAATATCTTTGTCATTTACATCCTGCGTGTCCGAGTTATGACTGATGCTGCTTCCCGGTTTCGCCTTAGAACGGACCATCTGCAATTAACAGGGTTCGTATTTACTTTACTTGTACTATTTCAGCTTAGTATATTTGCTCTTTTCTTCCCTTTTCAACATAATATAAATCCTAATGTATGCAGATTAAGTGAAAATTTTGATGTATTTTATCTTCACAAAATGTGGTTTTAAATAAATTTGTTGTATAAATTATTGTAGTAAAACAAACACAAATTATTCAATTGTGTATTTCATTAATACCAATCATAAAATTGTACATTACAACATTTTACTTATATCTATGTTTGCATTAGCTAGTATTCCAAAAGGAAAATTCTTAAAAGTACATAACAGATACAACAAATAAAAGTTGTAGTGAAGAAATTAGACTTTTATATACTATTACTTTAAAATCCTAGATGGTGCTTAGTTTAATAACTATAATTACTTTTCCAAACCTTGCCACTACTGATGTCGGACTGTTCACTGTCTTTTGCATTTTTCTTACAACCCTCTGCATCATTATCTGCAGTTTCTTTTGTAGAAACCTTCTTGGAGCTAGAATGCTTGTCACTTTCATATTTAGTGCTCTCCGATGATGACGATATCCGAGACTTTTTGCGATTTCGTTTGTGATGTTTTTTTGCATCTGTGTCACTTTTTTTTTTATTGTCTTCATCCTCAGAACTAGAAGAATATTTGAGAAGCATTTTCTTTGCTTCCATACTTTCCATTATACGTTTTCTATTTGTTTGAAGTCTCTTTTCTATTTTTTGTTTGCGTTTATCAATTTCTGACTTATCACTGTCCTCGGATGAGATTAATAATGCTTGTTTTATTTTAGTAGGACTATGTTCTTGTTCTTTTTGACTTCCATCGGATTGATTGATTCCATTTTCTGGATTTCTTTGTAATTCACTTTTGCTATTCGTAATTATATTCTGGTCAGAATCAGAATCATTTAAAAGAGCACTTTTGATATTTTCATTTTCATCAGATAATATCTTGTCTTCCTTGGTTTGATTCTGTTCGGCTGTTTGTAGAGATACACCATCAGTTGTGTCTTTGCTTGCTCTATAACCCTTTTTTCTGTTTTGTATCTGATCAGGGTTGCTTGGATTATTTTCTGAATCATTTGTATCAGAATCATGCAATAGGGCCTTTTTTACATTACTGATGTCATCTTCTTTTGTATTGTCATTAACATTACTTAATGCACACACAACAGACCCACCCTGAGTAATTCTTTTGATATTATGCAAATTTAATAATTCATCACTTAATTTTGGTAGTTGGCATAAAGTAATGTTGAATTCTTTCAATTTAAAACTTCTAACTTCCTTCCTTTTTCTTTTCCAGTAATCTTCCTCAGTACTTTTCTTTTTCAAGAGTTGTTCTTTTCTATCAAGAAATAGTTTTCTAACAGTTAATTGTGACAAGGATTTGTTATTTTTTTCTTTTATCTTAGAGTTTGGTTTATGTTTATAATATAGTTTTTGAACAATGGGTATATCAGGCACTAAATTCGTGCTAGGTTTCAGTAATTTTGATAAACTAACACATTTAATTAAGGGTTTTGTGGGCCCTACATCTGATTTAGATTCACAACTGTCTTTTGTATTTGTATCATCCAAGTCTATCACATTTGGTTCTTTTGCATCTTCCAAATTTGATTCTGGTCCTTTTTCTTCTCCATCAGATTTTGCTTTAGAATTATCATATTTTTCGTTATCAGAATCTAGTGGCTTTACAGGTGAGGTATCACAATCTGATTCAGACTCAAACATAAACGGTAATTTCCTCTTCTTATGTGGTGGTGATTTATTTATTTCATCCATGTTTTTGTCAGTTGGGATCAAATCCACTGCTTTATTTTCAGTTGCTTCTTGAGATTTATCATCCTGTAAATTTTCAGTGTGACTATCACTATCCATTACAATTCTCTCAAGATTTTGTTTCGATTTAGGTATTTTCGTCATTTTGTCTCCAACCTTAGATTTGGTTCTAATTTCTTTACTCTGTGAATCTTTTGTGTCATGTATTTGCTGGTCACTATTGGTGGCACTGTCCTTTTCAATTTCCACTGCATTGGCTTGTTCATTTTCAGTTAAAACATTGTCATTGTCAAGGGATTTGTTGGAAACCTCTTCAACTCTAATGGAATTAGGTACATGTTCCTCACTTGTTTCATTTTTATTACCATTTTGCTCATTACAATCATCACTATATGCCTTATCACTAATATTTGACTTTTGAGTAATTTCCTTTTCCACTGCATTGTCCTTATTACCTTCATTGTTAGGCTCGATCAGTTTTTCAGAGCTAATTTCACGTGTTTTTCTTTCATTTTCAGACTTTTTCTTCTCCAACTTTCTCCGCTGTCTATATAATTTGCAATCATAATAAACAGGATATTTATCTTGCACCGCAACAGACATCTTTCTGGCTTGTACCTTTGTTGAGTAATAATGTTTAATTGGGATTTTAGAGGCAATTTTTAATGTCTGCGAACGATATTTGAAACTATATTTCTTTTCGTCACCTTTTACATTTTTCCCGCCATCGACCGGTGCTTGTGAACAGTCAACACGTTTTTGAATCTTTTTTACTTCTTTTTCGACATTCTCAAGAGATTTTTTTGACAATTCACAAATTAGAAGTACTTTGCTGACCGCTTTTTGAACAGCATGCGCATTTCTCAACTTATCTTTGCTTATTTTCCGTTCTTTTAAGTTTTCCGTTCGAGTTTTAAGATTAGTTCCCAATTTAGATAGATATTCCATTGCCTCGCATAACACATCGGAGATGGGCGCTTCAGCCGCCATTTCACAATATACTTGCAATTTTAATAAGGTATATCATTCATTTAACACACAAATAACGTAAAATTTGGGTCCAAAGTTAAAACTTAATCACATAACAAAATTGTAATTATATTTTTCGTAATTAGCAAAAAAAATGTAACACCGCAACTAGACACTCAAAATTGCAAATAAGTTGAAAAAAAACCATAGACTAAAACGTTCCATTTTCAATAAACTTTCTTTCTTGTTATAAATTCACTTGTTCCACACAAAGTGTTTGACTATTTAAACTTTATGCAATAAGTTTGCTTAATAATAACATGTAATTAAATCAAAAGAAAATACTCCAAAACGTTCTACACACAACATTTACCAGTAAAACTGTACTAAAATCAATGGCATGTTAGGAGTTTAATGTGAAAAGGAACGTCGCATATTCTCGTGAGCATGACCTATTCAACTTGGTCGGGTTATCGCTCTATATACATAAGTTTATAGAACGAAATAGCGGCAAATAAGTATATATATGAACTATAACATATACAGCGTTGCATGCATAAAATATTACTCGTCAAGTAAATTAAGCTAACTTATTATGAAACACAGGTTCGTCAACAATTTGATGATTTATCTTCAACATAACGGGGGAACTTAGGTTTCAGAAAAAAATGTAGAGGTGCCAATTTTTTGTACTCACCTTTCATGTAAATGGCTGAACCTTGTGTTTTACGGGATCTTATTAGGTAAACACTCCTAAATATAGTTGTAACACATTATTATACGTCGTAATATAGATTACACGTAAAAACCATACACATATTCCACTTTTAGACCGAAAAATCGGCAATATAAGCAAGGTAGGTAAACTATCCAAAACAGTCGTGAAAAAGAACCATAGACATTGTAGAAGGAGCATACCACGAAAGTCAAGTATGGCTGTTTAACGATCGGTGTATTTTTTTTTTGCAGATTAATACCGTTGCTGTCTTGGTTTAAATTTAATTATAACCACACCCAATTTATTAAATATTTTTGCATGTTTATTTTTAATTTATGAACTTAATTCGTTCATTAAATTTTTATCTGTCTCAGTATTTGACATTTTGTAAAAAAATATATAATAAAATGACATTTCTTTATGTCAATGTCAATCAATAATTGTCAAGTGCCAGATGAATTTTGTGGTTGTGTAATAACTAAGATTATGATGAATTATTCGCGATTAGCACTGAGGAACAATACGTTCCAAGTCTTGGCAAGATATTATAGTGAAACTTCAGGAAGTAGCCAGGGGACATCTGCACCTGCACCGCCACCACCACCGGCATCAAGTGCTCCAGGAATTCCCGATGTACCTGGGCTTAGCAGCGCCGTGGTGCATCCAGCTTCTCAACCAGTCGGCCCTGGCGTAGACCCTAGCAAATCAGGAGCTTATAAGGTGCCCGAGTACTTCTGTTATGACAACACCAGCTACTTCGAGGCTGAAATTGAAATGGCAAAATTTAGATTACCCCAACCCTCGGCACTGAAGAAGTAAATTATTGAATAATAAATGCTGAGCTGTTAGTTATCTATTAAATCGAATATTATTGTGGGTAGTCGTGAAAGCAAGTAAATTATTGTTGAGTGAAATTTTTGTTTTATTGTCCTTGAAATAAAGATTATTTTCCAATACAAATGCAATGAGACTCAATTATTGATAAGTTTTTTATTTTCCTGAGTAAGCATCTATAGCCCATATAATTACTGATCATTATGAAATTCGTCATTTGAGTCCTTAGAGTGCAATGCGGTATAGGGTAGTTGACTACTTTTTCAAATTACTTTTATAAAATTAATGTCATCCTAAATCTAGTGGAAAAAGAATTTTTAAAATACATACAATAATAAAGGAGTTATTAAAATTTAGAAGTTTGGTGGAAGGAGCATCTGTCAGATAACCGAAACAGCATGATGGGACATCATCAAGTGTTGCCAGCCATAATGTTGTGTGTTAGAAAAAGACAGTGCAATATCCCCACCACACCCCCACTTTATAATATAAATAATAATACCAGCCCTGTATTATATACTGCCCACTGCTGAGCACGGGCCTCTACTACTGAGAGGCTTTAGGCCTTAGTCCACCATGCTGGCCTAGTGCCGATTGGCAGACTTCACATACCGTTGAAATTCTTGTCGAGAATTCTCAGGTATGTAGGTTTCCTCACGATGTTTTCCTTCACCGTTAAAGTGAACGATAATTGATAAATAATACACACATAACTTCAAAAAGTCAGAGGTGTGTGCCTTGGGTTTTGAAACTCAGGACATTGTCTCGGCAGACCGTTCCATTCCCAACTAGGCTATCGTCCACTTACACGCCCCCACTTTAGCTCACGACAATATTTCAAATATGAATAAGTGCTTTATTTTTCAACCAATTTTGATGTTGATATCACAGTAGTTTTTATCCGTATTAATTTCTGTTATATGTGGGCTATAGATGTGAGTGGATGCATGAGATACAAACAGCAATAAAGTATACGAGAAGAGGAAAGGCTGCAGGTTATGACAGGATTTCGGCTGAAATGCTGAAGGGAGGAGGAGACCTCGTTGTGCGTCTGATGTGCCCTCTCTTTGACAAATGTTGACGGTCCGGTCGAGTTCCAAATGATTGGTGCAAGGCTGTCATTGTGCCCTTGTTTAAAGGGAAAGGATCACAGCAGAAGTGCGGCAACTATCGTGGGATCAGCCTCCTCAGTATAATAGGCAAGTTGTATGCTAGTATATTGATTGTAAGAGTGGTGCGTGTAACAGAGACGGAAAGAATGATGGCAAGTTTATACCTGATTGTTTCAGTAAGCGTCTAAGATTAAGATATGTAAAAACAAATATAATTTAAATAGCTAATATTTATCACAGTTTTAGTTTTACTGTTAAAGGCCACAAAGTAATGTTTATAATTAAAAGTTAATCATTTGTACTTCCGGTTACGTTATTTGTGATTTGTAGTGATATATAAAAAATGTTGCCACTTGAGAATAAAAGCGGCTGAACGCGGTAGATATATTTATGTTTTATTTTAATAGTAAAGAAGTGGTAATAATATGTAATAATTATTTTTAAATACTAATAATGTAATAAAATAAACACCAATCGCCTTTTTGCTATTAAATGTCAAGTTCGCATAAAAGATTGTTCCATTACCCAACCTACTAAGGTAATTATAAAAAAAGTAATAGCAACCCTGCCGATGACAGCGAGCGTAACATTATGACGTTTATACTGTTTATTACTGTTTGTGTTTGCGAAACATGTTTGAAAGTCGCAATGGCTGCAGTAAATCAAAATCTTCAGCAAATACTAATACTCCACAAGCTGGAACAAGCCAACTAGGCTATAATAATGTTTGTATTTTGTGTGGCTGTTCACTTGCACGACGGCAAAGTGATAAAGTATTGAAGGATAATCCCACTGACTTGCAGCAGACTATTATTCTGATAATTCAAAGCCAGAAAGAACCACAACAGGTGTGTAGTTCCATTTAATTTAAAAGTCTAAAAGATTACTTTATGATATAATATTATGTGTAGTAGTTATTGGGCTTTTAGGATTTCCATTTTTATTTAACCTGGTATGTTTTGTTCAATGGGTTACATTACATAACTGTAATTTTGTTTATTACTATGGACGTTTGTTTTAAAATATTTCCTTTATCTAGGACTGGATTTTGTATCAGAATTATACATCTTATTTCTGTCACACAGATAACATCTACAGACTAAGTATGCCATGTTGTTGGTTGCATACCAAAAGTGAAGCTGTCCGTAATATTCAGGCTACCGAATTAAGATTACGCGATGGAGCTATTGCTCCATCTTCAACGTTCAACATATCTCCGGGCTGAATGCAGGGAGTTCAATAAAATAGAACCAACCCAGTGAGGACTCTCATGTTGTTGATGATGCCAGGGCATAAGGATCACAGAATATGGAGTCCAGAACAATATTATTACCTAACTACAGGAGAGCGGCCAACACCGGTAACCACTGTCTTTTTCCTGACTGCCCAACTGTTGGTACTTTACAGAGTGTGACTGATAAACTATGAGCCATCAAATTATGTAATAATATGTTTTATGTGCCACAATTGGCCCGTGTCTGTGGAGTCCATTTGTTTAGGAGTTCATGGGATGAATTATATTAATCAGAAAATAGCATTAATGTATTTATTGTTGATCAAGTGCAACACATTTTTTAATTTGTGAATGCATTCAACCCTACATTAGATTTCGAAAATGATGAGGAATAAATAAATTGTCAATAAATCTAAAGCTTGTTTTATTTAACCGAAAGCCTATCTATCAATGGAATTCCATTTTTTTTACCTGAGATAGACCATGACAAATAAATATAATACATACATAGATATTTATGATTTATTGTGATGTAGATCACTATTTCAGAAATTAAGGTCTGGGTGTAGTTTAACATTGTAGAACTCGGCTATTAAATATTATTAGTATTTGTATGTCAAGTAACCATGATTCAAATAATTAGTACACATGAAAACTTATTCTATTTTAGTAACAATTAAATCTGTGTTCTAATAAACATCCAATTTCTAATTAGTAACAGAATCATAGTATGTTTGAGTGTTCAAAGTCAGTGACCTAGCAGTGGGAGTAGAGTAGCCCACCCTCAAAATAGTTTAATAAAATATACACCTACATATTGTTTTGATTAGAAAAATCATTAAGTAGTTAAGTATTCATTTTTAAGATATATTATATGGTATTAATTAAATACAGTCTATATCTACTGTCATATCTCATTGACAGATAACCTCTAAGTATGAAAATGTTAAATAATGAATAAGATTTTTTTGTGGCCTCCTAATAGAAAAATTCTTTTTGATTTGGTTCAGGATAAGTATATTCTATGGTTCTTACATTTTTTCATTCCAAGACGCGTCAAATCGATATCAGGTAAAACGTTGTATGGAAACTTGCCATCATTCTTTGGGATGTACAAGCAGGTTTTAGAAAGGGGATGGGATGTATGGATCAAATTCTTTCCCTAAGGTGCATAGCTGAGAAGACCTTAGCGAAACACCAGAAGGTTTTTTGCGCCTTTATTGACCTGGAAAAGGCTTATGATCGAGTGGTGAGGAATGAACTGTGGGCAACTCTGTCCATGTATGGCGTGGAGAGCAATATGATTCGGGCGCTCAAATCCTTATATGAGGGTTCGAGTGCCTGCTTCAGAGTAAATGGGGCCTGCACCATGGCTCTTCAGTCTCTTCATGGACAGTTGTTTGACCAATTTGGGAGAGTCTGTTTTTGGATTAAGAATGGGAGGATCAGTGTTTAAGTGTCTCTTGTATGCCGACGATCAAGTACCTACTCCTTGCATCGTCGGTGTGCGAGTTACAACAAATGGTTAATATTATAAATGAGGCATTCGAGAGAAAAGGTATGAAAGTTAATGTAAAAAAGGCAAAAGTAATGGTTATGGAGAGGGATGAATCGAGAACCGAGTGCAACATTATGATAGGAGATGAAAGAGTGGAACAAGTGAACGAATTTGTATATTTAAGATGTATGTTCACTCGAGGCGGAAAGTGTGACAGATATATTGAAAGAAGAGTAAAAATGGGAAATAGCGTTAATGGCGCCTTGTACTCGATTATGGCTAACAAAAATATTTCTAATAACGCTCGGATAGCCATTCACCAAGGAGTCCTGGCGCCAACACTAATGTATGGGAGTGAGTCGTGGGTGTGGCAGAGCAAGCATGTAAGTAAGATAAATGCAGTGGAAATGAGAGCTCTGAGAAGTATGTGTGGGATGAAAGTAAGTGATAGAGTGAGATATAGCGTGATAAAAGAAAAAATGTGGATTGAAAGAAAATGTAGTGACTAAGATTGAGAAAGGATTGCTTCGGTGGTTTGGCCACATTGAAAGGATGGACGAAAGAAGAGTAACGAAAGAAATTTATGTCGCGAACGTAAGTGGTAGTGTCGGACGAGGACGTCCTAGGCGTACGTTCATGGACCAAATTGACGACCTCTTAAGGAAGGGTCAAATATGGAGTTCTCGTAACCGACGAGCATGCATGAAGAGACTGATGACTGTGGAAGAATCGAAAGAGGTATGCTTGGATCGTAGCACTTGGCGCTCCATAGTCTCTGCTTACCCCAATGGGAGAAAAGCGTGAGTTTAAGTAAGTAAGTAAGTAATTTCTGTTACATATAAAATAATATACAAAATCAAACAGGAAACTACCCCATGTAAGCTATCTATAGACAGACGTAGTAGCTGTAATATTTCACACACACACACACACACACTCACACCTTTTATACCCAAAGGGGTAGGCAGAGGCGACTAGTGCACCCACTTTTCGTCGTGCGTATTCCGTCCCATGATGTGATAGGGGGTGAGCCTATCGCCCTATCGGGCACAAATTGTAGACACCGAGCTGATACTGAATAAAAAACCTGAATAGACATAGAATAATTTATAGGGTGATGATCCTAATCTTGCACCTCTCAAATTTTTATCTGTGGGGTGTGGGGACTGGGGGCACATCAAATGCTTGGTGCACAGTACTTAACCTGTATCTACACAAAATGAAAAAAAAAGGAATAATTAATGCAGCTGACCAGTCAGCTATAACTTTATCTCCTAGAATTAACTACTAGAAGTCAATTGGGTAAACAAAATTCCCACTTGTAAGGTCAAGGGGCCCTATTCCGTCTACGGGGTGAATCCGTCTTTTTGCAATTACGGGCTTTCTAATCGACGGATAGCTTTGATGACCGTATAGATAAAAGAGCATAATTTCTCAGCCCGAATAAAAACCTAAGTATCATAAGTCTTTATAGGAAAGAATAAAATGAACATTAAAGTTCATTTGCATTTTAAAAGTGAAACATGAGTGACGTCTAAAGCCATTATATTGCAGATCAATATAAAGTTATTCAACTTATAGTGTCAAAAGACTGTAATATATAAAGTTCAATGTCCGTTTAAACCTAGCTTGTCGTTGTTTTGCTAGAAAATTGTGTAAATAGTAAATAATTTAACATGATAAATGTATGACCTCAAAATGGACAAGTGCCGTATTCCATCTATTTTGGATGGGGTTAAATCGGCATATGACGATCGAGCCCCCATTTCAGACGTCGTAAACCTTTTTCGGAAACGCAACTAATGTTAACACTTGTAATATTTAAAAAAGAGTACGTTAGGGTTCTATAATGTATCAGGTATTTAAAAATATGTGACAGGAGAACCACACTGTCTTCAAGAGGTAAAAAAACTCTGGAATGGTGTCTTCTCATTTTGTAGTGCACCAAATAATATTATGTTTATAACCCCTGCCTTCTTTAATGTGCCGGAATAGCCCCCGAAAAAGTTATTTGCACATAAAACGGGAACAAGTCTGTTACGGACGACGAGCCGGAGTAATACTTACGCCTCGGCGGACTGGCTAAAAATAATGTAAATAGATATTTTAGTTATATGGTTTGTTTTGCGCACATCTGTGCAACGAATTTAAAATTGTAATGTCTTTATGGCCGAACGATTCTTGGTATCGAGGATGTTTACTCGAACTCGGCGACCATAAAGCAATTTAGCCAGTAATTAAGAAATAGTTTTATGACGGCCGACCATTGTCGGCAATTTCGAAAATGTTCCACGAAAACATTGTTAATTGTTTTATTGCCTTGTTTTCGTCGCTCGGGACCGTGCAGCTGTCGCACGGCATCCCAACAATTGTAACTTTATGATTTTATTGGTTGAGTGCCATTCTGAACAATGACACTCGGCGCTCTTAGTGATAAGTTAAATTGTATATAAAAGCTGCCCACATGTAGGACAGCGACACCACCCACCACCACCATTCCGCTCTGAGCAGTCGTCTCGGACGGACGTGTTGTTGTCGTAGCGCAAGCTCCGACACGCTCCCTCCGAGTACCTGCTCGGACGGTTCGCAGCGATCTCGCTGCACGCCAAGGCCGACAGGGAACAATAGGGCTATTGTCCTGTTGTGACCTGAAAGCCTACTCGGGCTTAACCGCGTCCTTATTAGGACAGGGTTTCGCCCAAACTCACCGTCAAAGTTTTATTTTGCCCCTTCAGGGCTAGCTCGGTGGTAAACCTAACGGTGCTAACAAGCCGAGCTAGCGGTGACCCGGCCACGCGCTGCGCCCCTTCAGGGCTAAAGCAAAGCCGGACGGGTGCGGGATAGGAAGCTGTGGAGACACACCACAGTTTCCGCCGCATATCGCCTTCCCATAACCCTACCCATCCCAAACTCCATCCCGTGTATCGGTTGAGCGTGCGGTCTTCGGACCAATACCGTTTACGGTACACGGACAGTTAGGGACCCTTCGCACAATAAGATCGGCGAAGGGACTACAAGCTTAGGGCACACCTAATTATAAGTACATCCCCCCTCGCCTATACCCGGCGAGGAGGGCCACGCACTCAACTCACCCCCGGGCACACCCACCCGGGGACTTAGTCAATCGCGTTCTATCACCGCGTTCCGCGATCCGCGATCGAACGTAAGTGCGCACGTTACTCCGCCTGGTTTCTTGTGTGTTCTTTCCCAGGCGGAACGCACCCGGCCGCGTCATGAACACACACGCGACCCCCTCAAAAATAGGCTTGGCTACAGACGCCGACATCAATGACCCTAACTACAGCATAGTCGGCTTCTCGAAGCAGGAGATGCTCGATATGCTGAAGGCCATGATCCGATCGGACAATGAGATCCGAAAGGAGATCATCGCCTTTGCAAAGGGGTTAGTGAAGACGTCGGACTCCTCGGAGTCGTCTGGGGTCACGATCGCCTCTGAAGCGACCGAGACCTCGGAAGGCTCCGGCGAGTCCATCGTCGAAATGGAGACGACCACGACAGGGTCTCTCAAACGTCCAGTTTCTCCTTCCTCCGGAGATTCGCAGGCGGAAGCCTCGTCATCGGAACCCGATGACGTAGGCTTCACGACTGTGAAGCGCGGGAGGAGGAAGAAAAGGGCCGTACCCCAAGTTTCGGACGATGTCGTCCCTGCCCCCGCGCCTTCAGCGCCCACCGACTCGAGTGTTTCGAGTCCCGCGAATCCCGCGGGTTCGTCGCCACCATCCCAATCCCAATCCCAGTCGCAACCCAAGGGGCCTAAAAAACCACCGCGGGTAAATATGCAACTCCCCCCCGGCAAGACCATGCCGGTCTTATTCAAAGAGCTGGAAAACCAGCACATTTCTATCCCCACGAACTCGTGGAACGGGAGCCAGCAGCTCCTATCTCTTCAGCCCGGATCGATCTCCGACCACAGGGCTCTCACCAAGTTCCTCGATTCGAGGAACTATTACTATTATACCTTCGCCCTCCCGGATGAGCGTCGCTTCCGCTACGTCATCCGCGGTATCCCCACCGTAATGTCGACCCAAGAGGTCAAAGAGGGCCTTCAGGCCAAAGGCATTTCAGCCTTAGAGGTGCACCGTATGCACCGCCAGTCCCGCGCTTCTCAGCCAGGCGCTGAATATGAGATGGTTCTAGCCATACTCGAGACCCCCGCGGACGTCAAACGTCTCTACGAAATTAGAGACATCTCGGGGCTAGGCGGCTTCACCGTCGAAACCCCTCACAAAAAAGGCCAAATAGGGCAGTGTCACAACTGCCAGAAATACGGCCATAGCTCTCGCGGTTGCCGCCTTCCCGCCAGGTGCGTCAAGTGCCTTGGCGAGCACGGCACAACTGCGTGCCCGCGACCCAAAGACAGGTCCCAGTGCACGGAGCCGCCTTCGTGCACCAATTGTCGCCAATCTGGCCATCCCGCAAACTACCGCGGATGCCCTCGGGCCCCAAAAAAGACCTTCCGAGCTCCTAAAGCTCCAAAGGCTCCGGCCCCTCAGGCCACTTTCAAACTGGCACCTGCGCCAGTGCGTAACCCGTGGTTCCCAACCACGGCACGCGCCGACCCACGCCTCCAGGCCCGCGGCGGAGTCACTCCCGCCACCCCGGCCTCACCCACCACTACCACAACCCAACCTACTCCTGTCCCCGCCCCTTCGGCTACCACGGCTCCCTCTTCCAAGGCAGCCAAGCCGAAAACCTCACCCCAGGTGGCGGCGACCTCACGCCCTACATCATCTTCTGCGCACGGCGCAAAAGTCGAGTTCCTTTTGAACTCGCCGGAGTTGATGGATCTCCAAGCCCTAATGGCCGACCGCGTGGCCCAAGCTTCCGCCCTAGGGCGTCCCGATAGCAATCTTGTCTCAGAAATTGTCCACATCCAGACGAGGATGTACCAGATCACCGTAGGTGCACTTTTTCCGTCATCATAAATGGCGCAAGCACAAGTAAATCCCTCCAAGCGGACCAAACCTCGCTCCCTCAGAGTGGGGTTTTTCAACATTAACGGAATTAACGGCCAACGAGCCGAACTCTCTGATTTTGTCCGCGAAAATAAATTAGACGTTTTCCTCATCCAGGAAACGTTTCTCAAACCAGCTCACCGCAATCCCAACATCCCCAACTTCAATCTGGTACGTAACGATCGTACCAGTGGCCCTTTAGGAGGCACTCTCATCTATTTCAAAAGGTCCCTGCATTGCATACCCTTAGACCCACCTGTAACCTTGAGGAACATTGAGGCATCAGTTTGCAGGCTAGCTATGACAGGACATCCGCCGATCACCATCATATCGGCCTACCTCTCGCCCTCAAAGGAGCTTCACTCCAATGAGCTAACCACTCTACTTGAAATGGGGGATTCCGTCATCCTGGCGGGAGACCTCAATGCCAAGAACACTCTCTGGGGCTGCAACTCGACCAACGGAAGAGGTGCCGCTCTGGAGAGTTGTCTTGACATAGTAGAAATGAGTATCCTGGTTCCTTCTGAACCAACCCACTACAGTGCTACCGTCAATCACCGACCCGACATACTCGACATAGCGCTCGTAAGGAACGTAAGCCTTCGCGTGCGTTCCATGCAAGTGCTACAAGAGTTAGACTCTGACCACAGACCTGTGATCCTAGATCTAGTCCCCCAAAACTGTCCAACAGACACAGGTCCTAACGCTCCGATGAAGGTGAAAACGAATTGGCGCCTCCTAGGCACCAAGCTCGCGGACACCTCATCCGCAGATCTTTCCGCGATTCCGACCAACATCGGGACTCCTGAGGAAACGACTGGCGCGATACGCTCCTTCACCAACCACCTTCAAAACGTCTTGAGCGAAAGCTCCGAGAAGGTGCCGGAGACTGTTCACAGTCAATGGCAAATTCCCGACGACGTGCGGTGGGTGGTGAGGAGGCGTAACGCTACGCTCAGAGCCTGTGCGACGAGCCCCACCCCGGAACGACGACGTCTTGCGCGCTTCCTCCAACGTGAGGTTAGACGTCGCATAAAAGAGGTCGTCGATTCGAGATGGGAAACTCGCCTAGCCGAACTCGAGCCGACACACCAGGCCTTCTGGCAGCTGTGTCGTTCCTTCAGGAGAAACGATGTGGTCTCCATGCCTCCGCTCAATCGTCCGAATCAACGCCCGGCGTTTGATGACGACGAGAAAGCGGAACTGCTGGCCGACAGCCTGGAGTCTCAATGTTCCCTCACATCAATACCAGTAGACCACGACGATCTTGTTGCGGTTAATTCACTCGTCGAAAGTAGGAACGCGGTCCGGCCACCGCCGATCTCTATTTCGCGACCGATAAACCAAAACGTCAATGTCGACCCGGACGTCGACCCGCCGCCGCCCGATCCCCTTGCACCGGTGACGATCGAAGAAGTCATCGCTCTGATCAAGGCGCTCAAAAGACGAAAAGCCCCCGGGGGCGACGGGATCCCTACCCGTATGATTAAGATGCTTCCGGAGCATCTTGTCCAAACGCTCACCGCGATTTTCAATGCAGCTTTTCAAAACTGCCTCTTCCCAGAGGTCTGGAAGGAAGCAGTTGTGATAGGTATCCACAAGCCGGGAAAACCCGCATCAGAACCGTCCTCTTATAGGCCAATCAGCCTGCTTAGTACGCTAGGCAAACTTTACGAGCGGATCGTCCTCGACCGCCTCAAAATAGTCGCCCACAATAACCATCTGATCCCTCCGGAACAGTTTGGTTTTCGCTCTAGGCACAGTTGCGTAAACCAGGTGCTCCGCATCACGGAGCACGTTTACGACAAATTCCAACGCGGCATGCCTACCGGTGCTCTTTTCTTCGATATTGAAAAAGCATTCGACAGGGTGTGGCACAACGGCTTGCTTTTCAAGCTGTACACGCTCAACGTGCCCACTCAGCTCGTGCACATCATACGAGACTTTTTGTCGAATCGCGGCTTCAAATATCGCGTGGAGGGAACTCTCTCTTCCCGACACACCATTACGGCCGGAGTCCCGCAAGGCTCCGCTCTCTCCCCTTTCCTTTTCTCGCTGTACACCAGCGATATCCCTCAACCTAAGAACGCCCATCTGGCGCTCTTCGCGGATGACACCGCAATCTACGCCTCACGTAGAGACCCCGACGATGTGGTGCGCGATTTGCAGGCCGCCGCCGACAAGCTCGGTGAGTGGTTTCGCAAATGGCGAATCACCGTCAACCCCACAAAGAGCCAGGCTATCCTGTTCACTTTGAAAAGGAAAGTCCATGTGCCTCATCATTCAGTCCGCATGTCCAACCAGGTTATCCCCTGGACGGGCAAAGCCAAGTATTTAGGAGTGACCCTTGATCAGAGTTTGACCTTCATCCCACACGTAAATGCGGTACGCGCGCGAGCCGCATTCGCGATGAGTCAACTGCATTGGCTCATAAACAAAAATAGTAAGATGTCCATCCGCAACAAGATCAGGATCTTTACCACGTGCATTAGGCCGATAATGACGTACGCGTCGCCCGTGTTCGCCCATATACCGCCTGCTCGTCTTAAGCGTATGCAGGTATTGCAAAATAAATTTCTCCGACATGCTCTTGGTGCCCCGTGGTACGTTCGCAATCGCAACCTCCACGTGGACACCAACATGCCGACCATCAGGCATTTTATGCAAACGACCAGCAGACGCTATTTCGATCGGGCGGTAAATCACCCTAGTTCGTTGATCCGCAAAGCGTCCGTTTACACTCCATTCGACCGCGCCAAATGGAGACGGCCGCGTTCAGTTTTAACCGATCCAGAGGACGATATCACTCTGGCCATCCGCCGTAAGAACGAGTTCCTGAAACTCACACACTCCACAAGACCGCAGTTCCGTCCTCGCCGTCGAGGACCTCGCCGCGTTCCCCGTCGCCCCCCCGACCCCCCTAACAGTTCCGGCCCGCGTGCCGACGTAAGCAACGGATAGGATTAGGTTAAAAACCAATCTTCCCCATTAATCGCTGATGTCTCATCCTCTCCCAGTGACCGTCCTGAGCCGAGGTCCGTAACCCGTTAGTGGGTTGCCCTCAGCATGGTCACCTAAATTAAAGGGTTGCGAGTGCCAAAAGCGCTCACCCTAAAGTCCGGTGTGGCCAGAAAAGCCGACTCTCGTCAGGCTACTGGCCGTTAGGTCCGCGTTAAAAAAAAAAAAAAAAAAAATAGGACAGCGATATCCCTCAACCTAAGAACGCCCATCTGGCGCTCTTCGCGGATGACACCGCAATCTACGCCTCACGTAGAGACCCCGACGATGTGGTGCGCGATTTGCAGGCCGCCGCCGACAAGCTCGGTGAGTGGTTTCGCAAATGGCGAATCACCGTCAACCCCACAAAGAGCCAGGCTATCCTGTTCACTTTGAAAAGGAAAGTCCATGTGCCTCATCATTCAGTCCGCATGTCCAACCAGGTTATCCCCTGGACGGCCAAAGCCAAGTATTTAGGAGTGACCCTTGATCAGAGTTTGACCTTCATCCCACACGTAAATGCGGTACGCGCGCGAGCCGCATTCGCGATGAGTCAACTGCATTGGCTCATAAACAAAAATAGTAAGATGTCCATCCGCAACAAGATCAGGATCTTTACCACGTGCATTAGGCCGATAATGACGTACGCGTCGCCCGTGTTCGCCCATATACCGCCTGCTCGTCTTAAGCGTATGCAGGTATTGCAAAATAAATTTCTCCGACATGCTCTTGGTGCCCCGTGGTACGTTCGCAATCGCAACCTCCACGTGGACACCAACATGCCGACCATCAGGCATTTTATGCAAACGACCAGCAGACGCTATTTCGATCGGGCGGTAAATCACCCTAGTTCGTTGATCCGCAAAGCGTCCGTTTACACTCCATTCGACCGCGCCAAATGGAGACGGCCGCGTTCAGTTTTAACCGATCCAGAGGACGATATCACTCTGGCCATCCGCCGTAAGAACGAGTTCTTGAAACTCATACACTCCACAAGACCGCAGTTCCGTCCTCGCCGTCGAGGACCTCGCCGCGTTCCCCGTCGCCCCCCCGACCCCCCTAACAGTTCCGGCCCGCGTGCCGACGTAAGCGACGGATAGGATTAGGTTAAAAACCAATCTTCCCCATTAATCGCTGATGTCTCATCCTCTCCCAGTGACCGTCCTGAGCCGAGGTCCGTAACCCGTTAGTGGGTTGCCCTCAGCATGGTCACCTAAATTAAAGGGTTGCGAGTGCCAAAAGCGCTCACCCTAAAGTCCGGTGTGGCCAGAAAAGCCGACTCTCGTCAGGCTACTGGCCGTTAGGTCCGCGTTAAAAAAAAAAAAAAAAAAAAAAAAAGTAGGACAGCACCCGCATTATTGTGTGTACTCTTGATCAGTGAACATCTTACGCTTGAAAATAAAAATATACAGTCCACTTTAAATGTAAGGCTGACGTTTCATTTACTCATCGGACCCCAACGGAACACCACATACCCACTGAGCTATCCGAAGCTGAACGTCGCCGCCAACAAAGTCCTTATTTTTTAAGATTTTTATGCTCATCATTGACTGTCTCCCACCTATGCGTAACCTTATGACGCGTATCTTTCAAATAACGAGCGATTTCCATGTAACTACCCATATGACGGATTTCCCCGTTTTTGAAGGGAAAATCCGTCTAGTGGCCAAGATTTTAAAAAAGTTTGGTATCTTGATTCTAAAGAGAGCTACATTAAATATTTTAAGTGCATATAAAAGATTAATAAATTCTTAAGTACGTTAAAACTTCGCACAAGTAAAAAGACAAAATGTTATTGAAATATGGGCCAATGAATGTGAGGTATGCAAAAACTACGCCGGAATTAACCCCCCTGACCTTATTAGAAATAGACCCTTAAATTTTGATAAAGATTTAGATAATGAAAATTGTATTAAAATATATATTTGATTGAAACATTAATAAGTATTAATGGTATAATAGGTAGGTACATAATATAACGCATTAAGCGTTATCCGGGTAGTATTTGCGATCTTGTGATAATATCGAGATTACAGGTTATGATATTATTGTGTGTAATATACCCCATTAGAAAGCTAGATACATAAATAAGTTTTTGATGTGGTTTGCACACTTAGTAATTGAGTTTTTCTAAATTATAAATAGCAGTTTTTGCCGAAAAGTAGTTGAATAAAATACATTTATCTTAGAACATTTATAGATTTAAGGCTTACCTATACAAGTGAATTTTTCAAGTGGGTGTGTTCACGCTTATATCCGAAACTATGAGGAATAGCGAAAAATGCTAAAAGTAGTCTCAGGGCTGACTTTGATGAAAACTAAAATTGTAATTTTAAATAAAACAATATTTAATACCATTGCCTAATACCTACAAAGGACATGTCCAAAAACGGGCCTGAAATTCTAAACAAGACAATTTATATTATATATTTGGATAGAACTCCTGAAAACTAACCTTTTGCAATAAATTGTTTAATTTTAAAGACCTCCGATTTTGAGATTTATGTAATTTTGTTTGGCTTGAAAACTACACTTAGTATGAACGTTTTTAAAAAAGGTGGTTATGAATAGAGGGGTCTAAAAATATTTTTTTAGTGGATCTAAGTTCCATATTATGCCCTTTTAATATCTCTAAAGTTTGAGCCTTGTTAGATTTTAAGGCCCAGCACATGGACCTATAAAAAAAGGCGGACGGACTCTCGCTAAACAAAAAACTGAAGCACCCAAAGTATGTCGGCTTGCCTGTACGTACGAGTATCGCGCACACATTCACACCAAAGTATGTCGATCGGCCGCCATTACGCAACAAACCTCAATTGAATGAAGTCGTTGTAAGAATAAAAATAAATAATTAAAATATACCGTCTTGTGTGGTTAAATGCTGTCGAAATCACAGTAGTTCCAAGAACAAATGTCACGGGATCACATTTCATAGGTAAATTAGTAATGTATCACTAACTTGATCAACATTCATTGATATTTAAAATTATATATTTTTGTAACACAAAACCTCAGCCTATAATCCCAGTGTTGTCAACTATTTGACGGGTAAATTACCTCGATGTATAGGAGTCGTGATTTTTTTGTTTTAAATACGATTTCGTTTTTTAAACTAAATAGGTATAGGTTGTTATTAGGTTTATGTTTTTTTTAGGTTTCCTACAGGAAATGAAGTATGGAGGAGTGATTTAATTAATATAATAAGAGAGTGTAGATCATAAAATAAATCTTATTAAATATATTGCAGAAAAACATTTAACAATTAGATTTCATCACATATCAAAATAAGAGGGCATCTCAAAGACCTGCACAAGTAAGTGGCAGTTATACAAAAAGTTAACGCAACATAGAGAATTTAAAAAAAAGAAATGCAAATTAAAGAAAATTTAATTATTTACGTTGTTTGATTTAAACAAGTACATACACTGCCTCGATGGCGTTGTTGTATTACGGTATGACTGCAATGCTGAGGTCTTGGGTTCGATTCCCGGGTCGGCTAAAGTGATATTGGGTTTTAAATTCAGTATCAGCCCGGAGTATGGACTTCGTGTCCGATATGGCGATAGGCTCGCCCCCTATCATAACACGGGCCGGAATACGCACGGCGAAAAGTGGGTGCACTAGTTGTGCCTCTGCCTACCCGTTCGGGGATAAAAGGCGTGAGTGAGTGTGTGTGTGTGTGTAATTAAGCATTAGTTAGGAAACATAATTTTAGTGTTTCGGTAAGACTCATTAATTTCTACACACCTACTAATCATATATGTTTGGCTATTATTTATCACGGTCATTTCAAATAAAGCTAATAATATATAAATTAATTAACTATAATTACACCCTGCAAACAATAAAATTATTAATACGACTTTCAATAAAATTAACCTAAAATTGGAAAAATATTGTAGTGTAAACTAGTGTTAAAAATTGGGGAAATTTTGTTTTTATGGCAATCATTCATTTACGCACACATAGTTACGCCGCCGCCATTGCTGTGCTTCAGTTTTTGTTTAGCGAGAGTCCGTCCGCCTTTTTTATAGGTCCATGGCCCAGCACAATTTTGTCTGATAAATGCACTTTGTTTAATAATATTATTAATCAAAGTAAATGCTTTATCTTAAAATCGCAAATAGCTCGAAAACTATTTCGAGTTTCAGATAAGTAGGGCTTCATGGGAATCTAAACGGGAATCCGTCGTATTTCCAGTCACCAGTATATTAAATTTCTATAAATAAGGGCCTAATACACAGGTTTCGAGCAAATTGTATTATTTGAGAGTTATCATGACGAGCTAATGTCGATAGTACAGGCCTTGATTTTATTACCATTTATTTTGAGCATAGATTAGGAGTATGGCTTTTGTATGTGGTTGGCTAATACATTTATGTGACGAGTAGCATTTATCCGCTAGCTGTGAAATTGGAATTAAAGACCAGTCTAACCAACCGTGTTATTGGTTATGCCTAGCGGCTTAAAAAATATCGACGGTTAACGGCCAAAAGGGGATAACCGCCACTTTACAAATTTTACAGGAGAGTGGTTTAAAGTTGAAAATAACCGAAAAAAAATCATATAAATTTTTCCTTTGATTCCAAAAGTTTCAAATTTTAACCATATAGCTTTTAAATGGTTTTCTTCAAAACTGCATTGTTAAATTAATATAAATCATCGTTTTAACACTATTTACTGTCGCTTACCCTCAAATGTACCTGATTTTACTAACAGGAAGAACGTCGTAAATGAAACAACTCACTGATCCTCTTCCAGCCTAAATGATGTTACTGCCTTTTTCATTTTGTTTAAATGATGGAAAAAGAGCATACTGTGAGTTTTTTTGTTTATCAAGTAGCACGAAATATCATATAACCGACTCTTGGGTAGTGACAAACAGACAGGGAAATTGTAATAAATGAACAGTTTATAAAACATACATTCAGCTCCTTAAAAAACAAGAAAGCACTTTGTGTGATTTTCTTATAAAATAACCATAATTCCATAGGATCTGCACCCAGAGACCTGGGATATAAAAAAATATTTTGTTTTTCTTAAATCAGTCTTTATTTTCTCTAGATTGTCGAAATAAAGTTTTCTTCGAGTATGGAGGCATATGTTTGATTTATGTAATGCTTTGCCGATGATGTCCGATGCACGATGTTTTTGAGACAAAATGGGCTGCCTGAAACGGAAAAATCTTGTCTTACTATAATGTAATAATAATTATTAATATTAATGCGAAAGTTTGTATGAATTTGGATGTTTGTGAGAAATAAACACAAACTGCTGAATGGATTTGCATAATATATGGCACAGACATAGACCATATCAGATTAGCGTATGTTATGCTACTTTTAATCATGGTTAATTGCACTCGTAGGCAATATTTGTTTTTTTTTTATCTGAGTATAGTAATTGATGTTAATGGCATACGCATACTCACGCCTTTCATCCCGCAAGAGGTAGGCAGAGGCGCAACTAGTGCACCCACTTTTCGCCGAGCGTATTCCGTCCCATTATGTGATAGGGGGCGAGCCTATCGCCATATCGGGCACAAATTCCAGACTCCGGGCTGATACTAAATAGAAAAGTCCAATATCACTTTGCCCGACCCGGGGATCGAACCCGAGACCTCAGCATTGCAGTCGTACCGTGATACAACTACGCCACCTAGGCAGTGATGTTGATGGCGTCGTACCGATAACACTATGGATAGCTACAGTGAAAAGTACACAGTAGGATTTTTACACCGTGAAATGTCTTTCACGCGGATGAAGTCGGGCAACATCTATACTCTATGGGTTTACGTACTAAATGGGTGTATGTAACTAAACTAATTAGGTATATACCTATATTAATACTACTACAGATAACTATCCAAAGCGATACATTATGATTTAAGTACTTAAATTTTTAACCCCCGACACAATAGCGGGTTGTTATAAGTTTAGGATGTGTATCTGTATGTCTGTCTGGCGCATCGTAGCTCTCAAACGAATAGACCAATCTTGACGCGGTTTTTTTTTGTTTGAAAGCTGATATGATCACGATGGTTTTTAGCTATAATTTATGAAGATCTGTTCAGGCGTTTGAAGATTATCTGCTCGTTTCCAATTTAAAAAGCCCGATTAAATTTAAATTTGGTGTACTGTGACTTCGGAAATATTTTTAAACATGAGCTGATGCTGCAGCATCAAGTATTCTGCGGGATACCCAACTCCTTAGCAACTTATAGCAGATATAGCGTGTTTGGTCTCATAAGGATGGTCTCATCGAGTAAGTGTTAGATAGTTGATTATCAAGGTCCCATGATGGAGAATAAAGTAATTTAAAAAGTTTGAAATAAAAATTAAAATAACCCCCGACACAAAAATCTTTAAAAAGTAAAATAATAAAAGTGTCTTTGTCGTTTAAGTACCTAGTAATAGTTTGAGCTAAGCGTCTTCACGTCGGGGGACCGAATTCAGGACTAGGGAGACGAAAATACTTCTTTAGCAGTCCCCCGACGCGACAATGCTTGGGTCAAAATATTACTAGGTACTTAACGACAAAGACACTTTTATTATTTTACTTTTTAGAGATTTTTGTGTCGGGGGTTATTTTGTCTATATAATATTGTATAGTATTATATAATAGGTACAATAGCACAATCTAACAAGTGCTGAAACATCAAGGATGCTCTCCAGGACTAGAAGATAAGGTGTCCTAACAATCTACCAATTACTAATCAAGTGTTTTTCAAGACGTCACTAATACTATGTAATAGCGAGGTATATAGGCACATATACAATAGTATACATACTTAATTACATTCGAAGGTAGGCAGAGGTGTTCTCACAGCAATTTTTCACCCAGCTATGTTAGGTCCCATGTAATAGGGGGCGAGTCAATTGCCATTTACCAGGCTGATACTGAGCATAAAATCAAAATATTATTTTACTCGACCCAGGAATCGAATCCGAGAGCTGAGCATGAGAGTTGTACCGCAATACAATAATGACATTACATTACCAATACACTAAAGCGTTCAAAATGAGTGAATAAGCTTCCTAGCAGAATGTTTTTTATCTCAATAAAATCGTTACAGTAACATAGGAAAATTGTATCTCCTCCTCCTCCTTGCATCGTTTTCCTCAGTGCTGAGGGTCGTGATCCCCTGAACATGGAGTAATCTTAGTCTTCATCAAGTTGCGCTACCTGTTACCACCTGTTCTAAAGATACAGTATACATACACTTATATTTCGTTTTCTAGCTAAAATAATGATGATCACAACCAAATCAAAGCATAGCAAAGCTACCTAACAAATAAAGCATTCAAAAACTAATATAGCGTATACGCATTTAACCACTCATATTGACATTATGTGTGATTTATATCTAAATAAATAAATGGCAATACTTACATACAATTATTATCAATAAGATAAACTATGAACTTACCTTTTTAACAGTTTACGTAGACACAAGACCGCGTGCCAAAATGACTCACGCGCACATGTGGTGCTTATGCCGTAGTCGTGTGAGCACTGGATGTTCGCTGTTCAACTATAACCCCATTTGATTCAAACGAGTGAAAGAGTTTCATTTTTGTTGGACAAGCCAATCGCCAAATTCTTCACGATTAGATTTATTCGAATTGGGTTAACTATTAATTTTCGTTTTACCTTTTTATCTAACCACCATTCTGTTAAAATTTATCGGGGGGAAAAAAAAGGATAAGCGACAATATTTTAGGTGAGGTTTGTTTGAGCGATTTATATTAAGCGTCATGGATAATTGACATAGGGACTCGAAAAAAAAGGACTAAACGCCAAATAAAGTTTTGAAAATTCGATCTAAACGTATTAAATGAAAATTATTTTTTTCTAAGAATGAGACCTAATGTCCTAAGCAGAAATTAGACCAAGAATATGTAAGCAAAATTGGAGTAATCTATTTATTTGTAAAAAATGTTTCCAGCCCAAACAGGTTAACGTGCAAGAAACAATATTTTACATAAAGCCTAAATAGCATAACTGTCAATTTTGAAGAACTGTTTTCGTCCAACTACCATAATAAAAAAAAACACAAATAAGTCCGTCGTTTACGACGACAAATTTAATGGTATTGCCCTAAATTTGTGCCCGCTTAAGCGACAAAAAAATTCTTGTAGCGTCATGAAACTTAGACCAAACGACGGAGAAAAAAAAGCCGATTCTAACGGTATATATAACTCTATTTCGTAAAAAATGTCGCTTACGACGTTTTGGCCGTTAACCGTCGATATATAATATGTTATTATTCAAATGTTTAAAATATAGAAGAAAAACATAGAAGTTTGCAATAAAAGTCATAATATTTTAATTTTTTTATTTTACCAGCAACTGACCATACATACACACTAAGATACCTACATAACTAAATAACATAAAATGCAACATACATAAGTAGAACATCATAATTTTGTTTATTTTGTGAAATGCTTTCCATATTAATGCAATATTTAAACTGCGACTGAAGTGGCACCACTGATTATGACAGCAGCTTCATCTGTAAGAGTGGTCACTGGCTTCAGCTCATCAGTGCACACACTCTCGTCCTCATGTTACTTCTTCTTTGTGAGTTTTTCCGACAAGTCATCAAAGGTGGGATCCTGCAGGTTGATCATCAAGCTGTTACCAGGAAGGAACACTCTATTTTGAGATTGTGCAAGCATTCTTGAGATACTCTGAGCTGCACGGATTTTTCTTAATTTCAAGTAACCAGGGTTCAATCCCATAGATTTACCCAACATCTCTGCAGCCTCTGCTTCTCCCTCAGCTTGCACAATCTTCTGTTGTCGCTCCTGTTTAGCCCTTTCTACCACGAAAGCGGCACGCTGAGCCTCCTGCTGTGCTACTTGTTTAGCCTCAACAGCTGCGGTGTACTCTTTGCCAAAACTTAACTCAGTGAGTGATACATCATCAAGGATTATGTTAAAATCAGCTGCTCGCTCCACCAGCTCTCGCCTAATGAGTAGAGATACTTGCTGACGCTGTGTTATAAGTTGGGAAGCATTGAATTTAGCAACTACTGATTTGAGAACTTCGTTGCAAATGGATGGCAACACTTTTTCATCATAATCAGTGCCAAGTTGTCTGTACATGGTTGGCAGCATGCTGGATTTAGGGCGCGAGAGAACTCTCAAGGATATATTCACCATTTGCAAGTCTTTTGAGCCGGTAGGAGATGAAATTTTGCGGGGTCTTGATCTAATGTCGTAGATGATGGGATACTGGAACCACGGAATGCGAAAGTGCATACCTTCACTCATGACATGTGGCTGCACTCCTCCTATTCTGTTGAACATGATGGCACGATGACCACCTTCAACGGTATACAATGATTGCGAGATGCCATAGGCCGCCGCACCGACGACAGCCACTACTTTTAGACCAATACCTAATCCAGGTGGGCCGCCTTTGGCAAATTTCCCTGCCATATCATTTATTTTACTTTGTGCCATATTTGAAGACTATTGCTACCCCTTTTCTAAATTTCACAGTACAAAACCCAGAAATAAAATCTAACCTATTCGTACTATTCCCAAAATGAAGAAATTGTGCAATTACCAAAGACAAAAAAGATAAAAGAAGACAAACAGATAAAAAAATCATAGACAACAAATGATTACTCGCCATGTAGCCAAGGCAAGTATTAGTCGATTATAATCAATAGACAGTGTTGCCAGATGTATGACGGATGAAGTCGCCGAAAAATCATTATGAAGTCGCCTCAAGTCGCCGCGCCATATATGGAGAGGCGAAAGAGCAAAAAAAAAAAAAAACCTCCCAGCCGCCGACGCGAAGGGCTAAAAAAAAAAAGGTCCCCAATTCCAATATCTGTCATGTTTTGTACTCTCAAAGCTAAAAATATCCTCAAATCCGACAAAAACAAGGTTTATTACACAAATTTTCCAAAGTAACCCAAATTGGCGCCTCAGTGCCATTCGCGTAGCCTAAACGGCGACCAGTCGCCATTCACAATTTTTGGTCGCCCCGACACCCTCCGAGGTAGCCTAAATGGCGAAAAGTCGCCTAATCTGTAACACTGTCAATAGACAATACACTGACCTCTATTATACTAGTACGCTGGACAGGGTTTACCATACAAAATGACAGCTAAATTTTGTGCCGATTTGAAACGCCCCTCTCGAGCGTCTACGGAACTAAATTTGACATACAATGCATATGGCCGTCGTATTGTTTTGAATGTCTTTGTTTTGTCAGTGCATTTTAACGAAATATTACGGTGAAACGTGTTGATAAAGTGTTATTTGTGTGTGGTTTTTAGTAATCCACAATGAGAGTTTGCGTCTATTGTAAAACCCGTTACCAAACGGGTAGTGGAGTAACATTTCACAAGTGAGTACATTTACATCATCTTTTAGCTATTTATATTAAATTTAGTTATTGTAAAGATCAAATTATCATTTAAAAGTAAATAATAACTCAAATTAAACGTATTTATACCATAATTTGTTTTCAAATAGAAAATTTATAAAGAATGTATATCTTGATAGGGTTGTCCAAGTTTCATATTGACAATGCATATCGATAAATTTTTAGATTGGACTTTGGCTCTATTAGCATTTATTCTTTTATACTGTGCCTTTAAACACATAAACTCATTAGTTAGGATTGATAATAAAATAAGGTTAGAAATGTATTATTCTATAAAGAATTTACTCTGTCTACTCTAGGAGAAGAAAGATCAATTTATTTAAAATCATAAAAATGACATTATAAATGTTGTATTGTTACAGGTTTCCATCTGACTCAACTACACAAAAACTATGGCTGAGAAACATGAAATTTGGAAATTGGTTTCCGAATATAAATAGGCATCTATGTTTTTAACATTCTACGGAAGATTGTTTTATAAGACATGCACGAACCCAGTTAAAAAAGGACAGTGTGCCCACAATATTTTCTGGTGGGTATAATACTTTATATTAATCTATTGAGCATTTTATACATATAGTATATTTTATTTTATTATTTGAGGATTGCCAACAAAGTTTACAATATCACAAACATTATGATAACAATCAGAAAATAAAACTAATTGCAACTTACGGCTACAGGCAACCACAACGTGCATAATACAATTTTACTATATAATTACTTAATTATTATTATTACATTATTACATTACATGTTTTGCAAAGGTGATGTTTTTTTTTATTGCAGATTTAGGTATTATGCTCGAGGAAAATAGAGAGAGAGAAGCTGATTTAATGAATTATGAATGCATAGAAAACCAAGTTGATGGCATAAACTAATATTACAGGTGTCAATATACGGAATTATTCGTCGCGTAATATAACTTGGACATCAGTCAGTGACGTAATAAAATGTAACTTGGTCAACTGTCAAACTGTCTTTTTTTGTTATCCCTTCCATTAATACAATGTGTTCGTACGTATATTTGTTACCGCTTTCCGTTCTAATTGCTGAACGATTTTGAATTTGGTGTGGTGGTAACTTACAAACTGAAATAAGACACTACTATTTTCACGATTGCATAATATATGGTACGAAGATAGCTTATAACTTTGAATAAGACATGACTACTTTTTATTCCGTGGTAATGCGGGTTAAACCGCTATTATTTTTACAATAAATAAGTAACGACGGATTTGTCTGAATATTCACTACACTGTACAGTCAGCAGCATAAATATCTGTACAAAATCAAAATTTCATATCGCTATATATGCGTTAAGTTAAACTGAAACATTTTTTTTTCTTCGTTTGAAGTAAAGTAAATCTCTTTTATACTATTTTTGTGAAGAGAAAATAAACATTAGTAAGAACACAAAAGTATGTAGGCAATTTGAAATTTTGAATTTGTTCAGCTACTTATGCTGCTGACTGTACATCCAATTGCCGTTATAATCATTGTTCCGATAAAATGCTTGAATTGTATTTTCAATTATTAATATTAACGAATTTCTAGTTATTTTTTAAAATTTGTAAACCATCGACTGTTTCGTATCATTATCGATATATCAGCTGTTCCATGTCCCAACTCTATCGTTAGTTCCATGGACGCTCGCTACTGCCATCACCGCCAATATGGCGAAAATCAAATAGGCACACTTTGACGATTCAAATGTCCAGTCCAGCGTACTAGTATAATAGAGGTCAGTGAGACAATAGCATGTCATTCATCATTGGGAGTTGGGACATGCGTATTATGTAGATGCCCACAGAAATATAACAAGCAGTAGAAACCGGGCTAAAATAACAGTTGCGAAACATCAATTTTATTCATCTCTGATAATACAGCTTTTACACGAGAGTGAGTGAACCAGTGAATACTCCATGGTTTTTATTTATTTCTAAAAAGTCAGAAAATAAATGTAAATTTGGATACATTGGTTAAAATTATGTGTCTAAATAAAAATTATGCGTTCTTTATATGACATTTTTCGAAATGTCATGTCACATGAATTTAGTTGGATTGCTAATGTGTCTGATGCATTGTGGACGGCAAACATAAAATTGATTTAAATATTTATTTACATTAATAATTTAACAAAAATATTGTATAATTTATGTGTCGATACTATGTTGAAATTAGTTTTAAGCATGGCGTGTGTGGTGGTTGGTTGTAAATCACATACAAGGCGAAAAGAAAATACGAAGGAGCTGGTGACTTTTCATAGGTGAGTTTTCATGCAAAATTTGTATTTTTCTTGAAATATAAAATAAGTAGATGTTTAGAATATGCTTTTAAATTGCATCAACTACAGTTTCCGCGTAAAATTTGGTTTCTTTTATTGTATTTTTATTAAATATTTACAAACAAATATAATTATTATAGAGATGTGACAAGTGGGAGTTATCGATAATGTTGAGGACTTTATACGTTTTATTTTAGATTCCCGAAAGATGAAGTTACAAAAAATATATGGACACACCGCATCGCAAGGTGCAATTGGACACCAAAAACGTACAGTCTTATCTACTCTTACATTCGCATTTCACCAAAGACTCATTTGTTCTCCACGATACCATAAAATACGGACGATTGAAATTAAACGCTACTTCTACATTAAATATCACTGAAGTAACAGTACACCAAACATTCAAAATAATCGGCCCTGTGAAAGTAGAAAATGAGCTGATTATCCTTAAACGCCTGAATAGATCTTTCCAAATTATAGTTAAGAACTAGTGGTATATTACGAATATCCACATTCGCATCTTTTTTAATATTCGCATTCGCAATTAATTATGCGAATATTTTTTCTATGACATGTGCCAATAGTTTATAAAATAACATTACAACAGATTATGTTTACAATGTATAAATAATAATTTTGTTAGTATTTATAATACTCATACAAAATAAAAATTATATATTTTGATAACGATAAACTTCCAACTTTCTAAACGCACCTAAGTACTTTATACATTATATATTTTTTTTACCGAGATCACAACGTGATAGGATTTATGTTGTTACTTATTTATACGAGATTTTCTATGCTTAATCTATTATTAGTTTATAAAATTATTGGATAATATTATAAGAATATAACTAACACATTAAAATCTTTTAAGATATTATAAATTATTGATGTTTTTCCTTTAATGCCAGTATACCTTTTAAATCCTTCAGTTGCACTGATAAGTCACTATTTGCTCATCCTGAATGGACTAGTTATAATTTTTTTAACCCAATTAGTGTTTTTTTCTTAAATTGAAATAATTAGGTGACCAACGTTGATATATGGCGTAGCAGTCTTCGGAGGACGCTGAAGCATATCGGAAGCTCGGGAAGTTCTCCTGACACGACGTTCGTGTTTGCAATGTTGAAAGCATCAAGAAGACGTTCGAGTGGAACAAAGGCTCCAAAGTGTTGAGGGCCACATTGACTATTGGTACATTAAAGGGCTGAGGTGCTTGTACAACAGCGCCAACATATCAGTCCAAGTACAAAAGCAGAGCACGAAAGCTATTCCACTATACAGAGGCGTGAAACAGGGAGATGTTATTTCTTCGAAATTAGTCAATGCCGCGTTAGACGACATCTTCAACCTTTTTGATTAGAAAGGATTTGGAATTAGCTTCAATGACATTACTCACCTTTGATTTGCCGCAATATTGTCGTCTTGTCAGAATCATTTGAGGAGCATAGCATTATGCTCATTTGCTCAAAGACCTCAACCGAGTTTCCCACCTGGTAGGCCTTAAAATAAACAAGACCGAAGTCTTGCTCATTTTGTGCATATGCCAATTAGTGTTGAGAACACAACTCTCGAAGTTGTCGACGAATCTGTCTATCTAAGAAAAGTGGTCCAGTTAGGCAAGTCTAACTTCAAGATAGACGTCAAAACCAGCTCGGTTGAGCAGCGTTCGGGAAACTAGGCAAGGTCTTGTCATCTAAAATACCTCAGAGCTTAAAGACAAAAATCTTCAATCAACGACTATGGGACACCCGAGACTGATCACAGTCCTTAAGCGAGCCATGAAGATGCTCGGTGTTTCTCTGCGCAATCAAATTGGAAATGAGGAGATTCGTAAGAGAACGAGTATCGCTGACATATTTCAAACAGGCCACTCTATCTTAGTCCAGAGACTTCACGACGCTTACTATCAGCTGCAGTGGGGTCACTTTGCAACTATTATAATTTCACGTAACTTACGATAAAATCTTTTGGTGCCAAACAAAATCCCAGATTCGCATTCGCGAATATTGGAAATTAGGCATTCGTTACATCACTATTACAAACCGTCTTGTTAGTTTTTTTTTTTTATTTTTATTAAGCCTTTTTTTATTTTTATTTTTTTTATTTCCACATCATAATATTTTTACATTACAAATGTGTGTTAGTCGTGTTAGTTTAACTTATTAATCTAGTCTTAGTATGGTTAGTTATCTTCTTGTGATGTGGATCCCGTTTGGGTGAAGGCCTCCTCTTTCTCTTTCCATAAACTCCTATCTCTAGCGAGGGTCATCCAATCTTGCCCTGCTTTTATAGCAATATCATCAGCCCACCGTTTTGTTGGTCTGCCAATATTTCTTTTACCTAATGGTCCTTTCCAACATGTAGTTTTTATAGTCCATCTATTGTCTTTACGCATCAGTTATTTTTGTTTTTTGTCTGATAATTTCTGACCTTATTTTATGTATTTTCCTAATTTTCAATATACTTCTCTCCATTGACCTCTGTGTTGTCTTTATTTTTTCCTTTACTTTATGTGAGTAAGCCCATGTCTGACAACCATACAATAAGCTAGGCAGAAGACAGGTATCAATTACAGTTTTTTTAATGTTAGGTGTATAATCTCCTTTTAGAATTTCCTTTAGAGACCAGTATTTATTCCAAGTTATTTTGCATCTTCTTTCTACTTCTTCTTCATTATTTGTTGTATTGAAAGATACCTGTTTACCCAGGTATATGTATTTGTCCACGTATTCTATATATTTGCCGTTTATGTTCACAGGAAGTCTTTGGCTATTCGTAATTATTTTTGTTTTGGAGGCATTCATCTCTAGTCCAACTCTAGCACTTTCTTGGTCAAGCGAATATATCATTGTTTCGAGTTCTTTATATGTTTCTGCTAGTATGACAATATCATCTGCGAATCTCAAATGGCTCAGATAAACGCCCCCTACATTCAATCCCTTGGTTTTCCAATCTAGTTTTTTAAATACATTCTCTAAGACAGCAATGAATAGTTTTGGTGACAGTGGGTCGCCTTGTCTTACCCCCCTTTCAATTCTTATTTCTTCGCCTCTGGTTTCTAGTTTTACCCTACTTGTAGCGTTGGTATATGGTGGTCTTGTTAGTTATTGTTGTTTAATTCTTAATTATTGTTGTAAATCGTCATTTAATAAACTATGAGTGGTTTCTGAACATCATCGTCATTTTTCGATATTACTTAATCGACTCTATCTCATCTCTAGCATAAAAAAGTTACGTGAAAACTAGTAACAACCTTGCAAATTTCGAATGCAAGAATGAGTATGCATTTTTTTCTGTCACATTATCCAAGCCATAAGATAAAACAGTATCAATATATATATTAAGTAGCTATTTTAGCCCTACGTCTATTGCTTTAGTTATTGGTCTGAGTAGATGCCGTAAACAAATACCTCCACAATGACGTTTCATTTTTCTTATCTGTAGTTTCGTAAATATCGAAGAAAAAATGTCTGTTTTCATAATTTTCTTCTAAAAATATTTATCTATACTATAGAAAGTCGTCTTTGTTCACGTGTGGTATTTTCATGATAGAACGCTTATTCGAATAAAAGTTAAACTCAATAATAGAATAGGCTTGCATAACCATGGATTCGTGTGTTGGAGTAGAACAAGATTTAGATAAAGCCGTAACAAAATTTACGAATTTAAATGACCATACGAATAAAATCCTACAGGAAATCATCGACCAGGTCGAAGGACTAAGAAAGGAAATAGCCAAACGTGAGATTTATTGTTTATAACAATTCATTGTTTTGCAATGACCTCCTTTTTCGTAAAAGACATTCATATTTTCACCCGTATTCCCGCGACTTACAAGTTACAAGTCATGGTCTTCGCAATTAAAACACAATGTGCAAAAGCATTCGTTTTGTCTATTTGCTGTTGTAATGCTCAATAATTTACCTTTCACTTTGCAATGTTAGCAAAAGTAATGCATTATCTTCATCATGCATACTTGTTTTTATCTTGTTGTATGGTAAACAAGAATACCTAAATAGGGTCATGTAGGGTCACATTTTTATTATTCTTTGTTTTGGGATTTCAGACTTTGTTATATGCTATATTTACATAAAGAACTGTCTATGACAATAAATGTTTTTGTGCTGAATTTGATTTTATTTATCTTATTTGGGTCTTTTTGTTTAATTACCTTATTATTGTAAGGGATGTCTTTGTAGCTATGTGTATTGTTTATAAACTGTTATGTTCTTTATTTACTTACCTACTACATTTCAGAGAGGAACAAAATAAATAAATATATAGTACTTATTTGGGATAATGCTTTTGTTATGGTCTGCTCAATACACCTGATATCAATACTAATATTATAAAGAGGTTTGTAGGGGCTAATCTCTGGAACTACTGAACCAATTTTGAAAATTCTTTCACTAATAGGAAGCTACATTAATACATACATTAAAAACGAATTAATAAACTCTTTTACTTACCGGAAGTACAATATCCCATCCAGTTTTAATGTTCTTGAGGTATAAATAAAAAAATATTTTTGCTTTTTTGAAGTCCGTCCGTACGAGCAACGCGATACTAATTTGAATGAGCGCACATTTTAAATTGTGTGCTTAGTATAAATTGAATTTCGAAGTTTATAAACATAATTAGATTATATTCCAAGACTTAAATTACCAAAATTGTATTACTTGAAATAGTAAACATCAGGCAGCATGCTTACCACAAACAGTATGTACAATTAGTTTACTGTATGAGGATACATTTAAAAATACCCAACACATCTTCCTGCTGCAGTGAATATGAGCTTCAGGGATGAAGGAAGCTATAGCTATATTTTTCTAGCCTAGTGAAAAAACACAAACTAAAAATAAAAATTGAATAAAATAATGTTACAGAACCTCCCAACACACCTCTGTCCCAGACACAGACAATGCTTGTCAGTGAACTAGCTGCTAGCGTCAAACAGAGTGCGTTCCAGCTGTCCACAGGTAAATTATACCTTATAATTGTATCGTATAATATGTAAAAGATAGTTATTACACACTTTATATTAGCTTCACTTGTATGTTTGTAACCGACCACTTTGGGCGCGATTTTGACCCACTTTAAACGGTCAGATTTTATTCAAACTTTGTACATTTGTCGAGGACTGATGGCAATATACTAATTTATCAAGTTCACTATTAAACAATAATGACAGGGAATTAAGTACACACACAAACATAACATTTTTAAAATATAGATAAGATATTTTTTTTCTTACAGATCATAGAGAACTGCATGCAACAGTGTCCAGGGTGGGCAAGTCAATTGACAGACATTTCATAGCAGACTACACCTCTGTGGCACCCAAGGCAGAGTCCTTCTGCTCTGACAAAAACAGACCCATCATGGAGCAAGCTATTGCACAACATTTGTACCGACAGGTACATATTAGCTTGTAGTTTATTTTCATGACTTAAAACTGTACCAAAAATTTTAGGTATATTGTGCAGAAAAACATGAATGTAGAATATAAAAAATTGTGTATTATTATGTTTTAAATTACACAGCTTCTTGTGAAGGATGATTTGCTGTAACAAAATCTTTATTGTTTGAATATTTAAGAGTTACACACTAACTGTCCCTAAGTATTACAATGCATTTCAAATAAGAATAGGAATGTCAATGATTGTTATGTGTTAAATAAATGTCAGTTGAAATGTACAAAATTTGCATAGAAAACTTATTAGCGTATAGCTTGTTTTATTTTGCCTAATTGCCTCTTACATCAAATTTAAATAAATATGTTACTGCTAAATTAGCTTAATATAATATTTGATTATTTAGACGTCAAAAATGGCCCAAAGCCAATCCTATTCTTATTTGAATGGCATTTTACTATTGATTATAAATTAATTAATCATTGAACACTATGCCCAGGGTCTCGAAGAAATAGGCGACACGTTTGTCGCGGAGGCGAACATCACCGGCGTGGAGCGCACGTGTTCGTTCGCGACGGTGCAGCGCTGCGCGTCCGCGCTGGCCGAGGGCGACCCCGCGCCCGCGCTGCACTGGGCCGAGCGGCGCATGCACGAGCTGCAGCACTCGCCGCTGCCGTTCGCGCTGCACCGCATGTACGCGCTTAAGTTGGCGCGCTGGCAGGTAATCAAACGTCCTGAAGCCCCATTCAGACTGAGCAATTATCTTGCACATGCTGTAGGGGTCATGAGCAAGTCGTAATCCCTATAAGTAAGTTGTGGCTTGTGGGAAGTTTGTTTCGTATGTTAAAGATGTTTTATTGTTCACACAATAATTATGTTTATGTTATGTGTGTTAATTGAGTGCTTTATTGTGACTGAATGCTTTAAATTCATGCGATACAAGATGTACAGAATAGTATACATAAAAGTAGTTCAGGCAGCGCTGACACATGAATCATAAAAAAATATGTATATAAAATAATAATGTGCGTATCCCAGCGACTATATAACCCCTAGACTCCTAATGTTCAATATTTCTCTTCAAATTAATTCTGTCAACTACCTGAGGTATGAGGAAGCGGGGTACTGCATTACAATTGGTTGGAAACATAGCTTAGGGATGGAACAAGTTAAATTAAAACACGATTTTTTTATCAATATTACTTGTATTTAATAAGGTTTTATAGTCATATAATTATTTATTAAACGTCTTTTTACTCAAAGTAAGTAACATAATTATAATCTAAAAATAATTCTGTTAAAGCACAAAAGAAATAAAAAATCTGTCAAGGTACCTATTTAATTAAAATAAATACTGATGGCATTCTTCTTCTTATTTTTTATTTATTCTATGATGTATGCCAATATCAAGTATAATAAAGTTAATCTAATATATAAAAATCTCGTGTCACGGTGTTTGTCGCACGCCTCCGACTCGATCGATATTTATGATGTTTTTTATATAAATTTTGTAGGTATGGGAATTGGTCGTTGGTCGCTGGGTGATTAGGGTATCCCTATCCAGTGTTTTTTTAAATATTTTAATACCTATTTCCCAAATTTTCACCCTCCTACCCCCACCCTCCCATTTTTTTATCGCTATTTTAGTATTTTTATATGAACAATATTCAAATAATTTAACTGTCGTTCGTATTTCAAAAGGTACGAAGTTATTTATGTTGTCGAATGACAGATGGCGCTAAGTAAGCCTCATCGATATTAACAAGAATATTTGGGCTGGCTTGTAGGAATAACACAAATAATAACTCAAAACAATCGGTAAAATCAACAAACAATAAAATAAAAAATAATCCTAGTAACATTAATTTTATCGATATAACTATCGACAAATCCTTTTGGTGCATCACTTACTTATAATGTTCAACAACAAAACGAAATAGAAAATTTAAAAGTACTTTCGTCGGAAAGAGATGCAAATATAATAAGATGGCGCGGGCCTCAATACTTGGCCGGTATAAGTTGAACTCCGTAAAATTTTAAATAAAATATGATTATGTGTCATTATTGACATACCTGTGAAATGTAATGCCATTTTTTTGAAAATTTGAATTATGGCTATTTTTACCACACCATCGTATTGTGCATGGGGCCATTGCAATATTTATTCATTCGCCAACACGGAAGTATTTACGGCTCAAAGTTGTGGGCGCAACTGACTTGAAGATTTTGATCGGTAAGCTACATTGGATCTTCTTGTCAGATGTGTTGCCCGAAGCGGATTGTCTGTTATTAGGAGTCTAGGGGTTATATAGTCGCTGGCGTATCCGTACATCCTGCCAAGACTTAAAGCATAACTATAAGTTACAGATGTAATTGAAGTTGAATGAATAAATGTTAAGTTCGGCCGTGCACATGTACATCGCAGGGCGTGGGCGCGGCGATCGAGTACGCGCGGCGGTGGTTCCCGGCGCACGCGGCGCGGCACGAGCGCGCGCTGCAGGCGGCGGTGTGCGCGCTGGCGTGGTGCACGCCCGGCGCGGACGCGGGCGCGGCGCCGCACGTGTACCGGCACCTGCTGGACGCGCGCGCGCTGGGCGCCGAGGCGGCGGAGCTGTTCGTGCGCGAGGCGTGCGCGCTGCTGCGCCTGGCGCCGCTGTCGCCGCTGGCGGGCGCCGTGCTGGCGGGCGGCCGCGTGCTGCCCGCGCTGCACGACATACGCGCCAAGATGACGCACCCACACGTTATCGCAGCCTGGTCGGACGATGAACTGCCGTTCGAGGTACACACACAACAACACCTCTTACTCTGTCTAAAGCATTATTAACCAACGAGGCTGGAGTGAAAAAGTGTCTTTTAATTAACTCCACATTATAAACAACAACGAATATAGGTTTGGTATAACGAAAGTTTGTAATGACTAACTGCCTCAGTGGCGTAGTTGTATTACGGTACGACTGCAATGCTAAGGTCTCGGGTTCAATCCCGAGGTCGGGCAAAGTGATATTGAGATTTTCT
Organism: Sphinx pinastri; assembly: GCA_947568825.1. NCBI lineage: Eukaryota > Metazoa > Arthropoda > Insecta > Lepidoptera > Sphingidae > Sphinx > Sphinx pinastri. The sequence continues at coordinate 12,524,713 of OX387630.1, forward strand.
ATTCAGTATCAACCCGAAGTCTGGAATCTGTGCCCGATATGGCGATAAATTCGCCCCCTATCACATCATAGGACGGAATAACGGCGAAAAGTGGGTGCACTAATTGCGCCTCTGCCTACCCTTTCGGGGATAAAAGGCGCGCGCGTGTGTGTGTGGTAATAACTAACAAAAATGATAACACTACTTACATACTACTACACAGACTAGTACTTGCCGTGCATTATAATGAATTAATTGTTTATCGTCCCCCCACGTAGGTGGATCTCGGCGAGGAGGGCGGTGGCTACCACAGCGTGTTCGCGTGCCCCATCCTGCGACAACAGGCGTCGGACCAGAACCCGCCCATGCGGCTGCTGTGCGGACACGTGATCTCGCGTGACGCGCTCAACAAGCTCGCCATGGGCGCCAAGTCAGTACAACAAACCTGTATTACTAACCGTATTGCGTGCGCAATACGACCACTGCTCTGAGGTCCCGGGTTCGAATCCCGAGCTGGGCAAAGTGAGATTGGATTTTTCTGCTCAGTATCAGCCCAGAGTCTGAAATGTGTGGCTAATACAGCGGTAGGCTCGTCCTATCAGATCATGGGACGGAACACACTTGGCGAAAACTGGGTGCCCTGGTTGCACTTCTGCCTAGCTATTCGGGGATGAAGGCGTGATGTATGTATTTGTCAGTGACTATCTGGTTGAGATTTTCACGATAAAAATCATTTGTATGTGTACCAGAATAAAAAATAATACAATTCATTCAACTACTTAAGCGTGTTTGTATAAGAATTATATAAACGTCGCTACAATCTTTCACAATCAAATACTATGCTAAATAAAACTATTAAATTCCATTACTCATTAATATAATCAGTCTTCTGAACATTAATTCATACTTAAAGTAGAATTATCTCGTATATCAAGATTATTTAATCCATTATGTATGTATAACACTTTAATTTTATCTATTAGATTTATCTTTTGATACATTATGCATGTAGTCTAGAAAAAAATAGGCATGGATTCCATAATGGTGTGCATTACATTTCGGAATACTACTTATCGTAAATCTTTATCCCAAATAATTTGTGCCCCATCGAAGTAATTGTATTTTTGTTCCAGGTTGAAATGCCCTTACTGTCCAATGGAGCAATCGCCAGCTGAAGCGAGACAAATATATTTTTCGTGAAGTGTTTACTTCACTTTGTCACAATATTACAGGCGGCGTGGAGCCCAGCCGAAGTATTCTTCTTCGAGTTGCATTAAATACGTCTATTCACCATGTTAACTTGTATACAGCATTTGGATGGATAAGTTATCAGTTACGTGACTTCATAAATAATGAATATATGAGTATACAATAAATAATTATGATACGAATATTTGATAACGTTTTGACTATTATGTTAGGACTATCGCGCACTGTGGTTTGTTGTCGCACGATATTTTTGGTTGTATATAATTTAGATGTGAAAACCGATACGATATAGCCGCCATCTTTAATCTATAAAATCGAAAGCATCGCGGCGTTTTTATTGCAGTGTGCGCTCTCCTTTAGATGTGGTTGAAGATGTGCTTAAATTAGAATTTGTAAGCAAATTTTAATGTAGAAGTGACGAAGTGTAATTGTGTTAGAATAGAGATATTTTTGTTATAACTTAACATGCGGCAGACAGATGAACGTTACAAAATTATATTTGTTGATACTTGATAATGCACTGGTTTTTTTAAGATATTTAAAGTCAAAAGCTAATATAACTACATATTTTGAAGCGAAGGGTTATGAGTTGAGACAATGTGTAAGAATTTAATTTGACTTACTCCTGTAATAAGTATAGTTATTTTACATGAAACTTAATAAATCTTGCAGCTACTGAAAGTTCTAGTTTATTTGCAAACTCCATTACACCCAGTGTTGATTATGCTTCCGACAACTTGTTACAGTGCCGACTTCGGATTAAACTTTCCCATCTAGTTTTTCCAAATTGCTCCTCTAACATCCCACCCAGTGAAATCTGTTAGGCTGCCTGTCCACCGAAGCGGAGCAAGGCAGCGAGAGCGGAGCGAAGTGAAGAAGTAATTCGGAGTGGAGTTGCGGACTGTTTTTCCATACCACTGGTGGTAGGTCTCTCATATGTAAGAGACCGTCTGGGTAGGTACCACCACAATGTCTATTTCTACCGCCAAGCAGTAGTGTGCATGCACTGTTGTGTTTCGGTTTGAAGGACATTGTAGCCAGTGTAACTACAGGACATAGTGAGACTTAACATCTTATGTCTCAGGATGACGAGTGCAGTGGAATGCTACATAGTACTTTGTAACTCTAGGTGCTGGATGGTGTTGCTACTGTTTATGGGTGGTCGTATCGCTTACCATCAGGCGAACGGCATGCTCGTCTCGTCATTCAATAACATAAAAAACAAAAAAAAAATACGTGGAGCTAGACCGCGAGCATGCGACTAGTCATTTGAGCTGTCGTCGGCCGTCGATCAGTTTAGTTCTTTAGCCTGAATAAATTGAGTCACTAGTTCCTTTAGATTTTCAAAACCCTAACTTCAAAAAAATTTAGCTAAGAACGTGAGTTATAAGTACTAAAAAATGTAGTTGACAGACACCGAACAGTTGCTAGTTTTAGCTCGTTTCTTCTAGTCATCCGCTTCCCCGCTCCGCTTCCCGGTTTTGTATGAATTTTTAAACTAGTTTGCAATTTTCCACTGAAGAGGACCGGAGACTTAATGCAATTGTATTGGTTGATTTTTATCTCGCTCACCGCTTCGCTCCAATGGACAGGCAGTCTTATAGATTGATTACGGAAAGCTGGTACGTTCACATTACCCACACCGATAAAATTTTACACAGTATGTTAAAAAAATGTTAGAAATTATTTATTATTATCGCTTCCTAGCCGATATCGGCCACGGCGGCCAATCTCAACGGAGATCAGCCAGATGCGCGGGAGATATTATAGTGCACAAGTGTGTGCGCAATACACAAGTGCACTCGCTGTTCCTTCACTCTCATAGTCCGGTGAGACGGCAATCCGACATGACCGGAGAGAGATCAGGCGCAGGACCAACAGCTTTACGTGCTTTCCGAGGCACGGGGGTATCACACCGCCAACTTCCTGACTCCGAGCTGCGACTGAGTAATTTTTAAGATGGAAAAACCCAATCACAATGTTTTTTTTAGCCTGACCCGGGATTCGAACCCAGGATCTCTGCGCGCAAATCGTACTCGTAACGCGTACGCAATACAACTACGCCACCGAGGCAGTCATAGATATTATTAAATAGATATAGAAAATATTATAATTGGAGGGACACATACATAGATGCAATAAAACATCACGCTATATTTTTTGACTTCGTTGCTACGTAAGCAATGCGTTAAGACAAGTGACGTTTGTATACTCTCTTAACTTGTGAATGTATTGTACGCGCCAGCTTTCGATAATTAACCTAAACCCTCTTCCCTTGTCAGATATGGAATAATTTTTATTTTAATGTGATCTGTAATCACTGCCTGTCATCATTGAATTGAATATAAAAAATAACATATAACTATGAACCAGTAGGTCCCTGTGGAATGTTGATTACACATTCAAATGGGTGTGTTCATTCTTCCTGCTATGCGTAAAGAATATACATCTTTGTTGTAAGTCAAATTAGGGTAAAATAAAATACAGGACGACAAATAAAACGCACACGTATTCTCGGTACATAATTTATTAATGGATATGTACAAAGACAAAAGATTTTAGGACAAATAAAAAATTTGGCAATAACTTTCAACAATAGCAATAATAAAAGAGTGGTATCGTACAGAAGCCGGCAAAATATCAACAATAACAATATTTTCACTTAAAATACTTAAATAAATATACGAGTTCGGAGACACCGGTGTACTGTTATTTGCGTGTATTATGACGTCACTGTTGCATACAACTAAATATATATGTCGAAGAACGCTGGTACTATGAATATTTCTTCCATGACGTAGGACGGATAACGCAGCGAGTTCGTCACGAGACAGGCCAATCCAATGTTCTCTCTTGCGCTCCCGCTCGATCACTGATCATTTTTCTTGAGAGCTAGACCTTATATAGGCCTCAGGTGACATTTCAATTGTCAAACTAGTTTGGCTAGTCCAGTGGCGACCTCACTCAAGCTTCTCGCTTGACGTTTCCGTTAATAATCATTCGAATGTGGTGCCATCTGTTGTCAGTTGTTACAAACTTATTTTATTTTAGTGAAGCGCCATCTATTTGTCTCCGACACGGCCATCCTGCGACACACACGTCCCCGTGTGTTACTCTGATTGACACAAAGCACAATCATCTTCAAAAGAATACTCCAGGCACACACTACAATACAGTTGATAGAATGTCAAAATTGCTGAAGGTCCATCTTCAACTAAGTCTCGATTAGGCATCAAACTCTACTGTCAACAATATCATCACTTGCTAACTTTACCAGACAATTTCAAACGTCACTAAACGCTCAGACATTGTTCCTTCATCAAGCACAATCCTCTCAGGACATGACTTCATCGGGCGTTCTACTACCCACTTGTGCCACCAAGCACAAGTCTCCCGGGATATGCCTCCATCATGCGTTCCCCACTAGGACACGCAACAACGAGTTTTCCATTTTCGTGCCACGACTCTCGCAGCCAACCAGCGTATTGCTGTCTCGATAACCCTCTAGTGGATCGTGACTCCCACTTGCGTGTCCATCCCGTGGATCGCATCTTACAAACGCATATCCATCTCGTGGAGCACTATATAGTATGATCTCTACAAACCACAGCCTCGACCAATGCCAAACGCAAGCCGCAACCCACGGACTATTAGAGTTGCCTCGAGAGACACCGAATTTCCACTGGGCCACGACTACACAATAGTATTAGCACGGTCGAGCGAAATAAAGTTGATAGAGTCCTTACCCGAGCTTCTACCAGAACCAAAATTCACTCATCACTATTACCGAACTCGCCACTGTCACCACACTTATCATGAAGAATAAAATCAATTAACACTTATTACTACGGTGATATAAAATTATTTCTATAGTCATCCTAGTGACCATAATCAACACTAAAACAATCATTCCTGTGAGCATAATTGACTCGCCAACAGAGTCATCCCTGTGACCGACACATGCGCCACGCGTCAACTCTGTGACCGTGTGCACAGGTTACCATAGTAAGTTAATTTACTATCCCAATTTTTTATTAGTTGCACGTTTTCATGAGTACAACCACACTTATTATAATCTTTCCAATGGCTTATCTTGTTTCCACAAACAAGGATCACTATACTGCCAACGATTAGTCTCATTTACTCAAAGAACAATAACTGCACTAAGCGCCGCTCCAACGGCTCGTCACCCCCATACCTCAACACACTTAATCGTACCAACAGGTCATCTCGCCTTGCGCACCAACGCAAACAACACATCACCGCGTGAACGGCCCAAGTCATCTATGCATCTACGCAAATGAGAATAATACACCGCCACACCAACGGCTTATCTTGCTTGCACCCACATGTAAACATCTCCGCACCAACTGTTCATCTTGCTTGCACACCAATGCAGACATCTCCGCACCAACGGCTGATCTTGCCTGCACACAAATGTGAACATCTCCGCACCAACGCTTCATCTTGCTTGCACACTAATGCAAACATCTCCGCACCAGCGGTTCATCTTGCTTGAACACAAATGCAAACACCGCCGCATCAACGGCTCATCTTGCCTGCACACCAATGCAAAGATCTCCGCACCAACGGTTCATCTTGCTTGCACACCAATGCAAACATCTTCGCACCAACGGTTCATCTTGCTTGCACACCAATGCAAACATCGCCGCACCAACGGCTCATCTTGCTAGCGCACTAACGCGACAAGGATAACACATCGCCGCAACAACGGCTCATCTTGCTAGCGCACCAACGCAACAAGGATAACACATCGCCGCACCAACGGCTCATCTTGCTAGCGCACCAACGCAACAAGGATAACACATCGCCGCACCAACGGCTCATCTTGCTAGCGCACCAACGCAACAAGGATAACACATCGCCGCACCAACGGCTCATCTTGCTAGCGCACCAACGCAACAAGGATAACACATCGCCGCACCAACGGCTCATCTTGCTAGCGCACCAACGCTACAAGGATAACACATCACCCTCAAAATGCCCCCTCACCATCACCTCCCAGTGTCACGTGGTGAGAAGAAATGACGGTTAACTCTTCGGCAACACAGCCGTCAGTAAATGATCAAACTGAATACAACTCAATAGTTATTTAAGTGAAGTGAGTGTCATTGACAATCTGTGGAGATCTTCTCTCGGAAGCTGCTCACCAGCTGCATTACACCGCACACCGTCCTACCGAAACGGACATGTCACACGCGGCACCGCCAGCAGTGATTTCCAATATCTGCAATCAGAAAATAAACACAGCAGCATTACAAGGCTCGGCCCATTCTGACTTTACATTAAGACTCGTGTCAGACTTTCTAAACAGCCATCCCATTGCTACAACAGGGAAATCTACCTGCGATGTAAGTTGGACATCATCTCGATTCTCAAGTCATGAACCAGTCATTTACCAAATGGTAAAATGAGATTCCAATACTTGCAACGGGTACAGGAAAATAATAGAAACTAGAACCCTCAAACCAGGGTTACGGGTGATACGATACCAAACATCTTGTATCACCGCAGCTAAGATCCACCAACGGATCCCACAGAGGCTCTTCAGTAGTCACAGTTTATGCAGTTTTCTAACCTGCAAGGATCTTCAGTTCTGCAATCAAAAATATCACAACAGCATCAAACCGTTCACCCTATCCTAGACTTTAGTCAAGTCTCACATCAATCTTTGAGCAGAAATTCAGTAGTCATCTTAACATGACAACCTCAAAATTATCGCACGTAGCGCTCTTAATCCAAAATTTTGAACAGTGCAGTATTGCGATTCGAAGCCTTGACCAAGGAAGGCCAGCACTCCTTCAAACCGAACACTATACCTACACTTAGATCACTTTTGTCAACCAAGGCCATGTACAGTCATTGTTTACTACAACAGGTATTTTCTTTCTCCAAGGCCTTAAGTTTAAGGACGGCTTTATACCAACAATAACCACGAATTACTCGTTAATCCATGTCTGCACATGCCCCCTGTTAAACAAGATCTCACTATTTGCAAACCAAGAAATAAAAAAAAACCAGAACCCTCACACAAGGGTAATGGGTAATACGATACCAGATTTCCTCTACTGATGCAATCACGGATGTCCCTGTCAGTCCTGTCACTATCAACACCACGGTGCTTGTCACACCATAAACGGCACGCCTTCAGGAATGTTTCAGCACTAGTTTCCCAATTGCCGTACATGTAGACACCATTGCCAACAACCCTGTCTAAGGTAGAAAATATCCTCACAGCTATGAAGACGATGGCCATGTTACACATAGCGTCCACTTTTGTTCACATTGTAGGCTAGTTCTTATTCAGATATTAGCGCAATTTCTTTCTTCACGTAAATTGCGGGTAGTCAAATATCTCCATCGTACGATGTATTCCACATAGCGTACATATGTAGTGAGCACAATCCATTTCTGTGGGCATTGATTGTTTATCCCACTTCTGATGTCGAAGAACGCTGGTACTATGAATATTTCTTCCATGACGTAGGACGGATAACGCAGCGAGTTCGTCACGAGACAGGCCAATCCAATGTTCTCTCTTGCGCTCCCGCTCGATCACTGATCATTTTTCTTGAGAGCTAGACCTTATATAGGCCTCAGGTGACATTTCAATTGTCAAACTAGTTTGGCTAGTCCAGTGGCGACCTCACTCAAGCTTCTCGCTTGACGTTTCCGTTAATAATCATTCGAATGTGGTGCCATCTGTTGTCAGTTGTTACAAACTTATTTTATTTTAGTGAAGCGCCATCTATTTGTCTCCGACATATAAGTAAAATGATAATTCCATATATTCGATCAAAAATCAATGTTCTAAGAATCTTTATGCAAAAACTGACATTTTATAAATCACTGCGCGGCAATAAATAAAATATTACAATAAATAAAACTTGCAATATTTTTACGAATGACAAATATTTTTTGCACAACAATAGTAATTAATTCATATACACTGTCTTCCGACTAGTTATGATTCTATTCATATTCATTTATGAATCGATATTTCGATATGATTCAAATACATTTTTATAAGCAACAGTGACGTCACATTACAGTTTGTAAAACTCCAAATAAAAATCACACATTTTCGTTTTTAAAATTCCGTTTTACAAACAAACATCTTAAAAAATAATAACATCGTTATTTAACCTAAAAATAAATTAATCGATAAAAATTATATTCATTTCACGACAATAGAACGTGAGCCGCAACAATTTTAATATCATGTCGATATAACTTCTTTTTTTAAAGGCATTTTATAGTAAATAACTAATAGGGGTTCGACAAGTCGTGAAAATCATATGCCGTTCTGTTTTTACATATTATTAATAGATCGATTTTTAAAGTTGTTTACAATTATAATCACAGCATTTATTAAACACGTTGACTTTCTTTATGAAGGCATTATTTTACATTATCTGATATCCAGTTCAGTATACCTATTTTGATGCGTAATGTAGGTATAAAGTATATAAAGTTTATTCAATCGAGTTATAAAATAATTGTGAATATTTTTAAAATACAAAGATCCAGTATTGGTAACATTAACCAATACTTGATTTAAAAACAATAATTTAAAAAAAATGGCTACTAAGTAATGCAATTATTGAATACATTTATATAGTCACATTGCCTAAACTGGCAGTAATAAATATTATTATTAAATATACATTACACAACTCATAACAAACACTGAGCCCGATGAACTTCATATCGTCAGTCAACGTGTTGAATAAATAGCAATTTATCACACAATCATATACGTAGCATCTACCAGCAAAGTATTTCTATTAGGTACTAATTATTGCTGTAAATTGTTATCTACATATCATTTATAACACCGAAAGAAAGGCTAGTCCGTACGGCCGGGGAGAATATCAACGGACAATGCAAATTATTTGAGTTTATGTCCGTACGCTCGGCGAGTGTCATACACCGCTCAAGCTGTGAACAAGCCTTAGTGATCACTCAATCACAAGATCTCTTCTCCCCGCTCATACGCGTGTATTCTACGAGAAAACAATACAAGTTGGAAGACGCTCCTAAATACAGCAAAAATGTATGTATTCTTTAATTATATAGCAATTAAATTATTATAATATCACTTATGTCCTAATCTAACTATGTGTTTATTATAAATACATTCATAAATGGTATTTTAATTTGCTTGATAAAATGGTAATGCATTTAACATTTGGCACACATACACCTTCCTTTTGCCTACGTTTAATTGATAGCAAATTAAAACATGTCTGCCTCACACGTCTGCGAGATAATGAAAGCGAAATATTTTACTCTTTGATTGCAAATCTTTACAGTTTTTTCGTCTGTCAATCTGAACATTAAACATACAGGTGCTCATTAAAGAAAAAATATCAATTTTACTAATAAATAATATTGCTCACAAATCAGTCATTGCATCAGTCTAGTTAATCCTACGCGTAATTTTTTTTTATTTTTTCATTTTCCTTGTAATATTAATCAAATTGTACTAAATAAAGCTGTCGGTTTTGTCGAATTACTATTTGTATATATGCATTTTATTACAACACCCAAAAATGTATAGAGTATAGACATTTATTTAACGCACAAGGGTCCTATTCTCATAGTAGCTCATGTCACCGTCGACATTTTTTCTTCTACGTTTACTGGTTGCACCGGACAGTAATTGTCAAAAAGGGAAATAAACTGTGATCAGTGAAAGTAGTCAAATAAAAATATAACGATGGAAATGAAGACCTATGTCGTAAACACTAGTTGGTGTTTTCTTTCAAGGCTTTACTGTAAGTGCCGGAAACGCATTTCGGGAATAAAATCTAATTAAAACACGATTTCTGTAGTCAGACACACAACATACATTTCCGAATGGTAAATTGCCCCAATATCGCACACATAGAAGGCACAACTTACATACAAATATTTAATGCTTTGTTCATCATTCCGACACTTAACCCTCACATATACAACTCCATACTCCAGTTACATTAGCTAACGATAGACAGAAGCATTTAGTAGGCACTTGAGAGAAACAGTTTCGTTCGCAAAGACACACGTCGCAGCTCAGAATCAAACGACGCGACCG